>JAHBBC010000016.1:0-1327382 GCA_019915015.1 Auriscalpium vulgare
TCCAGCTTCCTCCGCTTCTTCTCGCGTGCCTCCTCGGGCGTCTGCTCCACCGTCCTTCGGCTCGCGCTTCACCCTCGTGGGCTTGGTGTCGACGGGCAGTGGGTTGCCGAGCGCGTTGAGGCGGCGCAGCTCCTCCCCTTCGCGGCCTCTTTTTCCGCGATCTGCTTCGCCCGCCCGATCTCTTTGGCTTTGGCCTTCTTGGCCGCGTTCTGCTCACGGACGACCTTGATATGGGCGAGCTTCTCTTTCTGCGAGACGGGCGGGCAACGTGTGTAAGATGGGGTGGGGCTAGAGCGGCGTGCGACGTACCCGTTTCTGTGCCCGCCGTGAAACAGCAACAGCCTGAGGTGCTGCCGGGAGTATGGGCTTGGTCTCCTCCTCAATCTTCACCACGAGTGTTTGAATGATCTCCTCGTCGGTTCGACCTTCATTGCGAGTTCTCGTACGCGTTTAAATCGACGTTGGTGGGCCTGAGCAGGAGCAAATGTATTCAACATACCGTTAGTGGACAATGGAATAGATGACACACTTTGGAGCTTTCGTGCACTTGTACCATAGTAAAATTCTTCAGTATTTTCCTGGACACATCGCGCAGAATGACTGATCAGGATGAACAATGCTCTCGCGGATGGGTTGCCGGAGCGCAGACGAGACGGTAATGGCGGGCTCGCCTGTTGCTTGTTCATCGTCACTATCGCCCTCTTCCTCCTCTTCCTCCTCCTCCTCCTCTTTCTCCTCACCGTCGCCATTGTCTTCCGCCTCCTCTTCACCATCGCTGCTACTCGCGTCCTCCGCCTCCGCGTCCACATCCGCCTCCGCCTTTGCTTCCTCCACCCGCTTCCTCTTCTTCCCACCCTGCGGGGCACGCTTCGCAGAGCCTACGCTCGACGAGGATTCCGCTTCAGAGCTCGAGTCAGAGTCAGAGTCCGAGTCGGACTCTGATGAGTCGGTGTCTTGTAAGCCCATGACAGCCTTCATGTCCTCGTCGAGGCCGAGTTCTTCCTCTTCCTCCTTCCGTTTGCGCCGGCGTTCGACGCGTTTGAACATGTTGCGTAAGTTCTACGGTCCCAAACCTACGAGGCTGTCACTGCAGATGACGACCGTGTGCCAGCTGCAGAGTTGCCGTCGCCAAGTTCGCCGTCCAGTAATTTTGGTCGGCGGCACAGTACCGGGCCGCGCGGGGCGGCTTTTACTCCCGCGACCATTCGTCCAAGTTTCGTCCAGCGCAACCTCGTTCAACGCGTCACTTCCCTTTGAATGCATCGCCGGAGCCTCAAATGCGCCCGAGCTTACACCCTCCTTCCTCGCGTTCATGACGCGCCCCTCGCTCATCCGCTCACCCGCGCACGTTCTGGCGGCGGCGCGAAGCCGCGGACGCCCTTCGACGAAGTTCACAAATCGGCCGCCGCCATCCTCTCCACCGCGCGCAACAGCGAATTCAAGGGCGGATGGAAGCATCGCAGGTCGCCGCAGAGCCAGGAGACACGTCTCGTCGATGCCATATTGAGCCAGGTAGTGTTGCCCGCGACGGGCCCGCCTTCGCCTCCGACAGTACCACAGCTGTCGAGCGTGAGCGATATGACGGCATCCGACGATATGTCCCTGGAGTTGATGGGCCCTCATTTGGGCATAGGTAGCCTTGTGGAACTGCAGAGGTGAGTGCTACGTCTCCTGCGCGCATCCATTGCCTGACGGACACTCGATTGCAGAGAGCAGTCGGGCCATTTTGGCATCATCATCGGTGTCCACACTCTGGAAGATACCGGCAGCACTATCTTCACGCTGAATGTCAACGGTAGTTTGACTTATCACCATCCCGAGGACGCCGTTTGGGTAGTCCCCAATGTCATCGACAAACATCTTGCCGCGCGTTGCGGAGCGGCAGAACGAGCGGGATCATCTACAGAACTTATGGCGCGCGTTGCTGTGCTACAGGCCGTTCGAGACTATCAAAAAAGACACGAGGACCTGTTCAACGGGATGGCCGCGCGCTTCGCTACCCTCCACGAGCAAGTCTGTTCGCCAGACCCTGAAGAGTGGGCAGAAGTCTCTGTCTCCCACGCGCGCTTCCTGCTCAACATCAAGAACGAGGACAAGAAACTGGCGCTGCACTGCGTGCACTCCCACTTGCTGCGGCGCACGCGGGAGTTTCTCATCGTGCGGACGAATTATCTGGACAACCCGCTGCTGCATGTCCGGCCGCGCGCGCAGGTGGAGCGCTTCAACGAGGTCTCGAATATGTTTCGGACCAAGGATCCTCGTCTGGCGGAGTTCACGCAAAATGCGCGCCAGACGGTCTTGGCCCTTCGTGAGCTGCGAGGATCGTCAGACAACGAGCCGCCGTCGCACGCACCCGCGCCCGGTCTCGAGTACACGGACAATGACCGCCTGATGATCAACTTTTTCCTCGACGGACTCACAGAAATGCGTGCCTTCCAGACAAATGCCCACTATCCCCTCATGTACGCCCTCATGAAGGATATGAAGCTGTACAAAGGCGACCTGGGCGAGGCGCAGATTCGGAATTTCCTCATTGACTACGGGGTCTACGCGCCATGGCAGGACTGGGCCTCGCGCCGCATCGAGCTGGACTCGGCCATACGCAGTCGCTTGGGAGACGCGAAACAAGTGCAACAGCAGGAGGATCTTGTTGCGAGGACATTGACAGCGCCGACCCTTGCGCCTGCACAGTCGGATCAACCGCTCGGACCAGAAGATTTCTACCCCTCCGATCCATTGGAGCATCTACGGCATGACTTTGGCGACCTCCCTGTGTACGTCGTCGACGACAAGACTGCGCACGAACTCGACGATGGCATCTCTGTCGAGACCATTCCCAATGAACCGGAGAACAAGTGGCTGCACGTCCATATCGCGGATCCTACAGCCCTCTTGCCCCCTTCACACATCTTCGCCAAGCAGGCTGAAGAACGCATGGAGAGTGTCTACTTCTTGCACAGGACATACCCTATGCTTCCTACGGCTCTCATGCGCGAGAGGCTCAGTCTCGGTACATCTTCCGCCCGCGGGATGCCAGAAAATGTTCTAACGTTCAGCGCGAAGATCGACGCTGTCGGTAACGTCTTGGACCACAAAGTACGCGTCGGGCTCATAAGGAACGTTCAGATCATGCAGTACGACAACGTGGACCAGGCTATGGGTTTCAACGGCCCAGCTTACAAGCAGCCATTCGGTCGACCCGCTGTGTTTGATGGTCCGCGCAGGCTATAACACTCTCGGAGCGTGCCAAGAACGATTTTCAGCTGTTAAAAATTATCGGTGACACGCTTGCACAGCACCGACTTCAATCCCCAATGTTCTACTTCCCACACCCGCGAACGTACCTCTCCGTCCACCCCAACCCCCTCCCGCCAAGCGTCCTCGATGCCTCGGCCCCCGGTGTGTTCAAGGGATTCCCCGAAGTCAACTATGCGGTCGCCGACTTTGGTGAAATAGAAGTCGGCTCCCGAAAGATCATCGCAGAGGCAGCGAAAATGGCCTGTCGCGTCGCGTCCCTCTTCACCGTCTCCAAGGGCGTCCCACTTATCCATCGCGGGCTTCCCCCGCCGACCATCTACTCGGAGAGCCAATTTGCAGAGCTCTTGGCGTCGCGTGACAAGCGGGGCTACGTTGACCACTACAAAGCCCGCCAGGCGCACTTCATGTTTACCTCCGCCGGGCACTCGCTGGAGCCGCAGCCACACTGGATGCTCGCGCTGCCCGAGGGCGAAGGCTATGCTCGCGTCACGTCGCCGCTACGGCGCTTCACGGATCTCGTCGCCCACTGGCAAATCAAAAACGCGCTACTGCATGGGAGCTCTTACTTCCCGCGCGACGTGATGCAGAAGTATTCCAACATGACGGCGGCCGCCGCCAAGCGCCAAGGACGAATGTACGACCAGCACGAGCACGTGTGGGCGCTGTTGTATATCCAGCGGTGGATGGCTCAGCATGGCGAGACGGGTCCGCTGGCCAACCTGGTCGGGCACGCGCTGTCAGTGCCAAGGGCCTCGGACGGGGCCATGTCCACGCAGATGGTGCTCATCGAGGAGCTTGGTTTGAGGGTCATTGTGGTGGACAGCCAGGATCGATTGGCACCGCGGATAGGAATGCCTTTGAACGTGAGGGCGGGTGAGATCATGCTCTCGCCGTCGGGTAGGACCGCCTTCCGCGTGCGGTAGCTAGCCTGTCTATATTAGACGTCGACACACCACTCACATCTACTTAGCTTACATACAAAATTATAATGGCCTGACCCGCATCGATAGCCTAGTTTTTTTTCTTTCCCTCGTCTAGAATTGATTCCGCCATACGGCCGACTCTGGAGGCTAGTAGAATTCCCACGGTACACTATGGTTCGATTCCGGTTGGCCAATTACTTGGGTATATATTTTCGCGCTCGTGTCACAGAGCTCCAGCTCATTTCTTCCCTCGACACCGACGTCGCTGCGAGTCCATGGCGTTCAACGCCTCCTCCATACCCTTCCCGTCATCCGACGCGTGGTCCGGCTTCGTCGCGGAGGCGCAGAAGTTCTTGCCTCAATCCAACTCGCGTCTGGCCCTTCTCGCGTTCGTCAATATACCCGTCTTTGCCATCGTTATCAACGTTCTGCGACAATTGGTACGCGTTATTTTGATTCTGCTCGTAGCCTGTGCTCATGACGCTCGTAGATCTTGCCAAGGGACCGCTCGCTGCCGCCAGAGGTGTTCCATTGGATTCCTATCATAGGTTCCGCTCCGAGCTACGGCAATGACCCCATCGCGTTCCTCGCAGACGCCCAGAAGAAGGTGCGCGCTCATCTCTTTGCAATCGAGCCAATTCTTACGGGTGGTTCAGTATGGCAATGTCTTCACGTTCGTTATGCTCGGTCGCAAGATGACTGTCGCGTTGGGATCGGCGGGGAACAACTTCATTCTCGGTGGGAAAGTGGCCAATCTCTCCGCTGAGGAAGCATATACTGTGCGTCGTGCTCCTTCTTAATCGTAGCGCCATGCCTGACCGTTCTGCAGCCTCTGACCACCCCCGTCTTCGGCAAGGACGTCGTGTATGACGTGCCCAACGAGGTCTTCATGGAGCAGAAGAAATTCGTCAAGGTCGGGCTCTCGACGGAGAATTTCCGCTCCTACGTGGGCATGATCGAGGACGAGGTCTCCGAGTTCATGGCCCACGACCCCAGCTTCCGGACGTTCCAGATGAACGACATCAACGAGTGGGGCGAGTTCGACCCGCTCAAGGTCCTCGCCGAGATGACTATCCTCACGGCAACACGCACGCTCCAGGGCAAGGAGGTTCGCAGCAACATGGACAAGACGTTCTCGAAGCTGTTCTCCGACCTCGATGGCGGGTTCACGCCCCTGCATATGATCTTCCCGCACTTGCCGCTGGAAAGCTACAGGAAGCGTGACGCAGCGCAGAAGAAGCTCTCTGAGTTCTACATCAGCATCATCAACAGCCGTCGGGACAACACAAGCACCGTGCGTAGCTATCTTGCTGTCATTTACTTTGCTGAGCTCTATACAGAACGACGAGACGGACATGATTGCAGCTCTGATGAACCAGCACTATCGCAACGGCCGCGCTCTCCCTGACCACGAGATTGCGCACATCATGATCGCCCTCCTAATGGCCGGCCAGCACACGAGCTCTACCACCGGCGCATGGACAATCCTGCACATTGCCTCCCGCCCTGACATCGCGTAAGTCCTGCGCCACCACTCCCTAATTCAGTCATTAATACATCTCAGCGACGCTCTGTACCAAGAGCAAGTAGAGAAGTTCTCCAACCCGGACGGCACCCTGCGCTCCCCGACATACGACGAGCTCAAGACGCTCACCGTTCTCGACGCCGTCATCCGCGAGACGCTCCGCCTGCACCCGCCGATTCACAGCATAATGCGCAAGGTGCGCGCGGACTTCCCCGTGCCGCCGACCCTCGCCGCGCCGTCCAAGGACGGGGTGTATGTCGTCCCCAAGGGGCACTTTGTCCTCGCGTCGCCCGCCGTGAGCCAGCGCGACCCGACGCAGTGGCACGAGTGCGACGCATGGGAGCCCGCACGGTGGAACGACGCGGACGGCGAGGCGCAGAAGGCGTTCAAGCAGTACGCGGATGAGAACGGAGAGAAGGTGGACTTTGGGTTCGGCGCGGTGAGCAAGGGCACGGAGAGCCCGTATCAGCCGTTCGGCGCGGGCAGGCATCGCTGCATCGGCGAGCAGGTGGGTTCCTCTTTGGTTACTCTGTGTGAGTCGGGCTGACGCGCGTCTGCAGTTTGCGTATCTCCAGCTCGGCACGCTCATTACCACGATGGTGCGCAAGATTGAGATGCGTCTGCCCGCGGGCATGCCCGGTCCCAACTACCATGTAAGTTGCGCACCTCTTGTCTTGCTGTCGCTTTTCTCACCCTCAATGGCTCTTCAGACCATGATCACGATGCCGAAGACGCCACGCACGATTACCTACCGTCGTCGGAACTTCGATTGATCGTGCTCCTCACTACTTTATCTTAAAACCTACATACCGATAGACATGACAGCTAATAGGAACAGAACACTTTATACTCCCGATGCTGTGGTCCAGGAATCGTTGAGAAGCTTGGCTCAACTTATGTCAAACAGTCCATGAGAGCTATTCGATATACATGTAAACAACAGCAGCTTACTTGGCGATAGTGAATGTGACACCCCGTCTTCTACACTCCCAATTCAACACTGCCACAACCCTCGAGATGATCTGCCCCCCGCGTAATAATGCAACACTCCGCAAACACGGCAACGAGCCCTGCCCCAGCACTCGCCCCAGCGCCACCAACTGCTCTTCATCGCCACCGTATTCTAGCCTCTCCAGACACCGCAGCGACGCATACTCGGCAAAGTCCGCCGGCGCAACGACGCTCGCGTGCGCGCGCAGCTCGCGCACGGCGTGCAGCGACGACAGGATGCTCTGGACAACAGCGGCGTCCGCGCACTCGAGGCGCAGCACGGTCAGCGTGCCCGCCCACTGCGCGAGCGCGAGCTGGAGCATGGCGGGCTGCAGCGCCGCGAGCCCATCTGACCGCGAGTCCAGGTCCGCGAGGGCGGGCGCGAGGCGGGTGAGCGCTGGGATCCACGCGCTGGGCAGCGGCGCGTCAACGCTGATGCGGCGGAGCCGCGGACACGCGGACACCTGCCCGGCCTCCGGGGCGGACTCGTCGAGGTGCCAGCCGTGCGTTCTGAGCTGCACGCTCTCGAGATGCGGGAGCGCGGCGAGCAGCGCGAAGGACTGCGCCGCGGAGCAGCGGTGCTTCCCGAAGACCGGCTTGGTCGCGAGGCGCAGGTGCCGCAGGCCCGTGCGCGCGGCGATTGCTGCGTGCAGGGCGTCGCGCTCCGCAACGTCGTCGTAGCGCATTACGTCGACGTCGAGCGCGTACAGCGCGTCGCAGAGCGTGAGGACGTGCGCGACGGTGGCGCCGAGGCGCCGGCCGCGGTGTGCGTCGATTGTGACTGCGAGGGTGTGCACTTGTGGACGGAGCGCGGGGGTGGAGTGGAGTGTGCGCAGGAAGAGCTCGGTGACGTGCAGGGCGGGGTGCCGGATGGTGTCGAGCGTGACGGAGTGGTAGAGGGCACGGCGGGCTTCGGGGAGGAAGGCGCGACAGGTGAGGGCCAGCGCGGGTAGAGCGGACTTGAACTCGGCATCGGGGGTGAGATCCTCGAAGATTTTCCCCGCAATCTCGGGGGTAAGGACTGCATCGTCTGAAGACCGTGACAGTCAATACTCGGGCGCGAAAGCAATGTTAGGAGAAGCGTACTACTGAGGGCTGGTTCTGTGCCAGCAGCGAGAGTTTGATCAGTGATCGACAAAGCGTAGGTTATCTTGCGCGATAATTCGAAGTATTTGTCGGCCTCGCACTCTCTGTATCGCACTCGCTATTCTCAAGTCAGTCTGAGTATACTTGAGCTTGAGCGTCGCGCGGACTCACACCTACTCGCACCCGTTTCTCAGATAACTAAAGCGAGAGGGTCGGGGGGCGAAGGAGGCTTATCGGACGAGGAGGTGGTCATGGAGCAAGAGAGGCCCATCTTCGGCGTGGACTGAAGCAGAGCTGTGGGACTCGGAGGTCAGAGGCTCAGTCCGTCGGAGTTTCTACGGCGCGTGGCAGCCACTGACGACGACTTCATGCACGTGCACGCGTCTCCGAGTTGTGGCCGAACATGTTTACGATTCCCACGAATCGTTTCTTATGTCATCTTCATACAGCGTTTTTTCCGACCTAGTCACCTATGCAACACACAAGTACAGCACCATATATAGTCATGAAGTCTCACGCTCCTTCCTGACGTCACAACACCGTCCCGTCCCCGGCCCTTCACCAGCACTCGACGGCACGTCCACTGTGCGGCATGCACGCCCGCCCGCCTCGTCGCCACCATGAGACACATTGAAGCATCGTTCGCGCACACCCACCCCCGCCTCCATTTCGCCCGCCATCTCAATGACTCAATCCCCACACACCACGTCATCACATGATACACTCGCCTCGCCTCGCCTTCTCAAAACACCCGCTGCGCGCTCTCACTGGACCAGGTCACCCTGTAGGTCAAGCAGAAGAATGCGCGCCTGCCCCGGGAGAACGAGGAATTGTGCCGCCAGCTGCGCCGCCCGTCGCTACGCTACTCGCGCTCACGCTGCCCACGCTGCCCACGCTCAGCGATTTGCACTTCGACTCTGGTTCCGCCACCAACGACAATGGCGGTAATGGGAATGGGAACGGGATGGGCGAGGGCAATGCGCGGAGGGGCAGCTTCGCGCTGAAGCGCCGCCGCATGTCGGGTTGCGTGGACGAGGTGCGTGTCGTTGTCTGCGGAGCGCTTAATGCTTGCTGAAGTGCGTTTTTTGGGGGTAAGCAGAGACGCCGAGTCCGCCAACAAAGGACGGCGTGCTTGCGTGCGGGGCGCCAGGCGGCGGCGGCGGCAGGTATGTGTCTAACGGCGCGTCGCTGCTTTCGCTGTTCGCGTTCCACCTGCCGTCGCTCACGCACCAGCACCAACATCAACACCCGCACCACCCGCATCAACACCAGCAGCAACGCCGCCAACAGGAGAAAACAACATCAACGGAGGGCAGGCGGGATCGGGGGTGGGGTACTCAGCAAAGAAAGAAGTGCACGCTTCACGATGGTTGGTTGAGCGGAAAGCGAGACAGATGCGGCTCTGGATTCTGGTGACGTCCCTTCCGTTTTGTTTCGGCGGCAGACGCAGCAGCCCACGCACTTCCACGCGGCGTACGGCGCGGCCGCGTACGAGGCCTGGGCAACCAGTATTTCGTGCGTCTTCCCTCTCTCCCCTGCAGATGATATACATAAGGCTGATGCGTCGGTGGGTCGCAGGAGAACCACCGCATTACCCGCCGTGGCCTCGCGCCGGAGCTGGGCACCTGGCACGCGTACTCAGCTGACCGCACGCAGATCCACTAGCCCGCCATCCCTCATACTTTTTACATACCCACACATACCTGCCCGACACGCAGCACATGCAGTCAGTCCACGCCCCCGCGCGCCACTTCCCGTATGCGCTGTACCGGTCTTCACCTCGCTCGCCCGCGCCCCGCCTCCCAACTCACGCGTAATTCATGGCCCTTCAATTAGCTCTTACGAATGTAGTTTATGATGTAATGCCAGCGAATATGGTCACTGGGCATACAGCGCAAAGAAGCCTGAACTTTTTGGGCCGGAATCGTACTGCCGTGCCGCGCACCGGCCCACTCCCAGCAAGTCTCCAGTGGCCGCTGCAGAGGCCACCACCACGAATCCCAGCCGCCCGAAGCCCAGCGTTGACCATGGGCGTGGCGTGTCCGTGGCGCTGCCACAACGACGGAAGCTACAGCTGCTGCCCAGGTCGAAGCCGCTGCCCAGGTCGAATCCCGTGCAGGAAGCGTCCACTGAAGCAGACGAGACGCCTGCAGACTGAGAAGCTGATTCGTAGGCCGGGGACGACGGCACAGCTCTGGATGTCTGCCAAGGCGAAGAAGATGGTTAGCCATCTCTATGTAATGAGACCTCGTGAGATTGCTTCCTCCCCTGCCAGTCACCATGTCCTTGCTTACTTTCGTTTACTTACTTCTTTGTTTACATGTGCGCTGTACGTCGGTGTCGCGAGTATACATAGCTCCTCAGCTAGCATGTGGACCTGCGATGTAGCACGGTCAGCTCGCAATTTGCGTCCTGCCGCCATCATCTGCAGACTACTTGTCTACTTTCCGTGTCAACTTCCTCCCAGTGACAACGAAGTCCGTTCATGCGAGCCACTGACAGTGACCGAGTCTGACGTCGACGTGCCCTTCACGTGTGGCATGCGTCTCGGCAAAGCCTTTCTCAGTTTCTGTTTTATTCTTTAGCTAAGGCTCATGTCCACTCTCCACGTGTTAAACGTTGAGCATGCGTCTATCTTCGCAGTCTGGTTTCATACGTTGGACTAGTATGACAAAAATCTGAAGCGTGCCGCCCGTACGTCATGTTGAACACACGGTTTTAGAACAATTGGCAACGCGTGCCACCGAATGCGCCCGCATAAATAGGTTTTGGTGGTGGATAGGTCGTCACCCCACCTCGTCTGACCGCCGCCTCACTCACACCGAGCCACGCTGACGATATTGACCGTAGACGAATGGCGAGAACGCTGCGGCCCCGACCGTCGTCCCACGGCCGCCCGGGCCACCCCCGCACCTCTATACTTCGGCTCCCATCTCCCTCATTTTACAGCCAGCCTAAGCCTCGCAGAGCTACGCGGCGGTGTAATAGGTTCCCACTTCAGGATAGTTCTCAGTCCAGCTCCCTTCGGCGGCCCAAACGCTCACGGCGGCCACAGGCAGACGAAACGTCTGTCGTACCTGTGCCTATCAGTCCGGCCAACAATGCTACCCTCGGGTTTGAGTCAAATACCGGCCAATTAACGGCGTTCACCGCAGCACTCGCCGACAAATCCCCCACACTCTCTCAGCCCACGCCGCGCAAGCCGTGCAATGTCACTGAACACTCCGCCCCGCAGACCTCTGCGTCTGAGAACACAGTGACAGGCCACTGAGTGGGGACGGGTCCGGAGTAAGTTAGTGGTAGAGATGTCGACAGCGGAAGGAAGAAGATAGCCGTGTGTTTAATCCCTTGGTAGGCAGACTAAACTTACATGTGGATTAATGTAACGCGTCGACTGCGAATCAGCGAGTCGTTTGGATAACAACGACGAGCGTCATGTGCGATCGGCAAACGCCGGGCAGGACTAGGCAAGTCTCTCAGAGTAAGTACGGTAATGGCCCACAACTCCTCCTAGTACTGTAGTCCTGCGACAGTCCTACTACCGATCTTAGCCTAAACGTTCATGGCCATTCGGGTGACTCAAGATGTCACATAGTCTGAAGCCAATAAGGCGTCCGACGATGAAGCCTCTTTGCATAGAGAGACCGTGACGGTACCGCTTGGATACGTATACTAACCTGTCAGACGTAAAGGATTGCTGATTGGACCTGCAGGAACACCCTCAAGGCCTCATGTCCTCGACTGGCTTGTATATGATCGCGCGCGACCCTCGCCTGGCCCGCACAGCGCCGCTGTCCTCATCGCACCAACATGTTCCGGTGGCTCGACATCCTCGCAATTGGCCTCGCGGGATTTCTCCTGAGGTCATACCTGGCGGCGAAACGGCGTGCCATGGGCCTACCACCACCACCTGGGCCCAAGCCACTGCCGCTACTAGGCAACATTCTCGATATCCCAAAGACTCAGCCGTGGCGAACATACACAGAATGGGGGAGGAAATACGGTGCGCAAATCATCACTCTTTGTTTCATTGTCTGACAAGAGGGTTATACAGGCGAAATCACCTCCATTACGGTTTTGGGAAAGCTCATCGTGTTTTTCCACTCTTCCAGAGCGGCGAAGGAGCTGCTTGAGAAGCGCAGTTCATATTATTCTGATCGCCCAAACATCCCCATGATGGACCTGTGAGCAAAGACAGACCTCCAGGCCGTCTTAGCTGACGGACGAATCAGCATGGACTCCTACTACAATCTCGCACTCACGCCATACTCCGACAAATGGCGCACCGAGCGGAGAATCGTAGACCAGAGCCTGCGGCCAAGCGCTGCCGTTGCGTACATTGACATGCAAACGGAAAGGGCACATGCCTTTCTGCGGCAGACACTCCACAAACCGGAGCTGGCTATGGAATATCTGAAGCAGCGAGCACTTTGTTGGATCAGAAAGAGAATTATAGAACCTCATGCCCAAACTCAGTTACACCGGAGCAATTGTGATGTCCTTGGCCTATGGCTATGACGTCGCCGCAGTGTAAAGAGCTGCTGCGATGGCAACTGGTCCTACCGTTAGGTACGCGTGTCTATTTGTCTTTACACTGGGACAATTCTGGAGACTTAACGAACGCACAGGCGTCGCGCATGCGAGCACACACGACGATGTCTATGAGGGATATTTTATACCGAAAGGTTCGTGAGTCGCATGCCATCATTCTACCCCGTCTCACACCCCTCTCTGCAGGAACGACGGTGATTCCGAACGCATGGTTTGTTCCCTCCCTTCATTGATGACCTATACATGCCCCCTCACGATTCCGATAGGGCGATCCTCCACGACCCAGAAGTGTATCCTGAGCCCTACGAGTTCAGGCCCGAAGGCTTCTTGACAGAGGATGGCAATTTGAAGGACGACCCTATCCTGGACGCAGCTTTCGGATTCGGCCGCCGGTGAGCGCTGCTGCCGGTTGTCCATCCAAGTCCACTGACCTGTCCAGGATATGCCCTGGCCGCCACGTGGTCGACACGACAATCTATATCATCGTAGCATCCGTTCTCTCAGTGTTTTGCGTTGAAAAGGCAAAAGACGGGCAGGGAAATGAGATTCCTGTAGATGCGGACTTCACCGGCACCCTCATCAGGTGGGTGGGTATTCATTTCGAACGATGGCGTTGAAAGAGCGCTGAGTACCGTGCAGCCATCCGAAGCCATTCCGATACTCGATCACGGCTAGAAACGATAATTCCAGAGCATTAGTGCTGGCGACTGCCCCACAAGATGACCAAATTGCACTCTATAATCGGGAGAGCCGCAGCAGTTATGACTTGAGTTGCGATGACCAGTGTGATTGGCGTCGTCCGATACAGAATAACGAACCTTTCACCCGCTTTACTATACGCCATAATCAGTCGGCAGTAAGTAGAGTTCTTTATAGACGAGCACATTGCGCTCACCGAACGGATGTTTACGTGGCATGGTGTCGATGTCGATGAGTACTTGAGTGATTGGCGGCCTCACGGCGTTCGGGAGGGCATGCACGAGGGACGTATTCCCGCGGTAGATGACTCGCACGGGAAACAAGATGAGCGATACCATTAGTGCGGTCTTGGTAGGCGTGCACGTTCAATTGGACAAACAGGATGAGTGTGGCAGTCGATACCCCAAGGCCACATCGGGCTGCTGCTGAGTTTGAAGTAGCCCGCGGCAGTCGTCAGTCCTAGCAATCAACACCATCTACATCATCCCTGCCCTCAGCATGCGAAGGTTCTACTCTGCCTCAGGGAGACTACCCTCATCACGGAAGCATGTAGTCGATCGCTTGTGTCAGCTACTTCACGCGTGAGTCACCTAAGGTCACCTACCGCGAGAGTCACACAGCTTGCACCCTACAATTTTCGGACGGCGGCAAGCAGCTATCCACGTAAGTATCCATCTGGTGAGTGCACCCTGCGCAGGGTATAAAGACAGTGCTGCCGATGACACCCTTGCTCGCACTGCGATAGAGCAGGATGTCGCGCTCCCCTAGCCCTGCAGCGAGTCTCGCTTCCGATCCACCCACTCCTGTCTCCGATTCCTCTAGCGAGGATGGCTCTCGTTCCCGTTCTCTCTCTCCTGGCCCCGCCACCGTGGCCTCCAGCACAGCGGCCATGGTGCAGCGCTTCCGGGAGTCCATCACACATCGGCCTCCGTTCACCAGTGGCACTATAGCCGTCCAGCCCGACGAACTCATCCTCTTCTTCGGAAAGGGAAACAAGTCAGAGTGAGTTCATTTCATACTCGACAGCAAGGCATCCCGTCATGATCGATTTATTAGGCGCCTAGACTACGCTACAGCTGGGCCAGAGGAGCTGGATGCACTGTCGCGTGCCTGCGATCGTGCATCCTTCGGCCTCAATGGCGAGAATGTCCACGATGAAACCTACCGCAAGGCCGGCAAGCTGGATTCTGCCTTCTTCTCCACGTCTTTTGTTCCAGAGCGCAACAAGCTCGCCAGTATTGTCGGTGGTAGCCTGCTGGAAGGCGACAAGGCTACACGACCCCTCCACTTTGAGCTGTACAAGCTGAATGTTTATGGTGCGCGATCTAGTACTTTCTACAGGCTTGAGCCGACATGCTGAGGCTTGTACGTATACTAGGCGAGGGCTCCTTTTTCAAACCGCACCAGGATACGCCGAGAGGTGGGGACATGTTTGCCTCGCTCGTGGTAGTGTTCCCCGCCGCACATGAAGGCGGTGCGCTTGTCCTGCGCCACGGAGGTGAAGAATGGACATTTGACGCCGCGCAAGCACTAGACAAGGAAAGCACGCCCTCCGTCGCCTACATCGCCTTCTTCAGCGACGTCGAGCACGAAGTTCTTCCTGTCACCAAAGGCCATCGAGTCACACTCACATACAACATCTACTATGCCGACGATGGCAATTCCAAAGTTCCCAATCCGCCGACCTTCGTAGACCCGCACGCTCGGTCCAGCTACGGAGGTGCCCTCAAGAACAGGCTTGCAGAACTCATCAAGTGTCCTGACTTTCTGCCTAAAGGCGGAAATCTCGGGTTCGGGTTGCGCCACGTGTACCCGGTCGTCAGTTTCCCGAGTAATCCCCTCTCAGCGGACCTCGACAATATCCGCCTCAAGGGCACCGACAGGCTGCTGGACCAGGTGTGCACCGCGCTCGGCCTCGAGACGCAGCTGTACTTCCTCTACCGCGAAGACGATGACCGGGCAAGCGACGCGGTCGCGGCCAGCGGATTTCACGTCGATTTGGGGTGCAACGAGGTCATCATGTCTGAAGACGTGCCTGATGCCCAGACGATCTTGGGTGGAGAATATCAGTCATTTTCGGAGGCCATGGGGGGAGCTCGGATATATGATCCAGAGAATGGCAGGCCACTGGACGACGTGATCAATTGGGTGACAGTGCCGAATTCGTGGACGCGAACCGAAACTGCGTTGGCGTACTACGGGAACGAGCCGGGCCTCAGCTGGGTGTATGCAGATGTGTGTTTAGTCGCGACGGTTGGAGAGGCCGGCAACCGGTGACGGGCAACTGTACTAGGAACAAATTTTCAGCGTTGTGATGATTCTGCGAGAGACATCAGTCGTGAAAGTAGTCGGAAGCACGCGTCTACATACTTAAATCGAACCCGAACATTTACCCCGGCTATCGCAGACAAAGACGAGCTATCCGAACCTCTGTGGCGCTGACTCAACGCGACCGTGGACATCAGGGCCTATCGCCCGAGAAACCTCTGGGTCGACGGTCGCCCTCCATCGGCCGTTTATGCACTTCTCGACCGCGTCCTTGTAGTCGAAGAACGCATTACCTTGGTCTTTCAGCTTGCCAGTGGTCGTCATACGTGCGATGGATGCGGCGGATGGATGGCGACAGTAGCGAGGTGGATCTGTGTGTTCTGCCTTCGTAGACGAGCGTTCGACTTCCAGGTCGGAGCCTCAGCGCTCAGCCTCAGTCCTTCACCACCTGGTGCATGCTAGTAGCAACTGGCAGTACTGGTCAACAGCTCTAGCCCTGCATGTCATTTTCCATCCGGGCGGAAATGACTCAGACCTCGAGCTCGGCATCGAGAGGACACAAGAGGGCCTGCAAGCTGCAGTGTACAAGCTCCAACTATGAAACTGTGGATTTTGAGAGATGTTCAAGTCGTTCAAGTCCACATGTGGGCGGAACGGAATAGAGAAAGTGCACGAGTTAGCTACATTACATGTGCGCGTCACACAACTTGACCCTGACCATCTCGCCCGCCCACCCTCGTCCCTCCACGCACAGCTCACGTTCGCTGCTTTCACCATGGCATCGGCACTCCCAGTTGTGATCGTCTTTGCTCTCGTGGCAGCCCTCATGTCCGCCTCCTGGTTCTTCACAACTAAGGGCCCGCAACAAACGTGCGCTCCCACCTAGCCCTTGGCATTCACTTGCACCGCAGTCCACTGACCCGCCTGTCACAGACTCATCCGCTCAAGCCTGATGCTCACCCTCGCGTGCTTGTACCTCATGTGGATGATTGCGTATCTCGCGCAGTTACACCCATTAATTGGTGAGTTGCAGAGTATAGTGCGCGGGCCGTGCTGAGTTGGCCTTCGTCCAGAGCCGAAACAGAACTTCGCTGCGGAGGCTTGACGGGCGAGCGTGTTGGCGGGTGTCGGTGGGACCGTAGATACCTGGTGCGTCGCACCGCACCGAATTGCGCGCCGACGCTGACGAGCCGTGGCTAATCCGCAGGTGCAGCGGGCCTATGTATTCATGTTTCGTCCATACTTTTTCAAATCACGGACTGTTCATTCCCTTGCTTTGAGTGCTACCGACGTGTCGATGATGCTAGGTATAGGTGCCGCCTCGTCCCACGCCGCGCTCGTCGCCCATCCCTCACTGTCCCCCCACAGAGCTGCTGACCCTTCATACGTCCAGGCAGTCGACGTGTTCCCCGTTCCCCAGCTCGTCGCCCACTCCGACACCGACACCGACAACGAACTTGACTGCGTAGCGGACCCCTTACCAGCCTCCCCCCAGCTAGTTGTCCACTCCGACACAGAAAGTGGCGGTTCCTCCGTGATCAGCGAATGCGTACCCAACCCCTCGCCAGGATCGTCCTCGGAATCGGAGTCTTTACCCATCGATATCCCCGCATAAAGCGCCTCCTCACGCTCCTCCTCCACGTCCTCCCATGTTTTCTGCCGCCGTGGCAAAGCCCCCACCAGCTCCACGGCCCAGTCGTCGACATATTTGCCGTCCCTGCGCAGCACGAGCATCTCCGCCTCATCCAGCGCATCCACAAGCACCTCGACCCAGCCCCCGCACAGCGCAGCAACGCGGTCCTCGCGCCACAGCTCCGTCACGACGACGCGCGCCTCCTCCCACTCCCGCATGAGCTCCGCGACGGCCCCGGCAATGAGCTCGCGCGCAGCGGGCTTGCCTGCGGAGGGGTGCGGCGTGCTCAGGTGCGTGGCGCGCAATATATGCGCAGCCCCGTCCGTCTTCACGAATTCCGCAGCGCGTGTTCGTCGGCGCTCCGCCCACTCGGCCCCCTCCTTCCGGCGGAACTGCACCACCTGGCTCGCCTTCAGCCCATCTCCGCGCCCCCACGGATCGCGCTCGGCATTGCGCCCGACACCGCCCATCTGCACGTCATATCCCCAATCATCCGCGGCGCGCGCACACCACTCCGTGCACTCGGCGACTGTCCACTCGAACTTGTGGTCGTCGTGACGGAAGACGCGTGTTGTACGCTGTGTCGGGTCGGGGAAGCCCCAGGGTGCGGGGTCGTCGGGCGGGTTGAAGAGCGGGTTGAAGTCGTAGGATGGCGTCGTGACGAGAAGCAGGTCTGGCTGGTAGTGCCCGAGGAGCGTCGGTGCGAAGTAGGGCAGGACGGAGGGCGGGAGGTGTTCGATGCTGCGCGGTGGGGTGGTTGTGAATGTAAGTATACAATGGCAGCACGAGGTGGATGGCGTACGTACACTTCCATTGCAACGATACACTCGACCCCATTGAATGCACTGTTCGGTACCTCCAATCCACCCTCCCACACCTGCGCGTCGAGTGCCTCCCACCGCGTGTGCCGTGCCCAGCCCTTGTCATCTGGCGGCCGCGTCACCTCGATCGCCTCTTCCAGGTCGTCCGCACTGATATCCAGCCCATGCAGCGTGCGGACGTGTGCGAACTCGAATTTGGCCGGCGCGGGAAGCGGTGCGGCGGGGTGGCGGGGGTGTGTGCAAGCCACGGTGCGGGGTGCGAGAGGCAGTCGAGCAGCGCGCCCTCGCCGCAGCCGACGTCTAGCACCTGCGCGATCCATCATTTTATCAGGTTCATGATGTTGTCCGCGTGGAAGCATGCAGGGATGCTCACCGATGCAACTCCCTCGCGCTGGAGTATGTCGAGTACCCAAGCGCGACGCTGCTCGCACAGCGGCGGGACAAACACCACCGTATGGGGCTCGCTTGCGGGTACGGCGGCCATAATGATATCAGTTTGATTCATAAGTCCCTGTCAAAGGGTCGGTGGTGAGATGGAGTCGGTCGAGAGAGGATGGGGTTAAGTACAAAGGACCAACGACGCGCAGCACCAGTGCCCGTGTAAGCGCCCGCCGCGACGTTGTCGACTTGCCACCATCGCGTTCTCAGCCAGGCCCTGCTGTTTACTGTACTCTCGCGCAGTCTCACGCGTGTTTGACTGCGTGGGCTGGGCCTGTGCGTTCTTCCCAAGAGCCTGAGAACGCTCGGCCCAGTTGTCGATGAGGTGAGACATATGCAAAATACCCGCGTGCTCACCATGGGATAACCCCGAGCTTTGCGCCATTTGTCACTAAACATAGCCTGCGAGTGCTGACACTGTCTCAGGGAGACTATCAGAGACACCCGAGCCTTCCGTCTTCTGGATTTAAAGACTGTCCATTCATCGACCCAACAACGCTCTCATCGCATCTCCCCAGCAACATGACCTCCACACCCAAAGTCACCGAAGGCGAAGCCCCCTTCTCCTGGCCCGCCGCCAACAAACCCTCACAACATACTACAAAATCACGGGCGACCTCTCCACCAGCACCCGGCCACCGCTCATCGTGCTGCACGGCGGACCAGGCGTCTCGCACATCTACCTTACGCCCTTCGCAGACCTCGCCGCCGCGCACGGCATCCCCGTGATCCTGTACGACCAGATCGGCAACGGGCGCTCGACGCACCTGCGCGAGCGCGCGGGCGACGGCGCGTTCTGGACCGACGCACTCTTCGTCGCGCAGCTCGACGCGCTGATCGCGGCCCTGGGCCTGGCAGAGTACGACCTCGCGGGGCACTCGTGGGGCGGCATGCTCGCGGCGCGCTTTGCGGTGCGCCGTCCGCAGGGCCTGCGCAGGCTCGTGATCGCGAGCTCGCCGGCGGACATGCACACCTGGGTGAAGGTGCAGAACGAGCTGTTGAAGGAGATGCCTGAGGACGTGCAGGAGACGCTGAAGAAGCATGAGGCGGCCGGGACCACAGATACCGAGGAGTACAAGGCCGCGGTGGAGAAGTTCTATGCGCGCCATTTGTGCAGACTGAACCCGCTGCCAGACGATGTGCAGGCTGTGGAGAAAGTGATCGAAGACGATCCGACGGTGTACCTAACTATGTGTGTGCACACCCTCTCCGTTGGATTCGCAGAATTTCCTTCTGATGCACTGCGATCCTGTAGGAACGGCCCGTCGGAATTCCATGTGATTGGTACCATCAAGGCCTGGACGGTGGTCGACGAACTGTACAAGATCAACGTCCCGACACTGCTTACGAATGGCCGCTACGACGAGGCGCAGGATGAGGCGGTCCTGCCGTACTTCCTGCACATACCCAAGGTCAAGTGGGTGCAGATGGCGGAGTCTTCCCACATGCCGCACTGGGAGGAGCGGGAGCGCTTCGTGCGAGTGCTCGGGGACTTTCTTACCTCATGAAGGCCCTACTTAATCACATGGGCGAGATATATGCTTGCTGCAGATAGATAGCGAGAAGCAAGGGAAGAGATTGTAAGATGTTACACAGTTGGGATGGAGAACGACACTAATAGCATGACAGTAAGTACTCAATGTCTTCGCTGACCACCTAACAACAACGCACCAAAAACCGTAAATAAAACATGCCGCGGTCATAGCAGCCCAGCCGCACGTAGATCAGCCTCTAATCGTGCATCGTCTCGTCGCAGTCCATGGCTCGTGGCCAGCGCGCCATCGGTGGCGGTCGATGGGGTCACCGGCGCATCAGCCACGGTGCGCGCGTGCGCCTGCCCATCGTCAAATACGACGGTGATGCCGAACACCTCTTCGAGATTGCGGCGGATGACCAGGTCACGCTCAACGTCCTCTGCGGAGAGCGGCGTGGGCCGTGTGCGCGAGGCGCGCACGGACATTTCGAAGCGCTTCACGCGGAAGTAGCCAATGAGGGAGGTCAGTAGGAGGAACCAGCCTGGTGACGGTGAGCACTGTGCGGCCAAAACGGACCGAGAATAACGTACCTATTGTCATGAGAAGAAAGGAGACCCATTCGTGACCCATGCCCAATGGCGGTCCCCACTCAGGCAGCGCTGCAGTGCCGTTGACGGGCGACGCGGTCGGCGCCGGCAGCTCGCCGGTAGTGGAGTTCGTTGGGACCACGCCATCCATCCCCGCGCCCATATCAAACTCGCCGCTCCAAGGCGAGCCGCCCAGGCCGAAGCCGCCCCCGCCAGTACTCCCGTCCTCGCCCACCTCGTCCGACACCGTGACACTGAACCCGAACTGGATGAGCGTCAGCGCAAGGCCGGCCTGCGAGCCGAACTTGCCCGCATGCGTGCCGTGCAGGAGGTACGTGAGGATGAAACCGGGCAGCTGGAAGAACCACGAGACGAGCGCGGTGAAGAAGAACGTGAGCAGCGAGCCCGTCGGCAGGTCATCGACGATCATGTCGCCGTTCATATCCGTCGCAGACGGTGCGTGCACGGTTGTCTCCCAGTAGGCGGGTGCAGCATCCGCGGAAGCCGCAGCGTACGACTGCGCAGCACATAGTACGCTTGTCAGCACGACGAGATCAAGCGTGAGTAGGGTGGCGACAACGCACCGGGGGCGCCTCTGTCTGCGTCTCCTCAGGGACCATGTATATCTCCCCGTTCTCCCCCTGTATTGTGCGTGCACGAGCAGGCTTGGCCATGACGTTGGCGAACACGCCGTCGTTGTCAATGCCACCCCCGCGGGGCCCGGTGCTGCCCGTGGGCACGCGGTGGTAATACGACGGCCACACCACACCCACTGCCCTCCGAAAGAACGACGGCTTTGGGGCCGCGACAGGGGACGTCGGGATGAACCCATTCGAGTTGCCGTAGTCGTTCGGCCGCGCGCTGGACGAGGGTCCTGGGGGCGAGCCAGGTGGCGGCCGCGCGTAGTCGTATTCGCGCTCGAAGTCGTACACGGAGGGCTGCGACAGTGCCGGCACGGCAATGCGCAGGGCAGGGTGGACGGCGTGGTCGATCGTGAGCGGGGTGTGCTCGCTGTGGTCGAACCCGTCCTCGTCGTCGTCGAAGGCGTCCTCCATCTCGCGGTGGGCGTTCGGGGCGGTGCGGGGGTTGATGAGCGGGTCGTATCCTGTGGGCGCCATGACGGCGACGACCTCGAGGGTCGAGATGTTATAGGAGAGAGACGGACAGGAGGATAAGTGAACGACAGGAGTGAACGATTGTTGTATGGGGAGATATCAAAGCAATATGCAGGTTCGAGGCCCATTAGATGCTGACCAAGCGGGGCGGTGCCGCAGTTTTCCGTGTACTCTTCCGCCTCATCCCGCAAACGTGAAGTTGAAGTGCAGGTATGAACATTGTGCAAAAGGTTCTCATCGTATGCAAGAAGATACAAGCAGTCATCAGTCCATGAACGCGACAGTCCCATCAACCCAATAACCCCTTCACGTACTTCAACAGCTCCCTACCCTGCCAACCAAATCAGCATGCCGATCATACCCGACATAGCAAAACACTCACCCCTTTGCTCTTCACTCCCGCGACCATCGCCTCGACAGGGTCCACTTCCATCTCTTCGCTCTCGTCAAGAGTCTCGAATGTTGCGCTCCGCTGCAGACCGCCCTCGGCCCTCCGCAACAGCTCGTCGCGCTGCCGCGCCCCCATTCTGTACCGCAGCACGACCATTAAAACCGCGCGCCAGCCCTCGAGCTGCGCGCTCCCGCCGAGCTGCGGCAGCGGCGCGTTCGACCCCGAGAACATCGATGGCAGAGACGGCGTCGACGACGCGGCGCGCGCGTGCGTAGGTGGGACGGGCAGGGAGGGCACGGTCGTCGAGCGCACGACGTACGGGCAGTACGGCCGGTGCTCGCGCAGCAGGTCAATCTGCCGGCTCTGCGGCGGTGCGCTCGCGCCGTCGGGGGCGACCGAGTTCGCGCGTGACACAGAGCCGACGGCCCAGAGGCCCAGCCGCCGATGGCACAGAGAGCAATGCAGCAACGTTGAGTCGCGTCGCAGCTCTGGGATGGCGCTGCCCGAGCGGCTGGTAGCCAGACGTGAGTTCACGCGGGACAGCGGAGACTCGGGTGGGGGCATTTCGACGTCACGGTTAATTGTTGACGACGCGCGAGGTGTACCAGGGAGGGAGGGGACAGCCGAGACCGCCCTCGAAAGGGAGGGTGTGCGAAGGACTTGCGGTGGCACGGCCGGCGCGATTGACCAACCGAAGAGGGACGTCAAAACAGCTGTCGGTGAGGGGTCGTTTGATGGATTGGGTTGTGGTGATGGCGTAGACGGCGAATCAGTAGTAGGCGATGGAGGTTCCGCGTCATCAAAGACGGGCTCGTCGAGCTTTATCGACGCAATTGTAGCCAAAAGGTTCTGGACTTGTGTGGAATTCTGGCAGGATTTATGAGGAAAAGCGAGAAACGAGTGTATTTGGCGAGCTTACGAGAGGATGCTTGACGTCCACACCTTCCAACACAGACTCCAAGGTAAGAGCTCTCAGCTTGATCTCTTTGCCCATGGCGGCGGGCGAGGACAGTGAAATGCGATACACGTCAGCTGCAAAGTAATTAGCCAAGCCCTCACCGTCGTCTATGCGACTCACGATCACACTGCCTGGTCTTCCACGGACACCCGTTTTTGTGCATCGACGCGAGCTGGCCGCGCTGCTTCTCCACCAAGGCATTCGCTACGAAGTTGAAGAACGACATTTGGCACGCGATCTACCTGCGATCAGTGAGCACTTGCACATACCTGCGTCCCTGCCCATGCCCTCGCGACCTACGACGACCCACGCCGCGCTGCACAGCCCGCACACGAGCCTGTCCTTCCCATCGTTGACCCACCCCGCCTTCGCCGCGGCGACCGCGTCGATTGAGGGCGGCTTGTTCGCATACGTGTTCAGCTTGTACGTCGCGAGGCGTGCAAGGAAGGACGCGGTCGAAGAGGGGCGGTACTCGGACGGCGCAGAAGCGGCGGGTGTGGCGGACCGAAAGCGCGGGATTGCCTTGCGGGTCTTGGTTGCGGTGCGCGCGATGATGGCGGCGAGGTGTGGCGCCTTCGATAGGTCAGCGGGTTTGCTACCGGGGTAAGTTCTAGAGATACAACGCGATTAGCAAGTAGTCCATACAAACAGGAGCATGACTCACGGTGGTGGCTCTTTCGACCGGATGCCATACTTTGCGAGAGTGGAATACAGCGAGCGCACGGTGTTCTGCCTCTTCGGCGGGTCTGGACGCTCGCCAGCATCTTCGCTCTTGCGCGGACCCACCGCATCGTCAAGGCTCTGCAGCGCATCCTCGAACTTTCGCTGGAGCCACGAGGACAGGTGTTAGCTTGAGGGTTTCTGAGAGCGACTCAGGAGCTGACTTTGTTGGAGCGATTGGAGGATGTTGAGGTAGAGGCTGTGATTTGGGCGGGCGTGGGTGTAGCTGGGGTGGTCATGGTGGTGGTGAAGGATGTGGACGGTTGGAAAGACATGCGGCAAGGGTCTGGCCTTAACAAGTTGCAGTGGCCGCTGCATGCAGTGCTCCGGCCGCTCACGGGCCGGTCTAGATCTTCCAACTCCGCTCGGCGCGCCGCCGCACTCTGAGCCGCTGCGAGTGAGCGTCGACGGTCGCATGCATCTGAACTTCATCTGACTTCATCGTGGTGCAGTTTATTGTACATGGCAAGCGTATTATTACCGACATAGACAGTCGTATCCTCATCAGGCGTCCTCGTCCTTCTCGTTCACAGCAAATTCGTGAGGCTCTATCCCGCGCGGCTGTGCATCTCCAAACACCTCCGCCATCTCCTCCAACGTTTTCCCTGACAATAATGCAGATGTCAGCTCTGCACGTGCGGAACATGCGAGCATATTCCGACGCACCTTTCGTCTCCGGGAAGAACAGTGCGATCAGCACGAAGTCCACGGTGTTCAGCGCGATGAACAGTGTGTAGAACTTCCATCCAACCTTGTTCATACCGATCGGCGACACCTCAGATAGCATCACGTTGAACGCCCAGTTCGCACACGTTGCCACGCTCGTCCCGAGTGCGCGTGTCTGCGTTGGGAACACCTGCATCGCACGGCGTCAGCACCATACACTGCCATTGCCTCCTAAATATGTACCTCTGAAGCCAGCACCCAGCTAACCGGCCCAAAGCTGAGCGAAAAGACAATGCTCATTAGGAAGATCATCGCGATACCCGCACGCTGTGCTGCAAAATTGGTGACGCCGTCGCCCGGCGGGAAGGACGCGATGATGGCGGAGAGCACGGAGAAAAGCGCGACGAGCATGGCTGCGCCAAAGAGAAGGGGCTTCTTGCGGCCAACCGTGTCAAGAATGAGCATGATAAAACTTGAGAGGTCTTCAGCGTTCAGCTCGAGGATGTCAGGAAATGTGCGTACATGAAGTTCGTTATGGGCCCGACTGCGCCGTAGATACCCTGTATGAGGAGGAGCTTGCCGCTAGAGATGCCCAGAGACTTATACATAGTCGGGCCATAGTAATTGATGACTGAAAGCACGTCAACATCCGCGCTCGACGCAACACTCATAGACGACATACCATTGATCCCCGTGAACTGCCCAAACACCTGCACGCCCACCGCGACGAGCGTCCTGCGCAACATCGCGCGAGTCTCCCACAGATCTGCGTACGTGCGACTGCGCACGGCGGCCTCCGCCTTGATCGTGTACGCCATGTCGAGGAACTGCTGCTCCGCGGCATCCTTCTTCTCCGGCGTGTCCGTCCCGTGGAGGCGCAGCACAACCTGCCGGGCTTCCTCGTCGCGCCCGACTTCGAGCAGCCACCGCGGGCTGAACGGCAGGAACTGGATACCGACGAGGAGCATAAATGCGGGCACCATCTGCGTATGGTGGCTCGTGAGCTCGGAGTGGGCTAGTGGCCGGCGGACGAACCTGGAGGCCCAACGGGAGACGCCATTGTGCGTTTCCGGAAAGGTACTGCGAGCCGTAGCCAACCCAGTTCGCGACTATGAAGCCGATGCCGATCATTTGCTGCGCCATACCGACGATGAAGCCGCGTATTTTGGGTGGCGCGATCTCAGTCTTGAGTGCAAGTTAGTGCGAGGCCTGTTGGCGGCGTTTGAGACGTGCGGCGTACGTTATACAAAGGCACAGACATTGAGAGCAGCCTACGAGCAGGATCAGCAACGAGAAAGCATCCTATGCAAGGCGAGGCGTACCCGATCGAGAAGCCGCCAACGATACGCCCGACCAGCAGTGTCCCGATGTTGTTGGCGCCGGTTTGCATGGCGCAGCCCCAGAGCCCGATGACAGCCCCGACCTATGCAGTGCTCGTCAAGAAGCGAGACACCCTGAGTGATGACAGCTCTGCCCACCTGTATCGTCCGTTTCCGGCCGATCTTGTCGTTCAAGCTGCGATACCCGTGAGCGGCCAGATCTTTGGTATTGAGATGTGCACACTCACTATCCCCCTGACAGTGCGCCGAAGAAACATCCGCCGTTGAAGGTTGAAACCACGGCACCTGTGAGGCTAGGGCTCGGGTTGTGGAAACGGTTGTTGAAGGCGTCAAAAGTGAGCACCGAGGCTATGATGCCACTGGAATAAGGAGGTCAGACGACAGGTTCAACGGTGACCATGGCGTGTCGAGAAAGACTCTGACCTATCGTATCTGTTGACGCTTCGGTGTTAGCATCGTGCTACCTAAACGCACGTTGAGACGCACCCAAACAAGAAAGATCCTACGAACGAAATCAAGCATCAAGTTGAGAAAACGATGTCATAGTAGGTCGGATGTAGACATACCTATTGACGAAAACGCCGCGATGAAGATGTTGTACGGAAGTCCCATCGTGAGGTCGTTAAAATGATAACGGGGCAAAATCCAGGGAAGATAGAACAGAACGCTGCTTGCGCAGAGCCGGGAAGCACATCAGCTTCGCATACTTATACCACTGCACCGGCATGTGCCAGTCGAGTGCGCGGAGAAACCACGGGCTGCAGGTTGGATGTGAAAGCACCCGTGCGCATGTACGACACGCAACTGCATGTTTCGGGGAGAAACGAGGTCAAATTGCGGTCACAAGATGTCCAAAGTCGCAGGCAGAAGGCGGTTGGGAGCACTTCATCAATGCGCGCCTGGCTAGCCGGTGCGCCTGGCCGGGCCGCTGGACCGCCACCACGAGGCTAGTAAGAGAGTGCCTAGATGACAAGATGGCGGGCGTCGACCGGGAGAAGGTTAGTGCACGACATGAGTGGGGCGGGGCGACGAAGTCAGGATTGAGATTGAAGGGGAATGAGAAAAGTGTGATAGTACGGGGAGCGCCGTGGCAGAAGTCGCGGAATGCCAGTTCGGTGGCGAGGCACAGTGCAGCGTGCTAGAGACGTGGAGATACCCATATCTGCTCACATGGGGGCGCTGCAGAGATCATGGCAAATGTTCCATGAGGGAAAATGAGATCTTGAGGTGGAAGCAAAAATGTGAGTCACAGTTATCGTACATGAGCAGAAGGGCGAATTTGAACTCCAGTTTTACTTCTGAACCTCTTCTTCCGGCACCCCTGGACCCGGAAGTACAGCGGGATCAACTCTCTGGTCAGCATCGATCAATACCAGCACCAGGTCTCGAATTCGAATGGGAAACTGACTCATAAACTTCCTCATCTTCTTCGTCGAACACGACAAAGACGACGCGCTCGAGCTAAGAAGAAAACACAGCAGATCAGGAAAAGCCGGTCAATAGGTCGAAAGGAATGCAACACACGTCCTTGCCTTGTTCCGATTCGAGGAACTGCCGCACTTCCGCCAGCGCTATATGTGTCGCATCTTCGATTGGATACCCATATACCCCAGTAGAGATGGACGGAAATGCCTAAGTGCGCCATTAGCGTCTAAATCCTCGCAAAAGCAAAGATCACTTGCAATGGAGCGCAGAGAGTTGTCGGCGGCTAGTTTCAAGCTCGTGCTGTAGCACGAGGCGAGCTGCTGCGCCACCAAAGGTAGTCTGGACGGCCTGAATACTGGCCCAACGGCATGAATGACATGTCGGCTGTATGAAAGTAGCAATCGTTCACTTCATTGTCGGATGAACGAAAACGAAGCTGCGTACGCAGGGAGCTCGTAGCCCTCGGTGATCTTAGCGCCGCCCGTGTCACAACCATCGAGCGTGCGACCTAGCCAGCATTCAAGATATCAGTCGACGTCGACGTTGAGGGGCATGCGCTGCTCACATTCCTCCAGCAGATCTGGTCCTGCAGCTCGATGGATCGCCCCGTCAACTTTCACAGATATTAGCGTTCAATCACCACGCATTCCCACAGCTATGCGTACCTCCGCCGCCACCTATGCTTCCACACGTCAGCTGTGAGCGCACGATGATGTGTGAAGACGGCGCACCTAGGAGGCTGCGATTCGCGGCATTCACGATGGCGTCGACGTCCACGTGCGTGATGTCTCCCCGCCTGCAACGCCGCTTGAGTTGATTGCATCCCATTCGTTTACCTGATGACTTGTGCTCACAGCAGAGATACACGATCGAGCAGGTTAGCGAGAGGTGGGAAGTGCGGTTCTGTGGCGGCGGGCTTGAGCACGGTGCGATCGAATAGCTGTCGAATCGTCGGAATTTGCTTGAGTCCTAAGACGCGCGACATTGACAGATGTGGTCCTATGGACGTGATGGTGGACGTGGAAGAAGAGAACCTTGGGGGTAGGCTGCATGGCTCCAGGCTACCGTAGACTTGTCCGAGCTGACCGCCGCGGGGCGCACGGCCAATCGGTCGGGTCAACACCCGAGCTTTGTATATAAAGTTTGCCCGATAACTTGCTCAAAGCTCAAGCTTTCAGTCCACCGCAGCGGTGCCAAAAGGGAACAACGACAGCAAGTTGCGCTGCCCAGACTGTCAGAGTCGGCCGTTACTATGGAGCGCAACACTCGAAATTGACATTAGAGAAGATACAACCGTTACTATGACCCACGACGCCGCTAGACAGCGTGTCTAGTACAACACTTCGAAGAACAAGGTTGTTGAACGTACAGACAAGTACCTATGGATACAGTGCGGCGCATAAACTAGGGTAAGATACAGATTAATTGCATGGTGTAGAAGCTAAGACGATTCTGTCCGTCGTGGTAATATTGCAAACGAAACGAAGATGGAGCAAATGTGGGGGAATGCAATGTTGCGAGCCGGCTCGGCGGCAGACAGGTGCCAATGGGGGAGGTAACGTGTACGGAACAAGTGACTGTGAAGGGTACAAATTAAAGCGCGGATGTAAGAGTACAAGCGTGCCAAGATGGGATATGCAGGTCGTGTAGATGCTGGGATATGCTTGCCGCCTGCGCGGCGGGCGCGGAGTACAAGGTCGTGACAGTGCCTAGAACAAGGACCGCCATGTAAGTCGCGTGCCCTGCCGCGCGGTCGGAGGAATGGACTGACCGAAAATGCGGGCGGGTCGTGATCGTTCGTAGCGGAGTACAAGGCACACTATGTTCGGACCTTGCTGCTCGCACGGGAGGGGCGAGAGCTTTGGTGCCGCGTGCTCGAGTCGTCGGAGGCGCGGGATGGCGACGGCTGGCGCGAGTGGATCACGACGGTGCCCGTCTGCACGAACGTGTTCGTCTGCGAGGGCACGACCATCGTTGGCTCCGCATCCGCCTCGTGGGACGCGATGATCGGCGCGTTCAGCGGATAGTACGACCTGCGCGCGGACGACTGGAAGTCGTACACAGTGAACTCCTTCTCGAGCTGCCGCAGTTCCGGCTTCATCTTCTCGAGGTTCGGGTTGGCCTTGCGCTTCTGGTGGGTGAGCGGCTTCTCTGCCAGGAGGAACTCGTCGAGCTCGTGAGTCACGTCGAAGTTCGCGCGGTTGGCCTGTGGGCATGGTGCGCGGTTAGTACGCACTTCAAGGAGGCGGCAGGCACCGGTCGACGCACATCAGGGACAAAAGGCGGGTCTAGTTGCTTCGCCTCAAGCTTCTCCCAGTTCACGCGTGCGAACCAGGGGTGTGCGCGCACGTCTTCCAGGCTCGTTGCGAGCGAGCGGCACCCCAAGCGGGTCTTGGGATTCCGATCGAGCATCTGCGGCGTCCACGCGTAAGCACGCGCCATCGAAACGCAGAACTGTCAGTTTACTCACGTCAAAGACCGCCTGGCATCCCTCCTTGCTAACCGGGTGCACGCTGTGGCGCGTAGAGGGCACCCGTACGGGGTCGTTGCCGATGCTGTCAATCATCTTCTCTGAGGTGCTGCAGGACCCCCGTAACTCACGCCAGGGGTATGATTTTCGCACGGTAGCTAGACGGCGCTTTGCGCCGGAAGCTCTGAGGGGTCTGAGGTAGCTGGGGCTAGAATTTGGGGCAAAAGTATGATCCTGATGGTGGTAGTTAGGGGCGCGGTGAACCGATGTCTGATCACAGAGGTAGTTGGACTAAGTACTGGCGGCAGAAGATTTTGACCCCATAATTACCGTATAATTCGTACAAGTTGAGACATTAGGTAGAAATTTACGTGGCCTGCTGCGTACGACATTCTACGACAACGCCTCGGACCGAACCTGCTTCTTCTGTGCAGCGCATCACCCTCGCAGCCATCCCGGCATCGTGCCAATGGATGAGTCCATCACAATCTACAACGACGATGAAATACCTATGTTCCGTCCCGAATTATGGATCTCGCAAGGCAAAAGCTATCCCCAGAACCCACCGCCGGAGCTGCTGGCCTACATCGAGCAGCTCCTCAGGATTCCCAACGCTCCCGAGACTTCTTTGCTCCCCAGCGGCACCGAGGATGTTCATTCCTTCGTATCTACACCACTCCCTCGTCGCGATCAGCAGCTCATACACCCCTCAACCAAAGCTGTTTTTAGCCATGACGTGGCAGTCTTCCCCATAACCACACTTACAAAATCACGAAGCCTTCCTACGGATGCCTTCGTGGACAAGCTTGCTGCACTCGCACCGCAGGCCATCCTGGATGGCGCACAATCAATCATGGACCCACGATATGCAAGTGGTGCATCCCCGCTGTGGATGATCACTTACTGGCAACGGATGCGTACGGTCCTCCTGGCACAGGAGACGTGGACGGCGAGCGTGCGGTGGCTGCTACAAGTCGCTGACGGTTCTATGGAAAGCGAACGCACTGTTGCTCTTATCCACTCGCTTCCCTGGCGCCAGCAACTCATGATACCCGGTGCCGCCACATTTACGACAACATCAGCCCTTGCTCCGCTGTTATCAGACGGCCTTCTCACCGACACCATCGTTGACATGATGCTCATGTGGTTGAGAAGCCGCGTTCGGAGCACGCCAGGAATTGCCAACAACTTCGAGATCGCCGGACACGAGTTCTGGAATGCAATTTCAAAGATCACAGTAATAGAAGACCTGTTCCCCGACTCACCTCGTTACCTCAAGAGAATTGAAGACGATCTGCGCACCCATAGGAAGGTACTCCTCTTCCTGTTTTCCTCGCCAAATACAAGCATTTTGTTGTCGTGAAGATCGACGGTCAAGCGGAAACAATATCCTATGGTGAGTACGTTACTATGTCGCCAATGGGAATGCAATCTTACCATTCCTGTGAAACAAGGCGACGGCCTTTACCATCAGGGACTGCGCCTGCCTAAAGACATCGAGAAGAAATTGCTCTGGTGGACGCGTGTCAAATTCGGCATTGAGTACAAGTGGGAGGGACAGTCGCTTACGACAGCGAGACAGACAGATCACGTATCGTGTGGCGTGATCGCCGTGAATGCGGTCGCACACGAAACACTGGGCTGGCAGCTTTGGGATGATTCAAGGCGCCACGTCGAACGGTTGGCGTGGTTCGAGAGGCTCGCTGCCGACCATATTCAATCGGTACGCTATATTTTGCTCATTAGCGACATGAGGACGACGATACTCAGGTGCTCTGCGCAGGTATCAAGTCATCAGCGACGGTCTGATGCTGTGACAGGCGGCGCCGGACGCGATGAGCCTGTTGCGCATCATATCCCTCGCGGGATGGCCCACCTTCTAAATCCTCAAGCTTCCGAACCCGGCGAGTCGACCAGAGATGCTGAATGTCTACTTGAAGGATTCAGTCCAGAGGTGGAAGAAAAGCAGATGGGGCGACGCGGAGACATGGACGAAGGCAGCAAATACGATCCGTCAATTCCACCTCTGTCAATGCCACCTTCTCCTACATCATCATATTCAGTACTTGCATCTGCTAGTGGCTATGACAGCGACTGCGACGACATACCTATGCCCGATACCACCGATACCAGCTGCGCATACGGCCGGTCGTTGCTCTCTCCATCCACTGTCGACGATGATCTCCCACCAGTTCCGCGTGGTGGAATGCTGGACCAGGATGGGCCTGGCAGTATCACAGAATGGAGAAGCCATTTGGAAAATGGGACTTCTGATGCTGCGTCAATGTCGTCAAGAAGGGTGTCGTCGGTGGGAAGTGAGGCGGAGGATTGCGCATCCGATGGAAGTCGACTGTCAAGGGCATCTAAGAAGATCATCAGTTCCATTGGGACGACACTGAAGGCTGCGCGGGGCTTACTGAAAAGGCGGAGGAAAGGGAGCTCGAGCGCAGACGACAAGACGGCTGCGAGCGCGAGTGAAGCAACAAGCGCTCAATCTGACCACGACTCAGAGGCTCAGGCGCCTATCCATCCTGCAAAACGCACACGCACTGTCCCTGGGCCATTCATCCGTTCTTCGCGCCCAAGGGAAAGAATAAGGATGTCATTGCTACCGTGTCTGCAAGCACCGCAAGCGCTGATGTTGGGCCATCGTCTGGAGCAATCAGCACGCGCCTGGCCAATTCCTTCGTCAAACGCGGTAGGGACGACAACTCAAAGGCGTATACCAAATTCAAGGAGAAAATCCTTGCGCTTGACGACATGGCCGAGTTCTGTCTAGACGATGTTCGGAAGGTCCGATGCTCTCGATGCAACAAGTACATGCTTATGACTGGGGCGTATCACACCAAGGCATTCAAACAGCACCAGAAAGTTTGCAAGGGCACAATGCGATCACATACACTGGGCCACATCTGGGCATCAACCTCATCGACGCAGGCCCCCGCTCCGAGAATGATAGATCGTCCTTGTTTCGGACTTCGCGCAGCAAAATACGCTCGTGTGCGTCAATATTTGGAGCGCACACCATACGGCGGGGGCGGCGGGCCTTCCCTCGCCGATTTGGCGTTAGAGTTGTATTCGGCACCAGATTATCGTTCGTTGGATAAGGCCAGAAAGCAAGTAGTCGACACGGAGCAAGAGCATCGGTGGCAGTGGAAGAACTATCGGTCGCCTCCCCTTCATGTCCTTGCGACAGATTGTCTTCGCACTGTAAGGGTGCCGGAAGAGTCAACTGAGGATGTTACTTGTGTCAACTGCCTCGCTCTGCTGCATGTCCACGTATTCCAGAATGCGACTCGCAAGCCAGTCCCCGAGCCTAAGAATCGCCGCTTCACCCCCAATCATGCTCAGAAAGACGACATACAGGCCCTCCATCGATATGCTCTTACTCATCCCGACCTTGCACCTCTTCTGGAGGCATACGAAGATGTCAGTAGCTTCAAGTTCATAGTATCCCCACGTTACAGCTTCTGATCATTGTCTGCACAGAACCCTCATAGTGCATGCCTAGTCTTCGCAAGAGGCGTTATCGAGGGCAAGCATGGCAATTCCTTGTTTGTCGCCTTGATGAACGATCTCGTCAAGAAGAAAGATTTAGAAGAACGAGGTGTCCCTTTGAACGGCATGCGATATTCAGCCATGACATTGGAGTGGGCGCAAATTATCCACGTCTTAAGCCCGCGAGCATATGAATCCATGATGAATGTGCTACCCGTACCCGCAGAACGGACACTCCAGTCAGTGTTTACAAGATTGCATTGATACAATTGACTGATAAATGACCCGAAGGAAACGTCGTGCGCACGAAGTGCAGTTTCCCATCGGCATCACAGAGGCAACATTTGAATTTATCTACGAACGGCTGAAATCATTGGACTACCTTGTGGGTCCCGTTGGCCTCGCATGTGATGATACGAAGCTGCTAGAGTCTTTGAGGCCTCACTGGGACCCAATACGAAAGTGCTACGTGCTTCTAGGGAGTCCTGGCGATCCCGTCGTCGTGAGCGACATCAACACACTCGATGCCCTCATCCGCACCAGGAAGATCGAGAAGGCTAAGAAGGTATGAGTTCTACGAATACTTCGGAGGCATGCAGCTCACCGACACATGCCAGATACGCGTATGGACCCTCCAGATCCCTCTTCCCGGCGTTCCGACTATCGTCGTTGCGGCGCTCCCTATCTCAGAGTCAAACTCGGCGGAGCAACTGTTCGTCCACCTGGAATTAATATTGAATGGCCTTCTCTCCCGCAAGATCAACGTTGTATCCTACGCCGCAGACGGCACGGCTGTCGAGCGCTCCCTTCAACGTCTCCTGGTCGCTCACGCCGTTGCGTACATTGACTACACCCTCAGGCACCCTATTCGCTCACATCGTGACATCAACCTCCACATTCCTCTCATCGGCGCAGGGCGACAGCCTGTCGCACTCATTCAAGATTCGAACCATGGGCGCAAGACGTACCGGAACAACGCATTCTCAGGTGCCCGGATACTTACTTTGGGCAGCTATACGACGTCGTACAGCCACTTCCGCCTTGCAGCAATTGAAGCAACAGGGACATTGTTTCGGAGGGATGTCGAGAAACTTGATCGACAAGACGACAATGCTGCGACCCGTCTCTTCTCCGGTCATACGCTAGCATGGTTCACCAACGAGCATCGTGAAATGGTCGGCTCGATTATCTACCTCTTTGTGTTTGGAGAGCTCGTGGATGCATACCAGAATCGATCGATCCCAATTATCGAACGTGTTCGCATGGTGCTGCGTGCGCACTTCTTCATGGAAATGTGGACCGACTTCATGGACATCGCGGGCTACCGAAAAGCTCAACACTTCATATCTCCCGAGGCACGCGACATCACAAACTTCCTAGTCGTTGGTTTCCTTCAGTTGGTGATCATCTATCGGGACCACCTCGACGGCAGATACCCATTGCTGCCCTGGCTTCTATCAACCGAAGTCTGTGAGCATGTCTTCGGCATTTGTCGACAGCTTGTGAAGGACTTCACCTTGCAAGACTTCTATCATATGATTCCGAAGCTCTCAGTCCGCTTGCGCGAGCATCTCTTCCTTGCAAAGACATCTGAGGGCAAGGAAAGAGCGAATGGATACAATCATACCTATACCGACAATCGACATCTCGACCTCCATGCCCTCTCCACATTCCCTTCTGATCACGACATTGAGCAAGCAACACAACAGGCCCATTCGGAGGCAGCGAATCTGTGGGACGCTCTCGTACTAGACCCGGATTTTCTGGACAAATTGCAGAATCAAGCTCACCGTGTTCGCGCATTCCCATCGTTGTCGAGTTGGTATTCGCAGGAGGCTTGGGATGCAATCTATGGCCAGTCCGATTCCGAAGACGAGGGTCCTGAGATGGACGAAGACGAGCCCGAGATGCTCCAGATTGAAAATGGGTTGAAGAAGGCAGAGAATGCAGACGGAGTTGGTGCGGTCTTCGACCAGCAGTTGAACGATTTGACTTGCGCAGCAGCTGCCTTATGCGTCCAGAGCACTGTCGACATGTTCGTGTTTTGTCCTCCTCTCACCGCCGATAGATCTTACAGAGTCTAACCCTCACATTACTAGACTGCAATTGCCTGAAGACACAGCGGATGCAACACGCAAAGACGCTGCACATATAGGGAAGATCCTCGCCCAGTCGCTCCCTGCTGTGTCCGACCCCGACGAGCGCAGGACCTTCCAGGACACAGTGATCTCTGCTGAATTCGATCTCGAACAGCTCGCAGTCATCCGCCGGTCGCATCATACCAGACAGGCTGAGAAAGGTGTCCGAACAAAGGCCTTCAAGTCCTCGGAAGATCTACCACCTTCCTCTGATAACGGTCCACCCGCCCAGTCAACGCTCTCCGAGAAAAAACGCCTTCTGCAGTTGGTCAAGGATGTTCTCAAGCGTCAAGAAGAGCGCGGTGTTACAGAGCGCGGTGTTACCACGGGCGCGGGTCGGTCGATGCGCTGGCGGCAGCCAGCTGCGGGCGGTCGAGACGGAGCAATCAACGGCGAAGAAGCTGTTGCTCCTGCACCAGGGACGGCTGCAAACGCGGCTGAGGTCGCTGCAAATGCATCGTATCAGGTGCGTCTGCTAGTGTTGTATGAGTGCACATACATGGTATTGACGTCCGCCAGGCTGAACGGAGGCGAGCAGCGATCTTCGCAAAGCATCACGTCCCCAAGGTCGCACACTCGGCCAATGTCACGCCGCTCAAACACCTCTACGCTGCTCACACTGGCATGCCGCCTTCTTATGGCTTGGTTCTTGTTGATGAGGCAATCTGCCTTGCAGAAGGTGCGTCGTAATCTTCAACATGACTCGGCATGCGCTGATGGCTGGTTAGTCCTGACCATGTACGAGAAGTCGGCCGGTAAGAACGGCAAACATGGTTGGGCTTCGGACACGTCTCGCATCACCGCTCTTTCTTACATCGCTGTGAGACTGTTCAAGCCGGTCCGACACAACCAATTCTCCCTCGCCGATCCTAGCAAGATCCCTCGGTTCGCCTTCCTGAAACCGTCCTACTTCCTGTATGCCCTCGACCATCCCCTCCAAACCTCGGGCTCAACACTAGCTTTGGTAAAATCTGATGGCGCGTGCTATGTCGCCCTCAAGCAGAACGTCGCGAATATCGCTCGTGCTATCAAGGAGCTTAGTGGGAGGGTCAAGGCGGGTCTTGAACAGGCGGGTGACGATGAACCAGATGAATAGGTCAGTTTGACAGGCCTCTGCGCATCCGTAGTACATCCCCTCCTGCCTGCACGCAAAGCGGAGCTTTTTACAATAAACTACGATTTTTTTGAAGCTATGATCCTATCCGTGGTAGCTACGGACCCCAAACGGAGGTCTGAGGGGCGAATGGTAGCTGGAAGGGGTCGCGAGCCGCAAAAAAAAATGGTAGTTGACCCCGTTTGGCGGATCATACCCCTGGCATGAGTTACGGGGGTCCTGGTGCTGCCGTCGAAAGGGCGCTTGCGCCACAGCATCTCGTAGGCGCAGACGCCTAGACTCCACCAATCGACCTGCCAAGAGTAACCGGGGCGCGCGTGGGCGACCACTTCAGGGGCCATGTACGCCATGCTGCCTGCCACTGAGGTATGGAGGCGGCGGTCGGAGTAATGGATGGCGATGTTGAAGTCTGTGAGATGCGCATGACCCGCGGCATCAAGCAGTATGTTGTCAGGTTTGATGTCCCTAACGATGGGCAGTGTGAGAAAATGGTGATGCAGATGGGACGTGTCTCATCATACCTGTGCACTATGTGTTGACTATGCAAATATGCTAGTCCTGAGGCCAGCTCAGCCATCCAGAAGCGCACTGTGCGCTCGGGGAAATTCCCCCTGCAGCTGAGGTGGTCTAGCACCGACTGGGTGAGCACGGACAGCGTGCACCATCAAAGGGAACTCACAGCGCAAGTCCCCGCCCAGCATGAGATCCAGCACAAAGAAACAGTTCTCATCGTCCTGGAAGGCATAGCGGAGGTTGACCACGAAGGGGTGGTCGATCTGGGCGGCATATGAGACGAGGGGTCAATGAGCGGTGGGGAACGGACATACCTCCTCCAAAAGCCGACGTTCTTGGACGATGTTGGCGATGGCCTTCTGCTTGATACATTGCGACTTGTCAATGTACTTCAAGGCGTAGAGTTTCTTGGTCCTTTTGTGTTCGACCACTCGGACCTAAACAATTAGCAGTGGCTCAAGCGGACGGGGGCGGGGAGAGCGAACCTTGCCAAAAGCACCCTTGCCGACGACCCTGTGGAGGTCAAAGTGGTAGAGCGAGACCTCGCTGTCGAAGTCGATGGGCTCGGAGAAGCAGCAGCCCATGGTCGGGACTGGTGGGCGTCAGCGAGGCGAGGGGAAATGCAAGGTAAGATACGCGAGCGGAAAGCTTAAAAGGAGGAGAGCAAGAAGAAAGCAGGACCGCCAGCCAGGGCGTATGGACCAAAGGCATTGTACTCTGGAAGGCAAGCAGCGGTTGATCGGTCCTTGCCGCGTGTGTCGAAACAATAACACCGCCCGAGAGAAGCGCCCTGGGATGCCCAGATCCGCGTCTCGCAAACACGCGGCTCTCAGGCCGTGTGCACAGACAATTGGACAGAAGACTTGGCCACAGTCGCCGATATTGCTATGTTCTACCGACGACCTTCGCGATCTCGTAAAATAAATATCCACGGGGGCAAAGTAGCCCAGCCCTAAACCGAAAACGGCCATCAGGGAAGCAGCTGCTGCAGCACGCGGACTCACGCGGATCAGTTCCACGTGCGGTCTGCGCGCGGTCCGCGGACCGGTCCTCGACCCCCGCAGTCCACGCTTGCAGTCCACGCCTTCCTCTGCGTTGTTCCCTACAGCTCCGCTCGTCACAAACGCCTCTTTGCCGTCTCGAAGGCAACGACATCGCCGTACTATGGACGCCGAAGGACAAGACGACCACAACCTCCTCGGCCCCTCAGAAGAGTATCTGGCGTCTGTCAAGGTCTTCCCATTCATTCCGCGTCTCAAGAAAGATGTCATCGTAAGTGGAGAACAATAAGCCATGTATTGCATATTTTGAATCTTGCCTTGCTTCTGAAGCAAAACATAGGTTCGTGCAAACCTACGCTGCTGGTCACACGGCCCTGATAACGCTGTCGTCTAGACAGTGCCCTCACCTGGGAGTACGTGCCAAGCTTTATTTCCCTTTCGGCCCGGCTTTAACTTAGCAACCTCGCAGCCAGCTTACGGCCTCCGATATCAACTTCGCTATCGTTCGCCCGCTAGTCTTCAAATACGCCCGTATACGGAACCCCTCTATTGTCTACGTATGTCTGGTGGTGCGCTCCCACTTCCTCGCGGCCGCCGAAGGCGACCTCGCCTTTGCCGGCGTTAGCCAAGCGCGAGCGCACCTGTGCGAGATCCTCGCGATGAAGCTCGTCAACCACTTTGCAAACAATAGGATTGAGCTCGTCGCCGTGCTCACCACAAGCTGGAGCCCACTCGCAGGCGCGTCCCATGACGTGTTCGCGGAGGTGTGCAGCATCCTCGGCACGAAGCACAACGAGGATGTGGACGACCCGCAATCAGCGCTGGAGGTGCGTGCCTTGCTTCCGTCGGGGCCGGCAGCGCGCGACTGAGTTGTCCCGTCAGATGGCCATCGCGACGCGTGCCAAACGCTTCATCTCCTCGCCCCTAGTGCAGCAAGTCGTGAACGACATCTACACCGGACGCGTGGTCTACGGGACCGCATCCACTGGGCCTATCGTCGCGGACACGTACAAGCAGCGCGCCATCGAGATCTACGACAGCCGCAACGCGAGCTGGTTGAATCACTACAGGTCAGCGCGCCGTTTTGCGCGCGACACAGACGCTGATGCGCCCGCAGGCTGCGTGTGCCCAAATACGGCGCCATCCTCGAGTTCCTAAACTTCGCGTGCCTGCTGATTACGTTCATCCTCTGTCTTTCTTGTGAGTCGCACGCGCTTCGAGTCTGCGTACCCGGCGCCCAGTAACGTCAGCTAGACCGGGATGTGAACGCCCTGCACCCGTTCGAGGTGCTGTTCCTTGTATTTGCGGCCGCCTTCGCGCTGGAAGAATACACCGCATCCATGGAGCACGGTTGGGGAAGTGAGTGGCGTTCGTTGAATTAAAATTGTTTCCGAGTCTGATCGGATTTGATAGTCTACATCGCCAACGTAAGTCCAACGCACAGACGGCATGTCGGCGCAGGCTCACCGCGGACAGATGTGGAATATTTTCGACACCTCGTTCATCGTGGTAACATTGGTGTACGTGGGCTGCAGGATTAAAGGCTTGGCATACAACGACCGTCAGTCCCGTACATCCTGGAGCACGAGACAAACTCACTCACAAGCTGTCAATCTCACAGCTGATGCGTCCGACCTGGGATTCGACATCCTGGCGTGCGGCGCTTGCATTCTATTCCCGCGGTGAGCCGTCAGACAAGGGCTACCTTTCCGTGAACAGCGCTCATACCACGATGCAGCCTCGCGTTCTTCCTAGTCTCCAACAACGTGGTGATCCTGTATGTGTGACCTTGTTTTCGACCATTCCGAGTTGTCCGGAGACGCCGCCGCTAATAACGCCCTGCGCCGCAGAGCCCTGCGCGCGATGACCGCCGAGTTTGTGTTCTTCATGGGAATCGCGGCGATCTGCTTTTCGGGCCTCTTGTTCACGCTGTGGACGCTCGCGCCCAGCAAGTCGCAATGGACCATCAAGGCCATCTCGTGGCTGTTGGTGCAGATCTGGTTCGGTAATACCTACCTGTCGTTCGGGCAGGCGTCCTCGTTCCATCCGTGTAAGTGATGGTTCCGCTGCGCTTTACGAGACGCGTATTGACGCGCATGGAAGTTTTCGGACCCATCCTGATGACGGGTTTTGCTGCTTTAAGTAACACCTTGTTGCTGACCAGTAAGTTCAGGAGCTTTCGACCTGGCTGACCTCTCATAAGGCACCTGCAGTTTTGATCTCGATCCTCTCAAATACATTCGCTCGCATCGATGAAGTGAGTAACCCTTGTCTTGTCCCCCTTGACGACGATTTGCTCACGAGCTGCACTCCAGAATGCAAATCAGGAAGTGGGCTCTTGTTCTCCTGCGCTGGAGTACCTTGTTTTGCTAATCGCCATGCCAGTATCTCTTCCAATTCACCATCATCACACTGGAGGGGTGCGTAGCCCCCGCTGGCTGGCTTGTCGTACACGTGCTCAATCTCTTACAGGATGCAGTCGGACGCGCTATTCAGCTATCAGCCTCCATTCAACCTTTTCGCCTTCGCCATCCTCTGGCCTGCAAGCTTCTTCGCGTCCCCGCGGACGCTACACACTGCCAATGTGTTTATGATTCGCCTGACAGTACGTTCATGGTTGCGTTCATACCGTCTGCCTAACTAATAGGATGTCAGTCCTTCCCCGTCCTGATCTTGATCTCCATCTATGAGAAATTCCTATACACGCATCCATCCCTGCGGGAGTCAACACAGTCGGCAGCTCAATCCCTATACAATTCTCTGCCTCGCCCGATGAAGTCGCTTCCCATCCTGGAAGCCATCATGGGCACGAACGCAAACGACATCTACGAGGCGATTTTCGAAGTCGACGCCGACCTCGTGGACGACGACGACAACAATGACCTGTTCGCCTACGACCCAGAAGAAGACCGCGTTGGCCTGCGCAGCTGGGCGAGTCGAGAAAACGGCGGGACGCATACACCGACGCCGACATCGCAGGTCCACCCCGCGAACTTCCCGACCGTGCGCACCCCGGACCGCCCCGGCGCGGGCCGGGGCCGCCGCTCGTCGAGCTTCCCCCGCTCGCCCGTCGGCGGCAAAGTATCCGGCTCTCCTCGACACCGCAACGTCAGTCTGCGCCCCCCTTCGGTCGCCGACCGCGCGAGCGCGGGCGAGCTGCCGGCAGCGGCGCCGCAGAGCCCGCTGTCTCGCTTATTTGGCGCGCGCCTGGACGCGGGCAATGGAAGCGCGGCGCAGCCGGCGCGCATGGACAGGATCGAGGAGGGCATGCGCCGCGTGCAGGAGTTGCTGGAGGATGTGCGCGAGCTGCCGGTGACGCGCCTGAAGGACGAGATGAAGGAGCTGCAGGAGCGTCAGGCGAGGATTGAGGGGCTGCTGCTGATGCTCACGCGGGGGATGAGGAACGATCATTCGGGGCCGTCGCGGCATGATACACTCTGATCTCGCATCTTGCTTGCTCGATCGTGGCCCTTCGTGGCCCTTCGTGGCCTCGGCATCTCTATCGTGAGTGCATGCTCTTTGCATGTGCTTCGGTGTGAATCTTATGAACTCTTGTTTCTCCAGAGCATACACTGTTCTATATTCAGGTTCGAGCATACTTGCAATGATGGAGTCTTCCGAGTCTCCTCTCGGAGGTCTTGAGTAGCCCGGGCAGGTCAACAGGAGTCTGAAGTCTTCTGAAGTCCTCCGAGCCTGTTCCAGCGCTTACTTCCATCCGGACAGTATGCACGGAAGGCTGGTCCGACAGATCTAGAGTTCGACAGCTGGCTCGGAAAGTACGCGAGCACACAGCCACATTGGGAAATTTTTGTGGCATCCCATCCGTGCCTGTTGAAACATTGAATGCTTGCCGTCCCAGGTAAACACGTCAAGTGCAGAATCCGTCTTTACTCGTCACCACCACAAACCCTAGTGGGCTCGGGACATGTTAATGTTTTAGGGCTCCCCCCAAACAGGACGTACGATCTCTCCCAGCGTCTGGAGGAACTCGCGCGCGAGCTTGAGCGTGTTTTGGTGGTGCGTAATGACATTCTCGGGAGAGAAATAGGCTCCGATTTGACATATGTGCGTGCAAGGTGCAGGCGCCGGATGGCCAATCAGCTTCGGAACGTCTCTCTCGATTTTAAAAGGAGGGTCAGCCACGCCCAGAACAACTTCCACGAAACTCCCTCCCCCTCGCGCCTGCAAAGTCGACGCCTCCTCGAGCCGAAGCGCGTCCCTCGAGCTGGGACTTCCTTGTGAGTGACATCCCAACCGCAGCTGAGCGGCTACTGACCCCCCTTCGTGACTTGCGTCGTGGCCTTCTATCGTCATCATCTCTACCAGAATCCACTCTTCCTCCTCCTCGGCACGCTCATTAGCATTCTGACCAGCGACATGGCAACCCGTACCTATGGCGGCGTTGTGAGTACATCTTCACTACAGAGGTTAACATAGTGCTGAGCGGTTTGGGCGTCAGGACTCGCACAACCCCAAAGCTCCTGCTCAAGCACCCTTCAGTATTCCGCCGATCCCCAGGATCCCTGACGGCCTGAATTTCCCAAATCCTGCGGAGATGTTCTCTGCCATCCCGGGTCAAGCAAAGGCATCCAAGAACGAACTCACGGAGTACTTGGGTCATCTCAGAGCCGTGTTCACGATGCCCTTGATTTGGTTCCTGAGGGCATTCGCGTCCTTCGCTATGCGGCTCGCGAAGCGTTTCTTCGTACGTTTTACCTGCTTTCATGCCACTATCGCCCCTGACGCCGCTGCAGTTCCCTGCCGTCATGCTCTTCTTCACCTTCTACGAGGGCAAGATCAGGAAGGCGTATCCGTGGCTTCCGTCGATGTGGGGCATGCTCTTCGCGTTCTTCCCAATGGGCATCAAGCTCCCCGCCAGTCTCAATGACCTAGTCTCTGGCATCCTCCCAAATCTTCCATCCATGCCCCTCGAATTCAGTCAGTTCATGAACGCGGGGCAGGACGCCGCCAAAATGGCGGCCGATGCCGCTAATGGCGCTGCGGACCTCATGAAGAATGCAGCGGGCGATGCTGTGAAGCAAGCCGGTAACGTGGCGGCTGCAGCTAGTCAGGCCGCGGGCGATGCTGTGAAGCAAGCCGGCGACGTGGCAGCTGCAGCGAGTCAGGCGGCGGGCGACGCTGTTAAGCACGCCGGTGATGCGGCAGCTGCAGCAAGTCAGGCGGCCGGGGATGCTGTGAAGCAAGCTAGCGATGCGGCGGCTGCAGCAAGTCAGGCGGCGGCGGCGGCGGCGAGTCAGGCGGCGGGCGACGCTGTGAAGCACGCCGGCAACGTGGCAGCTGCAGCAAGTCAGGCGGCAGGCGACGCTGTGAAGCAAGCAGGCGGTATTGCAAACGCAGTGGGTCAGGCGACGGGGGATGCTGTGAAGCAAGCTGGCGGTACGGCAGCTGCAGCAGGTCAGGCAGCGGCACTTGCGGCAGGTCAGGCGGCGGGAGATGCTGTGAAGCAGGCTGGCGGTATAGCAAATGCAGCAAGTCAAGCGGCGGGAGATGCTGTGAAGCAAGCTGGTGGTGTGGCAGCTGCAGCAAGTCAGGCTGCTGCTGGAGCCGTCAACGGTCTGCAATCGCAGTTGCTAGACGTCGGTGCCAAGGGTGTCAAGGCGCTGCCGGTGCCAGATCTGGGCGCAGGGATTCAGGGTCTCAAGGTGCGTGTTACCTGCATTACGCCTGGTGATTTCATTCATAGACGTTGCGCCTTTTCTTCCTCAGGATCAACAAAAGCGCGTGGAGGGTTTGATGCAGTCGTTGGCGCCGGGGAATCTCTCCCCGTCAATCGGGGGCGACGCTGCCGCGCCTGCGATTCCCAGCTTCCCTAGCTTCCCTAGCACCCCAAAACTACCCAGTCTCCCTACCTTCAATAGCGCCTCCTCCGGTGTTAGTAGCCTTGGACTCATCAATTTTGGAAAAAGGTCGTGATGTGCTTCTGCGTAGAATGTATATTCAAGTTTGCCTCTATGCACGCACCGTTCATTCCTCCGTGAGATGATACCAAGTGTAAATCAAATACTGCAAGAAACATCTTGCACAGTGCACGCCGCCATCGTAGGCTCCTCCGAGTCCCCGACTATGAACCGTCATTGAACGTCTGGGCCGGCATCCGCCCGGCGGTCGAGTTTGATCACGTGCGCATGCGCGAGTCAAGTTGACGACGGACGAGAAGGGACGAGACCTCTTTGAACTCTCCCCAGAGTGACTACGGGCCCGTCTTAGCCATCTCAATTGGAACGTGGTCGCTATCTAATGTCAATATTGGTGGTTTTGAGCGCGTTCAACTCACCTTTCCCGGCACCCTTGCTTGACTCGGAGTGAGTGAGTTGCGCGTTTATGTTGTTGACCTTTTCACGATGTTCTGAAGCTTTGCCTTTGAGGATTTTTCGACAACTTGAAGTACGATGTTATAGTGCTGAGCGCGTTTGCTTGGGGAGAGGAGGCAGAAAGTTGAAAGTGCGTCCATACTACGCGACTGATATCAATCTCTACTGCCGATCACCGACTCAATCCCAGCCTCGTATCACTGCGTTTTGATTTGCAGCGCTGTCGGGCGCAGTGTCCATGTCGACACAATTGCTCGTTCAAGAGGGCAGAGCCCACATCACGACGCAAACGTTACCCTACTTGCTGTACATGGCGAACTCTCTACTGTGCGTACGCTAAGGTGCATGCCATTTACTTCCGTTGTGACAGTCGGGTCATTGATGTTGGCTCTGAGCTGAAGGCGGCGCTTGCATCTCGTTTTCGCGGGTACTAAATAGCCAATAGACAAGGGCTTGAATTCTCTCGAACTGCGCTCACACCACGACGCAGCCGCGCACTCCTTTATATCCTCTAACTGATGTGATGCTCTGCGAGAGCAGTCGTCCGGAGTGCCGCTTACCACGCCGTGCACAGCAGGTCTTTCCGTGCCGTGATAGCCGAGTTCGTGCTCTCCATTGGTATATTCAGGCAATATCTCTGGGCCTGTTTAACATCTGTCGACACTCGAACAAATCCTCTCAAGGCAATCCTGTGTCTCATGATGCCATGATAATGCAACTCGGTTAGGGATACATCCCTGTCATTTACTATAGACAGGCGGCGTCCCCGTTCTTTCCGTGTGCGTGATGCTTCGGTGTTGCTGCCCCGGGTACAAGGTATTGACGAGTACGGCAGTCGCTGGCAGTCGTCGGACCGATATTAATGACAGGGCAACACCTTGCTGACGAGTGCAAGCTCTCAAGCTCAAGGCTCAAGCGAGGCCCCAAGTGCAATCTTAATCGCGATCCTCTCAAACACATTTACCGGGCTGATGAAGTGGGTTGCGTTTCCTGTGACGACGATTGACTCACGATCTGCCCGCTAGCCTGTCAATCATGGAGTGGTGTCGTGTTCGATTGGATACTTTGTGCTGCTACGGTAATCGCCCCTCGAGATGTGCGCCGTCGTCAGTCGACGAGCAGTGGCCCCACTGCCTCGCTTATTTGACACGTGTGCAGATGGAAGCAAGGCGCGCGCATGCACAGGGTCGACGCTGGTCGACGTCGACGAGGGCGTGCGGCGCGTGCAGGCACTGCTGAGGGTCGTGCAGTGGTCGTGGGCGGGGCGGGCGGCCTGTGACGCTGAAGATGAAGGACATGCTGAGTTAGCCGACGGGCTGCTGCCGCCGACGGGGATGCCGACGAGGCACGATCACTCGGGTATGTCGCGGCGTTGCGCTTCTTGCTGGACTGTGGCCTCAACATTCGTGGCTCTGTTCTAGTGAGTGCATCGTTCTTACTTCCTCTTGCATGTGTTTCGATGTGAATCTCATGTGCTCGCATATGCAGAGCATACTCTCTGCCATTCTCAGGTTCAAGCATACTCGCGACACCGTTGTAAGATATGCTTTACCTCACGGAGGTCTTGTCCTTTCTTATCTCAACAGGAGCGTAATCCCACCGGTGCTCCAGCGCCTACCCCCTTTCGGAATCACATGGCGCCGCGAAGTGACATGTCCATTGAAAGTATGCACGGAAGAGCATCGCTTCGGACAGCTGCCTCGGAACGTGTGCGGATACGCACCCGGACACAGGACAGCAAGCGGCATGTAATCCCGCGCCGGTTAAATTCTGGCCTTCCCAGGTAAATCCGTTAACGGGTTGAGGGCGGAATGCACGTCTACTCGTCTCTATCATAAACCCTGGCGGCCTCGGGAGACTTTAATGCTCCAGGATCCCCCAAGTAGGACGTCTGCCCCAACCGTGGACGAAATCGCGCGCAGGCTTGAACGTGTTTTTGGAGGTGCGTAATGACATCGCCTGGCCGGGAGATAAATAGGCTCCATTCTGACACACTGCGAGCAAGGCTCGTGCAAGCGCTCGGATGGCCGATCAGCTTCGACAACTCTCGCTCGATTTAAAAAGGAGCGTCAATCAGGCCCACAACAACTTGCACGAGAGCCTCTCCCCCCTTGCGCCCGTGAAGTCGACCCCTCCTCGAATCAGATCGTGTTCCTTTGAATTCCTCGTGAGTGACAACACAGCCGCAGCTTCTCGCTGCTAACCTCCCTCCTTCACGACTTGTGTCGCGGCCTTCTATCATGCCTGCCAGAATCCACTCTTTCTCCTCGGCCTGCTCATCACCATTTTGACCGGCGACATGTCTCATACCTATGGTGGCGTTGTGAGTACATATTTGATGTAGAGGCATCGTGGTGTTGAGAGCGATCGGCTGGTTGCAGGACTCGCAGAACCCCAATGCTCCCGCTCAGGCGCCATACGGGGTGCCCCCGATCCCCAAAATCCCTGACGACTTGAAGTTCCCCAACCCGATGGAAATCTTCTCCGACATCCCGGGACGCTTCAGGACTTTCAAGGGCGAACTCCAAGAGTTCTTTAACCGCCTCAAATACGTGTTCATTTTGCCCTTGAGCTGGTTCCTGACGTTCGCGTCCTTCGGGAAGGGCCTCTTGAAGCGTCTCATTGTAAGTCTGACCTGCCTCTATGCCACCATCGTTTCTGACGCTGCGGCAGTTCCTTCCCGTCACGATCTCCCTCAACATCTACGAGGGCAAGATCAGGACGTGGTGGCCTTGGCTCCCGTCGATCTGGGGTCTGTTCTTCGCGCTCTTCCCGCAGGGAATCAAGCTCCCCTCTCTCACCACTTGGATCACCGGCAAATACAACGGCGCCGGCCCTACGGACATCCCTACCATGGAAGTCGACATGAGCCAGTTCATGAACGCGGGGACCAACGCAGCGGGAGACGTCGCGAATGGAGCGGCGGACGGCCTGAAGCAGACGGCGGGAGATTTGAAGCAGGCTGGTGGTATGGCAACAGCAGCAAGTCAGGCGGATACTAACACTCTCAATGGTCCTCAATCGCAGATGAACCAGCTGGACGGCGTCCTTAAAGACGTCAAGGGGCTACCGGAGGCGGATGTGATTCAGGAGACTAAGGTGCGTAATACCTACATTACGCCCATATGTTGTTGATTCATACGCATTGCTCCCTCTTCCTCAGGAGCTACAAAAGCGCAGGAGGCCGCCGTCAGTGCGTTCCCCGTCACGCGGCGCCGGCCTCTCCCGACCTACAACCCCGAGCTTCCCTATCACTCCTAGAGTACCCAGCCTCCCTAGCTTCAATAAGGCCGCCGCCACCTCCGGCGTAAGCCTTGGTTTTGGTGATTTTGGAACACGATCCTGACTTCTTGAACTCTGTGTGGAATGTATACTTGTCCATATGCACGTACCATTCAATCATCCCTCTTCCCTTCCCTTCCCATCGCGTTCATGTTCATACATACCTGCATTTGGAAACTGTGCCCGTAATAGAGACGTCGTTCATCGACATACTCTTGTGTTCTTGGCATGATGCATGAGTGAGTCGTCCATTGAGCACCGACCGGAGATGAAATTTCCGCGGAACTTGAAGTTCCCATCAACAGAGTCGCCGCGTCCGCGCCGCAACGCCGCTGACTCTTCCGCTCTCTTGCCACCTCCACCGCTGTCGCCGACTCTGATGTGTGCATTCATTCAATGTCCAACGTTAACTCCGTTCATTCACGACAACTGAGACTCGAATCGTGCGTTTGTCTCCATCCATTACTATTAGTCACTCCGAGGCGCAGCTTCGCACCGTCGGCGTTACATTCATCTCCATCAAGACGGCATGAAACTCTACCGGACCCGGAGCCCCCAGGCTGTGTAGACTGCATGTCGAGCGCTGGGAGTTGTCTACTCGATTCAAGTATCCGTGCGTGTGACTATGGCAGTGCTGGGCATCGATACGAAGTCGATACGACCGCATGCAAAGGCCCCATGGACGACACGTCTGTCGCACAGGCTCATTCATCACACCGCCGTTACGCCGTGCCACCCTTCCATTCAATCCAGAGATGACATGTCGGATAGCTAGGCGATCATGAATGGTCTGCGCCTTTTCCGTACGTGCCATCTAATTCTGACGGATTGGCGCTGCAGATAACAGCGCGCATGTCCGCCCCGCCGCCGCTAGAAACCGGACGGCCTGGCTGCCTGGCCTTCCTATTTGTCGGCACTTTGCAACACGTTGTCGGCCATGGCGCTCGGCCTGGCTCGGCGTTCGGGCGCACTCCTGCGCACTCTCACCAGGTGTGCCAACTTGATGCATGCAATACCCCTCGAAATCCAATCATGATGGATATATGAGTTATATGGGTGTTTGGGATAATGATTGTCTTGCTCGCGTCCTCGGTACAGGGCATGGTTGTTGTATGTGTCGATTTCGCTTGCATGCTCAGGGTCATTCATGCCCTGACGTGGGCGTCAGCAGGCGTCAGCGTGCTCATTTGACGTCTTGTTCAGCGGGATGCATGCATACTTAAGGGCGATGGGTACCTTTCCCTTTAGAGCTTCCCTCCTCCCTCCCACCTTATCCACAGCACCTCTCTCTCCCCCGCCACGACGCCATGGGGTTCACTGACGTGCTCAGCTTCGCCACCCCAGCTCCAGGGAACTTTTCCTTGTGAGCATTTTCACGCCTATCGTCGATGACCGACTGACCCCACTCAGCAGCGGCGACGGCTCGTCAAGTTCCGGCTTTGCTATACTGTCGCGCGTATGGCCAAGAGCAGAGGAACGCATCGCTTTCACGAAATACAACTTTTACACCGAGTTCGCGCCATGGCTGCTGGGCTTCTACACCCTCGCCGTCCTCGTCCAGTTGCCAAATACGCGCACTTTACGTATGGGCGTTCTCGCAGTGATGGTGGCGCTGGGCTGGCATCTCGCCACGGCGTACGAATATGCCGAGATGCCAGTGAAGGCAGGGGACAACTGGGTCAGCTTCACCGTTTGCGTGAGTACATTATGATCCGTCTGTCCTTAGTTCGCCTCCGCTCATATGTTCCGGCTCATTTCATCAGTGGCTCATCTCGTTTTGGATGCTGCGCGCGATTGACTTCGCGACCTCGGACAAACTTTTCAAACGCATCAAATGGTCGAACCTTCCCGATGACGCTCCGCAGGACTTCCAGACGCAGCTCAAAGGCGCTCTGCTCAACGCTCCCGACTTGTGTTTCAACGGACGCGGCATCGGCTGGAATTGGGGCAAGAACATCTACACGCCTCCCCAGACGTCGAGCACAGGCGCCCTCGTCGCGGAGACGCCCGCGCTAGACTACCTCTACAACTACATCAAGGTCCAGATTTTCTTCGACTTTGTGCTGTTCGCGCAGCAGACGTGGACGCTATACCCCGCGCCTGGGTACGCGGTGCACCCCGCGGGCGGCACGATCTTCGACCCGACGCTGCCGTGGTATCTGTTCGCGGGCAAGTGCGTGGCGATGACGATCCTGTGCCCCGTCGGGCTGTGCTCGTCGTTCGCAGCGACCTACTACATCGTTGCATTCTTGTGCATCACGCTGCTCGGGCAGTCGTCTGCGCAGTGGCCGCCGCTGTTCCAGGACCCGTGGCGCGCGACCAGCCTCGCGGACTACTGGGGCACGCGCTGGCACCAGGTCTTCAAGCGCTCGTTTGTCGTGTGCGGCGCGAAGCCCGCCGCGCGTGTGTTTGGGCGCGCGGGCGGCGTCATCGGCGCGTTCTTCGTGTCGGGTGTGATGCACGACACGGGCGTGTGGGGCGCGGGGCTCGGCACGGACCCCGGGTCCATCACGATGTTCTTCACGATGATGGGCGTCGGGTGCGTGCTTGAGGAGGTGTGGAAGCAGAAGACGGGCAGGAAGGTTGGCGGCGTGCTTGGGTGGGCGTGGGCGATGGTGTGGATGCTGTACTGGGGCAGCTTCATCATCGATGCGTGGGCGCGGAGGGGCCTCATCATCAGCAAGATGTCGGCAGACGCGATGCGGCCGTCGTTGTACTGGGCCAAGGTCGTGCAGCGCTGGATAGAGCTGAACGGGCAGCCGCCCGTTTGAAGGTTAGTGGGGAGGTACTTACACGCAGTAACGTTGCATCATCATGGTCCCTAATATTTCACTTGTACTTCCTACTAGTTTCCGCTACGTCTGACTGTGTGCATTAGCTTCCTCAGATTTCTATGCTTGACAGAACAAATGAATGCGGCGTTGAAATTCCGGTGTCAGTTCGGGAGTGCCGCTGCTGCGCGCCTTTCAATGGACATACATATGTCTTGTCGTCAATACGCGTGGTTACGAGTCTAGTTGATGCCAGCGGTAAGCCGCCACAAATTCGATGCCTAGTTCTAGGGGCCTCGAGTCGAGGCTTGCGATTGCCGATCAATCGAACATACATATCACAGAGCGAGCGATGTGAATGCGACAGATACTATACGGAAGCCATGCAACTCTGCGCAATTACGCCCCTGTTGATAGCGGTGTCCTCCGAGCCACTTCAAAAGGTGCACGAATAGTCGTACTGTATATATTTGATCCCACACAAACCGTTCGACAAGAGATTCCACTCGAAGCCTTATTCTCCAATGTCTGCTAACAGCCGAAAAACTGCGTCGCATGAGCCGCCACTGCTGCTCGAGGAGCTCCCGAGCGGGCGGGCAGATATTGGGGTCTGAGTTGGTCATCGCAAGGACGAATGGCCGGAGAAAGCCCAGGTTAGAGGCTAAACAGCGTCAGCTCACTCGAAGACGATCCGTAGGTACCCATACCTCATAGTACTCGCGCCGGAGGATATTCCCTATGACAAATATATCCAGCTTAAAGGGATCATTGGGAACGGTGTCAGAAAGCTCGGGCGGTTCTTGGTCTTCCGACCGCTGAGTAGTCTCGATGCTGGATCGCTGTCCAACGGAAATTCGGACGAGATACCGTAGTCCACAAAGTAGTACTTGACCAGTCATACCTACCAGATCTACAAGTCTGGGGTAGCACCGAGCTACTCTTGACTATCCGCCGGCGTCAAGTAGGTGGAATCCTTCGGGAAACATTCAATTGCGCTCGCGTCCATCATGATATTGGGTGACGCGCAGTCCCTATGAATCACGTATTAGCGTATGAGAACTTGGTCGTAGAAGGTGACCCCGACCCTCCAGAAAGTTACGCGCATCGTATCTCGTGAGAGCGCAAATTCTCTGCAAATCGGTTGTAGGGATGGTTGGGGTCGAAGACGGAAATTGGAGGATCAATGTTGTCCAGTAGAGGGCTTTCCTTGGTCTGTCTGTAGGGCTCGCCGCAGAGCCTGTTCCTGCCATGACCTCCTGCCACGCGCGCACGAGCACACTTAAGGATCCGCAAAGGGAAGCAACTGCCTACAGACTCCGGGCCGATGTAGTGGACTCGCATGCGCTTGTAGCGACTGGGCAAGCGGCGTATATGGAGAAGAATCTGTCCGCCGCGCGGTGTCACCTATGTGCTCGCCGGGCCGAGTACTGACAGTGAGGCTGATTGGAATATGGGTCGTGGTGGAAAGATATGAGTTGGCGCCGTGCATCAGCGCTTCAACCGCCGGGGCGTTGACACTGCGGATTACCTAAGCTCGTGCTCTGTCCACGAACTGAACCTTGTTTTCGTATCGTACACTGCACTGCAAGTAAGTATCTCGTGTCTTTCTGGCCTCTGAGACGCTTGGCTGATTCGAGCGTTGAGAGGATAAAGATAAAGGAAAGGGTTAGGATGACGGGAAGACGCATACACTGTGGCAGCAGCCATTCTCCATCCCGCCAGGGACGGCAAATATCGCGTTCGATCTGAGCTCACCGCATTGCAACGGCGCAGCGGCTGCCAGTCCGTCCCTTTCGCATGGACTGCGCATCCACTCACAAAGGCGCTTTGAATTGGCGCTCCGCAGTCAAACGTTGTATTTCAATTGTATTTCGACTGACGCGCTATAACCGCAGGCTTTTCCTCTCCGACGGTTGCTGTGCGGCAATCGTGTATATAGTCCTGGCGAATTTACACGATGCAGCATCACATACTTAGGCCTGTAATATTTTCTCCCCCTCCCTCCCTTCCACCCTCCTACTAGAGCAAAGTTCACGATGGGTACGCCGGTGTATGACAGTGGCCCTGACCCCGACTCCCAGTACCACTACGACCCGACTCGATGGGTCGCCATTGTCTTCGTAGTTCTATTCAGCCTCTCCACCAGTAGGCCCTATGCGCGTTTATACGTTGCCTAGCGTGTTGCTGACGATATCCATGTATAGTTGCTCACCTCGGCCAGCTCGTCCGGTGGCGCATGTGGTGGTTGCTGCCTACGGTTGTGCTGTGCGGCGTCCTCGAGATAGCGGGCTGGAGCGGGCGACTATGGTCCAGCTTCGACAATGGCACCTTAGATTCGCCCTTCATGCTGCAGTGAGCTCCCGATGTCAATTGTTGTTGTCTTACCGCTGAGCCCTGTTGTGCAGGATCATTACCACCATCATCGCGCCTACACCGTTGGTCGGGGCCAACTTCATCTTACTGGGGCGTATCATCCGCCGCCTAGGACCACGTTACAGCCGCCTCGGCCCCAAACTGTGTACGCTGCCTTTGCCTGGCTAACTAACCTCGTTTGGTTTAAACTGACGGGTGGTTTGCAGACACGACAATTTTCCTGACATGCGTAAGTTCCGATTCTCTCGCACGATGGGTAACTACGCGGCTCACCACCCATACCACAGGATATCGTAGCCCTCGTCGTGCAAGGCGGTGGAGGTGGTATTGCCTCAGGCAACAGCAATTCAAATGCAAAACTCGGCGGTAACATCATGCTCGGCGGCATCATCTTCCAACTGAGTAGGCATTATCCTGTCAGGCATCTGTCAGCGTTGACTAACCTACCACAACCGTAGTCGCGATTATTTGCTACGCCGCGCTCGCGGCGGAGTTCCTGCTACGATACGTCAGGGACAGACCCTTCGAGAAGCGTAATGCTCCTGACCAGCCTAGGGGGCGCACCGACAAGCACATGAAAATTTTGCTCGGCGGCATGTCGCTCATGACGGTCTTCATCCTCATCCGGTTAGTTGCACTCGACCCTCCGTCTTTGCGCGCACTGACATGTCCTATGAAGTTCCGTGTACCGTACCATCGAGCTTGCGGACGGTTGGAACGGCAAGGTCATCTCAACGCAAGTACTGTTCAGTAAGATCAATCCTGTTGGCATCGCATACTGTTAGCTCAAACTTGATTTTACAGATGTGTTTGACGGCGCCATGATCACGCTGGCAATGGTGACGCTCAACTTATGCCACCCTGGCTATCTTCTACGCCCAGAGCCTGAGTTTCAAGACGGATCGGACATATCTCTAGCCTACCAGAAGCAACATGCACCTCTGGTGGGTGTGAATGGTGTCTGACGGTCGTGACTACCATCCTACTTATATGACGGGCTACTCTCGGGCTACTCGACACCCTATTTCCGTACTCAACTTTATCATGTACTTCATGTACTAGAATTCAATGACAACGACACGGACACTTTGTTGATTTTATCAATTACGGTTGTCAGGCGATATGATATATATTGCGCGAAAAGCGCACGGCAAGCGATGGACCGGGGAACGTGTTGTGATATGGAGCCCGCGTGTGACTCGCCAACTGCTTCCAATTGAGTTGCGGTGTGCCTGCGGGCCTCGCGCACGGACCTCGCCATGAATATTGGCGGCCTGGCGCCTCCAAGCCGGGGATAGCCAGCGACGCGTCGACGCGTCTTTGCCGTAATGCCACCTACGTCAGCCCACCCCACTGTGGGCGCTTGACTGCCTTGTCCGCAACGTCCACGCGCCATATGCCGACACAACATTTCCGCTGCCTCAACATCCTGCCTCTCCCCGCCCATTTCTTTTCCGCGCCATAGCGAACTAATCCTCCCGGATTTCCGTGCAACACCACCCGGGCCTTTCTGGGCCCGAACAAGTAGCCCCAGAGCACCGTGCCCATTTTACGTCTCGCGGCGGTCCACGACCGGAAATTAGCACGCACACAGGCGCACACCGTGACTAGCTCGTTGTTTGATAAAGCTCGACGCGTCCATCGTACCACTCATCGCCGCCCCCCTATCCGCGCCGCCGTCGACCATGCCAAACATAACCCTGCCCGACGCGCTCGCGCTCCTCCGCCTCCCCGCACCCGACCCCGCGCAGCGAGTCCCCCTGACCCCGCGCGCCCTCGCGCCGCTCTTCGCGCTCTACTACCTCCAGGCGGTCCTCGTCCTCCTCCCGCACACGCGCGTGCTGCGCGTCGCGCTGCTCCCGCCCATCTTCTATCTCGCGTACGTCGCCGCCGTCACGCAGGACTTTGCGCGCGGTGTCATCGCAGTGTTCCCCGTGCTCGACCCGGAGCGCGTCGTATGCTGGAACTACGCGTATGTGGTGCGTGCATTGCCCTTGCCCTCCTCTTGCTGCGGCGAAGTTGACTGTAATGGGGCAGATCGCGACGATGGTGATTGCGCTGCGGGCGTTCGAGTGGGCGTGCGCTCCGCAGCCGTACAGGCGCTACGAGGCGGTGCCCGAGCAAGGCAAAGCCCCGCGCGAACGCCCGCTCACCGCGCTCTCCGCACTCGCCGACGCCGGCGAGCTACTCTGCAACCAGCGCGGGCTCGGCTGGAACTGGTCCCGGCAGCCCTTCCCCCCCACCACCCCCACCACGACGCCCTTCCGCCAATTCCGCTCCCTCTTCTTCAAGCTCACCATCTTCGACGCGATCCACTTCCTCCTGCAGCACTTCGTGCCCGCGCTCGACCGCGCCTCGGGAACATCGATTTTCGACCCCGCGCTCCCGCCCGCGCGGCGCTACGCGCAGAGCACGCTCATCACGCTCGGCGCGGGGCTCATCGTGTACACGACCGTCGACGTGCTGTACCTCGCCGGCGCGCTCGCCGGGCAGCTCCTGCTCGGCCAGCCCGCCGCGGCGTGGCCCCCGCTCTCCGCGCGTCCGTGGTGCGCGACGTCGCTCGCGGACTTCTGGGGACGCCGCTGGCACCAGTTCTTCCGCCGGCTGTTCGTCGCGGCCGGCGCCCGCCCGCTCGGCGCGCTGCTCGGCCCCGCCGGCGCGGTCGCCGGCGCGTTCGGCGTGTCCGCGGTGCTGCACGATGCGGGGATGTGGGGGCTCGGCCGCGGGACGGAGTTCTGGGCGGTGGGCGGTTTCTTTTTGGTGAGCGGGGCCGGCGTGCTGCTGGAGCGCGCGTGGGCGGGGTGAGCGGGCGCGAGGTGGGCGGGGTAGGCGGGTGGGCGTGGACGATGGCGTGGACTGTGGGGTGGGGCGGGCTGATGGTGGATGCGTGGGCGCGGCGCGGGCTCGTGGGGAGCGATTTTCTGCCTGAGGCGTGGCGGCCGGGGAAGATGCTGCTCGTTGCGCTTGCGACGGGGCGGATGCCTTGATGCGCGGAACTACAAATCATTGCCCTTGCGTATGGCTGTATTCACATTGCAGTCGACCGTCAAGCAGTTTTCCCTGGTCGTCAACTGCGACCTTCTGAGACCCAAAGCTAAAACGACCACCCGGCTGAGACCCTCACCGGTATGACCCCCGAGGGATTCAGAATTCTGAGCCTACAGTTGATGCGCGCGGACGAGGGATCCGATCAAAATAGGTGCGGAGGGGAGGGGTTTTCAAATTCCGGTTAAACATGATATTACACACGGCAGTTTCGCTATCCTACTATCCTCAAACTGGTTCGGGACACTTCATGCTTGCCCACGAAATGAATGGTCTGAAGAGAGTTGGTCAGACTCTATCACAGAATAGGATAGACACAACGCACGGTAGAGAATCTGCACAGAGTCTGGGCACATGATTGCCACCTCTACGCCTCAGTGCGCTCTAAATAACAGAAGTGCAGTCAGTTTCTGGAGAATACTTGTGCAAACGTCCGGGCCACGCACTCCACCCGGGGCTGTCAAAGTCGGGCGCTGAAAAGAAACAGATTAATCGCCGGAGAATGAACAGGGATCACCGGCGCTGCACGTACCATCACGCTTCCATCCGGGGCTGTCGAACTCGGCTGAAAAGAAAGAAAAGAAAAAGATTAATCGCTAGAGAACACGCTGGAAAGCACACAGGGATCGTCGCCGCACGTACTGTCGCGCTTCCAGCCGGGGCTGTCAAACTCAGCTAAAAAGAAAAGAAATAGATTAATTGCTGGACAATATGCAGGAATCGCCGCTGTGCACGTACTAGCACGCTTCCAGCCGGGGCTGTCGAACTCAGCTGAAAAGAAAAAATTAAATGGCTGGAGAGAATACACAGGCATCGCCGCCGCACGTACTGTCACGCTTCCAGCCGGGGCTGTCAAACTCAGCTGAAGAGAAAAGAAATAGATTAATTGCTGGACAATATGCAGGGATCGCCGCTGTGCACGTACTAGCACGCTTCCAGCCGGGGCTGTCAAACTCAGCTGAAAAGAAAAGAAAATTAAATGGCTGGAGAGAATACACAGGCATCGCCGCCGCACGTACTGTCGCGCTTCCAGCCGGGGCTGTCAAATTCGGCTGAAAGGAAACACATTACTTGCTGGAGAATACGCTGGGACCGCGGCCGCACGTACTGTCGCGCTTCCAGCCGGGGCTGTCAAACTCAGCTGAAAAGAAACAGATTGATCGCTGGAGATGATACGAAGTGATGTCCGCCGCACGTACTGTCACGCTTCCAGCCGGGGCTGTCAAACTCAGCTGAAAAGAAAGATATCAATGGCTAGAAAATACGCAGGCATCGCCGCCGCACGTACTGTCACGCTTCCAGCCGGGGCTGTCGAACTCGGCTGAAAGGAAACACATTAATCGCTGGAAAATACGCAGGGGCCGCCGCCCCACGTACTGTCACGCTTCCAGCCGGGGCTGTCAAACTCAGCTGAAAAGAAAGATATTAATGGCTAGAAGATACGCATGCATCGCCGCCGCACGTACTGTCGCGCCTCCAGCCGGGGCTGTCAAACTCGGCTGAAAGAAACAGATTAATCGCTGGAGAATACGCAGGGAACTCCGCTGCACGTACTGCCACGCTTCCAGCCGGGGCTGTCGAACTCGGGCGCTGACAAGAAACATATTAGTCCAGATAACTCACTGAGCAAGACTGGGATGGCCCCTGCACGCACCGTCACGCTCTAAAATACGAGAAAAGCGGCTCTAGTCAGTTGCTTGCTCAATGGACAATGCACGCACTGTAGACGGCTTTGGCCACTGCGATATGACAAGAACGTTTTAGTACGATTTAGTCGCTGGAGAAGCCGGTGCACGTACTGCCAGCCACAGGAGCGGCGGAGACAACAGTCGCAAGGACAAGGGCGACAAAAGCAGAGGAGAACTTCATGGCTAAGGATGTGGATGTTGAGTATACTGAGGTGTAGGCCAGCGGGCTCGTGCCGTATTTATATCGGAGGCCCACCCGCAGAGTCGCCTGAAAAAAATCAAGAGAGAAGCATGTCTCACAGCGATGTTCCTGCACGCATCGCGCGGCCTCAGGCCGAACGCTGGAGCAGCTGACGATTACCGCGTTGCGGCCGGGACGCTCCCCGACATCGGGCATGGGTGTGGCATGATCCCCGAATTTATTTGCAGAGCGAAAAGTTGTGCGGATGTTGTCGCCCACAAGGGTACGAACTAAGCTAAGCGGCTGCATGAATGCGAGCAGGAGAGGAGGCCGTCCCCGTCGACATCCAGGTTGGCGTCTCTTCCACGATGCCGACAATTGCAGTACGCCGGTCTATGAGTGTGTCGCCAATGGAAGCTGGCGCGGTCAAAGTGGTCAGTGCAGGGTCGACGCTTCGGCCATGCCATGCGCACAGGACGCTGCCTGGACGATGCCCTGACGCACTGATACCACTCACGAATCACGATCAACCCCATGTGTCAAAAGTCCGTGCTCTCGCAGCTGTGCGCATCGCGCGCGGTCAGTCTCGCACAGGGTTATCTCAGAAGTAAGACCCCTTTTACCACGATGTACCGGCTTGAAAGTGGCCGGTCTCTGGATGTCCGACATATGTGGGCGAGCTGAGAGCTCAGTGTGAAGGAGATGTCGCCCACAGGTATGGAGCGGCCGAACTTGCGAGCAAGGGGCCGCGTGCTGCATGTCCTTAGTCGGACGGAATTTGGCACGCGAGGTTTGACTGCAGCGCTCCTCTAGACTGCCTCGGACCCGCATCCTATTCTTAATCCAAGTAAGATGAATGTCTGTTCAGATTTGAAGCCCGTCAATAATAATTGGTGCATTAGGAACGTATCTGACTTGCCTTGAGCGGGCACCGCATTCTGCTTGGATGGAGGTAGGCATTCGTGATCGCCGAGAAACGAGAGTACTAGAGACCATCAGCTGGCGCCTGTGAGCCTCAAGAGGAATGAAACCAGGCCTACGCCGTACGGATGGGGACTACTTACCGGGGATCGCGACCGCATGGCATGTCTCAAAACTTCATGGTGCCCTCAACTCAGAGCAACCACTCAGCCCCTTCAGCATCACCTTGCGTCCCACGTTTTTGGGGAGCGTCATATCAAGCTCCGTGGCCTGGATGACACAGTGACACAGAAATCAGCACGTCCCTCCAAAATTCCTTGACGGAGGCGATACAAACGCACCCTCCCTCGCTATCCTTCGCTTCTTCAAACCTCCCGCCTAATTCATTTGGACCATCGGTACCAATTTTAAAATCCACAGACTCGGCGATGCTTTCAAAGCGGATCGCAGGCGGCCCTGTTGAGTAGAACACCCGATTCGCGCCGAGTGCGCCTGCGGCGGTATACTTCTCGACCGCGTCCATGTACTCCCGCTTCGCGACGAACGCCTTGCCTGGTCTTTCAGGCCGCCTGCGGCTGGCATGCGTGTGATTGGGGCAGCAAATGGGTGCGACTGGGGAGGACCACCGCACCGTATGATATGACTCATGAGCCACGACTCGACGAGCGGCCCATACCGTGGAAATTGCGGTAAAATGATTTTTTTAGCCAAAAACATTACATATAGAATCATTATGCAATAGTGACTTTTAAGAATTCCAAGGTGGTTTTAGATCCGTTACCATTTTATAAGTATTTCCGCAACTCATTCTCCGCGAATTTCCATGCACCACCACCACCGCCGGCCGGGGGCCCTTCTGGGGCCCGAACAAGTAGCCCCAGAGCATAATGCATACCTTTCTAAGTACCTCCAGGCGGTCCTCGTCCTCCTCCCGCACACGCCGTCTGCGATCTTCGCGCTCCGAGTCGCGTATGCCGCGCCGTCACGCAGGACCTCGCGCGGCTACGCGTATGTGGTGCGTGCAGTAACTAGTGCCTGCGCGCACCTCCGAGTCGGTGCTGCGATTGCATGCTGGGCAGATTGCGAATGGCGACGATGTGCGGGCGTGCCACGCCGCGCAGATGTACAGCGCCCGAGCCCAGATAGACCGAGTCGACGCTGGTCCGAGCCTGCGAAGGCTGCTCTGCCTCCGGGAGACAGACATTCGAGCCTGCGCGAACGCCGCTCACGGCTGCGACCCCGCCACGACGACTCGGACGCCTTCCGCGAATCCCGCGCCTCGCCTTCAAGCGCAATGCGATCCAGTTACTGCAGCGCCCGACTGCGCCTCCGGAACATCGCATCGACCCAGACCCCGCGCATCACGCTCGACGCGGGGCGCATCGTGCACAGACGTCGGCGTGCTGTACGCGGGCGGGTTGGACGGTGGGTGGGCGTGCTGATGGTGGATCGCCAGGGGCCGATTTCCTGCGCGAGGCGGGGCGACCGAGGAAGATGCGCTCACGACGGGGCGGACGCGCAGCGGGCTGGATGGCGATGCGTGCGCACCCTAGAGGGCGAATGAATAATGCACACAGTGACATGTCTGCTGCGCCGTCGGTCGCTGCTGAAAGTGTGCATCGTGAAGGAGGGCCTCGAGCTCGACCGCCCTTGTCGATGTGAGCCAACGATCTCTGCGCCTATTTCACGTGCACCGCCATCGTGCTTCGCGTCCAGACTGGAGGGCCAGCGGCGGATCCGCATCGATATCGCGCCGCCCGACGTGCGCGCGTGCGCTGGCTTCCATGATCCACCGATGCGTCGTGTGATCCCGTGCGCACGCACGCATGGTCGACGCCCGTCGTGGGCGGATCTCGCGGTGACGGCGGCGCGGTGGTGTGCAAGTCGCGCGCGATCGAGGGGCACTCGTCGCACGATGAATGAGGTGAGGGTTGAGTACATAGATCCTTGGGGCAGACACCGCGGGTTGCCCTAAATCGCCTCCAGATAGATGTGGAGTAGATACAATAGGGAAACATTAAAACGGCCTCTCATTGGTCCGTAAAAATCTTTAAGTGATAGATCAAAGATGCTGTCTGCGGCCACAATATAATAGGGGAGCTCAGAGTAGACCGTTTTCGTTTCCGTTTCGTTTTCAAACGCCTTTCGTTTTCGATTCGGCCCGCGGCATAAGTGACCCGATGTGTGACAATCGTGTGACTTTAGGTGACGCTCGCGTTGTGCGGCGTCTTCGTGTCTCACACACTCATTCCCTCGCGATACCTCCTTAATCTACACTCTCCTACTCTCTTAATGCCCCGGAAACGCGGCCGCTCGGACTCCGACCAGCCTGAGACAGCTCCGGGCAAGAAATCCCGTGAGGAGAACATCAGCTGGGGCACAAATAAGAAGCCAAATGAGCTGCTCCTGCAGCTCATCACGGAGCTCGAACAGCCGCAAAATCGCAAGGTTATGTTTGGTAACAAGCGTGGTGAGGTATGCAGGTGGCCCACGCATCATCTGGGCTTTGTTACTGACATCTTTCCAGAAGAAAAGCGGAGAAAGTAAGGTCGCAGCGGGTCAGCGGCTTGCTCGCATCCTCTGGAAGGATGCTCCGGACTCGGATTTCGTCAGTCTGGGAGCAAAGGTGCTCGGGAAAATAAATCAGTATGTCCATACCCTTATGGATGCCTCATACGTGCTCACAGGCTTGTGTAGGCTACGCATCACCTATCACTCCAAGGTTCGGCGCATTAAGTGCACGGGTGGAGGTGTCCTCACTGGGAATGAGGCCATCGTCGACACAGGTGATGCCGACGATGGTCCAGATGAGTATTTGGTCTGCTACATAGGGCCAGATGGCCCATCCGAGGATACCGATGCACGCCACAAGAATATCTGGCGTAAGTTCATTTTGTGATCTCCGATGAGCACGCTGGAGGCTAACACATCCTGTGCAGAGGAGATCGAGGCCGAGTTCGCTGTCTTCCCCCGAATTCACGCGATCCTTGCCACCCGCCCAAATGAAAACCCGATCATCATCACGACTGGGGTTGGTCCGGACGGTCACCGCACAGTGCACTATCAGCCTCCCGACGACGCGCCACCTGTGCGGCAACCGCGCGAAGAGGACATAGACCCCGTCCTACGCGTTCACGATGGCCCGGCGCCTCTCGCGCAAGACTCTTCTGCGACCGCACCCGGCCCGGGATCGCCACCGCAGACGCCACACACTCCCAAAGAGAACCGCGTGCCGCCCTCGTCGCAAGCAAGTGCGAAGAAGACTCCCGCACACCTGTCGGAAGAGAAGCTGGAGAGCTTGAAGGGTCGCTTCAAGCCCACGTCACGCACCGGCATTCAAGACATACTGAAGGAGTCCATCGAGTAAGTAATACTAGTTGTTGGTAATGCACGTGGACTAATTCATGTGGCAGGCGTAGCTTTGCGGTGTCAAAGGAAGAGAACATCCGCAAAGCTGTCGACAGGCTGCGCGATGACATGAATAGTCTTCGCCAAGACGCTCGCGATCGCCACGACCGCCTCTTTCGTGAGCTGCAGATTGGCTTGTGGACGAACGATGAGTATCGCCGCAAGTCGGAAGCACTTGACGATGACCTTCAGCTGCAGCTTCAAGATCTCCGTGAAAATATATCGCGCCTTCAGAATCCTCCTCTGGTTGTCGCCGCCGCTACGCCCGCTCGTTCCATCTCACGCACGGGCTCTATGTCAACCGCTGCATCGACGCCTTCATCTCTGCCGCGCGCATCGACACCTCCGGATGATGAGCCCGAGAGCGAGATGACAAGCCAGAGAGAAAATAGTCCTCCCTGGGATGAGAGCCAGTTGGACAGAGATCTTGGACGAGGATCATCTGTGGTTCCAGACGAGTTGGAGCGAGGCTTAGTCTGATCATTTTGCTTTTGTCCTTTCTAACTGCAGCCTCTCATTTAATGCTACACAGTCCTTTCTTCTTTCTGATTATATCTCTCTTACTCTTTACAATCTCAGATTTAATCTTGTTCATTTATACAAGTCCTGCTCGTTGAGCGGCTACTATTTCTGCCACAAGGCCACGTCTCCTAGCCTCGCAATCATCATCCTCTGTGATATCATCATCTATAGGATCATCTGGCTCCCCCCTATCGTCCTCTTCCTGAGCACGTGAGTGCCAAGTCGCAAAGCTTGTCCCACTCGCCCATCCTTCGATGTCGAGCACTGCGTTGTGCAAGATGATGCAACATGAAATCCACCGACACGCTCGTATATGGTCCCGATTGTAACGGATATTGAGCCGTAAGCCACGAAGGGATTGCCATCGGCCCTTGAGTGCACCCATGGTGTGTTCAGAGCGAACGCGTAGGCGAGCTACGTGTTTGTCGAATAAGGCATTTGAGCGGTCTAACGACGCTGGTTTCTTGTGAACTGGGATGGTCCGCGAGCTGACAGGGTACGCAGAGTCACCCCATGCAAACTCGTCACCTCTGAAGAACCAGTCGGTATGCTTGACAGCTGCAGTATGCTCAAATGCAGATGCATCATGAGCAGAACCGGTCATGCCAAGCGAATAGTCAACGATTCGTAGATTCGACGGTGTATTGCCAATCTGTGTACAGATATGTCAGTCAGGAGCTATTAGAAGATATCCAGCATACCTGGACGTTGAACCCATAGTTGCACTTCCTTGTGTAGTACGCGTCACCGTCGAGGCCGGGGCGACTGTACAGGACAACAATTGTCCCGTCGTACATCACCCATCCCTCCCTCCAGGTGGATCCCGTGAAACCAAGCTGCTCATCAATCCACCTTTTCTCGACCTCTTTCTCCTCCTCTGTTAGCGGCCGTACAAACATCCCATGCAAGGACATCAGCGCCTCCTGACATCTCTCCGTGTATAGCTCCACAGCGCCCTCTGAACAGCCCGCTGCACGGCTGATATCCTCGAGAGATGCGCCATTGCCATAGCGACCCATACGGTACAGGGTCACCGCTAATTGCGTTCGGATATCCTCCTGCGGGGTGTTCGAGTTGTTCTGGAATACGGGATGACCCTCGATGAGGCCAAGGATAGTGTCGAAGACGTGGGGAGAGACACGGAGCATGTTGATAAAGCGGTGGTGATGGGCAGGATCCTGTGCATACTCCCATGCAAGCTGGAGATTGCCGGCTTTAACGACGGGAGGACGGGGGTTGATGTAGCGGGAGGATAGGATGGTGTGAAGGATTGAGCTATCGCGTTGGAGCTGCTCCATCATAGCTGTGGCTGAAGATGGAGGCATGAGTGCCATCTGGATAGCCATATATGTGATGTATGCGTCGATAATCTCATCGTGGTAGGTAGCACGGGCCATGGCTGGTGGAAGAGCTCGAAAGCAATGGCGGCGGTGTCGCGCAGCGGCGTAGATTGAGTGACATTATGTAATATCACGCCGGGGCGCCGAATCGAAAACGAAAGGCGTTTGAAAACGAAACGGAAACGAAAACGGTCTACTCTGAGCTCCCCTATTATTAGGGGAGCTCAGAGTAGACCGTTTTCGTTTCCGTTTCGTTTTCAAACGCCTTTCGTTTTCGATTCGGCGCCCCGGCGTGATATTACATAATGTCACTCAATCTACGCCGCTGCGCGACACCGCCGCCATTGCTTTCGAGCTCTTCCACCAGCCATGGCCCGTGCTACCTACCACGATGAGATTATCGACGCATACATCACATATATGGCTATCCAGATGGCACTCATGCCTCCATCTTCAGCCACAGCTATGATGGAGCAGCTCCAACGCGATAGCTCAATCCTTCACACCATCCTATCCTCCCGCTACATCAACCCCCGTCCTCCCGTCGTTAAAGCCGGCAATCTCCAGCTTGCATGGGAGTATGCACAGGATCCTGCCCATCACCACCGCTTTATCAACATGCTCCGTGTCTCTCCCCACGTCTTCGACACTATCCTTGGCCTCATCGAGGGTCATCCCGTATTCCAGAACAACTCGAACACCCCGCAGGAGGATATCCGAACGCAATTAGCGGTGACCCTGTACCGTATGGGTCGCTATGGCAATGGCGCATCTCTCGAGGATATCAGCCGTGCAGCGGGCTGTTCAGAGGGCGCTGTGGAGCTATACACGGAGAGATGTCAGGAGGCGCTGATGTCCTTGCATGGGATGTTTGTACGGCCGCTAACAGAGGAGGAGAAAGAGGTCGAGAAAAGGTGGATTGATGAGCAGCTTGGTTTCACGGGATCCACCTGGAGGGAGGGATGGGTGATGTACGACGGGACAATTGTTGTCCTGTACAGTCGCCCCGGCCTCGACGGTGACGCGTACTACACAAGGAAGTGCAACTATGGGTTCAACGTCCAGGTATGCTGGATATCTTCTAATAGCTCCTGACTGACATATCTGTACACAGATTGGCAATACACCGTCGAATCTACGAATCGTTGACTATTCGCTTGGCATGACCGGTTCTGCTCATGATGCATCTGCATTTGAGCATACTGCAGCTGTCAAGCATACCGACTGGTTCTTCAGAGGTGACGAGTTTGCATGGGGTGACTCTGCGTACCCTGTCAGCTCGCGGACCATCCCAGTTCACAAGAAACCAGCGTCGTTAGACCGCTCAAATGCCTTATTCGACAAACACGTAGCTCGCCTACGCGTTCGCTCTGAACACACCATGGGTGCACTCAAGGGCCGATGGCAATCCCTTCGTGGCTTACGGCTCAATATCCGTTACAATCGGGACCATATACGAGCGTGTCGGTGGATTTCATGTTGCATCATCTTGCACAACGCAGTGCTCGACATCGAAGGATGGGCGAGTGGGACAAGCTTTGCGACTTGGCACTCACGTGCTCAGGAAGAGGACGATAGGGGGGAGCCAGATGATCCTATAGATGATGATATCACAGAGGATGATGATTGCGAGGCTAGGAGACGTGGCCTTGTGGCAGAAATAGTAGCCGCTCAACGAGCAGGACTTGTATAAATGAACAAGATTAAATCTGAGATTGTAAAGAGTAAGAGAGATATAATCAGAAAGAAGAAAGGACTGTGTAGCATTAAATGAGAGGCTGCAGTTAGAAAGGACAAAAGCAAAATGATCAGACTAAGCCTCGCTCCAACTCGTCTGGAACCACAGATGATCCTCGTCCAAGATCTCTGTCCAACTGGCTCTCATCCCAGGGAGGACTATTTTCTCTCTGGCTTGTCATCTCGCTCTCGGGCTCATCATCCGGAGGTGTCGATGCGCGCGGCAGAGATGAAGGCGTCGATGCAGCGGTTGACATAGAGCCCGTGCGTGAGATGGAACGAGCGGGCGTAGCGGCGGCGACAACCAGAGGAGGATTCTGAAGGCGCGATATATTTTCACGGAGATCTTGAAGCTGCAGCTGAAGGTCATCGTCAAGTGCTTCCGACTTGCGGCGATACTCATCGTTCGTCCACAAGCCAATCTGCAGCTCACGAAAGAGGCGGTCGTGGCGATCGCGAGCGTCTTGGCGAAGACTATTCATGTCATCGCGCAGCCTGTCGACAGCTTTGCGGATGTTCTCTTCCTTTGACACCGCAAAGCTACGCCTGCCACATGAATTAGTCCACGTGCATTACCAACAACTAGTATTACTTACTCGATGGACTCCTTCAGTATGTCTTGAATGCCGGTGCGTGACGTGGGCTTGAAGCGACCCTTCAAGCTCTCCAGCTTCTCTTCCGACAGGTGTGCGGGAGTCTTCTTCGCACTTGCTTGCGACGAGGGCGGCACGCGGTTCTCTTTGGGAGTGTGTGGCGTCTGCGGTGGCGATCCCGGGCCGGGTGCGGTCGCAGAAGAGTCTTGCGCGAGAGGCGCCGGGCCATCGTGAACGCGTAGGACGGGGTCTATGTCCTCTTCGCGCGGTTGCCGCACAGGTGGCGCGTCGTCGGGAGGCTGATAGTGCACTGTGCGGTGACCGTCCGGACCAACCCCAGTCGTGATGATGATCGGGTTTTCATTTGGGCGGGTGGCAAGGATCGCGTGAATTCGGGGGAAGACAGCGAACTCGGCCTCGATCTCCTCTGCACAGGATGTGTTAGCCTCCAGCGTGCTCATCGGAGATCACAAAATGAACTTACGCCAGATATTCTTGTGGCGTGCATCGGTATCCTCGGATGGGCCATCTGGCCCTATGTAGCAGACCAAATACTCATCTGGACCATCGTCGGCATCACCTGTGTCGACGATGGCCTCATTCCCAGTGAGGACACCTCCACCCGTGCACTTAATGCGCCGAACCTTGGAGTGATAGGTGATGCGTAGCCTACACAAGCCTGTGAGCACGTATGAGGCATCCAATAAGGGTATGGACATACTGATTTATTTTCCCGAGCACCTTTGCTCCCAGACTGACGAAATCCGAGTCCGGAGCATCCTTCCAGAGGATGCGAGCAAGCCGCTGACCGCTGCGACCTTACTTTCTCCGCTTTTCTTCTGGAAAGATGTCAGTAACAAAGCCCAGATGATGCGTGGGCCACCTGCATACCTCACCACGCTTGTTACCAAACATAACCTTGCGATTTTGCGGCTGTTCGAGCTCCGTGATGAGCTGCAGGAGCAGCTCATTTGGCTTCTTATTTGTGCCCCAGCTGATGTTCTCCTCACGGGATTTCTTGCCCGGAGCTGTCTCAGGCTGGTCGGAGTCCGAGCGGCCGCGTTTCCGGGGCATTAAGAGAGTAGGAGAGTGTAGATTAAGGAGGTATCGCGAGGGAATGAGTGTGTGAGACACGAAGACGCCGCACAACGCGAGCGTCACCTAAAGTCACACGATTGTCACACATCGGGTCACTTATGCCGCGGGCCGAATCGAAAACGAAAGGCGTTTGAAAACGAAACGGAAACGAAAACGGTCTACTCTGAGCTCCCCTAATAATATCTACGCTACCTCTCCGCCAAATCGACGCTCCGTGCCATTTCCGCCACATTTACCCCCAGCGTAAATTTGCGGCCTAAATCGCCACCAAATATATTTCCGGTACACACGATGCCGAGCCAGTGCCGCGCGGCTCAAGCCAAACAACGCGCAAACAACACGTCCGACTCGTCTCTCATTTATACCGCAGCCTCTCGACTTGTCTCTTGAGCTCCCTTTCCCCCACACCACCACCTCCCTCACCCGCACGCCCTGCCCTCCTGCCCTGCCTCCAAGACTCGTCCCCTCCTCATTGAGCCTCCGAATGTCGACTCCTCGGCTTACTCGAGCAACGTCGATGGTGTGCTCAGCCCAGGTTTTTTATTTTTATTTATTTTTAGAATCATGTTTATTGTCCACTCGGCGCACACGGCACCATACGAGACATTACTGTACGTGAGCCCTCCACCCCGCGCCCGCCCGGGATGAGACGAGTCTGGGATGAAGGCGCTGTGACTCGTGGGGAAGGGAGAACAAACACCGGATGTACGAAGCATGGAGGCTCAGCCCAGGTATGCGCGCCACACCCGCTGCAGAGGCCTCGAGGGCATCTCAAGCTGGATATATGCGCTCCGGGTGAGTGCTATATGTCTCTTTTGGGGCGCTGTTACTCACCTTTTCGTCGTAGGTCGGTCCCGATTGCAGTGGAGGTAAGTCCTGCTTCCGCTACACTCAGTCTGTCGGACTCGGCTCATCCTATGCATTTAGTTCACTTTCTCGAGCTCCACGCTTCTTCGGCCACGGTCAGTATTCTTCATGTCTGTCCTATCTGATTGCTCATTGTGACGTGCTACAGAGCCGCTGAGACAGCCCTGCAGGTGAGCGAAGGGCGACGTGAGCAAGAGTGACGGGTATTGTAGTCATTTGTACCGTAGACTGTCCCATATGTAGCATAATCCAGTCAATACAAGCATGCAGTATTAGTATATTGCAATATGTCGAAGCAAACCAGCCGGCCAGGGTCCTGAATCTGCTACATGCGCAGAACTGGCGCGAATCTGGGATAGAACCGGCGCAGAAACGGCGGCGATCCCGTCTCGCCGCTACTTTTGCGCGTCGCGGCGATTCTGCGCATAAATGGCGTAGATGCGGGATAGATCCCACATCCCCGCCACTTACACGCCGGGAGCGATTTGGGGCAACCCGCGGTGAGACCTGAGAGAGGCCAGACCGTGTGCCGCCAAGCCCGATTCGAACCCCTCGCGACGCGCGCTCACACGATGGCCGGACGATGGTATATAGACTCTGGGGATGCACACGTCAAATAAGCTTTATAACGGTGTGAGCATTCTCTGGTGGAACAAATATGATATATAAAAAGCAAGAGTGCGCCGCCGCGCGGTCGGGGTGGCGTCGTGGCGACATGCGCGCCTGCAGGGCGCAAGGCGAACGTACTCGGTAGTCTAACTGCGCTGTGGGTGCTGCGGCTGCGCAGGCGTTGATGTGTATTAGCCGGCGGCGCCCGGGGCAGGGGTGGATCATCAGCAACTCATCACGACGATCATGGAAGCTAGAAAGGACCGATATTGGGTGACTATTGGGAGGATATGGTCGCCGAGCAACGCGCTACCCCGCACTCGATCAAGGGCTACAAGCGGGGTCAGGAGGGCGGACATGTGGCTAGCGAGTCGCGCAGAGAGCTGGTGGCGGTGCGAGAGTCACGGACGCAGAGTGCGGTGGCAGCTGGTGCGGAGCGGGGCGGGAAGCAGACGAGAGCCACGTTTTGCGGGGATGCGCGTGGGGATCTCGATCGGCGCGTGACCCCGCCGTCCGAATGCGGCCGGTTCGCGTCTTCTCTGTCCGCCGACGTCGCGCGTGGATACCACAGGCCCCGCTGCTGCGTCTCTACAGCTCGTATGCGCCAACTGGTGCACCGGCTCGTGCGCGTGCCACGTCGCCCGCTGGCTGGCTGACGTGGCTGCCGTATGCAGCGGTGTCAGGGAGGTACATACAGTCTTCCATGCGCGCACGCGCCCTGGCTTCTTGTTCTGTTCCCCGAGACCCTGTGATGACTGCACAAGGCACGCTGTTCCCAGCCGCACGCGCCGCCGCTTCCCACCCTGGATCTCGGCCTCTGCCCTGCCCTTTCCCCGCAGTTTTACTCTCGCATCATGTTCCGCTCCTCCCGTGACGCATTCGCTCTTGCATGCCAACACTACCTCTCTCTTGCCTCCCACCACCACCTCGCCCCGCCCGCCATGTCTGCCGGCCCACCCTCCGCCTCCCAGCGCTTCAGAATCCGCGTCGGCCTCGCAAAGAAGAAGCCCCAGCGGCAGTCCAGCATCAGACGCACACCTAGCACCGCCGCCACCCCGCCCCGCTCCCCAACCGCCGCAGCCACCCCGAAGCCTGTCGATCCTGTCGCCGCACCGCGCGCGCAGAGTGCCTCCGTGGGTCCCGCACCGTCCGCCAAAGCGGTGTCAGTACTGTCACCGCCGCCTGATGGGAACGGCGTCACCCTCGACCCGTGCGTGCCGTTCTATTCTCTCCGTCCTCCCAATCGCCGCCCTACGTTATATATACCCGCCGCCAGACGGCGTGTAACGCGTGTCCCACCGCCATGCCATGGATACTCATCGCGTTCCTTTCGCCCAGGTCCGCGCGTGCCGATGCCAGCAAACTGTACGCCACACGTCTTGCATTCCCACCGCACTGCTGACCCCCGCTCAGACCCATCCTGCCGCCTGAGGTCAGGACCGCGCGCCCCGTGCGCCCCGCCGAGTAAGTCCGTCTCCCCCGCGCATACACGCACCGACTCACCGCGCACCGCATCGCAGCCCGCCGGCCGAGGAGCAGCCACCGCCCCTCCTCGCGAAGAAGAAATCCGCCAGCCTCCTCGGCACGCTCGGCCGCAAGCTCCGCGCGCTCAGCCCCGCGCCCACGCCCGCCGACGCGCTCCCGCCACCGCCCGCGCACCGCGCGAGCATGCACGTGCGCGCGGCGCCGCCGCTCCCGAACTCGTTCACGCCCAAGGCGCGGCAGGACGCCCTGCGCGCGTGCGGCCTGCTGCCCGCGCGCGACCTCTCGGACGTCGAGGCCGCCGCGGACCGCCGGCTCGGCGTCGTGCCGGAGAGCGACGGGTCGGGCGACGAGGATGCGCGGACGCAGGCGCGCGAGATCGTCGCGATGTGGCGGTCGATGCAGGCGGGCGGCGGGGACAGCGCGGCGGGCGCGGCGGGCGGGACGGACGAGCATGAGAAAACGGAGGACGGGGCTGCGCAAGGTGCTTAGACAGCCAATCAGACTTTGAGACGGACGTGGGGCTGACGACGTCGATCGGCGACTCTGTTTGCTTCTAGACACCCGCCTGCCCAACGCCGACGCTTCTCCCGTAATCGCCGCGTCGCCGGCGCCCGCCAGCCCGTCGCGCAGGCCAAGCGGATCGGCGGTGGCCGATGCCGCGCCGCCGACGTCCACCCCAACGACGCCGCGCCCGCGGGGCCCGCGCGTGTCGCGCTCGTCGCTCGACGGGTTCGCGCCGCCCTCGCCCGCCGCGGACAGGGTCGCGCAGTGGCTCGCCACCGACAAGTCGCCGTCCGCGTCGCCGCCCAGCTCGCCCGCCGCCACCACGCCCGCGCCACGCTCGCCCCGGTCCGCCCACTCGGCGCAGCAGCGCCCTGCGCCGACAGGCCCGCTGCCGTCCCCACCCGGCTCCCCCGTGCCCCCGCCCAAGGACAGCGCGCCGCCGCCGCCGCCGTCGCCGCCGCACTCGCCCAAGCGCAGGGCCGCCCGCTCCCCGCCCAGCTCCCCGTCCCCGCCCCGCTCGCCCCTCTCCCTGTCCCCGCCGTCGCCCGCAATCACGGCGACGCTCACCTCGCAGCCGTCGCTCACGTCGACGGCCGAGTCCGCCGCGCTGCGCACGCCCGCGAGCCCGACGTTCCCGTCGCTGCTGCACTCGTCCGCGTCGCAGCGCTCGCAGAGCACGCTCGCGTCGCTCAGCACGCACGAGGCGCCCGACGCGCGCAAGGCGCGCACGCCGCCCGCGCCCATCATCGTCGAGGACGCGGAGGAGCACCACCTCGCCGTCTTCCGCGAGCCCGCGATCGGCGCGCCCGCCCTCGAGGAGTTCGGCGTCGCCAAGGACGACGCACTCCCGGAGCCCCCGCACTCCGCCCCGCCCGTGCCCGCCGCGACCCCGCGCCCCCGCGCCCCCGCCGCCCCGCGCGCAGAGCAGCGCAAGTCGCTCGGGTTCTTTGGGAAGCGCGCGCCGCGGCGCGGCGCGACGCTCGAGATGCCGCTGCCGAAGCCCGTGTCGATGGGCAACCTGCGGCGCTCCGTGACGGGCGCGCTCGCGCCGCGCCCCAGGACGCTCGTCGCGCCCGCGGGCGCGCCCACGGCGTGGGACCCGCTCAGCCCGACGATGCACTCGCGCGGGAGCATCCTGCTGAGTGCGGCGGGCATCGACGACGAGGAGAGCCGGCGGCTGAGCGAGATGGCGTTTTTGACGTAGGGTGTACAATTTGGTCGGTTTGGTTGGGTTGGGTTGGGTCCCGTTGGGCCAGCACGCACGCACGCACGCACGCATTGTATTCTATTTTCTGCATAGCCGCACGCTCACTACTCTGTGTCTGTTTTGTTTCCCGCTGCCATTGCATGGATGTGTATTTTTCACGGTGCGGCGCCGCTCGTTGTGATACCTCGACAGTCATGAATCATACCCCGTATGCATCTGATCTACGCGAGTTATTCCCGGGGCTTGAACGCGCTTGCGTGGGCGGCGTGGCGCCGCGTCTGCGGTAAGGTGCCGATCTGAGTCGCGCGGGCTGCCCTCGCCGTGCGTGCATGTCGGCATTCGCGACGCCACCGACGCGTCGCCCGTCATGTGACCAGAGCAGACTCGCAAGCCATTTCCACTCGCTGCAGCTCTCTGACAGATCTACTCAGATGCCTAGCCGGCTCTGTTAGCTCAAGCGCGCATCTCCAGTCCAAGGGCAAGCTCAAGACGTACATGGTATGTGTTGGAATTGGATTGAACAGGGGGAAGACAAAGGGGCCTCCACAACGTGGCCCCCGCAAGGCCTTATACTACAACTGATCATGATTCTCTTGGTATTTTAGAGCGCAGCGCCTCTGCTGGTCTAGTCGACGTGCGTGTACCGGCCATCCTTGTACTCTCCAGCGACTAACTCTTGATATTCCAGAGCCCGACTTTGATAGCCCTTGGTGGAGTACGTGCACGGCCATTCATCTCCAGCGACTGATTTTAATGTGTTTTTGATATTTTAGAGTGCATTGCCTCTGACGACAGTGCGTGCACCAGCCAGTCGTGTATTTTCCGGCGACTGATACTCTTGATGTTTCGGAGCCCGACTTCGACAGCTCTTAGTGGAGTGCGTGCGGCGGACATGTGCCTCCAACAACTGGCCATAATTATTTTGGTACTTTACAGTGCAGCGCCTCTGCTGGTCTAGTTGACGGTGCGCGCGGGCATTCATAACATTTGTTTTTCGGCGACTACCACGTTCTTCAATATTATAGAACCGGACTTCGACAGCCCTTGGTGAGAGGGCGTGCATGGGCCATTCGCCTCCAACAACTGATCATAATTCTTTTGGTATTTTACTAGAGCGCGAGCTTGAGGGAGCTCAGGCCTTCTTTGAGAGGTCGTGGTATTCATATGCTCTCAGACTCTCTTTGCCGTGTGTTTTCCTATCGTGATTGAGCTTTGCTGACGAACTCGCTTCAGACTCGACTACCTCGATCATCGATGTTGGAATTGTAATATATGTGTCACACGGAATCTTTGAGATGTTACCGGTTCATCTCCAGCTCTCAGTCCCTTTGCGTCGATAATTATAAGGCCCTTTCCCTGTTTCGGTCGGACCGTCCGCGTGGTAGCGGGCGTTTGCAGCTTTTGCGCGCTCTTTCCAGTGACGCATATTTGGCTTGTGGCCACAGTCGACGATCGCGGCAGGGATACTTTCAGTTGCTAGGATGCTCTCGGATATCTGGTATCAAACACAGTCACACCAGGGACCGCATCGCAGCCTATGGCGTGCAGGCGACGACCTTCCTGAGTCGTATTTTGCAAGTGTAAGCGATACCCGGTAGGTGGCTGGGCCCCAGGCAAATGCACTGCATAGGGACAGTTGTCCTTGGGGTCGGCATGCTCGACGGGGTAGCCGCTCAGCTGCACTCACCTTGGCGCGGATTTGCGATCCGCCGTCTTGCGATACTTCGGGTCTGTGGCATGTACAAAATGCTGCGCACAGCTACGTATCACCAACGCCCGCGCCGCGGCCTCGGCGCACGGGATATCCCTGTACATAGCCAAGTCTGCCGACGTCGAGGCAGGGTATAAGTGTCAGACACATGCCCATAAACAACCTCCATCGAACGAAGAGTGCGACAAAATGTGGTGCGATCCGAGCTTAGTATTTGTTCGAGGAAGTGAGTCTGGTACACGGGCTCCTAGTCGAAGACCAGTTGGCGGGTACTGACGTCAGGCCAGCGACTGCGTAGACAAGCAAGAGGACACGTATGCGAGTCCATACAGCTGTGAACGTCCGGTCAGACACATACATCTTTTTATAGCTGGAGATCCGTGTTGTTGGTGCGGCAGAAGTCACGGGCCGACGGCTGGTGCGATGACGTGGCATTCTGTCGTAAGCGGCCGCCGGGTTAGTGGCAATACATCTTTCCGTCGTTCTTCCACATTCGTCGCCACGCTGGCCCACGCAGACTCGCGCCATCTGGGATAATCCGTAGGACCTAAGTGCGCGCGGAGAAGCTGCTGCCGCAGCAAGGAGGGAAAGTTGGATAGTAGGTGAGTGGCTACTCGGTTGCGTTGGTCTCTACTTCCAGGAGACAAGCCTGATCAGTCCCTGTAGGCTACGTGTTGTCGGTGCGGCAGAAGTCAAGGGCCGACATATGGCTGATGCGATGACGTGGCATTCTGTCCGTAAGCGGCCCGTGGCAATACATCTTCCGTCGTTCTTCCACATTCGTCGGCAACAGCAATATGGGCTAAAAGATGCTGAAGATGCAGGTGCCCCGCCGGGAATGCATCACATATCCAATGCAGAGCAACGCCATCCTAAAAAACAGCCGCTGCTTCTACATCTCTCAATAAGACCCATGGGCAACTTACAAGTGCAACGACCAGAGTGGCCCCATCCCTCCCCATCCACGAATTTTATTTATATCTCCGTTGCTGCTGACGCGTGACGACAGAGGACGACAGACGGTCAAAGGGATATGTACTGGCGCGATCGGCCTACCTGATCGATAGCAAAAAATATTTCCAAGCTACGGCGGACACCCTCGCTCCAGACCTTGACATTGATCCGGTGAGTGGCCCGCAGTACTGTCGCCAGCAATACATGAACTAGCAACACTCGGATGCGATCGACAAGATCCCCGCGATCCTGCGCTCGGGCCGCCCGGAGTGGGCAGGCTCAATATATTGAGCGGGGGTTTCATTCGCCCGGCGAGCGCGCTATCTACTAGTACATCCAGGTATGTGCGGTGTGCTCGCGATACGTGATGACCGGGGCACCAGCGTTTGATCTAGGAGCTTTCTGGAGCTTTACACTTGCAGCGGTGGACAAGGACCTAGACAATTGCAACTTGGAAATACTCACGGAGGTTGAAGCCCGTATGACCTGGCGGGTGAGTCATCGTCGGCGCGTACCTGGAGGGAAGAGCGTTTACGTGCGTGTACCTCCACGAAGGGACACCAACATAGCCCTGCGCAGTATGCCGGGCTTCGCGCTGCCTCAAGCCGTCTGCAATGCCAAGGACAAGTAGTATGTCCAGGGACCGCGCCTGAAGCTGCGTAAGACCTTTCAGTTTTACTTCATCGCGGCGACAAGTACCCGCAGGAAGAGCACCTGATCTGTTCGTCGTGCCTCTTGCAGGGCCCTAGGCCCTCTTATCACACTGCTCACCGTTGCCAGGTCGCAAAACTTCTGAACTTCTGGCTGGACCGGCTTTTGGTGGCAGGCTCGTCGCGCCGCTCAAGTCCGCGAGAGCATTCGCCTCGCGCTCATGGGTATGAAGGCGGTCTAGGAGCACACTTGGTGGCGGGACCGAACATTGAGATTCATCTCGATGAACGACATGGTGGTAGATTCTTCTGGGACGAGGCTGCGAGATCAATGCGTTTCGGGGCGATCAGGATAAGATTTGTGATTTTAAAGTCGCACAGCACGGCATGAACTTTTGAGCCTTAGTGTTCGATCGTGGAGTGTACCGGTGCGTCCAGAGGGCCGAAGGGTCGACCCTGCAGTGACCACACTGACCTCTCCAGCTTCCATTCGCGACACACTCTTAGATGGGCGTACCAAAACTGTCGCCGTCGTGGAAGAGACGCCAACCTAGATGTCGACAAGGACAGTGACTCGTCTTCTGCTCGCGAATGTAGCCGCTTCATACCGTTGTGGGCAACAACATCATGCACAACCTTTTGCGCTGCAAATAAATTCGCGGACCAAGTTCCTTTGTTCCGTGTCCGTCATCGTCGGGGTCCCTATCGCAACGTGGTGACCGTCAGCCGCGCGAACGATCGGCATGAACCGCGCGGGGCGTACACTGGCGCACAAGGGCGTGGAGACCTCGACCTAGAATGGATCATCTCTCTTTTCTATAAAAGGGGGCCGTATATTCGTCTCTACACCCCAGTTACAGTTAACCTACTCGTCAACGCCCCTAGCCATGAAGTCCTTCACTCCTTTCTTCACCCTTGTCCTTGCGACTCTGGTCTCCGCCGCTCCTGTGGCTGACAGTGTGTCTACCGGTTCCTCCAGCAACTAAATCACACTGACATGTTCTTTTCATCTTGCAGAGGCTGATAGCATCTACAGCCCGAACTGGAGTACGTGCATCGTCGTCCAGTCGTGCTAGCACCTGACTAGAATTGCTTGCCCGGTATTTTAGAGCGTGACGGTGCGTGGAGCCCATCGTGTCTTCTCCAGTGATTAATCGGACTCATCCGTTTTTTCTCAGCGCCAGACAGCATCTACAGCCCCAATTGGAAGCGTGAGGATGGTGCGCGCAGCGGCCTTCGTGAATTCTCCAGTGATTAACCTCGACGTTTCAGCCGACAGCATCTACAGCCCCAACTGGAAGCGTGAGGATGGTGCGCGCAGCGGCCTTCGTGAATTCTCCAGTGATTAACCTCGACGTTTCAGCCGACAGCATCTACAGCCCCAACTGGAAGCGTGAGGATGGTGCGCGCAGCGCCCTTTGTGAATCCTTCAGTGATTAACCTCGACGTTTCAGCCGACAGCATCTACAGCCCCAACTGGAAGCGTGAGGATGGTGCGCGCAGCGGCCTTCGTGAATTCTCCAGTGATTAACCTCGACGTTTCAGCCGACAGCATCTACAGCCCCAACTGGAAGCGTGAGGATGGTGCGCGCAGCGGCCTTCCTGAATCCTCCAGTAATTAACCTCGACGTTTCAGCCGACAGCATCTACAGCCCCAACTGGAAGCGTGAGGATGGTGCGCGCAGCGGCCTTCGTGAATTCTCCAGTGATTAACCTCGACGTTTCAGCCGACAGCATCTACAGCCCCAACTGGAAGCGTGAGGATGGTGCGCGCAGCGGCCTTCGTGAATTCTCCAGTGATTAACCTCGACGTTTCAGCCGACAGCATCTACAGCCCCAACTGGAAGCGTGAGGATGGTGCGCGCAGCGGCCTTCCTGAATCCTCCAGTAATTAACCTCGACGTTTCAGCCGACAGCATCTACAGCCCCAACTGGAAGCGTGAGGATGGTGCGCGCAGCGGCCTTCGTGAATTCTCCAGTGATTAACCTCGACGTTTCAGCCGACAGCATCTACAGCCCCAACTGGAAGCGTGAGGATGGTGCGCGCAGCGGCCTTCGTGAATTCTCCAGTGATTAACCTCGACGTTTCAGCCGACAGCATCTACAGCCCCAACTGGAAGCGTGAGGATGGTGCGTGCAGCGGCCTTCGTGAATCATTCAGCGATTAACCTCGACTTTTCAGCCGACAGCATCTACAGCCCCAACTGGAGTGCGTGCAACGGCCGTTTGTCCAAGCATCGTCCAGACACTGACTGTACTGCATTCTTGGTAATTAGAGCGCACTGAGGCGTAGAAGTGGAGACAATCATGTTCTTTGCGCGTATCTTTTGCCGTGCGTCGTGTCTATCCTATCCTGCGATAGCGTTGCGCTGACCGTCTCGCTTCAGATTATTCCTTGATCCGTGGGCGAGAAGTGTAATTTAAGCGTTGCATGAAATGCTCCGAACCAAGTTGAGGCCTGAGGATGGTAGTACTTTCGGATCGCGCCGTAAACATGTCATGTTGTATCAGAAATTGAAGGCCTTCCACTTCGCACCTGTCTCGATCGCACCGTCCGTGCGCATTACCTTGCCACCTGCAGCTGTGATTGAGTCAAACATTCCTAATCAGTGGCTTCCTTCCGACTGCTGGTCTCTGCAACTCCACCGTTGTAAGAGGTGTGTTGACACCCTGCATCCGAGTAGGCAAGGTAGCTGCTCCGCGCGGCGGCGCTTTCGAGTAAGAAAGGCGCATCGAATGGCATCGGGAGTTTGCAGCTTCCACGAACTGGCAGCGCACTTGCCAGCGTCGGGTGTTTAGCTTGATCTTTAGCAGGGCTGCTCTGACGGCCCTCTGATGCAACGCGGCTAGACATCCATACGAGAGGGTCTCGCACCTACTATGGTGTGCGACGACTCAGTGGTCTTCCGCTCTATTCTGTGTCTCTGAGAGCAAGTACCGTCGGGGGCTGCGCCGAGCAATTGCAAGCAAGTGCAATATTATGTGTGTCGGATATGTTGAAGCGCTGCACCATTGGAATAGCCATGTGATTGTCACGCCGGCGCCTCTCAGCGACGTAGTTCGGATGGAGATATGTACACTAGCATCCTCGCCTCTCCTCCCCACTACGTTTTCAGTGACATTTTCGAACCATGGCATCGCTCAAGCAGTTCACGAGGGAGGAAGTCGCTCAGGTCAGCTTGTCGCAGCATTCGACCACTCGTCGCAGACCTAACCGCAAGATACACGCGTAGCACAACAAGGACGGTGACCTGGTACGTCGTCTTACACCCTCAACGCCCAGCCACCGCCTGACCCTTCCCAGTGGGTCATCATCGACGCGAAAGTGTACAATCTTTCGCGCTTCGCGGACCTGCACCCTGGCGGCAAGACTGTTCTCTTCGGCGACGACATTCCCGGGCAGGACGCGACCGAAGCCTTCTACGGGCTACATCGGCACGAGGTCCTTGAGCGAGCGCAGTACGCGCGCCTTCAGGTTGGCACCGTGCGTGGCGAACAGCCCGCCATCGTCGGGCGCGTGAACGGCGCGCTGAGCAAAGTCCCATACGCGGAGCCGACGTGGTTGTCGGACGGCTACCATAGTCCCTACTACACCGAGGTGCGTGCTCTCTATATTACCGCGAGATGGGGCTGAACCGCGGGATGCAGAACCACAAGAGGTTCCAAAGAGCGGTGCGCGAGTTCGTCGATGAGCATGTGTACGCGGATGCGCAGGCGCGGGAAGCGGACGGGAAGCGCCCGAGTCAGTCGGTGTTCGACAAGATGGGGTGCGCTCCGGTTCGCATTCGTTCATGGCGGCGTCTTCGTGCTCATTGCTGGTCTGTCACTGAAGCGAGGTGAATTTCCATGCCATGCGGCTGGGCCCCGGAAAGCACCTGAAGGGTCTGACGCTCATGAATGGCATCGTTGAGCCAGAGCAGGTGTGTTTGTCCTATCTGAAGTCACGAATTTGACGGGCTGAGTGCTTCCCGCCTTAGTTTGATTACTTCCACGAGGTTCGCGCATTCCTGATTTGCCCCGGGCAGACACCGACTTTAGCATACATCTGCAGCTCATCATAACACAAGAGATCGTGCGAACAGGCAATCGCGGTTACGGTGATGGTCCGTATCCCGATATACAACCTTCCTGTCTGGTAAACTGACGGTCGACCCCAGGTATGCTCGGCGGCATGGTTATCGGCCTACCCCCTGTCCTCAACTTCGGTTCCGATGAATTGAAAGCCGAGGCCGGTCAATTTTCTCACTCATACAGAGTAACCATTCGCTCAAAATGTAGTCTCAGATTGTGCCAGATATCTTTGCGGGGAAGAAGTTCATATGCCTGGCTATCTCTGAGGCACACGCCGGTAGCGATGTGTCAGGCATCCAGACCACTGCAGAGAAGAGCCCAGATGGCAAGGAGTGGATTATCAACGGCGAGAAGAAGTGGATCACGAATGGACAGTGAGGACCTTTCGGCTAATCACGCATATAGTTGGCGCTGACCACTGCCTCTAGCTTTGCCGACTAGTAAGTGATATCTTCGGGCCTAAGCCTGCTCCCAAAGAAGTACCAACTTTTTCTTCAAAAGCTTCACCACTGGCTGCAAGACTGAGGTAACGCAACTCATCGTATCGCGTTGTCTCGTCATATGTCATAACGACGCATGTCACAGGATGGTTTCACCGTCATCCTCGTACCGCGCGGCGAAGGTGTCTCAACGAAGCCCATCAAGACGTCCTACTCCGCAACAGCTGGCACCGCATACGTGACGTTCGAAAACGTGCGTGTACCAGTGGAGAACACCCTCGGGTCAGAAGGCGGAGGAATCTTTGTCATTCTCAGGTGAGCTGATCGAAGTACTCGCCCATACACCGATCGATACCGACCATGTCCCATAGTAACTTTAATCACGAACGGTGGGTTATGTGCTGCAGTTCCGCACGGAGTCAGCGACTCGTCATTGAGGAGGTTCTGAAGTAGGTGCCCCCCGTTGCGTTTGCACCCAGCGTCTCATGGGAACCACGCAGGTGGATTCAGCAGCGCAAAGCATTTGGCCGACCTTTGAGCTCGCAAGCTGTCATTCGGAACAAGGTCGCGCAAATGATCGCCAAAGCGGAGAGTTTGCAGGCGTGGCTCGAGAATATGACCTACCAGATGAACAACATGGTGCGTGCACCACCTCCTCGTTTTCGACCCACGTAAGCTCATGCAGAGTGACAGACTTACAAGCAGCAGTCATCCAAGCTCGCGGGTCAACTCGCGTTCTTGAAGATGTACAGCACGCAGTGTGCTCAGGACACCGCGCGGGACGCCGTGCAGATCTTTGGCGGGCGCGGGATCACGCAGACGGGCATGGGGCGGTTCATCGAGCACGTACGTTGCTCAACTAATTCCACCCACAGCTAGCTTGCTGACTTTTCTCTCCGTTTCACAGTACCACCGGACAATCCCATTCGACGCTCTGCTCGGTGGAGGTGTGTTGTACATGTTTCCAGTGCGTCTGTTTGAGATTGACTGCGTACGCAGCGGAGGATGTGCTCGGCGATCTCGGTGTCCGTCAAGCCATGCGGGCAATGCCCAAGAATGCACGATTGTAGTTCCTTTACGGTTCGTTATCCCTAGATGTTGTAAATTACCTACCCTACCAGCTAATGCCCAAACGGCGGGAGTGTATTTACAGTTACATGATGAGGCTCATGGCGAAGTCCGCATGGGTATGCACTCTAGCCTTCCAGAGAACAAATATAGTCGGTTAGCTATGATGACCGCCAGCCTTCTAAGACAGGACTGATTTAGGCGCTTCCTTATATGATGTACTGACACGCACGACCCCCGGGAATGCGGGGCCAGTACTTGAATCATGTCAGAGAGTTGAACATTATAGACGCCCGCCCTCCAGGTCTACACTGTCGCCACCCTGCCACGGTCGCCGCGTTTCTTTTGAATATGGATAGACATTGTCATTCGTGTGGTCTTCCTCCAGAGTGCGCTCCTTCGCGGCACGCTCGATGTCTTCGAGCGTGATGCCCGACCGCTCGCACATTGTGTGGAAAATGCCGTTGTCGAGGTACAGCTTCGTGGGCGTGTCAAATTCGGCGATCGTGCCCTGGTCCATGACGCAGATGCGGTCGTATGCGATGATCGTGCGCAGGCGGTCTAGACATACACATCAGCTCCCAGCCGAAGTGCTCAGATTCTAGACTAAGACTTACGCGCAATACACAGGATCGTCCGCTCGCGGAATTCGTTCTTGATCGTCTCCTGAATCTTCCGGTCCGTCTCGTAGTCGACCGACGCCGTCGCCTCGTCTAGAATGAGCACCTTGCTGTCCTTCACCAGCGCGCGAGCGAGCGACACAAGCGACCGCTGGCCAATTGACAGATTGTTGCCCTCCTCCTCGATAGGGCTGTCCAGGCTGAAGCGCGGGCCTATCGGCGTGCTCGCGCCTGTTGGCAGCTTCTCGTCCTCCGCGCCCTCTTCGACGACCGCCGCCGGCTTCGCGTCCTCGACAAGGTACGAGCGCTTAAGGGCGTCCCATAGGCGCGCGTCGTCGTGAAGATCGAACGGGTCGAGGTTCGAGCGAAGCGTCCCAGAGAAGAGGGTCTGAGAACAAGTGAGCATGGAAACTTTATGGGGCGAAACGCTTGGCTACGCACCGCATCCTGGGGAATGATCGCGAGCCCTTTGCGGACATCCGCGAGCCCAATTTTGGAGATATCGACGCCATCAATGGTTATGGAGCCGGCGACCAGTTCCACGATGCGGAACAGCGCGGTCATGATAGACGATTTTCCGGCACCAGTCCTAGAAAACAAGAAATGTCTGGTCAGCCGGATAGCAGACACGTTCGCAAGTGGGCGCTACCTTCCGACAATTCCAATCTTCTCACCACCAGTCACAGACATGGTCAAGCCTTTCAACACGGCAGGGAGCTCCGGACGGTACTTCAAGACTACGTTTTTGATCTCGACCTTGCCCTCGCCTGGCCATGGGGGCGTCGGCTTGTGGTCGGGGATCTCGTGCGCGGCTTCCTGCTCGACGTGTTGTGCGTAGTACACGATCCGCTCCACCGAGTTCATGTCATTCTCCACCTCGGCGAGCTGCCGCACCAAGACGCCGGCGGATTGCTGGATGGACAGAATGTAGGAGAGCGTGACGCCGCTCTTCGCGGGGGAGATACTAAAGCGCGTGCCGACTGTGAGCATGGCTACCACTAGAGTAAGGATACTGGTGAGGAAGTCCAGCCGGATCCCAAGCCATCTCTGAATGGGCGATAAGTAGTCCGTTGAGGTGTGAGGGAAAAAAAATCATTGACCTGGTTTGTAACAGTCAACCAGTATGCACGGTTCTCAATGTCAACCCGGTCGCGGTTGTCCTTGTAGAAACGCTCTTCTTCACCGTATGCGCGGATAGTGGCGAGTCCGGACAAGGACTCCGAAAAGTGGGAGTAGAGCGAGGATCGCAGAATCGCATCTAGACTAAGCGTGAGATTGGATCAGTCATATAAGACGAAACGTCATACCCAGTCTCTAAAATTGTTGTCAAAACGTACATTTTTACCGTGGTAGAGTAGAACATACCTTCAACTCCCGTGCGCTAGCGCGGTAGAATGCAGCGGCCAGGATGTACAATATGGTGACGACGGCGACAGCGATGAGGAACCAGGGTTGCAGGATAGCGATGATGATGACTGCGCCCAGGACACTGGACAGGGTGTTTAGTAACAGACGAACGGCATCTGGAGAGCACTTTCGTGAGGACACTCAAGCATAGCAGAGAAAATCACACACCAGCGATGACATTATCCATGGTATCGATGTCTTTGGAGAACCGATTCATGATACGTCCGACAGGCTGTAAATCTGCGTCAGCGAAGAGCTCTGACGAAGACGAGTATTTCCCACAGTGGTCTCGAAGAACGACATGGGGGCGTGCATGATTCGTTGTATGGCATCCTAGCACAAACGTCAGCGTCTTTGGGATAGCACTTGAGCTAGTGGCATACTTTGTGTAGGTTTCCTGACGCAGTATACACCATAACCGCTATCACCGCACCCGTGGACAAGCCCATAAGAGCCTGTGCGACGCCCAGAAATGCATATATGCCCATCTGTATAGGTAATTTGTCAGCTGTCCATTCCGCACACCATGAGTAGTACGAAATTACTGACATAGAAACCTTGCGGGTGCGCGAATTTCCTATATATGATGCTCAGCGGCGCCGACGCAGAGATTCCCTAGCAAACGTACCGCTCCTGCCACCATACGAGCCTGCAGAATGCATAGTCAGCATGACGTCTGACTCGTCAAGATCGGGCAGGCTTACCAGTACGAGGAGAGGACAGTGGCGACCTGCATCAGCACAAGCGAAAGGAGCATCAATGGCAGCATGAGCAGCCCATTCGCCGAGCGCAAATACGTCTTGTACACTTCAGCTTTGACCGCGCCGGTACTGCGCTCCTCGACCTGCATAAGCTGCGCGCCCCTCACCGCGCCCCTTCGCTTCTTGGTTTCTGCGGCCTTCGCACCGTCTTCTTCCTCTTCGACTTCTTCCTCCTCCGCCTTCTCCTCTGTCTTGTCCTTCGACACGAATTCGTCGAAGTTGCGCGCGAACTCGCCGCCAGCCGCCATGATCTCCGCGAACGTGCCCTGTTCGGTGATGCGCCCATCAGCGAGAGAGTAGATGTAGTCGACCTTTGGGAGGAAGTGCAGCGCGTGGGTGACGAGGAGGCGCGTGCTCCCGCGCGAGCTGTTGGCGAGCACGTTCTTGAAGACAGCTTGGCCGACGTGCGCATCGAGCGCAGATAGAGGGTCCTATAATGACATCACATCAATCTCGACCGACATTGCATAGAAATACGGACTGCGCACATCAAAAATCTGGATCTCTGTCCCGGAGTAGATGGCACGGCAGATGTTGACGCGCTGCTTCTGGCCACCGGATAACGAGATACCCTACAGATATGTCAGCTCGACCACGTCCGACAACCGCACGTATAGTGTGGAGACCTTTTCACCGACTTCGGTCAGATCACCGTTAGGCAGCACGTCTAGATCAGGCTCAAGGCAAGCATCGGCGACGGCTTTCCAGTACCGCTCCGGCTCAAACGGCCGTCCAAAGCAGACATTTTCGCGGATAGTCGCGTTCTGTATGACTATCGTCAGATGCGATATATTAGCCGTGAATGAAAGACGATCCACCTGGATCCAAGCATTCTGCGAACAATACGCGACCGAGCCGCTGAAGCGCACCGTCCCAGACGTCCTCCGCATCTCCCCAACCAGTCCCTGCAGCAGAGACGTCTTCCCCGCGCCAACAGCACCGACAATCGCAACGAGCCTCCCCTTGGGCACCGCCAGGTTGATGTCCTTCATATGGAAGATGTCCTCGTTCTTCTTTTCCTTCGGCGGGTCCTCCGCCGCGGCGGCGTCAGCTGCCTTGCCCTTGTTTCCGTACACCTTCTTCTTCACGGTCTCAAGCTGGGGGGGCGGGCTGTCCCACGTGAAAGATGCGTCCTCAGTCTCAATCGCGTGCTCGATGCTCGGGTCGATAACAATCGTCTCTGTAACGAGCTCCGCGGTGAACGCGGTCTGCAGACGCTCGATTGCATTGCGCGCGTCGGCGATGGCGCTGAATGACAAAGCTGTTGATCAACGACTGGTCAAATTTTATCTTCATGCGAGCTCGGGACACTTACGGAGCATCATCAGTGGCAGACGAAGCAGCTGAAACAGCGAGAGCGACGAGAAGATAGCGCCGGCTGTCAGATCATGGCCTGATGCTGCGTAGACGACGAAGGCAAGCACGGAAGCTAGCGTTGGAGTCGACATTGCGAAGGCCATAATCCCAGATCGAAATAGTAGTAAGCTTCGCACATAACTAATATACTCAAGAGGATTAATGTCAATTGGAAGCATCCGACGTCAAAGAAAGGACTGACCCCGTCTCTTTAGCTCGGAACCCTGATATCCGCTCTAGGAATGGCTGCTCCCAAGCGAAAAACTTGATGACCTTGATGCCACTGAGCAGTTCCTGCAGCAGCTTCGCGCGTTTGTCCGTCCAAACCATGGCCTTCTTGCGTAGCTTGAACAGGACCTTCATGATGATCCCCTGGATCGGAGTGATGACTAGGAAAATCGCAAAACCCGCGAGCGCGCTCGGCCCCAAGTTAATAATCAGCAGGATGAGACAGATGCCGAGTTGTATCGGTGCGGCCCAGAACATGTGGAAATAGCCGCAGCAGAAGTCGATGCGCGAGACGTCCGTCGAGATATGGTTGACGAGCTTTCCGGTTGAAAGCTGTGCTCGGGCCCGCGTCGTGAGCCGCAAGGAGCGAGTGTAGATTGCAGTGATGAGCCCGCCGCGGAGGAGCACGCCGGAAGACATGCTCCGGTAAAAGAAGTGGTGCTGCGATAGCGACGAAATCATCTGCAGGAGGAAGAGCCCAACGGCAAGGCCGATACCCCGACCGATACCCGGAGCAGTCTGACCCGTCCTATGCGCAATGTACGACTCCGTCGCAAAGTTGAGGATATGCTGCGAAACGGGGCAATGAGCCGTGTCCTTGTATGCGCGCGGGGGTCTACCTTGACAAGCAGCGGACTCATGACCTGGGCCGTGTCACCGGTGACTTTCATCACGCCGGCCGACCAGAACCACCACTTGATAGCATCGTTCATGGCCCACACCAAGCTTGGTGTGGCCTTGCCCTTCTCGTCCCGCCAATGCTTCTCTCGCTCCGCGCGATTGCCTTTCACGGTCCATGCAACGCGCTGCCGAACAGAGGGCTTGATTTCTCCGTTCGCTAGCCGCACGTTGTACTCTTCAACGGCCATACGGCGCGCCTCAAAAGATGTGAGGATTTTGTCCGCGATGAAGGCGGAGGATCGGTGGTCCTGGAGTTTGTAGAGGTCCGAGTCCTCGATCGGACGCGCATACCCCAATGTTAAGAGTGGGCTGATCCAGTTGAAGGTGAGCAGACTAAACCAGCCTGCGGTCATCTCGGGGATGTTATCCGCATCGTGCATGCTGGACTTTGGGGGCGGTGGGTCAAGGGGGGCGACAAGCCCTTTGATGAACCTATGTGCATGAATAAGCTGTCTGCCCATCGAGAACAAAAAACCGTCCTTGGAAAAAGGACAACAGCGCACCTGCCGATCCTGCGGGACGCCGAGATGGATGTCTTCTTGACGGGTGCACCATCTGGGCCACCCACAGCTTGATCATCGAGGTCGTACTCCTTGGGGTCAAGTCCAGACACTGTATCGAGCCCATCGCGTTTGGCCATGTCAACGCGTCGGGGGTAGCAGACGCGCAAAGCAGGCGGAAGGTCGGGGATTTTAGAATAGGGCGAAGGACGAGCGACTCGCAGTACACCTAAAGGTATTTATGCGACCACGCACGATAGAGCGCGGCCACTGAAGCAGCGCGTCCCGTCGGGAGAGTTTAACCCATACCTTCACAAGATGATCATGGCCGTCGGGAGTCCTAAGCGGCATCCTCCGGCACTGCGCGCTTGGTTGTGCTCCGTCGGATCAGCTAGTAGATACGAACTGCGCAGCGGTAGCAATGTAAGTACTGTCAGCTCCCAAACAACTCCTTCCAGCAAATGTTACGCACTACATCCATGCTCAAACATTGGAAGAGTACACCTCCGATTAAAGCGATATAGTATACCTATCAACCAGTCCAACCAAGATGATCAATACAGAGTTCCGAGGAGCAGGAGACATCGTACCGATACATAAGCAACACCGACGAAAGCAAATGAATAAGAGGCTAAAGCACAGAAGAAATGCAGTGAAGATATATCATTGGAATGTCCAGACAGCTAGAGGGCCGTGTGTGGCTCGTCGCGTGTTATCATGTACGACCATCCCTCGATCCTGACGCAGCCCCATTCGTCTGGTAGATGTACGGATGCGAGCTCTGCACCGCGCTAGCCTGCGCCTTCGTCGAAGTGCCCGCCCGCGGGCGGTAGTAGCTCGTCCGCTGGGGCTCCGACTCGCCGCTGGGGCCCGTGATCACCGGCGCCGTCGCCGACGCGACGGTGGGCATCGGCCATGGCATGTTCACCGCCGTCGGCGGCGGGCCCGTCGCAGGGCGACTGTTCGCTGCAGATGTGGACGCGGACGCCTGTCGTGGTTGGGCTTGGGTAGATGGCGGGCGGTACTGGATGGCGGGCGAGGGCTGTGCGGAGGGTGTTGATGCGGTGGTGTGACTTTGGGCGGGCGAGGCGAGTGTGGCGGCGGGGTTCGCGGCGGCGGCGGCGTTTTGCGCTGCGGTGGAGGTGCTGGACTCGGCGGCGGGCGTTGCCTCTGCCTCCCGTCGCCGTTTCACGCCGCGGGTGGTGCTTTCTTTCAGCCCAAGGGAGGTCGCCTTCAGTAATATTTGGTGTCTGAAAGGCGTCGAATCGGTCCGAGCTTGACCGAGCTTCCGATGAGTAGCACGTACCTTGTCCGAGAGTTGCCCCATTGATTAACCACCCAGTCCCAGTCGATCTCACCAGACGCAGTGGTGGTTCGACTGTCTTCCGCGAGCTTCTTCAGCCGGTCAACCTCCTCTTCTGCCCACGCTCCGGAAGCACCGCCCGGATTGCTGGCACTCATGTTGAGAGTTGCAGTGGTAGAGGGAGCAGCACCGGTAGGCGCCGGGCTGGGGTACTGGGGAGGAGCGGATGCAGAAGTGCCAGCTTGAGGTTGCGGAGGGGCAGGAGGAAAGTACCCCGGCGGCGCAGCATACTGGTAATAAGGAGCAGTGGGGTAGCGTGTCGGAGGCGGGTACATGGCGGGGTACATCGGCGTCGTGGTGCCTGGCATGCCTAGTGACATGACGAATGTTTGAGGATTTGTTATCACCGGGGCTGGTGAAGTCTGGGAAGTCGTTGATGGAGGCGCAGACACAGCGGCTGGAGGGGGCAAGGGTGTAGGGTAGGGCATTGCAGGGTAAACTGCAGGCGGAGGTTGGCCGACCAGTTGGCTGGGATTTTGAAGCTAGAATGACGGTGAGGCGACGTACGAGAGAAATGCATGACGGCGCACCAGTTGGTCGCATATACGCTTAGCCTCGTTCAACATGTTCAGTGGATCAACTTTGCTGGACGGCCCCATGTGATATGATTGCGAGATGACCATAGGCGGCGTTCCTTTCTAAGGAGAGCTATGAACACACAAAGAGTCAGGCAAACCGCACGTGGACGCACTACGAGTTCTTCTGCTGCGCCATAGAACTCGGAGCATAGGTTGAGGACGCGCCATTGAAACTCGTAGTACTGCTGGTTCTGTGGTGTAACACCGGGCAGCTGGGGCGCACTAGTCGGTGGCGGGGGGTAGCTGTGGAACTGAGACTTCGATGCAGTACTACCTCCGCTCTCCCGAGGCTTCCGGTTCCGCGAGCCCTTCGGTCGACCGGGGCGACGTTTTTCAGGTATTTCGTGTTCTGGCCGAGACTGGTTACCCCCGGTGCCCGCAGGGTTTGACGGTGCGGCCGGGCTTCCGGCGTGAAAGAGTCAAAAAATGGGTATCTACAGAAATTAAGCGTGACAATTTGACACACCCAGCTGTTGGCCGACTGTGCGGAGAGGAGTGCGCACTGCCGTCTCGGCGGACAGTATCGTCAAGTTCCTCCTCGACGACTTCCTCTTCCTCTTCCTCCTCTTCTTCTCTCCGATTGCCGTGCGCGTAGTCCGCTGCCGATGTATTGAAGCTAGAATATTGCTGGGGGGACCTATGCACCGGGGGATTCAACGCATGCGACAGAGGCTGATAGTGCTGTGGATTGTCCATGACGACGGTATATTTGGACGCCCAACTGGAGCCTACAGCCAGCAAGTGCGCGCTGAAGACCTGAGCGGACCAGTGCCGACGAGAGAAATACGGAGGTGACCGGACAGATCAACGAGTAAACAGAGATATTGTGGGAAATGGGAATCGATCACCTCATGTTCAACAACGTTCAACAAACACTCTTCCAACACGAGTGCCGTCAGATCGCCGACATCGTCGCCGTTGATTTACTTTCCTGAAATGCCCGACGCACTATGCAAGGTCCCTCTGCTCGCTGCACTCGCCGATCCCGAGGACGAGCAGCGCGCTGCAATTTCGTCCTGGCAGCGGGCCGTGGAACATCGCATATCTGGGCAGAATCTGGACCGCATTTAGCCTCGTCTGGACCATTTTCTCATGGGCCGGACCGGCGGCAAATTGAAGGTGCTCGGATATTGGTCAGCAGCTCCCATTTGTTGTGACTGCGACCGTGACTCTCGCGTGATCCCGCGGTGCCGTCCCTGCGCCGGCCTTGCTCTTGAGCCACCGTCGCCTGCCTTATTCTGCACTCAATCCCAACCGCTACTCAACCTCTATCCTTCCCTCTCACCGTCACCAGCAGCATTTCTGCTGCACACCCACCCCTATGTTCCAGACGCCCCCGCCCGCCGCCTCTGGCTCTCGCACCCTCGCATCCAACGCACTGCGCAAGGCGGGCCTTATTGATCGCGATGAACGCATGCGCGACGCATCCGAGAAGCAAGGCGGGCGCAAGGGGTCGTCCAAGCTTCGCTCGCACCAATCTCGCCTCGCCCCCATCCTCGGCAAGCCGCTACCGTCTCTCGCTGCTAGAAAATCTACGGTAAATACACGGTTGTTCTTACTCTCCTTCCGCGTCTTGCAGGGCCCTACAAGCACACGGTGTCCTGTATCCCCTTCCTTGAATGAGAACATATTACTTACAATGATTCATGTTTCCCTCCGACCTCTCCGCGTCTGCCGTGTATTGCAAACCCCAGCTCGCCACTCGCATTGGCGGCGCTCCTGAGCCCTCAGTGACCATCCGCGGCGCCGCCAAGACGCCTGCGACTAGGGGCCGCAGGAATGCTATATCCATGAATGGCGGCAGATTGCCTGGGAGTCGGACTCTTCCAGGAAGTGTCCTCGAGGTCTGGAAGCAATTCGTGAACCAGCGATGGGATCCCGCGGCCCGTTTCTTGAATCTGGAAGTGCGTCATTGTTTGCTCTCCCCATCACATTCTCTGACCGCCTCTGTAGCGCATAGCGGACGACGAATTTATCAAGAAGTCCCGAGTCGCACCCCCAGGAGGCCCTTCGTCGACTGGGAGGGAGGCAGCTGTGATATTCAAACTTGCTGCGCAGCTGAAACCAGCTGTAAGTGTCTGGCCTTCATTCTCGCTCCTGGCTCACACAGCTTCAGGTCCAGTCATTATCTTTGGCCCACAACCGTTTCAATTCCACCCAGCCCATATCTATGCTTCCCCACTACCTCCCGGACCTCGAGAACCTCTCACTAGCGAACAATGAGATTCGCGTATGGAAGGACATCGACTACCTATCCCAATTATCTCCTCGGCAGGACAAGCTACGGAAACTACGGGAAATAATCTTAGTGGGGAACCCCATCCGTGAGAATGAGTATCAGCATAATCGTGTCGATTCGTATAAGAAGTGAGTTCGGTGGCTTGTTTGATTTACGACATAACTCAATGTCTGGCTAGCAACATCATACGGCGGTTCCCAACGCTAGAGATGCTGGACGGAGAAGCTGTGCCGAAGATCGCCTTCGACGCACCCCAATCGTCGCAAGCGCCTTCAACGTCAAGCGGCCCCCGACCAGCCGCCACCTCCTTCCCTGCCCAAATGTGCCCATCATTTATTGTGGGCGTTGATCCCGGCGTCACGAGTGCTTTTCTCAGCCGGTACGTCCTTTTGTTGTCTGGCAGCTGGCGCCCTCCTAAACCTTGGTAGATTCTTCTCGCTATACGACACCAACCGGCAAGCGCTGCTCGATGTTTACAACGAATCCGCCACTTTCTCATTCCAAGCGAACACTTCTATCCCCGCGCGCGCCCGCATTCAAGGGTTCCAGCATACACTACCAAATCAAAAGAATCTCGAGTGGCAAGGATGGTTGAGGGCAGGATCACGCAACCTTAGCCGAGTGGGTGGCGCAATGGGCAAGATTTTGCAGAGTTTGCATGTTGGCAGAGAAGAGGTCGTGAAAACGATGTCTTCTTTTCCAGCGATGAGACATGATCCTTCGGGTTCACCGGAGAAGTTTCTGGTCGATGCGTGGCCGATCACGCAGGAGAACCTCACGATGTTATTCGTGTCTGTTCATGGGCAGTTCACAGAAGGTGCGCCGTAATCGTTTGAGCTTGCCTTCTTTGAACTAACACGTTTTTGGTACGCAGAACTTTCGGGCGGCATCCGGTCGTTTGACCGCACATTCGTCCTCGTGCCCGCACCGGAAGGTTCACGGTCAGTCATGGGTCCGTCATAGCCGCTTAACGTTCCACTTACGTCGCACTTTTTACAGAGCACAAGCTGCCGGCTGGGGAGTGGAGATTCTATCAGACCAACTCGTCATCCGCGCATACTCCAGCCACGAAGCATGGACGCCTGGTCCTCTTCTTGTGCAAGCGCCAGCTGCCGCACCTGGGCTGGTGCCGTCTATGCCGTCAGCGGCGTTCGCGCCACTGCCCGCCCTCTCGCAGCCGATGCAGGAGCTGCTAGCCATGATCGTACGTTGCTTCTTAGTGTCTTTTTATCTAGCCGCGTGTCTCACGCCGCATCTGGCAGCCTGAACTGCAGAGGACCCAGGTGTTGCAAGTGTGTCAACGTACGCGCTTGAACGTCAAGTTCGCCATCGATTGCCTGCAGGGCAACGGATGGAACATCGATGCGGCGGTCGCCAATTTCGAGCAGGTGAAGGTGCGTTGCCGTCCCTGGATTAAGCTTTCCTCCAAGACGAGAAGGTTACTAACGCATAATCCTGACATAACAGGGGACATTGCCGAGAGATGCTTTTATGTGATGCGGAATCCCGAGCCGTCTGTTTCTGATGCTGCCCACAGACATTATTCTGTTATCGTTTGGTACGAGTGCCAGGCGATCTCGGTTGTAGAATGAGCAGCGCATACCGTACCCCATTCGCATCTGCAATGTAAACATAGTATTATCGTCGCAATACGCTCCCGCTCACGCATAGTAATCACGCTTCCTTCACATACAACGTCGTTAGTTCATGGGTTTCTGCAGGACAAATTGCCTGGCTACTAGACCGAAGTAGTGCACCAGCGTACTGAAAGTGGTCAAGTCGCGGATCGACAGCGCCAGCGCTCGCCAACCCTGCACCTATCCCGCCTTGTGGCAGCACAGGGTACATCGAGGCTCGCGGTGGAGGCCTATGAGGGGGCGTCTGTGGATAGGTACGCGGGCACGTGTGGTGCACGCGGCGTGCCGGTGTCGAGTCGGAGGAATTGTCTTGACTTCCACTGTTCACAGCGCCTCTGCGTTTTACATGCACTCATCAATTCGCATTATTCGCCGCAGGTCACTGTCCGGCCCCGAGCGCCGGGACCTTCCCAGCCCATTGTCTATGCTGGCATCCCCGCCTCGTGCACTCTATGTGCCCGCTTCCCGAGGAATAAATGCCAACAGCCCCCGCGGCTATCTGCCCCAATCTTTTCCTCCTGCCTTCCACCTCGCTGCCCTGTGTCTTACTAACAAAACCCACCCGTCTGTCTCTTACTCGCGTTCCTTTCTCGTACAGAATACCTCGACATGACCCTCACGACACACGACGCGTCTGCGCGTGCGCCCACTGCCCCCTTCATTGATGCCGTTATGCGCGGAGACGACGACTACGTGCGGTCGGCTCTCGACGCCGGCGAGGACGTGAACGCGACCGGCAATGCAGGGCAGTCTGCTGTCGCGTGTGCGATTACGGGAGAGAGGTATGTCACTCGCCCCGCATGACCTCCCCGCTGACCTCCAGTCCCACAGCTGGGAGACCGCAGACGCGTCGAACGCGTCATTCATGACACCAAGCCGTCTGAATGTCCTGCGGATGCTCGTTGAACACAAACATATCTCGCTGTACGCGTTGAATGCGCCGCAGGACGCTATGAATGGTGTCACTCCGCTCGGAGTCGCAGCCTGGATGAATGCGCCGGAGTTTGTACGAATACTGCTAGAGGACAGCGCCGGTGCTGTTGCGGTGAACGGTCTAGACACGCACAAAGCTACCGCGCTAATGTGTGCGTATTGTATCCGCGCATCGCTTCGCCGTTCTCCGTTCTCACTTCCTACTGCCTATTAGATGCTGCACGTGATGGCGGCATCGAGGTTGCAGATTGCCTGGTGAGCACAGTTCACACCCTCGTCCTTGGCCTTGAGCTCATCGATGCCCAGCTTTCGCATGGCGCCCGCCCTGACTATCGTGACAGGAATCATCGCTCCTCGATACACTATGCCCTCAGGCACCCATCTTTGCTGAGCTTGTGCGAGTCAGCCCTCCGAGAACACAGGACCCATGAGGTGAAGGTATGTAGTTTGCAGAAATCCTCCAGTGCATGGCTGTGCTGATGTCCTCCCAGTCCGGAAACAAAAGGCGACTGTGCGCTACATCGGAGGAGGAATTTGACCCTGCGGCCTCCGCTGAACACCCACCTTCACCGAACGTATCCGACTCTGATGTTGTCTCTGTGACAAAAAAGCTCGTAACCGCCCTGGTTGCCGGCGACTTACCTCTTCTGCGCTCTCTCCTGTACACTCCTCTGACCCAGACGCCCGAGACGCCCGAAAAACACGCATCCTTCCCACTCGTCAACAGCCCTGACGCCGATTCATGGTCACCCATCCACTACTGTGCCTCTGTCCGGCAACCATCCATCGATGTGCTCGACACCCTCTACCTCGCCGGCGCCGATGTCTCCCTCTTCTCCCCTGCCGGCAACTACACGCCGCTGCACTGCCTCGCGCGGCGCAAGCGCGGGCCCGACGCGCTGCGCGACCGCACAGCAAACGCCGCCCTGCACGCGTTCGTGGTGCACCTCGTGTGCGACCTGCGCGCGCCGATGGAGGCGTGCGACACCGAGCGCGAGACGTGCATGCACCTCGCCGCCGAGCACGGAGACAGCGCGGAGATCTTGCGCGCGATGCTGGAGTGCGATACGCGCCGACTTGTTGCGGAGATGCGTAATTCGCGAGGGTACGTTGCCGCCTATACTTCCTTTCCCCCCTTTATTGCCTATATGTGCGTGTACTCCTTGCTAACCGATGTCTTTTGTTGTCCAGGCTTACCCCCTTGGAAGTCGCGAAGCCTGAGTTTCGCGCCGTGTTCGGTATACACGACGAGGCGCTACGACCGGCGTCGGCAGCGTCTCATCTCACAATCCGGCCCTTACATACTTCCAGCTCGGTGCCGTCCTTGCATGCATCGACGCGTCTCCTGCCCCGGTCCCCACGCTCCACTCCAGCACCTCTCCCTGCAGTCCTGAATGCTGCTGACGCGTCATCGGCCTTCGAGCGCGTGCTGCGAAATCTCCGCACAGTAACAGATGGGGTTCCGGCGTTTGGAGAGCCTCCTTTGAACGAGGAAGCTCTTTATCGCCTTGAGGAACTACTCCGGGACGTAATGACAGACAGTCAAAGCGCCCTCCGTATGCTGCACGCCCGGATGGACGAGACCCGCGACGGGCTGGCGACCGCCCGGACAACCTGGACGCACATGGACACCCTCCTCGATTCCACGGCGCAGCTCGTGGAAGAGCAGGTGCTCAAAGAGGCAGTCGCGCGCCAAAAGGCCGACGAGCCCGTGGGGCGCAATCGCAGCGGCACCATGGCCTCCGCTGACTCACAGACGACCGCCGTGTCCGACCACGAGTCTGACCTTGTGGCTGACGAAAACGCGGTCGGCTCGTTCCCGGATGCAGACGAGCTCCCCGCGCCGTGGCCTGTATGGCTCGACCCGTCCAGCCCGACGTCCCCTGAGACGCACTCGACGATCAGCCCTGGGGACATCCCCGCGCCCGGGCGCGTCTACAGCGGGCTCAAGTCGTACAAGAGCATGAGCGACCTAACCAACGCGCATGCGTCACTCTCGCTCTCGCCGACCCGCGCCTCGCACACCGCACGCCCCCAGCGTCGCGCGCGCGCAGACACGCTCAACAGCACGACGGCGGCGAAGCGCCCGCAGCGCAGCGAGCCGTCGTCGTCCAAGTCGAGCGTGAAGGAGGGCGAGAAGGGCAGCGGGGCGCGCATCAAGGCGTGGTTCAAGCGCAAGCTGCTGCCGGAGCGCGCCGCGCCGATCCCGAGGTTGCCGACGCCAGAGCCAGAGAAGGCGAGCAGGCCGGAGCCGGAGCCGCGCTGGTCGACGAACACGCTGTGCGAGGGCATCGAGGCGCTAGAGAAGAGTGGGAAAGAGGCGCAAGCGGAGTATGTGCAGCGGACTGCGCGGCATTACCGGGCGCTGGCTGCTGCGGGGAAGGACCTGGCCAGGATCGACGAGTGCATGTCGCATGTGGGGCTACCTTTTTTTTGATTTCTACGTACCTCCGTGTGCTGACAGCCGGCGTTTTTTTTTGCGCAGGCGGATAAGCTGATCGCTTCGGCGTACAGAGCAATTTCGCGTACAGAACGTATCTTGGCCCGCACGTTGCAAGTGCGTATGTTTGCTTCTGATCTGAGAGCTGGAAGCTAACGCGATGAACCAGTCACGAAGGGCGGCCATTCATGAACACCGCTGCGTACAAAAGCTCGACGTCGCACTCGAGGCGATCAGTACCCCGACCTCCCCGACCTCCCCGCTCAGATCGCCCCCTGCACTGAAACTGATGATCCCTCAAACTCCCAGCGCCGCGGCCTCGTCCAACGTATCTCCGAACTCTGCAGTGTTCCAGTTACCTGAACGGCGCGAGGGATGCCATGACGCGGACCTGCGTGCGCTGGAATACCTGGTGCTGTACAAAATGAACGCCCGAGCGTACGCGGCCGCGGACGTGGTAGAAAAGGTCGACGTCTGGCTGGACGTTGTGCGAGCTGTGCTGAAGGGCGTGCAGACGCGGGGTGGAGCGGCGCTATGAAGACAGAGACGATCTACTGTAGATGATTATTTTGTATCTATAATGGGCGGTCGGCGCGCGGGGAATGCCGAGTCAGTTTGAACTGAGCTTGTAAGCTGTGGTCAGACCGGGCAACCGCCAGTGAAACCAAACCGCCGCCCACGCTGGTTCAGGCTGCGTGCACGAAATGTCCGCCCAAGTCCAAAGGTGATCACCGATCCGCATCTCTGCTCTCCCGCCGCCCTGACCCCCCGCCCAGCCATGCCGCCCTCCCTGACACCGTCGACCACAGCCGCGTCGACCACAATGCACAGGTGAGCCACTCGCCTCCCGTCCACATCAGACTGCCCATCCGCGATTTGCATGCCAAACAGTCGCTCGACCAGGCGCTGGACCCCCATCTGTCCCATGTTAGCCTCGACGCAAGATCCCACTACCAGAGCCACTTCTCTCAACCCACCCACATCATGGCCCCGGAGCACGCACATCATCCGGAACAGTACATGTACTCCCAGCAGCCCCACGACATCGGCGTGCAGCCCGTAGACCGCCAACCCACCGCCAACGGCTCGGCGCCCAAGCGCAAGCAGGTCGAGGTCCCGTACGCCCCCACCTCAGCCAAGAAGCGGCGGCAGACGGACAGCGGGTTTGATGGTGACGAAATGGACGACGACGTCGGCGACGGGGACGGGGCGGGCCCCGGCGCGCGGCACTGGACCGACGACGAGAAGACACGGCTCTTCAAGTGGCTCATGGGCCCCGGCGAGGACGAGCACTTCGACGCCCTGCGAACAAAGAAGAACACATGCTTCCGTGATGTGAGCGCCCCGTCGCTCCATCGATTGCCCTATCTAACACCCTGCAGTGCGCGATGGACGCCTTCCAAGGCCGCAAGACGTTCCTCGCCGTCAAGGGCTGCTACGAGCGCAATTTTGTTGTGTTCAAGCAGATCTTCGCGTTCGAGACGTTCACGTCGAACATGCAGCAGACTGATGTCGAGTCGGAGAGCGAGGTCGACCGCCTGCGCGAGTACGAGCGTCGAATATACGCCGCCCGCAAGGCGGGCTTCCATGTTGGCAACCTCTCGTCGCGCATCCTGGACCACTGGCACCGCATGGGATGGTACGCCATCTTCCACTCACGGTGAGCCCAGCCCCTGCCTTCATCAGGCGTGTGCCTTATGTCCGCCGCAGCTGGCAAGGGGACCCGAACGTCCGACGCCCGCCCGGCCGAGGACGCACGATGGGACCGCCCGCCTCCCTGCCTGCTCACGCCCAGTCCAATGGCGAAAACCACATCGAGCCGCCACTGCGCCCCGAGGAGTCGTCGCCGGTGCTCGACCGAGCGCCTATCCCTGTCCCTGTCCCCGTGCCAATGGCCGGGCCTTCACACGACCGATCCTACGAGCACGAAGGCACATCCTACTCGTCGCAGCCGGACCCGAGCGAGTCCACGATGCCCTCTCCGCCGCACACGCCGAGTGTCGGGCCCTCGCCTGCGCAACAGCTGCCCCTCTCCATCGGGTACCCCATGCCTCTGCAGCAACAGCAACAGCAACAGCAGCAGCAACAGCAGCCGCAGCCGCAGCCGATCCTATCCCCGCCGGCCGGCGAGCAGACGTCGGCGGGCGTGTCGGGGATGGCGCAGACGATGATGTCCGCGTGCATGCGGCTGCTGCAGGCGCAGGCGGAGGACAGCCGCATCCGGCTGGAGTACATGCGGCGGCGCGAGGCGCGCGACGAGGAGGAGAGCCGTGCGCGGCAGGTGCTGGAGAAGAAGCGTGCTGAGCGGGAGGCGATGGACTGGGACCGCATGCAGCAGACGGCGAAGATCAGGCAGAAGTCTGAGCTCGCGACGGAGCTGCTCGCGAAGCCGGGCGTCGACCAGACTGTGAAGCAGGCGGCGGGCGACTACCTCAAGAAGCTGTTCTTGACTGATTGATTATTAGGTTTTCGGGGCATAGACTAGCATATACTACGGACATTTTGTATAGGGTGTACAGTACTATACTATCGATTTGTAGCCACGGGTGTATCTCGATCCAGTGTGCCGGCATCCGGAGGCGAGCGCGCCGGCAATACTTAAATTCTAGCTTTGGACGATCCCCGTTCGAATCCAGAGGACATCAGACTGCACTCCTCTTTTCAACTTGCAGTCGACTCGGCGAGCTGCCCGAATACATGGGCGCGGAGGCAAAGGTGCGCCGTCTCGAGGGCATGGCTGCCGCTCGCGAGTGACCGCAGCTGCAGCAAAAGACCAGGGCGAAGAAGAGGTATCTCAAGGCGAAGAAGGACCGCCGCAAGCAGCGCAAGGCCGTCCCTGCACCGCACGCAGCAGATGGCCCGGAGGACGAGGGCGCCGACGAGGGGAGCGGAACCGCCTCGGGCTCAGAGCTCGACTCGTCGGATGCGGAGCAGGTGAAGGCGGCAGCGGACGAAAAGGCGAGGCGCAAAGCAAAGAAAGCGGCCAAGAAGACGAGCGCACCCGACGAGACGCAGGAGCCCGAGCGCCCTCGCAAGCGGCGGCGGCTCTCCACCGAAATCGCCATCGCCGCCCCCGACGTCGTCGACGTGCCCCCTGCGCCGTCGCCGGCCCCCGACCGCCGCACGCCGACCCCGCCCCCGCCCCCCACCCTCCCCGCCTTCCCGCTCCCGACGCGCCCCGACGCACCCGCGCGCGCCGAGCTCGCGTCGCAGGGCCTCGACCGCGCGCTCGCGCGCGCGCAGCTCGTCGATCCGGGCGTGTCGACGCCGCTCGGCGCGGACGACGACGACGGGGCGGGGCTCGGTGAGCGGACGCGGGGCCGGCTGCGGGAGCTGGGCATCACGGAGCTGTTCGCAGGTGTGTGCGCGCGTGTGCGTGTGCGTTTGGCGGGCTGTCTGAATGAAGTGTGCGTTTAGTGCAGACGACGCTGCTGCCCCTCTTGCTGCCGGCGGACCGGCTGCAGCGGGCGCTCTACTTGCCTTACGATTCCCCGCGCGATATATGCGTGTCTGCGCCCACTGGGAGCGGGAAGACGCTCGCATATGTGCTGCCCATCATTGAGGTTCGTCGCCCTCCCATCTTCCCCCGCGTCGTGCTCAATGCCATTTCTTTCCGCTGGATGTCTGTGTACAGACACTTTCAGCGCGGATCGTGACGCGACTGCGTGCCCTCATTGTGCTCCCGACGCGCGACCTGGTCACGCAGGTGCGCGAGACGTTTGAGGAGGTGGGAAAGGGCCGTGGCCTCAAGGTCGGTGCGCTGTAGCAGGGTTTATGCGCGCGGAGATTGATGGGTTCCGTAGGTAGGCACTGCGACAGGCCAACATTCATTTGCCCACGAACAAGCGCAGCTCGTCGCGGACAAATCTTCCCAGTGTGTGATCACTCTATTCAGCCCTCCCCTCTGACTGAGCTTTCGTGAACAGTTTGCAGGGAGGATCGAGCAAGGTCGACATTCTGATTTGCACACCGGGTCGGTTGATCGATCACCTCCACGGGACGCCCAATTTCTCTCTGCAGCATCTACGATTCATGGTATGCGTCGTGACCGCTTTTTGTCTCGGTTAACTAACTGACCCGGTCGATGAATCACGTCCAGGTGATCGACGAGGCTGACCGACTGCTCGCACAGTCGTTCCAGGACTGGCTTGCGCAGGTGCTCGTGTCGACCCGACCGCCACCCGCGAGCGACGCCATTCCGCCCGCGCCGGGGACAAGTTCCATTCCGTGTGCGGATGCGCTGGCCCCGGCATTTATGCACCTCCTTCCAGACGCGCCGACGTACGACACCGACCTGGATGAGAAGAAGGAGCCGTCCTGCCAGAAGCTGCTCTTTTCTGCGACGCTTATGAGCGATCCAGGGAAGATCGCGGCGCTGGAGCTCCGGGATCCGCAGTACATCGTCGTGCAGTCGCCCACGGGTGACCATGCAGAGGGTATTCTGGGGGTGGCCTTGGAGCAATTCAGCATGCCGGCCACGCTGAAAGTGCGTGTGTGTTTCGCACTGGCAGGGTATCGAGCTGACATGTGCTCGCAGGAGCATATGGTGGTGTGTGACGCCTCGCAGAAGCCCCTCGTCCTGTTCCACCTCGTGCATTCGCATGACGTCACGAATGCGCTCATCTTCACCAAGTCAACCGAGTCGACCCTTCGCCTTGTCCGCTTGTTTGACTTTTTTGAGACCGCCAGCGCGGCGGCGGGCGGTCGCACCGCGAAGCCCGTGGTCGTGCGCGCGTACTCGTCCGACCTGAGCCCTGCCGAGCGCAAGACGATCCTGGACCAGTTCAAGGCACGGGAAATTGACATGTACGCCGCGGTTGTCCGGACTATTTATACGATCGTCGGGGGGCTAACGGATGCGCGGCACAGACTGGTTTGCTCGGATCTGATATCCCGGGGTATTGATATTAGCCACGTCGCGCATGTGGTGAGCTATGATGTGCCTGTCGACATGCGGAAGTACGTGCATCGCGCAGGGCGCACGGCGCGTGCGGGGCGGGCTGGGGATGCGTGGACGCTCGTCGAGGAGCAGGAGGTGCGTGATGCCCCCACCGATCAGCAGTTTGCGCGCCCGCGACTGACTTTGCTGCCGCTCTTTCTATCGTGCCGGCCGTCTCGAACAGGCGAGGTACTTCAAAAATATGCTGAGAACTGCGGGCCATATGGACGCAGTCGGCAGGGTCCGTGTGAGCGATAAGCAGCTCGCCGCTCTGTCGCCGTTCTACGAGGTGTGTGTTGCGGTAATTATGCGGTTATTCAGCCCGCTGATGTCGCACTGCGCAGTCTGCTCTGCGGTCGCTGAAGGAGGTCTATGCCCGGGAATGAGGTGTGGCGAGGTTGGGTGTAGATCTCGAGCGGGCGAGCCCGATCCGACGGAGGCAGCCACCCGTCGGAGCCCGGCAACGCGGCGCCGACGGTTGTGCCGACCGCGGCAGGAGAGGCACCGGTGCGCGCAAGGCAAACCGCAACTGGTGCATTAGTTGCAAATGCCGTACATATGGCGGAACAAATGACGATGTACTGAGTGCAGCTCGAGTGTATTCAAAGTGTATGCGTGCTGCGCGCGGTTTGTAGGCCCCGCCGTGGGAATATACTGTATTCTTCACCGACTCGACTGCGGAGCATGATGCCGTGGGCAATTATGTGCCGACGGACACGTCATCCGATTACAGTCACACCACACCCACCCGGCCGCCCGTCTTGCACGGCTGCTATCTGCGCGGCTTTTCCCTGTGACTCTTGTCCTCGACATCGACGCCCACCTCGAGTCGTCCCCAGCACCCATCGCATCCTGCGCATATGGGCAAACGAGATAGCGAGGACTCTGTCGATGGGCCCGACCTCGAGAAGCATGAGCTGGGAAGTCAGGCTGAGGATGCTGTGGACGCAGCGCCGGTCGACAAGAAGCGCGCCTCGGTGCCTCGCAGGATTAGCAGGTACGTTGTCGTGCTTCGTCGCAATGCTTGCGAGGCCTGCGTCATGTACGTACTGGAGCGCTCATTCGTGCACCCAGGTCTGTCAAAGGGCTTTTCGTTCCCCTCAACCCACCGCCTCCAAAGGCCAGCGTTCACGATGCCGAGGAAATTCCTGAGGTGACCGCAGGGTGGTTCAGCCTGCTCACGTTCAGCTGGCTCAACCCGCTCATGACGCTGGGCTACGCGCGCCCGCTCGAGGACTCGGACCTCTACAAGCTCCAGGACCACCGATCCTCCACCTTCATCGCAGACATAATCCTCACGTCCTTCGAGGCGCGCCGCAAGGCTGCCGACGAGTACAATGTGCGATTAGCGAACGGTGAGATTAAGCCCTCGCTGCGGCAACGCGTCGCGTGGTCGGTGAAAGGCAACCGCGCGGAGCGAGAGAAGCATTGGCGGGAGGAGAAGGGCAAAAGGAAGCCGAGCTTGACATGGGCTATGAACGACTCCATCAAGTGGTGGTTCTGGTCGGGTGGCGTGCTGAAAGTCACTGGCGACACGGCGCAGGTCACCAGTCCGCTTCTCGTCAAGGTAAGACACCCCGCGCATATATCGACATGGCTAATCCCCCCGCTTTGCAGCATCTCCTCAATTTCGCGACGGAGTCGTACGTTGCACACAGAACGGGTCAGACTGCTCCGCCTATTGGTCGGGGCATCGGCTATGCCATCGGACTCTTCCTCCTGCAAATGATTGCGTCGTTCTCGACGCACCACTTCTTTTACCGGAGCTCCTCCTCTGGCGTGCTTATCCGCGGCGGGCTCATCACCGCGATCTACACGCGCTCTCTGCGGCTCACGACGCGTGCGCGTGCGCAGCTGTCCACCGGCAAGCTCGTCAACCACATCTCAACGGACGTCTCGCGCATCGACTTTTGCTGCGGCTTCTTCCACATGTTCTGGGCCGCACCGATACAGCTTGTCATCTGTCTCATCCTGCTTATTATCAACCTGGGGCCGAGCGCGCTCGCGGGCTTTGCAATCTTCGTCGTCCTCACGCCTATCCAGGGAAGGGTCATGAAGTCCCTTTTCCAGCTGCGGAAGAAGGCCATGGTCTGGACGGACAAGCGTGCGAAGCTGCTGCAGGAACTGCTTGGCGGCATGAAGGTTATCAAGTTCTTTGCTTGGGAACAGCCGTTCCTGAAGCGGATATCAGGGTTCCGAACCAAAGAGATGGGGTCAGTTCGGTTCTTATTTGCTGACATTGAGCGCGCCTTCCTCTGAATGACACTGATGGCTGATTGACTTTCAGTTATGTGCGAAACCTGCTTCTGTTTCGAGCTGGTATCACGGCCCTCGCGATGTCTACGCCTACGCTGGCGTCCGTACTCGCCTTCGTGGTCTATGCGGTATCGGGTCACGATCTGACTCCTGGCGTCATCTTCTCGTCGCTTTCGCTGTTCCAGCTACTCCGCATGCCCCTCATGTTCATTCGTCAGTCTTCTTCATAGTGCTCGCATGCAGGCTACTTCTGACCGATCCTCCACAGCCATGTCCGTCGCCTCTATCGCAGACGCGCGCAACGCGATTGGCCGCCTGGAGACCGTATTCATGGCCGAGCTGGTCACGGAGACCCTCGTCATCGACCCGACCATCGAGCCCGCAATCGAGGTGAAAGATGCCTGCTTCACGTGGGACAGCCCGCCCCCCGAGCCCGAGACCAAGAAGAAGAAGGTGTACGGCGACAAGGGCAAGGCGGCTGACGCCGCCGCGGCGAAGGACGCGGCGAAGGATAAGAAGGACGAGGACATCTTCCACATGAAGGATATCAACATGACAGTGCCTAAAGGGAAGCTCGTTGCGATTGTCGGCGCTGTTGGCGCGGGGAAAACATCGCTGCTGCAGGGCCTCCTCGGGGACATGCGCCGGACGTCTGGGACGGTGCGGTTCAGCGACTCGGTCGCATATTGCTCGCAGAGTGCTTGGATTCAGGTGTGCTTCCCTACGGCCGCTTACGATTTTTATTCATTTGACAACCGTCTGGCAGAATGCGACTGTTCGCGAGAACGTCTGCTTTGGGCGGCCGTTTGAGCCGGAGAGGTACTGGAAGGCTGTCGCCGACGCCTGCCTTGAGGCTGATTTAGACGTGCTGCCTAATGGCGATCTGACGGAGGTCGGTGAAAAGGTCCGTACATGATAGATTCGTAGGGGGGTATGCCAAAGCTGACGTAAATTTAGGGCATCTCGTTGTCTGGAGGTCAGAAACAGCGAGTCAACATCTGCCGTGCCATCTACTCCGGGACAAAAATTCAGATTTTCGATGTGCGCAGTCCGCCCGAATTTGCAACGTCCAGAGATTTGACCCTGTTTTCTTCCAGGATCCTTTGTCCGCGCTCGATGCGCACGTCGGCCAAGCTGTCTTCAAGAACGTGCTTGCCGACAACTCGCGCGGAAGCACACGCCTCCTCGTCACACATGCGCTACATTTCCTCCCGGAGGTCGACTACATCTACTCCCTCTCTGACGGGCGCATCGCCGAACAGGGTACGTTCGCGGAGATCATGGCGGCCGGCGGCGAGTTCGCGCGCAACTTCGACGAGTTCGTGTCGAAGGACAAGAAAGAGGAGAAGAAGGAGGAGGAGGAAGTCGAAGAGGAAGAGGGCGATGCGAAGGCGGCAGAGACGAAGAAGCGGAAGGCCGCGGTGAGGGGCGCGCAGCTCATGCAGGTGGAGGAGCGCAGCACCGGCGCGGTCAACGCGAATGTTTACAAGGCCTACCTGCGCTCGGGGAATGGGCCGATCATGCTTCCGCTTATGCTATTCTCCCTCGTTCTGATGCAGGTCGCTACAGTCCTCTCTTCTTACTGGTACGTCGGTTTAACCAGCTCTGGAACGCACGTGAAGCTGACTGTTAATTCCGCAGGTTAGTGTGGTGGCAAGAACGGTAGGCGATTTCGTGGGTGTGTTCTGTGCTGGAACTGACCCGCATCAATAGGAAATTTGGGCATCCGCAAGGTTTTTATGTGCGTATTTTTGTGGCAGTCCTGGAATGCGGCATTGATAGGTCATTCCAGATGGGTATATATGCTTTCCTCGGCGTGGCTCAGGCTCTCCTGGGCTTGGTAACGGGCTCCGTCATGTCAGTCATGGTCTACACTGCGTCAAGAAACCTGCACAAGGTGTGCTTCATCCTGCAATCCTGATCGTTCATACTAACTTCTGTGCCAGGATGCTATCCGACGAGTGATGCACGCGCCTATGTCGTTCTTTGAGACAACCGTAAGGATACGTTAGCATTGTCTTGGTTTTGTTGCTGAGAAGTACATTTAGCCCATCGGACGCATCATGAATCGATTCTCCAAGGATGTCGATACCATCGATAATCTTCTCGCCGGTATGTTATCGCCTCTAAGACGATAAGCATGTTGCTGAACAATGCTATCCAGATGCTATTCGCACGTTCCTGAATACATTCTCTGGCGTCATCGGCGCCGTCATCCTCATTGCGATTTTGCAGCCGTGGTTCCTCATCGCTGTCGCAGTCGTCACGGTGATGTACGCTATGGCTGCGGCGTTCTATCGCGCTAGCGCAAGAGAACTGAAGGTCTGTCGAGTCTTACGCCGAGGATCCGTATGTGCTGACGATATTTTCTAGCGACTGGGTATGACATCTCACAGATATAACTGCCAGCAATCTCACTCTTGGTCCAGATGCGATTTTGCGTTCCTCACTTTACTCCCACTTCTCAGAGTCGTTATCTGGCCTCGCCACTATCCGAGCCTATGGTGAAGAGGAGCGCTTTTACAAAGACAATCGTGACCGGGTAGATATTGAGAACCGCGCGTACTGGTTAACTGTCACGAACCAGGTCAGTTGACCTTCATTGTGACAACCAACTGCTGACTATTGTTACAGAGATGGCTCGGGATCCGGCTCGACTTCCTCGGCAGTATCTTGACTCTCGTCGTCGCCATGCTCACAGTCGGCACGCGCTTTAGTATCTCCCCCGCGAAGAGCGGTGTCACGCTCTCCTACATTCTGTCCATCCAGCAAGCCTTTGGCTTCATGGTGCGGCAGCTCGCCGAGGTGGAGAACGACATGAATTCCGTGGAGCGCATCGTGTACTACGCACAACAAGTCGAGCAGGAAGCCGCGCACGAGATCCCCGACCACAAGCCGACGCCCCCATGGCCAGGCGAGGGCAAGGTCGAGATCAAAGACGTAGTCTTGAAGTATCGTCCGGAGCTCCCTGCCGTGTTAAAAGGCTTGACCATGTCTGTGACTGGGGGCGAGAAGATTGGAATTGTCGGAAGGTAGTGCCCACTTGCGAACGTGCCCTACTCCCCGGTTGACCAGAAAATTCTTGTTTCCTAGGACGGGTGCCGGAAAATCGTCTATTATGACCGCGCTGTTCCGCATCGTGGAACTGGTCTCTGGCTCCATAACCATTGATGGCGTCGATATCTCCAAAATTGGGTTGGCGGATGTCCGCAAAGGGCTCGCGATCATTCCCCAGGATGCGGTGCGTAGCCGAGCGGATCGCCGCATAGGTTGCTTCCATGCTCACTTGTTCTCAGACCCTATTCTCTGGGACGCTTCGCTCGAATCTCGACCCGTTCGATCTCCACGACGACGCGCGCCTGTGGGACGCCCTTAAGCGCTCGTACCTTGTCGAGGATGCGAAGCCGGCGGCGGTCGTTGAAGAGGGCGCGGAGGAAGATAAGCTGCCAACAGGCGCGAGCACGCCGATGGGCCCGCGGTTTAGTCTGGACAGTCCTATCGAGGAGGAGGGCAACAATTTGTCGATCGGCCAGAGGTCGCTTGTGTCGCTCGCGCGTGCGCTGGTGAAAGACAGCAAGGTGCTCATTCTGGACGAGGCGACGGCATCGGTTGACTACGAGACGGACCGGAAGATTCAGGAGACAATCAAGAACGAATTCCGCGACCGGACGATCCTGTGTATTGCGCGTAAGTCTTCGGCTAAATTGCAAACACTTCAGCGGGGCTGATGTGTATGTGTAGATCGCTTGCGCACGATCATCGCATACGACCGCATCTGCGTCATGGACCAGGGAACGATCGCCGAATTTGACACGCCCGCGAAACTGTTCCTGGACAATGGCATCTTCCGCACAATGTGTGAGCGGTCGGGCATCACGCTCGAAGACATAAAGCGCGCCGCGAAGGAGCGCACCATGGAGGACGAGGAGATCGAGGAGTCATGATTATATACGTATACATATTCATATTCATATCCACAACGCATATATACACGCCGACAACTCATGAGTGGGTGGGGGATGGCAGGCGTGTAGCTAACGAATGGCATCTATAACGATTATATGTATCTTACACATCCGATTTTGATCATTGAAGCTACTTTCATGTGTAGGATCCCATTCGTGCATCCGACCGCTGACTTAGATAAAAATACCATTACAGCGCGTTTCTCATGTGTGAGTCGACTAAGAAACGTGGTGTTTGGCGCGTCGGTTGCCCGCGGCGCGCTGAGAATCACGGGATGCATGAAGTCGCTCACGTGCGCCTCGGTCGCCCAGCTGCGACAGCGGCGAGCGCGTCAGACTCTTGCATCGACTGGCGCGGCCAGAGCCATGGCCCCATTCGAAATTCCTCACACAGTCATCAATGGTTTCAAGGAGCGGGTGGACGCGCTGACAGTGCAGGGTGCGTCCCTCTTGACTCTGAACAGCGCGTGTTACTGACGCGTACCACACAGGTGATCGACTATACATCGGAACGGCGGTAGGAAATGTACACATTTATAGCATCAACGAAAGTTCAGGTGCGTGCCTCGTTGGCTGGAATGTGTGGCGCTCAGCCGACCGCCGATCGTTTGTAGAGGAGCCAGCAACACTGGTAGACATCAAGAAGGGCATCTCTCGGAAGGCCATCGACCAGCTCGGCCATGTCAAAGATATTAACTCCCTTGTAGTCCTTTCTGGTGCGCCTTCCGGTCCATTACATTTCACCACATGGGGTTAACGTTTTGCAGACATGCAAGTGTCGCTATACCCTCTCCCAGAGATATCCACCCCGACGCCGTTGCCGAAAGCCAAAGCTGCATTCTCCTTCGCCATACACACTTCTGTTCAGCACCTCTACCCAGACGGATCGGACAAGAAACCCACAGGCGCAGAGTTCTCCACGGCCGTGTCTGTACCGTCTGTGGTGACGGACCTCGTGGTCGGATGCCGCCGAAAGCTCGTCATATACTCGTGGAAGGATGGAGAGCCGCAAGATGTCAAGGTGCGTTACCTGTCCGCAGCATTGACGACCTCTTCTGACAACCAGCAGGAAGCAGCTCTGCCACACTCTGCACGCACCATCGCCTTTCTGACGAACGATATCGTTTCATTGTCCTACTCTCCAACCGAGCACATCCTGTTCTCCTTGGAGAGCTTGACCACGACAGAAATTGCAACGCCCCCCGTTGCGAGCGGTTCAGCAGTCGCTATTGGCAACATGGGCATGGGCGCGCTGTCGGGCTTGGGAGGATATATGACCTTGGGCCTTGGGGCAAAGGCGAAGCCTTGCGTCACTAACGTTAGCTCCTCTGAGGTGCTCATTGCCAAAGACAGTAAGTCATCCTTAGCACGATGTTGCATGGGACAAACGGCTGAAGAATGGGCACAGACGACGGCCTGTTCATCGGTGTTGACGGAAAGCTGTCCCGCAGTGCGCGTATTGACTGGCCAGCGCCGCCAGAGGACCTGAGTGAGATTCTGGCCCCTTTATTATCTCGAACTTTCTCTCTGACATTCGGAAGGTTTTGTTGCGCCATATATCTTCAGCGTGCTCCCCGCCAATACCGTTCCCACACAACCACCAACATCAGCACCCCAACCTTCCTTCGTTCCCTCTCCTGTCCTCCAAGTCCACTCCTCTATATCCCTGAATTTAGCACAAAGCGTCCCATTTCCATTCTCAGACGCAAATCCTCCGAGTGCGCCAACGACGAACTACTCTGTCCGTCTCCTGACAGCATCTCCCTTCGCCAAGTCACCATTATTTGTTGTGAGCACGCCAACAGACCGAACCGCCGCCACGGTAGAGGGGAGCTCAGTATGGAGATTCCGAATGCGGCCATGGTCCGAGCAGGTCGATGAGCTCGTCAACGCTGGGCTGTATGTCGATGCGCTTGCGCTGTTGGACACCATCGACGTTGCTGTCCTACCGGACAAGGTCAGTAGCCTATCGCACGGATATTGGTAGGTCAGTCTTAAACGTATGCCTAGGACCGGAGACGGTTGGCCATTCAAGGGCTCAACGCCGTCGCCCGATTCAAATCTGGTGACTTCGATCAAGCCTTGAACACATTCATCGAGCTCAATATCAACCCCGCGAAGGTCATTGCGTTGTATCCCGAGAGTGTCTCTGGGAGACTTTCTGTACCGCGAGAGCAATGGATACCATTATTTGGAGGGCCTGCCCCATCGATTCCTGAAGAGCCCGCACTGGCAGCCTCAGAGCAGGTGGACAGCGGAGGAGAGGAGGCAGCGTCTCCGCCCGTTGAAAGCGCTCCGGTGACCAGCCAGTCGCCTCCCTCTACCGGGCTGCGCAGTAAGTTCACAAAGTATAACCCGTTGGAGGCCATACGGCCATCCGGACCGAAAGATCCCGAGACTGCGTCCATAGCGAGCACCAAGAAGGCGGGTCGCGCCGCAGGTCCGTCTTTCCCTCCTTCTCCTATATGCCATGCACTCAGAAAGACGATGCATATAGCTGACGACTATGCACGCGCCATCGAGAGCCTTTTCAAGTATCTTCCGGATCGACGAACAAAACTTATAGGCGCACTTGAAGCATTCCACATAACGCCGGCCCATTCCCACCGACACTCTCCACTTTCCGAGTCTTCTCCTGAGGATCTGCGCGATATCCCGAGTGCTCCGCTATCTGTTCTTACGCCTGATCAGCTTGTGCGATATGCGCAAGTGGTGGACACTGCGTTGTTTAAATCCTACCTGATTGCACGACCGGGGCTGCTGGGGGCGCTCTGCAGGCGAGATAACTGGTGTGAAGTATCCGAGGTGGAAGAGGTGCTTGCTGCGCGGGAGGTGAGCGACGTCGCTGTGTTTGTCAAACACCGATCTCAAACATCTGAATCCAGAGGTTCCCAGAGCTTATCGACTTGTACAATGTGAGGAAGATGCACTCGAAGGCTTTGGACCTCCTCCGCAAGTATGTCGCAGAGTTCATTTGTGGCTGGTCATTGACGCAGTGTCTAGACTAAGCGAGAAGGAGCTCGACATGCGCGACAAGTTGGGGCCATCTATCACTTACTTGCAGAGGCTTGGACCTGAGTATATCGATCAAGTCTTCAAACACTCGCTATGGGTGTTTGAGCAAGACGCAGACATGGCTTTCGAGGTTTTCACTGTCCTCCGTATCTCACAGACGTTTTCTGACCTAGTAATCTCGCCAGATCTTCACATCCGAAGAGGTCGAGTTGGCACCGTCGCTGGTTGCCAACTTCCTTGAAGGAGTTGACCCTAAGCACTGTGCACGGTATCTAGAATTCCTCATCGAGGAAAGGAACGAGGAGGCGCCTCAATTTCACGATCGCCTGGCAGAGCTATATCTCCAAATGTCCTTGGATGCAAAGAAGACGGGCGACACCGGTGAGTTGGCAGCCCTGTTCTGAAACAATATATTCAAACATCCGTTTAGATGCTTATCAGGCTGTGTACGCGAAGCTTCTTACATTTATCGACACCACGAACCGATACCGCCTGGATCGCTTGTTCAGTCTATTACCAACGGACGGTCAGTCCTGGGTTTCAAATATCTCATCAACTGACTAATCGAACAGCCGACAGACTTGTTTGAGGCGAAGGCTATTTTGCTCGGCCGACTAGGCCGACATGACAGTGCGCTGGAGCTCTATGTATACCGCCTACGCGATTATGACAAGGCGGAGCGGTACGCAGCCCCCCGGCGCCCTTGGACTATGCTGACACGACCTTAGCTACTGCAAGCGCATCTACAAGCCCGACGCTGACACGCACAATATCTTTCTCACGCTCCTTCGCATATACCTCCGTCCGCTCATCAAGACTACCGACGACCTCTTGCGCCCGGCGATTGCGCTCATCAGCCGCAACGGTGCGCGCCTCGACCCTGAAGAAGCTCTGCAGCTTTTGCCACCTCTCGTGGGTGCGCAAGACGTCCGAGAGTTCCTCTTGGAGGCCCTGCGCGCGCCAGTGTTCGACACGAAGGTTGTTCGGGATATCAGCAAGGCCCGGAATGAACAGGTTGCGCGGAAGTTGATGTATCTCGAGGCCAACCGTGTGAAGGTTACAGATAGTCGCATGTACGTGCATATATGTCTTGTGCCATCCACTCCGCTGATGGGGCTTCTACAGATGCCCTCAATGTCATAAACGACTTGGCCACAGCGTCATTGCGGTTCATGCACCTGGGTAAGAGTCGATTTCGATTTCAATGTCGTGGTGATAGTGCATTGACCATCTGACCTTCAGTGGCGAAGTGACGCACTACCAGTGTCGAGAAGCATTCTCCCGGAAGCTCAAGGAGATGCGACATTCATAACATGCATTTCATACCATCCCGACATGTACACACTGCATCCATCCACCTATCATACATTTTGCTTGCCCTTATGTCACTTCGCGGTCGTCATCCCTTGTACATGCCATCATCACTACCTTCGTCCTCGTCAAATAGACACGGACCCTCGAGATCTCCTGGCATACCGTCCTGCGCTTCATCGAGTGTCTGATTTGGTTGATCGTCATCGTGCATCTGAGGTAGCAGTGCGTCGAGATCAACGTCGGCAGTCGAGAGGTAGGACGAGGGCGTGACGGACGCGATCGGCGATGGCGCAGGCATCGCGGGAGGAGCTGGTGTAAGCGCAAGCGGCACGGGTCGACTCGAATTCCGCTTCGCCTGCAGAGGCAGTTCGGCGCGCGATGCGTCTTGCACGAGGGTCGAACGCATCAGGGCTTCAAGATCGACGTCCATGGCCTGTAGAATACCAGAGGACATCGAAGGGCGATCGTCGGAAAGAGATGCACTGTCGAGAGCTTCATCATCGCCTGCACCTTCTTGTCTGTCGTTCTGCGCAAGGTCGCCATCGAGAGCAGCGGTGTCCAGAGCAGGTGTAGCGATCGACGGTGGCTGCGGACTCCATCCTACCCCTCTCCTAGGATTCACTTGAAGAGAGGCTATGAGCTCTAGCACAGGCGAGTCGGGCCGCGAAGGCACAGCTGGCAAACCGATGAGATTCCCTATAGCATTCCACGGGTCCTCCAGCTCCAATAGGCGGCCATACGGCATATATTGACCGGCGGTGAAGAGACTCCGTGCGAGTGGTAGATCAGATAGTGCATCCGGTCGAGCAGGACTATTCGGAGTGAATGCTGTGCGCGCAAAGTCTTGCGAAGAGCTGAACTTCTGAGGCGGTGTACGGAGGACGGACGGGGTACTCCGGGAGGTGGAGAGAAGTGACGAAGCAGGTAGTGGCGAGGACGGGAAGTCGATGATGTCGAGGGACGTTGTTGGAGACAGTGGAGGGCGTGGGCGATGGGGCTTACTGGGAGAGTCATATTCGTCTAGGTTGTCTGCGTTGTCTTCAAAGTAGCGCTCCTGAGATAGCTCGAAGTCTGCATACGGGCTATATGCGCGTTCTTCGTCAAGACCACTAGAGCCAAACTCCGCATAGCCAGAGTCGTCGTTTACGTCAAAGTGCGGATCAGAGTCGGGATACGCGTCGTTGTGCTTTCCATCGGTGGAGTCTGCAAAATACGCGGCAATCGAAAGCGGCCCGTCAACTCGAGGAGATGGGAACGCACGGTGGTCAGGGCTTCTGAATACATGTCCAGTCCGCACAGCCACTGTATCCTCGGGTCTTCTATTCGGAGTCCTCGGCGGCGACATTACAAACTAGACAACCAGCTCTGGTCATGACGGTGACCTGCTAAGCGACTGCTGCTCACCTTGCTGATAGCACCTGCTGTCCCCAATTCCTTCACTTCGCGATCTTGTCGATTGGGCCGGAACGTCGCCAGTCCAACGGTATTCGATACTCTGAGGATCTCGTCGATATCGTTTCGAAGAGAGGTATCTGAAAGAGATCAGGGGGTTCCTGTGCGCCAATACATTGGTATCAACGTACTGCCTGCCGTGTCCTTCAGCGCTCGAAGCACCTTGGAAGAACTACTTCCTGCTGGTCGAGGATGGAGCCTTGCAGGATCGGCGTACACGTGAGCCGGAAGCGGCATGGTGCTTGTCTGCGCGTTTCGCGTCCATTGAAACTCGTCGAGCTGGTCCATATTCTCGATATCTCTGCTTGCATGCGAGAGGGCGAAAGTCAAGGCCGTCTTCCGCTCCGTAGTGTGTGGAGAAGAGGCCTGAACAAGTCCCTTGCTGAGCACCTCAGCGCGTTTCTTCCCAAAGTGACTCTTCTGTACTCGGCGATTGTAGTCGCGAGAGCGCGCTTTGGCAAAATTTCTGGAGTATCAGGGATCAGCATCAAACATTGGCAACTGGCTGAAGGACATGCACACCTTTTGCCTCCCATGTAGTTGGCACCAGGCATTCTGCTAAATTTTGTTAGCACAGTGAAGAATTGAGGTGGTCCTCCGAGGGGATGGATGGTGTTGACGACTGAGAGTCAGACTCCGACGGTCCGAGGAGGAGTCTCGCGTCGTGTCACAATCACGTATTTCGTGACACGTTACTATGACTAACGCTGAGTGACTCGGCCTCAGGCCTGCCTTGTCCTTGTACATGTCCTCCTCTTCCACTATTTGCACTGGGCAGCAGACAGGAGACCTTGACACGAGGCTGGCGAAAGCAGCATGATTGTTTGGGTCCCTCTTGGGTACTCGCCACTGGATACTTTGCCAAGCCCTGTGCCTCGTCTACACCACTGCAGCCACGAAGTCGGGGCTAAGCAGGATCCTCGGCTCTTTTCTACGGAGCATCGTGCAATCACCGCACAGTGCTCTGTGTGGTATGTACTCTTCTTTGATGTACACCCTGTCGACACTTGCGTTGACAGCGTGATGTGTGTGGCGTCAACGCTTCTGGGAGGAGTACTAACTGTTGTTCTTCAGACTCATGTTCGTCAAGGGTCGTTTGCTAGGATGATCATTTATCTTGAAGCCCTTGTGTTCTCCTTCATCCCAGCCTGCCTCAGGCGTCGGTCGCTCAGTTTCGTCGGCAACAAGGGTCGCGAATACAAGCTCACAATCTTGTTTGTGGAATAGATGTATGCGGATGTATGTCGCATGCCTTCATCTCTCGGCTGCAGATCACATTGTACGACGGTTTCAGCATAATGCAATGGATGGTTGGCTAGACGACAAATAAAGCTCGACGAACAGAACAAGGACGACCACGAGTCTCGCTTGTCAATATAAGGCCGTCTTCTGCGGCGACGTCGCACCATTCATACAAGGCGATCCGTTCTTGTTCCGTCATACCTGCTATAAAACCGGATGCTAGATCAAGCGCAAAGGTATAACCTGGAGCTATCTTAAACCAACCACATCCTCCGAGCTCATCGTCGCCGCTTTGCAAGCCTTTCCACATCTAGAGTCCCCTTGACGAAAACGGTCCGTACTTCCCATCTCGGCCAATGTTATGTCTTTCTGATCACAGGCTCCTGATAGTTTTTTTCAACCCTGCTCCAAACGATGTCATATCAAGACCCATATGCTCTCGCCTTCCCCTTATCCTCTCCAGTCATGCGTCCTTCTTCCCCCGTCATGCGTCTTTCTGCGGAACTCCTTGGGGAAATCTTCGTGATTGTCTTCGCCGCACATGACTATGACATGATAGACGCCTTACCACTCACGCACGTCTGCAAACGTTGGCGACAGGTTGCCCTTGGCCACCGCCAATTATGGCGCAATATCAGTCTCGACCACCCAGGACTGGTGGAAGTCTTCCTATCCCGAGCATGGCCAATGTCCGTGAAATTGTATTCTCGTCATGGCGAGAAGACCATGTCCCGAGGCATACTTTCACTCGTCCGTCAAGCACTTTCTCGCACCGGGATCTTGTCCCTGTCGCACACCTTCCACGATGGCGCAGTTGAAGTCACGGCGGCCACGCCGTTTTCGCTGCTCCAGTCGCCGGCACCTTTCATGGAATATTTATCATTGGACTTCGTCGGCCACTGGACCACAGCGATGATTCCGATGAACCTATTTGGTGGCAAGGCACCGCGGCTCCGGCAAATACATATCAGAGGATATCCAATCTCTCACTCCTTCCTACACCGGATATCCCGTGCGTTCGGCAACTTGACCACCCTCCGGTACCATCGTCGTGGTGGAGATCCCGTTCTATATCTTGACGACATACTAGACTGTCTCGGCCACCTAGCCAACCTCATGTGGCTCGACTTAGACGGTGATGACGATGGTCGCATGCCAAGGAGAGTCGCATCGGCCGCACCACCAAATGTCGTCCACCTTCCACAACTTCAATCCTTAGGTCTCCTCTATTCGACGGAGTCCGTCGGCGCCTTTTTGTCGCACATCAACTTCCCCCCGTCTGCCTTCATAAAATTGCGCCCCTCTGGGATTACCATTACCGAAACACTCAACCCGACACTTTCCGCCCTCTTTGTTCATTTCAGCCGAGCCGAGCCGCTGTCATGGTCAAGAGTTGAATATGCTTATCGCTGGCAGGATGAGAATACAGTCAACCTCAGGGTCAAGGGCCAATCAAGTGTGGGCGAATTAGATATGGATCTGAAGCTGAAGGCCACGGATACCAGGGCCCTGCAGCAATTCATACAGTGCACCTGCACATTATTCTCCAGTGACGAAATGGAGTTACTACTGGACTATTTGGAAATCTTCATGTGGCCTCCGGAGGTATGGCTATCCACATTTGGCGCTGTCCGAGGTATCCAGGAGATACTTGTACCCAGGGGAGCAGGACCCGCTCTCTGTGAAGCCATGTCGCGGTGGCGGCCAGCTGCGAGCGCGGTCGGGCCATGGGAGTCATTCACATCTTTGTCGACAAGCGCAGCGCAATCTCCCATATTCTTTCTTCCAGACCTAAAAATTCTGATCTTGCTTGACGAACCCACGATCCTCCCCAACGCCTTCCACGAGTACCTGTTGGCGCGCCAGCTCTCTGGCTCAAGATTGAGGGTTCTTTCCCTGTGTGTACTGGATCAAGCGCACGTCGAGAGGTGGACCACACTGTTGAGGGATTTGGTCGAAAAACTGGTCATCGATCCCATGGATGGCGATGCAACCGATTCATATCAGACGTTGGTGCCGCCGGAAAAGAGGTTTTACAAGGTGGAGGATTGGAACGCTCTTGTAGACTACCTGGGCACGGAAGAGGGCAGCAACTCCACGGATGACGAATTCAACGCCTGGTGCGACAGGCGACTCGCACATAGCTCATAGCATACATTCAATTAAATTCAAAGAAATACAGGAGGTGATACAAATTGTACATAGGTCATAAGTGATAGGCATGATGTGCGCAACCAACGCGAATCAAAAGGTCGATCGCAGTGGATAGGCAAAAGAAAAAGAAGGCCTTAGTCCTTGGTAGAGTGTGGAAACGGCTAGATGTCGAGATGGGTCAGTTGGCAAACAGGGTAGATGCAGAAGCTCACGTACTCCGCTTCAGTTCGCCATTCTGTTCCAGCAAGGATTTGTTTCCTTGAACCAGCTTCTTAAGAGCTGGCACGACTGTATAGATATCCTGGTCAGGACAAGTCGATTTCGCAACCTAATGGACGCACCTGCCGCAATGGTGTCTCTGACAGTTTTCGGGTGCATCCCGAGGGGGTCAAGGATCTCCCTAAGGGCGAAATTTGCTTTTTTCCTTGCGACCCGCCGCCCCTTCTCACTTTCCGCATTTGGTGTTCTTGATTTTTTTCCCGTTGGTTCTTCTCGCCTTGCATTTTGTCGCGCCTGCTGTGAATTCGCTGTGGTAGTTGCGTTCGGGGAAGGTGCTGTCCTTTCGTCGTTATACGGGTGAGTTCGCCGAGCTTTAGAGGATCGCTTATGGCGATGAGAAGGTGACCTCAGATTGAAGTCGTCGTCAGACGAAGAAGGTGCCCTCTGAGATGAAGATGTCGACCGCGGAGCAACGTTTTCCTTGTCAAGAGAACGGAGGGAGTGAGATGGGTTTTTCCGTTCTTGGCGAGGCAGAGAAGGCATAGGTTCGTCAGCGACACTCGGAACGTCCGGTACACGCGCTTGGAATGCTGAAAAAGCTTTAGTTGAGAGAACGTCGAACGCGTCAGGGAAGGGCGGGGAAGGGTCCTCTTGGCGATAGGGAGGTAGGGTATCCGGGATGGAAAGATCCATCGTGTTGGCAATCACCGCGTTTGGATGCGGCAAGACATTTTCATAGTGCGAAGGATATCCTGGGAGTCTGTAAAGAGGTCATGAATATGCTGCTCGCAATACAGGTAATGAGGGCCCACCGGGCAAGGGGTAAATAGTCCTCGAACGGTAGTGGGCGACTTTGAAATTCTGTGCATGCTTGCACTGCCCTGAGTGTCGGACTCGATGTCATCGTGGGCTCTGGTGGAGTATGTGGTGAGGTGAGATGTGCGTGTAGAGGATGTGTGGTATCGCTCTCCCTGCAACGACCTGTCCATTATATAGCACGTACGCCACTGCGGACGACGTTAGCCCAATGTTCGGCGTCGGGCCACGGCATGGCAGAAACGATACCAGCCACCGGACATGCGCGGCGTGGACTTCATTGCCGGTGTCATGACGTGCACTTCTCAAAATGCGCGGGGATGTGTGGTGGCTGTGGTGGAGGGAAGAAGGTGACAGACGTGGAGAAATGTATGGCATGGACCCTGGCACTACGAAGGTTAATGCGAATGAAGCCAATGGTGACCAGTGGTGGCGCCGCACAGCAAAACGTGAGGGTCACCGGCAGGGAAGGCATGAGGCACGCGCCACGGCATCTGAGCATTGGCTGTCCACCACGAGGAGCGACGTTGTCTTGGGATCAGGTACTGGTGGCTGCATATGCTTCGAAAAGCTCTCGAGGAACAAATACTTACGCGGTGTGGCAGCCATAGAGCAGTTCTCGGCCACGATGTACAGCACAGACACTGCGAGCGCGCCACAAAAGCATCAAACGTGTGGGGACTGAGACAAGCTACGAAGCAATACAAGGGTGCACGTCGAATGGGTATCCGCGATTTGTTGTTGACGTGGCCTCGGCACTCTGCGTCGGCAGGTTGCGGCCTTCGGCACGTGACCGTATGACTTGGGGGTGTCTCGGGTTCAGTCTCCTCAGTCCTGTACCCAACCCTCTCACTTTCCCTCGCTTTTCTATCTTTATCATCGCATCGACCGCACACCAGCCGCTCTTCCCGGACATTGGGACTCATTCTCACGCTGTGAGAGTGAACGTCCAGCATGTTTTACACGGCGCACCGTCCCTCTGTCTTTCACCATCCTGATTTCCTTCTACGCCCCCATCTTCCTGTGGACACTTGCCGCACACTTCTTCAACATTGCACGATGAAATTGGTGCCAAGTTATCGTACAGCAAAAGCACAGTCTGAGGTGCCCTAAGCCATCTGCCTGCGTGGCCCACCTCAATTGTAGTGCTTCACACGGATGCCGTTAAGCAGGACCTCTTCCTCTACTCCTTGCTCTGCGCCGCTCCTCTTCAGGTCAGACGTGCCGTACGCGGCCGTCCGTGCCTTTCGCCACGCCTCCATCATGGGAGCCTCCCCAGGCGCTGCGCGTCGCTTTATTCCCTCGCGCTGGAGCACGGGGCTCGCCTCGAGGGGCTCGAGCTGGACGTCATCATCGGCGTAGCAGAAGTAGAAGACACCGAGGCGCCTGTGGCCACGCTGATCAACCGGAGGCTGTACGACGCGGTGGATCGCAGACTTGTAGTATCCACCGGACAGCATCTCCATTGTATCACCGGCGTTGATCACCTGTGAGGTGGAGAGCGAGGCGTGTCAGCGACCGTGTGTGCATCAGTCGACCGCGATGTGTACCAGTGCGTTCTCCTTGTGACGAACCCATCGCCATTTATCGTCTGCGTCCCGGATCTGCAGGGCGGATATCGGCTGGCTATACAGGACGCTGAGCGTCGTTTGATCTGAAGGTACTGCAAGTCAGCTCTCCGTCCGAGTACGCGAAGCGCAGGGCGCACCGGCGTGACCTTTCAACCAGACATTCTCGGTCTTCTCTTCTTCTTCTTCGGGGCGAGGGTGACTAGCGGGACGGGGCGTGTCACCTCAGGGCGTCGTTGACATGACCGCATTCAGTGTACTTACTACATCATGAAGCGACCTTAGGGTTCGTCAAGACAGCTGCGGCGCCTATAAGAGATACGTTACTCACAGTAGGCGTTGTTCTTTGCCTCGAAATGGTGGATCTTAACCAACGTGTCCTCAGGCAGCTCCAATCCCAGTGCAAGAAGTCTGTCACGGGCATGAGCAAGGCGCATGTTCTGATTGAATCAAACAATGCTCTTCACCTTTCGATCTCGTGGAGCACATCGACGTGATTATGCCGTATGAACTCCTGGATTTCCGGCAAGAAGGGGCGCACTGCCTCCGGGTGTGGCTTCAAGTCGACGTTTCTGTTGACTGTATCAACGGGTCTAGACATCAGCTCGTGCGCAAAGAATCGAACATGCGGCGTACGATTGTAATGCTCGATGCGATCTTTGACACCATTGGCGATGTGCTGTGATTAAAAGGTGAGATCGGGGGGATCTCATCACCGGCAGAGATAGAAGCCGAACGCACCCAGTAATGCAAGGGCTTGTATCCCATGAACGTCCCGGTTTCTTTGATTTTTGCGACGTACTGCGGCTTCTCTTCGGGCGGAACCGAGTCAAATGGTACCGTCGCGATGTCGAAGATCCTCTCAATCTGACATCGCGGCCCGGTCATAGATGCACATGAAGTCCAGTAAATGAGGTCTACCTGCTCTTTGTCCAATCCATGGTTAATGACATAGAAAAACCCCTGCTTGTGCATCGCATCCCGGGCCTTGGCGACCTCCTCCGCCCTGCCTTCAGGCGTTTTCGCCTTCGCAAGATCAACGACTTCAAGTTCGGCCCATTCCACTGAACGTAACGCTGAGAATCAGACTACATCACTAAAGGGTGCGAATGAACGGCCGCTCACGGTCTTCTGTCGTTGGCGGAGGTGGGACCCAGCGGGGTGCAGTAGGGACGGTCAATGCAGGCATCACTGCGAGGCGATGGTGCTGTACAGGTCGTGCAACAAAAGATGCAGAGGCCGGCCTCCGCGTTGCATTTATAGCTCGATAAGCTCTTTTAGAGGGCTTGGATACTCACGATGGCGCAATTTGTGGCCTCGCTGACGCCGTGCTCGGCCCAAACCTTGCGATCGAACTCACCTGACTGATAAATTTGCAGCAGTCGGTCCAACCATCTTCCACCCAGCCTAGTAATACTGACCAACAAGGTGAAGGCAGAGATCAGAGACGAGACGCGTGGCAGACTGGCAGTCGCCTCGGCAAAGTGCGCGTTTGCCGCTTCGTTCTACAACACTTTCCTAAATGGGCCCATCGGGCAGCAGTCCAGAGATCAAAATTGTTTAGAGCAACGACGGCAATGTTTACACGGATATACAACATTCATGGGGGCATGATGGGCATGAAAAATGTCACGTACAAGTACAACAAACTCTGCTACACAAGGGTCCGACGATGCAACCACGGCGACTGTCAAGTATCTGGCCTGGTGCCCCGACAGCCAAAGGACACCACGCCAAAGACTTCACAGGACTGCGCGAGCAGCCCTCAATTTCAGTCCTAGTTGTGATGCGTCACGCGCACGCCATTCACAATCTCGTACTCTGACCCGTCTTCTGCCTTCTTGAGCTCGGAAACACCGTAGACAGCCGTGCGGGTCTTGCGCCACTTCTCCTGCGTCGGGACGTCGCCCTCGATGCGCTTGGTGACACCTTCGCGTTGTACCACTGGGCTATTAAGAAGCGGCTGAATGGGCACCTGGTCTGCAGTGTAGTGGAAGTAGAAAAGGCCGAGGCGGCGGAGCCCGTCCTGATCCTTGGGGGGCTTCACCACGCGGTGCACAGCCGAGCGGTAGTAGCCGCCAGTAATGTATTCCATGGTGTCGCCGCAGTTGATGACCTAGGCAATGAGAATCAGCGCGCAGTGACGCATGGAGTGACGCGATGTCGTACTAAGGCATTCGGGACGTGCCGCACGTAGCGCCACTGTCCGTCGTGGTCCTTGATCTGCAGGGCAGTGACCGGCTGGCTCCAAAGTGCAGTGAAGCTCATGTGGTCTAGCGATTCCGATCATAATTAGCCGAAAGGTACAGTGCTCATGGGAACAATCAGCTCACCTGCGTGACCCTTCATCCACACGTTGTTGGTCTTCTCTTCTTCCTCCTGAGTCCGGGGATGGCTAAGGACGGGGAAATTAAACAATTGAAACACGGAAACAGAAGGGCGCAGTCTTACTAAAGCATGAACCTCCCTGGAGATAGATAGGGTTAGCGTCGTTCGCGTATATGAGCGCGCATCGGGCTCACAGAATGAATGGTTCGTCTCATCGTATGGGTGGAGATCGGGGAGGACATTCTCCGGCAATTCTAGACCCAAGGACAAAAGCCTGCGCATATTATCGGCGAAAAGTACGGAACGAGTTAAACTGGATATCTTACTTTTGTACTTCGTTCAATATATCGCGGTGGGTGAATTCGATGAACTTCTGAATCTCCGGGAGAAACGGGCGGACAGCATTCGGATGCTCCCGCTCGTTAACATCTCGTGGAACTGCGGCGCAATCAGTGAACGGGTCGCATGGTAAGTGGGCATTGCGTACTGTTGTAGTGTTCGATTCTGTCCCGCACGCCGTTGGCGATGTGCTGGCGACAGGTAAGGCACACAGTGTGCGATAAGGAGGGGCATGACGCTTACCCAGTACTGCTGAAGCTTGTACCCCAGGTACGTGCCGGTCTGCTTGATCCTGGCCTCGTAGCGCAGCTTCTCCTCCGCGTCCACCTCCTCGAAAGCAGTCGACGCGATATCGAACATACGGTCGACCTACGTCACGGGGGAAGGACATGGCGTCGCTCAGGGATAGACAGGGGTGGACGGATAAATGGAAGTACATTAGCTTGATCCATTCCGTGATTTACTACATAAAAGAACCCCTGCTTGTGGGTGGCGTCTCGGGCAAGGCGCACTTGTTCCTCCCGTCCTTCCGGGGTCTTGGCCTTCGCAAGATCTATGACCGTGAGATTGGCCCAATCAACTAGACAGAGTTAGCGCGAGTTGTTGCGCTTCGCCTGAGGCCAAACAAAGCGATACTCACTGTTCTCTTGGGTAACAGGAGGGGCAATCCAGCGGCGGACGGGTGGGAGCGTCAGGGCGGGCATCGTGTGCAGAGTTTTCAGTAAGATACAAGGACTGGCAAAGAGAACGAAAGGGGACGAGAATGGGGGAAGCTTTGCCAACAGCTTTTAAGCCAATGCCAGCATAGGTCAAGGAGCGGCGAACATTTCGCGACGGGCGCTTCGCGGGGATTAGAATGTTTGGGCATGAGGGCGGAAAGCAATTCCGAGTTGGATAGAGAACTGCCGCACCCAGGGGAATCAACGATGGTGAGCCGAAAACGGGCTGCCATATGGCCAGGGTGCCTCGGTGGAACGCCTTGTCGATTTTGATTCCGGCCGTATTCCGAGAGTAGGCGCTTTAGGATAGATGACGTCCAAATTCCCCACTGGTGTAAAATTTTACTAACACACGACAACCGCGACATAGAGCCCGGTTGCCGAAACTCGGGGTTCGCCTCGCTGCACTGCTTCACCAGTGGGAAATCAGAAAGCCAAAATAAGCAAAAGCTAGCCACCTTATCCTCTGATCTACGCACAGCATGGAAAAGGAGGGGTTGGCCAGAAACTTCCGCCGACTTCTGAGATGAGAACTCGGCGGTGCCCAGACTGCATCGAGAGGGGAGCCAGAGCAAGTGTGGAGACTAGAAGCAAGCGGTGTGTCGGCTCAAAACTTCCCAGCATTGAAGAGGAGAAGTGTGAATGGCAGAGACATGTAATGGTGGCAAGAAAAAAAGTGACAGAGCGAAACGTCGGGACGCGAGCGCCACTGTGCCGCGCTGGGTCACGGGGTCCAACCCCGACCCGCACGCGCGTTTCGCTTTCTCGTGTTCGACGTCCGTCTGGCTCCATTTCTCCCTCTCCTCAGCACAATCAACCCGCATGCTTTGACAATATCGATGGACAAAGACGGTGGCGTAGGCGTAGCGCCGTCCTCGAGGCGCGCTTCTGCATCCTCCAGCGCTGGCGCTGATACCCCAGCTGCATCTGCATCAACAGCCAGTGCAATCATCCCCTCCGCACTCGCTCAAAAGCGCAGGCTTTCAAAGATCCAGCGCTCCCCATCTTCAGCACAGCTATCATTCAAGCCGCCACTGGCGCCACTGCGCCCCACCAAGACGCTCACGCGCACCCGTTCACTGCCCCTGCGCTCCCCAACCACTGCCCAGGCGAACATTCCATCGATACAAGATGTCGCATTCGATCCCGAAAGGCTTGTCAGATTGCACCAGTGGGCATTGGGATTGGCAATAGGCACTCCTGGTCTTTTACGCCGTCATGCCTAGCCCACTCACGCGTCATGCCTTGCAGTCGATTTTGACCTCGATCTGGGCCCCGTCATAAGCTGTATCTTCCCCCCGCTTCAACTCTACCCTTTTGAGGCCGAGAATATGTCAGTCGTGCTTCCGCTGCCCTCCACACTGTACGTATTGAACTTAACACCCCAGTGCCTTTTCCGCGTTCCCTGATTCTCCTCAATTCCGCGAAGGTTCGCAGATGCACTCATTTCGAATACAAGGGCAAGTACCGCCGCGTGGAGCACGTTCCTCATCGACTCAGCGGCGGCCGGTCTTGCCAGACGGGTTTATCTACGGGTATTCCCACTTCAACCAACGGAGAGATCCTGCCTCCAAGCGGGGTTACGTTCAGGTAGTTCTATCATGGTTTCTCCTCGGAGTAACGACTGACTGGTCTAATCACTTGGAAGCGTTCTGTCGTAATTTTGACTCACTATCCGTACCCGGCCCTCTTCTATGCACTTCTGTCGAAGTTGGGGCCGATGTACCACGCACACGGGGAGCCAATTCTCGAAGTTGCCTGCCATAACATTGCCAATTGGTAAGGCTCGTCATCTCTGTCACTAGTCCGATCAAGAGCGGGTGTTCATGCATCGCATGGAAGCACAGGTCCGCCCCTGCCGCTGGTCTGACAATCGAGCTCGGCTTCGTGGGCTCTGTACTCCACGTAGAGCTCCCACAAAACGTTGATGAACAGCAATTGAGTAGTACTGCCCATCTGCACGCGCAGACTGATCAGGACTGGCATGTGAGTCACTCTAGCTTTGATTTCGGCATTGTAGCTCAACGCCACCTTAGATCCTCGCCTGTGCTCCCCCTCCTGTCCCACCGCCATTAAACCTCTTCGAGAGCACGGTTTCCCATCTGTGGTCCATCTGGGAATGTCTCGTACTATGCGAGCCAATACTTCTCTTCGGCCATTCTCCAGCCATCACTAGCCAGGCGGTGTGGTGGCTGCGTGATCTGTTCCGTCCTGTATGTTTTCCGTGATTTAGAAGTCCCTTCTGATCCTTATTATCATCCCGCAGATTCCATGGGCTGGCGACTTCCGCCCGTATTATACCATCCATGATAAGGATCACAACGTGTTGGTCAATGACATGCCGCCCAAAGCCGGTCTGCTGTTGGGCGTTACGAACCCCTTTTTTGAGAAAGCGTGCAGCCATTGGCCACATGTTCTCAGCCTGGGAGGCGCAAGGTGAGATACGTACCGGTTGTTCAAGTATACCGGCGTCCCTGATCGATCATGCAGTAATCCCCAAAGCTCTAGTGATCTTCCATCGAGCGTGGTCGGGCCCCCGCCCGGATGGAAGACAAAGACTCACAAGCGGTTCATATCCAAAGACCGGCAGTTGCTTCAGCAAATGGAAGATGCATTCCGACGCGGACCGCTAGCTCGTGAGCAGCTTCTGTCTCCATTTGTTTTTCAGCCGACTCACGGCAGATGCATCTAGTCGAGGAAGCGTCGACAAACCTCAGGCGACATTTCTCCTCGCGCTCGGCTGCCCTCCTCGTGCCCCTCAATCGCTATTTGAATACGCTCATTCCCTCGCCCGCCGAAACAATCCGTACACCGTCCGTCACCGCACGCCTCAAGCCCTTCAATAACAACAATTTCTTGGCCTCGTTGAAGACGCATGGTGCGGTCCTTCCTTTCCGCTCGGCACAAAAGCAGCGTCTATTCTACGAGCGATGGTTGCGAACGCCGGCGTTCGGCCTCTGGCTCGCACGTCAAGAAGAGGTCGTCGAACGGGTGTTGGCAGAAAAACGGACAACACGCGCGTCGACGCCGTCGGCATGAGCATCATGTCGGCGATAACATATCGCTCTTGTTGAATATACCCACCGCTATTTCTGCCGAAAACGTCCAGAGATATTTGGGCGGCAGCAGCGCACCAGCAAATTCTTCTGGCGCAAAAAGAGACTCTAAAACGTTGATTGGGCGCCAGGAAATTGTACGTCGACTTCATCTCCGACTTGCTCTACCGAGATCAGCAGGTCACACCCGTCGGTGAAGTATACGGAGGTTTCCTGGCCCGGGTCAGGAGGCGCTGACCCGTTTGCTGGACCCGGCGTACTCGGCAGGGCCCTGATCAATCTTATCAGTTATGCCGTTGCATATAGCATGATAGGGTGCGTTCCGGCTTATTTCACCGGCCACGCAATTCCCACTGCTGTTGGGCTCGCCTGAGTCGAGATGCTCATCCCGCTGGGTTCCGCTGTTCTCGCCGCCGCCGACAAAGACGGATCGGCGGGCAACATGCGAAGAGTCCTCGCGCGGACGCCGCGCTGCAGGCTCGCGTCTCAGATTCTCGAGGTTTTTAGACCTGTCATGGGTCTGCGAGGACGTGCGGCCTCTAGCCCGTATGGCGAGAGCTACGCCGCTGGATTGGTCGCTGTCACGGCCCCCCGCGTCCTGTCAGCTGTCCGCCGGGTCTGCTGTAAAGGCTTACTATGGTGGGATACGGTCTGTGTACTGCATCAGAAGCCACGTTTTTCGGGTTGCTGATAGTTGCGACTGCAAACGAGCTAAGGGTGCCTGCTCCACATCCACGCTGTCTCAGGCATTTTCTTGTGAAGACGACGTAGGTGGGGGGTCTGAGGTCATATCACAACCTGCATACATTGCGATCCCCCGAGCGCTTTTCAGGGCCGGCCGGACCACAATACAACGGTGGGTACGTCAATTCTTCTTGATGGCGACTTACAGAACGCCCCTGCAGGACTGTCTCCTCAAAGTGGGGTCGGCCCTGAAAGTACTCTCCGCCCGACCATCGCGCTTTTTGCCCACTCATTCCTCATCGCAGCCAGCCTCGAGGACATGACACGAAGCGGTCATCTCCATGCAGGAGGGACTGAGCGCCGAAACCTAGAGCGCCGGGTTCGTCGCGGTCACGAGATTTCTACTAGTGTCAACTTTCCTCCAGACTTGGCGTTTAACGTTAGCTTGACATGGACATATCGCCTTGTCGACTACTCGCCTTCCGAACAAGAATCTTGGTATGCCCCACAAAACATGCTTCCCAACGGCTGACCACGCCTCGTGCGGATTCCCCGTTCCTGCACCCCGACTGTCCTTGCTTCTATCAAGATCCTGATCCTTGTCAGGTCCCGTTCAGTAATCCAGGCTACCTCCGCGCAGCCTCGGTCAGTCCTCTTTATACCTCTCCATACCTATCGCTCGAATCAATGAAACACCATATACGAAGGGTTCGAGAAGATTGGCTCGCTAGAGACTTTTGCCAAGAGTGCGGGGCCCGGGCTAGATCTAGAGCGGAGCAAACATTTCTCGTCAACCCACCAGAAGACATCAAACCACGAAGATCGATGCTCGTTACTGTAGCAATAGTTCTAGATTACTTCCCCAGAACCGTTCCGTTGCAATTCCGTACCAGCAGTTTGAGCGATCAATTTCGATGCAGGACCATGATGACGAAGACACCATAATCACAATATTTCATTCGTAATCTAACGCATCTGCTGCAGGATGAGGGTAGGAAAATACTACAAAGCGTACACTTTAGGAACATTAGGTAGGGGTGGGGGGAGGCAGGGCGACCAGGCGGTCTCTATAGCTAGAGGGCGTCCCGGGCAGGCTATGAAACAATCGTGCTGGTAATACAAAATGCATCGGCGTTCAGCGGCCGCCTTCGTTTTGATTTCGTCTTCTTCCAATTTATCTTCCTGTCTTGCGTTATGATCGTATCTCGCAGCACATTCACTCGAACACGGGGGTATCAAACATGCCCTCGGGATCTGCAGGGCGGCTGTCAGCGACGAGGTCTCACAACAAGTGGTAACAGCGGTCCGCACCTTTTCCGAACTCGTAGATGTAGTCCCTGTCCTTCTGCGCGAGGTGCATGAAGAAGGTCGCAAGCTGGTGCGACTCCGCCTGGATCTTGGGGTTGTGCAGCGCTCCGCCGCGCACGGCTGCAGCCGCGATGTCGTACCGCGACGTGTGGTTGGCAATCATCATCTGCCGCTCACATCAGCATCGCCACAGCCTAGCAACACATGAAACAAGACACTCACGTCGAACGGGCTCGTCGTCGTGCCCTCCTCGCGGTACCCCTCGATCGAGACGCGCTCCAAGTTCCGGCGGCCGAACAGGAGGCCCTTGAGCTCGATCGGGTACCCGTGGTAGTTGATGTGCACCGCGCGGTCCTTCGTGAACAGCGAGTCGAAGTCTTCGTCCGAGAGCGCGTGCGGGTGCGAGCCCCACGGTCCAACGATCATCAGATCCGTCACGTTCACGACGCGAACGCGCAGCGCGGGCGCGTGCTTGCGCAGGAGCGCCGCGGCGGCGATGACCTCGAAGGTGACTTCCACGCCGATGCCGACGAGTACGACATCGGGGTCGACGCCGTCATCGACGGACGCGAACTTCCAGATGGAGGCGCCGGCGATGCAGTGCTGTGTAGAATGGAGGGTCAGCGTGGCGTCAAACGGAGGCAAGGCGAAACGTACGCGGTCGGCCTCCTCGGCGGAGAGCCACACGGGCGTGGGCTGCTTGGACCCAACCATCAGGTTGATGTAGTCCTTCGCGCGCAAGCAATGCGCCATCGTGCTCAGGAAGCAGTTGGCGTCGGGCGGGAGGTACACGCGCGCTGCGGCGGGCTTGAGGTTGAGCACCGCGCCGATGAAGGCGGGATTCTGGTGCGAGAAGCCATTGTGCTCCTGGCGCGTCCAAGTGCTTGTCTCGACGTAGTTGAGCGAGCCGACTGATTGGCGCCATGTCGTCTCCTTCGCCATTTTGACGAACTTGGAGTACTGCACCATCATTGTCTGGGTGATGCCTAGGAACGCCTCGTACGAGGGGAAGAGGCCCGTGCGACCGGTGAGCGTGTAGCCTTGGAGCATCGCCTGGCAGGTGTGCTCGGAGAGAATTTCGACGACGCGGCCGCCGCGCGCGCGAGAGGCGACATCCCACTGGAAGTTGCGCTGTGAGTCGCGCAGAACGGCGTCGAGCTTGTTGGAGACGAGCTCGTCGGGAGAGAAGATACGGAAGTCCTTAGCGTTCCTAGAAGCCACTGAGTACGTCCGCAACTAGCGACAGAGGAGGGGATGTACCGCTCAACAACATCATGCAGGAATTCGCCGACCACCTTCATGCAGCTTGCTTGCGTTCCTTTTTCTACAACCATGTTCTTCCAGTCTGGGACGTCCAGCGGAACGTATGCGGCATTCGACTCCTTGCGCTGGCCTAGCTTCTTCGCGTCGTCGTCGGGGATGATGCTGAGGATCTCCTCAACAGGCACACCGTCCCTGTCGAAGAGCTCGCCGGCCTTGTATGAATTCAGCCACTGGCCAAGCGCGGAGAGTTGCTCAGGATCGTTCTTAGCCTCTGGCAGAGGGACCTGATGGGAATGGAACGAGCCCTCGATGAACTCGCCACGGAAGGACTTGGGTCCACCCCAGCCCTTGGGCGTGCGCAGAATGAGCACGGGCCAGCGAGGCTTGACGATGGGGTTCCCGCTGCGAGCGGCCTTCTGGATCTTGTGGATCTCGGCGATGGCCCACTCCATAGACGCAGCAAGGTCCTGATCGATGTTGTCGAGATCCTCGACAAAGCGGACTTGGTAGCCGTAGCCGCTTTAGGTGCAGATGAGTTTAGCCTGAATACTAAGTCAGAAGCGGACTGCAGAGATGTTGACTTGCCTGAAGAGTGCTGTCAACTCCTTGTCGTCCATAGTTCCGTAGATGGTGCGCTCTGAGATCTTGAACCCGTTGACGTGTACGATTGGCAGGACGGCGCCTGACTCGGCCGGGTCGATGTACTTGTACGCGTGCCATGCGCTGCATTTTCGAGTAAGTCGCTAAGTATATGCACCAAACATATGCACTCACGTCGCGGTTGGACCAGTCTCTGCCTCTCCGTCACCGACAACGCAAGCGACGATGAGGTCTGGCTTGTCCATGATGGCGCCAAAAGACACGCCAAGGGCATATCCGAGCTCGCCACCTTCGTGGACACTTCCTGGGGTCTGGGCATTAATGTGGCTGCAAAAGGTATAAGCATATACCCGCAGAAAGCACGTGAAAAGAGCATACCTGGGGAAGCCTCCGGGGATGGAGAAGGAAGCGATGAGCTTCTCGAGGCCAGCCTTGTCGCGGGTGTAAGGCGGGATGTACGGAGAGAGAGAGTTCTCGAGCCAAAGGCAAGACAGAATGGCTGGTGCGCCGTGTCCGGGGCCGACGACGTAGAGCGCGTCCTGGCCCGTGTTCCGGATGATACGGTTAAGGTGGGCATAGACCATGACCAGGCCGGGGCAGGTGCCCCAGTGGCCAAGGAGACGGAACTTGATATCATCTGGTGATAACTTGCGCTCGAGCAGCTGGTTGTCCTTGAGGAATATCATCGCTGCCCCGCAGCTGTGAGCAGAAGGCGGTCAAAGCAGAGAGAGGACGCTCACCCGCTGCGATAAAGTCCGCCGCGCGGCGGAAGGCCTGGACGGCATGGAGATCCTTGGGCGAAAGGTAGTTGTTTATGTCTAACTGAACGCGGTAGGAGAGAATGGAGTCCGGGAGTTGGGAGGGATCTGGGGGCGGGTTGGGTGAGGCGAGTTCTTGTCCAGGCATGCTGGTGAGTGTGTATGAAGATGAAGATGGGGGAGGGCAACAGGGAACTGGCACGCCTTTATAGGCGCACGGTCGGCCGGAATGTATGCGATCATGGTGACTTGGTATTCGCTCAGCTGGGGAGCGGGAGGATGGAGCCGTTCTGGTGGCAGGACCCCGAGCCGTCCTCGTCCCCACGCATCTTCCGCGTCGTCCCCCAAGCGTCTTCCCGCTCCTCGTCGTCAAATAAATTCACTGAAGGACACACTCGACCGCTTCCTTCAATCGATCGCCTTCAGTGCGCTCCTCAATTGGCCACTCGACGGGCGTGCATTGACAGATGGGTGTGGTGACGGGGGGCCGCACGGTGTGGGTCTCGATGACGTCTAGACTCCTCCCCTCCCCAGCGGCCTTTCGACTCGAGCTCGACATCGACCACAACCAGGAGACCCCGCATTCCGTGCTGCCAGTGCTCAGCTGATCCCGCTCGTGGTCTGGATTCGCTGCGCGCCCGCTCAGCAAAACCTTCATTGCTGTCTGCCGGGTCTGGATTATCTTGTCGACGCCATGCCACCTGCTCATCTTTCGCGTTCCAGATTTTGGCATTTGTCAAAAAGGCTGAACCCCGCCAGTCAGGTGGGCACCGGTTCTTCTACAACGGCGGCGTCGACCGTCTCGACCGCCTGAGCCAATTACTGGCCTCTGCCGGATCTTTCAACCTGGCGTAATTTCTATCTCGAGCGCGCCCCGCGTCGTCCGAACTGCATACTTACACACCTCCCAAACATCTAGACTCTGCACCGCGACTGTGCGCGACGCGTCCGATACTCGTCCGACGCGCTCTAGGTTTTGTTGCCCGACTGACGTTCGCCCGCTTTTTCAAGAGCTTTTCCCGTTCACATCTGTAGGTCCAAACCTACCCCTGATCCCTCAGTATACACCACCCTAGTTGGTCTCCACGCGAGTACCATCATGTTCACTTTTCCTGCAGAGGCAGCCGCCATGGCAGAAGCTCCGGCCTCGCGGACAGGGCTCATCCTTGCCGTGAACGCTGGCTCTTCATCTCTCAAAATCTCGCTTTACCGGCTCTCTTCCGAAACAGAGTCGCCCGTAAACCTCCTCCTAACGTCTTCCATCTCCTCCATTTCCACACCGAATCCCACATTCTCCTTTTCCACCGAGTCTCACCCCACGGGGAAGAACGTCAAGGACGCCGAGACGGCGGACATCAAAGACCACGCGTCCGCGTTCGCGTACTTCCTCGACTACCTGGAGAGAGAGGCCAACATCCACCGCGAGCAGATCGTACATGTGTGCCATCGCATCGTGCACGGGGGCGATTATTACAAGCCTGTCATCATCACCGAGGACACATACCACCACATCGAACGCCTGACTGACCTCGCGCCGCTGTACGTGCCCATTTCCCTGCATATATATGCGCACTCAAGGGAGCTCACGCTGTGGCGCAGACACAACGGACCCGCGTTGAGCGTGATCGAGGCATGCCTCGAGTCGCTCAAGCACGCGAACGCGATCGCGTACTTCGACACTGCGTTCCACCATCACATCCCTAAGCACATCTGGTCCTACGCGATTGACCCGAAGATCGCACAGGACAAGGGCCTGCGAAAATACGGCTTTCACGGGCTCAGCTGTGCGTCCGGTCTCTCCTCTCAGCCCTGCTCTACTCACCCGCACCCGCAGACGCGTTCATTCTGCGCACGGTGTCGCAGTTCCTGAAGAAGGATGAGGCGCAGACAAACCTGATCGTTCTGCACCTCGGCTCGGGCGCATCGGTCTGCGCGATCCGAGGTGGCACGTCGCTCGACACGAGCATGGGGCTCACGCCCGTCGAGGGCCTCCCCGGCGCGACGCGCTCCGGCGCGATCGACCCGACGCTCATCTTCCACTACACGCACCGCGCGGGGCACATCACGCACGAGAAGACCGGCGCGCGCAACGTCGACATCACCGAGGCGGAGACGATTCTGAACAAGAAGGCCGGGTGGCGTGCGCTTGTCGGCACGACCGACTTCGCGGAGGTCACGCGGCAGCGCGCGACGAACCCGAATGCGGAGCTCGCGTTCAACATCTTCACGGACCGCTTGATCAGTTTTGTGGGTGCGTACTTCACGAAGCTCGGCGGGCAGGTCGACGCCCTTGTGTTCTCGGGTGGCATCGGCGAGCGCTCCGTCGAACTGCGCCGCGAGGTGGTCGAGCGTACCACGTGTCTCGGCTTCAAGCTCGATGATGGGAAGAATGAGGCTGTGGCGGGAGAAGAGGGTGAGGTGGTGCAGATTGGGGGTGGCGAGGGGGAGAAGGGGAGGAAGGTGCTGGTATGCAGGACGGACGAGCAGGTGAGATTCTTCTTCGCAATTTCCAGAGTCGCCTGTTGACGATGTGTGTAGTTTGAGATGGCACGCTCGTGTGCGCTCGAGGAGAAGTTCTGGAAATGAACGAACACTGCAGAGATACTGTAGCTGGATGGAAGAATCATTGTATCGAAAGGAGATGAACTTTGTAGCCTTGTATAATTCTGTGTAATATTCGCAACAAATATTGTTGCTTGTTAACGCGGCCTGTATGGGTCCTTGTTGGAAGCTATACGGTCTGCGCACCATTACCAGAGTAGACGTTGACATTCAACGGTCAACCCCGAGGATCGCAAGTAATGCGCTTTGGACTAAAGGAGAAGAGGCGACGACTGAGGCTCGACTCTGGCCTCGGGGAGACACAATATCGTCACGTGTACCCAAGCGCAAGTGTGGCCCCCGAGTTGGCCGAGCGCTGCCAGTGACTAGTGACTCTTCCTCTTATCACTACAACGTGCATCCGCCTCACGCAATTACAGCCGAATGCCACTCAAACTTGCCGCGCCTCCCTAGGCCTATCACTGGCTTCTCGACCTGTCAAGGAACCGCCCAAGAACACGCACGTCGTCGATCACTCGCCGAGGTGGCTGACCTGCTGTCCGCCTGGCAGACATCCCGGCCATAACATGTCGGTGGCGAGATGCCTCGTTTTGATGGGTACCCGGCGCGGCATGCTACTGGCGACGTGTTTGCCTCGACATCACTGTGTGTAACTGCGCTTTCGTAGCATCTACGAAATACACCGCCTTCTGCAGCCTAGCTCCGAGACTTGTGCGCGTCGCCGCTATCCCGACGCTTGGCGAGAAGGTGCGAACGTAGTGATACGTTTCTGCGCAGCACGACGTGGTGTTCGGCAATGCAAAATTTGCTCCTCCGGTGGCTTGCCGAAGCAGCGCTTCTGCCGCTGCACGTTAGCTGCACGTCTCGTGGCTTCCGTGGCGCGCTGCCGATTTCGTGGCGCCACTGGACGCCGTGTCCTATATAACGGGTGGGTCGTTGGAGAAGACGACATCACATCCCAACCCATCGCTCGACTACTCGAACACGTCCAATCATCCTCAAGACATCGCCTCCACACATGGTAAGCCTGCCCTACCGTCTTTGGAGAAGCCCAGTTCTTGACAAACTCTATTACAGTCGCTATACCAATCGACCCACCCGATTCCTGTGCCTCAAGCTGACAGCTGCAAAACGTTTGCCAGTGGGTTCGTTATCCTCGTCTTGACTGCGCGTTGCATGTTCTGATATTCCATTCCCAGCGCGGGAAACGAGGACAGCGCAACTCAGTTCAATTTCGCCACCGATTCTACCTTTTCAGATGATGACTATCGTTTCATTCCAGAGTTTCCACATGCACCGACAAAAGATCCTCACATGTGGCCCTCACCTTCCCAGTCGCTCCATTCCGTTAATCCCTATCATCAGTCCGACAACTCTATGTACACGTTCAATCATCCATCGCAGGGCTCTCAACGGATGCCTGGTCTCCCGCCCTACGAAGAAGCTTGTTTAACGTCGATGGCGTCTCAACCATTCGCATCTGGTGCTTCATCAAATACAAGAGGTCAACCGGGATACTTTCTAGCAATGCAGGACGCACCAACGGGATATTATTATTTGCGGCAACCTTCTCAGTCGCCTCCTGTCTATCCCCATCATCATCAGCCAGACAAATCTACGTTTCCGCTCCACGATCTGCCTCAAGGGATGTCTGGTCCCCCGCCTTACGAAGACGCTGGCTCAGCGCCTCAGTTATATGCCTCTGGCTCTTCATTAAAGGCAAGAGGTCAACCCGGAGACTTCCGGGCACCGCACGGCGTGCCAACCGAAGAGTCTCCTACGCGGCAGCCACCTTCCCAGCCATTCCCTGCCACCAATTTCTTAGATTGGCTCGACAACTCTATGTACAAGTTCGATGGCCCCCAATCGATGCATGGTCCCCCGGCTGACGTAGCCAACGCTAGCTCAGCGCTCCCGGTGCTTCAACCATGTGCCTCTGGTTCTTCGTCAGAGACAAGAGGCCAACCCAAAGACTATTTGGCGCAGAACGTGCCACCGGAATTCGACTTCACGTCTAGCAATCTGTTGCACTCGTTGTCGCCTCCCCCCACGGACAGCGCCTCAACACATCACCAATACATGGCCGCGGGATCGACGCCGCGAGTTTTATGCAGCCCTTTAGCAGGTTCTTCTCATTATAACCAAACGAGCGAGCAAGACGGGCTAGCCGATCGCAATGACCAGTCAACTTTCTCCAGTGCCCAATCTCCGGTGCCCGGAAATCGGAAGGGCGGAAAGAAGGGTCGGTCGCGAGATGAGAAGAACGCGGTGTTGGCGCAACGTCAGACTGTACATCGTGCCAAGGAGAGCGACGAATATCAGGGTCTGCGTGACTTCCTTGAACTCGAGAAGGCGACCAAAATCGAAGTATTGAAGATAGGTGCGTCCTTCAAATCGAAGCCTGCTTGCCGTGATGCTGACGATGAAATTGGCTTAGCCTACGAACGAATCCAAGCAAAGATATACGAAAAGAAACTCTTGACGGAAGAAAATGAGCATCTTCAAAGAAGTGAGCATCTATATCCAATACACGTACGCATTGATGCTAAATACAAAATGTTATCTAGTACGTGTCTATCTACTTACACTGAGGGAGCACCTCCGGAGATGTGTCGAACAAGGAATCGCCCCCACAGACCCCACCGCCCAACACATTTCTTTGCACGCGCAAGAAAATCGAGGGGCGGGGCCGGTGCTGACCGCACGTAGCCAGGACCGCCAGGACCGCCGCATGGCACCTTATCACTATAAGCGTAGGCACACACACGTCAACGTAGAAATGTTTTGATGTATTACGACGCGATTTTCTTCTGTCTGCGATGCGCTCGGCAGAGAATGATGCAGCTCAAGTTCGAGCGAGGGCTGTGACATGTGATCATGTGATCGATGATCAACAAGGCATGGTCGCGACCGAGCGGAGAAAGTTTCTGTTCGCGATTATTATCATCCTCGATGAGTATAACCATGGCCACGCTGTACTGAACTTGGCCATTCCTGAACCAAAGCATCGGCGAGGGTTCGCCTGCCGACTCCAGCTCTCGTTCATGCACCACGGGGGAATCACAGCCGCCTCCCATGTGCTCACCCGGCGGAATATGCGCCGATCTTCCGCGCGCTCTCGCGCCGCTGTCGCTCGAGCGGCAGACCTAATACGATGACGAAGTCGCGAATGGTGTCGGTGGTGCTGCCGAACAGATCGCAGTTGGGTGGTTGGAACGTGCGATGGATAACGGTTGGTTCGATAGAGAAGAGCTGAGCGACGATGAATTCGAGTTCTGGACTCTGCAGCTGCCTTGTAGAGCAGCACGATGTTCTTCCAACTTTATCTTTCCTCCCGGTATCATTGAAGTATCGTTGTACTACAGAAGTTGTGCCTCAGGACAGATAAGTGGTAAACGACGATGAGGAGACGTCGGACGGCCGGGGTCTCGGGAGGCTGCGCGTGGCCGGCATGAGGAAAAGTGTGAGGCTGCGGCGTTAGTGGCATCGGCGTTAACGGAGACTAGACACGGTTGGGAAAACGGGTTGCGCCTTATGATTATCGGGTCAAAGCCGCGCGACTACATCGCTCCTACCACACTGCAGAAACATCATGAGTACGTGATCTCTGAAACTTTGTCAATGACTGATAGTGGTGAGTTTCACGAACACCTGTACTAGCGTGCTCAACCTTCTGATGACGAAGTTCCGTATCTGTTTACTAGCTACTCTTCGGCGGCGGTGACCAGCAAGACAGCCACCGATCAAATACTCGCCCGGCCAGTTCAGCAACGCCATATCGCATGTCGCTCATCTCGTGGGGCCTTATTCTTCTTGTGGATCATTCGGCGGTATGGCCGGCTCTCCTGCGTTCCATGGACACCAGCTCCAGTACCCGGTTGGTACCTGGCGAATGCGTTTTACCCGTCCCTATTCGACCTCGTATACGTTTGGTAGGCTCCATTGACGTTCTGATCGTGGAGCCCATAGGATCTAGCCCGTGCTCTATCTCCTTTCAGTGCTGTGAAGAAGGCTAGTTGGAATTCAAACCAAGCCTGAAACATATATCGCCTGCAAGGTGTCCGTCTTGACTCACGCATTAGCGACCCGCCATTGAAGAAATTTCAGCCACATATGCACCGAACAGTGCTGCATAGGCTGCGCTGGAGGGGAGGAGTCATGCTGCGCCTCCGAGAGGACCAGCGGGACAGCATACATGCCCGCCTCGACCGCTAGCCACCCATCTCGATCGTCACGCAAACGAGTGCCAGCCTCCGCCCAAATCGAGCGGGCAACGACCAAGCTTGACTCTGTTTGGCGTCTCCAGAGTGTATATAAGACAGGTGTTTTGTACGTCAGGGAGGCATGTTGTTCACTTTTTGCCCTCTTTCCCCCCGTCCCTCTCCCTCCTCTCTCATCCCGCTCGTCTACCGCTCACCTCGGCGTCCACTTCCCCACTCTAAGATGTGCCTCTGCCCTCTGTTACCGTCTTCCATCTCTCTTTCGCCGTCTGCCACGTCTCTACCGCCGTCCCAAACCTCTCTGCCGCCGTTCTCAACCTCCCCGCCACTCCCTTCAGCATCCAAGCCGCTCCATCTCCAGTCGCCTGCCGCCTTGTCGACATTTCTTCGCTCTCTTTGACTGATTGTGTCTGCTTCTTCTTCTGCCTCTGCTCTCTTGCGTCGTTGCTCGTTGCTTTCATGTGGTCGTTGTTCACTTTCCGCTCCCGTGCCTCTCCCTGCTCTATCATCCTGCCCGTCCATCGCCCTCCTTAGGGTCCTCGGCTCCCGGTGTTCGATGTCCTCGACGAGTTTCATCTCCGTCTCTGCCGCCGTCGTCCCCATCTCTGCCGCCATCTTCCACATCTCTACCGCCATTTTTCCAGATGTCTGCCGCCGTCTTACAGGTCTTTGCCGCCGACTTCCATGACTCCGCTGTTGTCTCTGCCGCCGTCAACGTCTCTGCGCATGATCGCTGCCCTCTTCAACGTCTCTGCTGCCCCTTCAACGACCCCGTCACACCCTTCACGATGGGCATCGACGCTCCATACAACGTCTTTAGTCGCCTGCCGCCTTGTTTCTATCTTTGATTGACCGTCTCTACTTCGTCTTTGGTTTTGGCTTTGGCTCTCTTTTCTCTCCCATTGTTGCTCATAGTGCTCGTCTAGAAATCCGTCTGCGCTCGTCCCTTGTCTCAATATCTCATGCGTCTCTGTTTATCCTCGCGGTGCTTGCATCTGAACTGCTGTGTATGTGTCTTCGAGACGAAGAGACTGGGGCAGCGGGGAGGATGTGCTGGGCGGGCTAGCAGGAGCTGTCGACGGCAACGGGACACCGCGGCGGAGGACGAGGTTGGCTCCGGGATCTCGCCGCCTGCTGTCTGCGCATCCGTGTCCTCTCAGGTCTTCCATTGTCATCTTTCTGGATCTCTAGCCATAGCGCTTCTCGTTGTGGTCTGTATTATTGGTGGGCCTCGCTGTAGTTCTGGCTTAACTTCCCTCTGTGCTTCTGGTCTAGCTGCGCTTTCTCTCTGCCTTCGTCTCGTCCCTTCTGATGCGTTCCTTGTGCGGCATTTGTATGTGCTCTTCTACTTGGTACCTCCACTCGCCGTCGATGACCGATCTTTCCTGCTCTACGCTTGGTCTAGCTGCGCTTTCTCTCTGCCTTCGTTTCGTTCCTTCTGATGTGTACGTTGCGCGGCATTTGTCTGTGCTCTTCTAGTTGGGTACATCCGCTCGCCGTTGATGTCCGATCTTTCCTGCTCCACGCTCACCATCTAGTCTTGCTTCTTCAGCTCCCCTGTACTTATGCGCTGCACTCGTCCCTGCTCTTTCATTGCTGCCCGTTGGTTCGGTTCTACTGTGGCAATCACCTTGCTCATTGTCGAGGCTGCATGTCTGACGTTCTGGTTCTGAAATGCTAGCATGTGATTGCCTCTGTCTCAGCCTTGCCCCGCCGGCTACATTTCAATCTTGATGTTGATCTGGGTCGCCATGTTGTTGTTTTCTCGCGCTCTTCTACGGGACCGCTATGCTCTGGCACCGGTCGCATCTTAATCTTCTCTTTTTTTTCGTCAGTATCGTGCGCTAATGGACACTCGCCTGGTCTCCGGCTCTGATTTCGCCCTACAGCTTTGCTTCTCCCTGCCCCTTCTTCCCTGTTCTCGATAATTCGGCACATATTGCTCATATTGCTCTGTGGTTCTAATCTAGCCCTCGTCGCTCCCTCGGCCTTCCCTGGACTATGTCTTTCTTATCTTGAGTACGTCCATTGGTCCAGTTGCATCTCTCTTCCCGTCTACGTCTTTGGTTTTATCTTGTGGTTTACTACTGTCTTTTGACTTGCATCCCTGCTTTTGTCGAGAGGCATGCTTTACGATTCCTTTGAATCGTTGCTTATGTCATCTACATCCAGCATTTTTTCGACCCATGCAACGACAGTCTGTGTCGCCTTTTTTGGAAATACACTCCCACGCTATGTCTACTCGCACTTTCAATGCTCCCTCACGATTGCTCATAATGATCACATGAATTGTTGCAAATACAGTAATTACAAAACCATGTAATGCCTACAAATGATACATAAGAGTGATATTGTCGAGATTGACAGCATGAGTAGTGTGAAGATGATGACATCATTCCGGGTTTTAAATTGCATTTAAAACCCGGAATGATGTCATTGCTTAGTAATAGGCCTCGCACTCTGACTTTCTACACTCCCTTGCTTTTGCTCAGAATGATCACATGAATTGTTGTAAATGCAGCATTCAGCAAACCTTGCAATGCTTACAAGTGATGCAGAATAGTGATATTGTAGTGATTGCATAGTGTAAAGACAATGTCATCATTCCGGGCTTTAGATGCAATTTATAACCCGGAATGATGTCATCACTCTTAGTAATAGGCCTGGCACATCTGCCCATACCAAAGTAGCCCGTAGCGCAGCCCGAGATATGTGCTTCGCCCACCGCTGTCCAGTGCATTGCAGGGCGAGCGGCCCAGTTGCATAGCAGTGTCACACAGTGCAGCAGGGGCTCTGCCCTGAATGCTCTAAGTAGTCATTATATTCATCCAATGTACCTGCAATAGATATATGTAATATAAAAGAAATTCTAGAGAAATCTGAGTCCAACTGAGAGTGGAATCGTACCGCCGTGCTGCGCACCGGCCCACTCCCAGCAAGTTTACCGGACAAGCACAATCACGCTGTGGACATGTGAGTTGAGGCACTGGTGCAATACAATCATCGTGCAGGCGATCTCACGTCCGTCACTTACCATTTGCCTGCACAGTTATACGAGTTGGAATCCGCGGTTGAAGTATTGAATCTGCATGGTATACCGTATAATGTACAAGGCGCTCTGTGCGAGCAATCTTATCGCGGTCCTAGCCGCTGGAACTGAGTTTCGCCGCCGGGATCGTGACCGCCGCCGCCCGACCAGTAGCCTCCGTCTCGTTCTCGCGACGCCGCCTGTCCAACAGGACAAACGATCATGTCGCGCATGCCCTCCGGACGCTCGTCGCGCATGCCCTCCGCACGCTCGTCGAGCAGGAGCTCCGCCGACAGCGACTCAACCTCGCGCGAGCGCACGAAGTGCGCGATGGGCTCTGTCTTGGACTGCGCCGTATAGCTGCAGGGCGCGAGTCGATATCACGCACGCTCACAAAGAGTGTGCATCTGGAGGCTCCGGACGGCCAGGTTGTTACTTATTCCACGTGTAGTCGACTGCAAACCGCCTTTGAACGTCACAGTCCGAGTCCTGCGAACCCCTCAATATCTTCCAATTTTGTGGGCCAGCCTTGAAAATGAGCCCGCTATCTGAATGGGATGTGGCTCTTCTGAGCTACGCGCTCGCTAGGACCCGCAGGCGCGCACCGACGACGACTCCCACTCGGCAACGCGCTCCCCGTAGGGGGCGTGCAGGCGGGTCTGTTGGCGCTCGCGAAGGACCTTGCGACAGTGTAGAGGGCGGCGCCATGGACGACGACGATGGTCGTGCATTGGAGGCGCCGTGCAGCACGACGTCACGTGCCGAATTTCGGAAAACCCTGGCTATGGGGATGATGAAGTCGACCAAATTTCAGGACCAATTCTGCCCTCGTCCGGCGGCAATACAATGGACCTCAGACATTGTTGAATTTGTCAAACAAGCCGCCCACAGCTGCGCTGGACCGCAGCACTGCCTTGAATGCTTTAACTCAACTCGAACCTAGGAGCCTCCAGGCCGGACGACTGGCACTTTTGGATGTCTGCGCTCTCGCAGCGTTCCGCAAGGACGTCTCAAAAATGTTCTCTCATTCATTCTCGTGCTTGACGGCCGGCCAGATCTCCAAAGTTAAGTCGTACAGGTTAGAAGAATCGTCTCAGTTTCCACCCGTCCACCTAACACCAAGCGGTCAGTGAAAAGGCGCTGCTAAAAGAGAAAGAATTGGGACGCACACAGCAGGCCCCGGAATCGGATACGCAGACGTGTCTGTGCCGAGGTCAGCATAGGCCAGCATAGGCCATCAAGGCAGATCAAGCAGGATGTACTTACTCAGGTAGACATCGAATACGACGCCCGGCGTGCTGGAGGTATACGCACCCGGGAAAGCCACAAAAGAGGTAGGGAGGGCAGTGCCGGACCCGGTGACCTGGAGCTGGATGCACGATGGGTAGAATTGTGCTCCGGGGTAGACCGCCGCTGACCGGGCGCGTCAGCGAGCGTCGTAGCGTGATGCGAGATTACGATGCATACCTGATTGCAGAGCAACGCTGATTTGGAGTTTAAGTCTTCATCGCGAGCTGCTGTCAAATACTGTATACGCACATTTCATGGCGCACGATGTATTGCCCTGCCTTGAGCTTTGCCGGCACCGTGAAGGTGTAGATGCTGTCCGTGGCGGTGAGCAAGTCTGTCGAGGCCCACTTGCCGTCCGACGTCTTGCCAGACTCAGCCACCTTGAACCAAACGGCCCTGCGGCTTCCGTCAGATACCTGCAAAGTGCAAGAGAAGTTAGAGCTCATACGAGGAGCCGGGTGACCATGCGGTGATGTCGGACGGCGCGCGAGCCATGTATGTGATCATGGGCCCCTTGGATCGGAAATGAGCTGCGAGCACATCATGCGGGATAGAAGTTGAGGCAAAGACACGTACGACGTGCGAAGAGGGCCACGTTGTCCAGTTCAAATTGACCTGCGCTCCTGCCGCAACGGTCCCGTAAATGGGAGCAGGGGCGCTGCCTGGCGAACCGTCGGCCGTGTCCCCGTTGCACTGCAGGCTGCAGAAAGAAAGAAAATTTCCGTCAAACAGGTGCTGAGCAGCGTTGACGCTTGGAGACGCACTCTATCAAGGTAACGTCGGTGACCGGTCCTGCAAGGCAGCAGTAAGCCAATGTATGCAGCGACGAAATGAAACGTGTGCTGAGCGTACCATTGCCAGGGATCTTGCGGATGATGCGCTGCGGGATTGGGTTGTAGTAGGGGTCGGTGTACGAGAGATAGCCCGTGTAGCTCGACGGGCCGGCCACAACTTCCTGCACGTACCCATGTGCAGACGCGCCGCGCAGAGCAGACAAGAGTGCCAATGTCGCGAAAGAGATGCCGATCATGCTGAGTGTGCTGCCCAACCTAGTAGGCTGTTCGGATAAAATGTGTGTCCATTTTTATAGGAAGGCAACGACGAACTGTGTCTGAAAGATGGAGCATAGGGTAATTGTCGGATATCGGACATGGTCCAAGGGTACCTGGATGCGAGAATCACCCGCGGCAGCGATAGAAGCGCAATAGTCAAACACGGAGGCGTGGTGTATAGTGCAATGTAGGGAGGCCGGAACATCATTGGCAGTTTATTGGGGTTCGACGCCAGGGACGAGTGGCGATGTGAGCAGACGACGAGTCACGCATCTTGCAAGTTGTCTCCAGGCGGGCCGCATCTCCACGTGCAAAGCCATTCGTGAGGTCGAGAGCTTGTCCAGTAAGGTGCGCACTGCAGAGAGCGGACCGCAGACACCAGATGACTAGGCCAGAAGCAATGGATGGTGAATGACGAGCATGCGGAACGTACCATGCAACGATCAGGGAAGTTGGACAGGTGCGCAGAAGATTGCTGCTGACAGCAATCAGGGTGCACGCGCACAAGGTCGCATCCCTTCATGCAGAAACTGCGGGGCCATCTTCGTGAGGACTGAGGAGCACCGTTCGGCGGACGCGACTCGAGTTGACATGTGCTTGACTTCCCAGCCGCGAGTGACAGAGAAACACGGAGGACGTGGCGATAAGATGAGAGTAATATTGGTACACATAGGGTGGACGTTTGAACAGCTCTTTGACGAACACGTTGAAGGCTGCAGTGTGAGCAATCGTTCGGCATATGCCGAACCCAAGAAAACCCTGGCTAGGGGGATGGCCCGGGTGAAACTCGACCAAGTTTGAGACCAAGTTTGAACTCGTCCGTCAGCGACCCACTGGACCCCAGCCATTGCGGAATGCATCACACAACCTGCCGACAATTGTCCCCGACCGCGAGACTGCCTTGGGAATCGTAGCTCGCTCGCTGCGAGCCGGGCCGGCCGAGCCTGTCGGCCCGCGCGAGCGCTGTCCCGCATCAGCGGCGGTGGTCGAACGTACAGTATTCAGGGCACACAGTTCCTGAGATATACTTTAAGTTTCTACTCAGGCAGGGCCTCTCGTTCTCCATGGATATGTACATATTTTTCGCCCGCTTGTGCCGGGTGGGCCTCGCGGGCCCACGAGTCGCAACGTGCTTCGTGGCCACACGCTCAGGACCAGTTTGATCACTTACTACGCGTCCGTCCGCCTCGCCATCCAAGCCCGCGGTACTCCGCGGTATCGGATTTGCGTTGGCGCCCCGGCGACGAGTGGATCGAGAGGCCTAGGGATCGAGCCGGCGCTTCGGTATATATTGGCATCCACTCGATCGGACTCGAAGCAAAAGCTACCCTGCAAATCCGACAACTAAGCGCCATCGAGATCATCGTCGGTCCGTCTCAGTCCGTCTCTCCTGGATAGGTCATGGACGTACACGTGATTCATTGTGTGCCCGCATGATGTCGACGATGGACTCAGACTGTGAACTGCATTCGTTGTCACTGGCATGAAACGCGGGACGACGAGTGCACGGCAGCTCAAGCCAGTCGCAGCAGCGGAGAGAAATGATTCGGCTTCAATGATTCGGCTTCGATGCTTTCTGTTCTTACATTCACTTGGACATCCACGCTACTTCGCAATCCCGACGGCCGCATCGACCTCCGGCCCAATGCTCGCGTAAAAGTCGTCCGTCGTCTTCGTCGGCGTCCACCCCAGCGCGCGGGCGCGGTCGCCCCGCGCACGGGAGTTGGAGCCCAGGTACGGGCCCTACGCGGGCGTGTGAGCAGCCACGCCGCGGCGAGACGAAGCAGACGCACCCCGAAGTACTGCTGGATCTCCTCGTCCGTGAAGCTCGTCGGCTCCGCCGTCGCGGACTTGCCCAGCGCGTGCAGCGCCTGCGTGTACGTCCGCGCGGCGTCGTACAGCGTGTACTCGCCGGCCTCACCGAAGTAGAAGCCCTCGCGCCCGTGCGGGGTGTGCGGGTCCGCGCGCGCGGCGTCGAATATAGTCTTGTAGATGTCGCCCTCTGCGATGTTGCGTCAGCCAACGGCGCAGCGAAGCGTATAATATGAGCGACGACGCACGGTCCTGGATCCAGATGTGCGGCCACACGTTCTTTCCCGCGCCGACCACGCCGCCCTGGCCCCTGCGCACGCTCACCCTGATCGCGCCGGGGATCTGCTGCGAGTACGGGTTCGCGATGCCCGCGTCGTACACCGGGCCCGCGCCGATGCCCCATATCGTCGACGGGAGGATGATGTAAGTGCGCACGTAGCCTGCCGCAGGCGATGAGGTCAGCGGCTGCCAAGTAGCGAGCAGTGCATCGGGGACATCGCACCGGCTTGATCGGCTGCGACAACCTCCACGTCAACCTCGCGGTGCGGCTGCGAGGGCGCGAGCGACTCGATCTGCGCGACGTCGCTGTCGTGGTATATGGTCTCGGAGGCGTATTCGCCCTTCGCGTTGTCGATCAGTACGCCTGCCCGATCGCGAGTATAAGCGCAGGCTCCGGTGGCGATACAGCACAGCACGCACCGGTTCCGGACTAGGGGGTGTATCAGCGGCAGAGTGGCAACGTGAAGAGGTGGGATGAGGACGCACAGTGTGGATGTAGATGGGCACCTGGCCCGACTTTGCGTGCCGCGCATTGAGGCCGCGCAATATCGCGCGGGCTGCGTCCAAATCATCTGCGTTGGCCTGGTACGCCGTCAGCCACTCAGCGTAAAATCGGGCAGGGGACGTAAAATCGGGCAGGACGTAAAATCGGGTATGCGCACCGTGTGGATGACGACATCGGACGCGGCCGCGAGCTCCTCGAGCAGATCGCCCCGCGCAAAAGAGCCAGTTTGGGTTTTGACGCCGAGGTCGTTGAGCTTCTTGGCTTTGGCGTCGTCGCGGACGAGGGCTGTGATTTCAAAGGAGGCGTGCTCCGAGTGGGCGAGCAGGCGCTGCAGCACAACGCCGCCGATGTAGCCTGGGGGTGGATTAGAAAGAGATTGTATTAGACGTCGATGAAACGTGCCAGTAGCGCCTGTGATGAAGATCTTGACAGTAGAGGACATGGTCAACAGAGTGCAAGATGCGTTGGAATCGGGGCGCTCGGTGTGCGATGACAAATAGACTTTATGATGTTGGCGTGTCTTACGGTATCACCGTAACGAAAAGACGATGTTTGCCGAATGTTGATTAGTAGCACTTGGTACAACCAGGGCAGATATGTCGGCGATGCCGCGATGGGAGCGCGAGCGCGCAGGAAGACGCCGAGAGGGAAGATTGATGAACGTCAGAGGTGGGCGATATGGAGGAAAGATAGTGGGCGGCGGTGGGCGGTGAGCGGTGGGCGGTGGGCGTTGGGCGTTGTGGGCTGCAGCGTCGGGGGGTCGAGGACGTTGAAAACGTCGAGGACAACGATCGGGAGGGTTGACTCGACAGGGTCCAAGTACTGGCATCTGGCGATGCGATCTGCACAGCACGCGTCGACTTGGTGGACGTTCCCCATATGGACATGGCGCAGGCAAGTCCTCACCATCCAGCCAGACCCGGCGCTGACCTCCTTTGCTTTCCTCCATCACTTGCTCCCGTCACCACCCGCGCCCTTCCCACCTTCCCGAAGCCCCACTGCCACACTCGCCCTCCCCACATCGCTCTCGGTCTTAGTCTGCGACTCCGCCGTGCTCGTCTGACATATACAGCCCTTTCCCCGCACCCGCCTCCCTCAAAATCTCCCTTTTTCTCGCTCCCTGTCCCCCTGCATGGCCGGCGCGACCTCAGGAGACTACGACAACATCTGGGCTCAGCGTCGCTCACGCCCGCCGCAGCAGACTCACCCTTATTATGCTCCGGCCAGCGAGCCTAGCAATGCGCTCCCTGCGTCTAATCCCTCCTACCAGTCTTACGGCTACCAGAACTACCCTGCATCCACCAGTGCCTCCTCCCTCACACAGCCGCAGTCCTCCTTTGTCGCCGCACCCTTCTCTTACAGCGCCCCTTACAACGACCACCAGCCCCAGTCCTCCAGCCTCTATGCGGCGTCGGCACAGGAGTCGGTCTTTACCCCGGGACCGGCTCCTCAGATCGCGAGCTCGTCCTCCTTGTACTCGACCGCGATGCCCGAATCTTATCAAGATCAGAGAATGCACTATCCAGACGGGTCTGACCGGCGGCAGCTCTTCCCCACGTTGACTCTTCCGACGACCGCGGACAGCTCTAGCAGCCTGCCGACCAAGTTTCATCCCCCGCCAATCCATTACGTGCAGCGCGACGAACCGGCTGCCCGCCATCCGGAAGGCGCGAACAAACGCCTCCGTTCAGATGATCTGGACAACGACGATGGTCTCGGGGAGGGCCTCGGGGATGCGGCGCAATCGGCACTGGATAAATTGAAACGCGCTTGCGCGCGGTGCAAAGGTCTAAAGGTACCGTCAATAACCCCTCTCGCGTTCGCCTATGATGGCCTGACCGTCCTTGGCGACCTCCAGGTCCGTTGTGAGTTTCGGGACGACCAGGAGACATGCGAGCGGTGCATCAAGGGGTCCCACGAGTGTGTAATACCGGGTAGGAAGAAGCGGAGGCCCCCACCGTGAGCTACGCGTCAGCTTCTTTGTGACGCTATGTTGATGTGGATACACCGCTATCTCTCAGGAAACGCGAGGTCCTCCTCACGAAGATCCAGGAGCAGGCCGCCCAGATCGCAGAGCTCATGAGCCAGCTCGAGACCGTGCAGGCCTCTGATCGCAAAACCACACAGCTTGCCAGGGAGCTCCCGCGCGATTTTGCCCACTCCACCTTGAGCTCCCCGAACAGCGGGACGCTGACTGAATCACTCGGCTCCGCCGAGGCATCGCCGTTCGCCCTGGGCCACGACGAGTCGCTCTCTACGTCGTCGTACGTCGAAAACGATCCGCCCGTGAGCCAAGAGAGCTCTGCATGGATTATGCAGGCGCGGCAGAAGCTCGAGGCGTTCGGCGGGCTCATTGGGCTCGGCGGCGCGAGCCTCAGCAAGGAGCACTTTGTGGAGCAGGACTTTGAGGACGATTCATCGGGCGACGAGGACGCGGTCGTCGTCAAGGACGAGAGCGAGAGCGAGGACGAGGCCATGGCCACCGCCCGCCCGAGCCACACGGCCAAGAAGCTGTCCAGCATCCCGAGCGAGGCGAGCCCGTATGGCCTGATGGCGAACATGAGCGTAAAGAAGGGCAAGGCGCGCCGCTCCGGCAGCGTCGTCAGCGAGAACAGCGATCTCGGCGTCGCGAACGAGGATTTCTTCCGGCCGAGTACGACGCTCTCTCTTGCGCGTGCTAGCGGGTAGCTAATGCGGTGTACGCAGGTCCGGAGGTCGATGTTGGTCGCCTGTCTATGCCAGGTTACGAGGTGCCCAAGCTCCTCCGCAAAAATATCATCACGGTCCTCGAGGCGGAAAAGCTGTTCAAGATGTAGGATTTTTCTTTTCCCTTTTGCCTATTTTCTGTGGCTAAGACGCGACATAGTTACTTTGACTGGATGAACATCTCTCTTTCGTTACTAGACCCTGTCCTGTACACGGCGCAGCAGGTCTATTGGCGATGTCCGTTCTTGTTTACAGTTAGTAAGTGTCATTCCACTGCCTAGCTCTGCTGCTGCTAAAATGTTACCGCAGTATGCGCCATCGCGTCTCGATTCGACAAGGAGCGGCCGGACTTGTACCCCACAGCGATGGAATACGCACGGCAAGACGCCGGCGCCGCCTTCCTCAGCGGCGAGAAGCGCGTCGAGGTCGTGCAGGCGTACATCCTGCTCAGCTTGTACCCGACGCCGGGGCGGCGGTGGGAGGACGATAGGTGCTGGATTTACCTCGGGCAGGGCATTCGCATCGCGATGGATATGAACCTGCACCACCCGAACACGGCGAAGCCGCGCAGCGAGCAGCACGCGCGCGAGATGCTGAACCGCACACGCGCGTGGCTGAACTGCTTCAACCTCGACCGCTCGATGGGCAGCCAGTACGGGAAGGTCACGGTCATCCGCAACACGGACTACGTCGCGAGCCGCGCGCCGGTCTGGTGGAACTCGTCCGTGTACAATATGGAGCACTTCGACATCCACCTGTGCGCGTACAACGCGGAGCTCCGCGTGCTGAACGACTTCATGATGCAGGTGTACAGCGACCCGAACCACCCGACCGGGCTGAACAAGGTGCGTTTGAATGATGAATGTCCCGGTTGTGTTCTGAGCACGCGCGTGCCATGCAGGAAATCGACTTGGAAAAGCTCGCGTCGGCCACGGACGACAAGATTGAGCAGCTTCGGATGGAGTGGTTCTCCCGCCTGTCAGACACGGACATGAACAACGAGCAGAACCGCTTCCGGATAGGGCTTCTCAAGCTGGGCTACAGCTACGCGCGGCTGGTCGCTCTTTCTTTCGGTTTCCAACACGCCTTTGGGAAGAACAGCACGGATGAGAATCCGTTTCTGAACCGGGTGCGTTCCATGCATGTTGTTCTCCTGCGTTTCAGCGGGCTGATGCGGGGTATCAGTGCATCAACGCGGCGTCCGATGTTGTAAGCGCGATGGTGGACGACATCGGGCGTCCCTCGCAACGTACGTCTTGATGCCGAGTCTCCACTGCACCACCCGCCTAACGTCTCCTTATAGGCATCTATGTGAAGCACGGGCCTGACGCTCAATCTGTCTTTGTGTCCTTCTCATGTACATTCTTGATCAAGGTAAGTATAGCCTCTGCTTCGCGCTTTAGCCGCTGACCGCCCATTTGTGCAGCTCCTGCAGCCGAAGTACGCCGGGTACATCTCGCCTCTGCAGCGCGAGGAGATCATCAACACGGTGCAGCGCGCGGTTGACTTTGGTGGGAGCGCGGACATCAGCATTGATGACCGCCACGGGCCGAAGCTCTTCTCTCGCTTCATCGGCAGGCTGCTCGAGGACGTTAAGGCGCAGCCGCCGGGCGGGAAGCGTGTGCCGCGCCGCGCCGCGAAGCGCACCGTGCAGCCGCCGACGGCAATCCCCGAGGACGCGCAGGTCCACGTGTTCACGCAGCCTTCGCCGCCGGCCGCCGCAAAGGGGTACTTCGCGCCGCTGCCGCCGTCGCGCCCGACGACGCCGTTCGACCATTTCGCGGGCCCCGCCGACAAGACGCAGTTCCAGAACGCCGCGGGCGGGGTCATGGGCATGGACGCGACCGAGTTTTTCCGCGCGCCGCTGCCGCTGGACAGCGAGATCCTGGAGTCGATGCAGTCGCTGTCGGCGCTGTCCGAGCTGCAGGGCACGATGCTGCCTGGTGAGCATTGGATTTTTGTCTTTGGACGCGTGTGTTCTGACTTGGACGGTGGTTGCAGGATTTGGATGGATGGGCCAAATGCCACCCCTGGATTACGCAACGCAATATGGGCATGTCCCACAACCGAACTTCCGTTAGTCGCTGTCCTGTATCTATCTGTATTTGTGGTTTTCTTCTTCTCCTTGGGATGTCCTTCGCTGGGTTTGCTCGCTGGATGTAATGCTGTCGTTGTCGTTGTCGTCATATCATGATCCTTAGTTGCTTTGATCTTAGTACAATATTAGAGATCTGTCAATCCATATAACACTAATTTCGCCCTTGCGCTCGTCCAAATAATTTTGTCACTTTGTGAGTCAGATGCGGGGCAATCGGTGTTATCGCGCTTATCAGATAATGCTCACCCTTGATCTACGGCCCGTGCCTTCGCTGCCCTCCCCGCACGGACACCATCGATGCCAGATTTACCGCAATAATGCTGGTGGACGTTGCTCCTCTCGCTGGACCACCACCGCCATGCTCCGTGCCACCGACCTCCCGCCGCACGCACGCGCCTCGTTCGCCACCGCCGCGCGTCTGCTCTCTTGCTTGGTCACCGAGTCGCTCCTCCGCGCGCTCTACGTCCCGCTAGACAGCCCCGGCTGCGTCGGTGTATGTGTCGTGCTGTCTGGGACGGCGTCCGCGAAGGCGCCGACCGCGTACACGGCGGACGACGTGCTGGTGCTGGTGCCGCTGCGATATGTCCCGGTGTTCAAGCACGACTCGGATGCGACGGACGCGTGCGGGCGGGAGATCGCGCTGCTCGACCCGCTGGATATGCTCCCGCTTGTTTTGCAGGTGCACCGGGGCAGCGATGCGCGCGAGAAGGTGTGTCTTCATGATGACAGCACAGCGGTTTCTGACCCTGCTGCCAAGGTCGTGTTAGATGTTGTGGGGGCGCTCGACGCGGCTGGTTGGGAGCTTGGCAAGGCGGTAAACCTCGTCGCGCTTGAAGATTCAGTGGAGCTGTGGCACACCTATGCGCGTAGCATCGAGCTCGAGGCGCCGATGGCTGCGGATATCGCGAGCGAGCTGGCGAGCGCGGTCAAGTGGCAAACCTATTCGTACGAGCACCCGGCAAATGCGCCGCTCTTCGACTCTCCCAGCATAGACTGGGAGCAGTCCATTGTCGAAGGGCATCCCATGCATCCCGTACGTGCTGGATTCCGTGTGAGCTGTCCGCAATCGCTGACTGAAGGGTGTGTAGATGCACAAGACACGGCACTTTCTGCACCCGATACCTCCCATTGAGCCTGGCGACTACGATTTGTATTCGCCTCGCATCCGACTTGCTGCACTCCCTCGCGAGAGCCTGAAGATCACCGGCGACTTCGAGCAGCTCACGCTACCCGTCCTGGAATGCGCGTCAAAGAATGCGGGTGCCCCTCTAGAAATTCCAGAAGGGCACGTAGTGGTGCCTGTGCATGAGCTGCAAGTGCATCACATTCTCGCAAAATTCTCGGAGGCTGTCATATACCCCGAAGCGTTCCACGTCCCCGCCAGAGCGCAGCAGAGCATCCGGTCGGTCACGCCTTTGCGTTCGAGGCTGCGTTCCCAGAGCTGATGATTGCTGCAGCTCCGTAGTTCTATCTGACGCGCTCCACGAGACGCATCTCAAGCTTGGCGTCGGCATCAAGCTCACATCCGCTGTGCGCACCATTTCACCCGCGAGCGCGTACCTCGGCCCGCGTTTCTCAGCGCAGGTCGTGCCCGCGCTCCGCATAGACCCTGCGATCCTTACGGTGGCGAAGGAGCTCGCGAGTGTCGTGCATGCGCACCCGGACGGCGAGATCGCAAAGCACTGTGCGGCGATCGTTAGGGAGTGCCACGAGAACGGCAGCGAGGCACGCGGGGAGCGGCTCATCGTATGCACGAGTCTTGTGGAGAGCGGGCATGCGGGCGTCGAGAGCGGGGTGCCCAGCGTTGTGCGCGTCTTTGGGCTGGATACTGAGGAGAAGCGGATAGCATGGCTTGATAGGTGGGCATCTTACTCTGTTTATTCTACTCTCTCTGACCTCGGGAATCTACTTTCTCGCAGGTTTGTGCAGCTGTTCTTTGCCGCGTTCCTCCCGCAGGTGCTGCACAACGGCGTGGCCTTCGAGGCCCACCCGCAGAACACCGTCGCCCGCTTCTCGCTCGCCGCCCCGCACAAGCTCCTTGGCTTCATTATCCGCGACTTTGGTGGGCTGCGTGTGCACCCGCCGACGCTGCTGGCTTCAACGGGGGTCGCGCTCGACGTGGCGCCAGGGCACTCCGTTATCGCCGATACGCTGGACGACGTCTACACGCGCATGTACCACACGATGATCCACAACCACCTGCAGCAGCTCATCCGCGTGCTCGAGCTGCATTACAACGGCAAGGGATGGGACGTCGTGCGTGCAAGGCTGCGGCAGGCGGTGCCGCGGGGTCATGCCCTGGAGCGGGTGTGGTTGAGCGAGGACGCAAAGACGCTGCCTGGTAAATGCTTCATGCGGATGCGGATGGTGGGAGCATATCGGCATGTGAGTCCGCTTTCCACCTCGCTTGAGAGTTATTCTGATTGATCACAGCATCTCCACGCACCGTTCCCGAATCTCCTGCATTATATGGGCACCAGCCGAAAGGCCGACGAAGACTCCCAGCACTCTCATGCCGTGCAAGGATAGTCATTTATTACCGTGATAGATATGCCTCGGGATGTCTTATTAGCGCCTCAGGCTGCGTCCCTGCGCAGTGGTCTAGCAGGCAAGACACTGTCATCATTGCTGTGCCTTCAACCATAGGCCCGATAAATAAATTGAGACATGGGACACATGTGCCGGTACCCCGCTCAAGGATCCCAGAATGCAGGCCCGAATGTGAAAACGACGGCCGGGTCAAACTGCGAAGGGGCACACGTTCCGTGCCACGCTTACACGCTAGCAGGAAATTCCCAGCAGGAACGCGCTGCGCACCTAGGCTTTGAACGTGTTCCACGTCACTCTTGCGTAAAACCATTGAAAGAATATGGTGCGAGATGGCGAGTGCCAGTAAGATGCCTCCGCGTGGGGCAAGGGCCGCATCTAATCAGATAAGTCTTCTGATGGGGCATCTTATCAGATGCGCGGGAACGGTCTCCAGTCCGAGTCGGATCGATCGCTTCCCGGCGAGCTCACCAGCGTCCGCCCATTGACTCTCAAATACTCTCACAAAGCACAAATGCAGCCAACTAGCTTTCCCCCTCTCGGTGTCTTTCTCCATCTCCCCTCCTCTCCCAAGCCCGCTGCGGTGCGCCCGCTGATTTCGCACTCGACCAGGCATCGCCTCGGTTTTAAGACACTGGCAACCTCACTCCCCGCACCTCCCCCCCTTTTCCATCCTACACCACGTCCTTGATACCACCATGACGCTCATCTTACAAGCTCACCCATCTGCCGCAAATTTTGCGCACATGGCGCCAAAATCGACCGCTACGGGCTCAAGTTCAGCCGCCAAGGGCAAGGTCCCCGACGTCACCCGCCACGGAACTGCAACATTGGACGCTGTGTCGACACTGGATCCCCATGCTCGGGCGGGCTTCGCAGTGACGTCTCGGCTGCTGGCCAGCATCGTAACAGAGTCGCTGCTCCGTGCGTACTACGTTCCCCTCAAGTCGCCCGTCGCCTCTGGCGTCTGCGTCATTCTGTCCACCCATGTCATTGGCGAGCCTGTGGTGCTGGAGCGCTCCCTCCGCCCCGCGGACGTGTTCGCCATCGTGCCGCTGCATCATGAGCCTGTGCTCAAGGGCAAGGCCAGCATCCACGGAAGCCCGATTTGGCTTCTTGATCCGTTAGATATGCTGCCCGCCATCTACCAGCTCAACGAAGGACACTCAAGAGGTGAAGAAAATGAGGTACGTACTACAGATAGAATCCTTGATTTGACGCATATCGGCTGACGTCGCCTGCAGAGCGAGTTGTCAGCCGCTATTCTGTCGCAGCTAGTCCCCCCGCCATGGGAGTTAGGTTCTGTCACCTGGCTGTCAACGGTACTCGATCCCCTTCATTGGTGGGGGAAATTTGCGCAAGATGTCATGATAACGAATGACCTCCGTGCGAGCCTGGCCGACGAGCTGGAGAGCTCGTACACATGGCAGAGTACGTCGTCGCCCCGTCGCCCTGCGCATGTGTCTGATGACCTCCATACAGGAGCTGCATACGAATCACCTCCCCCCTACCCAACGCTCGACTCGCTGCCCATTGAGTGGGAGCAGTGTCTTCTTGAAGGCCACCCGACGCACCCCGTAAGGGACCCCGATTTGTTCCTCGCCATGCTACTTACATTGTCGTGATCTCCAGATGCACCGAGCGCGGAGAACACTCCCTCCACTGCCTGCCGTGACACCTGCGGATAGGGACTGGCACCACCCACGGATACGCTTCGCCCTGGTACCCCGCAAGAGGCTGGAATTCCAGGGGGCGTTCGAGCGCGAACTCGAACCCCTCACGCGCCTCGCGGCTCAGCGCGCCGGGAAGTCGCTGCCAGATGCAGATGACGACCGCATAGTCATGCCACTCTACGATCTGCAAGTGACCAATGTCCGGGAGAAGTTCCCCGACATTGAGGTCCTGGGTGAGGAGTTCAGCATTGAGGCTCTGGGACAAGTCAGCATCCGGTGCGTAACTCCTGCCGCGCCGGCGGGATATAAATGCTTACCGATGTGCCCGGTTGTGCCGCAGTACCGTCGTCGTGCCCGAGATTCCACGGACAGCTTACAAGCTCGCCGTGGGCATCAAGGTGTCCTCCGCGCTCCGCACGATCTCGCACTTTACCGCCAACCTTGGCCCGCGCTTCTCGCAGCTTGTCCCCAAGTTGGCGATCGACCCTCGGATCTTGCACATCGAGAGCGAGACTGCAAGCGCAATAGTCGTGAGGGACGCAGAGGGCGAGCTGCTGAATCCAGACGTTTCGAAACACTTCACCGCGGTTCTCCGAGAGCAGTATTCAGCGCGAGACGACGAGGCGGTCGTGGTGTGCGCGGCGCTGCTCGAGTGGGGGCACCCGGGCGTGCCGGCAGGCATCCCTCTCGTCCAGCATATCCTGGGCCTGGACACCGAGAGAAAGCGGATCGCGTTCTTCGACGAGTGCGTGAGCCCCTGACCTGCGATAATTTGATGCTCATATCACTGCAGATACACCCGCCTGCTCGTCGCCGCCGTTGTCCCCGCGCTCCTGCACAACGGTCTTGCCTTCGAAGCGCACGCACAGAACACGCTCCTGCGCATCTCGCGCGCCACACGCACACCGATCGGCTTCGTCATGCGGGACCTCGGCGGCCTGCGCGTGCACGCGCCGACGCTTTGCGCATCGACGGGCGTGCCGTTCGCGTTCCTGCCGGACCACTGTGTTGTCACCGCGTCGCGGGAGGAGGCCGCGAAAAAGCTTTATCACACGCTCGTGCATAACCACCTCCAGCGGCTCGTGCGTGTGCTCGGGCTGCACTACAGCGGCGCAGGATGGAAGATCGTGAGGCGGCATCTGGAACAAGTCATCCCACAGGAGTCGTGGTTGTGGAATGTATGGATGGCGGAGGATGCGGAGAGCGTGTCGGGGAAGTGCTTGGTGAGGATGAAGCTCCAGGGCGTGTATCGAGACGTGAGTTACTACTTCGTGCTCGCCATTCTTGCGTTGACGTTGTGATTTGATAGTCGGTATACGAGCCTTTCCCGAATCTGATCAAATACCAAAACACTCAACAAATGGTTTACACCTAATTTGAATGATGGAATATATCAAAATGTACGGACATGTACGGACCTTGGCAGGTGGCGTTTGCTTGGATACTGTCGAATGAGAAGCCTACATCTCCGCTCCCATCGACATGTTGTGTAGTAGTCTTACTTAGACGTCAACCTCCCCACTCACTTATATGTAATATGGAGCTATCAGTTACGCTGTGACAGTGCTCATGTTTCATCATTTGACCATTTCATATCCACTGAGAAGACAGTTAGGTTGAGTAAACAATGATCTTGTCCAAGTCGCCCGCATATGCTGTGGCAGAAAGGCGTCATCAGTCAATATCATGCGACAAAATCAGTAAGGTCTTACTGCTCATTCCCGCTCCAAAGGTAAGCGTATTGCTTCCTTGGTTAAGATTCAGCTTCACCGGCATGCTGAGCATGACGTGCCCGCTCCCGGTGTTCGGCTGGTCGACCAGGACGCTTGATCCGCCGTTCACACTTCGTAGCAATTCAATCGGGTCTAGGACATGTGAAAAGGGCGTGGGCGCGCACCTGACCGTCGTGTTCCTCCACGTCGAGTCGCCATTAGCATAGTAAAGCGCGACCCATTGCGCCTTGCCCTGGCCCTGCACCGTGATAGCGACAGACCCTCCCTCTCCGAGATAGCCGACTCCCTTTCCGCCCGAGAAGGAGCTATCTGTCAGTAACGTCGCATTGCCGCTCCTGGTCCCGCCCTCCGCCTCGTACGTTGTTCCCGATGCGACCGAATACGTGCCTGCCCGCGCACCCATCAGCACACTGTGCCCTGTTGATATATGCTGACATACCGGCGTTCACGTTGACGGTCCAAACATCCGCGTGCACTATCTGCGGCGCGCCGGAGGACCAGTCGAGCGGGTACCAGATGTACGTGCTGCTGCCAAGCAAGTCAGGGCGCCAGCGGTCGCCCATATAGATCGCATTCGAGCCGAGCGGGAGGTCGTACGCGTTCTGCGAAAAGTAGGTGTTTGTGGCAGGGGGTGCTATGTCATTCTGCGCCGACCATGTGCCATGAAGAGACTAGTGGGCGTGGGCGTGCGTAGGCGTTAGTATGGATAGCGAAGTGGTCGGAGGGGCGAGAAGGCGTACGGAGCTAGTGAAGTATTTATTGGGGTTGGGATCCCATCCACTAGTATGAGACGCAATGAGATAGTAGACCTAATCCCAGATGCTTGAGTGGAGGAGCGCAGCAAAGTGAGGACAACGCTCACCCCGTTTCGCTTCACGATGCCCGGAGCCTCCAGCGTTGACCCTGGACGCGCACGACACTCAGCTCACGGGAAAGAACTGCGATGTGACCACGTACCATTGAGCGCGCTAGCAACCGCCGTGACATTGTAGTAGTTGCTGTCCAGCTGGGAGATCTTGAAATCTTGGTTGTTGTCTGACGCATACAACAGGTATGCCGTCTGGTCATCTAGTAGATGTATTGGTGACAACCCCATCAAGTTGCATCTCTAACACACCGTCCAGGAAGAGACCCTCATCGCGAGAGTCTGCACCGAGGGGTTTCCAGCTGCCTTTGTATGTGTATGGTCCGCAGGGGGACTTGGCTGTCGCCACACCGACCATAGCTGCACCATAGCTAAGATTCATCAGCGGAGGAGAATGGATAAGACAGTCAGCAGTATATGGGGTAGGTACTGAACAGACTCACCTGCTGGTGTCCGAGTGGAACCACATCACGTATTCTTGATTCTGACGTCTATCTTAGCAGTTATTAATACCAACGTAGCCGTACACGCACCTTGTTGTTAAAGATCACTGCGCAACATCCCTCCTAAGCGATGTTTTTCATCGACGAAAAAGCACGACCCACCCTTTGGACGTTCCAATATGTTGGATGTAGATATCATCGTGCCAGATTGAGGCGACAACGCATCATTTTGCCTCGTCCAGGTTGCCAGATCCGTCGACTAGCGTCCAGCCCAGTTCATCGACGCGTTCAGTAAGCCTTAGAACGACGCACCGTGTAGCATGAGACGGCCTTGAACAGTGCGCTATTTTCTGACTTGTCCTCGCCGAACCAGTAGAACGTGCTTCCAACCTACGCACCACAACATTGAGCGAAACACATTATTATTTTGTTCTGATGTCAAATAGCTCACCTTCAAGATGCCTGCTCCATGTCCCTGAATAGTGTTCCCGCTTGTATCAGTCCACCTTGCTCCAGAGACGATGTCTACTTGGGCGTATGCAGCGGATGCCCCAAGAGCAGAGACGAGAGCAAGGTGCGGAAGACGAAGATGCATGGCAAGAGCCCACGAGCCTGACACAATTGACACATTATATGACCTTGCCGCCTAGTCATCACCGCGGTATCAGGGGGCATACCGAAGATATCCCTCGACACCCGAGAAGCAGCTTCAGCAGCATATGTGGACAGCGGCACCTCCGAGAGAGCAATTCAGGAACTCCATGTTTAGAGGCGGGCGGGCCGCTCGAGGACACGAGGGCAAGATGCTTGCGTCACCGCAGGTAGCAGTGGGGAGGAAGAAGTAAAAAAAAGTGCTCGTGGTTGTCGCCACGAAGCCGCATATACATAGAGAGAAGCCGCGCGGCCCGCGCCACATGGTGCCGCGGTGGAATCATCGGTCAATGATGTCCAGTCGGCTCCCAGACCACTGAAACAGTGGGACTCCCAGACCACTGAAACAAATTGCATGAAAATGAGCAATGATTCATGCAGACAATAAAGAACTGGGGCTTAGGATTCGCCGTCGAGCAATCGGCGTGATTGAAGTGCATGGTTTTGCTCGAACGGCGTAAGGTCGAAGACATGTCGCTCACCAACTCAGATGACCCAATATTCTAGCATACGGCCGGTGCTCCGAGGTACAAAGGCTTGCTTCGCAGTGCGCACGAGGGAGGTAGACCTGTGACCGTTTATGTTTTCGATTCTGCCGCTGAGCCACGCGCTTGTCAGTGTGTCATTCCACGCCTTTCGTCATCTCACTGAAAATCCTCTCTTGGCATGCCCAGATCTTTCTGACGAGCAAAGAGCGCGTGAACGACTTGTCAAACTCCGCCAACCGAGCTCCCACCGACAGTCTCACGTTGACGATAGCGCGGGGCGACGCCATGGGTGCGATTTTCAAGTGCGAGACTTTTTCTTCACCCCAAGCACTGACGCAGCGGCGTGACGATCTTCAGAGAGTCAAGGATCGTTGTCGGACGCGGTGTCGGAGAGGTGCCCAACGCAAGGGGAAGGGCGAAAGGCTGTTGGATGGTTACGACGATAGCCGAGATGTTGGACAGCCCACTCGCCAATACTCTCCTTGATTGCTCCTTGATATAATATAAGCGTTTCAGACCGTCGGCATATCGAAGAGAGGCAACTCGCGACGTACCGAACTTGACACTGTCCATCTGTCCGCCACGTTGTCGATCGAGCCAATGGGGGTGGTAATGGAATGCCCCAAAAGAGAACCGTTGCGCGGAGTCTTCAACAACACAAGGGTCAAAGACAGGACTATGTCGCGTTGATTCGACTGCCAGTGATCGCCGACCTCGCCGACCTCGCTGTTGGTTGTGGCAGAGCAGTTACCCGCACCGCCTTTCTGCACAGCCGTGGCACCGCAGTGGAGGCAAAAAAGACGACGCAGTGTATATGATGCTCCGTCTTGGACGTGGTGGGCGCAAGGTGGGAGTCGTTGGCAACATGCATCGCTGCGCAGCGGCGTCGCCTCTGCGGCCGAGCGGGAATGGCCCGGCCCGCCTCGCATGCCCCAAACGGGCGATCAAGCTGTGACGCAATAACTGGAGGCCCCTTGCTCGCGTATCCCACAGCTGTGGTGGGCCTGGGATCTTTCCCGAGACACCGCCCCGGGCCCGTCCCACTCACAAAACCGTTGTAAGTGAGCTCGTCCACCGCCATCACAGCAGCACCCGCAGCACCTCCCGCGATGTCGAAAGAGGCCATCCTCGGCACCCTAGTCATCGTCGTCCTCAAGGCGCGCAACCTCATCGACAATCACACCTTCTACAAGCAGGATCCCTACGCAAAGCTCCAGCTCAGTGGCGCATCCAAGCAGACAGAGCCCGACCTCAAGGGGGGCCAGCACCCGGTCTGGGACGCCGAGCTCCGCTTCCCCATATCCAAGGATGCCTCCGACAAGAAGAACCGCATCCTCACCATCCAGTGCTACTCCAAAGAGCGCAAGGATGATCAGCTCTTAGGTGAGGGCCAGCTTGACATCGCAGAGACGTTGAGGACAGGCGAGTTCGATGGTGCGTATGTGTGGCCCTGCCAGATAACCCTGTACTCACGCACCGGATCGCAGACTGGATACCCCTGCAGCTCGGCAGCGCGCAGCGCGGCGACATATACCTCGAGATGACCTTCTTCGCCGCCGGGCCCGCACCCCTCGCGCGTCGCGCATCGAAATTCATACCCTCCGAGCGGCTCGCGCGCCCGGCAGCCCCCTACGCCAACTCCCTCGCACCGACCACACCGCCCAAATCGCACGCGAACCTCGCACCGCCACAAACGTCCCCACATCTCCTCCCGCCGGACCTCTTACCCGGTGGAGGCAGGCAGCCGCGCCCGGAGCATCAGCAGCACGGGCGGCAGCGGCAGTCGGGGTCGGGGCAACAGCAGCACCTCACCCCGCCCTCTGCCTCGCACAGCCACTCGCCGAAGCGCGATGCCGCGTTACCACCGCTGCCAGCGAACGGCGCCCCCGAGCCGTTCGTGCCCAGCATCCTGCGCCCGGGCCCGCACCGCGACTCTCAGCCCGTGCAGGAGACGCGCCCGGTGCCCCTCGACGCGGGCCTGCACGCGCGGTACCCCGGGACGGGCCCGACCCACTCCTCCCCGCCCGCGTCGGCCAGACACTCGTTCGCAGGCGCGCAGGACGTGCCCCGCCCGCACCCCGGGCAGTACGCGCAGGACTACCAGAGCCCGATCCCGCCGGCGCCCGCGCAGGTGCGCCCCGTGTCCTCGTACGAGCAAACTCCGCAGGCGCGCCCCGTGTCGACGTACGAGCAACCTGCGCAGGCGCGACCCGTGTCATCGTACGAACAGCCCGCCGAGGCACGTCCGGCGCCGTACGAGCAGCCCTACCTGCCCGGGGCGTACCCCGGCTCCCCTCCGCCGAGCACTGCGCCCGTCCACCAAGCGCACCACCAGCACCCCCCTCCCGGCGGCGGCTACGCGCAGCCCGACGGCCGCCTCCAATCCAGCGGGCCCTTCCCGCCCGCGCAGGCGCAGGCGCAGCCCTACGCGCAGGGCTACCCCCCCGCGCAGCAGCCGCACTACGCCCCGCACACGCCGCCGTCGCCCGTGCCCGTGCAGCCCGACTCGCGCCCGTCGAACGGGTACTTCCCGCCCGCGCAGGCGCCCTACGCACCTGCACAGGCGTACCCCCCACAGTACCCCCCGTACGCCGCGCCCCAGTCGCCCGTGTACGGGCCGGGCTCCCCACCGCCGCCCGCGTCGTACCCGCCCTTCGCCGCCCCCTCGCAGTACACAGGCGGCTACCCCCCAGCACCTGCGCCCGGCGCGGCCCCGTCCTTCCCGATGCCGATGCCCGGCGCGCAGGGCCCGTCGTACGGCGGGTACCCGCCGTCGCCGCCCGCCCGCGAGGAGCTCCCGGACCCGTACCTCCTGGAGCGCTACAAGACGCCGCTGCCGCTGCCCCCTGGCGCGGACACGCCGCGCCCGCACCAGCACCAACCGCAACCACAACCGCAACCGCAAGCACCACAACCACAACCTCAACCTCAACCTCAACCTCAATGGCAGCCGGTGCGGGAGAGCGCGGACGAGCGCGCGGCGCGCGAGATGCAGCAGCGCGAGGAGGAGGAGGACCGCCGGCGGCGCGAGCAGGAGCGCATCGACGCGGAGCTGGCGAGGAATCTCGATATGGAGCTCAACCTCGGGGCGGAGGGGGGCGGGCCTGCTGCTGGGATGGGGAGGCAGGAGAGCGAGCGGTGGGTGCCGGGTGGGTGGCGGCCGAGCTAATTTATTTGACGGATTTACTTATTGAGGACGAAGGATTGAAGCAGTACATACTATCTCCAACTGGAGGATTTTTTAGAAAAAAAGCTAATGTAATGGTCAAGAATTGGGTTGCTACAAAGTCTGTCTTCCAGACTATCAAGATATTGTAGGGTAGTATAGTACATTCTAGCGCTGCAAACAATCATCGTCACCACCTCATGCATAGCTCATGTCCCTTGGACGCCGGCCCGTGCCGTTGCCCACGAGCCCCTGCTCACTGAGCTCGTGCTTATGTATGCCCTTGCTCATGCGCAAGTCGTACACGAACGTGAGGAGGTACAGCGTGAAGCCGAACGCGATCGTCCACTCGAGCACGCCGCCCGCGTTCGTGCTGCGCCACAGGCAGATCGCGAACGCGACGGCGAGCACAATGAGCGCGCCGGCGATGACGGCCTTCATTATGTACGCGCGCCGCAGCTGCGCAGCGTAGCGGTAGTCCTTGTACAGCCAACGGAACTGCCAGTAGTTAGACCATTAGTCACGCAGAAGAGGATGGGAGTCGCACCTCGATGATGGTGAAGATCGCGGAGAGCCCGACGCCGACCATGAACATGAGCAGGAAGCCGCGGTGCGCGGACTGGTGGCGCTTGGTGTCGAAGACGGAGAGCAGGATGAGCCCCGCACCGCCGATGACGGAGCCCAGGACCGCGAGCCACGAGAAGACCGACTCGCGCCTGCGCATGTCCGGGTGCAGTCTGTCCAATGCCCAATCCATCACGTCACCGTCAGCGCATCCATGACACGATATGTCTCAGATTAGGAGAGTACGCACCGGCCGTTATGGCGCAGCACGCGCTCGCAAATCAGCGTGAGCACGAAGCCGACGGCGGTGACAGAGCACCCTGCGATGAAGAGCGGCTTGAGGATGTCCGCGCCGATGTCGGAGATGTAGGGGATCGAGCCGTCCTCCGAGACGTAGTGCGGCTTGCCCTGGGCGGCCCACGTCACGATCATGGCGAGCAGTGTGCCTGCGCCGCCTGTCAGCACCGGTCTCGGATAAGAGGGCTGGCCAGGACGTACCGAACCACACAGCGGCGGTGAAGGCGGGTATCCAGACATATGCCCAGTGGTGGTGGCGGTGAGAGAAGAGAGCCATTGTGATGCAGACCGGGCGGCGAGCGGGAGGATATTAAAGGCGGGTGGCTGGACCGAGAGAGACCTGGGCGGGACGGGAGGAGGAAGTGAGGACGGTCCGTGGGTTTTGTAGGCTGAAAAGCAGGGGTCATCGTCGTCGTGTGACGTTCTCCACGCAGTTTGGCAGTGTGTGGGCCAAGTTGGAGCGTCGTGCGATATGCGTCTGTCCTCAACCCAGTCAGTGACGTCACACACGCACCATGCTGACTGCAAGTCTTCTGACAAGTCGGGCCCCGGCTGCTGACTGTGGACCGAGTCCCAGAGCGCAGAGATTCTCGCAGGAACCCCAGTCGATAATGCAATCCTCCAATATTCATTTGTGCGACGGGCACAACAAGAAAGACACAGAAGACGAAACAGTAATAGTATAGTATACGAGAGAGCAGGAATCATGGTGATGAACATGCAGACGAATGGCTGCAGAAACGGTTTGCGCTGGCGAGACGAGAGAGAGAGATATAAAGAAGAAAACACAGGGATGGCCCAGAGAGTGTGAGAGGGCGCATATATAAACAAGGGCGGGAACGGTCGAGAAACGGGTCGGTCCGACGTGAGGGGGAGGAGAGGAGAGGCGGGCGAGAGAACGCGGGACGCGGCGAGAGACAGGATCATGCCGCGGCGGCGACGGGAAGACGCGTGCCAGCCTGTGATGGCGGCGAATCTGAACATTGCGCGAGCTTGCTGAAAATCTGCGCATGGACGCCCATCAGAGCTGCACCTAGCCGGTCGCTGTCTACGCACCTTGACAAACACCGGGGCAGTCTGCCCGCCGCTCACCGCCCACTTCCCGTCGATGATCGTGAACGGCACGCCCGTGACGCCCTTCGACCGCGCCTCCGCGATCTGGTGCTGCGTCTTGGCCAAGCACTCGTCGGTCGCGAGAAACGCCAGTGCCTGCGCAAACTCGTCAGCGATGCCGCATCATCACGTTGCAGGGTGCGGCCCCGAGGCCGGCAGAGTTGCCGACGCGGGCGCGATAAACGGCACGCACCTTTTCCTTCGACATCATCTCAGCCTGCACCGCGAGGTCCGCCAGCACGTCGTCGCGTGAGATGTCCTGCTCTTCTTCGCAGTACGCGCGGAAGATCAAGGTGGTGAGCTTGAGCTGCTGGCTGGATCCGCCGATGTCGTATGCCTTCGCCATAAGTCGGTGCGCTTGTAGCGTCACGCATAGCGGGCCTCCGAACGAGCTGGAAGCATGCAGGTGAGCAATGCATTCTGATCTTGGCAGGTGAATGCCAGGCGGGAATGACTGCCGCAGCTGGCAAGGGGCGGTGCGCAACGCACGCCCGCCGCACTCGCCGCGCGTCGAGACGACGGGGGAGAATAAGGAGGTGATGCGCTTCTCGCACTCACAATTGGATATCGGCCTCCTCGCCTTTCGCCAGGACGATCTGCTTCGCCTGCTGCCACTTTTCGCGTCCGAATCTCTTCGCATGCCACTCGTCCTTGTCGAGGCCGTCGGTGGGGAGGGTTTGGTGGAGGACGAAGGGGCGGTACTCGAGGTCGAAGACGACGGGGAGGTTGGCGCATTGGGCGATGGCCTTGAGGAGCTCCTGGTGGCCGATGAAACACCACGGACATGTCTGCGAGCGCTTAGCGGGCAGCCAACGGGGGGCGAGGGAATGGAAAGCGCACAAAGTCAGAGATGACCACGAGCTTGACGCTGCGCTTGTCCACGGCCATGGCGGGGGGGCGGCGGCAGGGGGATGGTTGACAGGGCTGTGGAGGAGGAGGGGCGGTGGGAAACTGGAGGGTGAGCAAACAAGATGGGACGGGCGGAGGGGGCGAAGGCGTTTATAATACAGGCCATGGACGCTGGAATTACTATACAAGAGACACCGGAGATTGGTGAGCACCTCTCATCCACGTCACAGTCACGCTCCCCTCAGCACAGCCGCCCCGCCCATCGCCGTTCTCGTTCCCTCCCCCCCGCCCGCCCCTCCGTCTGTCGCCAGCACTCTGCTCGTCGTCGTCAGAGCTGTCCCGCACAACGCTGGCCTGCAGCCATGCCGTGCATCTCGGGTGTGAATTATCATCCGCTTTCGGTGCCGCTTATGCGACCCTCGCTACGTCATGTGCTGAGGACTACAAATTTGCCACAAATCAGTGAGTCCTATGAGAACCAGCCTATAAAGCATTTCTAAGCATTGGGCAAGCAGTCGATGCTAAGTCTTAGCCTTGGGGCAAATCCAGCCTGTCCGGCACAACCGTCACGCTCCAGGCTCACGCCGGCTCAAGTGTTCCCACATACACGAAGTCCTACATGCGCCCGTATCACTGATCAACTCGACGCCCATTAATTACGCAACCGTATCCCATTACCGCCCATAAAATCCCACAGGTGCCATGTATTTTTTTAGTAGAGACCCAATGCTTCTGTGAGCGCAGTCTATCCTTCCCGTATGTGTTCACATTGCTGATAAACTAGTATTGTCGTTGTTCCCCGCACAGCCCAGAGGCACCACCTCACCAGCGTACCTCTGTATATAACAGCATATAACCCTTGAGTATCATGCCCGAGGTGATATGTCTTGTTGGGAAGGCTCGATGCCCGAGCTCTGCCCGAGATCCTGCGTTTGCGCGCGCAGATCCTATCGCCGGCGGGTGCAATTTGAATGTGTGTGGCCGCCATGAAATGGCGTGGAATCTCCGTGGATCCAGCTGTGATGCCCGGCGGGAGGCGGGATATATCTGTTGAGTGCGTTTCGCCTTGCCATACATCCTCGAGTTCAACCTCACCATAGTCTCCCAGAAAACAGAGCCATGTTCAAGATGGCCGAGCACAGAGACGTCCGCGCCCGTCGCCGACTGCTCAGCCCTCTGAAGGACAGTGGTAGTGGTGATTGCCGGTGCGATCGGTGAGCGGCCCCGAGACAGATGTGTCTGCGCGTTCATACTTACCAAGCGACGTAGGTGCGCGGTGAACCCAGCCGCCTACTGGTAAGGGGTACGACTGAGTGGCGGAACGACTGTCTTCCGCGGGTGGGCAACGGAGACTATAGTAAGTCTGAGAAGAATGATTACGATGAGTACACTAGTATTTCGACGGTTAGTAATTTCACGGCAGCGTGACTTCCGATGCGGGACTCACCGCCGATATGTAAGTAGAAGTCCGTCGACGTCAAGCAATTTAGACGGGCAATGCAGAGCGCTCGAGGGCGTGTATTAGCGCGTCACATAATAATATGGCATTCGTCGAGCCTGCGCAGCGCGGGTAACAATCGGGTAGCAAGTGTCCGTTTCAAGCGGACGAGGCCGCGGACAACGCATCGCGGTTGCGACTAAAGCTAAAGCTTACTGTAAGCGCTCTTGCTCTTGCTCTCCCCACTGCCGTGAGCTCATGTTGCTTACTCACCTCCGGAGATCCTCGCGAGGGTCTTGGATCTCTCTGAAATCCATTCCGTGATGGCCTGCAGCTGGGTGCGTCCCGGGCGTTCAAACTTACCATGACGTGCATGCAGTGGAAGTTGACGGTTCGCTGTAGGTTTGTCACAAGTTCAAGAACATAATCTCTCCGTTTCCGATCGCATGGAAGCCTTCAAGACATACATGCGAGAACGGCCACCGCGCGCATGCCTGGTCTGGTGTCCGACAGCCTTCTCGCTTTCTCATACTCTGAAAATGGCCTAGTCGTCATCCATTACTTGGTGTAGCCACTGATGCAAGACCTCCTTGTCCTCGTCAAGTGCAGATTCAGATGTGTCAGCCGTCTTCACAGCTTGAGAGCCTACTGTGACGTGAATTTGGTGGAATGCCTGTAATGCGGCGTCTCGACATCGTCATCGCCACGGTGCATGCCCTCAAGAGTCAAATGACCATGCCGAGCCTGGAGTGGGTAGGTAGCACGCACTGGAGATCCCTTGCACAATGCATTATCTGCGAAGACACTCTCGTCTTCTTCCATGTACGTTCGTCATGTTCCTGTTGTCCACTATCTAGGTTGACGTCCCGTCTAGCGCAGCGCTGGTGAGAAGGATACAGCTCAGCGGGTGTGGGTTTGCGACCTATGATTGATCAATGGCTCCGAGTCGTACGTCAAGTTACATCTCATCTATATGTGCTCGTCTTGTCCACCCATTTTCGGTAGGCCACTGTCCGACGACTCGTGGCAAAGGAGCAAGTCAGCGCGCTACGACCATATCACCACCAATGTTCATGTCCTGGCAAGAAGGAGAACAAACTTACTTGTTACCGTGTCTCTCGCCGAGCTGGGGCGTGACAGAAAGGATAGGATAGGATCAACGCGGCGCCTCGCCAGATTCTGATTCGCGCGCACGCTGCGCAGGCTGAGGCAAGACACTGGCAAGACGGTGGCCGAATCATGCAGGCTTCCCGTAGCCGTTCGCGAAGCTGACGCATATGTAGAACATCCTTAGTTATTACTTAGTGGGGGAGGAGAATCAGCTGAGGAGATGCTGAAACAGAACTCAGGCACCGGCACCGCACAGTCTCGGAAAGGCCGCGCCGGTGGCTTTGCTGCACATTATTGAGAGATCGGGTCGCGATCTCGGAACGGAGTCGATAATGACAACGGAGCTTTGGTGGACCCGACGAGCAACGCACATTTATCTAAGTCAAAGCTTAGTGGCTGAACGCCTGTCTTCCGCGCAGGGTCGGCAAACTGAGACTGGTCAAAGCTATTTTCTGCTAATCCACTATGGCCGGTGACTAGTTGACTCGGGTGAGGTCCTCCGAGTCGGTTGACTTGTTAAAGTTGATGGGCTGAAAATCCGAGTCGGAGCGTGACCTAACGGAAGAAGATGAAAATCGAGCGCTGCAATACCGTAGGTTCATCCTCTTATACTGTTCAATACGGCTATCTTCTGATACCATAAGGTCAAGCTACGCACACTGGGAAGTTTGAAGATTCCGAGTCAATTCCGAGTCATGGTCGACGGCCCGGGCGACGCGGCCCGGCGGCCACACCCGCCCAACACCCGCCGGCCGTGCGACTTCAAGTCACCGTCGCTCACCGTTGCTTGAGCTCATTCGCAAATGGTGCTACTTGTTCTACCTACGGAGATCATCGTGAAGGTTTTTGATCTTTCTGAAATATATTCTGTGGTGGCTTGCCGCTTGGTGCGTCGGGGGCGTTACTCATCCTGATGTGTGCAGCAGCTCACTGTTAGCCGTAGGTTTGTCACAAGCTGAAGGACATCATCGATGGATCCTTACTTCTGCAATATATAGTCGCCCTGTCGAGCAGCGGACTGTGTGACGGAGGACGCATCGATCTCTCCGTGGCCGATCGCCTGGAAGCCCTCAAGGCGTACAGGCAAGAACGACGGTCCGACGAGCACGAAGTAGCTTGGAGGGAGCACACGACGCTCTCTAAGCTCTGTCAGCACCGCATGCCTAGTCTGGTGTCCGGCAGCCTTCTCGCATTTGCAGACCCTGAAAATGGTCGAATCGTCCTCCATCAGCTCGCGCAGCCGCTGCGAGGAATCGACGAGGAGCAGTGGGAGATACCCCTTCGTGAGAAGGAGCTCACCGCTTGCATGGATGTGTCTCAAGACCTCCTTGTCCTCGTGCAAATCCATTCTTCAAGGTGAGCCAGCCGTCTCCGCAGTATAACTTCGCCTACCGTAACGTTGATCTGGTCAATACAAGCACTGGAAATATGATGCCTCACCGGCATCTCGTGTTTCGCTCTTTGTCTACAGGAGGCGACCATCCAGACGCACAGTCTCTAACTGAAATCGACATACAAGTCTACAGGGACATCAATAAATCATCTACAAACATTTACGGGGACTATCTTCTGATGGTCGTCATTGATCGTCCCGCAACGTCCCTGTGCGTTTGGAATTGGAAAACCGGGCTGCTGGAAATGCAAATGGCGAGCGTTCTAGTGCCTTGATCTACTATTCATAGTCATCGCTAAACTGCACACCAGCCACTGGAAGCTCCGCCCGACGTTGCGGGGTACACCTTTCTGGACGATACCCGCCTCATTATCTTGAAGGCCCATCCCATCAGGTCCAGGCTCCGAGTCTTTCAATTTCGGCGTCACGGCCAGACCCCAGATGCCCAAGCCTGGAGGCATCTACCTGTCTTTTCGTTCTCGTTTATGGACATGGCGAGAAGCGACCATATGTTCCTTGCGCCATGTCCATCACTCTGCGGTGCCCACCGACGGGGAATGTTTTATCGGGATCCTGCGGAGCGCATTTTTGTCGTCGCCATGAACAACTTCACATCGGCCTACACGAGCTTCTTCATTCGCGCGGACATGTTGTTATCGGCGGTGCAAAAGGCATCAGCGAAGTCCACCTCCTCCCTCATAGAAATCCCATGGGAACATGGCCGTATTGGCATGGGGTTTACAAACGACATGAGGAAGAGATGGGGGTGGCCGCAAGGCAGGGAGGAAGGCGCGCTCGCCGATGTGCGCGTCCTCACATATGGGCCCCAGCTGTCGCTGTGGGACTTCAGCCGCCGGCGGGTCGCATGCGCTCGCGCGGGCCAGCGGCGCGAGGCGCAGCCAGGGGCTGACGCACTTCAGCTTATTTGTGAGCGGTCGACGTCTGGGGGAGACAGCTGCGGACAGATGGAATGCAACGCAGTACATGGCCTCAAAAGGACCATGGAGCGCCCGGAATCCTCTTTTCCAGAGGCGGTAGGTACGGGGTGGTGGAGACCCCTCGCACAATGCATAATCTGCGAAGACAAGCTCGTTTTCTTCCAGGTGCGTTTGTTGTGTGTCCATTCAAAATAATTGGGTTCACGTTCCGGCTAGCGCGTCAGGGGTGAGAAGGATAGAGCTGAGCGGGTGTGGGTCTATGACCTATGATCGATATGATTGAATATCCGAGTCACAAGTGGTAGCCGTAGCAAGACACATATGTATCCTCGCTTACAACATTGACACAGAGGAGCGTGCACTGCTCAGCAAGACGAGACTCTGGGTCCGGGCAGTTGAATAAGCTGCGCAACTATTGGTCACGATCTCAGAACGGAGCCGTGCATCGTGTTCGACAGACGAGATGGCAATACTTAAATGCTTATGGAGGGGACGTTCGGGTGACAAGGAGGGGTCTGTGACTGGCTTTTGGCGGTGTCAGAGTGGTGGAGGTGTGGCAATGACATTATTCCTGACCGGGACCTCTATATCTGGACGGCTCGACGGATAGATGTCGGAGAGATACTTGCATTATGCGCATTGGTTTTGACCCCGCGGCCAATAGCCAAGATCCTTGCGTACTGGGATTTTCCTGGAAGGTCCAGGACTGCGCAGGATACCGGATACACACTAGCTTAATGAACTAGAGCGTGACCTAGCGGACGATCAGGGGAAATGTGGGTTGGTATCACTGCAAACATTTACCTGCGCCGACCAGTACTGTAGTAGGGAAGTTTCAAGTCGCCCAGGCTCTATAGGAGTTAGAACTCGAGCTTCAGCGCCGAAATACCGCGCCTCGTGTTCTGATACTCGAGCGACGCTGGCCAGTGGAGTGATGGCCACGACCTGCGCGGAGGACGCGTGCCCATGAGACGCGATCATCTCTGACCGCCGACCATGCCGGAGAGGATCAGAAAAGGGGGAATAGAGCTTGGAATAGGGAATCTGAATCCTAGCAAGTCGCCAACGGAAAATGCAGTGCGCGCTGCGCAGACTTTCCGGGCCAAAGGTCCGCAGCTGCGACTCGGAGCGCTGTGGGGTCGTGACTGCGCGCCAAACGGAGTACTAGTGCTGTGCATCGAGATAAGAGCCAGCTACCTACTTACCATGCGCAGTACAAGGTCGCGCACGGCGAGCACGCCGTTTGAATTGAAGAGCGAGAGAGCTGAACGGGCCAGACCAGACGGTCGCCGGCGGCCTCGGCGTGTGCCAGTCCGGAAGGAGGCCGGAGGAGCGTGTGAACGGGCCTGGCGAGCGTGCGAAAGCTGCACGACGGGGAACGCCCAAGGCATATACTGCTAACCGCTTCATTCCGCCGCCGTCCCCGCCTGCCCGTCCCTCCCCCTCCTCGCCCCCCATGACAACCTCACATGTAATCGCATCCTCGTCCCCGCACACATCCGCCTCCGCAACCACCAATGGCATCGTCGGCAGCCACTTCCGTGTTGGCAAGAAGATTGGCGAGGGCTCTTTTGGCGTTGTCTTCGAAGGTGCTTATTGTCTTTCTGCCGTCTGAGCACGTCTTCACGCTCTCTCCCGTGCTCGGTGCACAGGCAGCAACCTCTTGACCAACCAGCCTGTCGCCATCAAATTCGTGAGTCGGGTGCTGTCGCTTGCGTGGGTGGCTTTCACTGACGTCGTGTCGCCTCTAGGAGCCTCGCAAATCCGATGCTCCCCAACTACGAGACGAGTACCGCTCTTACCGCACGCTGAACGGCACAAGTACGTCGCTGCATGTCTCTGCTCGCCCTCCGCAAACTGAACAATGTTTTTGCCTGGCGTGCCTTGCCACTTACAGCTGGCGTTCCGCAGGTGCACCACTTTGGGCAGGAAGGTTTGCACAACGTGCTCGCCATCGACCTCCTTGGCCCCAACTTGGAAGACCTGTTTGATATGTGCAACCGCAAATTCTCCATCAAAACCGTCTGCATGGCTGCGAAGCAAATGGTGAGCACGGATGCATGTCCCCTGGTCTCGCGGCGTCTGCGCAGCCGCGTCGGTGGATACGCACGGACATATGCTTGCAGTCGGATGTTTCTGAAACGAGATAGGCGAGCAGCGAAGCCGAAGCATCTCGTTACCGTTCATCTTCGCTACTATTCAGGTCCGGGTAGCTTTGAATAGCCACTGACAGACAGCGCTCATAGGTCACTCGCATACAATCCGTCCACGACAAGTCCCTCATTTACCGCGACATCAAGCCCGATAACTTTCTCATCGGCGTCCCCGGCACCAAGAACGCCAACGTCATTCATTTAATCGGTACGTCTTCCTTCATATTGGCCGTCATGTCGCGCACATTGCTTGCGCGAGGCGAGCGTCTCCTTGGTGATCTGCTAGCACTAGAGCAGCCTGTGGACGGCACGGGCCGATCGGAGTGCGGTGCCAGAGGCGGCCTCAAACGTCCTCGTGCACCTGCATCAGTCTAGATGACGCTAGAAGGCTCCGCTCGACGGCCTGTTTATGTTTATCGCCTCCCCGTTCTTCTGCCTCGCCTGGCGCTGGACTGACGTAACGGGACATCCTCTATGCAGATTTCGGCATGGCAAAGCACTACCGCGACCCCAAGACAAAGATGCACATACCTTATCGCGAGCGCAAGTCCCTCTCTGGCACCGCGCGGTACATGTCCATCAACACGCATTTGGGGCGCGAGCAGTCACGGCGAGACGACCTCGAGTCGCTGGGCCACGTCTTCATGTACTTCCTGCGCGGCGGCCTACCATGGCAGGGGCTGCGGGCCGCGACCAACAAGCAGAAGTATGAAAAGATCGGGGAGAAGAAGCAGTCGACGCCGATCCCGGAGCTTTGCGAGGGCTTTCCAGGTCAGTCCGTTCTGGGCGGCGCACGTGTCGGCACGCACTGATCGGACACCACAGAAGAGTTTGCCATCTACATGAACTACGTCAGGAAATTGGGTTTCGAGGAGAACCCCGACTATGACTTCCTGCGGGAGCTGTTCTCGAAGGTGCTGAAGACTGCAGGCGAGACGGAGGATGGCGTCTACGATTGGATGTTGTTGAACGGAGGCAAGGGTTGGGAGGCAGGACCGGTGCGTCCACCGATCATCATTCTGAACGCAGAGCTAACTCCATCAAAGTCGCCTGCCCAGGTCCTCGCGCAGGCGCACGCGAACGCCGGCGCCAACCCGCCGATGGCGCACCGCGAACACCGCTCGCGCGAGCACCGGCGCGCCTCGCGGCAGGCCCTGCAGGACGCGAACAACCTGTCTGGGGGGCTCGCGAGCCCGTCGCCCGCGCACGTCAAGGCGTCCACGCGGCGGCCCGTGCCGGGCGACTCGCGCGCGGTGAGCCGCGACGTGAGCGTGCAGCCCGTCGCGCCGACGAGCCGGCGGGCGAGCCAGCAACAGCTCGCGCGCGACGCGCTCGGCACGCCGCCGCACCCGTACGCGGCGGCGCCGAGCCCGACGGCGTACCGCGGCGCGCCGTACGGCGGCGCGGGGCTACGCACGGACAGCGCGACGGGCCTGCCGGGCGGGTCGAACGCGGCGCTCGCGCCCGCGTCCGGCGCGAACGGGACGACGTCGGACTCGTTCCCGTACGGCAGCCAGGCGCAGAAGCGCGGGGAGGACGGCGCGCTGGCGCGCGACGCGGGCGCGAACGGGATGGCGATGTTCGAGCGGGACGCGGGCGCGCGGGGCCTGGGCGACGGCGACGACGAGCACGGGCGGAAGAAGGGCTTCTGGGCGGTGCTGTGCTGTCGCGCGTAGGCGCGGCGCCACGGTTGATTTGCTGTGAGTGTCTGCTAGGTCTGTTTGTGGGTTTGCGGGCGAGTGCTGATGGGGTTGTCTGGGGGCAGCGCTTTCACGTGGACAGTTTACGACGGTTTGCATGACTTGACGGTCTCGTATACATATCCTACATCCGGGCATCGCGCCTTCCTACACCGGCCCCGCGCCATAACCCTCTATCGCACGCACGCTCACCCACCCCTGGTTGACCCATCCCATCCCACCCCAACCCACCCGGCTGCCTCGCATCACGCATACCTACCTACCTCGCTCGATTATTGCTCTCTCTCTCCGTTCCAAGCGCATACATTCATTCTCTTCCCTTGCCGTCTTGCCTTGCCGCGCACCGCCCCATCCATTCACCCGTCCGTCCAGTCCACTTCACATTTGTCCGATAGTTGCATACATCACCGCTTGCGCTTCATCGTGTATTTTTTATCCAGGGACGAACGACCTGTGCGTGCGCGGCGGGGCCGCGGCGCGTCTTTTGTGCATATTCTTTTTTACTTGGCTGGTTGTGGTCAGACACATCCTCATAATATTTTTTTGGCAAGCATGGACCGGTGGTGGATGTGTGCGTGTGTCAGTCACTGCGTTCAGGGCCCGGATACTATAAATTAAAGTATCTCCGAACACGTCAGCTACTTGGAGTCCCGGAAGCGGCAAGTCAAATTCGGCAAGTAGACCGAACAAGATGGGATCGCGTCAAATACTAAGTGTTCGAGTAGACAGCCTGCTCGGACCGTAAGTACCTCGTCCGCTTGGATTCAAAGTAGCTGGGACCAGGTTGTAGTAGTAGGCTCTTGTGTTTCCTCTTAATTATTCATTATATGACACAGCAATAATTGTATTTATTTCAAAACTAATTATGTAATACACATGAGCTACAGGCCGGCATCGTATCGACGCGCTCTCGAAGAAGTCGTCCAAGGGGTGGGAGGGAATTGGATCTCGACGCGCTTATGTGTTCGAATGCGACGCACGGGCGAGCTCATGGCTAGCCTGGTGAAACAACGAAATGAGAACAGCAGCAAGAGGAAAGGAGAGTTAACTTACAGCGCATATATCTAGCTCCGCTGACCGACAGAGAGCCCTCAGTTCTCCGGATCGTGGCGTACTGTAAGCCCCGCAGGTAGACAAGCCAGCAACAAAGAGCGCAGCAAGACAGCAGAGACCAGGGAGTCAGAGCACAGCAGAGTAGTGATAGCATGGCAGTGGAGGCAAGACGCGACCGTCGGGCGCGCGTTAGCGTCGCATAGATGTTCAACATATCGACGCACCTTGTTTTCCAATCCTCCGAACGTTATATGAGCACCGTAATGTGTCTCCCCCTGCTCACTGTGACCGGAGGCGCTCCCTCCCGAGCTCGTTGTCGTGTGACTGAAGGTCGGAGCGATCTTCAGGGGCTATGGCCTAGCGCGCCGATATTCCACGCATGTGCTCGTCCACGGCGGTCCTGGATCATGGGACGCGAACGCAAGTGTACACCGTACGTGTGAAATCGCCGTGGGGGCCAGGGAAAGGGGAGGAAGGGTGGTGGTGACCGAAGATGCATGATGGGGTGATGGGAGAAGGTAAGAGTCGCAAACAGACGGCGCGCGACTTGACGAAATCTCAAGTTGCCAAACGATTGCGTCACAGAGCGTCATCGTCAGCCCCACCCCGTAGCACACCAGCTACTCACTGCGTTCAGGGCCCGGATACTATAGATTAAAGTATCTCCGACCAGGTCAGCTACTCGGAGTCCCGGAAGCGGGGAGTGAAACTCGGCAAGTAGACCGAACAAGATGGGATCGCGTCAAATACTAAGGGTTCGAGTAGACAGCCTGCTCGGACCGCAAGTAGGTAGCCTGCTAACAGTCAAATTAGCTGGGACCAGGTCGTAGTAGGCTCTCGTGCATTTTCAGTGATCCTTATATCACCCAAATGTAACAGCAATCATTTAATTGACTCAAATATAATTAATACATGTACTAATAACCCAGTGACCCCGCAGGCCCGCGTCGCATCGTCGCTCTCTCGAAGAAGTCGTTCGAAGGGTGGGTGGGAATTCGGATCTTGACGCGCCTGGGCGTTCGGCCGTGGGTGCTCGTGCCCAGCCTGGTGAAACAACGAGGTGAGAACAACACTAAGAGCATAGGAAATAACTTACCGCGCATATATCTAGCTCCGATGGCCAAGGAGTCCTCGGTTCTCATCGCGACGCAAGCTCCGCAGGAAGACAAGCCAGTAGCAAAGAGCGCAGTAGCGTAGTACAGACAGGGACTCAGAGCACAGCAGAGAGGTGATATCCTGGCAGTGCAAGACGAGGTCCGAGTGGGCGCGCGTTATGTAGCTCGGACGCATAGATGTTCGACATATTTACGCACCTTGTATTTCGATCCAAACGTCATATGCGCATCTTGACGCGTCTCCTCCTGCTGTCTGTGCGCTCCGAGGCTCCCTCCTGCTCGTTGTCGTCGACTGAAGGTCGAAGCCGTCGTCAGGGGCTATGACCTGGCGCCTGCGTGCCCTACTCCACGGGTGTGCTCGTCCACGGGTCCTTGATGCGGATGCGCGTGTAATGGTCCTCGTTGCCAGGGAAAGGGGCGGGAAGTTGGTCGTGACCGGAGATGCATGATGGGAGAAGGTAGAAGTCGAGAGTCAAGCAGAGCGCCGGCGCGCGACTTGACGAAATCTCTTGCCAAATGATTGCGTCACAGCTCCACACCTCCTACAACCCGTAGTACATCAGCTACTCAGACATATTCAAGGACAAGAATAACCGGGGAGTTAATCCAGCTACTTCAACTCTGATCAGCCGAACTACTTGCCTTTACCGCGTCCATCTACTTGAATTCCTAGCACGTCAACTACTCAGAGCTACTACCGAGTCGTTTTACTCTGAGTAAACTATCTACTTCACCCGCCTCGCACACCTCAAGTAGCTCAGCTTCTTTATATTAGGGAATTCGGGCCCTGAACGCAGTGACTTTGACATTTTCGACGACGAAAATACCCAGGGAGTTGCTCCAGCTACTTGAAGCCAAAGCATCTCCGATCAGCCGAACTACTTGCCTTTGCCACATCCATCTACTTGATATCCTAGCACGTCAACTACTCCGCACTACTACCAAGTACATTTACCCTAGGTACGTTGTCTACTTCACCCGCCTTGCACACCTCAAGTAGCTCATCTTCTTTATATTAGGGAATTCGGGCCCTGAACGCAGTGAGTGTAAGTTGTGTGGGGAGATGATGGGATGGCTGGTGCACGTGATGGACGCGTCGTCATCGGCGGGCGGTGCTGGTGATGAGGGATTGTCGATGGGGGTCACGGTGACGGCGTGCATGTGCGGGGGCGTGGACGGTACCCGACGACGGGCTGGAGGGGGTGAAGAGAAAGGGGACGGACAGCTTGTGGTCCAGGTGGGCGAGCGAGGTGGCGGCGGGCTGCGCGGGATGAGCTGGGCCATGGGCGACTGGGATGCGACATGGCAGTCGAGTGCAGGGACGGGGAAGCCTGCAGAGTGCGGAAGAAAAAACGAAGAGGAGACTCACGATCGAATAAAGTGCAGCGCGGGCGCTTACTGGGCGCAAGTACTAGCTACATAGTACTGGGATACCAAGGGCCAGGGATACGCGTCCGTAAACCGCGGCGGCAGCTGCATCCGCCGCGGCGTTCCTACCTCTCGCCTCCTCGCCGCTCAAGCTGCGGAGGTTGAATCTATTGATTCTGCCTCAGGAAGAGTACGCTTGGCAAGCGCGAGTCATCATACATCACAGCTCGCGCCCACGTCTGCTCGCTCTTTCGGAAGGGCTCGTCACTGGAGACCGGGGAAGTAACGTCTCCCTGCGGTAGAGTAAACAGATTCAACCTTCGCAGGCTCAGGATCATCTGTACGTTGAAGTATCTCTGTACCCCAACGTTGCTGCTCCACCCTTTTAGCGTTATCGCTTGCACGGCACGCGGTCTAGATAACGAAGAACGGGTTCATCAGCGTCTCACTTCGTCTCTTTGCGTTTCTTGTGCACATACTGTGTCTCAGGGTCCGGCGGCCGAACCACTTCGGCCGCACGCCTCTCGAGTCGGCTCTTAACATAGATTCACAGATGCTTTCGGGTGCAGGGGATCTCAGACAACCATCGTCACTCAGTGCTGCCATCGTGCTGTGCTGGCTCTGCTGGGATAGCCTTCGCTCGCGTCTGCTAAGTAGCCTTCTACCTCGCGACGATAATCGACGCGACGGACTCCTTGGCCTTTGGAACAGTATAAGTCGCGTTTGGGTTGACCTTCGAAGACATGAACGTACTAAAATATAGAGGCTAGCTAGCTGCGGAGCTTGACGGGCAGCGTCAGCGTGGTTTGTCTGCCCGAGGAATTATGGGCCGGTCCTCTTTTCATGCTCAGCTGAATGTCTACGTTTAGTAGCACCTAATGATCACGTCTATCGGTGTTATACTTTCCCGACTGCCAGCCCTCCGCATTCGCGTGGCGCTAAGATGTTTGCTTCCGCTTCGTTGTTGCCACCTCCCGACAATCTGGGCATTCAAGTACTTTCCCCCAGTGCGCCGTTTTGTCTTTCAAACTGACACACGGCGACAGCGGCCATGCATGCGGTGCATGTGTCTTGAGCTTGCGCTCACAGTCGCCAGACATTAGCGTCTTCCTTGTGCAAGAACCCGTGGCACAGCCGCCGTTGATCGATCGCGCAAAGAACAAGTACCCGTCCTTCATCGAAGAACTGGATCGCGCGTGCACCGGTGACTTACAGACGGTAATTGAACAGTGCTCGAGGCGTAAAATAATTCTCAATATTCAAAAGTGTTACCAGCGTTGCTACTTACTAAGGCACGCCCACGCCCGTTCCCATCTGAGTGAAGTTCGTGGTCGTTGGCCCGACGAGGGTATTGACGAATGCTTGTTGCCAGTCATCCGTGATTCCTTGAGTCCGCACATCTATGGCGGCGAAAGATAGCCCCACGAGAACCCGTCGAACCTCTGGATCTGTCCAAGGACGAGGGGGCGCGAAGGAGAGCTCCTGGTCACCGGTTTTCGCAAATAGACAGATGCAGGTACCGTTAATGACGCAACCAAATGCGGTCCCGGTGAGCTCCATTTCGCCCCATAACTGTGTGCATTGGCAAAAGAAAATCAAGTAAGAATGGATTAACAAGGAAAATGAGTAAGTGTACGCACCTGCTTCAAGAGAAGTGCAGAGGGTTGACCACTCGTTTCATCCCAGTCAAATACTCCATCCCAAGCGACGTGGTCTCTGATCCCCACGATATCAGCATCTTCGTACGACCAAAACGGCTTGACCTCTATTACTGCGCAGGTACCTCCTGGTGCGCCTGCCGCTTCATCTCTGTAAAGTACGAAGTCTGCTACTCCCGCACGATTCGGGAGTGGTCTTCCCCAACTCGGCCCAACGGCGTACCTTGTCTGGCAAAGAAATGAGTGCGCAGTTTTACTCGGTGGGCACACAGTCGTCACCTTGAGATAGATATTTAGGTACCGCACGATCTGTGCATCGACTTCGTCTTGGGTTCCCAATTCCGAGTTGACTGGGATCGACGGACCGCCGCGTTGATGTCTAGCTTGCATGTAACTAGTGTAATAGTAAAGCTCCAATAGGGCATGTTCCTGGTCTTCCGCACTGGTCAGAGGTAGTATCGGTAAGGCTGCTGGAGCTGCTGCAGGGTTTGGACCTGCTGCAGGGTTAAGAATGAAGTCTTCCCGCACGGCGAACGTCCTGAGTGCGTTGGGAACACCAGGGATGATGCCATCTTGAGCCATATTTGCATACTCATGGAGATTCTCCCAAAGTTGAGGAGCTACCTTCACCGATTGCAAATGTCTCGCTCTTCCAAGGTTGAGGTCATTCTGCTTAAGGGCTTCAACTCCCTTTGCTGTCTTTGTCGTGGAGGGCTGGGTGGCACTGGTGGCGCGGACAAGTGGTTTGCACTGGGTTTGGTGAATGAGATCCTGTTGAACAGCACGGAACATGCCAGGCCTGAGGTTGTGGGGAAGTAGTTTTGCTGGGTCTTGATAATCCCATGCATCCATATAGCGGTACTGGTGTTCGTTAGGAGGTCCGTTGTCCATCGAGGATATGGTTATGAGAGATGTGATGCACCTTCCGACCATCGCGAGGGTATTTATATCGCGCTGCTGCTGTGACATGCAGAAACAGGCTGCGCGCAGGTACGTAGCTGCGTACTACGCTGCGTGCAAGTACGAGAGCAAACGACGTGGGCAATTAACAGCACGAAAGTCAATTGGGGAGCGTAAGGTGATCATCATTGATAACGTACCAAGTGCACAGTTTCACGTCTGACATGTGACGTGAGGTTCTCCAACGTGCAGTCCTTCAACTCGAGAAACGGAGGTGCGAAGAATACTTCATGCCCAGACGTTCTGAAAAAATTAGCTAGAGTGGTATTCACTACAACGTAGCACCTATCTATGCGGCGTCGTGTGGATTGCGGTCGTGGCGGTTCGCGCCCCACGTAAGTGCGCTGAGTGCAAGTACGAGAGCAAACGACGTAGGCAACCAACAGCACGAATGTCAATTCCGGAGCGGAGCGTGATCATCATTGAAAACATACCAGGTGTACAGCTTGTGTAGGCACCACGTGAGGGTCTCCAACGTGCAAGGTGCCTCGAACTCGAGAAACTGCGGTGCGAAGAATAGTTCAGACGTTCCGAAAACACTAGCGGTATTCATTCCGACGGACAGCTTGCCGAAGCCTGTTGGTGAAAACGTGGATCGAGTCGCCGCCATCTCTTAGAGTGCCAGAACACGTTCACGCGTTCATCGACAACGAGATATGCGCCGTGCGGCGTAATGCGTCGTGGCGACCCCACGCAAGTGATGCGGCGAAAGTGCTGTCAAGTTCTAGAGAGTTCTAGAGACTCCGAGTCAGTCTGCCGCCTGCGACTATTCAAACTCCGAAACAACAACCATGTATAAAGCACCGTTCGCACCGAATCCTTGACCATTGTAATCCCCCCGGCATTGTTTCATACTGCTGTTATGGCTATAGAGTTTGTGAGTTTGCTGCGCATATACTGATGTGTATCGTAACTAATCGAAGCCGCATAGGCATTGAATGCGTTGACATCCGTGACTGTCTCCAACCTACTAGCCTCAAATACTGGCCTACTTCCTCCGCAAGCCACCACTCTTGTCCGTTGGAATCCTTCCCTGCGCCTCCAATAAAACGGGCGGCGGACTGGCAAACGGAAAGCGGCTTTCCTCCGCCCAAACCCCCATCATCACTGCCACCCCGGGCAACTTAGCCATGGAAATCACTCTGCTACCTGACCCAGACGTCGGTCGCTGTGGTTCTGTGTTCCGCACTCAGGTGACAAGCCTCTCAGACGCGGACGGCAACAGCATCGCCCTAGACACTGTTCCAGAGCTGGTGCTTAAGGTGGCCAGACGAGCCCGTAGGCCCTTCCTTGCGCAAGAGGCCTGGTTCTACGAAGAAATGGAAAGTATACAAGGCGTGGCAGTGCCCCATTGCTATGGTTACTTCCAAGGGGAACTGCAGCCGGGAATGTCCGTCAATATGAAGGCTGGCTGGAAGGTTGGCCTCGCGAATTGAACTGGTTTGACGAGCCTGGAAACACCAGGGTCTGTGTTCTGCTACTCGAGAGGGTCGGGGGGCTTACGGTGCCGGGTCAGAAGCCGTTTCCGCACCGGTAAGCATAGTCGTCATGCATACATGGGCTGTGACTTACTTGATCATCTGCGCCCAGGGATGACTTGGTCGCTACGTTGGAGGACCTGATCTGCCTTGGTATTGGGCATGGGATATCCGCTGGGAAAATATCCTCCATGCCAAGCAGGACTCTTCGGCTGCCAGTGCTTCCACCGGAGCTGGAATCAAGTGTCCGCGCCACCACGTCATCCACCACTACAGGTTTATCGATTTTGAAGACGCGTTTAGGACCAATATGTCGAAGAAGCGACATCAGTCAGTAGGCGGGAGAAATCTTGATCGCCTTCTGGGATGGTTGGAAGAAGGGTTCGTAGGAGAATGAACTTCCGGCGTGAAAAGAAATAGCGCGGATAAATTGCGGATAGGTCCTTATTGTAGATTTACCTTTTCCTCTTCCATATGTCACACAGGCTACCCATAGTAATAGAGGTCATATCCCCTCTGCCAGTCTGAGGTCCTATGCTCAGTATATGCGGAGTAACGCCAGTCTCCAGCAAGGCGATGTTATATAAGAACCGGATCGAACACTGACAACGGTGACTCATCGGTCTCTGCTTGCTCTCCTGAGTAAAGACCTGGTTACTGGTAGTCCTGTCTATACAGTGCCGACAGTGACTCTTTCGCTTTCGAAACGTGCTCACTCTACTAGGTGACGGCGTGCTCAGCTTGTTCGGGACAGAGGTACACGTCATGGACTTCGAATTAGGGATGTCTGAAGCTTGAAAACAAGAGTACGCGCGCGTGTGCAAAGGTGATATTTATGATAGGCAATTTGAGCTACAATGAAGACTCGAAAAGCGCCGCTGCGGGCGACAGCTACCTTGCCATTGTCCAGCCGTTGCGCGGCGATCGTGCCCAGCCTCCGATGGATGACGCAGACACGCAGGCGAAGTGCGCGCGACGAGTCGACCGAACTGTGGACAGGTCCGTGCCCGACGAGAAAGGCGGTGTGTCAACGGGCGCATCTCTCTGGCAATATCCCCTCAAGCCTGCGCAGGAACAAGAACGAATATGTGCCATTGGAAGAATCTCTATGCAGCGTGGATGCGAACCCTCCTATCGTACACTCCCCAGAATAACAGCTCAGCTCAACGACATCAAAGCGCGACTAGACAGCAAGCATAACCCCTCATTTCCGCGCCTTCCACGCCTCGCGCAAGCCCAGTTTCCCAATCTCCTCCCCAACGTCCTGGATGGGCGGGGGGTTGCGCTCCGCCAGCGCGCCCTCGCCCCTCTAGTGCCCTCCTTATCCATCAAGCCCAGCCCGCCCGCCGTCTGCACCTGCGGCCATCGTACCGGGCGCGGAGCGGAAGCGCACGGCGGCGCTGGCGCCTACGCCTGCGTCGTGGGCCGGGGCGGCGCGCGTGAGCACGGGTGGGCGGGGGTGCTGCTGGTGGAGGCACTCACCGCGGGGTCGGGGGCGGGCGCGGCGGCGAGGGGCGCGTAGGGGGCGGAGGTCGGGTACGCGCCGGCGGGGACGTCGTAGGGCCGCTCGCTCGGGTGGGGCTCGGAGACGACGTAGACGGTGGGGGTGGGCTCGGTGGGGGCGGGCTCGGGGGCGGTGGTGAGCGGGGAGGGGCCCGGGGTGGAGGGCGAGGGGGAGAGGGCGGCGAAGGGGGAGTAGAAGGTGCGGGTGTGGGCGCGGAGGGGGCGGGGGAGGGCGCGGGCGGCGGTGCGGAGGGACATGGTGGTGGTGGTGGTGGTGTGTGTGGGTCGGTGGAGGCGGCTGGAGAGATGCGGGGTTTATGTATGCGGGACGTGGGGAGCGCCTTACGTCAGGCACACGAGGCGCCCCAACGACTCGTCTAGGTTATAATCGAACCATTTCTGGTGGGCAAGCGAGCGTCGTGGTTGCGCTATCCCCGTGGCCATCGTACGTCCCATCCACCATTGGCGGATAGTTATAAGCCCTCCGCCGCGAGCCCGTCCGTGCCAGCCACCGACGGACTTTGCTCGCTCGGCGTTTCCTCCCCGCAACTCTGCGCCCAGCGAGCGGCGTGATCTCCGAGAAGCTGGCCCTCGCTCGCGGCCTGTCACTCTCTCGCGCGCTGCCGGCGATCCAACTCTATCCAGCCTCTTCTCCGTACATTCATATGCTCGGCCCGCGCATCGACAAGAACCTCGAGAGCAGGCTGGCCGTGGCGCGAGCCGCCTCGTCCGCCCAGTTCTCCTGGCGTCCGATCCGGAGTCTGCCCGCGCCCAGCGTCTGCGCCCGCACAAACCCCGCAGCACACCTGCCGCTCTCGTCTGTCGTGTGCCTGCCGACAGCGCGTTCTGATTTCATTCAGCCTGAGCTAATGACATGCACCCGTGCATCATTGGTCATGCGCCGGATGCGCGTGCAGTTCGGTTCCCGACTTGTCGTTCGGTCGCGCGCGGTCGGTCTTGTGAGAATGGATGCACAGCTGACCTGCGCCGTGCGTGCTGGTGTTGCAGACTTGCAGCTGGTCCCTGCGATGCGTTGCTGGGGGCGTGGCTGCCGGCGGGTCAAGGTGTGGGATGTGCCTAGATAATTGCCGCATTTGTCGACGAGTCAGCTCTCCTGGAGAAATTTGTTCTGTTATCGGCCTCATCGGTAGCCGTACGCGTAGGTAGCCACGCAGCGCAAGTCGGCGGGCGAGCAGCTATTCGCCTCCAGACTTTTGCACGCCCCCATAGTCTCCGTCCCGCTATAGTCGACCGCCAGGCGTACACTGCAGAAAAAGGGTAGTCAGCAATCATGTTGGATGCTCACAAGTGTCAGCCGAGCCCACGTCACGATGATGAGGTTTTGCCACTGCGCAGCATATAGGCAAGTCAACAGATGGTCATGGAGAGTCCGATAGCACAGCCTCCCACGAGACAGAGAAACTGAATGGCCATACACAGGATGAACAAGCGCGCCTACCTAGAGGACGAACGCTGGCCCATCCCATGCCCTGTCCATCTCTGCGCCGTCGCTCCGCAGCCAGCGCTAGTATACAGTCGACCATGTCCATGACCACCCTCACCCTCAGCTTCACGCACGACAGCCCCTGCAACACACCCTCCACTCCGCCGCCGGCGCAGCGCTCTACACCGTCTCCACGTCCTCGGGCACCACGCGCGTGCATGCCGCCGACGGGCAGCGCGTCGCGGAGTGGGAGTGGCGGCGCCGCATCCCGTTCCGAGGGTGCGTGGGCCTGGGGTGGGCGGCAGGGCGATTGACTGGGGGCAATGGCAGGACGGCGACGTTCACCGACGATCTGGGCGCCGCGTACAAGTGGACGAACAACCGCCCCGGAAGAGCCTCCAGGTGCGCCCTCGCGCGTGGACGTGCGCTAGCTCACTGGGCTCCCGCAGCTGTACGGCCCGCAGGCCAAGGCAGACTCTGCGCCTATCGCGCGCTTCGTTCCGGCGAGCACGATCCCGGCGCGCTCGGGCTCGACGCGGGTACGGGCACGGGCGTGCGCGACATGGTCGTCGTGTCGTTTCTGCTGCTGGAGCGACGGCGCATGGAGGGCGAGGTGGAGAGCAGCGCGGCGGCGAGGGCCGTGGCGACGTCGAATTGATGACGTGCGCGGGGCAGCGACGGCGCGTGCAATGTCCAGTTGCCCGTAGAGCAGTCAGGAAAGGCTGAAAATGGAGAGGATACTTTGTACGCGCACGATGATGATATGCCACTGTGCAGCAGATTTACAAGTCAGTAGGAGTGCATGGTAGTGGGATGCCGGAAATGTTCGGAAGTTTCCGCGCCCATTCGGCGGGCGCCTCCGCTCAAGCGCTCACAGCGCTCACTGCAGTCACTCGTCCTGTCCTGCTACTTACCGTACGGTCAATGGCAGTCTCTCAACTCAGAAATTGCTTCGAGATCTAGAGCTCGAAGCAGGGCAGAGATACCGCTCGAGGGGCAGGAACTCGTGTTGAGTGCATCTCATGACCTGTCCAAATCCATGATGTGCTGCGCAGCGCCAGCCTGCTGCCTTCCATCTCAGCCTGCATATCACCAGCGGCACCCAAGTCATACAAAACCCCCTCCCCGCCGCCGCCTCCCTATCCTGGCATCCATCCATGTCTGTCCGCACCCTCACCTTCCAACAAGACAACCCCTGCAACACGACCATCCTCGCCGACGACGGCGCCGTCCTCTACACCGTCGCGACCTCCTTCGTGGACGTCAACAAGCCCGTCACGTACGTGCATACGCCGCACGGCGAACGCGTCGCCGAGTGGGAGTGGCGCGACGTGCGCGCGGACATCCTCACGCTCGGCCTGCGCCCGAGCGTCTCCGCGAGCGCGTGGCTAAAGAAGAGTCTGATTCCGTACAGAGGGTGCGCGCTCTGGGCTCCGCGGAGGCGAGGACGCTATGCTAACGGGCTCACAGGACCGTGACATTCGAAGACGATCTGGGCGTCGAGTACAAGTGGACGAACAACCTCCCCGGCAAAAGCCTCAAGGTGCGTCCATACCCTCTCCTCTCATGCCGCGCGAGTTGCTGAACTCACGCGCCGCAGCTGTACGGCCCGCAGTCCACGAGCGAGCCCATGGCGCGCTTCGTGCGCGCGGCCAAGATACAGGCGCGGCCGGCTATGCTCCTGCTCGACGAGCGCGCGGAGGGCGTGCGCGACATGGTCGTCGTGTCGTTCCTCCTGCTCGAGCGGCGGCGGCGCGAGAGCGAGGTGGACACGGGCGGGCGCGCCGCGGCGAGTGCGCTCGGTGGAGGCGCAGTAGGGTGACAGTCGAGTTTGCGTTTGCTGGCGTTATTAAGTATTGGCATGTGGGGTGCCATACGACCTTGCTCTGAGAGACGCTGGTGTGCGCGACGGTCAAGATGGGCGCAAAGGCGAACGGCCTTATAATTTAAATGCAACGCGACAAGAGCTACGACAGAGAGGTGAACGTCTCGTCGCTATCCAATGCTCCATGGTCCGAACATGTCATGCGCTGCTTGGTATTGCATGGTCTGAAGCGCGGAGTTGGTCAGCGGAACTCGGACAGAGGATAATAGGGAAAAACGCACGGCAAAGACTTCGCAGAGTCTGGGAACATGATTGCCACCACCTTTCTTGAAATTAGGCCTCAGTGCGCTCTAGAAAACCAAAAAAAGGATAATAATCAGTGACCGCAGAGTAACTACACAGATGGCCGGTGCACGTACTCCACTCGGTGCTCGGGTAGGACTCGGTCCCTGAAAACAGCGTGTGAGGACGATTTGGTCGCTGGAGACTACACGAAATGACACGGACCGTCACGCTCTAGAATGCCAGAACAGCATCATGGTCAGTTACCGCCGAGCCCTACGCACATGTCCGGTACACGTACTCCATTCGGTGCTCGGGTAGGAATCGGTGTCTGCAAAAAGCGTATGAGAACGATTTGGTCGCTGGAGACTACACGGATGACACGGACCGCCACGCTCTAGAAAAAATATAATAATCAGTCGCTGCAGAGTGCCTACACAAACGTCCTGTGCACGTACTCCACTCGGTGCTCGGGTAGGAATCGGTGTCTACAAAGAGCGTATGAGAACGATTTGGTCGCTGGGGAGTAAAAGAATGACACGGACCGCCGCGCTCTAGAATACCAGAACAGCATCATGGTCAGTTACCGCCGAGCCCTACTAATGTCCGGTACACGTACTCCACTCGGTGCTCGGGTAGGAGTCGGTGTCTGCAAAAAGCGTATGAGAACAATTTGGTCGCTGGAGACAACATGGATGACACGGACCGCCACGCTCTAGAAAAAACATCATTATCAGTCGCTGCAGAGTGCCTACACAAACGTCCGGTGCACGTACTCCACTCGGTGCTGGGGTAGGAGTCGGTCTCTGTAAAACGCGTTTCAGTACGATTTTCGTCGCTGGAGACTACAAGGAATGACACGGACCGTCACGCTCTAGAATACCAGGACAGCATCATGGTCAGTTACCGCCGAGCCCTACGAATGTCCGGTACACGTACTCCACTCGGTGCTCGGGTAGGAGTCGGTGTCTGCAAAAAGCGTATGAGAACAATTTGGTCGCTGGAGACAACATGGATGACACGGACCGCCACGCTCTAGAAAAAACATCATAATCAGTCGCCGTACCTACACAAACGTCCGGTACACGTACTCCACTCGGTGCTCGGGTAGGACTCGGTCCCTGCAAGCACGTGTCAGTACTATCTGGTCGCTGAAGAGCACACGAATGACACGGACCGTCGCGCTCTAGAATACCAGAAGAGCATCAGGGTAAGTTGCCGCAGAATACCTACACAGACATCCAGTGCACGTACTCCACTCGGTGCTCGGGTACGACTCGGTCCCTGCAAAAAGCCTGTCAGTACGCTTTGGTCGCTGGAGAGCACACGGATGACACAAACCGTCACGCTCTAGAATACCAGAACAGCATCATAATCAGTCGCCGCAGAATACCTACACAGACGTCCAGTGCACGTACTCCATTCGGTGCTCGGGTAGGAGTCGGTCTCTGCAAGAACGTGTTAGTACGCTTTGGTCACTGGAGAGTACACATATGACACGAACCGTCGCGCTCTAGAAAAAGAAAGCATATCAATCAGTCGCCGCAGAAGATCTGCACAAATTTCCGTGCACGTACTCCACTCGGTGCTCGGGTAGGACTCGGTCCCTGCAAAAAGCGTGTCAGTACGCTTTGGTCGCTGGAGAGCACACAGATGGCACGGACCGTCGCGCTCTAGAAAAGCATGATGGTCAGGCGCCGCACAGATCTGCACAAATGTCCGGTGTACGTACTCCACACGGTGCTCGGGTAGGACTCGGTCCCTGCAAAAAGCGTGTCAGTACGATCTGGTCGCTGGAGAGTACACGAATGACACGGACCGTCACGCTCTAGAATACCAGAACAGCACCAGGGTCAGTTGCCGCGTAATACGTACACAAATGTATGGTGCACGTACTCCATTCGGTGCTCGGGTAGGAGTCGGTTCCTGTAAGCACGTGGTCAGTACGCTTTGGACCTTGGTCGCTGGAGAGCACACGCATGCCACGGACCGTCACGCTCTAGAATACCAGAACAGCATTATAATCAGTCGCCGCAGAATACCTACACAAACGTCCGGTGCACGTACTCCATTCGGTGCTCGGGTAGGAATCGGTCTTTGCAATATAAAAAGAATGCGTCAGTCCACTCGAATTGCTGGATAACACAATGATACGCACTGTCTGCCACTGGAGCGGCAGAGACAACAGTCGCGAGGACAAAGGCGAAAAAAGCGGGAGAGAACTTCATGGCTAGGGATGTTGATGGAGAGTTAACTGAGGCATGGAGCAGAATATACAGCTTCTTATATAGCTAAAAGAGAGCCTGAGCTTGGCCATGTGCCACAGAGCAACCATAGCAGAGTCCCGTAGACCATAGAGCGTGGAAGGAATCAGACGATCACATCAAGGAGTGTTCCGGTCCGCACCGTGTCGATCGGGCCCGATCGTGGCGGATTTGCGTACAGAAGAGTCTTCCAGATCTGTTGTTCAAGTGAGAGCGGGACTGTGGCGCCTGGTCCCTGCGAAACGAATTCCTCACGCACCGCGCGGGCTCAAGCGCTCAGACGCGCCAAGCATCTCTGGAGCTACTCTGAAGCATCTGACGACCGCGCTGTCATAGGGACCACGACGAGCCTGGGCAGGATCCCGCCAGATGCTTGCGCCGCCGGGTCGCCGCGCAGACCACTTGTACCAGTCTTGTACCGCGCGATGACATTGTTTGCACGGCCCCAGCGGTGCTGGAAAGGTTGTGCATTAGCAGGACATATGGTCGCACACATATACCCACGTATATGAAGCGGCCGAATTAGCGAGCAGGAGACAAGTCGTTGTCCTCGGACTTAATCGAGGTTTACATCTCGTCCACGATGTCGGCAGTTGTTCCGATATTTGTGGAGGGGCGACCCTTGGGGTCGAAGTCTTCATTGTGCCCGTGCATAGGCGCGCACCACTGATGGTCATGTCATGCCCCATGGGTCAAAAAATATTCGCCTGCGCGTGCATCTGCCGGAGCTTGAAGACAATTGGTTATTATGGACCACGGAGAGCTTGCTGTGGTCGCGCGTCAGCGAGCTACATATTAAATGAATCAATGAGGCCTACTACAGTTGCTGTAATTGTCCATATACGTTTCTTGGGAGATGTAGAAGTAGCGGCCGTCTTGCAGGATTTACAAGGATTTACATTGGACGGGTGGTACATAGTCCTGGCTACTGGCGTCAGGGTCACCTGCATCTTCACGGGCTCAGATTGCTGTCGCCCATGCGCTCTACCAACCACTTGAAAAACTCACCGCTTCAGCGTGTTCAAATCATTGCAGATCACCTGGAAACAGAAACAGACACACCGCGACCGATGATACTCAGTGTAGTAACGATAGGCCGAGAAGCCCGCTCACCTAATATCTCCTTCGGCAGCAGCTTCACCGTGCCGTGTGCGGCTCATGTCGTTCCTCAAGGCGGCGGCGTGAGAGAGCGAGGATGCAGGCTGTGCGTCCAGTGTAGACTGGCGAACGTCTTTCACAGGTGGAGAGGGTCGTCAGGCGAGACTTCGGCCCGTCAGTCTCTTCTACATACCCAAGTGTCGCTAGCCTGCGAGCTCGAGACTTCGCCGTCGAGTTCGTCGAAAAGATTTGTTGGTCATGACTCATAGGCGTCGACCGGACGAAAGTCGGACTCCGAGGCACAGGGAGGCGCTGGCTAGGCGCTGGCCAGTACAATAAGCGCCCAATCGGCGAGCGAGCCGAGCCGAGATCTTCCCATCCTTCTCGCGCGTCCTTTCCACCTTTCCAACGCATCATTATCGCTTCGAGCTCTCCAGCTCGTCGTGTGGCAGATATTACGAGCGTGGTGTTGCACAGCAGGAACATCCGTCCAACGGATCTTCACCATCCCATGACCTGTCCATATCATGCCGCATGCATGTCGCTCTACCTTGAGCCTAGTGCTAAGCGTTCCAAGTCATACATGATCCCCTAGCCGCCAGCGCCGCCCATCCCATATAAAGGGTGCGTGCCGCGTTCTTCGGTCTCGTCCACAAAAAGTAAAGCTGAGAAATTTGTAGGACCATTTTGGGCGCCGAGTACAACTGGAGGAACAACCTCCCAGGCCAAAGCCTCCAGGTGCGCACCCTCTTCGCACACGCGTGGTTTACACTCACGCGCCGCAGCTGAACGGAGCCCATCGCGCGGTGATGCAGTGGCGGCCGGCCACGCTTCTCCTGCGCGTGCGCGACATGGTCGTCGTGTCGTTCCTCCTGCTCGAGCGGCGGCGGCGGCGCGAGAGCGAGGTGGAGACGGGCGCGCGCGCCGCGGCGAGTGCGCTCAATGGCGGCGCAGCGGGGTGGACAATCTGTTTGTGTTTGCTGGCGTTATCATCGGCGTGGATATGCTCCAAGTATGACATGCGTTGCTTGGTATTGAATGGTCTGAAGCGCGGAGTTGGTCAGTGGAACTCGGACAGAGGATGGGATAGGGCAAAACGCACTTCACAGTCTGGGAACAACCACCACTCATAGTACGCGATTACGCATCAGTGCGCTCTGTGAAAGCATAATAATCAGTCGCCGCAGAATACCTACATAAATGGCCGGTGCACGTACTCCACTCGGTGCTCGGGTAGGATTCGGTCTCTGCAAAAGCGTGTCCGTATAATTTGAGCGCTGGCGAGTAGAACAATCGCACGGACCGTCGCGCTCTAGAATACGAGAACAGCATCATGGTCAGTTGCCACAGAAGACCTATACCATTCGGTGCTCCGGTATGAATCGGTCTCTCCGATATAAGAATCCGTCAGTCCAATCGAATCGCTGGATAACACAATTATACGCACCGTCTACCACTGGAGCGGCAGGGACAACAGTCGCGAGGACAAAGGCAAAAAAAGCAGGAGATATCTTCATGGCTAGGGATGTCGATGCCAGGGAGTAGACTGACGTGTGGATGAGGATATACAGCCTCTCATATAGCTAAAAGAGAGCCTGAGCTTGGCCATGTGCCACAGAGCAACCATAGCAGAGTCTAGCAGAGTCCCATAGACCATAGAGCTTGATAGGAATCAGACGATCGCATCAAGGAGTTGGTCAGGTCCGCACCGTGTCGATCGGGCCCGATCGTGTCGGACTTGCGCACAGAAGAGTCATTCTAGATCTGTTATTCAAATGAGAGGATAGGATAGGATAGGATAGGAGCAAACCCGCAGGGGTCCCGATGAGGAACACAGAGGACTGTGGCGCTTGGTCCCTGCGCTGCGAAATTGGCAATTCCTCACGCACCGCGCGGGCTAGGCAGTGCTCAGGCGCGCGCCAAGCATCGCTGTAGCATCTGACGACCGCGCGGATCATCGTTTGTCGGTCATAGAGTGGGAAGTCAACCGGACGAAAGGCACTGGCAAGGTAACAAGGTAATTTCACCAGAAATCAGTACCGGGATAGTTATTACCTTGCCCTGGCAAGGTCTCTCACAACCCGTAATTGGCTCAGGCACATTTCACACCTTCCTATTTCGTCAGTCTCTTCCGTATTGCAGTGCTCGATCAAATATATACCGCCTCACTTGAAGTGGGCAAGGTAGCTGCCGCGCGCAGCGGCGCTTTTCGAGTTTGAAGTTTTGCGTGAGAAATGCTAAGGCCCACAACCGCGGGTTTAATTTTACTTTATGCAATAATGCATCGACACAAGGCTGGGGTATTAAGATCCCACACATATCCTGCGGTGCAAATGATGCAGTAGAGAGGAGACCGGATGACGAAATTTTCCCAATGCCGCCGTCAATTAATTGCTCCAGAGGGTACTATCAAAACGAATACAAGCGAAGAATGCGAAGATGCGGTAAAGTACTCGTAGCCTGCAAATGCGGATAACTCCGGTGCGCGGCATTACAAAATCCCTCTAATAGATACAATGAGGTAGCGAAGCCGAATGTGAGTCGTCAAGTCGTGATGTGAAAATTTGGGCAGTGGGTGAATGGTAGTGTGGGTGTCGCACGCGTGATATCTGAGCATGCTAGGTGAGCTGGTGGCGCTGCGTGCGTGTAGCCCAAGGGAGGACCTACGATGGGCAATATGGATCCAGGCCGCGCAGCCGGGCACCGTGCGGTTGTGCGCGCTCAGGCGACAACGCAGCCACTGGAGCTGCCTGAGCCACCGGATTCAGCCTCGACGGGGGTCGCGGGCTCGGCCTCGACGGGGGCGGCGGTGGGGAAGAAGTACTGAAGGAAGGAGTCCATTGCGGGTGAAGAGTGAGAGGGTGAGGGCGAGTTAAAGATGAGGAGGCGGGGTAGAAGAAGGCGAAAAGAACCTGCCGAAAATACGCGGCCACGGCGCAGTATTTATACAGGCTTGAGAGGCCAAGTTGCGTCCCTGCGTTGTCCGTCCCAAGAGTAACATTTCGCGAAGGCTGCAAGACAATAGGCGGGTGAGCTCGGCGGCCGGGTAGCGAGGATTAAGATTTTTGCTCATGAGAACACAATAAGGCGAGGAGAGCGGGCGTTACTTTGCTTCTGAGCGTGCGTGCGCAAGACAATAAGCTGTTCCACTACGCGTGCGTCCCATGCTAATCGCATATCGGCATCATCATATGTCGGTCTTGACAATTGCATTTGCCGGCCTGCGCCTGCGCCCGGGGCGATTAGCCAGCTAAATGCATAGGGTCGAGCCGTTCCTTTCTTCGGGGATCCGGGCATCTGCGGGCATTGACATGGCAAGCAAAATGCGGAGTGCGACGACAGGTTATGTGGTCAGTCACAGTTGCTAGTGATCACTGATAGGTAAACTCACCACTTTGAAGTTTGAAAAGCGACCTTGCCGATGCAGGATCTCGAGTCGCCTGGAGGCGCAAACAAAAGCAAATGTGAGCAAATAAGAGCATATACACTGATGTTGCCTCGCGGCCCCGGTTTATAGTTGCGAGTGATTTGCCAGCGACCTACTACGCCTGTATGTCACTCTACTACCTTGACCTTGAGCCCCCAAAGCCTGGTACTTAGTAGCGTCCCAAGTCATACATATTTACCTCAGCGCTGCCCATCCCATACATGAAAGTGCGTGCCGCGTTCTTCGGTCTGGTCCACAAAAAGTGACGCTGAGGAATTTGCAGGGACGACATTCAAGATGATTTGGGTGCCGAGTACAAGTAGACGAACAAACTCCCCGGCCAAAGCCTCCAGGTGTGATTTAGCTGCAGCTGTACGGCCCGCATCCTGAGCCCAATTCTGTGTTTATCTGAAAGCGTGAACTGAATGCCGTTTGTGGTGACTCCTCCCAGGAACACATCATCATGTCGAATGGACCTCCTGACCTGCTGCGCATGCCTGTCACTCTGTACATCAGCGCAGCTAGTCGTGTCCAAGTCATACATAAGCCCTTCAGCGCCACCTCTCCTCGATGCTGAACGTTCATCAAACGCGCCCATGGCCGTCCTCACCCTCACTTTCAAGCAAGACAACCCCTGTAACACCACCATCCTTGCAGATGACGCCGCCGTCCTCTATACCGTCGCAACCTCATTCGCGGACGCCAACAAACCCGTCACGTACGTGCACACCCCATACGGGGAGCGCGTCGCCGAGTGGGAGTGGCGCGACGTGCGCTCGGACATCCTCACGCTCGGCATGCGCCCGCAGGTCTCTGCTAGCGCGTGGCTCAAGAAGAGTATCATCCCGTATAAAGGGTGCGTGCCACGTTCTTCGGTCCACGAAAGTGACGCTGAGGGGTTTGCAGGACTGTGACGTTCAAAGATGATTTGGGCGCTGAGTACAAGTGGACGAACAACCTCCCCGGCCAAAGCCTCGGGTGCGCACTATATTTGCGCATGCGCGGCTTACTGAACTCACGCGCCGCAGCTGTACGGCCCACAGTCCAAGACTGAGCCCATCGCGCGCTTCGTGCGCGCGCGCAAGGGCCAGCCAAAGCCGTCCATGCTCCTGCTCGACGAGTACGCAGAGCGCATGCGCGACATGGTCGTCGTGTCGTTCCTCCTGCTCGAGCGGCGGCGGCGCGAGAGCGAGGTAGAGACTTCTAGTCGGGCGGCGGCGCTCGCGATCCCGTTGGCGACGCTCAGCGTCAGTGGATAAAGCCGCCATGCACTTGCCTGCGTGAAGCGCTTTGTAGTACTACAAGATTTGTTTATACCATGCAAGTTCATCCGCCGAATCCGATTCGCAGTGCTGTCGTTGAACGTTGACAGGCCGCACTGCCTCAGCTCACATGCACTCACATGTCCATACAGCGGCAATAGATCTGCTCGTTCGGTAAACGCCCCAGGTCCGCAGCACAGAATCCGACTATGCGCAAGTATACTTAAATGCGATGCCTTCCTTCTCGAGGACATTCACTGACAATGGCCACCCCTTCTACTCCACCAACAACCTCCGACTCACCCCGCCCGTCCGACGCTCCTCATCGTCGTTGACAATGTCCTGAGGCACAACTTCTGTAGGACAACGATACTTCAATGATACCGGGAGGAAAGATGACGTTGGAAGAGCATTACCAGGCATCCAGAACTCGAATTCATCGTCGCTATGCTCTTCTCTATCGAACCAACCGTTAACCATCGCACCAACCGCCCAACTGCGATCTGCTCAACAGCACCACCTACACCATTCGCGACTTCGTTATCGTGTTAGGTCTGCCGCTCGAGCGACAGCAGCGCGAGGGCGGCGTGTGGAGGATTGGCGCATATTCCGCCGGGTGAGCACATTGCGAGGCGGCTGTGATTCCCCCGTGGTGCATGAATGAGAGCTCGGACTCGGCAGGCGAACCCTACCTGATGCTTTGGTTCAGGAATGGCCAAGTCAGTACAGCCTGGCCATGGTTATCTTATTCAGGATGAAAGTCATCGCGAACAGAAACTTTCTCCGCTCGGTCGCGACCATACCTTGTTGATCACAGCCCTCGCTCGAACTTGAGCTGCATCATTCTCTGCCAAGCGCATCGCAGGCCCAAGAAAATCCGCGTCGTGATATTTCAAAACATTTCTACTTTGACGTGTGCATACGCTTACAGGGTGCCATGCGGCGGTCCTGGCGGTGCTAGCTACGTGCGGTCAGCACCGGCCCCGCCCCTCGGTTTTCTTGCGCGTGCGAAGGAATGTGTTGGGCGGTGGGGCCTATGGGGGCGATTTCTAGTTCGATCAGTGTAAGTAGATAGCTGGCAAATCCTAGATAACATTTTATATTTAGCATCAATGCGTAGGATTGTCGGATATAGATGCTCACCTTTTTGAAGATCCTCATTTTCTTCCGTCAAGCGTTTCTTTTCGTCTATCTCTGCTTGGATCCGTTCGTAGGCTAAGCCAGTTACATCGTCAGCATCACGGCAAGCAGGCTTCGATTTGAAGGACGCACCTATCTTTAATACTTCGACTTTGCTCGCCTTCTCGAGCTCTAGGAAAACACGCACACGCTCGACTTCCTCGCTCTCCTCGTCACGAAATTTCTTCGCACTGCGTTTCGCTGCCTCCTTCCTCTGTTCAATGCGATCGGCTAGCCTGTCTTGCTCCCTCGTCTGGTTATCATAAGAAGAACTTGCTAAAGGGCTCATAGAATTTCGTGGCGTCGATCCCGAGGCCATGTGTTGGTGTTGGGTGGGGGCGCTGTCCATGGGAGGCGACAACTGCAAGGCATCGCTAGACGTCAAGTCGGATTCCGGTGGCCCGTTCTGCGCCAAATTGCAATTGGGTTGGCCTCTTATCTCGGACGAAGAACCAGAGGCACAGGATTGAAACACCGGGAGCGCTGAGCTAGCGTTCGCTCCGTTGGGCAGGGGACCATGCATTCTTTGGGGGTTATTGGGCATGAAGTCGTCGAACTGATCTGAAAGATCGATGGGAGGGAATGGCTGGGAAGGTGGGGGCCACGTAGGAGAGTCTCCGGTTGGCATGCCCTGCGGTGGTTGAAAGTCTCCGGTTGTCCTCTTGTATGTGACGATGGACCAGACTGAGGCGCCACGAACGCTGACCTAGCGTCGTAAGACGGGGCAACAGGCATCCCTTGAGAGCCCTGCGATGGATAATTGAGCGTGTTGTCGGACTGATGATAGGAATTGACGGGAGGGAATGACTGCGAAGGTGAGGACAACGTATGAGAATCTCCTATTTGTGCATGCAGAAGCCCTTCAATGAAACAAAGTGCATCATTTGAGAAGTTAAATTTGGTGGCAAAATTGGGATGCGTTGCGCTGTCTTCGTTTCCCGCTCTGAGTATCGGATATCTGCAGGTAAGAAAATGCGACGCGCAGTCAAGACGAGGATGACGAACCCATTGAAGAACGTTTCGTGGCTGTCGGTTTGAGGCACAGCCGGGATCGGGGAGTTGATTGGTATAACGACTGTAATAGAGTTTGTCAAGAACTGGGCTTCTCCAAAGATGGTAGGGCAGGCTTACCATGTGTGGAGGCGATGTCTTGAGGATGATTGGACGTGTTCGAGTAGTCGAGCGATGGCTGGAATGTGATGTCGTGTTCTCCAACGACGCTACCGTTATATAGCACACGGCGCCACGGAATCGGCAGCGCGCCACGGAAGCCACGAGACGTGCAGCCAACGTGCAGCAGCAGAAGCGCTGCTTCGGCAAGCCACCGGAGAGCAGATTTTGCATTGCCGAACACCACGTCGTGCTGCGCAGAAACGTATCACTACGTTCGCACCTTCTCGCCAAGCGTCGGGATAGCGGCGACGCGCACAACTCTCGGAGCTAGACTGCAGAAGCTCACAGAAGGCGGTGTATTTCGTAGATGCTACGAAAGCGCAGTCAAAAGACTGCCGATGCCGAGGCAAACACGTCGCCAGTAGCAGGCCGCGCCGGGCACCCATCAAAAACGAGGCATATCGCCACCGACATGTTATGGCCGGGATGTCTGCCAGCAGACAGCAGGTCAGTGGAACTTCGAAAACTTGAGGCCACCCGGAGCGATCGACGACTCGGAAGTGCGAGGCTGTTCTTGGGCAGTGCCTTGACAAGTCCATAAGTTAGTGATAGGCCCAGGTAGGCGTAGCAAACTTTGAGTGGCATTCGGCTGTGAGTTGCGTGGGGCGGATGCACGTTGTTGTAAGAGGAAAAAGTCACTGGTAGCGCTGACGCTCGGCCAACTCGGGGGCCACACTCGTGACGATATTGTGTCTCCCCGAAGACTCCCCGGCTGGCCCAGTCGTCGCGCTCTGAGTCTCAGGCTACCCTTTAGTTCGCAGCAGATTACTTGCGCTCCTCGAAGTTGAACGTGAACGTTGAACTTTAATGACCACTCTGGTAATGGTGCGCACTGCGCAGACCTTGCGCAGAACATATAGCTTCTATAGGGGAGCTCAGAGTAGACCGTTTTCGTTTCCGTTTCGTTTTCAAACGCCTTTCGTTTTCGATTCGGCCCGCGGCATAAGTGACCCGATGTGTGACAATCGTGTGACTTTAGGTGACGCTCGCGTTGTGCGGCGTCTTCGTGTCTCACACACTCATTCCCTCGCGATACCTCCTTAATCTACACTCTCCTACTCTCTTAATGCCCCGGAAACGCGGCCGCTCGGACTCCGACCAGCCTGAGACAGCTCCGGGCAAGAAATCCCGTGAGGAGAACATCAGCTGGGGCACAAATAAGAAGCCAAATGAGCTGCTCCTGCAGCTCATCACGGAGCTCGAACAGCCGCAAAATCGCAAGGTTATGTTTGGTAACAAGCGTGGTGAGGTATGCAGGTGGCCCACGCATCATCTGGGCTTTGTTACTGACATCTTTCCAGAAGAAAAGCGGAGAAAGTAAGGTCGCAGCGGGTCAGCGGCTTGCTCGCATCCTCTGGAAGGATGCTCCGGACTCGGATTTCGTCAGTCTGGGAGCAAAGGTGCTCGGGAAAATAAATCAGTATGTCCATACCCTTATTGGATGCCTCATACGTGCTCACAGGCTTGTGTAGGCTACGCATCACCTATCACTCCAAGGTTCGGCGCATTAAGTGCACGGGTGGAGGTGTCCTCACTGGGAATGAGGCCATCGTCGACACAGGTGATGCCGACGATGGTCCAGATGAGTATTTGGTCTGCTACATAGGGCCAGATGGCCCATCCGAGGATACCGATGCACGCCACAAGAATATCTGGCGTAAGTTCATTTTGTGATCTCCGATGAGCACGCTGGAGGCTAACACATCCTGTGCAGAGGAGATCGAGGCCGAGTTCGCTGTCTTCCCCCGAATTCACGCGATCCTTGCCACCCGCCCAAATGAAAACCCGATCATCATCACGACTGGGGTTGGTCCGGACGGTCACCGCACAGTGCACTATCAGCCTCCCGACGACGCGCCACCTGTGCGGCAACCGCGCGAAGAGGACATAGACCCCGTCCTACGCGTTCACGATGGCCCGGCGCCTCTCGCGCAAGACTCTTCTGCGACCGCACCCGGCCCGGGATCGCCACCGCAGACGCCACACACTCCCAAAGAGAACCGCGTGCCGCCCTCGTCGCAAGCAAGTGCGAAGAAGACTCCCGCACACCTGTCGGAAGAGAAGCTGGAGAGCTTGAAGGGTCGCTTCAAGCCCACGTCACGCACCGGCATTCAAGACATACTGAAGGAGTCCATCGAGTAAGTAATACTAGTTGTTGGTAATGCACGTGGACTAATTCATGTGGCAGGCGTAGCTTTGCGGTGTCAAAGGAAGAGAACATCCGCAAAGCTGTCGACAGGCTGCGCGATGACATGAATAGTCTTCGCCAAGACGCTCGCGATCGCCACGACCGCCTCTTTCGTGAGCTGCAGATTGGCTTGTGGACGAACGATGAGTATCGCCGCAAGTCGGAAGCACTTGACGATGACCTTCAGCTGCAGCTTCAAGATCTCCGTGAAAATATATCGCGCCTTCAGAATCCTCCTCTGGTTGTCGCCGCCGCTACGCCCGCTCGTTCCATCTCACGCACGGGCTCTATGTCAACCGCTGCATCGACGCCTTCATCTCTGCCGCGCGCATCGACACCTCCGGATGATGAGCCCGAGAGCGAGATGACAAGCCAGAGAGAAAATAGTCCTCCCTGGGATGAGAGCCAGTTGGACAGAGATCTTGGACGAGGATCATCTGTGGTTCCAGACGAGTTGGAGCGAGGCTTAGTCTGATCATTTTGCTTTTGTCCTTTCTAACTGCAGCCTCTCATTTAATGCTACACAGTCCTTTCTTCTTTCTGATTATATCTCTCTTACTCTTTACAATCTCAGATTTAATCTTGTTCATTTATACAAGTCCTGCTCGTTGAGCGGCTACTATTTCTGCCACAAGGCCACGTCTCCTAGCCTCGCAATCATCATCCTCTGTGATATCATCATCTATAGGATCATCTGGCTCCCCCCTATCGTCCTCTTCCTGAGCACGTGAGTGCCAAGTCGCAAAGCTTGTCCCACTCGCCCATCCTTCGATGTCGAGCACTGCGTTGTGCAAGATGATGCAACATGAAATCCACCGACACGCTCGTATATGGTCCCGATTGTAACGGATATTGAGCCGTAAGCCACGAAGGGATTGCCATCGGCCCTTGAGTGCACCCATGGTGTGTTCAGAGCGAACGCGTAGGCGAGCTACGTGTTTGTCGAATAAGGCATTTGAGCGGTCTAACGACGCTGGTTTCTTGTGAACTGGGATGGTCCGCGAGCTGACAGGGTACGCAGAGTCACCCCATGCAAACTCGTCACCTCTGAAGAACCAGTCGGTATGCTTGACAGCTGCAGTATGCTCAAATGCAGATGCATCATGAGCAGAACCGGTCATGCCAAGCGAATAGTCAACGATTCGTAGATTCGACGGTGTATTGCCAATCTGTGTACAGATATGTCAGTCAGGAGCTATTAGAAGATATCCAGCATACCTGGACGTTGAACCCATAGTTGCACTTCCTTGTGTAGTACGCGTCACCGTCGAGGCCGGGGCGACTGTACAGGACAACAATTGTCCCGTCGTACATCACCCATCCCTCCCTCCAGGTGGATCCCGTGAAACCAAGCTGCTCATCAATCCACCTTTTCTCGACCTCTTTCTCCTCCTCTGTTAGCGGCCGTACAAACATCCCATGCAAGGACATCAGCGCCTCCTGACATCTCTCCGTGTATAGCTCCACAGCGCCCTCTGAACAGCCCGCTGCACGGCTGATATCCTCGAGAGATGCGCCATTGCCATAGCGACCCATACGGTACAGGGTCACCGCTAATTGCGTTCGGATATCCTCCTGCGGGGTGTTCGAGTTGTTCTGGAATACGGGATGACCCTCGATGAGGCCAAGGATAGTGTCGAAGACGTGGGGAGAGACACGGAGCATGTTGATAAAGCGGTGGTGATGGGCAGGATCCTGTGCATACTCCCATGCAAGCTGGAGATTGCCGGCTTTAACGACGGGAGGACGGGGGTTGATGTAGCGGGAGGATAGGATGGTGTGAAGGATTGAGCTATCGCGTTGGAGCTGCTCCATCATAGCTGTGGCTGAAGATGGAGGCATGAGTGCCATCTGGATAGCCATATATGTGATGTATGCGTCGATAATCTCATCGTGGTAGGTAGCACGGGCCATGGCTGGTGGAAGAGCTCGAAAGCAATGGCGGCGGTGTCGCGCAGCGGCGTAGATTGAGTGACATTATGTAATATCACGCCGGGGCGCCGAATCGAAAACGAAAGGCGTTTGAAAACGAAACGGAAACGAAAACGGTCTACTCTGAGCTCCCCTTATGTAACAAGGACCCTTACAGGCCGCGTCAACAAGCAACGATTGTTGCAAATATTACAGAGAATTATACAAGGCTACCGTGTCATGTCCCATCCAGCTACAGTATCTCTGCAGTGTTGTTTCACTCCCAAAACTTTTCCTCGAGTGCACATGAGTGCGCCATCTCTAACTGCACACATCGTCAACAGGCGACTCTGGGAACTGCAAGAAGAATCTCACCTGCTCGTCCGTCCTGCATACCAGCAACTTCCTCCCCTTCTCCCTATCGCCACCCCCAATATGCACAACCTCACCCTATTCTCCCGCAACAGCCTCATTCTCCCCATCGTCGAGCTTTAAACCGAGACAAGCTGTACGCTCGACAACTTCGCGGCGCGGCTCGACGGACTCGGAGCGCTCGCCGATGCCGCCCGAGAGCACAAGAGCGTCGCCCTGCCCGCCGAGCTTCGTAAAGTATGCACCCAAATCACTCATCAAGCGGTCCGCAAAGATGTTGAACGCGAGCTCTGCATTCGGGTTCGTCGCGCACTGCCGCGTGACCTCCGCGAAGTCGGTCGTGCCGACGAGCGCACTTCTTGTCAATGTTCAGGATCGTTTCCGTTTCCGCCTCGGTGAAGTCGCCGTCGCGTGCGCCGGTCTTCTCGTGCGTGATGCGCCCCGCGCGGTGCGTGTAGTGGAAGATGAGCGTCGGGGAGGTCCTCGACGTGTGTGAGCCCCATGCTCCGCTCGTGTCCAGCGACACGCCGCCCCGGATCGCGCAGACGGACGCGCCGCAGGATCATCAGGGTTTCTCTGCGCCTTGTCCTTCTTCAGGAATCGCCACCGTGCGCAGGATGAACGCGTCTGCGGGTGCGTGTGAGTAATAGAGCAGGGCTAAGGAGGGGCCGGACGCACAGCTGAGCCCGTGAAAGCCGCGCGTTAGCCGCGCGTATTCTCACCGCTGATTGCTCATTTTCACGTTGCGTGGCAGTCAAGTGCCACCACGCGCTCCTTCAATCCGTCTGCCTGTGCTTCGAGCTGCGTATCGCCAAAATTTCACCGGCACCAAGGGTTCGCAGTACTTCGATTCTATCATACTTCGATGAACTTCGCAAGGCGCTCTCTCTGTGCTACATCTCTTTTACTTACCCTAGCGACTGATGAGCTGATGCTCTAACTCCGTCCTCCCTACGGGTCCGTCGCGTTCGCAGGTGCGTATACACTGCGAGTCTTGAACTGTCCCGAGGGTCAAGGCTCAACACGCTGCGATTCATGTTCCACGTGCTGAGGCAGCAGGGCGTATATGACGAGAACGGGTGGGAAGTGAAGGGCGGACCGATTTATCCACTTCAGTGCTACCTCCGTACGGCGAGAATAAATGATGCTGGTAACAGTGGAAGACCTGCGCGCTCACGCCCATCCATCAGTGAGTCGACGCGCGAAGAAGTGACTGCCAGTGCCACGCCGACGGCGGCAATGCGGAGGACTCGATGCAGTGTCGCACGGTCTGTCCATGTGCACACCTGTGAACATCCGCCACATGGTATATGGCCGACCTGCCATCAAGTTGGACATATTCTGTCAAAAAGCGCCACGAAATGTGGCCAGTGCTCACGGATTGCCAGCTGCTGCCAGCGGGTCTTGCAACCACCGTGACAACTGTCGAGCGACAATACAGAAAGATAAGGGCATACTGTGACGAGCTACATACTCTGCCGAGGGGAAGGCTAGAGCTGAAAGCGCAGGTAAAAGGTCTGTGCTTGAGCTAGTGAATGGACGGTGGGACGTCCGGAGCCGCCGAATTACCCGCCGTATATATTCGGACCGAGACCCCTGCGCTGTTGCCATGGAGAGGTTCAGGGCCAGTCTAGTCTGTCCAGAGGCCGAACGCTATTTGTGAGCCTTGAGGCAGCTGCACTGTAAAGACCAGAAGGCGGCGAGCAACAAAGGCTGTGTTCTGCACGGATAACTCGGGTCTCGGAAGGTCTCTCGAGGGCGCGAGGCTGTTCACAAGTTAATCCGGAAAGGCGAAGAGACTGATGCAGTCTGAGTTTGAAAGCGCGCTTCGGCACGGCCGGCCGAAGACACGATGAGGCGCGGTTGTCTGACGGGTCTCCAAGGTTTGTCCATCACCGTCGACGACACCAGCGAAAAAGTCGGTGTCAGGCGCTGTCCCCGCGCTCTGCTCCCTCTCGTTCATTCTCTTCGACGACTGGATGCAACCGCGCTAACACAGGTGAGTTTGCGGCACCATCATTCCTCAGCTGTGTTAACCCACCGTCTTCACATCAGCATCGCCGTTATCCTCGCTCCGTCCCGCTCTTAATCCTCGGCCCCGCCTTCGTAGGCCCTGTACACTCTTTCATCTGCCGCTCCTTGTACGATTTTCTCGTAATTCGCCACACCCACCACCACTTCAATGCATATCAAGTATCCGCACCTTGCCAAGCGTCAAGCTCCCACTGACGCCCTTCCATCCGCCAATGGGCTTGGGACCGCGGTCACCGCCGCCTCCTTAGGCGATACCCATTCCACGTTGCTGCTGGGTGGAACCGGCACTGTGGAACCATCTGTGTCCGTACCACTTGTCGCAGGCGAGCCCACCATCACCACGACGCTCCCTCCCACATCGACTCCCACAACCTCATCGACGGACACCTCGATCCCGTCTGTCACATCAGAAGCCTCATCTTCTTCGCGTTCGTCGTCCATTTCCACTGGTGCCGTGATTGGCATCGCCGTCGGGGTTTTTGCAGTCCTCCTCATAATTATTATGGGCGTGTATCGCTATATCAAACACTCAACCCCCGCACTCGCGAAGTACGCTCACGCAATGGACCTTCATCCCCGTCATCTGCCCGCAATGCAAACGGAGATGCCGACCGTCGTCGGTCGCGTGCGGAGGCGTGGAACAAGTTGGGGGATGAGGATCAGTGGGAAGGGAAGGACGGGCGCAAGGGCGGAGATGGGCAACTGGCTGCTGGGGCCGATAAGTTCGCCATGTTCGAGAAGGACCCGAGCCTGCGCTCCAACAAGGCCCTGACTTCCGAGGGTCACGGTGACTTCGACCCGTCGACCATGCCCGACTTCACCAAATACACGCCCGGGCTCGCAAGTGAGTTCGCTCAACCTCCGGCCCGGCCGTTTGTTCCTCGCGTCGACGGTTCACCTGTCGTGTCCTGGGATGGAGAGACTGTCGGCGACGATTCATTCCTGTCCATGCGGTCTGTCCGCATGTCGAGCGATGCCATGTCGCCCACGGCAGTTTTGGTCAAGCAGACGCCGCTTGCAACTACGTCCCAACCGCACCTCTGGGAGTCTGCCGAAGTCATCACCGAAGTCACCGCTGTTGCTGCCGCTACCGCCGCCGGGACACCCGCGCCAGGCGCTGCCGAGCCCAACCCAGCGGAGCACCCATTTGCGGAGGAGGAAGCGCGGAAGAGCTTTGGAAACCCCTTCTTCAACGCGCAAAGTTTCCAGCGCGACCCCTTCTCTGACTCACATTCCGTCCCCAAAACGACACGTTCACGGAAATCATCTGTGGCATCCGTCGGCACGGTACAGGCGGTACAGTCCGAGTTGCAACGTGCGGACTCTACCGCAAGCGACGCGAGCACCGTGCGGGGGCAGCACCACGCGATGCAGTCGCTCATTGCTGCTCTGGACTTCGCTCCTCCAGAAGGTGACGACGCCTTACATCGATCCTCAATGCAAACATCCGATTCCCTCTTCCTCACCGCGGAGAATGAGAGCATCATCTCGGTGCCACAGACACCGAAAGCCGTGTAATAATAATACCCTGGAGGCCCTCCCTATCTTACGCGTCTCCGTTATCCCTCGTGCGCTCTGCGACGCGTCGCCCCCTCCATCGATCTTCTTCCTGTTACCCTGCCTTGGCAACCCTAGGCGTCTTTCTACACCGTTTGCGGTGCCTTTGCCGTCTCGTGTACACTGTGCGCCATGCCATTCACTCCTTCATTCGCGCAACCCGCATGGCCGCCTGCGATCTGGCATCATACCTTTCCTCTATATTCGATGTCGGCCTGAGGCTTACCCTGTGCGCCGCATCAAGTTTCCAAGGCCGCTGCGGTCTTTTCTTGCAGTATGCGTTTTGCGTGTTTTGTACCTACTCAATATCCTTACCAGTAGTTTATTTATTTATCGTCGCTTTCGAGCTACATTTCTTCGTCCATGTCGTCGAACCTGATTAGCATTTGACTAATCATCGCTGCGAAATGCAATAACATATATGCCTTTGCCTGTGCGCCGTCGGTTCTGAGGCGAGTTTGGTGCGAGCGCGCGCTACGGAGGCGGCCGCCGGGGACCTGTCCATATTGTACATAGGCGCTGCGGAGGACGCAGGCCGCATGTCCATGGGCAGTGCGCTCCCTTGCTTCTGCCCCTTGCCTCCAATAGATCTATTTCTCACTGGCGCACCAATCAACGTCGACTTTCCCTCTCAAAGACGTGTCTCGGCGGCCTATGGTATCTTGCCTTGGATTCTGACCATCACCACCTGCTAACTGCCCCCCGCAGACAGCCCCCCGCTCAGATGGCTACTCCACGCTAGTCGGCGGCCCTGAGTCCGTGCATGAGCACGACGGCCCAGAGCACGATGACGACGCTGAGGACGCCTCCACGCCGCTTCTCTCCGCCGCCTCCGCGCCTCTCCTCGCCGCCGCACACCCGCACGCGGACCTGCGCGGCGGCACGCTGACCGTGCACTCGGACGGCGAGACTTACGCATACGCGTACGGGCCACCCGGGCTTGCGGGGCTGCTGCACAACAGCTTCGCGCTGGGCTGCGCGGTGTTTGCGTCGCTCGGCGGGCTCACGTTCGGGTACGACCAGGGCGTCATCGCGAACGTGCTGGTGATGAAGGACTTTACGGAGCGCTGGCCGATCGGCGCATGGGAAAGGGGCCTTATGAGTGCGTCGTGTCCGCTTGTTGATGATGAAGAGAAGCTGACTTGCCGTTGTGCTTGTAGCGGCGGTCCTGGAGCTAGGATGTCTGTTTGGGGCGCTTCTGTCGGGTGTGCTGGCCGACAGGCTTTCCAGGCGCTCTTCTATCGCCATCGCTTGCGGTAAGCCTCTCACCCAGCGTGAACACAGGAGTTGGCCATGGTATTGAAACACCGTGATATCAGCCGTCTTCAGCATCGGCTCCGCCCTCCAATGCTGGGCTTACTCCTTGACCCAAATCACCATTGGCCGAGCTATAGGCGGCTTCGGTGTTGGAGCTTTGAGGTAACGCCGCATATACTCGTCCCATACATGCCCACCGCTTGATTCCTCTCTCGCATGGCGCGTGTCAGTATGCTATCGCCCCTGTACATGGCGGAAATCAGCCCGCCCGAGCTGCGTGGCTCCCTCATGGCGCTCGAGCAGTTCTCCATCGTCCTCGGTTGTGTCGTGGGCTTTTGGACTGGCTTCTTCACGCGGAATAGTAAGTGAAGGTATCTTCCTGTCAACTATGTGCACTAAGTGGCTGTAAATTTCAGTTAGTGGTAGCACATCGTGGCGTATACCGTTAGGTCTTCAGCTTGTCCCCGGTGTCCTCCTTGGCGTAGGCACATACTTCCTTCCACCCTCTCCACGGTTACTCGTAATGCGGGGAAAGCGAGAGGCTGCGCTCGCTTCGCTGGCCAAACTACGCCTCCGGCCCCTTGAGGTTGCAAGGACCGACCCACTGGTGCTGGTGAGGCTTTCTTCTTTGTGTCGATTTCGAAAGTAGAGCTGAGAACCATTTGCCGGATGTGCAGACGGAGCTCCTCGAGATGGAGGTCGAGGTCGCGTTGCTTCAAAAGACCACGCAAAGCCACGGCAAGAACGTGTGGCGCAACGAGGCTCTTGCGTGGGCCCGACTCTTCGACAAGCGGTACATCGACCGGACGATGATCGGCATCTTGATAATGTTCTTCCAACGTATACTATCCGGACCTTTGCTCTTTTTTGTCCATCCTGCTCACCAATGCTCATTGCAATAGAATGGAGCGGCATCAATGCACTTATCTACTACGGCCCCCTGCTGATGCGTAGCCTTGGTTTGAACGGGACGACAGTCAACCTCCTGGTCGCTGGTGGCGTCAACATCGTTCAGTTCTTTGCCGTGTTCCCCGCCATCTTATACATCGACAAATGGGGTACGTCTGCAGTTTCGGCGTACATGGGTATCGGTATTTAGACAAGGCCGTGCAGGCCGGAAGCCTTTACTGCGAACGGGAAGCATTTTCATGGCCACCGCGCATCTAGTGATCGCGCTGCTAGTGAGTTTGCTTTTGTGACCTGCAAGTCGTAGTCGATCTTGCTGAGCCGAGCTCATGTGTCTTTTGTTTCGATAGATTTTCCAGTTCGAAGGCCACTGGGAGGATCATCCTTTGGCTGCTTGGGTGGCTGTCGGGTACGGAACTCTCCGACATCTTCACAGCTTGTGTCTGATATATCAATGCAGATGCGTATACGTATTCACGGCGGCGTACGGTGTCAGCTTTGGGCCTGTTGGCTGGGTCCTGCCCAGCGAGGTCTTCCCTTTAACCATGCGCAGCAAAGGAGTATCTTTATCGACAGCTTCAAACTGGCTCAACAATTGTGCGCTGCTCCCCATGTATGCCCGGCATCACGCATGGTTGGCTGACAGTACTGTATACAGTCGTGATCGGACTGGTCACCCCTGCACTCATGGAAGCTTCTCCCTCGTAGGCCCTATCTGACCATCATGTCGGCGGTGATCTGATCGCGTCTACGTAGTTTAACATTTGGAATCTTCGGCGTGGCCTGCTTCGTTGCATACATGTGGGCGACGCACATCGTCCCGGAGACAGCGAACGTGTCATTGGAGATGATTGACGAGGTGTTCAATTCATCGGCCGGCAGGGAAGATTTGTTGCTGAAGAAGCAGGTTCGTCTTGTGGCGCCACGAGAAACCCGCGGCTGATGACCTCCAGGTTGAACGAGACTTCGGTCTCTATGAATGGATCAGTAGGATTGCCGAAGTTGACATACATGGCTAGGCATCGAGTAAGTACGTGTGCTCTCTCGTTAGATGACGCATTCATGTTTCTTTTTGGAGACGATGGGGACGTTCTGGCAGTTTCTGTCAATCTATCGGGCATTGCAGGGGATCGGGCGCGCGGGTGTGATGGAGGTGTGGAATAGGATCAGGATCACTTGTTGGAATCAAACCGGTGAGCCTCGGGACGCCGAGCCAGTTCATTATCGGGCTCACCTGATTTGGTCTGACGGGACAAATCAATTTGAACGTCGTTGCCGTTGCCAAGGTGCCTCGGCACGGAAGCCAGTTGACGCTCCGAGAGCAAGCAATCTTCCTGAAGGCCCTGCCTGCGACCAGTACGCATCCCCCTGCGCAGACTGAGAGCCTTTAAAGGTGCCGCGTCGGTCGGAATGCAAGCCGGTCGAGGTGGTGAGCTGCGAAGACGAAGGAAGGGGAATATATGCAGTTGACGTGATAAGGGTCGGAATGGCCGGGAATGGCCGGATGCCCGAGCCAGGTTGGGCGGCCCTGTTGCTCTGGTTGTCATATCTTCTCTCTTCTCCTCTCCCAGCTTGGTGCGTTTTTGAGTCTCGCGACGCCTTCCCCCCGCGTCAGACCTCAGCACCAGGACATCTGTCCTACCACAAGGCACCCCGCCACAGTCTTTCCTTACTCCTCGACATTCATTCATAGCAATCTCTCCCCGTCCTCATACACGAGACACCCCTCTTTCAACATCTCCCTCAATTCGTCATGGCCCCTTTCTTCCAGATTGCTTCTCGCGCTGCCAGCCCCGATGATGACAACTCCATGAAAATCACCCCCGTAATCATTGCGGGTATCGCGGTCGCCGCGTCCGTGTTCGCGTGCGTTTGCCTCTGGCTCGGCATACGCTGGTACAGGAAGCGTGCGCGGAAGCAGAGGGAGGGTGGGAGGCAAGCTGCTTTCTTGACTGTGAAGGGCGTGATGCCTGAGGGCGTGACGCCTGAGGTCGAGAAGGTCGCTCCCGTCTCTCCCAGGCCCAGGTGCGACGAGGCTCCCTGATCTCGCGTGCATCGTCGCTGATGCGCAACCAATTTTACAGGGTGCCCAAGATTACTGTCAACAACGAATTCTCCAGGGCGCAACTTACGACGTCCATTGTCATGCCGAATCAGACTATTGTCCGCCCCGACGCGACGAAGGAGGATATTATCCGCTACCACCAGGAAACCGGCACCCTCACTCGTCCCTTCGGCTTCGGCCCGCCGGTCGCCATCCCTGCATCGAACGCTCCTGCCGCCGCTCCGGATGCGCGCCCTGTCTCCACCGTTTCCTGGGTTAGCCCAGTGTCTCCACAGCGCACGTCCTTCTTCGCCTTCGGGCGCCCGACCTCCTCCGCGTCGATGTTCAGCAACTCTTCGTCCTCGCGTGGCAACGAAGGGCGCAAAGTCCGCCAGCTGTTTGCGCCGGTGCTCCCCGACGAGCTCGTGCTGAGCCTCGGGGAGAGTGTCACCGTCGTGCAGTCCTTCGACGACGGTTGGTGCATCGTCGGCCGCGAGAGCACATTCAAGACCGACGAGGTCGAGATGGGTGCCGTCCCTGCGTGGTGCTTCATGAAGCCCGTGAAGGGCCTGAAGGCCGAGCGCCCCATGCGTACGACCAGTCTGGGCGTCACCGTGCAGCTGGACGCCGGTCCGACCGCCCCGCGCGACGAGCTCGTCTCGTGGTCCAACTTCTGAACCACCTCAGTAACGCACTTGCCTACATCCTGGCAAGCCGCCATCCTGTCGCCATCGCGTTCCCTACCTAGGCTCTAATCTCTTCTGTATACGACACGCACGTGCCCCTTGTCATGTCCTGCCATATACCTCCGCTTTATCCCCCACTCGCCACCCCCATTCCATCCCACTCCCGATCTTGACACAATTCCGCTCTCGGTCCACGTTTCACTATCCGCTTGTCTTCACCTTCGCAATATTTGATAGCTATTGTTATCCTATGCTTCTGACCTTCGGCCACAGTGCATACCCTTTTATCGTTGCAGCCGTCTCGACGATGGCAGTCCGCCTCATTTGTCCATGCCCTGCTATATACCTCGCTTGCGACGTTAGCGTGGACACGCGCCGGCACGTTGTAATGTTCGTAATAATTTATTGCTGTATACTTTGCGTGCACCAGAAACTGTGCATATTGCACGGAGGCGAACCCTCTCGTTTGACTGCGGCCGCAACCAAACCGAAGAATCCCTTGATCGACTGATTGTACGGAAGTTCTAGACAGGTACTAGGTATATTTTGTTCCAATCCACAAATATGCGTCACAGGCAAGTGCGTGCACGAAAGCTGCAGACACCAGGTATTTGCGGCACGCGGACGGTCCAACACAAAAAACATATGGAAAGAGACAGGCATGATAATTTTTGACGCAACGCGACAAGGGGGTGTACATTTCAATAACTTCGATCTCAACTTGGTATCCATGCAATACAAATATTGCACATCTCTCGCAACAAATTATCTGAAGCGCAGACTCTTCAACGAAAGTCGATATATAAAAAGGAAACGCACGGCAAAGAGAGAACATAAGATTGCCACGACTTCTCAAATTACGCCTGAGCTCCTTCACCACGCTCTAAAATAACCTCATAATTTATGAGTTGGCGGAGAATGCTTCCGTATGTCTTACACGCACTCCAGGAATGGTTGCTAAAGTCGGGTTCTGAAATACAAAGACTATCAGTCGCCGAAGAATACATGAACGGCCTGTGCGGGCACCACCGGCGGACCTCGTCGGGGGGCATCAGAGATGTGTCGAGGGGATACGAAGGCCTTTGCACTTGGCTGCTTCGACGGGCTCGCCTAGGACCTGCCTGCGGCAAATGAATCAGGCTGGGGGCAGAGTAAGCAATATGCGCACGTCTAGCGAGGTCTCGAGTGCTTTAGCGAACGTCATATTGAGCTGTGGCCTGGATTACACAGATATCAGCAGATGCGGGTACCCTGAGAAATGCCAGCGTTGTGGGCCTTGTGGTTACAGAGTCTTGCGAGAGATGCCGATGAAACAGCGGAGATTATGCCAATGCTGGCGGCAAGACAACGCTCACAACGCATCCACATGCAACGAAGACAACGCGATCAACTGCGCAGACATGAAGCACGCTCTCGACAACAAAAAGTCATCGAGCGCCGGCGAACGTGTGACGGTCAAGGTTCGGAACGCAAGTCAACCTAGAGATCCGGATGCAAACGCAGATCCAGCAGCACGGACTCAGCAACGCGACTCTGATGTCGGTGATGCCGGTGGGTGTCAAACAGGAACCGTCGCCGATGATGTGTGTTCGAGGCATGATTTTCACTGGCATAGGTTTGTGGCACGGCGCATCGTTGGAGAATGAAGCGGCTTGGAGCTTCAATGATTTTCGAACATGTCAGCCGTCAGCTTGTTTGAAGTAGGCAACACGACTCGTACCTACCAAAGCGTAAGATGGTGAGCGGTTGCCAGTGAGCGGCTCCTCGACAACAGAGCGAATGGAACGTTGCGCACATTCGGAGGGCTCCTTGAGATCGTTCCGCCAAAGACGGTGACGTGTTCTCTACGGTCTAATCTCTCTCCAGAAGAAGGGTGCTGTGGGCAGAAAGTATGTTGGTTTGCAAGTTGCGCCGCACGACTGGGCGACTGGTAGCGCGGGACAGCGGGCCGGCCGGCTATCCGGAGCATAGGACCTAACCCAAGTGCAGGGTCCGAGGACCGACGCTCATGCTGCGCTCATGTCTCTACCACCACCATCGCCTGTTCGCCTCATTCGCGCCCACGCATCTGCAGTCAACGTTATCTTGATTTCCACAGACAATGAACGTATTTACACCGGAGATGCCTCGGGCCTCGTCGTGATCACTTCGACGCGTTCTCTTCGCTCTCTCGCGTCCTGGCGCGCACATACCGACGGAATCCTTGGAATAGAAGAATGGGGGGCTCATATTGTTACGTTCGTGTGTAAATGATTTGCGGATTAAACTAATACGGGGCTGATGCGCGTTTGTTTTCTTATCGAAGGCATGGAAGAGACAATAAACTGCACGTATGGGCGCGTCCTGTCCAACCCCCAACTGCTCTCGGAGGCTCTGCCGCTGTCCCTGGCCTGCCTACACCGGCTTTAGCCTATTCTATGGACGTAAATGCGCTGAATTACTGCCGTTTCTCGCTTTTGCCTTTGAACCAAGGGAGCTCTGCGTCGGAGCCGCGAGCCCTTCTTGCGGTCCCAAACCTTGTCGAGTCGTCCTTGGTATGATCACGGTATCCTGGTTTAATCAGTGCCATAACCGTGTTTATTGCATTTGCCCAGGCGGACGTTTGGACTCTCCCTGCCCAGGAGCGGCTTCACGCGGCCATAGGCAAGGCTGGCAGTGCGGCCCCTGCAGGGGACGGCAGGGGCGGCGTCCGGAATGCGACAGGTGAGCGGGACAGCGGCCTTCCTCCCAGCCACCACGATAACCTCTACTAGGCATCATCATGTCAATGCATCTGTTGCCTGAGAGCAGCGCGTCCGACCTGTCGGAGAAGACCACCAAGGGCCTGAGATTGCTTACATCCTATGAGAATGGAAGTGTCGCGATGTGGCAGTATACGGCCGAGCGGGCGCGTTCCATAGAGGGCCTCGGCTGGGAACGCATCTGGACGTGCAAGATCCACGTCGAAACAGGTATGGAATAGCTCCCGCACGCTCGTCCAATCGCCTATTTTGTGCTGAAATGAAAGGGCTACACAGTCATGGCAACTGTCATCGCGCTTGACAGATCCCTCGCACTGTCCGTGTCGGCGGACCACCTCGTCGGTCGCTACGATCTCAACGTGAGTGCGCCCACCGTTGCAGAAGCGCATCCGCTGACTTTTGTCGCCGCTGCAGGCTCTGCGCGCCGACCCCGGGACCGTCGACGCGTCCACGGCGAAATTGCGCACCACGCACCCCGGGAACGGTGCCGTCGCGCTCCGGGGGGATGCCCGCGTGTGTGCCGTGGGCGGCTGGGACGGGAAGTGCGCACGCACCAGTATCTATTGCCCCGCCATCGCCGCTGACCAAACCCACGCGCTTCTTTCTGGCTATCAGGGTTAGACTCTTCTCCTCGCGGGCACTGAAACCGCTCGGCACGCTCGCACACCACAAGGACGCGGTTCAGGCACTCGCGTTCGCCCGCGTTGCAGCGTCGGGCATAGACGCGGGAGCGAATGATGAGGACGAAGACGGGGACACGGACGAAGACGAGATGAGCGCGGCTGAGAAGACGCGGCGCGAGCGGTGGCTCGTGAGCGGGGGCAAGGACGGCAGGGTTGCTATATGGGAACTCATCGACTTCTCGGGGAAAGGCACGTAGCGATGTGCCCTTCAGGGCAGGGAGCTTCACGCGCAGGCGCCTTCCCGTGGTGCAGGAGGTCTGGTTCCGTGCGCGTCTGCTGGCCATCCCGGTTCTCAAGCTGATCATGCGCGTGCAGATTCTCCCGGGAGCATCAGAACGGAGGTGATGTCGCAGTAGTGGGATGCGGACGCCCGCTGTTCTCCTCCAGGTGGCTCGCTGGGCAGTATATCTTTAGCGCGCAGAAAAACAAAGTGCCCGCCTTTCGTCATCGCGGCAATTTCAAGAGGGCGTGCCGAGGCGGGACCTGATGGGATGTACATAACATAACCTACATACAAACTTCGTGCGACAGAGTCTATAATGGAAGCCTGGGGGCGGCGAACTCATTACGGTCGCGCCCAGGGATAAGAATGGGAGAGTGTAGTTGAAATCGATGTCATCGTAACGTGTCGTGGAGGATGCGATATGCAGAATTAGGCGTACATGGGGCTAGAATACAACAGAGCAGCAGCGTTTGTGACCGACCAGAGAAATGAAAGCGTGAACAGGACGAAGAGAACGAGAAAACATCATGCACAGCAGACTCAGACAAGGGCAGCAGACTTCAGGTAATCGCGGAAGATAGAGTCACGGACTGAACAAAGCATGGCATGTTAGCTCTACGATTTTGTTATGAGAGCCTAAATGGACTAACCATTCGCGATGATGCTCCGGGTGGCTTTGATGTCCTGATGGGCCGACGCGGTGTGAAAATGTCATCGGCTATAATAGGGGAGCTCAGAGTAGACCGTTTTCGTTTCCGTTTCGTTTTCAAACGCCTTTCGTTTTCGATTCGGCCCGCGGCATAAGTGACCCGATGTGTGACAATCGTGTGACTTTAGGTGACGCTCGCGTTGTGCGGCGTCTTCGTGTCTCACACACTCATTCCCTCGCGATACCTCCTTAATCTACACTCTCCTACTCTCTTAATGCCCCGGAAACGCGGCCGCTCGGACTCCGACCAGCCTGAGACAGCTCCGGGCAAGAAATCCCGTGAGGAGAACATCAGCTGGGGCACAAATAAGAAGCCAAATGAGCTGCTCCTGCAGCTCATCACGGAGCTCGAACAGCCGCAAAATCGCAAGGTTATGTTTGGTAACAAGCGTGGTGAGGTATGCAGGTGGCCCACGCATCATCTGGGCTTTGTTACTGACATCTTTCCAGAAGAAAAGCGGAGAAAGTAAGGTCGCAGCGGGTCAGCGGCTTGCTCGCATCCTCTGGAAGGATGCTCCGGACTCGGATTTCGTCAGTCTGGGAGCAAAGGTGCTCGGGAAAATAAATCAGTATGTCCATACCCTTATTGGATGCCTCATACGTGCTCACAGGCTTGTGTAGGCTACGCATCACCTATCACTCCAAGGTTCGGCGCATTAAGTGCACGGGTGGAGGTGTCCTCACTGGGAATGAGGCCATCGTCGACACAGGTGATGCCGACGATGGTCCAGATGAGTATTTGGTCTGCTACATAGGGCCAGATGGCCCATCCGAGGATACCGATGCACGCCACAAGAATATCTGGCGTAAGTTCATTTTGTGATCTCCGATGAGCACGCTGGAGGCTAACACATCCTGTGCAGAGGAGATCGAGGCCGAGTTCGCTGTCTTCCCCCGAATTCACGCGATCCTTGCCACCCGCCCAAATGAAAACCCGATCATCATCACGACTGGGGTTGGTCCGGACGGTCACCGCACAGTGCACTATCAGCCTCCCGACGACGCGCCACCTGTGCGGCAACCGCGCGAAGAGGACATAGACCCCGTCCTACGCGTTCACGATGGCCCGGCGCCTCTCGCGCAAGACTCTTCTGCGACCGCACCCGGCCCGGGATCGCCACCGCAGACGCCACACACTCCCAAAGAGAACCGCGTGCCGCCCTCGTCGCAAGCAAGTGCGAAGAAGACTCCCGCACACCTGTCGGAAGAGAAGCTGGAGAGCTTGAAGGGTCGCTTCAAGCCCACGTCACGCACCGGCATTCAAGACATACTGAAGGAGTCCATCGAGTAAGTAATACTAGTTGTTGGTAATGCACGTGGACTAATTCATGTGGCAGGCGTAGCTTTGCGGTGTCAAAGGAAGAGAACATCCGCAAAGCTGTCGACAGGCTGCGCGATGACATGAATAGTCTTCGCCAAGACGCTCGCGATCGCCACGACCGCCTCTTTCGTGAGCTGCAGATTGGCTTGTGGACGAACGATGAGTATCGCCGCAAGTCGGAAGCACTTGACGATGACCTTCAGCTGCAGCTTCAAGATCTCCGTGAAAATATATCGCGCCTTCAGAATCCTCCTCTGGTTGTCGCCGCCGCTACGCCCGCTCGTTCCATCTCACGCACGGGCTCTATGTCAACCGCTGCATCGACGCCTTCATCTCTGCCGCGCGCATCGACACCTCCGGATGATGAGCCCGAGAGCGAGATGACAAGCCAGAGAGAAAATAGTCCTCCCTGGGATGAGAGCCAGTTGGACAGAGATCTTGGACGAGGATCATCTGTGGTTCCAGACGAGTTGGAGCGAGGCTTAGTCTGATCATTTTGCTTTTGTCCTTTCTAACTGCAGCCTCTCATTTAATGCTACACAGTCCTTTCTTCTTTCTGATTATATCTCTCTTACTCTTTACAATCTCAGATTTAATCTTGTTCATTTATACAAGTCCTGCTCGTTGAGCGGCTACTATTTCTGCCACAAGGCCACGTCTCCTAGCCTCGCAATCATCATCCTCTGTGATATCATCATCTATAGGATCATCTGGCTCCCCCCTATCGTCCTCTTCCTGAGCACGTGAGTGCCAAGTCGCAAAGCTTGTCCCACTCGCCCATCCTTCGATGTCGAGCACTGCGTTGTGCAAGATGATGCAACATGAAATCCACCGACACGCTCGTATATGGTCCCGATTGTAACGGATATTGAGCCGTAAGCCACGAAGGGATTGCCATCGGCCCTTGAGTGCACCCATGGTGTGTTCAGAGCGAACGCGTAGGCGAGCTACGTGTTTGTCGAATAAGGCATTTGAGCGGTCTAACGACGCTGGTTTCTTGTGAACTGGGATGGTCCGCGAGCTGACAGGGTACGCAGAGTCACCCCATGCAAACTCGTCACCTCTGAAGAACCAGTCGGTATGCTTGACAGCTGCAGTATGCTCAAATGCAGATGCATCATGAGCAGAACCGGTCATGCCAAGCGAATAGTCAACGATTCGTAGATTCGACGGTGTATTGCCAATCTGTGTACAGATATGTCAGTCAGGAGCTATTAGAAGATATCCAGCATACCTGGACGTTGAACCCATAGTTGCACTTCCTTGTGTAGTACGCGTCACCGTCGAGGCCGGGGCGACTGTACAGGACAACAATTGTCCCGTCGTACATCACCCATCCCTCCCTCCAGGTGGATCCCGTGAAACCAAGCTGCTCATCAATCCACCTTTTCTCGACCTCTTTCTCCTCCTCTGTTAGCGGCCGTACAAACATCCCATGCAAGGACATCAGCGCCTCCTGACATCTCTCCGTGTATAGCTCCACAGCGCCCTCTGAACAGCCCGCTGCACGGCTGATATCCTCGAGAGATGCGCCATTGCCATAGCGACCCATACGGTACAGGGTCACCGCTAATTGCGTTCGGATATCCTCCTGCGGGGTGTTCGAGTTGTTCTGGAATACGGGATGACCCTCGATGAGGCCAAGGATAGTGTCGAAGACGTGGGGAGAGACACGGAGCATGTTGATAAAGCGGTGGTGATGGGCAGGATCCTGTGCATACTCCCATGCAAGCTGGAGATTGCCGGCTTTAACGACGGGAGGACGGGGGTTGATGTAGCGGGAGGATAGGATGGTGTGAAGGATTGAGCTATCGCGTTGGAGCTGCTCCATCATAGCTGTGGCTGAAGATGGAGGCATGAGTGCCATCTGGATAGCCATATATGTGATGTATGCGTCGATAATCTCATCGTGGTAGGTAGCACGGGCCATGGCTGGTGGAAGAGCTCGAAAGCAATGGCGGCGGTGTCGCGCAGCGGCGTAGATTGAGTGACATTATGTAATATCACGCCGGGGCGCCGAATCGAAAACGAAAGGCGTTTGAAAACGAAACGGAAACGAAAACGGTCTACTCTGAGCTCCCCTAATGGTGACGGAAGGGACGTACCACGACGCTGGTGAGATGGGTGTAGAGGACGCGCTTCCGCTCATTGTTCTTTCTATGGACCTGTAGGAAATGGGCGCGGAAATAGTTGACAACCGTATCGAAGTCGTTCGGCCGTTCGCCGAAGGACGTGATGCTGCCGAGAGGGGTCAGCGCTAGCATTTAAATTGATGACCGCACGTACTATTTGTTTACTTTTAGCCCGCTGTCTAGCTTGGCTTGCAGAACATCGGTCTTGTCTGCGGGCGCGTGAGAACACATGGCGGATATAGAACAAGGGATGACACACTAAGAAAGAGGACTAGGTGGATGTGTTTCAGGAGTGGGTTTGCACAGATCTGTGTGAATAGCTGCAGCGAATCATCAATTCTGTTTGTTCGAGGGTCCTCCTCCAAGTACTAGTGCGCCACATCAACATGAGAGGGACGTCCGACGCACGTACATCGTTGCCAACGTACCTGATCAAATGCGCTGACCGGCGCTACGAAGATGATAGCGTTGGCTTCGTCGAAGTACGGAACCCATGTATGGCGCTGTCCCCTGGCCCCGCCTACGTCGTAGAGATGCCAGCTGACCGCCTTGCCATGGAGGGGCACGTCAAATGTATGCTCCGCAACCCCCATAGTCTGTATCCGGGCATGTAGGATGTCGTCTGTGCGGATGTAAGGGGTCTGTAGGATGGCCTAAAGTAGGGTAATCACCTGTACTCGGCACATAGTCCTTGGCCGCGACACGATCAATGGCGAGGAGAAAGCTAGCAGGCATATCAGCATATCTGGATATATGCGCATTAAATGCGGTTCTCACAATTCTGACCATTCCTCTAGACGTAAGCGCCTCTTTTTGATCATCCTCCTGACGATGTCGCTGTTCCAAAGGGTCTTGACGTCGTCCCTACTACCATCCAAAAGCCGACCGATGTCTTCCACGACCTCGGCCGGACCAGGGAGACCAGGTGTCCCCTCCTCGCTGATGCTGGTTCGGGTGAGATCACTCTGCGTGCTCCCGGTACCGAGGCTCTTGCGGCCGCGCTGCTGCAGAACGGAGCCCGACCGTCCACCCGAGCGCATCTGCCAGCCCCGGCGGACATAGACTCCACCACGGCCAGAGCCAGAAACGCGCACGCCCCCGCTAAGCCTGTCTCCAAGGGTGGCTTCTGCCGCGACAAGCGGCGACAGCCTCAGGCGCAATGTTGCGATCTCCTTTTGGCTATCGGACAAAGTGTTGGGCGTGCCTGGTAGAGCGGGATAGCCAGACGGCTGCGTGGAAGGGCCCGTGGAGGGGCCAGCCTGCTCGGGAGAGCCGTCGCGTCCGCCGAGAAGTTCGCCAGTGACGCGACGCACAGGACTGTGCTCGTAGCTAGAGACATCGGAGCGGTCAGCGCTCTCGTCCTCGAAGACATCCCCGTGCGCCTCAAGCACGTCGAGGATGCGCTTGACGGAGCGCGCCATGTTGAAGTAAACGACCATGCGCCAGGACGCGCGCTCGTTGTCGAGGGAGTCGGGGTTGTACATGAGCTGGAATTGCTTCTGCAGCGTCGACTTGCCTGACTCTGCCTGCCCCAGCAGCAGGAGCTATACGAGAGTTGAAACGCACATACATGAGGCGAGACGCGAGATTACGCACGCGGACATCCTGCTTCGACCGATCGTAGTTGCGCTTATCCTGCCGCAGCTCCTCGTCGATTGAGTCGGAGACACGCTTCGCCTCTTGCTCGGCCTCTACGCGCGCACGGCGCTCTGCTTCTGTCTCTGCCTCCGGAGGGCGGAGGACATAGTTGAGGGGATCGTCCTGTGAGTACACGGATGGGGGTCGTCGTGCGTGCAGCATCTGGGGGGAGGAAAGGGCGAAGCGGGAAGGAAGCAACTGATGGGTGGGTGTTATAGGGGCCAGTTATATACCTGTCACGTGCGGACATGCCCCGTCCGCGTTAACTCTCGTCACACACAACATCTTCCATCATACCAAGTAGCCCCAAGCGCAACCATCACACAATGGTCAGTCATTCAAAACTTCGAAACCTCGCGCTCACCGCCCCGCTAGTCCGTCACCCTCCACACCACCCACGGTGATCTCAAGGTAGCTGGCTGCTGCGCTGCGCAAGCCCTTGTTATCTCCTGCTCGCGTGTCGCTCAACGGTATCATATCATAGGTCGAAATCTTTTGCGAAGCGGTGCCTAAGACCGCGGAAGTGCGTTCGTTCCTCGTCTCCGAGTCCTGAGCTCACATTAGTTGCACAGAACTTTCTAGCGCACTGTGCCTCAGGCTATTATGACGGCTGTCTATTCCACCGCAATATTAAGGGCTTCATGGTGCAGACAGGCGACCCGACCGGCTCTGGCAAGGGCGGCCAGTCTATCTGGGGAAAGCCCTTTGCAGACGAGCTCCGTTCCACGCTCAAGGCAGGCTTCCTATGCGTCGGGTTTCGCATGCCGCTGATGCGCTAGCGCTTCCATCTCCAGTTCAACGCGCGTGGCGTCCTGGCGATGGCCAACTCTGGTCCAGACACCAACAAATCTCAATTCTTCATCACCTATGCTAAGCAACCGCATCTCGACTCCAAGTACACCATCTTCGGAAAGGTTATCGATGGCGCGGATTCCACGCTCGATGCGATGGAACGGGTGCCCGTGACCGCCAAAAACAGGCCGCTCTCCGAGATAAAGCTCACACACGTATGTGTCGATCCGAGCTTCGAGGAGTCATGATCTCAACGCTGCCGCCAATAGGTCACATTCCACGCGAACCCCATTGCAGATGTCCAATTGCGATCATGATGACTGCTATAGCTGGCAACCGTGGAATGCGTATCTTATAATCCAAATTTGCCCCCTGATCGCCCCGGCAGCACGACCATCCGCGGCCTGAGAACGACCGGACTGAGGGTACGGTGGTCTCTTCTCCGTTCCCATGCATCACCCCGCGATATGAAAAGCGCTCGAAGCACCCAGGTGAGCGAGGTTGGCGGAAGCCCAAGTATATGTACAGCGCTCCTAGTCACAAGATTACATGTCTTCTTTTTGTCGTACTGCATACCAACCATCATCGCTTGATAAACCCAACGAGTTCCTTCTGCAGCTCTCTTTGCCTCCGCGCCTTCTCCAAATCGTCCACGCTGCGCAGATCGTACACAACGTCCCGTGTCTTGCCAAAATACACCTCTTGCAGCATATTGCGCATCTTTATTTCCAGATCCTCAATTAAACGCCCGATATTGGGGATGTGCGATGTCGAATCTTGGATGGAGTGGTCCGCTTCCATCTTGCGCGCCCGGTCAGCCACGTCAGCCCACCGCGAACACCGCGAACGCACCTGTCTGGTCATGCTGCCGCTCAAAGTAACCTCGCCGTCGTGCTTCCACGGATCGGCGTCCTTCGCCGCCGGCGCCGCACTCGCACTCTCGCTTCGAGTGACGAGCTGCAGCATGATCGTCGACGTGAGCTTGTAGTGCGCTTGCCGTCCGCGTTCCGCCGCCTCGAATACGTGGATGGAGTCCCAGTTCCCTGACGGCTCCGAGGGCAATGTTGGGTCCAGCGCTGCATCAAACAAAGTCATGAGCACGTCGCATCGGCGATGCGGGATCACGACAGCACGCCAGGAAGGACACGTACTCTTCTTAAGCAGGACGACGCCGGCGAAGCCGCCGTCGTCAAGGTCCCACAGGAATACAGATGACACGCCGCCCTCGAAGTACCTGCAGATATGATGCCCGTCAATCAGTCGCGCTGCGGAGGACTGCCGCGGGTGGGAAGACAGGCTACTGACATCTCGCGGTACATGTCGAACGCCTCGTTCGCAGCAATCTCGAGCTTGCGCAGCTTTATCGACGGGAACGTGCCATCCTCTATCGGCGGGTAGTACTCGTTTGTCCACGGTGACCTGCACCGAAGTCAGCGCGGCACGTCGAGGAAGGGCAGCGCGACGCACCTGTAGCTCTCGCCATCGCGGTTGTAATCGCACGCAAGAAACTCCTTCCCCGTCGCCTTGTCCACCTTCAGCTTGAGCGGCTGGTCGACGTTGCCGAGGAGCTCGTCCGCATCGTCCGGGCTGATCTGTACGAGCGTAGACACGTTCTCTTCGATCTTGGTGGGCGGAAGCCGCCTGAGCAGGTCGAGCATCGAGTCCACGAGGTCCGACATGGCGTGTGGATCAGCTGTGGACGCGAGTGTTTGCAAAGGAAGAGGCGTTGTCTGCGTAGTACTCGGCGTTCTAAGGGACATAACGTAATCGTGGCCTCCGAAGTAGGCAAGTATGTAGGAACATCTACGTCTTGGAAGTTGTCTTTCAGTTAAGCTGTCTTTCTACATTCAGTGGTAAAGGCTGCATGTTATCGGTTTGTCCCTGCATCAAAATTTCATCTCCCTAATTCTCGTTTGCTTCTAGCTTGCCGGAATTCTGATTCGCGCCGACGCGACCGCCCTCCGCGAACTTCCCCTCCCCATTCTTCAGATTCGCGAGCTCCATCACATTGAACTTTTGGAGCTCGTAGTAATCCTTAACTATGCTGATGCCGCACACGCTCTGTGAGAACGACACAGCCGGTGATCGGTTGGGTCGGCGGTGAGAATGCAGAAGCAAGAATGGAAAGCCGCTCCGAGCCACGCACCTTGAAGACTTCCACAAGCACGAAGACCTGCGCATGTTCCAAGTCGACAGTATACTCCGCCGGCATGCACTCCACTATTGTGTCGATCACTGCCTGTCTAGAGAGGGTGTTATGGTTCCGCATGCGGAGCTCAATTTTGTACTTTGTCGCACAGCAACAAATTAGACGCATGTCAGATAAACGTTCGGAAAAAATAGAACTGTCGGACTTACGCGATACGCAGGCTCTGCGTCTTCGGAGGTAAAGCTCTTCAGCACGCGCTGGAAGAGCGACTTGATCTCGGGGGCATTTGCCACGCAGGTATTGACGACTGGCGTGAGCCGCAGCGTGTACCTACCATCCTCAATTAGCCACGTCCTCTCTCCTCCATTACTAGGCTCAGCCTGTCCATACCTAGTATGAGTGACACCCGTGTCCCTGACGTTTTCGATGTGTTTGAGGACAAGCCGCACAGGATCCACAGGGGGTTTACATGCAATGAACACCACTACACGGGCGTGCGCTATTGAGCTGGCCTAGAGCTGCACCGTCGGAGCAGGTGAAACACACGCACCACATGTCGTGTTGGTGAGACAGTTCGCTAGGCCGCAATCAGACTCAAGGAGATTAATTCAGATGCCAACATACCGAACCTTTGCTCTTTTCGCGGCCGCTTGATCGCAGCTAGCTCCTTCGCTATCTGTTTCTCCAGGTCCTCCTCCTCCTCCTCGTCTTTGACCATGCCTCTAGCGTCGTCTCCACGCAGATCGCGGCCTATGACATCCCTGGCGCCATCTTCTGGCCACATTTCCGCCGCTAGCTGATCCGCATCCGCGCAGGCTATCAGATGCTGCTGAGCCCCACAGCACCGGACGACTCACATGCTCAAAGACATCATACAGCTCTCCCACCGTTTGCTTCTCCTTCCCCTTTACGCAGCTGACCCAGACGCCTGGCCCGTCGATAGACCGTTTGCCCCAGACCGGCGTGCCATCCTGTGCGGAGAGCCACGGCGATCAGGAAGGAGGAAAAGAAGACGCGCGCGGACTCACAGAGCGATAGCGCTTCCTGGAACGGTCGGTACTGGCCCCGCTGCGTTTGTTGTCGCCCATCGCGTCTTGGAGGATAGCAACGCGATTCGCAGAGATCAGTGGCCAAAGCAAGTAGGCGTGGGAACTTCAAAATCAGTGAAGTGCACCAACTGGCACCCACTACTACTTTTTCGCCGTGACACGATTACCCCTCCTTCTAAGTCAACAAGCCCCGCTTGGCGAATGGCAGGCAATGCCACCTAGTATCCATCAACATTCGCCCTCAGCCAGATCTCGCAGCGTCGCGCTGGTTTCGCCCACCGAATCAATCGCTTTGGCCACTGCTCGCTTTGGCACACGACGTCGCTTTGTCCCTTGTCTCGCCCAATCCCTCGCTTGGAACTACTATCGTGAACGCTATTAGGAACAGCTGTGCATTGAACCTTTCACCATGAAATGTGCTTTCGTCCCAGGCAATTCACAAAGATGTGTCCAAAGCCTCAAGTGCCTTCCCTGGTTTCTCGCCGAAATGCTACGTATTCTCAAGGCAGCCCAAGCTTACTGAAGGCGCGCGGTCGCTTTACTGGTCCACTGTCTGGTGGCTACCGCTGGGTGGCGGCAGCTTTGCCGGATCAAGCACTCAGCAGCGCGTCGTGGCTAACTCCCTAGCCACATCGCATTGTACCGCTTTGACAGCTCGGATTTGGTTTTAAAGCGCCTGTTATGTGCACTATGCATCCTTTGAGCAGCTTTTGTCTCATTCACCCCAAGTCCAAACCACTTCTCCAACCGACAACCGCCCAGACTCTCTTCCGTCACCTCCCACCAAGCCACTACTCTCATCCATCGCGCAACTTGCCATGTCGACAAGGTCGTCAGTCTTCACCGAAGATTCGAGTCAAATACCGTTTCTGTTGCAACTGTTCAAGGAACAGAGGTGGGAGGACGCCAAAGTACTGCTCAACACGTACTGGCGCGAGATAGATTGGCTTATCACGAAGAAGCTCGATGAAAACAAAGACATGCTCGGCGACGCTATGCATATCCAGTTCATTCATCGCCCCCAGGTTACCGTCAGGAGACAGCACCGTCTGGGCCTTAACAGTGCGTCTCTATGTCACATTCTTAGGCTTTGCAATCCTGACTTCGCGCTTTAGTGAATCCTGAGCAATTCCGCGAAGCCAAGCAGCTGCTCGCCCAGATCCACGCGATCATGCCCTCGCGCGATGACTTCGAGCAGATCCTCTTCCACTTCAGCCCGTATGCCATCGTCTACGCATGCATGGACCTCAACATTGCGCTCCCGCGGACCTTCGACATGCGCTTCTTCTTCGCGCATCTCGCCCAACTCATCGACGAGCACCGCACGAGCGAATTGATCTGGTCGAACGAGCGCGCGAACCTCGCACTGCTCAGCGATGAGCCGCGCACCGCCGAAGGCATAGACATGCTGCGTGTGCTCAGCGCCGTCACGGAGGGCACGCCTCTCCCCACATGTCTCGCTCACACCGGCCCCACCGTCTACGTCGCCACGACTGCCGGTTCGACATCCGGCGCATGGAACAGCGTCATCAACATGCGCGAAGTCATACGCTTCTTCGCCCTCCCGCGCCCAGTGTCCGAGCCCGCGCACGTCGCCGCGCGGGAGCAGTACGCGATGGTCGACGCGGCCTGCTGCTTTGCGCACGAGTGGGACGGCTGCACGGTGCGCTTCGTCACCTCCTCGCAGCGCGTCGCGTGGGCGGTCAATGACGCGATCGCCTGCGCGGCGGAGTTCCCTGCCGTGCAGCTCCTGCACGCGCTCGGCACGCGCTGGAATTTCCGCGCGACCGCGGTGTGCTTCGCGGAGGCGGCGATCCCGCTCGAGGCGCGCGAGGTGCGTGTGCACGCGCGGCAGGCGGAGCAGACAGCCGAAGCGCACTTCGCGCCGGGCAGCGGGCTCGTGCACGAGGTCATGGACTGCGCGCTGCTGAGCTGCAACCAGGAGGACGCGAATCTCGGGCGTGACTTTGTGAACGTCGTGCTTATGGCGTACACGCTGCTGCTCGTGAGGGCGCGGGCACCGGGTTATGTGTACGACAACGTACAGTTCGTCGATCCTGGCAGCCTGTACTACGCGATGCGCCGCAGGCAACTCACAATCCCGAAGATCGTCGAGGGCAAGGGCAAGGGCAAGAGGCGCGCCGCGCCGCTGCCCCGCCTACAACCGATGCCCGCAACGATTACCAAGGCGGACGCGGTGGCGACGAAGCTGGCGATCCAGCACCAGCTCCAGGAGTTTGCGGTCGACGAGATGCGCAGGGAGGTGAGGGTGCGCGCGGCGAGGGGGAACGCGGTGCGCCTCGCCGCGGCGCGGGACGACTCTGGGGACCCCACGCTGCCTCTGCACAAGCCTGAGGTGACGCTCTGGCGGGGTTGACGCGTTGCGGAGTCCAGACGCTTGTATAGCTCATATGTACATATACTATGCCTTGTATGCCTCCCTATGCCTTAGTCAACATTGTTGGCGAATAATAGTGACCAACGGCTTTCAATTCGGGCTGCGACCCGCCTCGAAAGTAGCATTCCCACATGCAGTACTGCACTGCCATTGTGCCCTCTTCATAGACTGGTGACCAAGCTTCTAATGAGTCAGTGACGAGGCAGGCATGTACTGTCAGAGGACTAGTGCAGCTTGTTGTCGTCGATGGATGAACCTCGTCGAAGCGCCGGAGGTCAGAGGCCCCGGCACCGTCGATAGGTCATGATAAAAGTGGTTCATGATGATTTTCATCGACCCTATCCCTCCCATACGCCGCAGCCGCATCTACAATTCGGAAGTCTGTATCGCACAAGCTTGAGTCCTCGTCGTCGGTCCACAGAGCCGGCACGACCAGAGTAATGAAGGCTGCCTTCTTCTCCCCAAGACATGTCCGGCTCTCGATGAGCGTGCTGCGGCCCCGCCGTCTCGGCTGTCCCGCCTTCGTCAGGACGCTTTCCCACCGCGTTCCTGTGGTCTCCTGTAACTGAAAGTCACGATTGACGTTGCCATCGTCAACCGGGAAAACTGAAAACCGCGGCGTGGGTTGCAGGTAGTCGATGAGGATGCCGAGGTCTGTCAGAGCAGTGTCAGGGTAATTTGTGCGCGCCCCAGCCCGCAGCGTCTTGAGATTGTTACGGGCATCGGCGAGGACGCATTGCGAATGAAATTTCTGATTCTTGGTAGAAAGTTGGATCATTTCCGGGGTTGACCATTCTACCGGCTGAGTGTTAGATCAGACCGATGAAGTGCAAGCACAGCGTCGACTCACCTGCGCGGTCCGTGCACTCGTGTTTGTGAGATGGCCAGCCATCCACCTGGCATGCCTCTGAGCAGTACATGACGGAGCGGCATCTCGCACAACGCTTCAGCGCTGACCTCGGAGCTCGCGTCTCGCACTGTATTCGTAGATTAAACACTGCGAACTATCGCATAGGTAAAGAACCCACAGCGTCGCAATATCCAGTGTCCGAAAATTTGTCCCATTGGTGTTTCAGGTGAAGCCGTTGCAGAGAGAACTCTGACATGAACGCCAAATAGGTTTTCAATGGCGACTCCGGGATTGTGGTCAGGCAACTTTGCATTTCTGACCGGCGCATGTCGCGGGCAATAGGAAGTATGACAGAGGCGTACAAAGAGTATCGGGGAATGATGTCGCATAGGACGGTGAGCATCGAGTTTTGCAGCGTCGCGTCCAGTGAATGATATATGGGGCCGAGGATGCCGAAGGCGGTCAGCAGGCCCCCTCGGATGGCAGAGCGTGTCCAACGAATGGCGTTGCCGGTTTCGAGAAAGTCTAGGAAAAAATGGAAACAAAGGGTGGCCATCATGAAGGCGCTTTGCCTACGTGTGACTCTCTGATCGAAGAAAAGAGGCGCAACAGCGAGGAGACTGTGGACGATGGCCCGAACAGCTCCTCTGTGCAGCAAGGCGTCCCGCAGGACTCGCGCCTTTCCCACCGCCATCAAGAGGAGGATGTGACAATCGAGATAGTCAGGCGCACGGGACCTGGACGCTCCTTCGAGTGGACTGATTACATAGTCCGCTATATCACTTGCGGAGCTCTCCAGGTCTTCAAAACAAGCCATGAAACGAGGAAAAACGGTATCGTTGTCCTTGTCGCTCAGCATGGCAGCGAGAGCAGCCACGCAGGGAGGCCTGTCAAATGGCCGCAGGGAGGGGTCTTCCTTTAACCAGAAGGACACGAGGAGCTCCATCGATCCAGGCGAATTTAGCACGAGTTGCTTTCCAGGAGAACTAACCAGAATCCCCCAAATCGCCTGGCCAAGAATGTTGAAGAAGTCGTCCCGGATATGCAGCTCTTCAGGCGCAGATGATTGGAAACGCTCGAAGAAGCGAAACCACTGCCAAACGTCGGGCCACACGTCGGTGATATAATCTGAACGTGTTGGTGACTTCCCTAGCACAAAGCAAGCACCATTCAGAGACAGAAATGCCTTGTCGATGACCGACGTAGTAGAGGCGCTGAGTGGGAGGGAAATGGGAAGCGGAGGAATGTGGGATGTGCGGAGGTTGGAATGCAGGATATCGAGAACGTCCTGGCACCGTTCGGTGGGTATAACGCGTCCATCCAGGGAGAGTGCCTCCAGGATCACCAGCGAGCCCTCCTTGGCCATCTTCATTGCCTGTACGTCGACAACGTTCGACATATCAGCCTCTCATCTAGCCACTACTTGGATATGCCAAGTACCTTAGCCGGTTTGGTACGTATGATCCTCTCCGCCTGGGCAAGCGCTTCTTTCGATGCTTTGAACATGGTCTTGTTGAACTGTAGCCAGTGTTAGTGGTACAAGCTTACCAGCCTTGGCTACGTACATTACTGGGGGGCCGGGGCAGGTCACGGGCCTCAGAGTCACAGGCGCCTACTACTTACAATCATGCGCTGGCTGCAGCTATGCTCAGATGTCTGTGCATCCTGGTCTTTCATCACCGATCACGCGGGTTCCCGACGCTGATGAAATTGTCCGAGGTATTGAAGGCGCTATAGATGCCGAAGTTGAAGGTGGTGGTGTTGCTACAGGATGATACGCTGCGACAACGGTGGCTCCGGCTACATACGGAGCTGGATGTGACAGCGGTGGTAAACAGCCTACCCTTCCACGTCGAGGACTACGAGGGAAGGTTACTGAGCGATGTATAGTTGTAGACGAGGCGTGACAATGCGAGGTGCTTAATCACGGTCCACTTGGTTACGCATCCACCAAACCAGGGCTAGGGTAAGGTAAGCATGGTCCAGTGAGAATGCATGAGCAGTGTGATTTCATTACTTGTCCCCTGCCGCTCTCCAACCTCCGAGCGATACTCGCTGTTTCTGGTGCTTGTGTTCTACTGCAATGAACGGGCGTCCGTGGTCTCTGCTGTCATCGGCGTGGCGAGCGCGGAGCTCTCCTTGCGTACAATCGAGAAGTAGATGTCGGGCGTCTTTCCAATCACACTCCGTACACTGTAAGATACTCACACGCATAATCTCCAATTTCCTGGTGTGGCAAGGATACGTCGCTTCGAAATAACAAGACAACTACACATTCTGGAAGCTATGCGTCAATCAATAATGAAGTTGAAATAATGAGAGTCCGAGTCATCAGGCTGATACTACCCCGGCTGGAAATTGAACTGCTCCTCCGCTGGCACTCCTAGGAAGGCCGCAGTCTCCTCGATGTCACTGCCATAGTCCTCCTTTAGCCGCACCGCGCGATGCAAGCAAGCCTCCTTCAGAGCCTCGTATGAGCCTTCTGCCAAGCACTCTGCCTCTGCAAATCTGTAATCCCATGTTTTTGTCAGCGTGAGCTCCTTCAGCATGGGAATGCGGCGTAGTTGGGATCGCAGTGCGTCTGTAAGCACGTCGATATTCGTGTCCTCGTCAAGCTCGTATTCCAGGTTTTCAAGCGCAGGAAAGGCCAAGGGATCGGAGAATGCGCCTGGGGGCATGCAGGCGCTGCTGGTCTTGAGGTGGCGCAGTACAGGAGCAGGTGCCAGGGCAGCAGCGACGTCAGCGCCGAAAACGTCGAAGCCTTCCACATCCCAGTCGCTGGCGAGGTGGAGCTCCGTTAGGGATTGGGAGAGTGCTTCGAGCACGGCAATGCCGGGACGGGAGAATATAACCTTTGGATTGATTTTCAAAGTGGACAGATTCGGCGCGAGCTGGAGGAGAGCGAGTAGGTGTCTCGCCTCGAAGTTACTGCCAAGGTAGCGACGGTCACTGAAACGCTTGAAGTGCGGCAGCATTCCGGGCTTGAGGGGGAAAGACACCTGCAACACCGCAGCCCTCCGCTCCGCTGAGGGCTCACTCTCTTCATATCCGTCCTTGTCCAGCACGTCCGCTTCAAGCCCGACTTCGCGCAGTTCCGGGTAACACTGCACGATCTGGAAAAACTCCGTCGTCGTCGCAAACGGCACGTATCTGCTCTTGTATGTGTTGCCAGGTGGGGCGATGACCAGTTTTTGCAGATGCACTGCGTTCATCATCGCGTTGCGCATCTCAGAAAGGCCAGGTCCATGGTGGTACCTGCCGATCCGCAGAGTGCGAAGGTTTTCCGGACCACAGAGCTCGATGATTTTCGCGAAGTCGGACATGGCATCTGAGGCGCGATAATCCGCAACATCGAAGGTGATCGCCCGCACCATGGACGCAGGCTGCCACGCGGGAGAGTCGGAGAGGGTGCGAAGAAGATTTCTGGTTGACGTGCGGATGTCAACGTTTGCGAGGTAGACGGATGTGTAGAGCACTTCGCGCGCAGGGGCGAGCCAGGATTTGCAAACGAGGGCGGAGCTTGCAAGCGCGCGGTTTGAGACGAATCGGTCAGGAAGCTGTTCAACCTCGCCAGTGCGCCATGTGGTGGTGTTAAAAATCTTGAGCAGGATCTCGATGGGGAGTGCGGATGATATTGGTCGGCTTCAAAGTTCGTTACGGCGCTCAGCTTTTGCGTAGAGAAACCAAAGGACCGAGCTCACATCTTAGCGGTGGAGTCCATGTTAACAGTCGCGCGCATTAGTACCGCATACGATGCCTGATTATCGTTAGTCAGCTGCGATGCAATGAGAATTGCATCTAAGAAACGTACAGCGACGGTTCTCGAAAGCTTGTGTGCGAGCGCAAGTGCTGCCAGTGTGCCATCATGCAGTGGATTCTACCGTGGTCTCAGTCTGATGAGTCTCACGCTGGCTTGTATTCAGGCACCGACGTACTCCGCCACTTTAATGAGCTCGGGCAGCTCGGCTCAGCCACACCAGCCCGGCTCACAACTCGACCGAATATCACTAGCACTGGATTTGAATAGAGTGGGTAAGGTCGGACGGTCGACTACCGAGTTGGAAGGACTCACAGGCGCTGGGTCGAAATCTTAGGTTTCTCCTATTATGCGGCCATTTGCTGCCAGTGTCTACTCCGAATGGCCCGCTCCTGGCATTCCCCGTCCTTCTGCAGCATGCGCAGTGGTCTAAGGCCTGTTCCGGTGTCTCGATAGGTAGGTATGTCTCGCTCTTCATAACGTCGAGGTGCTCCCCCGAGTCGACCGTTCGTCACATGCCGGTACTTTGCCCCTTTCCCATCGGCCATGGCGCTGTCAACACTTATGCGCAACGATATGTTCAGCATCTAGTATTCGAATACGTTAGCAATAAAACCGACGTCACTGATGAGCGTCAGAGAGGCCCCCCAGTCCACAAAATCATTCATCGTCGTCACTGTCCCCGTCGCCTTCTTCATCCTCTTCATCCTCTTCATCTTCTTCATCTTCATCTTCGTCCCATTCGGCCTCTTCATCTTCATCTTCCCACTCGGCCTCCTCATCGGAATAAATCTCGTCCGCCTTCAGCTCGTACAGCTCCCTTACTTCCTCCACGGTCACGTCATACCGCGCTGCCTCGCGCTCAATCTCGCTGTCGAAATCCTCCTTCAGCCGCACCCCGCGGGTCGCACACACTTCCTTGAGAGCCTGATGCACACCGTCCTGGAATGATCTCGGGTCCGCGAAACCATCAAATGCACGGTGGCCCGTCATCAGGACAAGCACCTTCAACGCCGGCGCGCGGTGGGGCTGAGCACGCAGTGCGTCTGTGAGCACGTGGATTTCGTCCGTGTCCTTGCGTATCTCGTAGTCCAGATGCTCGAGTGCAGGGAAGGCCTCAGCATCAAGGAACGCGCTCGGGAGCATGCACTTGCTGGCCATCTCCAGGCTACGCAAGCAGGGCGCGGCCGCGATCAGGCTGGCGACCTCCGCGCCGAACTTGTCGAAGTCGCCTTTGGACGGGTTGGTGGTGATGTGGAGCTTCGTAAGGGAGGGCGAGAGCGCTTTGAGCGCAGCGATGCCGGACAGGCTGAACAGGGCTTCGCTGTACACCGCGAGCGTGGAGAGGTTCGGCGCCAGGTGGGAGAGGGCGAGAAGATGCTTGCCTGAGAAGTTGTAGCGGTCGTCGAAGCTTTTGAAGGCGGGCAGCGCGCCGGGCGTGACTGGAATCGATCCCTTCGTCCCCCCATTAGTTGTCTGCCCTTGTCCCTTGAAGTCCCTATCCTCGTCCCAAGCCGCGAGTACGTCCTGATAAAACTTGATTGTTTGCAGTTCTGGCCAACACTGGATCATGCTGAAAAATTTCGGAATCGTTGCGAATCGACCACATTCGCGGTCGCGCTGGTTGTGCGAGGAGATCTTGAGATTTTGCAGGTGGACCGCGTGCGTCATTGCCTCGCGCAGCGCCGCGAGCTCGACGCCTCTGTTGTACCCGGAAAGAGAGAGCGAGCGAAGGCTCGGTGCGCAGAGCGCGATGATCCCGGCAAGAGCTTTGGTTTCGCCATACTCGTGGTCATATGTACCGAAGGAGATCGAGCGCACCATGGACCGGAGGGGAGGGGAGGCCGATAACGTGCGATTGAGGTTTTTCGCCGCGAGTTCGTTGCGCGAATTGCCCACGTAGACGGCGGTGTAGAGCAGCTCTCGCGCAGCGACGAGCCAGGACTTGCAGACGAGCGCGAGTTTGGGCAGTGTGCGGTTGGCGGCGAGGTCGTAGAGCCCGCGCCGTTTGGTCATGCTGAAGATTTTCAGGAGGATCTCGACAGGGAGGGCGGGGGCCGGGCGCCGGTTTTTCCTTAGACTTGTAGCACGGCTGATCAGAGAGGCAAGTAGGAAGAAGTAGATAGATAGACTCACCTCTTCTTCAAGGTCTGACCGCTTGCCATCTTTGTATGCGCGCTTGATACACCGGCGTCAGTTGATGAGGACTTACGCGGCCGGTACAGCCTGCCCAAGTCAATACTCAATCGGGTCCCAATAGACACATGCATACTCACCAGGAACCTTCCCCCGCAGCTTGATTGTTGTCTTCGCTGACGTTGCGACCAGCGTTGGCGAAGCCCCGCGTCGGTCGGCCGCCGCCGACTGATTTGCAAGTGGCGTGTGTATATTCAGCCACCGACGCGTTTTGACGCGGTCACGCGGTCACGAGCCGAACGTTGAACGCGACTTTTATTCGGGTATACTTACTACATATCCATTCAAGCATCTTCGTCCTCGCTGTCCTCTCCATCTTCTGCATTTTCCTCTTCATCCAATTCGCCACTGTCTTGGTCATCGTCCTCGTCCTCGTTCCCCTCGTCGTCGTCCCCCTCGTCGTCGTCGTAGTCGTCGTCGTCGGAATACACATCCGCCTTCAACTCACACTCGTCTCGGACATCCTCCTCCGAGACCTGGAGTTGAGCCGCCATGCCCTCCATCTCACTGTCAAAATGTTCCTGGAGCCGCACACCGCGGTGTACACACGCGTCTTTGAGTGCTTGGTACACGCCCTCCTTGAACTCCATCGGTCGAGCGAAACCTCCTATCGCCCGCGAGCCAGTCATCACCGCGAGCCGCTTCAGCTCCGGCAGGCGGCGCGGTTGCATGCGGAGCATATCTGTGAGCACGTGGATTTCGTCGGTGTCTTTTCGGATGCGGTAGTCCAGTTGCTTGAGCGCTGGGAAGCTCTGCGCGTCGGTGAATACGCCCGGGACCATCCATGCACTGGAAACCTCGAGGTGTTCTAGTGCTGGATGTGATGCGAGCGCAGCGGCTACCTGGGCGCCAAACTTGTCGAGCAAGGAATTGGGGAAGCTCAGGCTGCCGTTGATGTGGATGTGGGTAAGTCGGGGGAGCGCTTTCAGGGCGAAGACGCCGGGGTGGTGAAGAGGATGTGGAGATCGGCTGTGAGGCTGGAGATGTTCGGTGCGATTTGGGCAAGTGCAAGGATATCCTTTCCCATAAAGTTGTATCGGTCATCAAAGCTTTCCAAAACGGAGAGCGCCCCGGTTCGGACAGGGTACGAAACCTTCATTTCCGCCGCCGCACGCTCTTCCTCTGTGGCTATTTCTGTGTCTTCGGAATTGGAATTCTCATCATTCCAGAAGTCCGATAGGACGTGCTGGTAGAGTCTGATCGCACGCAGCTCCGGCCAAGACTGCATCATGCCAAAAAACTGCGAAACCGTCGCGAACCGCACGCACGGGTTGTCGCGCATGTCGCGCGGGATGATGACCAACTTCTGCAAGCGCACCGCGCCATGCATAGCCTCGCGCAAGGCAACAAGTGCCTCCCCGCCGCCGTATCCGAACAAATGCAGCTTCCGCAGGTTTATCGGCCCACAGAGCGCGACGAGACCCGCTAGAGCGTGTGTCCCACCCTTCTCGTCGCTGTCCATTGTCCCAAAATATATGGCGCGCACCATGGCCTTGAGATTGGGAGAGGATTCAAGAGTGCGTTGAAGACGTGATGCTGTGCGTAGAAGGACAGCAGAGCCAAGGTAGATGGATGTGTAGAGAAGCTCGCGTGCGACGGGAAGCCATGACTTGCTGACGCGCGCCAGCTTGGGGAGAGTGTGGCTCGCGACCATGTCAAAGTACGAGCGGCGTTTGGTCATGCTGAATATTTTGAGCAGGACTTCGACGGGGAGGGCGGGCGCAACGGGCCCGCGACTTTGGATCTGGCTTTCAGTCTCTAGGGCAGAAAGCGTAGATACAAGAGTATACTGACGTCCTTTGGGCGAATTTGCTTCTCATCGTCGCGTCTGCCATCGTCAACGTGCTTCAAATTGCCGTCAGAAGTGGTGCCAAGCTGTGGTGGCGATAAGCGAAAAATATTCAGCCACCGACAGCCACCGACGCGTTCAATATCATTATGTGAGGTCATGTCAGCTATCCTTGAACCTAACTAGTCATACCGTACAACGAGTGTCACTCCATCTAGACCTGTTCAGACTCTCGCATCAAGATGTTTGGTCCCGCACTATGTGTTCTGATTCTGGCTCACAGGCAGGCAGGGTTGAAGACGTGTCGGAGTGTCTCGACTAACACTCGAGCGACTCTCTTACTGCTGTCTTGTCTTGGCACCCGATACTTGAGGAGTCGAAGTCTACAACGCACAAGCAGGCCGCACCTGATGTCGGCAGTTGCCTCGGAGTCGGAGTCATCATCACGACCGGTACTGGTTTTTGTCCAATGGCTTCCGCCCGAATGCCAGGCTGGCAACTCTCGACGAGTCGAGTCTGACCTGCGCATGCATGGCAATTTGTACCACCTGCTGCTGGTGAGACATGCATCCCATTCCGTCTGGACCGCTGACGAACGCTGTCAGCCCAGTCCAAACTGATGGAGGTGGGGGGCCTAGGCGGCGGGCAAATTTGCCTCTGTTTGTCCCTCCCCGGAAGTATATGATAATCACTGCGTTCAGGGCCCGAATTCACCAATATAAAGAAGACAAGCTACTTGACGTGTGCGAGGCGGGTGTAGTAGATAGTGCAATCAGAGTCAAAGTACTCGGTAGTAGATTGGAGTAGATTACGTACTCGGAATCAAAGTAGATGAACGCGGTAAAGGCAAGTACTCTGGCTGATCGGAGTTCAAGTAGCTGGGGCAACTCCCTGGTTAATCTCGTCGTCGAGTTTGTCCGAGTAGCTGATGTACTACGGGCTGTAGGAGGTGTGGAGCTGTGACGCAATCATTTGGCAAGAGATTTCGTCAAGTCGCGCGCCGGCGCTCTGCTTGACTCTCGACTTCTACCTTCTCCCATCATGCATCTCCGGTGACGACCAACTTCCCGCCCCTTTCCCTGGCAACGAGGACCATTACACGCGCATCCGCATCAAGGACCCGTGGACGAGCGCACCCGTGGAGTAGGGCACGCAGGCGCCAGGTCATAGCCCCTGACGACGGCTCCGACCTTCAGTCGACGACAACGAGCAGGAGGGAGCCTCGGAGCGCACAGACAGCAGGAGGAGACGAGTCAAGATGCGCAAATGACGTTTGGATCGAAATACAAGGTGCGTAAATATGTTGAACATCTATGCGTCCGAGCTACATAACGCGCGCCCACTCGGACCTCGTCTTGCACTGCCACGATATCACCTCTCTGCTGTGCTCTGAGTTCCTGGTCTGTACTACGCTACTGCGCTCTTTGCTACTGGCTTGTCTTCCTGCGGAGCTTGCGTCGCGATGAGAACCGAGGAATCCTTGGCCATCGGAGCTAGATATATGCGCGGTAAGTTATTTCCTATGCCTATGCTCTTAGTGTTGTTCTCACCTCGTTGTTTCACCAGGCTAGGCACGAGCACCCACGGCCGAACACCCAGGCGCGTCAAGATCCGAATTCCCTCCCACCCTTCGGACGACTTCTTCGAGAGAGCGACGATGCGACGCGGGCCTGCGGGGTCACTGGGTTATTAGTACATGTATTAATTATATTTGAGTTAATTAAATGATTGCTGTTACATTTGGGTCATATAAGGATCACTAGCTGGTAGAAAGTGAAAATGCACGAGAGCCTACTACGACCTGGTCCCAGCTAATTTGACTGTTAGCAGGCTACCTACTTAAGGTCCGAGCAGGCTGTCTACTCGAACTCTTAGTGTTTGACGTGGTCCCGTCTTGTTCGGTCTACTTGCCGAGTTTCACTCCCCGCTTCCGGGACTCCGAGTAGCTGACGTGGTCGGAGATACTTTAATGTGTAGTATCCGGGCCCTGAACGCAGTGAATGCGGGCGGTTGGCATCCGACTCGAGACAGGTCCTTTCCGCCCAGTTCCGCCCCTTTCCCGCCCTTCGCTCTCTCAGTGCCCGCCGCCTTGCATTCGTCTCGCTATTACCTCTACTATGATTGCTTGGATCCCAGGCGACATCCTGCGTCCTGGGCAGCGTGGCGGGCTGACTCTCCATGTGTCTCGATTGCGATCGGCGTGTCTTCGCTCGCAGTGGGCTCTTACTCCTTCGATCTAGCATGCCAACGACATCCCGCACTCTGGTCTAGCCGCTGCTCGTCTCCTCGTGTCTACGAACCGCGTCGTATTCGACATCCTCTTGGGTCTTGACGTCTTCCGTGCTTCTCTGCTCAGTGCTGTGCTCTCTTCTACGTTCCGGGCAGCGTTCTCTCTTCGTGTTCACCTCTCTTGCAGCCAAACGCCTAGGTTCTTCCTTGGTCTGGCGATGTCTCTTACTTGCTTGGTCTCGTCTTCAAGCGGCCTGATGGTTCGGGATGGGACCGTTTTCTGCTGGGCGTCGTCCGTGTCGGGGAGCTCCTCTTGGTCCGTCTCGCCTGGGTCCGCCAGACTTGATTGCACCCCGTTTTAAGCGCTCTTCGATCAATCACAGCAGTTCACCATACGGTTTCTAGACGTCTCCCGCCAGATATGTTTTAGTCCTTGAGCGCTTCGTGTTCGCACTCGCTCATCCTGATCCTGGTCACTTGTCTCTTCTGCGTCTGCGATTTGTCTCACTCTAAGTTCAGGGGCCTGGGCTGGTCGGCTTTCCTTCCGCGTTGGTTTCGTATGCTAACAACTCCTACGCGACCGACCAAGTCTGCTATTGTTGCTATCATCTCCTCTTTTTTCCCGAATGCCCTTGACGTCTTCCTATGCGTTCTTTTGCTGTCACCTCTATCGCCCTACAGGCTGCCCTTGAGGGCTGGGCTACTCCATTCGATTGACAACAAGTCGTCTGCCTATAGCACCTCTCATCTGCTCGCTTTGCTGACTCGGACCTGCGCCTTTCTTGCGCTGGGACTCTGGTGACGCGTCTCGTGGGCTCTCCGACATGCTTCCTTGCACCACCCACAAGCGAACACCGAAGGCTGCCGCCTCGTCTATGCATATCCCGCTGTTGTTTCTCATCTCGACGATCAAGGCGTCGTCTGCATCTGACGCTCTTGACTACCGACTCTTGCGCCGCCATTCGTGCCGGCGATGGCCTTGTAATTGCTACTTGGCTTTAGCTTGTTTCCGTCGCTCGTGCTCTAGCTTGTCCGGTCCTAATCCAAGTCTGCTGATCGTGCTCGCTTTACTGCTCTCCCATGATATTCCTTGCCCAGTCGACGGCCGTATTCGTCAACATCCACGTCTTTGGCTATACGTCGTACTCCTCTTCCACAGCATCGACGAAGTCCAAAATCTGCAGCACAGGTCAGATCCTAAGCCCGGCTTCCATTGCGACGCGGAAGAGAATGACGTACAAGTTTGTGCCGTTTGTCTGCAAGCTCTTTGCCCGGCGCCGTCTTCATGCGTTCGCGGATATGTAGGAGTTTGTCGTGGAAGTGCTGAATGGCAGAGGCGGGCTGTTCGGGATCACCTATGGGCGCATGGAGCGCACTGCAAGGAGAGGTCAGTAGCATAGAGCTCATTAGGATTACGTTGGCCTACTGGTTTGTAGCGGCGCTGTAGGCTGCGCAGCGTAGGATACCTGTGCCAAGATACAATGGATTCACGGTTACGGCACTAGGAGACTCCTGGTCACGCACCGAAAGCGCCAATGGCATCGAGCCGGTCGGCGTCCTGCACGCAATGCAGCTCAACGCAGCTCTGGTGCCACTCGCCCCACAGGCCCGCCTTCCGTAACTTCGTCTCGTTCGACCAGCTCACATTCTCCACGATCGCGACGATCTGCTTTGCACGCCCATCGGCGATGAGGTCGACGTTCGGCGCGATAGCGTGAGTCTCTTCGAAGAACGGGCGGAAGTAGGAGTCGGCGTCGGTGTACGAGTCTATGGAGACGTATTTCTTGTCGAGGACGTCGTGGAGCAGCGCGCCGAGCTCGACGGTGAGGAGGTCGATGGACTGGCCGCTTGCGGCGACGGCGCGCGCGAGGTGAAGGGCGGTCTTTCGTACCCGTCTGACTGTGTGTGGTCAGTGTGGCATTGCGCCGGAGGACGCAGAGGAGCGTGCGTACCGTGGAAGTGGTCGTGGGATGGGTCTGAGAACTTGGCCATGGTGCGCACCATGTACGCCTCGGCGGCTTTGATGACCTGAGCCTCGTCGGCGGTTGGGTATGTCGATTCGACGGCCATGGCTGCCTGCGCGTCGTCGTCGAGAGAAAGTAAGGAAAACAGTTTTCTGTTGCGGTCACGCGAGCGCGACACGCTGATTAGATTGCGGCAACGGCCGGGCAATTATCTGACACGAGCGACGACGCCAACAAGCGTCCCTCCAACACTGACAACACCAGCTCGCCGACTACTGACACTCCTTGCACACACTCTGCCTGATGGCGTCGACCATTCGAGTCTTACTTCCGTCCTTTCTCTCCATATGTCTTCTGGTTCTCTTGGTCAGCGCCGGCACGCCCTCGCCCTCGCTCGTCATCCGGGTCCGTCTCATCTCGTCCACCCTCTTCCGTCTTCCTCCTACTGACTTTGCGACACACGTGCGCCATGCATCTCACCCTCGTTCCCTACCTCGCCTATGCGGACGCCCATGCTCCCACACGGCCGCCACGTACAGGACACCGCGCTCGCAGAGTGCGCCCCGGTGCGGCAGCTGTCTGCCCTCAAGGAGGAGATCGCCGGAAATGAGTCGCCCGTCATGCGCCAGGTCTTTGCCTGGCTGTTCCCGTTTGGGCCAGGCTGGAACTCAGGTGCGTGTGCGCCTGCTCGGCCCCCACCGCCTGCTGAACCCCCTCTTCCCGCGAACGTGCTCAGTGCTCGGGACATTCTATATCAGCTCGTACGTCCTCCGCACCCTACACGCGCTGGTCGCCAGACGGTTGACGTCCACGTAAACGATGCAGGGTCCCCAACTTCATCCTCGCGTTCATCCCCGCACAAATCAACCGGGACACGCTGAACACGATGACGGCGTTCGCGGTGCGTCCGTCCCGCGCCCCGGCCGCTGCCTGACACGACGCGCTGGCCCCAGGCACCCGCCCGCTGACCGCGCTTGCTTTCGCTCTGCTCCAGACCGGCGGCCTCCTGTCCGACGTGTTCCTGCACCTCGTCCCGCACTCGTTCGTCGGCGAGCATCAGGACGGCGGGGTGCATTTCGTCATGGTCGAGGAGAAGCGCAACATCTTGATCGGGTGCGTCGCTCGGCTGCCGAGATGCATGTCGTCTTCGCCATGCATGCATCAGAATGTACTGACCGCGACGCACGTTCAATACAGTCTGGGCATCTTTGGTGGCTTCGCGGCTTTCTTTGTGATGGAGAAGACCCTGCGGGTGCTCGGCGGTGAGGACGGACACTCCCATGAGCACGGGCATGCGGCGCCGAGCGTTGAAGGCGAGGGCACCTCCTCCGCCGTCGCGTCGAGCGTCAGCGGCGAAGGCCTTCGCGCGCGCGGCGTGTCCGAAAAGGCCGGCGACGAGCACGCAGCAAAGGGCGACGCAGACCACGAGCACGCGCACGGGCAAGGCCCGTCCAAGCTCTCGGCGTATCTGAACCTGTTCGGCGACTTTGTGCACAATATGTGAGCCCCGCGTCCGCTCTGCTCGCGCCGGATTGCTCATCGCTGGGGGTGCTCTTAGTACCGACGGACTCGCGTGCGTGACATCATCGCGTCTAACTCCGCCCGCGCGAGGCGTTCTGAGGTTCTTTTCCCATCAGGATGGCCGCGTCGTTCTACTCGAGTCCGCTCATCGGCGCGACGACGACGCTCGCGTGCTTCGCGCACGAGATCCCGCACGAAATCGCAGACTACAGCATCCTCATCCGCAGCGGGTTCACCAAGAAGCAGGCGATGCAGAGCCAGTTCCTCACGGCGGTGGGCGCGTTTGTGAGTACCTCCCTAGCGCTGCTTCCTCCCCCGCATTTTCGACTCCGCGGCACACGTTGCCGTGCGCCGTTATCTTCTTCGCAGGATCCGTCGCGCTCGCTCTATCCGTCTGTTCCATCGCTAATCCTTTGATCCGTTCCCCACAGGTTGGGTAGGTGACATTCAAATTGCGCCGTTGTGCACTCGGGGCCAATTCATTGCGCACAGAACGTTCTTGGGAATCGCAGTTCACAACCTATCGGCCTCTTCACACGAGACTGACGGGGTGGACCTGGCGGCCGCGGTGCGGCAGAGCGCCTTGGGGCTGCTGGGGACGACGGTGCAGCTGGCTGATCTGGTGCGCTCGCATGTGTCCACTGCCGATATGCCCGCTGATGTTCGGCACAGGTCATCCCGTTTGTTGCTGGAGGGTTTCTGTACATCGGCGCCGTGGCGGTGCTTCCAACGTAGGTCTTCTGCTCGCATGACCCTGCGCGGTGCCTCGAGGCCTCACCTCATTGCTTCCTCAGACTACTCCAGGAGAGCAAAAGCGGTAAGCAGGCCCTTCGCGAGGTACGAAGATCTTCCCACTGTTTGTCGCTGGCTGCCTCATGTCTGACGGGATGTGTTTGCAGTTTGGAGCGATGGCGTTTGGGGTTATGTGCATGTTTCTGGTGGCGTACGTTGCTATCTCGAGTCTATTGTTCGAGGCTGACGGATCATCTGACGGTGCAGGTGGAACGAGTAGAGGGATATCTGGGCAGACCTGCAGCGTGTGCTAGTCGTGTGACTCTGACTGGCCTGTGGCACTGTCGCTCGATGGGCGGGCGCGATGTGGTGTACATGACCGTGACGGGGACAAGGGCGGCATGGCGGCCAAGAGGCCTGTGTAGAAGCAGCCGTGAATCTCGATACGTCACCAGTGGAATAGGCAGGAGAGACCCGAGCGGCCGAACAAAGCCCGTGTGCGTGGCGGGAGGCCCGTGGGGGTCTTCTGAGGTGCGATGCGCGCAAAAGCCGCCGGGCACTGGCAGGCACGGAGGGTGATACGCGGTGTGTGCGCGTGGCTGGCAGCTGAGCGGTGTGAGCACGCTGGGTGGCCGCAGGGGCGCTGGGAGATGTGCGGCTGGGGAGGAGAAAGAGGCCATAAGCCCGACGAACGTGCGTGGCCGGGGGCGCCCGTTGGCTGGGCCGGCGTCTCCGTCATGGACGCGCAAGCGACTTCCAAATATCAGCCACACGACCTTTTTGCACTCAGCCTCCAAGACGTACCTTATTTCCCGACAGTCGCTATTTCTCTCTCTTGCTCCTCCTCTCCCCCACCAGCCAACAGCCCCGCGAGTGCGTACAGCCCGTCTGCATACCACATCATACAGCTCATCTCCGCCTCCTCGCAACACAGGAGCTCCCCGGTCCTCACACCCTATAAAAGCCTTCTGCTCGCCCAAAGCCTCCTGCGATCATCCTCTTGCCCCCGCCCTCGCCACCGCCTGCGCACCGGCATATTACGTTTCCCCACCCAGCCCAACACCCTTCGGCTCCGCCCACGCGTCTTCTACCCATATAATTGTGATCCCATACGACTCATGAAGTCGTCTTGAACATCCTGGCTGCCCCATAGTCACCGTCGTCTGCTTCCTCGTCTTCCCGACCGCGTCCACTCGCCCCGCGCCCATCTTCCACAACCATGTCGACAAAAGGCCGCTCCCAACCCCGGGTCGTGTGCTGCGCAATCCCCATAGCAAGAGCCGCAGGCAAGATCCTCGTCATCACCAGCCGCAAGCGGCCAAACAACTGGGTCTGTGAGTACACGTGTCTGTCTCTTCTGCCCCCGCCCCCGCGATTTTGGGGCCCGTGCGCGCCGTCGTGGCGAGCTGTGCTGACCACCGTGTCCTCTCCGCAGTGCCCAAAGGAGGTTGGGAGTCTACGGATGTGGTGTTGGAAGCCGCCGCCTCGCGGGAAGCCTTGGAAGAAGGTCTCATCCTTTGCCCCTCTACCCGTGCCCATCCATCCTGACGTATCCCCCGTCCCGCTCGCCCGCCCGCCTTTCTTCCAGCCGGCGTCCGCGGCACCATCACGCGCTACGTCACGACCATCTACTCCGCCTCGACAACGTACCACTTTTACGAGCTCGACGTGTCGAGCCTCGACGCGGAGTGGCTCGAGGGCAACGAGCGCCGGCGCGAGTGGGTCGACTTCGCCGAGGCCGTCACGCGCATGTCCTGGAAGCCGGAGCTCGCGCAGGGCCTGCTCCTGTCGTCGCTCGCGCCGCGCCGGTAGAATCCGCCCGTCGGCCATCGGAACACCGCACCCCGACCGACCGCCCCGGCAAATGCAATTTTCAAGTTGTACATCGCCTCCCGCTCGCCCCGAGCAGCCCACGCCTCCATTCCCCGCATTCCATCCACAGCCATAGACCAAGCCCACGCCCCTCTGCATAACTTACTCGCCTCCCTATTGCTATCCGCATGATACCACGGCGACGTCGCCCTTTCCGTCCGTCCGCAGCGCACACCGCACGCCCCCACTCACGCGGCCACGGTCCGCCCCACGCCCGCGCCCGCGCCTGCACGCCCGCTGCCAGGTGCCCGCCGAGCCGCCGTAGACACCTTGCATACATCTGCTTTTGTACACGTCTCGTCTTCTCCATACATTACTTAACTGCTGCAATCGTACGCGGGCTGCGTCGTTACACTCTGCATCTGAAGGACTCGCCGGCCGCTGCGCCATCTGATCCTTGCCTTTGTCACCACGGTCGATCGTTGCTGCGGCCCTCGACGGGCGCTCTAATCCACATTGTGTCCGTGTTTTGCCCCACGTTCGTCGTTCTGCTGCCGTTGCCACGTTCCGCCGCAACTGTACGTACCCGCCCTTTCGACATAATCCGTTGCCCGTTTTCCTTCCTCGCAGCCCTCGCTCTCCACGCAATGTATTTGAATGAAAATTACCCCGCGGGCCGCTTTGCTGGCTCGGGCAGCGACCCTCGTGGCGCAGTTCGCGAGCGCAGATACGTAAGACGGCGGCGAAGTTTCGACGGCCGTTCGAGAGGCGATGGTCGTGGCCCCGGTCTACGGTCGCAGGCTGCTGGAACGCTGTCTGAGGGTGCGGGGTCTGTGGATGACATAGGTGAGCTTTGCTGCGGTTGGTACACGGGCACTTTTGACAACGCTAGGACAGGTTCGGCCAGGTCTTTTCTCTGGTGATATTGGCGCACAACCCATGACGGGAAGAACGTGAAGAAAGACCAGCGCGGAATGGTTTGGCCCGGGGCGCAAGGGTACTACTTATGTGAAGGATGCAAGAAGCGCCCGCCTTTAGTTGCCTTTCCCCACCACCGTTCCGGCGTTCAATCGTCCCTGGTTCGTCGAGCCCTCCTGCGGCCTCGCACAATAGCCGCAACCCTCGTCTCTCACCTGTGAACTTCGCGCAGGTGCAGTCACGACCACCGAGCCCTCGCCTAGACCATCAGGCCCTTCTCCCCGCCGTGCTGGTCTGCCGCCCACCGCCCACCGATCGCCCGCGCACGACTCCTTAGGCCTCAGGCCTCAGCCCACGCTCACAACCTTGCCACTCGGCGCTCAGCCCTCGCTTGCAGGCCGCATACATCCGCTGCGCTGCGCCGCCAGAGTAGCGACGCGGATGGCATGACAGGCTGCTAAACCTGCCGTGCACGCCGGCCTGTGCGGCGTGCGCACGCGGCTCTGGATATTGCGTGGGGTTGCAAGCCCTTGCAGATGTGCTCGACGCCGATCGGCTTGGCCATGGCCAGGCGCCGAGCAAGGCCAGCCTGCGGACGCAGACAATTCGGTATCTGGAATGCCTCCAGCGACGCTGCTTCGCCAGTATGTCTCTGTGGGCGCCTCTCCCGGGCTGCATTGCTCATGCACATGTATACCTCTAGGTGCTCACACGCGCGTCGAGACCCTACCCACGCACGCCATGCTCTCTGAGCATTTTTCTGTCTCGCGATATGTGGCTTTTGCCCAACCAAACGCACCGTATGTATGTCTCTGTGCCCGCTGCATTGCTTTGGAAAGTAGGTGCATTTGTGTACGGCTGGCAGGAGACCCACATACGTAGGCTCGCCCCTTCTAGGTGCAGCCAGGCGCGTCTGGTGATTCCAGCAGGACATGCTTCTCCGTGTAGACCAGATTGGCTGTCTCCTGAGTAGAGGTATAGATCTTCCAAGCTCTGCGCCCTGAGTCCTCCTTTGTATAACGGAATGTATGGTCTGGGAACAAGTATGCAGTGCTACTTATTCTGACGTCTCTCGCTGCATGCTTAGACTATCGCCTTCCACGTAAACCTGGGTGGCAGGCGGATCCACAGCTGTCACGCTTTCCAGCCTTTCTGATCAATCGCGAGCAGCATGCCCGCCAGTTGGCCCCAGGCCTCTCACTGGCGGCTGCGTCTTCGCAGACACAAATAGCGCACAACGTTGTCATGCCCTCTGCACCTTTTCACATGTCTGCGACCCAGATCTCGAGGCGTGGGGTGGGCAGTTGCATATGATTGACGCGTCTGTGGCTGATACATACCGACGCGCCTGTGGCTAACGAGCGCGCCTCAATTGCACCGACGCCTTTCGAAATGCGGTCGCTGCTGGAGATTCGACTAACGCGAAACCTCGCTGTACTTACTGTCTTTGATCGACCTGTTGGCGGCCGGCGCGCCATCGTTGATGCGCATCGCCAGCTCACTGACAGACATCCAAGTACTGAGTCGAAGTTAGTGACTTCATTGTCCAAGTTCGTGCCGACAGTACACACGCCATGGTATCGAAGTGGCGCACCAGGGAACATCAGGCGACGACTAAGCACTGGCACGCCGGTGACAGTGATATGGAGCACAGCACCATCACCAGCGAGGCTTGCACGGATAGTGGCCTGACCGCCAGACATCCCAACGACGTGACCCCCGCCAAGCTCGCCGGCGACGAAAGAGCGTTCCGCGACATGTCCACGCCATCCGCTGCGCTTACGCATCCTGTGTCGACTGATCTTGGTCGCCCTGTCGATCATCAGCAGGTGTAGGGCGACATGCTCGAGCTCCATTGCCACCGACACTGTGGAGTTCGGGCTGCCCCCCCGCGATCGAGCTCATGGCCGTCGTCGTCGAGAGAGCAGCCCCGCAAGCGCTCGCGTCCTGCTCCGAGTCCCGACCGCGTCCTAGGATACCGCGTCACGCGCCCTCGTCATCGAGGCACCTTGAAGCCGAAGCGCTGAAACCCATCTCGTCCCCTACACAGTCCGAATCTCCGCCGTCCGGAGGCTCCTCGCGTAAAGGCATGCAGCTCATGATGGGGCCGGCATTCCGCTGTCACCAGCCACTTCGTGCCCTCAAACGCGTGGGGGGTGGACGGACATTGCATGCGAGTGGGACGATGGCATTTGCGATTGGCAGGCACTGCGTACGTGTTTCCGATGTCGAGACGCGGAAGTCGGCGCGGGTGCGGCCGTGCGGGCTCGCAGGCGCTGAGTTCGACGTGAGGGTTCGCAAGCAGCTGACGTCGAAAATTGGGAGCTGGATGTTAGCGCGCGCGTGTGCGCGTTGCGTTGCCTAAAGAGCATCTGTGGGTGAATCGATGCAAACACATGCTTGAAGTGGGCGCGGGCGTCAATGGGACGAAGACGGCCTGCGGGACACGGAACGGCCTGGGCTGCTGCAGGAGAGATGCGCGCGTTGGGTGGCATCATCAGGAGGGATGAATGGTGGGGCCATGCATCACGTCTAGAGGGGCGGGCGCCGGGCGGAAGAAGGTCACACAGGACGGAGGGAAGGACGAGTGCGAGTGCGAGTGCGAGTGCGAGCGCGGACGCGAATGCTATATGGTTAGACAACATAAGGAACCTGACAGATCATACAAACAACGAGGAATTGGTGAGAGCGGTATAGGAATGCGCGAGTCCCCAATGAAACACTGAAATCGGCGAGCTACGGATCGTCGTCGTCGCTGCCATCGTCGTCATTCGCATCGTCTCCCCCTGTCCACTCGCGCTCCCATAACGGCTGCTGCCCGCCTGTCTGCGGGCGCTGCACTGGGTGGTTACGCGGCAGGAGGCCCCGTGCCCGCTGCAGCCGCTCCACGAGGCACTGGCGCTCAGAAAGCAGCTCCTGGAGGTAATCCACGGCTGGGAGGCAGATCAAGCGTCAGCAGAGGCGATCACAGAGAAGCATGCACGCCAACACTCACTCTTTGCTAAGACGATGTTCTCGCTCCGGGGACCTGCTCGCCCATCAATCTTTTCCCCATCATCGCCGACCTTCCCTCGCCTTGCGCTTCCTTCCCGGACCATTCATGCTCCCACTCCCTGCCCCCGCACTGTTCGCTCCTCCTCGGCACGGATCGCCTCGCGCAGGGCGGGGGGTATCTTCGCGCACAGCGCCTCGTACCCGCGACGGATGATGTTCGCGGGCGACGCTTCTGCTCGACTGGATGTGGTTTTTGCCTTCTTTTCTGAGAGGCAGTGGAAGGGCGGGGCTTCCCGGTGGGCACGGAACTGTGGTGGGTAGGCCGATCCGAGAGGCTGGGGGGGTCGCCTATGATGGCGGGGAGGCACGTGGCCCGCTTGTACGAGTGCTCGATGCCGCTAAGAGTCTTCGGAAAAAGGAGCGCTTGATGGCTGGACGCGCCGAGGAGGGAGCGCGTGGGTAGTGGTGGCGGCCCCGTGCGCGGAAGAGGACGCCGTGGGACAGCGTTGAGTCGCGCCAGGCCCGCTCGGCTGCGGAAGGCCGGGCGGTATGCGCGCATACGACGGGGGCGCGGACGAGCTATGTCTGGTCACGGGCCGTCGCTCAGACCATGGTATGCGAGGCCAAATCTCGCAGGATGTTGGGGTTTGGGGGCGGGGGTGGGGGGTGAGGGACGCGCGCGAGGTACGGGTGGGCGGCCTGCTGTGAAAGAGAGGCAGATCGATGTCGGCCATGGACCAGGCGGCATGCAACGCCTGCAGCGGCCTGGGGCTGCCAAGAATGAGCTCCTTGGTGGCCTTGGAGAGGGCTCTTGCCGGGTTTGCATGGGGGACGGGCGATGTCGTTCGGAGAGAGAGGACTCACTCTGCGGATGCGACTACGTGGTCGACGATGGAGAGTCGTAAGTCGACGGAGGAGAGGAAGAAGGACTGGAAAGCATGGGATCGGACGTGGGTGAGCAGGCTGAGCAGGCCATGGGTGGGGACAGTCGAACGAACGCAGCTGGGTGCACTTTGGAGAGGACAGAATCGGGGGTTCATGTGATACCGCGCCTGTTTGGCCCTGTTGTCCCTCCCGGCGTCCCCGGCCCATCCGCACTTCCCCACATCTCCACTGAGCTCCGGCCGGGCCCCCCCCCACCGGTCAACGGTTTCAAAATAAACCCCGCCCCCGGATCCAGCAGGGTCAAGTTGGCAGTGCATTTCCTATAGGGAGGCCCAGCGCGCGTCAAACCCCGCACAGCGTCATGCCTTCGTCAGTGTCCAGCAACCGGATAAGTCGTAGCCCGTCTGTGGCTGAGGGAGCTCATTCAAAATTTGAAGGCGAGTTGTGGCGGATCAGTCGGTGCCTGAATACGAGCAGAACCCAAATGGAGACACTGCGCCTTGCCGTCGCACAAACGCGAAACGTGCGGTACGTTTCGTTAGATACGATTCTAATTCATGCAGCTGCCCATCATCTAGGCGTGGACCATCATCTAGGGCGTGTAACAAACGCGGGGAACGCGCAAACATGGACTCCACCGCCGAAGATGTGAGTCCTCGTCTTTATTTCTATGCGTAAAAGCTGAGCACCCAACGAACTTTGAAAAGTTTCGACCAGTAGCACCTGCCACTCCCTATCGCAGATCATGCTCAAAAATATCAACATCACCACTCGGCGCACTGGCGATGTTGAAGAGCCTCCCGACCGATTCGCCTCAAATCGCGCGCTTGCAAACGCCGCCCTCGTTTGCAGGAGCCTGGTTCGCCCCGCACGCGAAAGTGCTTACACATCAATTTCTACCTCGCCAAAACATCTGACCTGTGCGCTGCCACGAAACCATCTCCTCGCCACCCTCTCCGAATCCGCGCGTGGCAGCCCGTGTCCATCAGTGCGGGCGATCACCTTCACGTTGCGGATTATCCGCGCCTCCTCCTGCCATGGACGACGTCGCGAAAATCATCGAGCCTCTGTGGTCCGAAAAAACTTTCGCACTCTGCATAATCAGGCAGGTTTTCACAGCGACTTAGGGCCTTTCTGGGGGCTGCGCGACGCGATGAGAAACGCAGGTCCATCTGCAGAAGTATGGTCATCGCACAACACAGCGGCAACATGTACTTCCACATAACGAGCCGTTGGCAAACGGTGACGCAGTTTTTCCAGATGGTGCAGTGTTGGCCGGAACTTCGCGAAATTAGGTTCGGAGGGGATATGATGGAAACGGGACTTGGGACGATGATGAATATGAGAGACGGGAGCGTCAGCGGTGCGGAGATGAAGAGGCATCCCCCTCCACAGGCCTGGAGTGTTGTCGCATGCAAGGGGTTCAGTGGACCGCGGCAACTTCAAGGCGGACCCACCTGTTTCGTCTCTCCAACTCGCGCCGAAATCTGTCCACTTTGACAATCAAACAATGGACGATATATTGTTCCCGGGGTCGGCGTTCGCTGCGCTCGGAAGCGGCTCTCCACTCCCTAAAGGAGCTCCAGCTCCCGGGGGGTATTAACAAACGGTAAAATGACTTTCGCCGTTTCGGTGCCGGACGTCGCCTGCCGCTCTGGTAAATTGGCTTCCTGTACACGCACCTCAATATCACGGGCCCAAACCTGCATTGCTCCCTGGCGGCATTCTGCGACCCTGCTTCTCCCTGCGCTTGAAAACAGCTGGGACTTACGAGCTGGAAAAAAAGAGCTTGAAGAGGAAAACGTATAGTATCGGGGACGTGCTTACAGGGACGCACTGCGCGCCCAGCCACGGCCGGGCAATTTTTCCATGCTGCTGAAGGGAGCTCGCCGCTGAAATGGTGCGGCCCATTGCAGGGGGCAGATTGTTTTGCGGATGGCTCGTAAACGAGACTTTGAAAGGAAGGGGCGTGTTGCAATCGCGAGGATACGGACTCAAGGGCAGGTGACTATGAAGTGGAGATTCGAGAAGGCGGGTGGGCCTGCGGGGAGGTGGCCTGCGGGAGGACCAGTTCAAAAATACCAGCCGGGGGTGTATGAGCCGACGATTCGGATCTATGTTAGGATACCCATCCACTTGATCATAGTGTCTGGCGCGGCGCGGTGGCGGTTGATTGTAAAACGACAAACAGGAGGTACTATCCTTCCTCTTCGCCAAAAATTGTAGGCGGTTACTGATAGACTCTAGGTATACAAACATTGGTGTTTTACTGTAATTGAATAAAAAAAAAGCTCACAACCAAATCACACGCAGATTCACCTACAGCCCCAAACTTGATACAACACTTCTATTGGCCCTCGCTTCCTCCCTTCATGGGGACCGATCAATCTCCACCGACCCGTCGACGAGAGCTCGTTGCCACCCGCGCTACCCGGGCAAGCAGCTCCCGCGTACGCCGGCCCTTGGTCGGGACCTGCCCGTTCGCACTTCTGCTCGAGCTTTCAGCATATTTCCTTCACGAAGGACGTTGCCCCAGCACGCCGCGCTGTACCTGGGAGTTTTGAAACAGCTTTTGCGGTGGTTCTCGCGCGCGTTCTCCGCGGTCATCGTTCACGCCTCGTGGATGGATCGCGTCCGCGACCTTGCTGGCTTCCACGGGTTACACGGACGATCGAAGCCGTTGAGCGGACTGTGCGGCGAGCCGGGCGAAAAAAAAAAACTCGGAGGAGGATCATGGACGCACTGGCGCGCCTGCTTGGCATGCGCTGTACTTCGTGGACACCTTGAGGAAGGGTTTCAGCGATTGCCACGGATGGAAGGGTGTAAGGGGACCGCACAAGGTTAATACCGTCACGCGGTTATTGACACGAAGACAGACAATCGCTGACCGCATACCAGCGGCACAAGCGAGGTCGAATGGTAGTGATTTGTGCAGGAAGTGGATGGGCATGAATTCGGGGACAGTGCCAAAAAGCGACCATTGATTCGCCCCACGAGGTAGTTTCACAGTGGCGCGGCGGGTTTCTCGTTACTCCTCGGACGTCTGCCGTGAGGCCAAAGCGAGTTGGGCCACCAAGGACGAACTGTCACCAAGAAAGATTAGAGAGATCTAAAACCACTGCCACGGCATTCCCGGCATCGGACTTAAGGGGACCGGACAAAAAAACCCAGTCTCGAAGACGCGATCACGCGCGTTGATTTCTCCCAACAATCAAGTGCGCACAGAAGCACACGGGGCTGGAAACACGTATGGTGAAGGCAGAAGATCGCGCACCCTTTTTCCAATACAATCAGGGTTGGTTGTGTGGAGGAAGAGCTTCCAGGGGCATGCAGCTTCTGCGGGACACCTTGATGTAGTTCCAGGCGACACACGACGATGACTTGACGACATGAAGCGCTGGCTCAGAGCGCTGATGCGGCTTCTTTACTGGACTCCTTCTGGAGGTTGTCGGGAAGGAGTGGGGTCAATTACCAATGGGGAAGGTCACGTTGTGCCAAGCGGCCTCGAAACTCGAATCCGTTCGGCATGGTGGGCAACCCGAGGATACGGGTTGCACGGAGGAGAGAAGTGCCGCGCATATCGTACGTGTGGGAGCCGATGAGTCGAGTAGAGGATGCAGAGCAGGAATCTCGCTCCGGCGCACAGGGGAGGATGCGGTAGATCTCGCTGTTGGGGAAGGGCGACGTGTGGAGGAAGACCGATTGGGAAGTCCGGGAGGGGTTTCGGGGGAGTCTTCGCCGCCGAGGTCTTCCCGGATTTTTGCGAGCTCGTTCGCGGTGAAGGTCGCGCGTCGGCGGTCCGGGGGAAGTGACGAGGCCGACGCAGGGCATGGGAGGAGCATGAGGTGGTAGTCCTGCACCCAAACCATGGAGCCGGGGGGAGTTTGTCTGTACACGACCTCTGCGAAGGCATGTTGGCCTGGCGGTATGCGCAGCCAATTCTCTTCGTCGAAGTATTAATCTCGACGGGGTGGTAGTGGAAGAGGGCCACAGAAGGCGTTGGAGAAGCCGTTGTAGGGCGGTGGCGACGTTCTGTCGTCGAGGGTCGACGGCGGGAGGAGTACTCGTCGCGAAGGCGAGCGTCCACGATGGGGCGGTCTTGGACGGAATGAAGAAGCATGCCAGCCAATCCAGGTGAAAAGGTCATGGACTTTTTGGTTGCCGGATGGTAGAGGGCGATGGACGAGCCCGCCAGAGGACACGATGGTACTCGCAGCGGATTCCTTGGAGTATGGCGACTGGGGAGACGGGTGGAGGACGACGACGATGGTGGCTGATCGCTGGACATGGTGGGGGAACGAGGGGGCGTACGGGGGAACAGAGGCGGGGTGGCGCTCTTATGCGGAGAGGTATCGGATCCCTCGGGTTTTGCTCAATTCGGCATCGCGCTATGCTAGACGACCAGGGATGTCATGGCGCACGCAGAGGCCACCAGGCACCTCCAATTTGCCATTTCCTTCTTCCACGCGGCTTGTCTCGCCACTGGCTTGTCGACATGTGCAAAGGGCGTCCACCGGCGACCTCAGCGGAACAGGGCGAAGTGGCAGGCAGGTTAACGTTGTGGTGTTTCCCAGGCATAATTCAGGAAAATCGTTCACCCGCCCGGCCGGCCCGGACTTGGCTCCGGCTTCTGAGCCCTCTTTCGCGCCCTTTAATCTTCGCGAGGGCTTTGTTTAATCTCGGCGGGTCCATCTGTTCCAGGCGCACCCCGCCAGCCCATTGCCATGCAAGCTGGGGCCACTCAGGAGTTCACGGAGGGACTTGGGCAGGACGCGACGCGTCCGTTCACGTGGAAAAAAATGGGCCTCCTGTCGGGGTCGCGGGGGTCCGCACGCCTCTTGCCTTGAACCATGGCAAACGTCCGACCTACATGGCCGACTTTCTCCCAGCATATTTGCCTTCGTAGAGTTTCTGCCAGCAGTAGCTTCAGCCCTAGAAAACACGGAGATCGATCCGACCCCCAGGCGGCGCGAACGATGCATCTCGCCGGGAAGGAAACCACCATCAGAGAACGATGCTACGTGCGCACGTTCGCGTCCTAGCGCTAATTCCTTACAGCCAGGCTTCATTCCATCGGTATCAGAATGTCAGTCATGATTGATTGTGAAACTCTAGATAATTGGAGCGTGTGTGTAGGTGTGTGTACAGCGCGGGACAGCTTAGTCCGAGTCGAACTCAATGATGTACTGCGAACTTCGTTAGCGAGCCTCCCATACTATAGCGCTGAGAGGTTGGACGCACATTCCAATCGTCGGACTCCGGCTCTGACTCCAGCTCTTCCTCCTTCTCCTCGGCAGCAGGAGCAGCCTCCGCAACGCGAGCGGCGTTAGCGAAAGCCTCGGGGTGGCGAGGTACTCCTTGGCCTGGGCATGGTGGTCAGCATCCGGCATCAGTCTATATCAATGAATGCGAGAAGCTCGAAGGTCAGAAAGGGTTTGAATAAGTACTCTTTCGACGTCCAATATATTCAGTGTAGCGATATCACAAAGATCAAGTAACATATACCAAGAGTTTGAGACAATAAAGAACGCACCTTCTCAACACCCTCGAACATGTACTCAGTAGCCAGCGCAATGGCGAGCAGGTTCTTGTACGAGTTGACGAGGGAGTGCGCAACCGACACGATCGTGGGGTACTTGAGCACAAGCGAGATCGCGACAATGGTCTTGATACCCGACAGGAAGCGGTCGACGAGCTGCGGCGCATCGACGTCGAGCACCTCCGGCGCAAACACGTTGCCCTGGTCGTAGATCTGCACGACCGACATCCCGTACGTGAACGGCGAGATGTTCAGCATGTTCAGCAGCGTCGCCTCGGAGGGCCCGACGCGCGTGCCCGCCGTAACGACCTTCACGGCCGACACGATATTAATGTTACCGCGCGCGATTTTCGTCGGAATGCCGAGTGCCTGGAAGAAGGACGTCTTTCCGGGTTCCATGCCCGTGTTGCCCGCAGGGATGGATACGTCCAGGGGCGCAACGCGCCAGCACGGCGGGCGCAGCGATTTTATTAGCCACGACGATGTCGCGCACCTCCGTGAGGTCCATCGCGGTGAAGACAAAGCCGATGTTGCCGCAGACGTGCGGAAGGAGGCGCTCGAGCGACGGATGCTCGGGGATGATCGTGCGCAGCGCGCGGCGCACCGTCGTGTTTTTGCCCATCAGGACGACGCCCTTGCCGCGCAGTGCAACGCGGATCTGGTGCATTTGGTTCGAGCCGACATTGTTAACGTTCACGATGAAGATGGAGGCTGCGAGGGGATTGCGAGAGTGGGGCCGCGGGGGAGGGTACGCGACGTACGGTACTCCGCAATGAGCTTGCGAAGCTTCTCGAAGTAGAGCTTTTTCTCAGCACGGCTGGCACACATTGTGCAACTGAGATACACGTATCAGTGAATGAAACATCGCAATCACCAGAGAAGTCCACGAACCAGAGTGCCTTATAGGACTTTTCAGGGTAACTGGTGAGCGAGTACGTCGACGACGACGCGCAAAGGGTCTTAGAGTTCGGCCCCAGTGAAAACCCGGGCTGGCTCCCTATGCGCCGGTATGCGTAGGGAAGGGAATATCTGCCATGAGCTGGTATTGACTCGACTCCGAGTCGGATGTGGGGTATGTCAGCCAGGCCGGGTATGGCGGGTATGGTGTAGAACATCGCCACCGCAGGCATAACTTACCCGTACGGCCAGTACCATGGCATTTCGTTGCCTAATGCCAGGACCATGTACATGGGTAGACATGGAGTGTCTCGGAATGTACTAGGCATAGCCTAACCAACGGGCAGCAACAAACACCACGGTCACGTGCCTGAGGTACAACCTCTGTTGTGCGACTTGAACTACGAAACGCACCGCAACCTTTCTCGAAGGCATTTGTGCGACGGTAAGTTGCAAGTGGATTCTGATGGAACTCCGTCTCTCGGCCCTTGTATTCATGCACCCGCCACAAGCTCGCGCCTTCAATTTTGACGTTCGCTTCCTAGCGCTGATTCCTTACAGCCGACAACTGAGGGCTTCATTCCATCGGTATCAGAATGTCATGATTGATCGTGGAAGTCTAGATACATGGAGCGTGTGTGTACAGCGCGCACGCCGGCAGCTTAGTCGAATAGCCCGAAGCCCTGTGAGAACGTCGTTAGTGAGCTCCCATAGCGCTGCACGATTCAAGGATCAACGCACCATGTCGTCATCGGACTCCTCCTTCTCTTCCTCCTTCTCCTCGGCAACAGGAGCAGCCTCGGCAGCGGCAGCCTCCGCAACGGGGGCAGCGCTAACAAACGCATCGGGGTTGGCGAGGTACTCCTTGGCCTAGGCACGGTTGTCAGCATCCAGCATCCAGTGAATGATACCAATGAATGTGAGAAGCTCAAGGTCAGAAAGGGTTTAAATACTCTACTTTGTCTTTCGACGTTCAGTATTTTCAGTGTAATGATACCATCACGAAGAACAAGTAACAAAAAAGCCGAGACCAAAAAGGACGCACCTTCTCGGCACCCTCGAATGTGTACTCAGTAGCCAGGGCAATGGCGAGCAGGTTCTTGTACGAGTTGACGAGGGAGTGCGCGACCGACACGATCGTGGGGTACTTGAGCGCGAGCGAGATAGCGGCAATGGTCTTGATACCCGAGAGGAAGCGGTCGATGAGATCCTGCGCATCGATGTCGAGCACCTCCGGCGCGAACACGTTGCCCTGGTCGTAGATCTGCACGACCGACATCCCGTACGTGAACGGCGAAATGTTCAACATGTTGAGCAGGGTCGCCTCGGAGGACCCGACGCGCGTGCCCGCCGTGACGACCTTCACGTCCGACACGATTTCGATCGTACCACGCGCGATCTTCGTCGGGATGCCGAGCGCCTGGAAGAAGGACGTCTTGCCGGGCTCCATGCCCGTGTTGCCCGCAGGGATGGACACGTCCAGGGGCGCGAACGCGCCAGCACGGGCGGGCGCAGCGACCTTGTTCGCCACGACGATGTCGCGCACCTCCGCGAGGTCGGTCGCGGTGAAGACGAAGCCGATGTTGCCGCGGACATGCGGGAGGAGGCGCTCGAGCGTCGGGTACTCGGAGATAATGGTGCGCAGAGCGCGGCGCACCATCGTGTTTTTGCCCATCAGGACGACACCCTTGCCGCGCAACGCAACACGGATCTGGTGCATCTGGTTGGAGCCGACATTGTCGACATTCACGATGAAGATGGAGGCTGAAAGAGGATTGCATGAGGTGGGGCGCAGGGCAAGAGGGTGCGCGAAACGTACGGTACTCCGCAATGAGCTTGCGGAGCTTCTCGAAGTAAAGTTCTTTCTCAGCACGGCTGGCACCCATTGTGAGTTATTTTAGTATCTGCAAAGGCTCGTAAGTCCTCTGGTGTCCGTTCGCAGATGGGACGCACTCACAGAACGGAGATAGGGCTACAGAGGGTGCGTGCGTGGATGAAGGGTACCGAGTGCCTCCCAATTGACCTCTGCAACGGAGACACGCGTATCAGCGGTTGAAACATCGCAACCATCAGCAACAGAAGTCTACGAACCAGAGTGCCAATGGATTTTTCAAGGCAACTGGTGAGCGAGTATGAGTGTCGAAGAATTCCAGCAGAGGCGTCGTGTCGATGAGGACGCGCAAAGAGAGTTAGAGTTCGGCACCCGCCCGGCACATGCCGCGTCCGCCTCGGCCAGCCAGCGCGACACGCGCTCGACGTCGCGCACGCTCTCTCAGCTTCCATCTGCGACTCTCGACGTCGCGAAGGCGCGCAGAGGACAGATTCGCAGCCAGCTGAGGAGCGCATTGTCCCGCCTTCGCTCATGCAATGGAATGTTGCGATGGGGACTGTCGACCGTCCAACGTTTGGGCGGGCGCGACGCCTCGCTGTCTACCCGCCCGTGAGTTTCCTGAAGCACTCGAGCTATGTATTCACGCTGATTGGTACAAACCAGGTGTCTTTCACGGGTACACGGGCTGGCATATAGCACCCGGTACCCTGACAGCAACGCCTCAAGCGTACACGACGACGTGTCGAACGCGTCGACGGAGGTGAATTCTCGCGCTGTATCACTATCGATGGCCGTGGTTTCGAACGGTTCATCTGTCTCCTCGACGGAGACGCGTCCCGCGCTACCTACGCTTGCGTCCTCGGCCCAACAGAAGACGCCACCTATCAAGCTCCTCCGGCAGCTCCTCTCCCCCACCAACATCGCCTCAGACGCGCCTCTACTCTTCTCAGCACAGACTATTCGCAGCCTGTACCTCCGCGCCGCCTCCAACGGTGCCCTTGACGAGTTCTCGTCAACGCGTTTCTCGGCGCTTCTCGCGCTATTCGGTACGCTCTCGCATGGGCGGGGCGCCGGCGCGCATGCAAGCAAGCTTGCGGGCCATATGGATGAGGGTGATTGCAAGCAGTGGTGGGGCTTCATGCTGCACATAGTGCGGGATATGAAGAAGTCCAGGAAGGAGTTAGGAAGTGCGGATCTGTATTGGCTGGTAAAAGCGCGCTTGGGAGAGGCTGGAGTGGAGGGAGTAATGGTTGATTCTGTCGAGGATGGTGCGCTCTTTCATCTTTGGTCTTTCTTCCGACACTGATTTCGTTTGACATTTCATCACGGCCCAGCCTCTGCTGCTCTCGACAAAGCGCGCGCGGTATATATGCGCACCAACTTCCACTCTGCCGATCCCGATGCGCATGTCCAGTACATCCAAACTCTGTTCTCGCTCAGCCGGCCTACTGCAACTATAGAGGCTGCTGGATGGATAACTGCTCTCCTCCGCCGGCAAATGCATGTCTCAAGTCGTATCCTGCGCTTCTTTGGACCATCCTCGTGGACCGGGTGGATGCGCTGTCGGACGACGTGAAAATCGACATTCTGGACCTTGTCACGCATCGGTTATCCATGCCCGACGCCAACTTGAAGTCGCTCCCTGACGAGAACGAGGTCGCATCGCAAGACGAGGCAATCGAGCACGATGCAATGTTCAGCATCAGTGCGACCGACATGACTCGCCAAGTCACTCAACTCATCTTCCCGCAACGCGGTGCCCGGGTACTGCTTACCCCGTCGCAATCCGCCTTGCAAAATTGGGCACGCATGCAAGCGCACGCGATGTTTAATACCGAAATGTCTTCCCAGTGGCGAAACCTCGTGCTCCTGGCGCTAGCCAACTCATCCTCGACTTCCCTCAGCTCTGCCGGCGCGTCCGCTTTCCAAACCCCCGCAGCACACCACACGTCGACCGTGGATTTCAATATCATCACCGTTTTAACCGTCCTCGAACGCATCAGCCACACTCGTGACGTCGGTGCAGACCTGCAGACTTTCGTACGTGCGCTCTGGCGCATGTGGTCTGCGGCCGTACAGGAAGACCGTTCCGTCCACCCCGCGCTCATCCGCCCAATACTCGCGACCTTCTTCCGCCTCTCTGCACGCACCACCGACGAGGCGCTGCGCGTTCGCGTGCTGCGGCTCGCGAACACGGGCTTCTGGACATTCGACGTCGGCGACGACGTCGCGCGGCGGCAGGTGCAACTGCTCGCAGTCGAGTATATCGTCGCGAGCGCGGTGTGCGGGCGCACGGTATGGGAGGACGTCGTTGGCGCGCTGCCGCACTATGTCGCTTTCCCGCAGTGGCAGGGCATGCTCTTAGCGGACACGCTCGCCCGGCTCGCGCGCGTCGATGCGCAGCTGGCGTGGGACATGTATACCCTGTGGGGGCGGTATCTGGATATCCCGGCGCGGTTGCGGTATTCGCTGTGCCTGGCATTCGTGGAGGAGGGCCGGATCGACCTGGCTACGCCGATGTTGGAGGAGTGGCCCGCTGTTGGGGAGAAAGGTCAAGCATTGGCTGCTGCGCTCCTTCTGCAGTTATCCCGGGAACGCAGCTGGTACATCGACCTGCAAGTCGCGGGCATCCTGAAGACTGCGCTACTCGAGTGGTCTGCGTCGCCGGCTGCAATCCCGCCGCGCATCCGCGGCCGTGTTTCGTGGGCGCTCCTCGCCATGGTGCACTCCGCGCAGCCGTCGGCCGTGCTCCCTATCTTCAGAAACGTGCGGACGAAGCAGCCCAAGTACTTCGGCCCGCGGCTCATCGGCACGCTGTTGCGAACACTTCTCCGCCACCGGCAGTTCCGGAGCGCGTCGAAGATGGTGGATGACGTGGCCGCGTTGTATCCTGTCATGGCGACCCGCTGGCGGAGGATGCTGTTTCTTAGTCTGTCTAGGAGCGGGGCCAGCGCACTGGCGGCGGGCGCCGGCAAACATCTTGCGGAGCGATCGTTGTCGATGGCTGTGGCACGGGCCACGCGGTTTGGGAGGCCCCATTCTTTGACTGGGCTGCGTATTCAGCGTTGGCTTCCTGCCGTCGTCCGGCCTTCGCCCTCCGACGTCGTGGCCGTGCGCCAGGGGCTTCAATCGCTTGCCCGCGTCCGCAGTCCGCGCGCCGCTCGAAGCCTCCATCGGCGCGTCCTGCCCCTCCATGACGCCAGCACGCAGACCACGCTCGGGAACGTCATCTTGCACAACCACGCCGTGCTCGCGAAGGCGCGCAACCTGCGCGGCGTGCGCGGCGTCATGCGCACGCTCGACTACCTCGTTCGCGAGTGCGCATTCGTGCCGGACCGCGTGACGACGAACATCGTCGTCGGCGCCGTGCTTCGCTGGCCACGCGTACTTGATGGCACGCAGGTGCGCGCGCTTTTCGACCACCTCGTGTGGTGTGGGTATCCGGTCGGCGCGGCCGCTGCCGGCGCGAGGCTGCCCTTCGGCGCGACTATCGAGGCGGCCGCGCGCGCGTCGTCTGCCCTGGAGGGCCTGATACTGCCTACGCCAGCGGGCGAGATGTCGTTCTCGAGGCATGTGCGGCCACTGTATAAGATGTTCATCAAGGCGCTTTTTGTGAGAAGGGATGTGGTGGGCGCGAGGCGGATTGTGGGGATCTTGAAGGATGTTGAGGGTGAGGAACTAGCGAAGGTTGTTGGGCGCAAGAGGCGATAGATACACAGGGTGGGATGTGGAGTAGCGCGTGGCTTGCGTGTCTGCTGTAGGAAGCTGTAGGCCATGAAAAGGGAAGTGGCGGTCTGAAAAGATCTGTCCAGCGCACCGGACCAGCGCGGCGTCACGCCACCAATTCATTAGGATGATATCGAACTTTGAAGGAAACGGATAGGACGTACAAGGTCGCAACGTGGCCACTTGGATAAAACAATGCCCTTCCACTGCCATCCACCATCATCCAGCCCTCTCTTCCCCTGCCATGTCGGCCAGTGAGCTGAAAGAGCAAGGCAACACGTTTTTCGCAAAGAAACAGTACCCAGAGGCCATCGAGAAGTACTCGGCAGCCATTGCGCTTGACGGCGAGGACAAGTTCTTTTACTCGAACAGGGCAGCATGCTACCTTGCTCTGAACGAGTGAGTCGACATTTTCTTCGTGCTTGAGACAGTGAAGGATCCGACGCGTATCAGTTATCAGAAAGCAAAGGATGACGCTACCAAGGTGCGCACCCATCCCTAGCGTATTCAAGTTTCGTCTTGCTTATATCTATCCTACAGGCCACGGAAATTGACCCGACTTTTACGAAAGCTTGGGGCCGTCTCGGCACTGCCCTTGATGTACGTGTCTCCCATATAGACCTCCACAGACCACTCAGGTTCATCGTCTCCAATACGCGCAGGAACTTGCTCTTCACTCGAAGGCTATCGCCGCATGGGAGCGAGCGGTATTGAATGTCCCATCCCGTACCCTCACCGCTGCGGAGACGACCGCGCGAGACATGTATGTCGAGCGCCTTGCCAGGAGCATTGAGCTATCCAAGCGCGTCGTGCCGGCAGATGCTCGTGTGGTCACGCCGGACGTCGTATGGAAACATAAAGACGATGAAATGCCATGGGTACGCGCGAAGGATATGTTGCCCATGCTGACACGTCGTGGGCAAATGGATAGCAGCGTGAGTCGCTCATTGTTCTTTGAGCGGTTCTGAGCCGGCTGACTGCACTGCTTGCAGGCCTTTGTGATCGAATCTGCGGCCTCTGTCTGTACATCAGTCAATTTTGTGGGTACGGTGTGCTGATATAGTACCCTCAACCAGGAGTTCAATGAAGCGGTGGAAACGATGTTTCAGTTGACGATGGAGGTATCGGTCGAAGGTTATAGGTTTAACGGCAAGCCTGGGGTGCGTCACTCCCCCGAGGGGCTCGAACCTAGTTTCAAACATCAGCGTCCCACATACAGGTCATTCAAGGGATCACTAATGCTGTCTTGAAAGACGACCGCTGCTTCCATATCGCGCGGGAGGGTTGGTTAGAAAGATTTAATGACCAGGGTAGGCGCTACTTTCCGTTCGCTCGACCTAGCTCACACATTGTCGTTATGGCAGTCAGAATGGAATCCATACACGCCGGGATCTACAAGATAAACAGCAGACTCTCTGCTGACGGGCTTATTGCTGAGTTTCGAAGCATCCATGCGGCGGGCGGTTTTGACAAGTCTCGCCCGGCTGTCGCACTCATGACGAGGTCGGTTCGGCCAAGCGCCCTCTGCTGCCCATTTGGTGTTATTCACCCCTGTTTATCATAAGATTGTTGTTCTTCAACGCGTTTCTATCTGAAGGGCTGGAGGCGAAACACGCTGAAGCTGTTGCTGCATACGACACAGTCCTCGCGGTTCTACGGTGGGGAAGGGAAGAGTGGCCGAACGTCGGCAAAGATATCCGAGGCTCAGTTCTCGAATCCACCTTTATACGAGCCATTCGTTCTGTCCGCCTGAGCACTTACATGGAGGTGAGTAGTTCTGCGTATACGATGTAACGGTATCGAATAGCTGTGAGCAGGCGTGGACGACCGACAAGATATCGGGGAAGTTCATACTCGATGCAATGCTTGCAGAAGCCGAGGACATACTAGCAGAGATAGCTGCGGATTCATCGGACTACATGGGTGATGCATCACACAAGTCTGCATTCTGGACGTATCCGGCGGGAAACGCTCTCAGGTATGTATCGTTGGATTGCGGCACATTATGAACCGGTGTTCATGACATATCTCTCGGGCAGTATCAAGGGCTTCGCGCTATATGAGAGGGTCCGCATGCATGGCTACAAGGACTTAGAAGAAGCACGAGCGCTTCTGCGCAAGGCTGCTGAGTTTTATTTCGAAGCCGCAAAGAAGTTCCCCCGAGACGACGAGAACCACGTTTGTTCGTACCGTTCCGTTTTCCTTCAGGAATGTCACCCTTACTATTCGTCAAGGGTACCTAAAAATCGGACTCGACGCACAATGGTCTGCAGGGACGCCAATGAAAGCATGCCTCCCAATCGTCACGCGTATCCGGGCTGCTATCCCAGAAATGTTCAAGATCTGGGAGTACTCGTCCATGGCTCAAGGAGGCCGTGAAAAGACGCTACAGGACGTGCTTGATTTTGAGGATTTTGTGCTGGCGGAGGTGGCCTTGGGCAAGGCAAGCATCGATGACGAGCTGCTGCCCCCATGGTGTAAACACGACTTCTAATATTTGGAGAATTGCTGCGTCGGTTTCGATTTGAACGATACGCTGTCTTGTCTTGTCGTTTTTACCGAGGCATTTCTTGATGATCGAGTCAAGATCGAGTGCAGGTCCTTCTCTGCCGGATTGGTGCCGGAGGGGACTCTCACGCTTCTCCGATCTGCGAGAAAATATATCAAGGCTTACTTCAATAAGGGGTCTTAAGCTTGAAGGTCGGACTCGACGCCGAGTTTTCAGCTGGGAGCACCGATGAGGGCCTGCATATTAATGAGGTATACCGGTCATTGAGCGTACTGTATTAGGGTTAAGTAATATATGTCGACTCTAAAGTTCTCACGCCTCTTACATATTGCCGCTGTCGCTTTTGCAGTCCAGATCAACCTCTGGCCAATATCGCAGGAGCCAGATCAACCTCTGGACATTATCGCAGGAGTTTCGAAGAGGCCAGTTCTGATGCGGACGGGAGGCGCTCACCCTTCTTATGGTAGGCTAAAGCCTTGATAATTCGGTAGGGAACGTGGCCAGCGAACCCCGCTTGCGGAGATTTTAAGTTCTTGAAGACGCCGCTCTTTCTCTCCCACCCGCCATTCTGTGCCCATTCCCTCACTTCCATGTCTGCGAGTGAGTTGAAGAACCAGGGCAATGCGCTCTTCACGCAGAAGAAGTTCGCCCAGGCCATCAAGAGATACACAGCGGCTATTGCTCTTGACGACGCCAATGCTGTCTTATACTCTAACAGGGCCGCCTGTCACCTTGCTTTGAACGCGTGAGTCGGTCATTTCGGTTCTCAGCAATGAATTGACTCGATGTTCCCCGTTCTTTCAGACACGCTGCTGCTGAAAAGGACGCACAGAAGGTCGGTTACCCGTAACCATTTTTTTTGCTCCGCTCCGGCGAGTCTCATATCGCGAGATAGGCCATCCAACTTGATATCAAATTTACCAAGGCTTGGGCTCGTCTTGCCACAGCACAGGATGTGCGCTTCATCTCCTTTCATGCTGTTACTAGTCTCATTATTCCGCGCTTTCCCAGTCTCTGCAGCACTACGATGCCGCCATCGACTCTTGGCAGGCAGCGGTAGACTCCATGCCAGAGGAGGGAAAACGGACTCCAGCTGAAACCGAGACCCGAGAGAAGTATCTCGTCCACCTCGCCAATAGTCGACTCCAGGAGCGTGCTGAACGAGCGCAAGCTGCGAGCGCGCCGCATGCGCCTCCGAGTCCGTACCCCCCGGAGCTGGACCCGGCGGCGTCATTGTACAGACTCCAAGTGATCAGCAGCCATGGGCACGCGCTCGAGAGCTGATACCAACCTTAGAATGGGCGGGCAATCGGAACAGCAGTGTGAGGAGCTTTGACTTCATGCCATTGGTCGGGTTCACTAACTGAATGCGTTGTCTTCTTTCAGGCGTGGGTAATCGTGGAAGCAGCCGATGTAAGTCCATGATGTTTAGCTGGCCGCCTGCAATAATGTTTTGAGCCCGGCGCAGCAATACCAGCCGGCCGTACAAGGAATGTTTGCCGTGCAGCTAGTACAGCGAGCAGGCAGCTACACACTGTCTGGCGGGACAGCAGTAAGTGACCTGTATTTAGCAATGCGTGGATCGCTCTCATCTTCCTCAACTCTTATCCAGCTGATCGCAGAAATAACTAACGCCGTCCTGCAAGATTCGCGCTGTTTCCACATAAGCCATCCTGACTGGTTCACCAAGTTCAACATGCAAGGTTTGTCTTCATACATGTAACACTGAGTTACTCGCTCATAATCTTGTCCATGACAGTGAGAATGGAAGCAGAGATGGCGCAAGCTCTCGACATCGACACAAAACGGAATGTTAATGCCGTCATCGAAGATTTTCGACGGCTGCACGCTACGGGAGGCTTTGAACGTGCCCGCCCTGTCATTGCGCTCCTCACTAGGTTCTTTTTTCTCCCGCAAGTGTGACGTATTCCCTTTCATTAAGCCATGCTTAGGTTAATCTTCATGCATGGCTTTATTGCGGCCGGTCTCCGGGATGATCCCGTTGAAGCGGTCATGGAGTACGACAAGGTACTGACCATTCTGCGCTGGGGAAGGACCGAATGGGCCAATGCATCTACGGTCGATCGAGGAGTTGTTTTTGAGGAAACCTTCATCAGGGGCATACGCAATCAGCGCCTTGAGTGCTACATGAAGGTGCGTCGCTGTCAGATTTCTCAAATTTCCCAAGGGTTAACTATTCGTCGCGTGTTGAAGGCATACCAGAAGGAGGCAGATTCTGGTAGATTCACTCTGGAAGGTCTTCTTCGAGAAGCCGAGGACATGCTAGCTGAAGTTCGAGCGGCCCCTCCTCCGGATCAATTCGCCCCGCCCGGCTTCAAGCTCGCATTCTGGGATTATGTCGAAGGACACGCTCTATGGTATGTTGCGGCGCTAAGCCACTGAATCTTGTCTGAGGCTGTTTGTCTGTAGCATGATAGGCTTTGTCCTCCACCAAATGGCCCGCCGCAATCTCAGGACCGCTCCGTTCCAGGAGTTAGAACCCCTCTTCAGGAAGGCCGCGGGATCATACTTACTGGGCGCCGAAAAATATCCCGCTGATGACGAGTCGCGCCCTTGTACGTCCCGCTCGTTGTTGTAGCAGTCAGAAAGGCTACTGATTATATGTTCTGTCAGGGTTCCTCAAACTCGGCCTCGACATTCTTTCCTTAGCTCGATCGCCCTTGAAGGATATGCTGCCCATCATGGAGCGAATTCGCAAAGCAGCTCCAGAGATCAAGAAAATATGGGAACATTCATCAATGAAGCAAGGTGGCCGTGACGATGCTTTCAAGTTGGTAATCGACTTTGAGAAGCAAGTAAAGGCTGCGTTAAAGGCGGGCACTGCCGAGCTTGACCACGACTGCGCCTTCCCGTGGCTGATAGGCGGCTTGTGATAAGCCTCTTGCACGTTTCAAAGAGTCGAGTGTAGCTGTTCATTTTGCGCAGGACTTACTGTCCTAGCCAGTCGTTCTCACTATATCTCTGGTCGCCTTCTCAGTCTTAGCGCAGCCGCGTGATTCGATAATTCGGAAAACATATGACCGAAGTTTCGGAAAACATATGACCGAAGTTATGGTTGACCGGCAGAGGTAATGAAGCCGGTTTTCGACATCGTACACATTTACCATTAGTGCTGCCCCAGGCCAAACTCCGGCACACGTCTGGACTATTATCCACGACAAGTATATTTCACCCGTATTGTGCAAAAGAAGACTTCGATTCATCGCTATGTGACATGAAGCTATCCGTGTGTATGTGACAATATCAGCGCAGTAGCTTGCTTGCCATCGCTAAGGAGGACCGGACGGCCGTCAGATTCCTGGCTACAGTACTAGGGCCGGCGCGAGGTCTGAAAATGCACGTATTTGGATCAATTGCGTGCAACTTGCGTAGCATGTGACAGATTAAGATTAAGAACCCTCGCTTCAGTTGGGGCGCAGGCCTTTCCATTTGGCTGGCCAAGTGGAACTCTCTGGTGCTGCCAACCGCTGTCCTTGTGGAAGGACGGGCTCCTTCCATAGCTCCCCCAACCCTACGGGTTTTGACATTAATGGGAAGTGGTCTGTTCTGCACGGTCCATGGACTACGAATGGGGAGTCAGTATTGAGATGTTGATGTGGGAGGACATCCGTACGCAATCCGCTTCAAGACCTCTCGTCGGGCGAGGACATCCGACTGCCACCCAAGGGGCTGTACTCGGATAAGCGACTCCATTAAAGGCCTATTCTGTTCTTGAAGGCTGGCGACCACGGCAGCATGACTGGGCTTCAAGTTCTCGCCGTTACGTCCAGAGTGTCCGCGAAGCGTGTACGTGATGAAGTACGAGACGTACGTGTAAAGCCTGTTCGAGAACCTAAAATGCCGATATCCGTCGGGAGGGTCGAGGAGGGTATTGATCAAACCGTCGAGAAACGCAGGAAGGGTCGGAACCCGAATGTCGCCATACTCCGCTGGAAGATCTGGGAGCGCCATCGAACGGCTGTGGTCCCGCACATCAAGGGAGAAATACGTTTGCGGGTGGACGTAAACGCTCTTGGGTGTATCGTCGTCGCATTCGGCCACTGTCGAAGTCGACATTGTCAAGTAAACGGAATGTGGAAAGGCATGATGAGGCGGCGAGTCAATGAACCGGTGGTCGAACCAGTGTGGATCGAGATGCGCTGCTTTTTGATAAGGGAGTGCAGACGTGATGGCACTTGCTGCTGAGTCGAGTTGATCCTCGGGGACCACGAGATGAAGGTCAAAGAGTCCTGTTGGGATGAAGTGGGCGTAAGACATAGCGTCCTCTGCCCAGACCAAGCAAGGTATCTGGGCGCGGGTGACGAAGACGGCGGGTTTCATGCGCAATATCTGGGTTTGAACAGAGTCGGTGCTCTTGTCATAGTAGTGGACGCCCATGGTATCGGGAGGGACGCTGAGGAGGGATTAAGATACCAGCGCTATTTATGAAGCGGCTTTTATATAACGTGCGGACAGACCTATGACCCTATTCCGGATCCTACGCCGAGCTGTGTGGTATCGCGCAGGAGCCTCGCCGTATGTCAGCCACCTCGCACGGCACCCCTGCGTTTTGAACGAGCGACGCGATGCGTTGCACGTGTATATAGCACGCGTTGCAGAGCTGATATTGAGTGGCGGGCGGTGGGAGGGTGCGAAAAGGATCGGGCGGCCGAGAAGCCGAATCAACGCCGGACTCCGCCGGACGAATGCGCCGGAACTTGCGCCGGAGTTTCCAAGATTCTACCTAGTACGCGCCTATCACAGACTTCATGCTCAATAGCTCCTATACCATGATTCGTTTGTCCCGCCTGAATGTTCTAACTCAACTCCATGTGATAAGTTGGCTGAGGGTCATTGACCGGTCAGAAGGACATCAGGCGTAGCATCACTCGAGCTCGATCCGTCCTCGACTTCAAGTTCACCACGGAGCAATATAGAATATGAGATATTTAAAAAGCAACGAGCACGGCGATGGGGTCAGCTAAGAGACTGCGGCGGCGGCGGGCGAGAGGTCGAGTACGTGTCGAGATCCCGGACATTCCGAGTGTGCCACGAGTTTACAGCACCTAGTGTCTTGGGCACAGAAGATAGTCATTCTACAGCACAGCAGAGGCAAAGCGACGTCGGCATCGCAGCCACATTTTGTACTCAACAAGCTACAACATGATAAAGAAGTCATTAATAGGTGATCACAACGTCTTCGCCTTCTCGAAGTTAGGCTTGATCCCCTTCTTGTCCTCCACCTGCTTCAAAATGTCAAACCGAAGTGTACCGTCGTACTTGTTCTCCCTCATCCACTTCTCCAGCGTGTACCCGTTCGGGTTTATCTTGCGGTTCCACGCTTCGTCCCGCTTGAGGATGTCGTCCCTGTACATGCGCCACCATCCACTAAAGTTCTGCTTCCAAGTCCAAGTCGAAGCCGCCGACCCAGGGGCCGCACCCGCAGCCAACGGCGTCTCGGTATCCGTGTAGTTCTCGAAGTACTCGTCAAGAGTCAGGCGCTTGTAGACCGCCTTGCGGCCCGTCACCTTGGTGAACGTCTCCACCAATTGATCCCAGCCGACGCTCTCGCTGACGACCTCGAGCTCCTGCGCAGAGGTGGCCTCGCGGTTGTCAAAGGTGTAGCGGGCGAAGAAGCCAATATCGGCCAGGGCGATGAATGGCGCCTTCCCGTCTGCAATCGGAGCGGCGAAGACGTAGGTGCCATCGTCGCGCACGTTCAGCGGCCCCATGACGTGCTGATACATCGTAAGGCCGTGGAAAAATCGGCCGCGCGAAAATGAAGACTCACAAAGTGGAGCATCTCAAAGTATGGGCCGGTGGAGATAACCGACCAAGAGAGTTTGTCATCGGCGACAACGGATGGTTGCGCCTTCAACCATTCTGAGACGCGGCCCTTCGAATCTTGGTGTACGACGCGGTACAAAGGGTTATAACCGCCGATCTGGCGGTACAAATGAAGTCAGCTCCGGGAATGAGACCGGCTGTATATGCACTAACTTTGAACGTATAATCAAGACCGCTCCAAACAAAATGGCGCAGTCCTGCTTGCTGGGCGAGTTCGAACATGCGCATGGCCGTAAAGATTTCCCGCTCTTCTTCGACGGTGTAGCTGTCGATATTGATGAACGTGCCGTAGACACCTGTGAGGGCGACAGCGATTGAGGCCAAGTCATTTGTATCTCCTGCAGACTTATTTAGCTTGAAGCATCCAAAATATGTGACAAAACATGCCTTTCAGAACCTCGACACCTCTCGCGGCCAATCCCTTAGCACGCTTGTTCTCCGGATCGCGTGTTATGGCGCGGACAGAGTATGGTGACGGAGATCCGTCTGCAGCAGGAGCCAGGAGCGCGTCGACGACGGCAAGACCTTGCGCACCAGTGGCACCGATGACGAGAATGAGTTTAGTAGCGGACATGTTGTGGATTTCGATGAGACTCGAGGAGTTTGGTTGCTGCTCACCAGTGCGATTCGTCCACTCCTTATATACTGCGACCACCGCCGACCGCGGTCGGCCAGTCTGCACAGTGCGCTGATTCCGTGCTTCCCTATGATAGCGCGGAGACGTAAGACGCTATAAAACATCGGTCAGTAGATCACTGATACACGTAACACTGATAATCGAAGATCGGAAGGAAAAATGGTGGGCATAGTTTGCTTCTGGCGCGGCAGTCCATCGAGCGAGTGAGCACGGCGGCAGCTCTGCATCGGTGACGATTTGACGCAAAATTCACGTGAGGGATATCAAGAAACCAATGCGAGTGATTTTATTAAGCAAGTATGCTTCCGCAGATCCCACCAGAATTAAATTGACCGTGTGCGCGAACCCGAAGCATTCCAGCTATCGTCGCCGTGAGCCAACCGAAGAAGTTCGTGAAATTCATCCGAGCCGGTGCGGAGATTATGAGAGGCGCCTTGCCGGGTCCGCTGTAGTAGGACTGTGCTGTTATTCGGCTGCCGAGTGCTCTGTCAAAGAGTATGTCCGGTCGGAACGAGGCAGAGCCGCAGTAGTGACGGCGTCCAGAGCAACGGGAAGCCCGGCAGAACGCGGAATTGCAAAGACCTTGATGAAGACGACGAGCTAACAGAGGCAAACAGAACCAGACGAAGTGATGCACACGCCAGCGGTAGGCCAGGTATAGCGGAGAAATATTCAGAACGATGGTCGGAGACTCGGAACCGGCGCGGTGTCCTTCCAAGGGGCGCTTCCACGTGGTTAGGGTTTACCGGTTACCTAGTACCTTACTACCTCATCGCGCGTGTCGACCCTGGGACGGAAGATTTACTTTTGCGCTGAGATGTGGCAGTGCTGTGGCCGCATCCGCAGGCACCGGCCTCGCGGTGGGTCAAAGGTAGCGGGCGAAGTAGCCTTAATGTCAGCGATGATTGTCGCTTTCCCGTTTCCGGTCGGAGCGGCGAAGGAGACGGTTCCATTGTCGTGCACGTTCAGCGCCTATGCCAAGACCCCGACAGATCGTTATAATGAGCCAGTCGGCCTTGAAAAGCCTCCGCGTTCGGTTTCACATCTAAGTTATCCGGCGGTTGTGAAGATGGGAGCAATCGCGATAACACGCCGCAGCACATGAGACTCCGATAGATCGTTAGAATCTGAGCCAGTCGGCCGTCACACGGAGTCACAATGACTCAGAAAGTGCAGAGAAATTATGGCTGCCAGCCACCACCTAAGCCGCACCAGGCGCGGTAAGACTCTTGCAAGGACGTCGAAGCACCAACTCCGTTACTACACAATTACAGGCTTCTACGTAGCACTGATACGAAAACACGAGAGTGCGAGAGCCGACGAGGGCGAGAACACGGGCACGCCAGAGCAGAGCGAGAGCATGGCAACAGGAAGCGCATGAGCACGAGAGAGTACAGAACCACGGAACACGAAAGCGAACCCGAGAGGCCCGAGCATAGTGCAGGCGAAACGAAACGTGAGCATGCCATCGACACGTCATGTGCGCTATCTTGCCCCCGCCTGGCGGCCAGATATGCACGTTCTCTGTGTTTGAGGGCGACGGCGGAAGCAGGTTGGACGACTCTGGCGGGGCACCACATCATCTGAGGAGCGACGACCGCGACGGACTGACGGTCGTTGATCTGAAATACCCGTTCACGAAGATATATACGCACATATGTACATGGTATCACTCACCCAGCGCACAAAATACGCCTTGGAAAAGTGCATGTCCTTCGTCTCCTTGACCTTCTTAGGAAGACCCGGCAGGAGACGCACTCCTGGAGATCCTTTGGGCTGTGCATGTGAGTGTATTGGCAAGGTCGGTAAAAGCACGCACATGCATCTTGTCATCTTCTTTATGATGCTTCCGTTGACCTTGGCAACAAGGAATCCGTGGTCATATGGCAAGATGGCTTGGTCAGTTGAGGAATGCAGCTTATATGCGGGGGCAACGTACCCCGACTCTGACCCTTTCTTCGCGATCGCTTTGGCCCTCGTGCGGGTCGGTGCCTTCGAGATGGCAAAAGACCTCTCTCTGTCGTTCCTTGCAGATATTGAGAAGAATCTGCGCACAAAATAAAGGCGGAAGGTGATAAATATACATACCGCGCCTTTAGCTTTGCCTTTTTCGCTCTTCTAGCTTTGTACGCTGCGAACGCGTCGCAGCCAGAGTCAATAGAGTCGGTGTTACTGTTGGCACCAGACTCAGGTAAATGGGAACGGTCGGAGAGGTGGGGAGGATGGCACGGTGGTGGTGAGAGTGCAAGAGACGTTTCGAATCATCGGTGCCACGTGATCGTCTCGACTTCGTCGCGTCTGAGTCGTGATATCTGTGACTCGCTCGGGACCCGGCTGTAAGCCTACTGCCAACATGAGATATTTAAAAAGCAAAAATAGTCAGTGTCGCCAGAATTTAGGCTGCAGAAGTGCTTTTTAGACATGGCGCAGAGGAGTCGAGACAAACAACGAACACGACGATAGGTAGAGCGAGGAGACGGCGGCGGCGGGCGAGAGGTCGAGTACGTGTCGATATCCCGGACATTCCGAGTGTGCCACATGATCATATGCCAAATTTACAGCACCTAGTCTCCGTGGCTGAACTGGGCACAGAAGATAGTCGCTCTACAGCACCGAGGCAAAGCGACTCCGACATCGCGGCCAGTTATTGTATTCAACAAGCTACAACATGATTAACAAGCTCTTCACAACGTCTTCAACACCTCGAGGTTAGGTCTCATCCCATTCTTGTCCTCCGTCAGCTTCAAAGTGTCGAAACGAATTCTAGCGTCATACTTCGTCTCCCTCATCCACTTCTCCAGCGTGTACCCATTCGGGTTCAGCTTGCGATTCCACGCTTCGTCCCGCTTGAGGAGGTTGTCCCTGAACATGCCCCACCATCCTCTCAGGTTCTGCGCCCAAGTCGTCGTCCCAGGAGCCCCATCCACGGCCACCAGCCGGTCAGGATCCGCGTAGTTCTGCATGTACTCTTCAAAAGTCTGGCGCTTGAAGACCGCCTTGCGGCCCGTCACCTTGGTGAACGTCTCCACCAAGTGATCCCAGCCGACCATCTCGCTGACGACCTCGAGTTCCTGCGCAGAAGTCTCCTCGCGGTGGTCAAAGACGTAGCGGGCGAAGTAACCGACGTCCTTCAGGGCGATGAATGGCGCCTTCCCGTCTGCGATCGGAGCCGCGAAGACGACGGTACCATCTTCGCGCACGTTCAGTGGCCCCATGACACCCTGATACAGCGTAAGGGCATGAAACAATTGACCGCGCGAACATGAGCACTCACAGCTTCTAGCATCTCAAAGTATGGGCCGGTGGAGACAACTGACCAAGAGAGGTCGTCATCGCTGACAACGGATGATTGCGCCTTCAACCATTCTGAGACGCGGCCCTTCCCATCGTGGTGTTCGACGCGGTAATAAGAGTTGTAACCGCTTATCTGGAGGTGCAAATGAAGTCAGCTCCGAGAACGACGCATGCTGTATATGCACAAACTTTGAACGTATAATCAAGACCGCTCCAAACATAATGGCGCACTCCTGCTTGCTTGGCGATCTCAAAGATTCGCATGCCCGTAAAGATTTCCCGCATTTCTCCGACGGTCATGCTGTCGACATTGACCCACGCGCCGTAGACGCCTTTGAATGCGGCAGCGATTGAGGCCAGGTCATTTGTATCTCCTGCGGAATTGTTTAGCTCGAAGCACCAAACAATGTGACAACACATGCCTTTCAGGACCTCGACACCTTTCGCGGCCAACTCCTTGGCACGTTTATGCTCCGGATTGCGAGTTACGGCGCGGGCAGAATATGGCGACGGAGATCCGTCTGCTGCAGGAGCCAGGAGTGCGTCGATGACGGCAAGACCCTGCGCACCAGTGGCACCGACGACGAGAATGAGTTTAGTAGCGGACATGTTGTGAATTTCGATGAGATTCGATGAGTTTGGTTGCTGCCCACCAGTGCAATTTCGTCGAATCCTTATAACTGTGACCGCGGTCGGCCAGTCTGCACAGGAGCGCTCCGATTCCCGTGCTTCCCTATGATAGCGTCGTCATATCCCGACAGCGGAGAAGAAGACACTGTAAATCATCGGTCAGTAAGTCACTGATACACGTAAAACTGATAATCGAAGATCGTGTGGAATATCGGTGGGGTATAGTTGTCCATCGAGCGATTGAGCACGACGGCAGCTCTGCGTTGGACGAATTCGCGTGAAGCATAGCAAGAGAACCACTGCCAGTAGTTAAAATGCTTCCGTAGATCCAAGCAGGAGTGAATGGACAGTGGGCGCGAACCCGAAGCATGCCAGCTATAGTCGCCGTGAGTTCTCCGATCGAAGAAGTCTGTGAACGTCATCCGACTCCGGTGCGTCCTGGAGATTACCAAGGGGGAGCCAGGCAGGCCTTCAACTCGGCAGAGGCAAACAGAGCCAGACGACATGAGGCACGCCCCAATGGTAGTTGTGAGCCAGGTACCGGTCTAGAGGGTTCACAACGACCGTGCCGCCGAGCAACGCGACAGCGTAGTTCTCGATCCACTCTTCGATAGTCTGGCGTTTGAAGACCGCCTTGCGGCCTACCTATGACCTTGGTGAACGTCTCCATCAAGTGATCCCAACCGCCTGGCATCTCGCTGACAACCTCGAGTTCCTGCGCAGAAGTAGCCTCGCGGTGGTCAAAGGTGTAGCAGGCGAAGTAGCCGATGCCAGCGAGGGCGATGAGTGGAGCTTTCCCGTTTCCGATCGGAGCGGCGAAGACGACAGTTCCATCGTCAAGTCGTGCACGTTCAGCGGCTCCAATATGACACCCTGATAGATCGTTAGGCTCTGAGCCTCGCAAGGTCGGCAATGGAGATGCAATCGCGATGGGCGCGTCTGCCTTGGCCTGCGGGCCGGGATTTATTTTTCAGTGCGCTGCACACGCGCAAGGGCAAGGAAATGGGAAACGGAGGCGCACTTTCAGGCACTTTCCGGGGCGGTCGTTCGTCCACTTATACTCGACGCCCAGATCGTCTGTAAACGTCGCCGTCCTGCCATGCTGCCCAAATCAATCAGCCTGCACACCCACCCCGCTCCTTTGGCACACGCTGCACGCACCCTCGTAACGGGACGCGGCTCCGCTTCCGCTTGAGCCACGCGCGCGCCGAGCGCGAGCACGGGCACGCCGCCCCGCCCCTCCCACGCCGCGAGGCGCCGGCGGCGTCGCGGAGGGTGGTGTTGTGGGGGCTGTCGTGCTCGAAGGTGAGGGTGAGGGTGGACATTCATGTGCGGTGTGCAGTGTGCGGTGTACAGCTCGTGCGTGGGCTGACTAATAGCGCGGGCTGTGGAGACGGAGATGGGCAAGTCATCGGATGAGCCAAATGCCAGCATTCGTGCTGCGTACTACACCCGCGCGTATGGACGCGCTACGTGTGGTACAGCCGGCGTAGACGTGCTTGTTCGCCTGGCTCTGGTCATCCAGTTTCTTTATCTCGTAGGAGCCTGATCGTGGGCGCCAGGACCTCCAATATCACCCAGGGGGCATTGCTGTCGTTGTTCTGGAGTCGCTGTTTTGTATGTTAGCAGAGGGTCGTACAATACAGAGAAGACATGTGCGGACCTCTCTCCGAGATGGGGCATCAATGAGTGTATGTATAGACACCGAACAGCTAGGTACAGCTGTGCGGCCCTAGTGGTGTTCATGAAAGTATTCAAACTCAGTCTCAAGTACTCTGTCTCTCTATTCTCCGTACCCAAGGGCCAAGTGTCCCCGAGACAGTGAGTCCATGATGGTGTTTCTGAGAGGAAGCCAGTGCGAGGCTGTGTTTGTTGCTCATGTCCGACTATGCAACATCCTAACATCCACTGAGCGCAGGCTTGCATCTGACTCTTCACCACCCTCCGACTCGGCATGGCAGAAACACTCCTCGCAATCGTCCTGGTCACCTCATCCACACGTGGAGAGAGCGTAGTCTGCCGTTGGCCGCCCTCCCCCAAATCTTCTCCCCGCCTTGCGCGCCCGCGCCTCGCGACGGACCCCGAGCTCGAGACGTACGACAACCCCTGGCGCGCCGCACACAGCGCGGTCAGCGACGCGACGAAAGACTCCCGCCGCGCGCACGACGAGTGGGACTACGTGTGGCAGCGCCCGAACATGGCGCGCGACCGCTCCGTCTCGTTCTCGCACTCTGCGTCACATTCACACTCCCACTCCCATACACATTCGCACACACATTCCGCGCCGTCGGGGCGCACGTCCCCCGCGAAGGAAGGCGCGTACGACTTTGACAGTGCGCCGGACGACACGCCCATCAAGGATCACTGGGACGACGTCCTCGGGTACTCGTCCGAGTACCTCGCGAACATGCTCTCCCCGAAGCGCGCGTTATGCCATCAGAAGTTTATCCTGGCCGTGGACGAGCTGATGTTCGTCGGTCACCCCGTGTGCGCGGAGTCGGACGGGTCGTGGGAGTTCAAGCAGGAGCGGCCGGGAATGAGCATGCGCGGGCGGGTGTCGAAGAAGCGGCGGGTGTCCGGTGAAGACCTCTCCCTTTCCACTGAGCTTGAAGACAGTCGCGGGCCCAGCTCGCCTTCGGCGTCTCCGGCTCAGAAGTCCTCATCATTGCTTACATTCCATGTCGTCTTCGTCCACGACCTCCCAGACCCCTCGTCCTCCGCATCCGGAAATTTGCAGAAATACTTCGACATCATTTACCAACAGGTCGCGTTTACTCTGACAGCTGTGCTCTTCCAGGAGCAAGTCCTGTCGAACTTCGTCGAGCAGGAGTGTGATGATTTAGGCGGGTTGAAGGAGAAATTCGCTGCTAAAGGTGTGCAACCTCTCTGTATCGACGGGAAGAGAAAAGAATTGACGAACATATTTAAGATCAGTCTTACGATGCATATATGGCGCAAGCCCTTCTTTCATCCTCTATCGCACCGGCCCTGAAAACGCTCTACGAGGCTATCAAGTCACGCTCTCTCGCTCATCTCACCATTCACAACCTGCCTTTGGAACTCCAGCTTCCTCCGTATCTCGACTCCCTCCTCCACAGCGAAGACGAAGCAGATCCGGCTGACCTTGTGTACCAGGGCGATGGCGACACGACCGACCAGAACCCCTGGGGCCCCGAGCTCAGTTTCGCGTGGCGCCTCCCGAGCCTGGAGCCGTGGAAGAGCCTGCTCCTCCTCGACGGCCCGGAAGGCAGGGAATGGATAGACGTGTATGCTAGCATACGCGGGTCCAATGTCCGTGAGGAGGACAGGATGCTCGCAGAGCAGCTGATCAAGTTTCTCGAGATGGCCGACGTGACACTATCGTAGGTGATGCCTTCGCGTCCTTGTGCATGACCCTGATGACCCTTCGCTGGTGTAGACTCGTGGATATGGCCAGTCTCCTCGACTGGGATCTCGAGTCACAGGTGTTCCCCATCGTACGATGGCTCGTGCATCACCGCCGTGCCAAGGTAGTCGATATCGTGCACCGCGGGCTCAAGACTGTATTCACTGTCCCCAACCAGTTTGATGCACCGTAAGTGCTCCCTGCCATATATGCATGTCAACTTGAGCCTCAAATGTTTTTTCAAAGCATCAAGGAGCTCGCGACCGAGTTTCGCAAGGCTTTTCCGGATCGCACCATCCCCTCCCTACCCCAGCTCCTCTCCACCATCTCCGCGTCTTCAGCCAACCACTTCTACGCAACCATCGTCAAGACAAAAGACCGCCTCCCGCTTTACCACGACGTCGTCCTCTGGATGCTGCAACGCGGGCTTCTGGTGACGCTACACTTGCGCATCCGCATCGTCGTGCCCGTCGCGGTCAAGCAGCGCGTGCAGCGCGCGCTCAAGTCGCGCCGCAAGATTCGCTGGCAGGGAGAGCATGAACGCGGGCGCCGCGAGCGCTCGTCCAGCGCAAGCGAGAGGGACGGCGCGGAGCTCGACGACCTGTTCGAGTCGTCGCGCTGGCTCGCGCTCGGGCGCCGCGGGTCGAGCAGCCGGGCGAGCCGCGTGGATCCGCCAATCTTGGAGGTCGAGCTGGATGAGGAGATAGAGGACAAGGGGGTGGAGGATAGCGTGGAGGGCGAGGGTGATGAGCTTATCCTTTACGAAGACTCCTCGGAGCCCACGCTCCTTTCGGATCCTGCGAGAGCGACGTTCGTAGAGCGGCAGTGGCTGCAGGCGATGTCTGAAGGTAAAGACGAGGTCGTGGCCCGGCGCTTTGAACAGTATGTCATGGCACCTCCGGTGCTCTCCGTCAAGACTGACCAGCCCGTGCGACAGGATTAACCAGTACTTCGATGGGAAGTGCACGGACGATGAGATCCTCTTCCGCGCAGAGATATCGAGGAAACAGCTCCGCGAGGTCCTGCATCACTATGAGGAATTCGTACGTCGCGTCTCGGATTGTGTGGTGCAACAACGTCTGACGCTGTTCTTCCGCAGGTGCTGACATTCTTGCATTCGTCGTGAAGAGGGTACACCGGTGCACCTTGTGTATAACATCTGGGACTGAGTTTGGTTACATGTACACATATCGTAACTCGCTGTAATTCTGTACTCACTCGCGACGGGACCAAATCATGGGGCTGGTGAAGCACTACGACTTCGGAGACTTAGATCTTCTTCCATGACGCGAGGATAGGCGGTCTCGTGGCGAGCGGGACCGCGAGTGTCGTTTTCGTGAGCGCTTCAATATTTCCTCTCCTTCTCCATCTGCTTCGCCCTCAGTTCGCCCTCGGCGTCGATGTTTGTGCTTCCCCTTCTCCCGCCCATCTCCTCCGACCACCTCAGGCGCGTCCTTCTCTTTCTCCTCTTTCTCCTCCTTCCCCACGTCCGCCCCACTCAATCCTTTCTTCTCTTGACTTCGCTTCCACATGAGCTTCTTCGTGCAGCGGTCGCACAGCACCACCTTGACAAGCGCGCTCTTCGACTGCCCATGTTCGAGATACGCGAACGGCAGCTCGAGCGTGCTAAGTGAAACGATGGCGCGCGTGTGTATCGCACGGGACGACTCGTGGTGCTCGCAGCGGACGTTTGCGCACGTCGTCTCGCCCGCGCCCGAGAGCACCTCCGCCTCGGTGCGCCACCGCAATGCGAACTGCACGCCCATCGGTCAGCATGTCGCGGGCAGGAAGCAACACGATCGGCGTACGTTTCCTGACTTGTAGTGCTTGAGGTCGCACACGGCGAACTCGCGATACAGGCTCGAGTAGTATTTCTGCGCGAGCTGATCGTTCCAGGACGAGGGGGCGTGCCCGCCATCGTCGTCGTCGCGGAGGAACTTGTGGTTCGCCTTGAGGATGTCAAACTCCGTTGCGTAGGAGGCAGGCGACTTGGATGTCGAGGTGTCGGCGTTGCGCGCCATAATGACCGACGATGATTGTGAGCAAGGACATGCAAGGTGACTTCAAAACGCGTGGGGGCCGGTGCTGACGGCCCGACTCGGCCTGCATGAGCACGTGATGTCCGCGCTCCGTGTTACGCGCCATACCTCTGCACCAGGCTGGGCATGAATTCTGGCGTTGTTGCGAACTCTGCTTTTTCATAATTTTATATCGCTCTGTGATCAACTTGACGTCGAAAACGCGGATGTGGTCCTCTTCAATCGACACGGACCGGTCAATGACCAAATTCGAGTTGAGTTGAAATGTTCGTGAGGGACAAACGAACCATATGATAGGAACTATTTAATATGAACTTGTGCATGTATGTAATGAACGCAAGCGGGAGCCGACGAATTCAGACTTGACAAAGTGGTGAAACATCGCTATCCGAACGAACCCGCCAAAACGGATCTGAATATAAAAAACACGCAGATTGAGGCTGGCAGTTGAATCGGCAGCCGCCACAAGGCAGATGGGATAAGACCAACATCGCGACAGGCACGCGAAGAACAAGAGGGCTGACGGCCAGTCATGAAGAAAACCAGTCAACTGAGCTGAAAATGATGTGCGATAGAGACGAGCTGACAATTGCTTTGTGGACGTGAACGGGCCCAGATAGAAAAACCGGCGAGACGCATCCCATCAGGGTTCAATGAACACTACAGCCACGACAGAGTGGCGGTGAAACTGAGAGTCTGACCGGCCCCTCTCTGGAGGGCGGCTGACCGGACGACAAATATGAACTTCAGCAAGAGGCCTTGTAAGTGGAACACAACTAGTAGACGACCTGAAATCAGCGGCTGACGCCGTGACAAGAACGTGTTACAGTGGACAAGAGGCTGACGGCGTATAAGAGGCTGACAGGAAGCAAGAGGCTGACAGAGGAGCGAGAGGCTGAGAGGCTGAAAGGCTGAGGGAGCGAGACGCTGACAGGGAACAAGAGGCTGACAGTTAAAAAGAGCCTGACATTGAACAAGAGGCTCACAGGGAGCAAGAGGCTGACGGTGAACAAGCGACTGACGGTGAGAAAGGGGCTGGCGTGACCGCAAGCGAGAGGCTGACGGTAAGCGAGGGATAGGCTGACACTGCGCAAGAGGCTGACGGATAGCAAGGCACGACGATGAGCCAAAGACTGACGGTGAATGAGAGGCTGACAACGCGCAAGAGGCTGACGACGAGCAAGGCCCGACTAACTATGAGCAAAGGACCGACGATGAGAACAAGGCTGGTGGTGAGCAAGAGGCTGACGATGAAACTGACGCTCGGATGAGCAGATACGTGCGCAGCAGACACGAGTCCTAGGAAAACATTCCGGCGCAGCGCCAATTAGAGGGGCAACCATACTGAACAATCGGCCGAAGGGCTGCAGACCAGGCGAAATTCACAGACGCGGCACACAGAGACTAATTTCCGTAGAGTATACCAGATCAGACGGTGAGCCAGACGAGATCAAAAAGCTTAAGCCGTGAAAAAGTACCAGACGAAACTGCAGTCACTTTCGCGACCAGGATGTCCAGGGTCTGACCGGACTAGATTCAGGAGTACGTCATCCGTGGAAGTAGACCAGGGGACCAGACCGACAGCTCGAAATTCTTGCGGGCAAACGCACACATGTGAATGGCTCATGAGGGATCCTAGCCGGTCAGGTTGGCGCTCAGTTGATAGACAAGCATACCACAGGCCAGCCCAGACATATCGTTAACGATCCTGATCTGGATCGGCAGCGAAGCTGACGAGTCATGTGGGCGATCAGGCTCACTGAAAATCTGGCCCCAAGAACGATCAAGGCCAGACTGAGGTCTCAGAAGCGCACCAACCGAGCGCAGTATCTGACAGCCAGAGGTACGTCAGGCCGCAAGGCTGATTAGAAACACGGCGCGCTCGAGCCTCGCAGGACAGACAATATTAGCGGTCACGTTCGCGACTAGGCTGAGAAGCAGGCAGCATGGCCTGGCTACATTTGTTGCGGCGCGCTGTTCAAAGGAGACCAGACCGAGAGATCGAAACCGTGCAGGCAGACAAGCGTGAGGTCTCACGTGGATGCCGAATGAGAGATGTCAAAAATGGCGTAAGTGAGCGGCACGCAATCCAAATGCTGAGGAAGAGAGACTGGTCGACGATCAGGCGAGAAGGCGACAGGCTGGCGAGAAGGCGACAGGCTGGCGAGCAGAAAAGGGGCTGACGAGCAGAAAAGGGGCTGACAAGCAGACGAGGGGAGCAGAGAGTAAGGCAACGCCGAAAGTCGAGCGAGCAAACAGGCGAGCAACAATCGTGAGCCCAGATGTGAGCCTAGGGGTCGACGAGGACTTCCAGGGTCGACGAGGACTTCCAGACGAGGCTGAGGGCTAGAGCAGCCAGCGGAAAACTGACAAGATCCAGACAGAAGGCAAAGGCAGAATGACCCAAGCCCTTCACGTTACTATAATCGACGAACGCAGTTAGTCGACCGAGCAAACCAGAGATGCGGCACGTCGCACCTGAGGAAGCTCTTCAAAGTCCCGCCGCTGCGTCTCCTATAAGTCCAATCGGGGTTTCTAGAGCAAAGGCGGAGAATAGTCTTGAGTCTGCGCAGAGGATCTCGGTGGGCGGAGGTGGGCGGCCAGATACATGACGGCAGGAGGAAAGAGTCTGAGACGGTAAGGGGCTCGGTTGAAAGCCAAATGCGGGCGCCGATGCCGACTTCGGCACAAAGATAAGCGCCCATAGGCGACTGCTCCGCGTCGTGGCCAACTTCATTCTAGTGCACTGTCTCAGCCAAGTCAATTATATTATAGTGCTACATATATGCCGCTTGTATGCAAGGTCATGATACGGTATCAAGAAGTTGGAACTATTCTCTCATGAAAGATCCTTGCCATCTCCCGTTCGTCTTCTACGCCAGATATACAATGCTGCGGCCAAAAAAACGCACGGCACAGTGTTCGTCACCTAGAGATGGGTACGCACACAGGTGGTCAGCGTCTTCGTCCATGATGAGTGACAGGTTCCTACTGACAGATGCGAACACGACGCCTTGCCACCATCGATATGAGCTGCCAAGGATAGCTCCAGATATGGGGGGCCCGACGAGGCAGGCAACTCCAACGGGCACCAGAGCCATTCCCATTCGCTTCCTGCACACATCGAGTCAGGTCAGTGCCATACAGAAAGAGAAGAAGTCTTAACACACCCTTTGTCTGCGCCTGCGGGTGTGAGAGCGTCGATCACAGGCAGGTATAATGCTACGCCTGACCAACGGTCAGCAAGAGGCTAGACACAACCAAGAGTCTGGGCTCACTAGCTCCAAAGAAGAAACCATAGCTAGTATCAAGCGTTAGCCAGTCTGTTGCGCGTGCGACGAGCGGATACATACAGGATAGCGAACAGAACAAGCCCCGCTGGAGTCGTGCACCCGAGCATGGCAAATCCCACGAGACCTCCTAACGTTGCGCACGGCGCGAGCACCTCCAGCCGCCCCCACCTATCCGCAAGCCAATTCGGGACCACGCGCCCCAGCACACTGGCTGCGTTCATCACCGCGAGACCGTAGAACGCGAGCGTGTGGTCGATGCCGTGGCGCCGCGCGAAAAGCTGGATGTAAAACGCGGGGAAGTACATCCCGAGAGACGCGGCGGCCGCCCACAGCACGGTGAGCACGTACGGCGCGTCGGTGAGCGTCGTCGCGCGCGGCGTCGGAGGGCGAGGCGGGCGCGCGGGGACGGAGATGAGGACGTTTCCGAGGGCGAAGCAGGCGAGGATAACGGCGGCAGTGATGCGCGTGCCCCAGACGAAGCCGGTGGGGACGTGCAGGAGGTTGTTCAGCATGACTACGGAAAGCCCATTCAGTTGGATAAAGCGCCTGGGAAATCAAAACGCACTGGAGAGGAAAATCCCGCCGATAGCGGCGCCGGAGTCGACGAGTCCCTGGGGAGCCATGTGGTTAGTCGTGCGTGGGAGTGGGAGCGGGTGAGGGTATCTACCATGGCCAGCGCCCGCCGGGAGCGGAAATGATGCGAAACCACAGCGGAGGCGGGCACGTAGAGAATGCCAATTCCAGCGCCCATTCCGACGCCTTGCGTCAGGAACACCTGAACACAACGCTTGAGCAGACAAAAGCTTTGCCGTGCGAGGCTACGCACTTGATAGTACTGCTCTGGCTTTGTGAACGAAAGCATGAGCATGCTGAATGTGAACAGCAGACATCCTGCAATATTAGCTGTGCGAATGTATCCTGCATCGAACCTGTACTCGGATGTATGAGTTGACATATCATAAGAGTTTTGGACAATAGGGCACACAATTTTCCGCCAAGCGGCCCGAGGATGAGCTCGAGGAAAATCTGGACACCCCCGATCCAACTGATGCTGGACGCCGACATGGTGCTGAGCCATGTCTGTGAGTAGAAATCTTGATACACGCCGAAGGCAGACGTCTAACGGGTACTGTAAGCACACGGTGACTATCAAATGGAACGGGAACCCAACCATGCCCACGGAGCAGCACACAATTAGCCATGCTCCTAATACTGTGGACCACCACCGTCAGTAAGTTGAGTAGAGAACGTTGATTGCCCATCGGTACCTGTACACCACGCACGCCAGCGACCTTCAGGGTAGTCGTCGCCATCGTTGTCACCATCGTTCATGGTCGGCGTAGAAACATAGCTGCCAGATGAGACACTCGCGCGGGGCTTCTCGAGGACCTTGGGTTGCGAGGGGTGCTCCATGACGCTTGTGGAGTGTTGTGCAGACCAGGTCGAAGAGGATTGTTTGCCTTATGTATATCCCCCGAGTCGCACACTGGCGTGCCGGCGCCTGAACGCCAGCGCGCATGGCGAGAGGGCGCACTTCGGGCGGCAGGCAGGTGGTTTGCAATCGCGCGCGTCCACAGCATGTGTGTGCGGGGCGCCCTGAAATTGTCTAGTACCTGTACCTGCATTCTAGGGGCCTCAGCGTAGGATCAACGAAGACCGTGAAACCCCGAATTTGTGCCAGTGTGCGCCAGCGCCTGAGAGAAGGCGGCCCAAGAATGGATGCGGGAACCGCACTTCCGCCACCCAATCAATCGCTGCGCGTGCTTTGTACAGAAAGATCGGGATGGGAACGGAGTGGGGAAGCAAAATTTGACGCCGACGAGGCAAGCACTCGCGTAGATCTTAGAATGACGAAGGGTTAGACTATGGCAGGAGCGCTGGAGTCAACACGGCGCCTTTTTAAAGATCCCGGCGGCTATCCTAGACAATGGAAGCAAACGCAAGACCGGGAGACGACGCCGGGCGCTAGCAAGACAGTCCGAGGAAGCGCTGGATGCGATGAAGGTGTGAGTACTACTCAGAGTAGGGATAGTGGAGGCGAAAAGACAGCACTGCGGGGTTCTGGCTGCGTGAGGGTCTTCATAAAGATGATAATGCTGCTTCTCCGTGGATAGATCTGCATTTGTCTGGAGTCAAGATGGTGGACGGGGGCAAGTGCACGAGCGACTCCGTCGACGAGTCACGGCGCTGACTAATAGTAACGGTGCATCAAAGATCTCTGGACGCGTTCGCCGACTTTTTATTCATACGAACATTTTTTTCTTTGGTTTTTCCCTCGTCTTGTCGCCCACCAAAGCCCCCCGCGCTGTTGTGCACCGAGTGGTTGCTGTGCGGCCTCTGCCAGTCATTTCCCGACACCTTGCCTTTCTAGTCCAAGCTCCGGCGACAGGCGCCTGGCCCTCCAAGAGTGTCAACGCATAGCCTAAGCCCACGTTCACGGATCTCCTTTCCCAACGACCACGACCATGTCGACGCCAACCAAGCCGGTCAACATCACCAGCCCGCGCTTCTCCCCTGCTGCGGGCTTTGGCGGCGCAGAGAGGGCGTCGGGCAGCCCTGCGGGGACCCCCTTCTCCGGCACACCGGACCTGCGCGCGCTTCGTGCACAGTACGCAGGCACCCCGCCGCCCAATATCCCCCCGCGCGGGGAGGAACGGGCACAACCACTCCGCGTCCGTCGGAGCCCTGGCCCGTCGCCGGTGCCAGCGACGCTGCGTCCCGACGCCCGTCCCTCGGGGGCATCAGCCTGCGCCGCCCCCAGCCCGCAGGCTTGGGGCTCGGCATATCGGGCACGCCTGGCAGCGGCAGCGACGTGAACGTCCTCGACCTCGACGACCTGCCGGACGAGGAGAAGGCGAAGATCCTGAGGAAGCACTTGGTGTCGAGGGACGAGCGCAACGCGAATGCGAGCGGGTCAGAGGACGGGCCGTCGAGGAAGTCGTCTACGTCACACCTCCGCGCGCGGAGGGAGGATTCAGAGGCGTTTCCTGTGCCGTATCATGCCCAGGGTGCAGACATTACGTGCGTTGCGCACATCTCTTACCGCGACTTTCTTCTGACAAGACCCGAAGGCATGATCTCTACAAGTGGCAGATAGACCAGCGCCGCGCAGGCGGCCGCCCGCGAGCTGCCTCGTTTGCAGGCTCCACTTCTGCTGCGCCAGACCCCGCCTTCGAGCACATCCACGAGCCCGGCGGGTTCCGCCGCAACTATGTGCTCCTGCAATCCAACGGCGCACCTCAAGACGACCGGCGCGTGCTGCGGAACTTCATCGACTTCCTATACATCTTCGGACACTTCGTACGTTTGCTCCCCGTTCGATTGTCTCATTCGCTTATTCTTGTATCAGGCTGGAGAAGACCTGGAAGAAGTGGATGAAGAGGACGAGGAAGAGGAAGACGAGGAAGCTGCATATGGGCCCCCGTCGGCTATCCACGCTCGACGCCCTTTCACATTGGAGGGGCAAGAAGACGGCCAGGGCCCATCTGTCCACATCGATACTGCAGGACTACCGCCATCAAAGCCCACAGATACCGAGCACACACCGCTACTGGACCGCGCTAAGTCGCGGTCGCTTTCGAGGCGCCGGCGCGGCAGCGTTGCTCACGGGGACGCCACTGTGGGTCAGGCAATTCTGATGGTACGAAAGCTTGGCTTCTTACTGGCAATGCCCCGTGAGTGCTGATGTCTGGGTTTGCAGTTACTAAAGTCGTTCGTCGGAACCGGTGTCCTATTCCTTGGCAAAGCGTAAGTCACCTACTTTACTCTAGATGTGATCGTTTTAAACTGCCATAACAGCTTCTTCAATGGGGGTCTCTTGTTCTCGACAGTAACGATTTCGGCCATTGCTCTCATCTCACTCTACTCTTTCCTTCTGCTCGTCAAGACAAAATTTGTCGTTTCCGGAAGTTTTGGAGGTACGCTTCTCCTCTCGCTCTACCTACGGCTAATCTAACGCCTGCCAGACATCGGAGGCACGCTCTATGGCCCGTGGATGCGCTTCGCGATTCTCTCCTCCATTACTGTCTCACAGATCGGTTTCGTCGCGGCATATACGATCTTCGTCGCGGAGAACCTGCAAGCATTCGTCATGGCCGTGACGCACTGCGCAACGTACATCCCCGTGCCGTACCTCATCGTCATGGAAGTCGTCGTCTTCCTTCCGCTCGCGCTCATTCGCAACCTCGCGAAGCTGAGCACGACGGCGCTCGTCGCGGATGCGTTCATCCTCGCGGGGCTGATCTATATCTTTAGCAGCGAATTCGCGATTATCGCGCAGCGAGGCATTGCGAAGGTTGATCTGTTTAATCCGAAGGACTTCCCGCTGTTGATTGGGTAGGCTCGTTAGTTGCAATATCGGTAGCGGCTGCTAATGGGCTGTTCTCAGGACGGCTGTCTTTTCGTTTGAGGGCATTGGCCTGGTATGTCTTTGAGGATAACGAAGGAATGTATGCTGATACTCTGCTAGGTCATCCCGATCACTGACTCCATGCGCGAACCTCATAAGTTCCCACCTGTGCTCTCAGGCGTCATGATCTTCCTTCTCGGTGCGTTCATCTACTTACCTCCACTACTGCCTGGCCTAATACTTCATACAGTCCTCTTCGGCGGTGCCGGCGCGCTTTCCTATCTCACATTTGGCGCGGACATCAAGACCGTTGTGCTCGTAAACCTCGACTCGACCTCGAGCCTCACGCAGGCTGTGCAGTTCCTCTACTCGCTCGCCATCATGCTCTCCGTGCCGCTGCAGCTCTTCCCTGCGGTCCGCATCATGGAGAACGGGCTCTTCACGCGCAGCGGAAAGATGGACACGCGCGTCAAGTGGCAGAAAAACGTGTTCCGCTTCCTCGTCGTCATGGGGTGCACGGCCATCAGCTGGGCAGGCGCGGCGGATCTGGACAAGTTTGTCGCGTTCGTGGGGAGCTTTGCTTGGTATGTCACGTGTCAAGCTCCGATGCTTACTGCTAATGGTATGCGCCCAGCGTGCCGCTGTGTTTCGTGTACCCTGCGATGCTGCATTACAAGGCGTGCGCGCACACGCGCAAGCAGAAGGCGGCAGACATCGCGCTTGGCGTGTTCGGCGTCGTCGCAGCGCTGTACACGACCGTCCAGACCCTCGCTGTATGTGTTCTGACCAGTTTACTGGGCGTCATTGGAGCTGACTCGCATGACAGCTCATGATGCAACCGGCGGTCGACGCCCCGCCGGTGTTCAATTGCCCGCTACCTGGAAACTAGTCGCGCGCTGATTATCTGCGGGATGCGGGGAAGTGGAATGGAGCCAGACGGTCGCGGAATAATGGCCGCCGCTTGGGTGCGGCCCTACTATGTTTCTTTGTGCACGATAATCTGATCGCGTATCATACATGGTGTTACCAGTACATCTATCTCATTTGACAATAATAGCAAGACATTGAACGGCACCCAGCGAGTTCAAGGGGAGGTCGTCAGGGAGCTGAGTGGTCGGTGCAACTACAGTATATCAAGAAACTTCTACGTATGCTAGTCTCTTCAACTCGCATAATGTATGAGGAATACGGATTGTCTATCCTCCAGCCCTGCCCACTGCCACTAGTTCAATGTCAGCGGATTCCGGCCCTGAGCGACCCAGGTCATTGGCATTGTCGCTTTCGTTCTCATCGTCGGCACCCTCTTCCAACGCGGTGGCGTCGATGCGCGTCCTGAAGACCATGCTAACCGTTATGCGCGATGTCCGCGCCACATTCGGTGAGACGGCCTCGTGGAGGTTCAACATAAGGCGCGACATGATCGTGATGGACACGCTGGAAGGAGTGTGACGCGCTCGTTGCGGATGGTATGTGCAAGACGCGTACCAGCTGGCAAGCGTCGAAAGCGCGCCCTTGAGAGCTGGCTGTGCACAGCCATGAGCATTGATTTTGTTAGTCATCTCCGAGAAAGGCGCACCACAGCGAACTGGAGAAGATCAGCATCGGACAAGGCGCCATGCGGTATGGACTCACATAGAACGTGAGGATGTTCGCAATGACCACGAACGCCATGACACTGTATCGCCATCAATACAAGTTGATGAGCATAGATTCGCTCGCCCTGCCACCACAACACTTACGCGAAGTTCATGGCACCTGAGTAGTTGCCACGATGAGAGACCAATTGAAGAGGAAAATACGGCGATCAGCACCTGCCGCCCAGCACTGGAGGACTGGCGTCGTCGCCTCATACCATCGCGCAAAACCAAACTCACGATCCCAGAATCCGAGGAGCTCTTCCTCCCACTAACGAGCTTCCGGGAGGTCCACGTCGCGCGGACCGTCATCGCAAACATGAGGAGGTCGAAGATAGCCTGTGCCTCCCATGCGGCTGCCAAGTCTACATGCCAGGCCAGCACGACGCGTTGAATGACAAGGGCGAGGATGTTAAAAACATCATCATGACATGCAGTGGGGGCTCACGTACGAATTCCACTTGAGGATGAGTAGATGACGGCGAGTCAGAACGCAAAAACTATGATGAGCACTGGAGTTCGAACTTACGTCGACTCAGATTCAGAGATATGGCAGCCTTGACGCCAAAAATGGGGCTGCTGTGCTGCCCAAACAGAGAGACCTGCAAACGCATGATTGGCTTAATATAATGACCATAGCGAAGAAAACGCACGACCGCCGCGAGAGCTAAGATGCAGCCGATTACGATGACGGATATTACAACCTTGCGTGAATTCCTGTAGAGCGCCATGATCCTCAAGGCAAGCAAGACTGATGCGCTGGTCTGATAAGTGTGACGGATGGAGGTCTTGGAGGGGAGACGCACCGGTAACACCACATTGATTTATTTCAAGAAGAAGTTGTCGTGCCAGCCCATATGACCGGCAACTAACGAACGTCAATTTTAAGCGTGCACTGAATTCAATAGCTGCTCTTGGACTGACCTCTGGCACAGGACGCGCGCAATTATCAGTGGACAGAGGCACGAGGAAACGCACTGTTGACACGCACTGCCTCAGACGTAGCAAGATTCGAGAAACTGAAGATAGATATGACGATATTGCCAATGAATGCGATGTATCGGGTGAGAAAGAATAGGATAGACGGCCGCGAGAGCGGGCGCGACCAAATGCACGCGACCTCCTTTGGCAGCGTTATTAGATGGTCGTAGTACAACAAGGCTACGAAGCACCAAGGCCGGTCAGATCAAACCATCATTATGTAGGCTGAGTAATTACTGAGACCGGTGAGCTCCAGGTAATTGTGTATGTCCCTTTGTTCCACAAAGTCGTGAAGGTCGTTAGCATCGGGGTCGATTTGGGGTCGATGCAAACGGTGGAGACAGATAACACTCACACAAGGTGATGATCCCGTACGCTCATGATCATGGAAAGCGTAGAGTGTCAGCTGGGAACTCACTGGACAACCGAAGGGGAGGGCGAAGCGGGATAAAGAGGGATACAAAGACAGATGGGGCGCCGTCGCCACGATGGCCAGTGGGTCTCTTATATGGCGTGGTATACCTCCAAACTGACGATCCGCGCGAGTCAACTCAATGTCAACGAGCGATATTAGATTTGATGCTTTGCTGCGGATCTCATCAGAGCTAGATACGCTAGCTGCAGCGTCTGCCAGTGGCCGCAACCAACAGATGGCAACAGACTGCCGCGCACATTGCCTCATTGAATTCCACGTTGGGAAACGATAGTGAGCCTATGGTAGCGAGGTCAAGGTAGGCCGCGAGAATAGTTTAAGTTGAATGCTAGAACGCACATGATGGGTAGATGAGCAGCGTGAAGAAGCCTGATTGCAGAGCCACTGGCGCTGACATAGAAGGAAACCTCAGGCACAAAATGGTGTCCGAAAAACAAGGAAGACGTTCATTTTATAAATGCATGTCGAATATTGATCCCAAACCCACGGGACGCTGAGGCCCAGTGCGCAAGTTGTGCTGAGAGATGCCAAGTAGGCAAGCTGGCTGCCTGCTGCTGGAGGACTTGACGTGATCGCAGATCGAGTGGAAGGTGGGGGTCCAATAAAACTTTGCAATTCGCCCGGAATACGAAGAGATAGACTGGCGTGCACAGCGTAGGTCCTGTGCGGTAAGAGACGAAGTGAACTTGAAGAACTGGCAAGCGGCATCATGGTGCCACGTGATATGCCGAGTCTGCAGCACTTCAACGCGGAGTCGAGGCAAACGCAAAAGTCGGCATCAACAGCAAGTACATTTCGACAAGTTACAGCGTACTAAATCTTCACAACGTCTTAATTTTCGCGAAGTTAGCGCTGACCGCCTTGTTGTCCTCCGACATCTTCAGAATATCCCCACGAAGTGTACCGTCATAATTGGTTTCCCTCATCCACTTCTCCAGGGTGTACCCGTTCGGGTTCACCTTGCGGTTCCACGCTTCGTCCCGCGTGATGACGTTGTCCCTATACACGCGCCAAAATCCACTGAAGTTCTGCGCCCAAGTCGTCGACCCTGGGCCCGCATCCGCAGCCACCGGCCGCTCAGGATCCGCGTAGTTCTCGAGCCACTCTTCAATCGTCTGGCGCTTGAAGACCGCCTTGCGACCTGTCACCTTGGTGAACGTCTCCACCAAATGCTCATAGCCGACCATCTCGCTGACAATCTCGAGTTCCTGCGCAGAAGTGGCCTCGCGGTGGTCAAAGGTGTAGCGGGCAAAATAACCAAGGTCGGCCAGGGCGATGAGTGGAGCCTTCCCGTTTTCGATCGGATTGGCGAAGACGACGGTTCCGTCGTCGCGCACGTTCAGCGGCCCCATGAGACCCTGATACACCGTTAGGTACGAATCAATTGGTCAGGCGAACATGATCACTCACAACGTTGAGCATCTCCAAGTAAGGGCCGGTGGTCACGACCGACCAAGAGAGTTCGTCATCGCTGACAACAGATGGTTGCGCCTTCAGCCAGTCTGCGACACGGCCCTTCGCATCGTAGTGTTCGACACGGTACAGAAGATTGTACCCGCCCTTCTAGCGGTGCAAATGAAGTCAGCTCCGAGCATGAGGCCGGCTACTATATGCGGCACGTACTTTGGTCACGTAGTCAAGACTGCTCCAAACGAAGTGGCGCACTCCAGCGTGCTTGGCGAGTTCGAACGTGCGCATGCCCGTCAAGATTTCCCGCTGCTCTCCGATGGTGAAGCCGTCGGTATTGACCCACGCGCCGTAGACGCCTTGGAGGGCGGCAGCGATTGAGGCCAAGTCATTCGTATCTCCTGCAGACATATTTAGCTCGAAGCGTCCCAAAATATGTGACAAGACATGCCTTTCAGAACCTCGACACCTTTCGCGGCCAAATCCTGGGCACGCTTACTCCCTGGGTCGCGTGTAACGGCGCGGACAGAATATGGTGAAGGAGATCCGTCTGCCGCAGGCGCCAGTAGCGCGTCGATGACGGCAATTCCCTGTGCACCAGTGGCACCGAGGACAAGGATGAGTTGAGTGGACATGTCGTAGAATTAGATGAGCCACTGCACTTTGTCGACTCCTTATATACCCCGAGCGCGGTCGGCCAGCCTGCAGAGCGCTCCGATGCCCGTGCTTCGAGATTACTTGCGCCCAGTCATCTGAGGGGTCGGAAAGGCTTTCCGATCATTGAGGTAGGGGGAAGAACAGAGAAGGCACCAGAGTTTGAAGTTAAATATTGAATATTTGTCAGTAAGTCCGATCGTGTGCGGGATATTGGTGGGATAGGATATTGATATTGTTTTCGAACCATACTTCGTCCCAATAAAGCTTAAAGTCAGTCTGTAGAATATTTCCCTGGCCTTGTGACAACTGGTTCTCATGTGGTGGTCCATAGAGCGAATGAGCCGGGTGGCAGCTCTGCGTCGGTGAAGCATCGCTTGAGCACAGCAGGAGAGCTATGCAAATAATTTAGATAAGCAAGTACGCTTTGTGAATCCTACCAGGATCGAATTGACAGAGTGTACAAACCCGAAGCATCCAAGATATCGTCGCCGTGAGCTCTCCAATGAAAGAAGTCTGTTAACGTCATCCGCGTCAGAAGTGCCTTGCCTGAGGTCCGGATGCACACTCACAGAGGCCCCTTGGTGACCTGATGTACGACTGAAATGTCATTCGGCAATATGGCGTACATTGTGTGCATCCAGCATCACGAGAATAAGTGCGTAACATGTTTCCCGACTGACGAGTCCTCTATCACGGAAACAAGAGAGTATGTCTGGGGGCGGCGGAGTTTGTCGCGCAATACTTACCTGGGTATGGGCCATTTTGGAAAGGGGAGGTCAGGACTCGCCGAGTGCAAGGAGTTAACGAACTCCTTAGTATCACGGGGCCCGTCGTGCGTCCGGACAAGGAAGCAATCGTTGCTCGACATCAATGGTCTGATGTTCAAAATGAGAACAGCGACGGAGGAACTCGCATACTGACCAACATCGAGTTAAAGTGAGCAGAGTCAGGGTAGAGTGCCACTTTGAGGGTCTTCTTGTATTTGAGAGCCTTCTTGGATATCAGCCGCATGATTCCCACGCCTCCAATAGTCTGGTAGACAAGAGGGAGCATACTAATGACCCGTATATTGGATAGGACAGTTGAGAAGTGTGGCCCGAGGGGCGGCCAATGAACGCGCCACAGGGCCACAGGACGAGACGCAGTCGGATGACCAGTAGCACGCTAGAAGCTGCGCATCAGAGTCGGTGGCATATTGCAGCGATAAACGACAAGGCAGTATGCCAGGGGCAAAGACTACTTGTCAATGCGTTCGAAAAACAAGGCAAAGCACCAATGATGACAGGGCCCGCCATCGAGAACCGACGGCCGAGTGACGGAGCATGAGGAGAAGCGTGCAAACGATTGCGCCGTGACACAAGCCTTCAACTTCTGAACGCCGGAGTCGCAAAGACGAAGTATGCGAGTTGACGAGGCAGTTGATCCAGCGGAGGTATTGCACGCCTCAAAGGTGGATTTGAGCAGGTTCTAGCAGAGCACGCTGGATGCGCAGTCACTTGCGACCCGGTTGCGAGTAAGTAGCACGAGAGGCTCGGAGGCGGAGAGGTCCCGGACCGGGGAAATCCGAGTCCAAATGTGCTGCCGAGTCCAAGCCGAGTCTACAGTGGTATCGCAGCCAAATATTTATTCAAAAAGCTACAACATATTCAAGACATATTCAAGACTGCAAGTCATCATGAGTAGGTCTTCACAATGTCTTCAACTTCTCGAAGTTGACGTTGATGCCCTTCTTGTCCTCCGACAGCTTCAAAATATCCGCACGAAGTGTACCGTCATACTTGGTTTCCCTCATCCACTTCTCCAGCGTGTACCCGTTCGGGTTCACCTTGCGGTTCCACGCTTCGTCCCGCGTAACGACGTTGTCCCTGTACACGCGCCACCATCCACTGAAGTTCTGCGCCCAAGTCGTCGACCCTGGGGCCGCATCCGCAGCCACCGGCCGCTCAGGATCCGCGTAGTTCTCGAGCCACTCTTCGATCGTCTGGCGCTTGAAGACCGCCTTGTGGCCTGTCACCTTGGTGAAAGTCTCCACCAACTGGTCCCAGCCGACCATCTCGCTCACAACTTCAAGTTCCTGCGCAGAAGTGGCCTCGCGGTGGTCAAAGGTGTAGCGGGCAAAATAACCAACGTCGGCCAGGGCGATGAATGGAGCCTTCCCGTTTTCAATCGGAGCGGCGAAGACGACGGTTCCATCGTCGCGCAAGTTTAGCGGCCCCATGATTCCCTGATCAATTGTTAGGGTCCGAAACACTTGGCCACGCGAACATTACTCACAACATTGAGCATCTCCATGTATGGGCCAGTGGTCACGACCGACCAAGAAAGGTCGTCATCGCTAACGACGGATGGTTGCGCCTTCAGCCATTCTGCGACGCGGCCTTTCGCATCTTGGTGATCGACGCGGTACAGCGGGTCATAACCGCCTTTCTGGTGGGATTTAATGAAGTCAGCTCCGAGACCGACGCGGAGGGCTGCTGTGCAGGCAGGCACGCACTTTGGTAACGTAGTCAATACTGCTCCAAATAAAATGGCGCACTCCAGCGTGCTTGGCGAGTTCGAACGTGCGCATTCCCGTGAAGATTTCCCGCTGCTCTCCGACGGTGAAGCCGTCGATATTGACCCACGCGCCGTAGACGCCTTGGAGGGCGACAGAGATTGATGCTAAGTCGTCTGTATCTCCTACGGAGCTATTTAGCTCGAAGAGCCACAAAATATGTGACAAGACACGCCTCTCAGAACCTCAACACCTTTCGCGGCCAAATCCCTGGCACGCTTACTCGCCGGATCGCGTGTAACGGCGCGGACAGAATATGGTGAAGGCAATCCGTCTGCAGCAGGAGCCAGGAGTGCGTCGATGACGGCAAGGCCCTGTGCACCAGTGGCACCGAGGACAAGGATGACTTTGGTGGACATGTGGCGAAATTCGAGGAGATGCGAGGAGTTTGGTTGCCTTCCCAGAGCACTTCGTCGACTCATTATATACTTACAGCGACCGCAGTCAGCCAGCCTGCAGAGCGCTCCGATGTCGGTGCTTCGATATGACTAGCGTCCAGTCAGTGGGAATTGGCAATGATACGTTCTCCAATCAACAGAACAAGAAGCATGTGCAGGTCATCCGGTGCGTTCCGGCGAAGTGCCTTGCCTGAAGATACAGTTGAGGTCGCCGGTAGGTTGAAAGGCACAGTCAGGCATAGAGGTTAGTGTATAACGGTCCTATGATTCAGCTAGACTGTCTTCCGCGCAATGTCGGACTATGATTCAGCAGTGTGTGAGCGGATCGGGATTTTGCGTCGCGCACCACATCAATATGTGACATGTTTCCCGACGGGCGAGTCATCCATTACGGAGGTAGGAGAGCAAGCCTGGGGACGGCAAGTCTGCGATGTGAACACTAGATATACAAATACTACTCACCGCTGCTTTGACTATGCTTCTGGCAACTTTCCAGCGCGTGGCCAGGGAGAGACGCAATGCATGTTAGATAAGTATCTGCGCGCGCAGCTGGTCGAGATTCCGCCGTCGGAGCAATTGAGAAGCACCTTTTCATTCCGTGCAAGAAGACGAAACCCAGACTCAAGCTCATACCAGTCCCTCACACGGCCCCGAGGTCTTCATGAGCGAAGCCGAGCTTTTGACTACGTACGTCGCGAAGAGCTGAGACTCCGAGAAGACGCCCCGGAGGGATGACGCCGAGTCCAATAACGAGTCAAGACAGGCGTCCGCAGTTCCAGGGGAACCGATTTGATGCAATTTTATGGCTTTCGCTCAGTACAACGTGGCAACAGCTATAAGGGCATGGACAGACCGATCACGTCCGAGCCACGGTTCACCGTTTCCGCCAACACAGCAGGCCATCGACCCGAGATACGAAGAGAGGTGGACTGATCGCGAGGTTACCTTGCTTGCCAAGGTTTCTCGCACCCCCGTAATTATAAGCGCCCTGACCTTCCTGGAAAACAAGTGCAAACAGTCTGCTGTTCACGTGCCTCTTCCGAAGGCGTCAAGTCGGCTTGGGGTATCCCTTAGTGTTGCGGGAAAAACCTCTGGCCAGTATCCCCCCGGTAAGGTACCGGTGGCGCTCCTAGCCGGGGAGGTATCAAACCGGTACCGTACCAGGGAAATAGTCACGTGATGTTTAGTTCCCACGCAGTAGCAGCTCGATTTTCGCGTACACACGAGGATTTGGAATGGTTTCAATGCATCAGATGAAGATTTAGCAGTGTATGTATCCATAGCCAAATTGCCAGAGCTTAGCCGTAGGTGCCCCGACCTGTACGAATTCGCTGCTGCCTGCTACACAAGTGTCATGATTTGTCAGCAGACGCGGCTTTTGCAAGGCTGCCGCAGCACTCGAGCGTACATTGTAACAACGCGTACAATACATACTGAAACCTCGGGAGGCTTATTGAAACAAGGCATCTGTGCTGAAATCATTGTCCTCTTCATCAGAATCTGGTATGCTCTCGTCCCTAGCCTGACCTGCACTGACTCCGACAGCAGGGTTCCGACGTGCAGGAAGCTGAGCTTCCTCCGCGAGGACATCAGATAAAATTGCAGACCTCAGGTTGATGTGAGGCATCTTGATGAAAGCATTGGCAGGTTCGTACGGTTCTGCCAGGTCTTCACCTTGAACGTCATTGTCGTCATTGTCGTCTTCTTCGTCCGACATCGGTGCGGGTGCGTTTTCTGAAGAGGGGAATACCTTCTTTTCGATGTTGTAGAACTTGACCGAAGGGAATTGATTAGTGTGCGCGCGCACCTGCTCGAATGGTTGGAACACTGTGTACTTCAATAAAGAACGGAGGTTGCTTACCTTGCTCTTAGACATGTGGTACTGTCGGACTTGAGTCATTGCAGACATGTTATGCACGGATAGCCGATTCCTATGCTTTGGAGTAAGCCATGTGAATGTAGAGCCAGTCCGTTCATCGGGCATGGAGTTGACTCGGACGGAATACAGTTTGATAGCGAGATGCTATTCATGACAGCATCAGTCGGCAGCGCTCGGTGAATCATACGGACACGAACACGTACCGGAAGGATGTGCACATTATCAGAGCCAACACGGCCCTTCCACCACTTAAGGACCGCCTGCGGAACCGTATCGTCGAGCGGATGATCGAATGGGAACTGGTGTCGAGCATAGGCTAGAGTTTCCCTGTGAAGTTGGGCTGTAAATGATTTCCCTTTTTTTGCCCACTTCAAGAATGCCTTCTTATGGCCATGAACGATCTCTTTCTCTCCGATGTTGGCTAAGAAGCGGACAACGGACTCGAAAATTGATGGATGCCGAACACCAATGAGTGTCACCTTCTCGCCTTCCGGTAGCCACAGGTCCGACGTGATAAGATCTGATTGATGCACACATAAGACAGCGACGAGATGCAAGCAAAAGAATGGCTCTAACCAGGGTTCAGATATGCTGCAGCAAGGTATGCATTATTAGCTATGTTGCCATCCAGAAAGAGTTGGCGATGTCGCGCATTGAGGATGCCGCGGATGGCGTTCGCGACCTCAGCGTCAAAATACAGCCTAGGATTTTGAAAGGCGTCCTCTGTTGCACGAATAACAGCATGCCAGAATATATAGACGTCGGCAGCAGTCGCCTCCAGAGCCTCCAGGCAGGCTAATGCCTTTGTTGCAGGCAAAGTGGCCGCGATGAACTGGGAGAGACCAGACTCGAACTTGAATGTCTGGTGATCATCCGGTGCAGGCTGAAAATACTCAGCAATTTCCTGCGAATGTTGTCAGCAAGTCATTTCGTCTAGTCGATCCATCAATTGTACCTCATAAAGTCCGTTAGGCGATTCACGGATGACTTTCTTGATCGCAGCTGAGGACCGATGGACAGAGCGAGCAGAGAGCGGGATTGTTGCGAATCTCGTCTTTCCGATAGCCTCCAGGCCGCGTCCTGTCTTTAGTTTTTCACGAGCTTTCTTGAGGGCTGCATGTCCAGCGTGCGAGGTATGAAATAATGTTATTGTCTGCCGCACCACACGGATGATCTGGTTGCGGATTAGATCTGATTAATGCTGGTAGTGTGGACGTTTGCGCACCGGTTTGAAAACATCAATGAGATTAATCTCAAGGATTGTGCGATTCAAGTGATGGCAAACATCCGCAAGATTGAGCGCAGTGGGCATGAGGGCCAGAATTGCAATGGAACGCGAGGCTCGCGTGTTACCCGTGCTATCACATGTCAGGCCGGAAAACCTGGACGGACCGATGGCATTGACAATCTGCGCGAAGTGTTAGAAATTGCTGAAGTAGTTAAGTTCCAATGCCCACGCACCGGACTTGCGACATTCTCAACAATCCAAGGTGCAGTGTGCGACTCGGAAGTTGCCTCCCGTGTGTCCATCAAGTATACTTCACGGTCTGAGGTCGAGACGTGTACAGTCCAGTAGGACTCACGACCTGTCGAAGTTCCGCCGTCATAGGAGAGAGTGAGGTCTTCCTGACCTTGCAGATACTTGAGTTGCTCCCGGCGGACCCACGATGCTTCGTTTACGATGCCTTCATATTCGAGCTTGTCTCTGGTTGAAGGTGCATATGATGGTAAGGCAATCTCAAGCATCTCCTTCCACTCCGGGCGCGAGACGATATATGTTGGCAAACCCGCGACGCATATGAGTTTAAGAATGGCAAGGTCGAGCTTTCTGTGACGCTCGAGCTTCCCAAGCGCCTTTGCTTGCCGAAAGAACGCATGTGTCGCGGCGCCTGCATCTTGCTTCTCCCCATCTTGTCCAATTCCATCTTGAGCTCCTAGTTCCTTCGCAACCATCATGGATCCTTTCGAATTGGTGAGCTCCTGGACCTGCGCAGACAGTGCCTTTCCAGCTGAATGTATGTGCACTTTCTCCCGCAGCTCTGAGGACAGCTTGGGGCAGTCCTTTGCATGACGAACGACTCGGATCAACGCTCGATGTCGGAAAGTATGATGGCAAGGGTTATCAGGACCTCCGACACAGCGCCAGAGCAGCGTAGTTGGATTGTCGCGGCGATAGCAAGCCTCGGTGAGAGCGTCCATCAGAGGATCCGGCGGCCGTCCTCCCCGGCGCGCATCCTTCTTCGGCTGCACCCATTTGACAAGGTCACCAGGGTTAAGCTCAATCTCCATGTCGCTCCCATCTTCTTCCCCCATCTCGTTCACATACGGAGCTGCGCCGTCCGCAACTCCTTCGGCATCTGATTTCTGTTCATCGAGCTGCTGGTCTTGCAGTACCGGTGAACTACTAGGCTGCTTGTGCGTAGCGACTGTGTTTCCGCCCGAACGCTTTGCAACCTGTAAGCAAAGCTTCTGTTACTTACTGCTGTCGCGCGCTGACAACCTCTTTGGGCACTTACAGTTGACGTTCCAGCAATATGCAGATTCAACGGCGCCGGTTTGAAGACCTCGTCCCACTGCTGCTTGCTCCCCGCATTGCCGGAACTCTCCGCCGGTTCCTTTCCTTTCGAAGCGGCATTTTTCTTCGTGCGTTTGGCTGGCACGGTGAGTGGCGTGACATTGGTGGCTACACTCAGTCGCCTCTTAACGACGCCTTCTAGACTCAATAACTGCGGCTTCGTGAACGCCGATGTGTGCGCACTTGCCCGTATAAGCATGCCAGGCGCTAGCATATTGGACTTGTATTTGAGACTGTCCTGCACTGTCGGTGAGTCGAGTCCGCAAGTAAGTGAAGCTGAGCGCGCACTGACCATGTCACGTAGGTAACACATTATGTCAGCAAGGTGTCGAATGCGTTGCACGACACAGTCTGTATCCGAGAGGAGATGGATGTCGTCGGGGATGAGATGGTGAGCAAGAGAATTGTGGCTGAGGACAGAGCAGGAGAAGCTGTCGAGCTGTGGGGTGCATGGTAACACGTTGAGTGAAAGCGGCCCAGTCGCTCCGTGTTGTCCTAACCACCATTCTATCATCTCCAACAGCTCGCGGGGCGGCTTCCGTCCAAGAGAATCAGCATAGAAAGCCGTGTGTGGCTCTACGCTGATCGCAACGGACACCCAGTGATTTGTCTCGTGTACGGCTGCTGGCAAGAGCACATCCGCGCCATCGATCCGCACCCCGATCGTCATTCCAACCTCCTTGAGTGATCCATCTTGCAGCTGCGAGCCAGCCAATCGTAGGGGAGTGATGCCGCGCATTGATTGGTAAGATGTTCCGCTAGCATTGAGTCGTGCGCGGTTGCGGTACGTGTCAATGAGCTTGACTGATGCCGCACTCGGCAGTATACATGCCGGCTTGCCTTGTCTTTGCAGACGATGACCTAGCAGCATCCCCAGCTGATCCATATGCTCCGCCGCCAGCCAACGCCGACCACAGTACGATGTAAGCGTCTTTGGATCGACGCCCATCGTCGTTGGGAGGGGTACGTCCCATGGCCAGTCGTCGAGGAGTGCTGACGTGTCTGCAGCAAGGGACTTCACCTCGTCGTTGAGCAAGCCCTCGGTCCAAGTCTTCAACCACGCAGTGGCCAGAGAAAGGCGCGCCTTGGCAGCGAGTATGCGCCGGACCTCGTACCAGTAGGTGAGAACCCACATCGGGGTTTTGAGTGTTTGTTGAGTGACCGACTCTTGAACAGGATAGCCCAGGCAAGCATAGCCTGTCTCTAGGGCGGGGATGACGCGGTTTTGCAGGATTTCCAACACCTCGGTGTGCGGCGGCATCGGCCTAGAGAGCAGGACCATTGCATTTGCGGCCGTTATGAAGCTTTGGCCCTTCGAGAAGAGTGTGCTCTGCTGGAGCAGAGACGGCGCGTTCGCCTCCGGTGGGACAGGGAAATTTTGGATATCGGCATTGCGCAGGGCTGGTGTGGGTAGTAGGACATGTTTAATGTCGTCGGGAATGGGTATTCTTTTGAGGATATCACCCAGAGTTTGAAATGAGTCGATGTCGTGGATGACCTCGTCGTCCGCCATTTGACAGTTTTGAGGGTTGGCAAAATGTGCTAGGCCAGTGTCGAAGGTGAAGATTGCGCCCTCATTTAGTCACTCACTACGGAGTGTAAATGTCGATCACAGCAACGGGTCGATCATACACACGTTGCTGCATACAACACTCTTGCAACTATCCCATGCCGAGGCGGGATGTGTCTAATACCTCCTTAAACATCCGCGTAGCATTGCACAACCACCTTACGACTGCCGGCCATGTCTGCGTGCGAGGCTGCGAGCCTCATGGCTCATGGGCCGGCGCCGGGCGCCGGAGGGGCCGACACACATCACGTGCTGGAGGTATTGTACCGGGTATATTGGGGCCCAGGGCAGGGCAGGTATGGTACCGGTACTATACAGGTACATTACCGGGGAAAAACGTTTTCGGGGAAAAACTCAGGTTTTTCCCGCAACGCTAGTATCCCTACCCCATCTCTTTCCCATCCAAACTCCTGCGCTGCCGCGCTCCTTCTATCGAGATTCATTATTCGATTTTCATGTCCACACTGATTCCAGCCTCGCATGCGATCACAGGCGCTTCAGCGACGCTTCACCAGCCATTGTGACAGTGGCATCGCTGGGTGTACTACGGCCTGTTCTTCCTAAGGCTCCCATTCGGCCTGCAGGGGCATCGGTGCGTGGGGCAGGGGGGACGAGATCTTGTATAGAAACAAGTTTTGGACTCGCAGGGCGGTGGCCGGGCAGGCAAGCTCGATGACACCGTCGATGGAGGCTTGACGGTCAGTCTGCTCGTGCTGTATTTGCCGCGCCATGCATTCTTCTAAGTTTGAGATGCCACACACACTGCAGGTACCACAACAATGTCAGTGGCTTCCAGCATGACGCGCCCAGCTTGCAGGTCAAGGGCGAGGGGCGCCCCGTTGTGTCCCCGCCGCGCTACGTTCGCAGACCGAAGCTGCCTTGCTCAGAGTGCGACGTCACTGCATGCACATGCCTCGGCAGCCCAACGTGTGTGCTGGGGCCCTCTGCATCAGCACAGCCGAGGCGACTGTCGCAGGGCAATCCCGATGCAACGGGAGGGCACGGGCACCGCCACTCGCGGAGACGCTATCCGCGCACGCGAGAGGTTGCGTCGAGCGACGCGCGAGCCTGAGAGTGAAGCACGAGGCAGTTGAAGAGGTCCCCGTGAGCTGGCCTCGCTCCTACCATGCGCGTGCCGAACATGAAGCGTCACGAACGCGCCCACGACGTGCCAGGCCGCGGTCAAGCGCGAGGATGAAGATGTGGAGTAGCCGCAACGCGCCCACCGTCTCCCAGCTCCCGCCGCTCCGAGCGCGCTTGCGCGGGCCAAATGTGCGCGCTGCCATCCACGCCCCGCCAGCTGTACCATCCGCGTATGCCGCAGTCTACGAGCTCCTCGACGGACACGGAGGTCAGCTCATGCGCACACCCGCATCGTCGGTCACGGAGGGCGAGTACCCGCCCGCGACGGACACGTCGTGGAAGAAGGCCGCGTTGGTCCTGCGAGAGAGCAAAATGGAGAGGAACAAGGCGCGGAGCGGACTGTGTGGGAGGCGTAGGAGTTGACGCAGCGCATGTGGCAGCAGAAACGGGCGCTCCGCTCTCCTGCGCGTGCTGCAGGAACATCCTGGAACAAATTTTAGATGGCCTGCCCGATCTGTGATTCGGCTGTATCGCGCGAGGGATTCGCGGGGCATACTACCTATCTGCAGTCAAGTGCCACCACATACATACTTAGGTCTGTGTATATCATTCTTCTACTACTAGCACTACAGTACGTCTGTAATCTTCTTGCGACTGAATTACATGACGGTATCATTCCCATGCTTGCCTGCAAGGACCCGGGCTAAAACGGCAAGCAAGGTGGCCGCCGACGCAGTCGGCACTTCCCAGTAGTGAAGTCAACATTGATATCCGATCCGCGGCATGATGGTGCTGGCACGTGATATGCCGAGTCAGTTACAGAACTGTACTTATCATACATCATGATGCAGTCGAGGCGAAGGCATCGGCAGCTATGAGTACAGGTACAACACAAGTATTCGAGACGAGTAAATATTGGCTCTTCACAACGTCTTGAGTTTCTCGAAGTTAGCGTTGATCCCCTTGTTGTCCTCCGACAGCTTCAGAGCGTCCGCACGAAGTGTACCGTCATACTTGGTTTCCCTCATCCACTTCTCCAGCGTGTACCCATTCGGGTTCACCTTGCGATTCCACGCTTCGTCCCGCGTGATGACGTTGTCCCTGTAAACGCGCCACCATCCACTGAAGTTCTGCCCCCAAGTCGTTGACCCTGGGGCCGCATCCGCAGCCACCGGCCGCTCGGGATCCGCGTAGTTTTCGAGCCACTCTTCGATAGTCTGGCGCTTGAAGACCGCCTTGTGACCTGTCACCTTGGTGAAAGTCTCCACCAACTGGTCCCAGCCGACCATCTCGCTGACAACCTCGAGGTCTTGCGCAGAAGTGGCCTCGCGGTGGTCAAAGGTGTAGCGGGCAAAATAACCAACGTCGGCCAGGGCGATGAAAGGAGCCTTCCCATTCTCGATCGGAGCGGCGAAGACAACGGTTCCATCGTCGCGCAAGTTTAGTGGCCCCATAATTCCCTGATCAATTGTTAGAGTCCGAAACACTTGGCCACACGAGCATCACTCACAATGTTGAGCATCTCCATGTATGGGCCAGTGGTCACGACCGACCAAGAGAGTTCATCATCGCTAACGACGGATGGTTGCGCCTTCAGCCATTCTGCGACGCGGCCCTTCGCATCGTAGTGTTCGACACGGTACAGAGGATTATACCCGCCCTTCTAGCGGTGAAAATGAAGTCAGCTCCGAGCATGAGGCCGGCTATATGCGGCACATACTTTGGTCACGTAGTCAAGACTGCTCCAAACGAAGTGCCGCACTCCAGCTTTCTTGGCGAGTTCGAACGTGCGCATGCCCGTCAAGATTTCCCGCTGCTCTCCGATGGTGAAGCCGTCGGTATTGACCCACGCGCCGTAGACGCCTTGGACGGCGGCAGCGATTGAGGCCAAGTCATTCGTATCTCCTGCAGACATATTTAGCTCGAAGCGTCCCAATATATGTGACAAGACATACCTTTCAGAACCTCGACACCTTTCGCGGCCAAACCCTGCGCACGCTTACTCGACGAATCGCGTGTGACGGCGCGGACAGAATATGGTGAAGGCGATCCGTCTGCAGCAGGAGCCAGGAGCGCGTCGATGACGGCAAGGCCCTGTGCACCAGTGGCACCGAGGACGAGAATGAGTTTAGTGGACATGTGGCGAAATTCAAGGAGATGCGAGGAGTTTGGTTGCTTCCCAGAGCACTACGTCGACTCCTTATATACTTACCGGCAGGTCAATCCGGCAGTGCGTCCCGGCGAAGGGCCTTGCCTGAAAATACAGTTGAGGTCGCCGGTAGGTACAGAGGCATAGCCTTCAGGCATAGAGGTTAGTGTATAATGGTCCTATATACTTACCGGCAGGTCAATCCGGTAGTGCGTTCAGGCGAAGTGCCTTGCCTAAAGATACAGTTAAGGTCGCCGGTAGGTCCAGAGGCACAGCCTTCAGGCATAGAGGTTAGTGTATAACGGTCCTCTGATTCAGCTAGTCCGCGCAAGGTCGGACTATGATTCAGCAGTATGGCATACCAGTAAGCGGATCGGGATTGTGCATCGCGCACCACATTCATACGTGACATGTTTCCCGACGGACGCCTCATCCATAACGGAGGTAGGAGAGCGAGCCTGGGGACGGCAAGTCTGCGGTGTGAACGCTAGATATACAAGTACTACTCACCGCTGCTTTGACGATGCTTCTGGCAACTTTTCAACGCGTGGCCGGGGAGAGACGCAATGCATGTCAGTTGAGTATATGCGCGCGCAGCTGTTCGAAATTCCGCCGTCGGAGCGATTGAGAAAAGCCTTTTCATTCCGTGCAAGAAGACGAAGTCCAGACTCTAGCTCATACCATAATCACGGCCCCGAGCTCTTCATGAGCGAAGCCCAGCTTTTGACTACGTACGTCGCAAAGAGCTGAGACTCCGAGAAGACACCCCGTCTAGTAACGAGTCAAGACATGCGTCCGCAGTTCCAGGGGAACCGATTTGATGCAATTCTATGGCTTTCGCTCAGTACAACGTGGCAACAGCTATAAGGGCATGGACAGACCGATCACGTCCGAGCCACGGCTCGCCATTCCCGCCTACACAGCAGCCCATCGACCCGAGATACAAAGAGAGGTGGACTGCATGAGCGAGGTAGTGAAGTCATTCAAATTGTCATTGTCATCAACATCCGATCCACGGCATTATGGTGCCACGTGATTTGCCGAGTCTTACAGCACTTCGAGCTTATGTATGTAGTCGAGGCGAAGGCCTCGGCAGCTATGAGTACAGTTACAGCATATTCGAGACGAGTATGTATTGACTCTTCACAACGTCTTGAGTTTCTCGAAGTTAGCGTTGATCCCCTTGTTGTCCTCCAACAGCTTCAGAGTGTCCGCACGAAGTGTACCGTCATACTTGGTCTCCCTCATCCACTTCTCCAGCGTGTACCCGTTCGGGTTCACTTTGCGATTCCACGCTTCGTCCCGCTTGATGACGTTGTCCCTGTAAACGCGCCACCATCCACTGAAGTTCTGCCCCCAAGTCGTTGACCCTGGGGCCGCATCCGCAGCCACCGGCCGCTCGGGATCCGCGTAGTTTTCGAGCCACTCTTCGATCGTCTGGCGCTTGAAGACCGCCTTGTGACCTGTCACCTTGGTGAAAGTCTCCACCAACTGGTCCCAGCCGACCATCTCGCTGACAACCTCGAGGTCTTGCGCAGAAGTGGCCTCGCGGTGGTCAAAGGTGTAGCGGGCGAAGTAGCCGATGTCGGCGAGGGCGATGAGTGGAGCCTTCCCGTTTTCGATCGGAGCGGCGAATACGACGGTTCCATCGTCGCGCAAGTTCAGAGGCCCCATGATCCCCTGATACATCGTTAGCGTCTGAGCTGGTTGGCCACAAGGACATGATCACTCACAGCGTTGAGCATCTCCATGTAAGGGCCGGTGGTGACAACCGACCAAGACAATTCGTTATCGCTAACAACGGATGGTTGCGCCTTTAACCATTCTGCGACACGGCCCTTCGCATCGTGGTGATCGACGCGGTACAGAGGGCTATACCCGCCTTTCTGGAGGTGCAAATGAAGTCAGCTCCGAGAACGACGCATGCCGTATAGGCACGAACTTTGGTGACATAGTCAAGACTGCTCCAAATGTAATGGCGCACTCCAGCTTGCTTGGCAAGTTCAAAGGTGCGCATGCCCGTCAAAATTTCCCGCTGCTCCCCGACGGTGAAGCTGTCGACATTGACCCACGCGCCGTAGACGCCTTTGAGGGCGACAGCGATTGAGGCCAAGTCATTTGTGTCTCCTGCAAAGAAATAATTAGCTCGAAGCACCCCAAACTATGTGACAAGACATGCCTTTCAGAACCTCAACACCTTTCGCGGCCAAATCCTTGGCACGCTTACCCGCCGGATCGCGTGTAACGGCGCGGACAGAATATGGTGAAGGAGAACCGTCTGCCGCAGGAGCCAGGAGCGCGTCGACGACGGCAAGACCCTGCGCACCAGTGGCACCGAGGACGAGAATGAGTTTAGTGGACATGTGGTGGGATTCGAGGAGTTTCGAGGAGTTTAGTTGCCTTCCCAGTGTACTTTGTTGACTCCTTATATACCGCGACCGCGGTCGGCCAGCCTGCGGAGCGCTCCGATGCCCGTGCTTGGCTATGGATTATCCAGTCATCTTAGGGGCGACAAATGTAATCTGAGGGGCTGAATTCCGACAGCAGAGAGGAGGAGACGCCCGGGATACATGTTAACTTTCCGTCGACAAGTCCCTGATAAAGCAATTATAAGCGAATGTGGGGAATATTAACGGAAATGGGTGCATTACCTGTCGGCAACTCACCGAGGACATAGAAGCTGGTAGAATGCGCCGGCTGGCTTTTGTGACAAATTATTCTCCATGCGGTTGTCCTGAGGCGAGTGAGCCCGCCCGGCCTCGGCGGCCAGCGCTGCGTCGGTGGCGGGGACGATATGTGAAGCACCCTATGAGAGCTATGCGAGTAATGCAGATTGGCATGTGTGCTCCTCGGGCGGATACAACTAGTACAAGTAGCAAATCGCCATAGTGAACGAACCCAGAGCATCTCAGCTCCCGCGCAGACAAGTGAGCTCTCCAATCCACAGGACAAAGAAGCCTCTGCAGGTCGTCCGTGCGTCCCGGCGAAGTCCCTTGCCTAAAGCAGTTGAGTTGCCGGTAGGTCCAGAGGCACAGTCAGACGGAATTTATGTATGACTGTCCTATGATTCAGCTATATCATAGTATATGGCGTACCAGTAAGCGGATTGTGCATCGCGCTCCACGGGAATACGTGACATGTGTCCCGACGAACGCGTCATCCATTACGGAGGGAGGAGAGTGACTGGGGATGGCAAAGTTTGTTATGCGAACGCTAGATATGGATATAAGTACCACTGACCGTTGGGTTGACTATGCTTCGCATCTAAATACTACTCCCGCCGTGTTCACATCTCACAGTAACTGGACAGAATAACCGCGGCTTGACAATCAGAAATGAGAACAACGACGGAGGAAATCGCATCGGATACTGTTGCAGTGAAGTGACGTCCGCGGAGCAGAGTAAAAGGTGAGATATTCGCCGTTCCCACGCTTCTAAGTCTTGTCTCCGGGAAATTAATGACCCAAGATATCGGAGGCAAAACCGGAGGATAGGGACGGCAACATCAAGCCAGGGGCAAATGGCGAGGACCACACAGGAACCGTCGGCCAGGTAACGAGCACGAGGAAGAAGCGTCCAGACCAAGGGGAGGACAAGCAGATTTGATTCCTTTAGAGCGAAGACAAGGAGCGTGAGGGAAGCAGATAGTATAGAACGGACAGGGAGCTAGGTGTATCGATCTTGATGAATAGAAGCCAGATATAGAGGGAGTGTGCACCAAGCGGAGCATTGAAGAGGTCGTCGACACCGGATTCGGGGCACTGGGATGCACCTGCAAAACTGATGGCGGGGCGGGAGGAACGAGGAACGGACAAGAAGTGCGGGAAAAGGGAGACGAAACCTACCTCTCGAGTCCCAAGCGCCACCCTCATTATACATTCGGGAACGTCAGATAGAACCGAAGTCGCGGACCGGCAGCCAACATTGGAATGGGCCTGACTCGTCTCGTCAGCGATAGAAGCTGGGTGAGGTGCAGGGCATGTCTCACTGGGGTGGTGAGTAATGCGCGGAGGCTTAGTGCGCACATAGTCATGTTCAAAAGAGGCGCTATGGCAGCTTTCCACCGCGTGGCCGGGGAGAGACGCAATGTATGCTCTTTGAGCATGCGCGCGCAGTTGTTCAAGATTCCGCCGTCGGAGCGATTGAGGACGCGGTGTCGTTCTGATTGGGGATCGAGAAAAACCTTTGCATTGCATGCAAGAAGACGAAGTCCAGCTCATACCACAATCACTCACAAGAAGGCCCCCGAGCTCTTGATTAGGGAAGCCCAGCTTTTGACTACGTACGTCGCAAAGAGCTGAGACTCCGAGCAGACGCCCCTGAGGGAAGACGCTGAGTCCAGTAACGAGTCAAGAAATTCGTCCGCAGTGCCAGGGGAGCCGATTTGATGCAATTCTATGGCACTCGTTCAGTACGACGTGACAACAGCTATAAGGGATGGACACACCGGCTGCTGTATAGATGGCGGCGAGCGTGGCACGTTTTGTATACCACGACGGCTGTGATGGAGCTGAGGACATATACACGAACGTATTCCATGGCGACGTACCCCGATGGTGTCAATACCTGCGGCATAGCAAGCCTCATCTGCAACGCCGCCGGCGTGCAGAATCGCAGGGCGCACGTCCAGAGGCGGAATACCCGAGCGCGGGGACGCAAGTAGCGCAAACGCCTTCCTCGTGCATTTAGAATGGCATCATAACAGTGAACAACGATGCAGCACACCTCAGAAAGATAATGCAGCACCGGCTCGTTGTACCTCAACCTGCCCTTTAACGCTTCTGCAACGGTCGTACTTTCGCCCGTCCTCATTCGCGCTCGCCCTTCATCCAGCCATGCATCAATCAATACACGACGCGCGGTTTCGCCCTCGCCAAACAGCGCAGATACGGCAGGCTCGGGAAGGGTTCCGTGCGTGGTTCGGAGAGGGACAGCACGGCGCGGGAGAGGGCGTCGCGGGTGAAGCCATGCTGCTTGATGAGTGGGAATGACGCCTGCAGGATCTGGGACTCATCTGTTCGTAAGAGCACGGTACATTGGCAATCGTGAGGGGGTGGCATACCTGAGCGACATGGTGGACGCGGGGAACAAAACACGAGTCTGCCAGCCCGGGCCGCCTCCCCCGTCATAACTTCGTGCACTCGCATCGCTTGCAAACATATTTTGCCCTCGATCTTCCTACGGATACATGCAACATTTATATGTGTAGCGATACAAATTACAATGAATGCACCCAGAAAGCAAAAACCACATCGTCGATAGCCAGCCATGAGATCATGCCCAGTTGTCGATGAGGGTATCGCGCATCTCGCCAATGACTGCTGATGAGTCTTGACCTTGTAACTCTGCGCGCCGAGAAATATGAGCATTAGCCAACGAAATTGGAGAGCAATACGCACTGAAGGTGGCCTCGATCACACTGATCTCAGTCGCAGTGGTGTCGAGGCCGGTGAACGCACACCAGTCGTTGACCACAAGCCCCGCCCCAATCACGTCCGAGCCACGGTTCACCGTTCCCGCCTACACAACAGCCCATCGCATCACCTATCAGGCCGCATAACGAGCGCACGCACCACCAGCGGGATCTGCAGCAAGCTGCTCAGCTCGTCTTGATCCTGTATGCTCGTTTTGGGGTGCACGAGCCCGCCCTGGTTTGTGATTGCCGCGTATGAGCCGACAAGCACGTTGTCCGCGACGGTCTGGCGGAAGACCTCGACTTTGAGCACGTCCGCGATGATCTCCTCCGTCTCGCGATCAACATCCGGATGCACGAGCGCGACGTAGTCGTTGCATGCGATGACGTTGCCGAGCGCAGAAAGCCGCTCTTCGATGCGCTGGATCGCGACCGTGTCGGGCAGCGCATTGCGGAGATGTTGCAGCTCCTGGTCGGTGGTCGTGGAGGGGACGAGCAGGCCATGGCGATTGCCTGGATCGCATACAGTTAGGACGGACTATGGTTTCGCAGTGAACGCGGCGGTGCGCACCTGCCGTTAGCCGTCCGACGATGCGTGTGCCGCCGATGCTCGTGTGCACGATGGGGACGACATCAGCAAGCTCCGCCTCGAACGCGGAGTAGAAATTTGTGCTGCCTTGGATGGCGGTCAGGCAGTAGCTGTTTGTAAGTTTTGCGAATACGCCAATATCGCTGCTGTTTTCGAATTGGATGCCTGCGAGGAGTGTCGGTCTCTTTCAAGAAGGATTCGAGGGTGGAGGTACGCACGGGTGGCCATGGTGGATGAAGATGAGGTATCTGTATTGGCAGTACTCTGTGGATCCGGAAGAGACTTGTTGACGAAGAAGTGAAGAAAAAGAAAAAGTGCTGGATGGGTTGTCTGTGTCTATGCAGAAACCGAAGGACGAAGGAGATATTTATGACCAAGACCAGTCATCGCGCGCGGCCCCGAGTCGCGCGTCTTCCACCGCTCTAGCCGCCAGTCAAGACTGTCAACATCCGTCTTTCTGACTCTTACGCTTCCTCTGGAAGACTTCAGGACATCTCAGGACGTACATCGAGTCACCATGCTGGCACTCAGGGGAGGCGCAAGCCGCGTGCCCGCTCGTCTTGCCCATCGTGTCCAGCGCGTGCGGACCTTTGCCGTATCCTCCACTCAATCCGTCGGACCCGTTACCCCCATCGAAAAGATCCTCCTGGACACGATCAAGGTGCGCCGCGGCCAAGGCTGGTAGTTCCGAACTCATCAACCTCCAGGCAAATGGACCGGTGTCTTACGCGACATACATGCAACACTGTCTGTCTCATCCTACCGAAGGCTACTACATGAACCCAAAAAATGCGGTCTTTGGCGCGCGCGGTGATTTCATCACAAGCCCCGAGATCAGCCAGGTGTTCGGCGAGGTGCGCAGTGTCATGTCCACCAAGAATACAAGTTGGATAACGAGCCCTCAGTGACGTGTTTGCAGCTCGTTGCGATATGGATGGTGTCGCAGTTCATCAACGTCCCGCAGCCGCAGGAGATTCGTCTCGTGGAGCTCGGGCCAGGGAGGGGTACGCTGATGGACGACGTCCTGAGAGTGCGTCTTTGCTTCTCGGCAGCCGGCACCTACTAATGTTGACCTCCCTCAGACACTATCACAGCTCCCGTATACTCGCGCGTCTTTGAAGCATATTCATCTTGTCGAGACGAGCTCTTCTCTTCGCAAAATTCAGGAGCAGAAACTGCAGTCATGGGCGGACAAGCACGACCTCCAGCTGCACTGGCACGATTCTATTGACGACGTTCCGAGTTCTGGGGAGTCATATACGATGCTGGTTGCGCACGAATTCTTCGACGCGCTTCCCATCCATCTGTTACAAGTGCGGAGCCCACTGGCGTTTCGCTACCTTGCAAATAAGCGGGATACTGACCAAATCATCATCTTGCAGAAAACGGAACAGGGCTGGAATGAAGTGCTCATCTCCTCCGCCCCCGATCTGACCGCCAAAACAATCCTTCGGGCTGATGGTTCCCCTTCCCTCCCTTCGTCAGCTCCTCGATCCCCCTCTCTCGATGTCGACACTACTCTGCCGTCACAATCGTTATCTCAGCCCCGCCTGCGTCCCGTCCTGTCTCAAACGCCCTCCCCCGTGTCGACGTTGCTTGGCTCCTCGTCACCGCGCTTTAAGAACCTCCCTCTTGGTGCCCGCCTCGAGGTGTCTGCCGCGGCGTTCCAGATCGCGCGAAAGGTCGGGGAAATGATAGGTGGAAATGAGGATGGGAGGCGAAGGGGCAGTGCGTTGATCATTGACTACGGCGCGGACAAGATGTCCGGTCATTCATTCAGGGTGAGTATCCTACCATGCTGAAATGGGTTACGGCAATTGATCAAGATTGAGCATAGGCATTCAGGATCACAAAATTGTCGACCCTTTCTACCTGCCTGGACAGTGCGATCTCACTGCCAACGTCGACTTTGCCTACCTCATCGAGGCCATGGCCGGCACCGCGACAACTCATGGCCCCATCACTCAACACGGCTTCCTCACGCGCATGGGGCTATCAACACGTGTCGACGCGCTTGTCCGTGCGGCATCCAGTGCTGAACGTGGGAACGCATTGAAGGAAGCGGGGGAGAGGCTCGTGAGCACAACGGGAATGGGGAAGGAGTATAAAGTCCTCGGGGTGACGGGGTATGGGCGAGAAGGGAGCTTACCGGAGGGAATAGATGATGTGATATGGCCGTTTGTGAAGGACGTCGAAGGGCAGGGCGACAGAACCACCTCGTCATGAGGTGAGATATACGGGAGGCTGTTGAGCAGATTTTCCGCCTATGCCGTCACAATGCTGATGTGAACTGCAACAGGTGCGCCTAGCTAGCTTAGTACCAGTGCTAATATATAGGCTTAATTACAATCTGGACATATTCAATCGATCAAGCTCGGCGACGTCACCGGTCACCCTTTGCCCATGTGCGACTTCTCCACCGCCTAGTCCTTGTCCTACAACGCGGTCATCCTATTCGTAATGTACATCTAACGTTCTGAAAGAAGCTGTATTTACATTTAGACAGAGCATACCCGCGGAAGCCATGGCAGGACATGGGCGCCGACTCCACGTTGGCAACAACTTCCCGCTTCCCACTCGGCGTTCGATCAGCCATTGACGACCCTCTACTGCCGCAGTTCTCCCACCGTCCTCCTCCAACCTTGCGACTGAATGTCGCCTGCCACATTGCATGCCGTACCATCTGTCAAAATAGATGTTCGCGCACCGTCGGTGCCGGCTCCACATGATACAAAGCATATCGACCAGTGACCACAGGGTCAGCGTGCGATCGGTATAGCTCAAGACGGCGGCCGTCGCACCCAGGCCCTTGGCGTGCCCTTGTAAGATTGGGTACCGGGTACTTGCCTGACTTCACATCAGTCAGCGGACGTCCATGTCAATGTCACGGTGGAGCCACAATGTTGAGCAGTGAGTAAGCGCCGCGAGAGTTTCTGTGGTTATTTACAGCTTTTACTAGCAGATAATTACCAAAAGCATGCAATGTTGATCCTCATTTTCCTTCCAGAGGCACTACATAGTAGGAGCCTAGTAAGGCTAGGAAGCTGGAGGCACGGACGATGCGCTACAACAGCCGACGCCAAGCACCAACGTACCTAAATGCGACGCATCAAGCGGCATCTAATGCTCGCGCATTGCGTCATGACAAGGCATCAACGGCATGTATGGCCCGTATTTGTGACGGATAAAAGCAACTCGTATTAGCCGTGGTAAGTTCACCGCGATGCCCCCAATGACGCGCAGACTGCCAACTCTGCGACGCATTCTACTGGGCCTTTTTGGTGTCGGCACCCTAATCGGTGCGCTACCTGACGACGCGCGCCGCTCGCCAGCGGACTACCTATCGACATGTCAGGCCATTGCCAAGGCAGTGTCGAACGCGTCGGATGTGTACTATCCAGGGCTTCGTACGTTCGCTGTCATATAACACTGCAACATTCGAGTTGACCATCTGTTCATAAACTAGTGTCCCTGAACTACGCTGCAGATAATGCGCACTGGGCAGCGTCGAGCTCTGACGTGTCGGCATGCTCAGTTGAGCCGGGTACAGTTGCCGACGTTGGTGAAATTGCGAGCAAATTGTTTTTTTTTGCATCAAGGACAGATGCTAACAAACCGACAGCTACAAATTGTGGGATCCACGAAAACTCCTTTTGCGGTACGGCCCTATATTCCTACTGGCGCCCTCATCTTTGACAATAATTTATCTAGGTCAAGGGCGGGGGACACGCAAGCAACCCTGGATTCTCGTCCACGAAAGGCGTTCAAGTATCTATGAGCCGATTCAATCAAGTGACGAACAATCCTGCAGCGAGTACTGTAGACGTCGGCGCTGGCCTCATATGGGACGACGTTTACAAGGCTCTAGATGGCACCGGCGTGAACATCGTAGGCGGCCGTGTCCCTGGAGTCGGCGTAGCGGGCTTTACCCTCGGTGGAGGTAAGTTCATCGCGCTCCGGGAAGACATGAGCGCAACGAACTGACCACTTTACAGGGTACTCTTGGAAAACAAATCAGTATGGTTTGACAATCGACAACATCGCTGCGTACGAGCTCGTTCTGCCTAGTGGGAATGTGACCACGGTCACCTCAGCCGATAATGACCTGTGGTTTGCTCTGCGGGTGCGTCTCTGTCAGTTCAACAGTCCTATACGTGGGTTACTCAATAAGAGGCAACAGGGTGGGGGCAATAACTTTGTAAATGCTTTCAGGTCTCATGCGCACAGTTAGCAAAATACACATTATCCGTTACGCAGGGCATCGTGACAAAATTCACTTTGAAGTCCCACCCGCAGACGGACGTTTGGGTGCGATCCAATATTTTTCCACGCTGTGAGCTCTGACAGTGACTACATTGCAAGGGGGGCTCCGTCATCTACTCGAACCTCGAAAACGACGTGCTCTTCGCAGCGATCGCAAAGTATTCGTCAACAGTCAACGACAAGAAAGCTGCCATCCTGCCGACCATCAACACAGAAGTAGGCGGCCTAGTAAGCAGTGCCTAGCTTTCATCTCAAGATTTGAAAATCTAACTATTCCTCGCGCAGTTTATCATAGTCGTGTTGATGTTCTATGACGGACCTTCCCCGCCGTCGGGCATCTTCGACGATCTCCTAGCTATCCCGAGTGAAACGAATTCAGTCAAGACACAGTCCTTCAGTTCGTTCTTGACGTCCCTGCCGAGCACCAATCCGGCTGCAGGACCTCGGTACGTCTTGTGCAGCAGCGCCGATCGTGATCAGTGGCTGATATCTTCGGTCGATGTATCAGTGCATTGTTCAGCAGTGTATCTGTTTTGCAGTACACAGATTCGCTGTTGAAGGTTATTTACAATGAGACTGTGGTAAGCTGATGCCTGCGCAGCCTCTGAAGTTTCCCAATGAGTCTCACCCCGCGTTCTTCACTCAGTATTGGGCCGCCCGCCTGGCGCTCCTCGATACAAGCCCTTTCGTCTCTTACGACATTGAGCCCTTCAATCCGGCACTCTTCTCATACGGTTCGGGTTCCGCATACCCACCATCGCGAGCGCAGCCGCTCCTCCCCACAAACCTATACTTCTCCTGGACACTCTCGGCCATTGACGGTCAAGTCCATGATGCGATCCTTCAGAGCTCCAATACAATCAAGGCGGCGGCAGTGGCGGAGGGTCAGAATGTGGACGGCGCGTCGGAATATGGCAATTACGCCCTATACGATACGCCGCTGCAGGGGATATATGGCGGCAATGTCGCTCGGCTTAAGGCAATTCATGCAAGGGTGGACCCGCAGAATGTCATGGGGTTAGCAGGAGGCTTCAAATTTTAATCAGCCGGCTTCTCATTCACGGGACTATACTTTATCAAAATAATCGGGCTCGGCACCGTCGAGGCGTGGAAGTGCGGCTCTGATATCTTGACTCTCTTAGCTCGCAATGAAATAGTAGCATCCATGTGTATAGTGATAGCATCCATGTCTGCGGTGATATCCATGCGTACAGTGATAGTATCCATGTGTACAGTAATAGTATCCATGCGAACGACAGTATCACCTCGAAGATACAATGTACAGAACCTCAAGCGTCAAGATCTAGCTTTTCTTTCTAATTCGCATCGTCCTGTAGAAGATGCGCCATCTTCTTCGGCGGCGTCGGTTCCCGCACAGGGAAGAACGGTTGGATCTCGCCAAAACGCCAACCATCTGCTTCCCTGGACGCCTTCCTCCAGCGATCCACTGCGATGATCGTGCCGGCGATGAGCATCAGCAAGACCGCACCCCCGATGGACGACAGCGCAATCACGGCTGTCTTGTTCCTAGTGAAGAAGCAATGGTCGGAGTGAACGGAAGCAAACGCTGGTGTCTTATTGCTCATCTGGGCCGCCTGAGCACCGGTGGTATCGACTCCATTGAGGCGAGTTTTGACGAATTCTAGATGGGCTGCGCTCGCATTGGTGGTGGATATTAGTTGCATGTATGGGTCGTCTGTGCTCTTGGAGTCCGAGATGAGATTGCCGTAGCTGTATGAAATGTACACATTTCGCACTGAAAACCCCAGATCGGTCAGCAAGGAGGTTACTGGTTAGATGATCGACTCACGGAAGGGAGCCCCGAGAATCAAGTCAGGGCCGTGTGGGATAATATCAACAGGTTGGAACTGGCAAGAAAGTATCAACTGATAGAAGCCCTAGATGATAGTGTGTCGCTTTACAGTTCCGGCACACTCTCCAGGCTGTGCGGTTCCATTCGTAAGGACGGTAGCGGCGCTCAACACATCAAGCGGATGTATCACGAATGTTGAGCCTGCGACTTTGATCGTCACGTTGACTTCGAGGTCACACGGAAGATACCACAGTGAACGTTTGTCGTCGAATCGAGCATCCTTGAACCTCGAGTATATCGAAGAGGCGACGGGACTGCAGATGGCCATCAGATACATGGAACCGCACAAAGTGCGGGCACTCACGACGACACTTGTACTAATGACGAGCCAGTATCGAACAATGCCGTCAACTGGCGTCCATTCTGTGATTTGGCGCTATTGCTGGGCGTTGATATGATAGGCAAACCATCTGGACCCAATATGCCGTCTTCGTCAAGAAGAGTTTGCCAACGATGGATGGTCGGATCCTTCTTGGAAGACTTTGGTGGGATTGCTAGAGTAATTTTCGTCTGTTGAGCAATGCGTTCGAAGCCTGCCAGGGTTTCGCCTATAGTAAAATGCCCTGACGCCGCATCGTCAATTCCGTTCGTGCGATTGAGCAGGACTGTGATAATTCGAGGCAGGCTAGTATTCTGTGTGAATATGCGATCAATGACACTTTTGCCGACTGCTTTTGAGCCAAGCGCGTCGTCAATGCTGGAGAGCGAAGGTGGTCCAAGGCCAATGCCGCCGCCATAGCTGATAATCGACCCTGATGAAGGTACCATCTCGACTGTAAACACGTACGCAACAGGTAATCAATTTAATAACTCGGATACATGTCGTAGGGACTCACAGAAGGCTTGGTCGTTCAAAGTAAAACCCGCAAAATCGAGCCCGGCGGACTTGATAGGTCCTTCCTCAGGTGAGTCAGTATCATGTATGCTGACCAAAAACCAATACTACCTTCGGAGGCTACTTCGCCAGTCGGTGTCTTTAGCCGCGCTACAGTGCCCAAGTCCTTGGAGCCATCCACCCAGTTCGACACCCAGAGGTCGGAACTGAACAACATCAGATAGGCGGCTGACACAAAGAGAAGAGACGATTACTCACATTCCAGTATCAATGTAGACGGTGCGCTGGTTCCCGTTGAGAGAAATGTTGGTGTAGTATCTCAAGTCGTCTGCTTCGGCGAGGTTGAAGCCAGTGTCTGTCTTAGTCGATGATTTTGCCAAGACATTTGGCCAGTCAGCGCGAACATTCAAGTGAATAGCAGCGGCCTGAGACGCGTGAAATGCCACGACGAAGGCAAGAGCATAGCAAAAGCGGGGCATGAAGACGATAGTTAGAAGTCCCTGCAGTGGCCCAAGTAAAGGGCATTCGAACCTGTGCATTCGGTGCAGAGCTACAGAGTCGCGGCGAAGGCCACGCGGCGGCGCCGACGCCCAAGCTATACTTAGGGAAAGTGATCTAGTGGCATGGCGTAGTGCGAGCGCTGTTGGTCCTTGGACATCATTATTCAATTTGCAGTCCGGTGTCTTCCGGTGTTCGCGGATTCTCAAGTTCCGTGACTCCTTTGATGGGATGAAATGTAGACTCACAGTACTGTCAGAGTCGGGTGTCGCGGGTTGCGCCGGTTAATATTCTATTGCCGTGTGCCCCTGCCCAATAAGGTATGATATATTATACCTACATGCTATCTAAGTCCTTAATGTCCGTCCAGAAGCTAATAAATAACCTAAGTATTTTCCATATTCACTAGGACTCTGCCGCCATGTCGAGAACTGTGTACCTCTTGCTGTTCTTATACCTCTTCACCCTTTCCACCAGAACTGGTGAATGCAACGAGTGCAAATCATCAGCAAGGTCGTGAACGTTGGCGCTCTTCACCGTCCTTCTCCATTTATACAGCGCATAGATCGCAAACACAACAAGTGCAAGAACCAAAGCCCCGCCGACCTCGAAGGACACGAGGAGAACCGTTTTGTGGCGTTCAAAAAAGCAATCCTGGAAATGGGGGTCTTGCGTGCTCGAAATTGCGGAGGTAAGGCGCTGGCTTCCAGTAGTGTCTATGCCGTGGAGCCGAACACCGACGAAGTCGGCATGGGAAGTATCGTTCGTCGTGGACAGGAGCTGCACAAAGGGAGATGCTCTTGTTGTAGATCCATCGACAAAGTCCCCGTAGTTGATGAGCAAGTATACATTGCGGACTATGCGACAGGATGAGCTGAGCCCGCAAAATAGAAAGTCGCTTCAGAACTTACGAAACGCCATCCCCAAAATCATATCGATATCTGGATCGCCTTTGTATGTTATAGGCTGGAACTGTCAAGCGGTACTGAACATTTGCAGGGTAGAAACTAGATGTCCGCTTACCGTCCCAGTGCACTCACCAGGCTTGGCATCAGACAGGCCGTCATAGTCCGTGCTCATGTCCAGAGGATGGACAGGATACAGTTGGCCCCCGATCTTGAATGAGACGTTCAACTCTGCTGTGCAGGGAATAACCCAAAAATTATGCGCCTTGTCGAATCGGGCACCGTCAATCCTCGAGTAAAAAGCCTCCGCAACGGAACTGTGGCGTCGCGTCAGTTTCCGTTAACTGAGAATGCCGCCTTCACTAACGGGAGCACCTGGGGCATCGAGAACCCAGAGTCGAATACCGCCGTCAGCTGCGCCTTGTTAGACGTGCTCGCAACAGCGCTTTTCACATTGATCGGCTGCCCATCTGGTCCAATGACGCCGTCTTCGTCCAGCAGGACCTGCCAGTGCTGTTCGCCGCTATCCTTGCGCGCGTTCACCGTTACATTCACCGTTGGCTGATTCACGATACGTTCATAGCCAGGTACCAGTTCGCCGATGGTGATGCTCCCAGGAACCGGCTCTGCGGGATCATCAGAGCGATTGAGCAGTATTGTGAGGGAATTAGGGGTGCTGGTGTTCTGGCGGAATATGCGGTCGAGGGGAGCGTCGCCAGCTGGTTTCTGCCCGAGCGCTGAATATACTTCTGAGCTAGAAGTTGGGCCCACGCCAATGACTGCGTCATCAGGCAATGTTGACGTCGACGGGTCGATTTCAACTGCGAAAAAAATTAGACAATCCAAGAGAAAGAAAAGACGACTTACTGAACGCTTGATCGGGAACATTGAAGCCGAGCAGGTCAAGGGACGCTGTCTTTACCGGGCCTAGGCGCTGTTGAGCAAGAATTGAAGACAACATCGGTAATCCATAACGCACCCGCTACTTCCCCTATGGCATAGGAAAGGGATGCATTGGTGCCAGTCGCTACGGCGCCTGGTATGGAGCGAGCCACCCACAGATCTGAGCTATGGATGCACGTGAGGATACTGTTTGACCACGTACTAGGAAAGGTTAGCCGTACCTTCCTGTATCAAGGAGTGCATTGAACACTTGACCACCGACGGTGATATTGACATAGTACTTGACGTTGGAGTTGTTGTCGAGAGTGGCGATGCCACCTCGCCGCCCGTGGGAGGCGCGAGCATCGATGCCACGAACCTCGAGGCGAAGAGCCACAGCAGAGCTAGAAAGTCCGAGAACAATAGTAAGGGCAAGGAGAGACCAAGACGACGTTTTCATGGCAAGCCCAGTGAGATGATGGAGGGTTCAACGACGCGTGTAAGGAGCGATGGGTTGCTGTGCTAGCAGTCGCCAGTCCTGACATATAGCAGCGCGGTCAAGGCGCGCAATGCCATGCGGTTAGCGATAAACCCGGAGATGTAATCAGAGAATACGTTCCTTGTTCCACTGGGCGCCAGCGCTTCAGCTCCTGAGAAAGCCACCGGGAATGCCGTGTATCCTTAATATCCTACGATCCTCACGGTAAAACAGCTAGACGGAGGAGGGAGGGATCCAGAATGATGGCCGCGCGGGCAGCTTCTATGCTGGCAGTGCTGATGATCGTTGCAGCTTCCCTTCTAGGCGGGGCGCCGAAAAACGAGACCCTTATGAGAACCAGGCCTCGGTCGGAGCACCCCAGAGTCCGAATTACACGCATGCGCGGCTAATTCTTGCGCCAAAATGTAGCTGGATGATATGGCAAGCTGTCACTGTCACTTATCAAGCAGCGAGCTCAAAAGCAAGAGGCACTCACCAACTGGAATACTTACATGAAATTCAGGCCCAAGTCAACATCTCTGACAACCATGATCCAGGCACGTGGCTGCTTGGCATCAATTATTATGTAACCATCCTCGGGCTGGAGCCCGAAGCGGCAGTACATGTTTGGTCGCAAGAGCTGCGACATCGATTGAATAATTATTGACGCACGTACAAGTACCAGTAAATAAGACGCAAGGTAGGGTTAAATTAGGCTACATCAAAGTTAGGGCCCTTGGCTGGCAGACCCCCAGGCACGGTACCGACCCCATATACGGACGTCCTCGATCACCTTTGTAATTCACCCTCGTAGTACAGTAGTAGTAAGCAAAAATACACGTGAGGACGCGTCGACGCGTTGTGCGTATCAACGGAGTCACGAGCCCCCTGTGCAGTACAGGAGCATGTCGACGGCCCTCATGCACCTCTATACCTATTACCCCCGCTCGCTGATACCCCTTTCCATGCCCGACGCCGCACAGGACCGCTGGTCGTCCTTCGATGGTCAAAAGCTCATAGCAACGATTTTGAAGGCGGCTATCCCGGCCTGGCCAGATGGCCCACATGCCTGGCAAGTGGAGGCAACGGCACACATCCTGGAGGGCAGGAACGAGCTCGTCATCGCGCCGTGCGGGGAGGGAAAGACTGCGGTGATGTACCTGCATCTACTCGTCCGCAAGGCTTTGCGAGAAAATCCTACCCTCCCGCGACTGGGTGTTGACGTCACCGAGACGCCGGTTGTACTCACGGTAACACCACTGACGGCGCTCGCTGACAGCCAGGTGAGTTGTTGGTTCATGCAGAAAGTGTGCGTAGCGCTTACCTCCAGCTAGGTGGCCGAGATGAAGAGGGTCGGCATCAAAGCAATATCTCTCGATAGCCAGGAGATGTCCGACGCGCGGCTTCGAGGCGATGACCTGATGAAGGAAGTCAGAGCATGCGACTGGTCCGTTGTGCTCACCTCACCAGAGCGCCTTACGGATCCCGAGTTCGACAACGTCCTGCGGGACGACGAGTTTATCAAGAATCTTGCGCTGTACTGCGGAGACGAGGCACATACCATCGTCTCATGGGGTCAGACTTTCCGAGAGTCCTACAGCGACATCAACCGTGTCATTGCGCGCATTCCTGCGCGTGTCCCGGTCCTGCTCATGACTGCAACACTCACTCTCCAGGCTGAGAAGGTGCTCTTGTCGCTGATGGGCTTTCGCGCGGGCGCATACCATACGATCAGGAGGCCAATTGAGCGGCCAAACATGCGGATCGTGTTCCGCACCTTGCACCATGGCCTCGGCAACAAGGAGTTCCCGGACCTAGCGTGGGTCGTTCAGCACCGGTACAAGACCCTGCTATACTGCCAAACTTACCGCATGTGCTTCCGTCTTGCCTCATATCTGCAGAAACTACTGCCCCTCGAGACCCGCGAACGCCATGTTCGTGTCTACGACGCCCTCAGTGACGACTCGGGGCTCGGCGGAAACGAGAATGAAGCCGTCTTGGATGCCTTCGAGAACGACCCCGAGACATTCGTGATTGTCGCGACGTTGAAGTTTGGCATGGGCGTGGACGTGCGCGGCGTCCGGTTTGCTGCAAACGTTGGCATTGCGAAGACTGCGGCACAAGTTCATCAGCAAAACGGGCGCGCGGTGCGCAACAAGAAAGAGATCGGGGTAGGACTCACTTATGTTGAGATGGCGTACGTCAAGACTGTCCTCGAAGAGTACGAGAAGGCACATCAAGACGATGATGTTGACCTGGCGGAGCTGGACGTTCTTCCTGCGCCGACACCGGAGGAGCAACAAGTCCAGCGAAAGGCTGTCCAGACGCGCAAAACGAAAGACGATGATGAGGATGCGACGGGACGCAGCCACCTTGAAGACCCCGACTTGCGCAGACTTGTCCTCTGCCACGCGAAGCAGCTCTGTCTCGTGGCAGAGTTCAACCGCTTGTTTGGAGGCCCAGATGTGTCTTCCCACTGATGAGTAAACCCCCACTGCAGTCGCTGGAGGGGCCAAGGGTCGGGGTGAGGAGTGCTCTACTGCCTGGGGCGAGAGGAGAGAGGGTAAGAAGGAGCGTGAGAGCGCGCGACCGCTGGCGAAAACCCCCAACCACAGCGCGCTCTCTATCCTGGGGCGCGCTGCCGCTGCCGTCCTTCTCCTACTAGCCAGATACCGTCAGTCCCGTCGCAAACGTAATACACATACCGTCAGTCCAGCACCGTGCCGTCGAGTCCCTCAGTCTCCCATTTCGCTCGCCGTGTTCGCCTAAGCCGTACTGACTTGGTGACTCTTCGCCGAGACTACCGCTTCCCCTGCCGCTGCTATCTTCGCCTTTCCCCTAGTGCATGGTTAGGTCCCGTCGCCTGGTTCGCCGAACGCTCGCTAGGGTCGTATCTCTTGTTTTGTGCTGTGAAGTCTCGGGTGTCGTCTCCCAAGGGTAGATTGCTTTGTCATCACTCGTACACGTACACTCTATGCTCTATCACCTCTCGATTCCCACGCTACCCTTCGTTCGGCGCCTACGACATCTCCCGCCTCCGGTCACTCTACCCTTCGCGAGTGGCAACCTTCCCTCAGTTCGCTGCGTTTCGCCGACCTTGGTTCTGTCCCGCCGCGCCCAGGGGAGAGTGTGGTGGTGTGGTTTGAGGTGTGCGGTCCGGTCTACGTGCCTGTAGCACGCGAGGTCCCATCATTCCTCCCCCCAACTGAGCTACCGACTGTCCTCAGTCGGGTCCTCCTCGGAGACCCTCGGCGATGCTCGGCGAATCGCGCTCCTGAAAAGACCCCCTCCCTACCGCCGAAGGCCCTAGCTGCGCCATCCCCGACGCCGCTATCCCAAACACACCCAACCACCAACATGGCCTGGTCCCCTTCCATCCTTGCCTTCCAACTCCATACCTTACGCCAGCTCGCTGAAGTCCCGCGTCCCTTCGCGTTCGCCGAAGACTCCGCCGTGGCCCTGGCCGAGCTGGAGACTTGGGGGCGCCAGCTGGTGGCCCTCCTGGTACGTGAACCGCGTTGCTCGTCCGTTTTTATGCCCAAATCTGACCGTAATTGCCCACAGGAAAACTTGGACCGCGGCAGTTCGCCCAGCATCTTTGCCGCCGCCGAACGAGTTGCTATGCCTTTGTTTGAGCAGGCCATGTTGCTAGCGCCCACGACTACCGCCAGCTTCGCCGAATGGGCCCGGCCCCTCCTGCGGCTGTACTCCGCCTACCACGCCCCCATGCACCCCTGGGATGCCGTCCTGGGCCCCGACGAGGGGCTCCCCGTGCGCGAGCTCCTTTTTAAAGCCAGCATCGTTGAGGAGGATCTGTGGACCACATACCGCGCCGGGACCAGCGACGTCGAGTCTTATTTGGAGGAGCTACGTCAGTTCCACGCCACGTTCCCCGCCCATCGTCCCCGCGGAATGCAGACCTTCGTCGCCGACGTTCTCCGCCGTGTTTTGACGCAGGCTGCCATCGTCATCGACCAATCTGACGGGGGTAGCCGTGTTCTGCTAGCCACGGTCGACCAACACGCCTCCCTGACTACCCAGCTCAACGCGCGTGCTTCGCGTGGCCGTCACCTCGCCGGACTTGGTGGTCGTTTGTTGGGCGCCTTCGTGGCTGAGTCCACTAGCAGCTTGGATCGCTTCCATTCCGCCTTGCGCTCCTTGGTCGGTATCCGCGCCGCGTGGGCTGACGCCCCTTATCTCCTCGACCTCATTGCCGAGCCCGTCGTCATCCTGGAGCGTAGCTTTATAGCCTTCCTGGAACGCGGCCGCGTCTACCACCACTTCCTTCTTGGCCTGCCCGCGACGGCTGCTGTGGCCGATCCGTTCGCCGGCTCCGCGGTGGCTATGATGTTGCTCGGTGGCGATCTCTCCGATTCCTCCGACGGAGAGGACGGGGCGTCGTACAGCCCCCTCGGCGTCACCTACAGCCCTAGCAACGGTTCCGCGGCGTCCAACGCTGAAGTCGCCCTAACGATCGCCGAAGAGTTGGGGGTGGCACTAGATGATGAGGAGATACAGACGTCCTCGGTGGTGCTGACCGCATCCGCTGTGGCCGCTGCCCTTCGTGACGCGGCCGAGTAGTAGATACTTCTGTACCGTTCTGCTCCTTCAAATGGCAATTGTGCGAGTCCTTATGACGCTCCTCGTTGACCCGGGGAGGCGGGGGTTCCTCCTCCTTCGCTACTGACTGGGCGAAGCTCGCGCGTGGTTCGGCGAACGTCCGCCCCACCCTGTCCTGTCGTTCTGATCCGGTCAACGCGGTCTTCGTGCTCTCGTCGCTCCTCCTCGCCTTTATCGCTGTTCCGGGTTCCTCATGGTGCTTCTCGCCGCGCCTGTGTCTTGTGTCTTTGATCCGCCCGCTAATCTCCCGATAGGTGCCCTTTTTGCTCCGCTGATTTGCCTTTCCCGCTTGTAGTCCGCGGATCCTATTCGGCGGCGGTTCGCTGGCGAACGCCCTGCGATCGCCCTGCGCTCCTCCACGCGCGTCCTCCCCCCAACTGAAATTTCGCCTGTCCGCAGGCGCACGCGGCCACCGGCCGCCGGCTCAGGAGTCCCGGCTGGCTGTAGCATAAAAGCTGACTGGGTCATCTGTCGCCGACGCTCCCCACGTACCATGCCGTCGCCTTTTGTCCTGTCTGTCCGCGCCCTCGACTTGCTCACGCTTCTCCTCGCCCCGCCGTCGCTGATGCTAGAGGCTACTCCCGTGGTCGCCCTTGTCGAGGAGAGGGAAGCCTGGGGTCGCCGCGTGGCTGGTGCCATTGTATGTGAACTGCGCGGCCGCTCTTTACTGCCCAATACTGATTCTCCACAGGAGGGTGTCCGTGTTTCTGAGCGCCCATTGTTCCTGCGTGTGGCGGCCATGGTTACTGTCCCCGTGTTCGAGGCCCTCTTCGTTGTCGCCCCCCACGTTCGCGACACGTTCGCCGTATGGGGTGGGTCCCTCGTTTTGGCCTCGGCGCCCCCGGCGAACAGCCTCGCGCAAGATCCGCTCGGGCAGCCGCCCCTCGCCGCCCTTTCCTTCCGCGGAGTTTTGAGCCACGGGCGTGACGTTGTCCGCCTCGGCGAAGCTGTCTTGTTCAAGATGCTCGAGGGCGGCCAGCTCTCGCACGCAGCGTACCAGGGCGAACTCGGGGCGCTGTACCGCACCCGCGTACCCCTTCGCCAGAACCCTGGCTGTCTGGCAGTGCATGAGGGGATCGTCGACGCCATGTATGCGTGTTCCACCGCCCTTCGCGCCGAGCATGGCGGCTCCCAGATCATCCTGTCCGCGGCCTATCATGCCACCACCGCCGCCGCGGGCGGCACCGCCGTGGACCTCGCCGAAACCTTCCAACGCATCGCCGGCCCCATTTCAGCGTCCTTCCTGACGTACGCCGAAGATTCCATTGTACACCTTCGCCTCGCTTTCGATTACGTCCAGCTCGTCCGCGGCTCCCGTACTTCCGACCTGGCATATGGCGTTGAGTTTGCCCGCGCGGCCGACCAGCTGGAAGCCACCGCGCGGGAACATATTCACGACCTTACGCTCTGGGCTGTCATGCTTGATCGTTTTCGCCTCGTCACGTCGTTGGCGCGTTCCCTTCGCGTGGCCGGGCTGCCGCCTTCGGTGACGGGCCACCCCGGCGAGGAGGACATCATTCTAGTCGGCGATACCGGTCGCGGGGGTCGCCCCGTGCACAACCCTATGGAGGAAGGCGCGTACGTCCCTCCTGCGCGCCGCGCGGGACGGTTCCGCCCTCGTTCGGCGAACGCCGGCGTGAACGCCTCCGCAACGTAAATGCGTCTGCGTAGCTGGGCGAAGACAGTAGAGGTTCTTGGTCGCCCAGCTATCCTGTGCGTTAGTAGTCGGAATGCAATAAAAGGTTGCTTGCGCGTTGATGGTATAGTGATCCCAGTGCATTTCCCCTTGTCGGCTACCATCGACCTCTTCCGCGCGATCCGCCCCCCCACTGAGTGATGGGCGCTTCCGACTTGTAGGTTTTCTGGTGGCCGCGAGGCAGTGCTCCGAAGTAGCTGCGCGCGTACGTCATAGTGACTACACGCCTGCTGCCGAGCTAGGGCGCCTATACACGGAAGCAAAACTCGCGCGCTACGCACGGCCCAGCTCGTCTGTACGGCATCCGCGTCTCTTTTGTGCCACAAGTTCGCCGCGCTTCGCTTCTTGTTCTTGACCTTCACTTCCCCTCCCTTTCCTCGCGCACGCTTTCCATGGCCGACCCGTCCGCCCTGGCTGATTTCGCCCGCGACATCGTCGTCGCCGACCTGGCCTCCGTGGAGGCCGACCTCCCGGTGTCCGGTACAGTCGCTGAGCGGCAGGCTTGGTGCGTTCGCGCAGCCGTCGTTTCCGTGCGTGCCCCACTCTCCCCTTTTTCGTGTCCGCCTTGCTAACCTTCCCTTCAGGAGCGCCTGTGGGCATTACTGGGTCGCGCCGTCGCGCTGCCTCCCGGTGTGGCGGACCGCCTCCGCCTCTTGGACAGCGCGGTCGGCCGCCTCCGCCCCGCCGATCCCGCGCCCGCTCCGACGTTTGCGCCTCTCGCGCCGTTCCCGGCCCCTTCCCCTCCTGCTGCCAGCCCGGCACGTCCTACCCCCGCGTCCCGTAAGAAGAAGGTGCGTTCTCGTCATCTCACCCTTCTCACGTCCGCTAATCGCTCCGCCCCCAGCCCGTCAAGAAGCCGGCTCGCGTCGAGGTCGTGATCCCGGCACGCCCAGCGGTCCCCCCGCCCGTCGTCGCTGCGGCTCCTGGGGTCCCGCCTCCCGAGCCCGAGCCCGCACCGCTCTCTCCACGCGACGAGCGAGCCCAACGGAACGCAGCCCGCAGGGCTCGCACCGCCGTTGTGCCCGCTCCGGTCATTCCTCCCCCCGCCGTTACCGCGCCCGTACCCGTGACTCCCCCTACACGCAAGCGAACGCGGAGTCAAGCCCGCAAGAAGACCCGCGCCCCGATCGACGCCGACGCCCTGTCCAGCGAGGTCGACGACGAGGGCGATCCCCTCTACCAAACTTCCCGCGTCCGTCCCACGTTCGTCGAGCGGTACGCCGGTGAACGTGTCCCGGTGCGTTCTTGCCTCCCGTCTCGTCCTCCTAGAGTCTGACCGCCCCTCCATCCTCTGTAGACCAGTCAGCGGTGCACGTACTGCCGTTATCACTTCGACGAGCCCGCGGACTGCTATTTCAAGCCCCACAGTCTCGCCAAGTGCGTCAAGTGCCGGGTGCACAAGAAGCACTGTGGTGGCGCTGTTCTGGAGGGCGGGTACGTACAGCGGCCCAAGCGCCGTACCCGCGCCGACTCGCCTTCGCCTGGACCTCGCCCACGCAAACGTGCGCGCGCCAACCCTCCGTCCTCGTTGCAAGTGGCGCACCCGCCGGGTTCGCCGTCGCTCCCCAACCACCGCGGGCTCTCCCCTGGCTCTCGCGTCGCGATGATGCCCTTCCCAGAGGCGCTAGCTTTCGCCGACCTTCCCAGTAGGTCACTTCTCCTCCTTTCTCCCTACCTGCCTTGACCCATTCCCGCAGGCGCATATGGCCCCGCCGCGCCGCTCCTCCGCGATATGGCGGCCGAAATCGAGACGGCTCAGGCTGAGTGGACGTCCCTTCTGGCGCCCATCTCGGACTTCGGCGAGACCCTTGGCGACCTCAATGGGCTCTATATCGAGCTGTCCGCTAACGCGCACGCCCTCCGTGTCCTGGCGCGCCGCCACGACCGCCTCCACCTCCGTGCGCGCCAGATCGCCGATATCCTCGATCGGTCCCCCACTCCCGCGTCTGAGCCGTCGCCCGTCATCCCCACTGCTCTCCGGGTAGCGCCTGGCGGCCGCATCCGCTCGACTCCTCCCCCGGTCGCTGGTCCCTCCGGCCCCCAGTCGCGGGCGCGTCTTGAAGACGAGCTGGAAGACCTCGCTCGCTCCCCTTCGCCTCCGCTCCTTGCCAGCCCGCGTGCGCTCATTCGCACGGCTTCGCCTCCCGTCGCTGGCCCTTCCCGCCTGCGTTCGCCCACTCCTGTCGCCGAATCCTACGACACCTGGGGAGGGTTCCAGGATTCCTGCGACGAGATCGCAATGGGGCCGTCCTTCTCCGACCCTCTCGCCCCGTCGCCCCTCCCCGAGTCCGTTGCCAGTCCCGCGCCCGACGCCGCTGTGGCCGATGATCACCCCGGCCTTTTCCTGCCCGGCGCGACCGCTACCCCCGTCTTGGATGTCGGCGACATCGGCATCCTTCTGCCTGTTGCCGAGGATTCGGAGGGGGTGGAAGGGGAGGTCGCTGGCGTCATTGCCTTGGAGTAGTGGTGTTGCTTCGTTTCCGTTGTTTCCGGTTCCTCGTTCTTCTGTCTCTCTTCCTGTACCGTTCCCCTCTTGTTTCCTGCTGCCTTCTCCGTGTCCTTGTAGCCTTCTCTTTTTCCCCAAAATGTAAATAGCCTGTGTCTTCCGCTGTTCAATTGAGATCCCTCCTGTTCTTGACGCGTGAGCTCTGCCAACCTCCCCCCAACTTGAAGACAGAGCTGTCCTCAGCGCTTATTGATCGGCATGGTCGTCCACATCGCTCCCTACACTCGCGCGGTCGCTCCCGTCGGCGCCGTCTTCGCTGAGCGAACGTGACTCGCCTAGCTCGCCCACTACACTGGGAGCCAGGTCGCCAGACGTGAGTGCCACGACCCGGTCGATCGGCACATCTATGAAGTCGGGCAGCCTGGGCAGGTCCATGTGTGTACGGGCGAAGTAAGGGATGACGCGAAATTCGGCGACCGGGCGGTCAAAGATCGCGCCGTTCAAGTCGCAGAGGATGTACGGGCCGCCTTTTCGCCGAGCAACGACAATGAAGGGCCCATCGTACCGCGGGAGCATCTTCCGGTCCAGCGATTTCTCATACTGTGTGTAGCGGAGTAGGACAAGGTCGCCCCGTTGAAAGTTGTAGTCCTTGATGGACGTCTCGTGATCGCGTTCAAACTTCACGGCCGCGATTCGGCGAGCGTCATAAACTTTCGAGTGCAACGTCCGCAGTTGTGTACGGCGTTTCTGCAAGGCGACCGCCCGTCTCGCGATGAGATCCGTCGTAGACAAGATTGAGTCTGGCGGCGGTAGGAGATACGTGGCTTCGACGATATCGAGTGGCAGCAACGGTTGCGTGCCCGTGGCCGCAAAGTACGGCGAACAGCCCATGCGCCGGCGCGTCGTGACCCTATCAGCCCAAAACACGGAGTGCGCCACATTCGCCCACTTAGTCGTGTCGCCGTCTGCTGCCTTATAGAGCGCCTGGCGAACGTCAAAGTGGGAGCGTTCGATGAGCCCATTGGAGCGCGAATTATAGCCGGAGATCCTGATGTGTCGCACGCCGTATTGGTCCTCCAAGGCCTTCAGCGCGGCCACGTACGGGGTTCCGTTGTCTGTGACGATTTCGCGGAGAGCACCCCACCGGCACAGGACATCTTCGAAGATCCATCTGGCGATGGACGTCGCGTTCTCCTGCCGGAGCATTCTCCATTCCGGAAAGTGAGACACGGAGCAGCGGCCTTGGACCAGATACTTGAAGCCTTTTGACGCCGGCATGTGCATGGTGTCGGCGTACATTTTGGCGAAGAGTCCCGCGGGCGTGGCGACTTTCGGCGGAATGAGGACGTGCTTGACTTGGCGCGTCTGGCAGATGCCACACGTCCTCACAAACCAGGCGACGTCCCGGTCCAGGAACGGCCACCAGACGCGCTCCAGTAATAGCATGCGCGTCGCGTAGACGCCGCGATGCCCGACGTCATTGTGACAGGCCTCCAACGCTGCCATCCTCTTGTCCTGGGGCAACACCAACTGATGACGTCCCTGGGGTTCCTTCTTGAAAAGGCTCGTGCCGTCCAAGAAAAATTCCGTGCAGTACCGCAAAAAGGTGGCGTATTCCTGATCGCTGAGGTTTGCCGGCCGCTGCAGCGTACGATGCCACTCGCGGACTTTATCAATGCGCGAGTCGGCATCCTTGCTGCGAGCGTCTCGCTCGACCTTATCATAAGAAACCGATACTACTTGGTTCAGCGAAAAGAAAGTGGCCACGGAGGTTCGAGTAACCCCACTCTGCTCCGTCGGCGAGCTTCGGCGAACTCCGGGCACGTAGACGTTGATGAGATGCATAAACCCGTACAGCGCGTCCACCCAGTCTTCAAAATGGTCGTCGTTGGGCTCGTCGGCGTCGCCTGGTTGGCGACGGCGACGCGATAACCCGTCTGGGCCGTGGAACAGGCCCGGGACGTGTACCAAGATAAAGTGAAACATTAAAATCGCTATGATCCACCTATTGATGCTCGCCGACGGCTCAATGTCAGGGTTGTCCAGCATGCCTTTTATGTATCTTGCATCGACTTCGACCACGAGGTTCCGTACCCCAATCAGGTAAAGCTTTAGGGCGCGTAGCGCCCTGAAGAGGCCGTATAGCTCCAATTTCGGCTGTGAGAACCGTGCTTCCCGGTCGTTAAGGGCTATGGAACCAAATCGTGCGTAATGTCGCTTCTTGCGGCTCTTTGGCTCGTCGTGATCCGCCTGGCAGAGCAAGAACCCCACCGCGATCGGCGAAGTATCCACGGCAAGAATGACCGCGTCGCCCGAATGGTAGTCGATAGGCTGTAGCGCCGGGGACTCTAGCACCGCAGCCTTTAGGTCTTCCATGGCTGCCAACTGCTCCGCCCCAAATTCGAAAGGGACATCCTTTCGCGTGAGGTGCGTCAACGCGTGTGCGCGATGGGCAAAATGTTGGATGAATACGCGTAGGACCCCAACCGTCCCCAGGAATGCGCGCACGTCTGAAAGGTCTCGACACGGCCCCCAGTTCACGATTTTGGACACACGGGCCTCGTCGGGTACGCGGCCTTCCGCCGTGCAGCGGTGGCCGACCACCATGATCTCCGGCGCACAGAGCACCGTTTTCCAGCCCGAGAACGTTCCACCCGAGTACTTCATCCGTTGTACCACCCGGTTGAGGTTCTGAAAGTGTTCCCACACGAATCGGCGAATACCCTCATTGTCGGCGATAGTCTCGTAGTTTCCTTCCTCGTCTTGGTACCTACTCGCCGGACCTTTGACCGGTACGTCGTCGATGAATGGTACCGTGATGTGTGGTATTTCCGCCTGCAGGATGTGGGTGACGTCGTCGTGAAATATCGGCACGGAATTCGTCCATCCCATAGGCAAGGTGACCAGTCGTAGGGCGCCGTACGGGGTCTGGAACGTAGTCAGGTCCCGTGACGCGACGTCCAGGGTCCGTTCGTCGTAGCCCACATACAGGTCCAACATCCCTCCGCACGCTCTCCCAGCAAACTGTTCGGCGAGCTGGTCCGTGAACGGCGGAACTCCCGAGTGCGCAATTGTCACCGCGTTGAGGGGCTCGAGGCTGTGTACTAAACGCAAACTCGTGCCGTCTTTCTTGACCACACAGAACCATTTGGAACGGTACGAGGAGTTGGATGGTTCGTAAACGTTCGCCGCTAGCTTTCGGCGAATCTGTTCGCAGACCTGATCGTAGATGCCAGGCGGGATTGGGATGTTGCGCTGCACCCACAGCGTATGGGGAACTACGGGAATGGTAACCGGCGGAAAGAAGTCCTCACGGAAGTGCCCTCGCTCTGTATCGTCCCATGCAAACGCCTCGTTGTGCACTCCCATGAAGTGGTGCATCAGCTTGCGCTCCTCCGGCCACAGGAAGTCCGGTCCGTGGACCACGTCGAACTGGGCTCTCCTCTCAGCCGTATACCGGCCTTCAGCTTTAAAGTCCGGGGGCTGGGTCGGCAGTACCGGTATGTCCGCCAGCGGGTCGCCAGCGATATCGCGCACTATCCGGAACTGCTGGGGCAGGTCGGCAAGAACGGGTTTCACTTTGAGATGTACTGGCTTGTACTTCTTTTTAGTTGCCGCAAAGACGGCCTTCGCTTTCTCGTTCTGTACCAAGGGTTCGGCGCCGAGGGTCTTGTCCGAACTCGCGTGCGAAGGCAGCTCAGCCGCTGCGAAATAGAATAAAGGATCCGCGGGTATATGGACGACATCGACCGGCGACGTCTTAAACAATCGTGGGGTATCCCCCGGCAAATCACAGAAAGATAAATAGGTTGCACGTAACTCGTTTGCTCCCGTCGAGGAGTCGAAGGGGACCAGGTTTTCAATCTTAAGCTCTTCAGTGTCGCCGGGCCGGAACGAGACCACTAGCGCCACCTCCGCCTGATCCACCAACGACCCCTCTAGTTCCGAAAACCCGCAGCCTTTGTTTCTTGTTCCACAATCCGCCGCGATCCCCGTTCGATAGTGGGGACGGTCGCTGTCTCCTGAGTATTGGGGTCTGTGATCGTGATGGTCTGACGCTCATCCGGAAAGTTGCGGACCACGCTGCCCGTCAATACGTCAAACGGCCTCCCCAAGAGGATGTCATATGCCGGTGAGCGAATGACGTGTATCTGAACGTAGAGCGTGATTTCGCCGAGTTTCAGCGCTACGTTGCGCGCCAAACCCAGCGACTTGTCGACGGACCCGTTTGCCGACAGCATATCTAGCGTGATGGTGGGGTCGTAAGCGAGCCCTAAAAAGTGGCATGTATCTTCGGACATGGAGATGACCTGCGATCCTGGATCCAGGATCGCCTCTATGTGCGCTTGGTTGTCTACCAAAGGTAGTACTGCCCGTAGCGCCGACGATTCTTTTGCCACGATCAATGGTTCCGACGGCCGCTCGGTCGCGTTGAGGAACTGCGATAAAACCGGGTCCGGCAAGATGAGGGCGCCGGCGGGCGGCGCCGCCGTCTGGAAGCCCATCGCCTGCATGAACGATGCCGGCATATGCGAAGATATTCCCCGGACACGGTCCCTCTCGGATTCGCGCTCACTGCTGCCGTCGTCTAAACCGCACAGGTCGCCGAAGGCTTCGGCGAATTCATCCTGTCCTGCCTGTAGCTCCGTTTGCATCACCGCCACCGGCTCTTGTGCCGCTCGGGCCGGTGCGGTAGGGATACGCCGAGGGGTGACAGCGTGTCTTATCTGCGCCCGTACTTCTGGGGCCAACGACAGTAACTCCCGTTGCGTCAGCGTAACTGATGCTCCCATTGCCCGCTCGTACACCGTGGATGCTATGCCCTCCTCGTGTACCGGCGTGTCCTTGACGTAGGCCGCGGTTGCCTTCTTATTCCTTTCTGCGCGCTGTTCCTCCTCCGTGGCCACGTACGTGGCATCCGGTACTAGCGCGAACGGGTGTATAGGCTCCGTGTCTAACTCCGGTTCTTCTTCGTGCCCCGCGACCGCCTCGCTGGATGGCTTGGCGTTCTCCGGTTCGGCGAATGCGACTTTCTTTGGCTTCGCTGTATACTTGGATGGCAAAATGACCACTTCTGGGACCATGCGCCTCGTCTTAACCCGCTCTCCGGGTAGGGGACCTATGGGTTTGGCTAGCTCCCCGTTCGCCAAGGCTCGCTCCCTTCTAGCTTTCTCCTCTGCCCTCTTGTCTCGCAGATTCATCAAGACTTGCACCTCCTGATGTAGTTGTGCGATGCGTTCCTCATCCGTGAGCTGGGGTATCATCTGGATCATCCCTGCCACCGGTTGGTCGCGTGCAGGCCTCAGCGGGTAGTCGGTAACCGCGATCGGCCCCGACGTGGCTAACATCATGTTCTCGGTCACCGCGTTCCCGAGTCTCGCTGCGACTTCGGGCCTCAACGCCGCCGGGTTCGCTCGATAGTAATCATCGACAATCTGCTGTAGAGTTCCTTTGCCCCAGGGTATCTCCAGACCGCTGGCGAGCGTCACTTGGCCACGGTTGTTTCGGCGAACCTTCCCGTCGGCGATGCTCTCCTGGAGCACCATGCACTCGCGCATGAAGTGGTCCGGCCCCCCACAGAACGTGCACCGCGCACCGCCTTGTCCTGGCCCTGGGCGCGGCCGATCGTACCCCATGTTGGCCGCCTGCATCGGGCCCGCGGGTCCGCGCGTGAAGTTCGGCGCACCGTTGCCGTTGCCAGCTAGTGCCTCAGCTCTCCCGGCCTGGTACGCTCTCGCTATCTGTTCGGTCGCCTTCTCCAATAGCGCCCCAAACTGCTCGACCTTTACTACCGGTTCGGCGGCCTTCGCTGGCGGCAGCTGGCTCTCCACCGCCGCGGTTACTGACGGCATATCCGTGTGTGAGCGCGGCGTCGTCGTGGTCCCGTGCAGCAGGTACTCGGCGGCCTCAAAGACCTTCGCCATTGGATAAGGGTCATCGCGATCATGGTCCGGCTCCTTGTACTGCAACCGCTGTTCCACCCTGTCCTGCAGCGACCTGGGAAGCCCTCGGAGGAATGCGAAGTCTTGATCCCTCTCCGATACGCGGCCCCTCTTCTTCAAGAATTCGGAGATTGCGTAGAACTCCCGGTAGTAGTGGCTCAGGTCACCAAGAGAAGTAAGCCCCCCGTTTGCGTACTGGGCCACCAGCCTATCGAGGTCCCCTAGGACGTACTTCCGTTCACCGTCCGCGCCCGGGTAGAGGGCTATGATCGCCTTCTCGAAATCGGCGAACTTCTTGCCCTTCTCAAACTCCGGACGTATCACCCACTGATCCGCTGTGAGGACGTCGAGGTAACGGACCGCATGCGCCTTCATCTCTTCATCGTTCGTAATCCCAGCTTGCGTCAACAGGTGCTTGAGTTCGGCGAAGTAACGGGGTAGCTCGCGGGGACGGCTCCCATCGAACGTGGGGGCGCGCCTATCACCGCGCGTAGGCATCGGGGTTGTCATCCTGGTGGGTAACGGCTGGTTTACGGGGGAACTGGGTGCGTCTGAAAGTGGGGAAGAGGCAGCCGACCCGCTTCGCTGCCGCTCGCCTGATAAACCTCCCTGCGACCCGCGGTTCGGCGAAACTGGTCTATTTCGCCGTGACCCTGGATTTGATGGTTGCCGTTCCCCGCGCCCATCAATGATGTCGGCGACTTCGGGCTCCAAATCGTCCGCCTCCGCGACTCGTCGTGAGCGCGGTGTCTCGACTGGGCCAATCCTGAGCCTGGCCGGGCTCTCGCCCATGCGCAACAGTTCCCTATACAGCATTAGCGACTCTACCCACCCGTCTTGCTCCGCTGGGCGACCATCTGGCCCGTCGTGTCTTGGCAAGGGAGGGCCCTGACGCGACACTTCGACCTCGTCGACCCCTCCACGGCTTCCCCTGCCTGCGTTGGTCGGGTCGAGTGCAGCGTCGTAACCAGCAACGTTCCCGTCTTGTTCCTCGTCTTCGAAGTGGCCTGGCATTTCGGCGAATTGAGCCACGGCATATGCGTCCGTGCGTGAGGCTCGCAACGGCTGTCGCCTCGTGGGCTCCAACACTACTCTGGCCTTCGGACCCATTGTGAATTTGAGCAGAGAGATCCCTCGCGGTGGGCTCCACAAATGATGAGTAAACCCCCACTGCAGTCGCTGGAGGGGCCAAGGGTCGGGGTGAGGAGTGCTCTACTGCCTGGGGCGAGAGGAGAGAGGGTAAGAAGGAGCGTGAGAGCGCGCGACCGCTGGCGAAAACCCCCAACCACAGCGCGCTCTCTATCCTGGGGCGCGCTGCCGCTGCCGTCCTTCTCCTACTAGCCAGATACCGTCAGTCCCGTCGCAAACGTAATACACATACCGTCAGTCCAGCACCGTGCCGTCGAGTCCCTCAGTCTCCCATTTCGCTCGCCGTGTTCGCCTAAGCCGTACTGACTTGGTGACTCTTCGCCGAGACTACCGCTTCCCCTGCCGCTGCTATCTTCGCCTTTCCCCTAGTGCATGGTTAGGTCCCGTCGCCTGGTTCGCCGAACGCTCGCTAGGGTCGTATCTCTTGTTTTGTGCTGTGAAGTCTCGGGTGTCGTCTCCCAAGGGTAGATTGCTTTGTCATCACTCGTACACGTACACTCTATGCTCTATCACCTCTCGATTCCCACGCTACCCTTCGTTCGGCGCCTACGACATCTCCCGCCTCCGGTCACTCTACCCTTCGCGAGTGGCAACCTTCCCTCAGTTCGCTGCGTTTCGCCGACCTTGGTTCTGTCCCGCCGCGCCCAGGGGAGAGTGTGGTGGTGTGGTTTGAGGTGTGCGGTCCGGTCTACGTGCCTGTAGCACGCGAGGTCCCATCACCACGAACTTGCTTCTTGCATAACGGCACGAAGGCAACTGCCGTGTTCCAGCTGCCTTCCTCGAGCGCCCGCTTCCCATCGCATCCCCCTCCGTCTCACGCAAGCGACTCGACCCACGGTGGCTTCCCCAGCTCTCCCTTCATCATCCTCGTCCTCATCGCAGCCCACCGACCCCTTCCTGGACGCTCTTGAGGACGAGGACAGCGCAGGCCCGAAGGCAACTCCGCGCGCCAAACTCACGGGCGCCATGGAGTCGATGGCACGCAAGGCTATCCATAAATTCTGTCTCAAGACTTGGGTGAACAAGGACGGGGACGAATTCGATTGGCTTCCTTACACCACACTCATTCCAGACGACATACTTGCCACAATCCTCGCAAATCTCCATCTCATTCGGGACCGCGAGGCGCTCGCACACTTTGCATTTGGTTGGGAGTTTCTTGAAGCCGACGGCAAGGCACTCTTCGACGTGGTCAAGAGCCTCAACAGCGAGTTTGATGTAATGCGCAAGGAGGCTAATGAGAAGAAGAACGCAAAGGCGCGGGCAACTCGCGAGAGAAACGCGCAGCTGAGTATGTCTCGTCGTTCGTATTATCTATTGTAGTCTCACCGCAGGCATCAGAAGCAGCGCAGCCTGCTTCCAGCAATTCCAGCAACGCAGCCGCGTCAAGTTCTCAGTGTGCTGAGAACGCACCACCAGTATCCTCTTCGCTTTTGAGTCCCGGTCGCAAGCGCGCAGCGACTCGGGCACCTCCAGCGTCAGCCCCTCTGAGCCCGGCGCGATCAAAACGGCAAAGAACCTGAGGTGAGAACCCAATTCTACTTGTGTGCTATGCTGGAATACTGAGACCACCCTCGTTGCAGGAGATCGGCGGATGTAAATATGTAGATGCATCTTCGTAGCCTTCCGGGACGGCGGCCTCAACATGTTTGTTATCCCAAACCTCCATAGTCTGCTCAATGTACTCCTCCAGCTTCTGGCCAGCTCCAAGACGGTCATGTCCCCGACTGAGGTTGTCGTCCGCATGGAACCCGAAGTTGCGCCCGATGTGCCGGCGATGCAAATCATGGTCACGGCATACACGCATGGCCTCGCGCAGTTCGTTGTCCATATGCGGTTCGGTGTGGCCTTTGCGACGGCGTTCGAGCTGTACACCGCTCTCGAACTCGTCGGTGATCTCCAGGAAGTGTTGCACATGCATCGAGAGCACGTTTCGGTACCATTCATTGTCGAACTCTTTTCCCTTGTGTTGAGCAAGCTCTTCTAACCAATGATTGAAGTGTTCTTGCATTAGGTCTAGCTCAAGGAAGTGTCCAGGCTTCCCTTTCAAGTTGACGAGCCAGTTCTGGAAGAGAGCATCTCTGGTTGCCTTCGGATAGTCATGCTCGATGTTTATGAACATCTCGACCAAGTATGACGCATAGTTCGAGTTTCCAGCGCCAGCGAAGGTAAAAACCCATATCTATTTGCAGTTGTTAGTACTGATATTTCTCATGTATACAGTTGCCGCCATACTCCGCACCTTCAAGATTTCCCACACGCGCTCCGCGTCTCCGATCGCAACAGCCCGGACAACTTCAAGGAACCAGATCCCATCCCGAATGCGCAAGATCGAGTTGGCCAGCGGCCAGTCGCCCTGGAATCCCGCTTCACCGCTTCTACTTTGCGGGTCCTCGCGCGGCGTATCGGGCTGAGGCGCAACGGGTACGTCATACATGTTAGGCACGGTATTTGGCTCCTTAGCTTTGTAGTGCGCCTTGCTCGTCGCATAACAACGGGCCAAGAGATCGGCTTCTTCAAGCAGGATGAGCACAGATGGTAGGTTGTCCGCCGCTCTCAAAGAATCGAAATGCGCGACAAGATCATTTGTTTTCAGGCGCACTCTGCATGCACACCGGCGTCAGCATCGCACCCGTCAACGATCGAGTTAGCCACGTACTCCCAGCAATTCAAGATATGTGCCCGAACGTCGATGTCGAGCAACTTGGCATATGGATAATAGTCAACTTTATGAAAATCCGACGGCGTTGCGGTGCCCACAGCCTTCGCCATGAAGCCCAGCGTGGAAGGGTCGGACATGCTGTGTTCGCCTCCCCAATGGCCGCGACAGATCCGGCTGAGGTCAGTCCACTTTGTATGCCATAGTTCAAGCACCGGTCGTAGGAATTGAAGCGCGGAGAACTTATTGGAATTGAGCGACAGGTACTTCTGAACTTTCTGCATCCCATCGAAGCTCTTGCCGTCGCCATGGAAGAACATCAACCGGCCCCCAAGTGTGTCCTTCGTGATACCCAATTGCTTCAAGAAGTCGACGATAGCATCGCGCAGGCCCTTCGTTGACACCTCGTTAGCGCTGTTGGTGCCCAGTGGATAAACCTTGGTGCGTCTATTCGGGTTGATCGGCGTCTTCTTTGCGGCTTCCTTGAACATGCGACTGACCTCCGATCTGTAGACTGCCAATGCGGGGACGAAATTGACGAGGGTCTCAAGGAAGTGGAATGTCGCAACCTTCTGTAAGTGGCCGTGATCAATCTTGTCGAGGATATCCTTGGCCTTGATCTCCCGGCGAGTGCCCGCTTCCATTTTGTCTAGGATCGGCTGGAGCTTGAATGCTTCCGGAGTGCAATCGTACATCTTGACCCCTGTCCCACCGCAGCCCGTGATCATTTTGTTCTTCGACCCAATCCTCTGCGCCCACCGCCTTGCATAAGCTTGGATGTTATCAAACACAACGAGAGGAGGCACGACATCCGGCATTGCAAACAAGCTCCGTAGCTTTCCGCGCTCGGCCGCCGACATTACAACGAGAGCAGCACGCGTCGTGGAGTACGATACGCATTGCGCGAGCCGGCTCCCGATGCGATATATCGACTGGTGGGCCTTTGTAGCAAAGAGTGCGATCCCGCGTGATAAAGCGAACAGGTTCGTGTACGAGTTTCGAGTAAACATGACTTCACTGATGACACTAGTGCAAATCTGACAGCCTCGTGAGCGACGGCGTGTACATCGTGATACCATGACACATACCACTTCCGTTGGCCGGTACTCAGCGTTCTCCGCGCTGACATTCTTTGATTTCGACTCCATTAGGCTGCTGAAGAGCCCCCACATCGTCGGTGCGCGCTTCTTATATGTCTCTGTGAGTTTCTGCACCGAGAAGCCGCTGATGATATCCCAGGACACGGAGGGGTCCTTCGAGACCGCTCCCTTCTTCTTTCGTGGAGGCGCCGCTCTCGAGGCTGTTGGCGCCGGGATTGCGTCGTTTGGGACGTCATCAAGACCATCGACATCCATTGGGCTGCCTGCGGAGCCCATCAGGTGAGCATGGAAGACGGCTTTCAGTGTCATGTTACTTACCGGCGCGTTCCTCAATAGCATCTTCGTGTGCGGTGTCCCCAGCACGAGCGGCCGTACCAGCGTCATCCTCTGCCCCACGATCGTCCATGTCCGCATCCTCGCGGCCTTGTATGCTACCGGTAGCTTCTTCAATCGCAGTATTGACCTCCTTCGGGGGTGCCGTGCCACCCGTCGCCCGAACACGAAGACCGGCCTCCGGCGAGCAGAGATCATCCGCCTCCGCAAGCAGTTCGTCCTTCACGCGTTGGACAGCCCAGCTCGAGATTGCAGGCCGCGCATACCCGAGGGTCTTCGGGTCTTGCGAGACCGAGAAAATGTGCGCCCATTCGTCGTGTCGATTAGCGGGTTTTGCATACTTGTGGTCATACATTCTCTCGACGATGTCGACGGCTCGTACTTTCGAGACACTCGGGCCCAAGAAAGACTTCAGCATTGCGCTGTGTTTCGGATCTGCATCGACATCTGGATCAAAGACTTCGTAAAGGAACTGGCCCAGTGAATAATCTCGGCCCAGATTTGCCAGCACTTTCCCGGCTCTTGTCCGGGGCTCTGCATCTGTTGCTGTAGGCTGTCCAACCCTCAATATCAATAGTAGTCTTCTATCACAGAAAACAAGGCTTTTTCACCTTTTTCCTGGGCATGACGCTCTTCTTTCGCGAGGGCGGGCAAGCACTGTGTAGCGCACTGATTACTACTGATTATCACAGCTCCTTGCTCACGTGCTCATTTGTGTAAGAGAGATGACGCAAAATGTAATTACGATGACATGTCGCTACGATGTGCCTGGCAAAACACCAGTTAGTTCCGCGGGTGTCCTCGGCCGGGGGTCTGCCCGCCAGGGTCCCTAACTTTGATGCAGACCTTAGTGGCGGAACGACTGTCTTCCGCGCGTGGTCGGCAACGGAGACTAGGGTTAAATAAGCAAACGAGCAGCGAAGTCGGCATTCATTCCTCTCCAACTACTGTCAACCAACGCCCCTGCCCATCTTCAAGTAGCGTAACGCGGCTAGCCTCTTGCCGTGCGGCACGCACTCTGTTCTTCTTCCCTAGCAAACGCTGCACTCCTTCGTCGATGCTTCGTACCTGCTCCTCTACAGGGATCATATGCCCGACCAGCGCAGATTCCGACACGCGACCCCTCAGAGCCTCCATGTCGTTATATATGCCATGAAGGATGTGCAACGCTTCGACGACGCGCGCGGTAGCATCTTTTCGATACTGGACGACAGCACGAATCAACACCATGGCTTCATCGAGACGAGCGAGCGCGTGCTTGTTGGCCCCAAGCTGCGTCCACAGAGACGCGCGCACGTTGAGAGCGCGGGATTGGACAACGGTGTCCTCTCGTTCCGCCATGTCATACACGAGCTGGAGTTTCAATTCCATGCGGTCAAGCTCGGTCAGAAGCACTCGTGCAAACATGATTAGGACGTCGAGTTTCTTGGTCACAAGCGCCATAGCCGCGCTGAATTGAAGGGATAACTCAAGAGCCGACGGGACTTCGCGCTTTGCAAGCCACGACGCAGAGTCGGACTTGGCTGCGAGAATGGAACGGCGAGCAAAGTCGGTGACCGCGACGATACTGGCGATAAGTGTAAGCATTGGCAAGGTCACAATCCGGTCTCAGACTTACTCATCGACAACACCGCCAACTTTGACGCTGAACTTGTCCAGCTCGGGGCCGGTCGCGCGAGCGGCGTCCGCAAATTCGACCAACCGGGCGCACAAATCTTCGCTGGTCTTCAAATCGCTGTATCGAATGATCGTGGCGAGGTCTCTCGTGCTCAGCTCGGCGGTCTTCATGTTAAGCGAGACCACCGGGAGGAGCTCCGTCTGGTCAAGGAGGACTTCGAAATGCTTGACCGTGTTCATCAAGGCAGGGAAGTCCGCCAAGATTGGAGTGCTGACATTCGCGGGAGCGAGGATGGGGGCGGCTCGCACGGACAGGTGGCATACGCGGGAGACGCCGGGGATGGTACACACGGGGGACATCGCGGGGCCGAGCACACCCACCAGCACGACGGGGAGGATGGAGATGAGCCACAGCAAGGAAGGGAATATGACGCGTTGATGGAGTACTTCAATCAAAGCGCCCCTGGTTGCCGTCCACGCAACGGTGAGGGTGAGAAGGGGTTCGATACGCGGGGTGATGCTCTGGACGGTGTCCACGGCCCACTTCCGTCCTGTGAGTATATATGTGCGGATGACGGTGTCGGTGGAGGGTTCCGTAGGGGGAGTGTGATCTTCAGGTGTGCCACTGGAGGGCTGAGCGTCTTCCGTGGCCTCTTCGGATCGACTGACATCCTCGGAAGGAGTCACCGTAGCGTCCTGCACAGTGGCATGAGGATCGATAGGAAAGTCCTCCCACTCGGCGAAGTTGTTCTGAATCTGTGTCATGGCGAGTCGGTGGGTGAAGAGACTGGATTCTGTGCCGAGAAAGCGCAGCAGTTTTATACCGCGGAACAGCTACCAATGAACATAGGAGACTCCTTTGTCCCATCGATGAAGAACAAAAGATTGTGGCCTATGATACAGCCACGCGCCAAGCCACGCCCATGGAAGGCAGCATTGTGGGCAGCGAGGCTTTGCTAGCTAGTCATACCGCAATCGATGAGCACAAGGTTCATTATCAGAACCACCAACCGAAAGCTCCGGAGGGATCCGACAAAGGCATCAGTGGACGATAGGGATTACCACGAGTCGAGTGCGAGTTGGCAAACGTGGTGGAGGGTCGAGGTGAAGTTTCAATGAAGGAGTCGAGGTCGCGTGGGAACTGCGCGAAGGTTGAAGCTGTCTATATACTTTGCCTCCGGACGCCTCCGAGTCGTTCTCAGTGGCCGCTGACCTTCCGCAAGCCAAAGCATTAACCAAGAGCGCAGATATAAGTGAGGGATATGTACTGTACACTGGAGTCTACCTAGATGTATCGTATGTTGGCTCCCGGATTACAACAAATGCATTCATGAGTCATCATATCAATCGTCACCGTGTTACCGCCTTTCCCGCACGTAGAAGTGCAGCACGACATAGCTGATAGACGTAAACGACACGAAGAATATGCCGAGGAGCGTGATATTCGGCCACCAGAACGACTGCGCGCGCAGGCCGAAGGTGGACAGGATTGTCGCGGCAGGTACATCGAGTTCCACACCGTACTGCATGAGATTCCCCGGCTCAGCATCACCATTGGAGAGTATTATAAAGATAACCGACCTTATCTTCTTTCAGTTGTAAGAATCGTAGCTCGTTCACCGCCAGCGCCTCAAACGCAGCATGGAAGAATGAGACTGTATGCAGCCACTGTAGCCATGGCTCAATCTTGTTCCTATTGATGAGCAGGCCCGTGAACAGAAGGCTGGGACCACTATAAGCAGCATTTCTGACGAGAAAGAGGAAGAGACTCACTTGAACAGCATGACTAGCGTCCCGATAAGACTTGCGACACTGGTGTTAGCGCAAGCTATTGAAATCAACAGGATCACGCTTGCAGTCGTCAAATTGAACAAGACGAGTGTCAGGAGGAACTTCCAGAAGGACGAAACGGTAGGCACGAGACCAACGAGGCCATACACGATGCCACCGAAGAGGAGTGGCGGGACGACGCGAAGGGGCAAGATGTCGAACAGGATTTTCGAGGCGAAGTACGTGAAGGATGAGTAGTATCCGTTCGCTCTGTGGATGGCTTGCATCAGGATTGCTCTGACTAGGAGGTAATGGTGTACATACCGCTCGCGCATGAACAGGATACGCTCGTTGGCAAACAAGCCTAGACTTGACAGGCAGGAAAATCCAAACAGAGCTAATGTGAAGAAGAATACGCCTGTGGTGGGCAGAGTAATCAGGAACGGGTTATCACGAAACAGTAAAGAGACTCACCCAGTCGATTCTGGAAGCCTCCAATATCATTGGACACATCGTGGTAGAACAAGCCGCAGAGCACTAACGCCACCCAGTCAGCTCATTTTTTTACCTAGAGCGAAGATGAACTCACAAGCCAGCGCAATCGAGCCAGCATAGTGGAACGTGAGCAGCGCCGGGTCCCGATACAAGTTCTTGAACGCCCTGCCACTCAATATCCTGAACTGCGTCGCGTATGTCGCCCGCTTGCGCCCCCTCAGCAGCGTGCTCTCTACCACCACATCCGGGAGCTCCGTGCTGCCGTCCGGCCCGGCGCGCGGCTGCGCCGCATCAGCAATGTCCGCGCGTATCCCACGCGCGATGTCGCTGCTGGCGTACGCCTCGACGAGCGTCGCGAGGTGGGGCGACAGCGGGGCAGCCTCGCCCGACTGTGACGAGAACGAGACGGCATCGAGGAGCTGCGAGGTCTTGCGCTTGATGAAGCTCTCGCCATTGGTGTTGTGGGCGGACACGGGGCGCTCTTGGAGTTCCGTCTCGTCGGGCGCGGTGGGCGCTGAGAAGCCGTTCGTATTGGAGGGCGTGAGGAGCCCGCGCTCTTCGTCGCGGAGGTTGGACTCGTCGGGCGGGGAGATGAGTCCGGTGGACGGGCTGCCAACGCTCTTAGGCTCGGATTCAGATTGCATGGTGAGGTCGACTGTAAAGCAACGTCTTAGAACAGACAGCGCGAACCCAGACGAAAGTAAAAACCGTACTCAGATAGTCAGCAATGTTGAAGCCTGGTGGACAGTGCTGGTCAATGCTGTCAAAGTAGGACTGGCACTTTGAGAGCTCTCCAGAATAGACTAGTCGGCCTTGAGCGAGGAGCACAAGCTGATCGAACAGGGCGACGATGTTGCTGCGTGGCTGATGGATTGTAAACACCACTGTCCGGTTGTAGTCGCGTGCCAAGGACACCAGGCTGTCGACGACGTTGAATGCATTGTATGCGTCCAGGCCTTGGATAAATAAGTATGGGTATGGTATAAAACTCAGTGAGGAGAGTATACGCACCGCTAGTTGGCTCATCCAGGAACAATATTGAAGGGCTCGTAACAAGTTCGCATGCGATAGACACGCGACGCTTCTCACCGCCAGAAATCGAACGATGCCCTGCAAAGAGTCATTTCGCGTGAACTCAACAATCAAACAATCACGTACCAGAGTCCCCAATCCTCGCATCCTTGATAGATAGAATTCCCAATTCGTTCATAGTTTCCAGCGTTCGGTATTTCTTCGCCTCCAGACTCATATCCCTCGGCAGCCTCAGCAGTGCCGAATACAGCACCGTCTCATACACCGTGAGCGTGCTCATCAGCGTGTCCTCCTGGTCAACGAACCCGATCACCTTCCTGAACTCCGCGTCGCCAACCGTGCGACCGTTGACGAGCGTCGTCCCGCCGACCGCGCCGCGCTTGCGCTTGCGCGCGAGGATGTCGAGGAACGTCGACTTGCCCGCGCCCGACGGGCCCATGATCGCGAGCACCTGCCCCGGCTTGACGCTCCCCGTGATGTTCTCAAGGATCGGACGCCCCGCGAGCGTGTACGTGATGTCGGAGAACTGCAGTGTCGCGGGGACGTGATCCGCCATGAGTTGCGACACGTCCGACTCGGGTAGGCGGATCTGCCCGAAGTCGCTCTTGCGTGCGCGGCCCGCGTACCACAGCACTGTGAGCAGGCTAGGTCAGATTTTGGAAGGCGGAGAGGACGTGCGACGCACCGGCGGACGCGAGAACCACGATGAGACCAGCTCCGGCGATGCTCAGCGCGATCCACCGCGTGTTGTCTGGCTTGGGCGGCCGCTGGGGAGTTGGGCATCAGTTGAGAGCGTCCAGCAGGATCATAGATAACGCACCACGTAGCCCGGCACCTGCGAATAATGCAGGCACTCGCCGCCCTCGCACTCCAGCGTGATGTACCCATCACCGAAAATATCATTGATGAGCACATTCATCGCAGGCTCCTCAAACTTGCATCCCGCGCCCGTCTTGCAGCTAAATGTTGCCGGGCCCTTGATCTCCTCCGTCAAGAAATCCCCAATATCTGCGCGCGTGAGCCTCGCGTCGCCCGTTCGCGCGCCTAGAACGACTCACCCACGCTGCCATTCTCACCACAGATGAACCTTCCTGGCACACAGCTGCACGCAATCTTCTCGCACCGGTATGCCGTAACGTTGGCGTCGTAGCCGGGCGTCACCTCCGTCTTGCACGTGTCCAGCGCGCAGTAAAACGACTCGACCTGCGCGGTCCAGAACTGGAAGTCGCACGTCGTGTCCGTCTTGTCGCAGCTGAAGGTGACCTGCGGCGGGCGGTCTGGAAGCATGTCGAGGATCTTGCGGTCTGCGGGCGCGTGAGCGATACGTGACGGGACGAACAGCGTAACTCACTGGTGACGTCGCAGAACTGGTGGTTCTGGAACACGGTCTCGCCGCCTTTGTAGCAGGTCATGTTGGCTGGTTCAATCTCGTCGAGCAGCTCAACGCCGCCGCTGCGAAGCGGGAAGTTGTGGCACGCGTCGTCGGTCTTGCACACTGGGATAACGATGACGTTGAGCGGTATGTCTAGCGAGGGATGTTGCCGACGCACCGTTGCAGTTGATACCATCCCAGCCATCCTTGCACTCGCATGACTTGCCATCCTCGCGCAGGTGGCGCTCGTCGCCGTCGGCGAGCGAGTCACATTCTGAGCGGGGGGAGTGAGCGAACCCTCCCACTGGGACCGGTTAGAACACGTACGCGGCGTCAGACAATCGATGCCTCCCCATCCCGGGGGACAGTTGCACTGGCCGTTGTACGGATCGCACTCCCCATATTGACCACACGTGAATGCCGGCAGTAAGCAATTGAAGCAGGGCGGGCACTTCTCTGCAAGCGCGCATGATATCGAACGCGTCCTTTCGCGCGAGGAGACAAGACTACGCACCGTGGGGCGGAGCAAGGTTCGTGATGGGCTTGAGCACCGGCGAATCAGTGCTTGAACTGTATGAACATGCATGATGAGGAACGCACCGTTTGATATGATGAGATGCCCGGATTTAAGCCATATGAGCGATTGCCAGCGCAGTGAACGAGAGGGAGAATAGAGGATAACCAGACCGCAAGCGAAGCGATCGCAAGCATGTTGACTGGTAGACGACAGAGCATAGAGCCCCCGTTGACCGTCGTATGGGACTGGCGGCTGCGGGATGGGAACGTCACGGGCGGAAGGCAGTGACGGGCGCTTAGTTCTGCGGGCCGCCATGGCTCTCCTACTCCTAGACTCTCTCCTCACCCCATAGTAGCTCGCATTGGACCCATCTCTTTGCGCCTCCTTCCAAAGCCCTCGCTGCTAATCCATTATCCGACGAGACAATGCACACGGCAGGTTTTGCTCACGACGATCGCAAGGTGTTACCGCGATTGGGCGGCAAGAGTGACAAGCGTGTCCGGTCCACGTCCTTGACCCATGTTGATATACTGTACAAGTGCAGACAAGGCGTATGCGAGAGATTACCGTTACAAGCGACGGGATAGGAACGTCCCTCCTCTGGATCCGCCGGCGACTCTACTCCTTCGCCTTCACATCCCACGGCAGCAACGCGTCCGAACCCAGGACGTCCTTCACCATCTTCTCGCTCAAATTCCACAAGTTCGCGCCATTCTCCTCCGTCACCAGCTCGCCTTCCTTCCCAAATTCACCCGGGTTTTCGAAGTACTTTCCCTGATACCCCTCCTTCGACACGTCGGCGCTCGTCGCCGCCCACAGCGTGCTCAGGCTGCCCTGGTCCGGGCTGCGCATGAAGGGCGTCACGAGTTGCTTCATGACGTTGCCCGGGATCGTGCCGTACGCCTCCTTGTACTGCTCGACCTGTGCCGTCGCCACCGCGCCGGGGTGCACCGCAAGGGCGAACATCCTATCTCCGTTCGGGCGGATGACGCGCTCGACGACGCCGTACTTGATGAACAGCAGGTTCGCGAGCTTCGAACGCCCGTACAGCCCGAGCGCGCTCATGTTGCGCGCGCCATCGCCGGTGATTTCTTCAGCCGACGCGAAGCGAGTGGAGCTGGGAGCCTGGCGGTGCAGCGTGGATGACACGGCGATGATACGCGGGGGCGCGGAGGTCTCGATACGCGAGGTGCGGCGAAGGAGTGGGAGCAGTCGGTTAAGCAGGAGGAAGTGCCCGAGGTGGTTTACGGCGAAGTGGCGGTCAATGCCGTCCGAAGACACGTCGAACTTGTTCACGCCGACACCTGCGTCCGCGACGAACTGCCAGTCGAACGCCTGTCAGCTTCTGATGCGCATACACACGGGTGCGAGACGTACGATGTCCAATCGGTCTTCATCCTTTACGATTCCGTCGCCGACGTTCTTGACCTCGCGCAGATTCCCGAGGTCGCACGGGATAAAGCGGATATCAGCTGCGGGGTTTGTCTTTTTGATTGACTCGATGGCGTCGTTGCCACTTTCGGTTTTGCTGGAGAGAAGCAGGACGCGCGCGCGAGAGAGGGCAAAAGTACGGGCGACCTCAAGACCGATGCCGCCTGTCCCGCCGGTGACGAGTACAGTCTACTCAACGCGTTGGGGACGGTCTATGTCCTCCTGGTGGGCGCACGCACCTTTCCTTGGAGGTCGGCTACATCCTCCTGCGTGAAGCCAGGGTTGCCCATGAGGGCGTCTTTTGCGTTTTGTAGAGTCTGCATCGTGGTCAAGTGGTGGGAAGTTGAAGGGGATTTGGCCTCATGAATGCGAGCTTTATACAAGGCGACATGGATGTATTCAACGACGTCATCTCGACGCTGTGGCTCGATGTCGGCCACCATGCATTCTGGACGTCCAAGCGGACGACTCCGAGCTCAAGGGCATCGGCGATGACGTCATCTTCGTTCCGCCCCCCTATCGAGCTCGCTGCGTTCATCAATTCTGGCATGTCTTCGACAACACGATCGACGCTCTGAAGCGCCTCCGCGAGTCCCTCACCCGCAAGCCTCCGTATGTCAGCGGCACCCTCCCTCTTCAGCCCGACGACCTCATCCTCTTCTTCGGCAAGGAGGACATCTCACAGTACCAACCTACTTCGCCTCCGTGCGCCTTGTACGAGCTCTGACAACTTCTGCAGGCGCCTGAACTACGCCACGGCTGGGCTGGGCAGGCTAGACGCTTTGTCGTGCATCGTTTGGTGTTGATAATCAGACTGCTCTCGACGACACCTACCGCAAGGCAGGCAAGCTGGACACTGCATTCTTCTCGACGCCCTTTGTTCCCGAGCGCAGCAGGCTCGTCGAGGTGATTCGGGGCAGCCTTCTAGAAGGCAAGGACGCCACACGCCCCATACATATCGAGCTTTACAAGCTGAACGTCTATGGTACGTGTCAGAGAACTTGACCTGCTTCAACATATCTGACGACTCCTAAACTTTCTAAGATGAAGGTTCCTTCTTCAAACCGCACAAAGATACGCCTAGGAGTGGGAGCATGTTCGTGTTTCTTGTGGTCGTGTTTCCCACTCTACACGAAGCCGTCACGGAGCCGCTGCAAGTCTAAGTGCGAGTGCGAGTGGTTTTCACGAAGACCTGGGGCAGCTTTCCCTGATCATGACGGAGTAAACAATTGTCGAACACGACCGCTACAACATGGAGTCGTCTTTCAAGCAGCACATCAGATGGGGAAGCACGTGGCACGTAGAAAAGGGTCCGCCGTACCTCATGGGCATCCCGTCAGCGGTTGTGTATAACTTTGGTGACGAAAGGTTGTTGGACATGAAGGTGAGCTGGGTTACTGTGCCGAATTCGTGGACAAAGATTTCGCAGCCGATGCTGGTATATGGGAACGAGACGAGTTTGAGTCGGACGTATGTGAACGTCTGTCTGGTGGTGCGAGTTGGACAGCCTGGTAGACGGTGGGCATGGGACGACGTTCCTAATTTCCTATGGACTTGGACATGTGACCGGTGACCGCCACGGCCGGCTTACTTCAAATCCGTAACTGCTCACTCACCCGACAAGAAATTGTTGTCCATACCATTCCCATCGACACTTTCCTCAGGACGTCGAAAACGTCGAGAATTCCGTTTGCTTGCAGCGCTTCTTCAGTTCTGTCGGACGCAGCAATGCTCATACTCTCTTCAGTGCTAGAGTGACTCCTATCACCTTTTCCCGCACGAGTCACCGATAGGAAGCAGATAGGACATATAAAAGGTACGCATAGGCGTGTACAACCCGGATGGTGACAACTCGGATGACGAACCGGACGAGGTCAACTAGGTTACGATGCCAAATTCATGGACGAAGGTGTCACAGCCGTTGATAATCTACGGGAATGAGGCAAGCGTGGGATGGGTATACGCGGACGTTTGTTTCCTCGTGCAGGTCGGCAAACCCGGTGACCGTTGAGAGAGGTGGACACTCTCCTTCGCCGAGTTTTGCATGGTCATCCTCATGGCCACGGTTCTGATCAGGAATGCTATGTACAGTCAATCTCGATACAAACTTTGCTCGACAATGTACTCCGCGATACGTTTTGGCACAACACGCGTCCATGAGCCGTCGCCCGTCTTTGCCTTTGCCCGCGCCTCCGTCGAGCTGAACCTCTGCACTTCCTCGTCAATGTCGATCAACGCGATCTTTCCGGATCGCAGATACTCTTCAGCTGGCTCGAGAACCGTGCGTTCATATTGCTGCTGCTCGCGTGGGTCGGGCAGTGATGCTGACCGCCGCGCATATACCACGCTCGAGTCATCCCCATGGCGCGAAAAGAACTTCGACAGCGCCGCGTGCATCTTCCCCTCTGAGCCGTAGTACCGCGGTGCCAGCAAACGCTCGATTGTGTCGAAGCCTTGCAAGAAAGCAAGTTGCACGCCCGGCAGAGTTCGTCCGGCCTCTGTCTCTCCACTATCCATCTCCGCGAGTCGGCCGTGCAGGAAGTTGAGCAGCGCGGCGGACTTGCCGACGAACGTCGGCTCGTCGATGATCGCAACCGCGACATTCACCGCACTGCCAAGCGCGTCCTCGAGCTCCGCGGCGAGGAGCACCATCATGTGCATGCGCTGCGCGTACACTGCGTCGCCGGCCTTGAGTTGCTTGTCTGCGTTGCGCACGCTGAGGAGCAGTAGGCGTGCGACGTAAGGGGAGCTAGTTGCGGAGGTGGGTGGGGGTGCGGCGGCGAGGGCGAGGTGGGCGAGGGTCGGAGGGTTGAAGGAGGAGTCGAGAACGGAGATGGGGAGCGTGGCATGGGACGGTGGGAAGGAATTGGGGAGGGAGGGAGGATGGGGCCAGCGTGGACTCGGTGTGTGAATGAGTTCTACGGTCGAATGGCCATCCCGGACACGCTGAAGAGCTACCTCTAAGTCTGCCAGAGGCATGGCCACTTCCAAGCGTAACGTCGAGGTCGTTGGGTCCCAGCGTTCTACGCGTTTGCACAAGGCGTCGTGCAGCAGCTACGCACGCCAGCGTGGCTTGATCCTAGCACTGAGGGGTGCCCACATTGGGTACAACAGCATGGGAGAAACAAGGATTCATACCGTACGCTGCAGCGAAGGAGTGGGTACCCTGCTGAGAGCAAGACTGGACACAGTGGTTGACTGAGCTATAGAACTTGGCAACTGGCATTGGCAACCCGAGCCCGTGAGAATCTAGTACTAGTATCAACTGGACCACTACTTTCTCTTCATCCGCATTTTTCATCTGCCTTTCAACAGAAGATCTCAGTTCATCAACTCCGTCATGGAAACGACACAGACGGGTTCGATAAGTACCGTCGCGGATAGTGACGACGCTCACAGAAGGTAGTCATTTTGTGGGGCTCGCAATTAATAATGATAATTAATGCCAAGGTTGATCACGTGTATAGCGACAAAATTGCTTTTTTTTGCAATGCCGAATCTATGGAGATATACTACGCATTCTGACCCAGTCTGCCGACCTCACCGTCTACCGGGCCTTCCAACATGCACAACCAAGCACACATCTGCATAGGCCCAGCCCATTGTCGTCTCGTTCCCATAAACCATCATGGGCTGAGTGATCTTTGTTTGCGAATTCGGGACCGTGACCCAGTGCACCTGTTCGCCCTCTGAACCAGTGTAGTAGTGAGAGTCGTATACCACCTTCGCATTTAGGTCACTGCCTTCACCGCGTCCCGGCTTATACGCCGGGAACCCACTCACCATGCGCTCTTCGAACCCGCTCTCCGCATCCCAGACAGAGCGAGTGTCAGCTACACGCTCCGTCATGATGATGGAATAGTCTCCCAGATTGAAGTGGTATCCCCCGGCATTGGCGTAGGCGGCTCCCTCAGCCTCGTGGCGCGCCGGGTCCTCGGGGTAATGCTGCTCCTCTTTGTACATGAAGTACAAAGTGGCGTCCAGGCCAAGAGCGGTGCACGCATGATGTACCAACGCGTCGGGGCCTTTCAGCAGCCTTCGCACGCGGTCGAGCGACCCGGACATTGGGTGTCCTGGGTCAGCGAGGACGGGATACACATGGCGCAGCCCGAAGCCAAGCGCCCCGCCCTTCGGTAGGAAGTCGGGTGCGTCCAGAAGCTCTTTGAGAGCGTAAAGGAACATGTTCCCGTGGCTGGACGCAGCGAGCGGGTCCACAGAGGGGAGAGCGGCTGGGAGGTTGGGGTCGTCATCGACGTCCGCGTAGTATATGTTATAGGTGAGGGTGACGCGGTGACCTTTTGTCACGGGAAGGACCTCGTGTTCGACGTCGCTGAAGAAGGTGATGTAAGCGACCGAGGGGGGTGCTGCACTCGCCAAGGCCTGCGCAGAGTCGAAAGTCCACTCCTCGCCACCGTGGCGCAGAACGAGGGCTCCACCTTCGTGTTGAGAGGGAAACACGACCACGAGGGACGCGAACATGCTCCCACTCCTAGGCGTATCTTTGTGAGGTTTGAAGAAGGAACCTTCGTCTTAGAACATTCAGGAAGTCGTCAGGTACGTTGAAGCAGGCGAAGGTCTCTGACACGTACCGTAGACGTTCAGCTTGTAAAGCTCGATGTGTATGGGGCGTGTGGCGTCCTTGCCTTCCAGGAGGCTGCCTCGGATCACCTCGACGAGCTTGCTGCGCTCAGGAACAAAGGGCGTGGCAAAGAACCGAGTGTCCAGCTTCCCTGCCTTGCGGTAGCTGTCGTCGAGAACATCTTCATTATTCCGGCCGAATGATGCGCGATCGCATGTGAGTGACAGTGTTTCCAGCTGGTCCGGGCCTGCCGTGGCGTAGTCGAGGCGCCTGCGATATTATCAGAGGAGTCGTCCATGCCATGAAAGAGGCCATGTACTGGGAGATGACGTCCTTGCCGAAAAAAAGGATGAGGTCGTCGGCCTGAACAGGGAGGGTGCCGCTCGCGTACGGGGGCTTGCGCGTGAGGGACTCGCGGAGGCGTTTCAGCGTCTCAATCGTGCTGGTAGAGATAGGATATGGCATCCTGGAGCGCAGTGTTAGGAGCGCACGGTAGAGAGGATAGGGGCTTTATATATGCTTTCCGCGCTGTGTGGGAAACGATAAGATCATCGATCGACTAGATGCAGACGAGGCCGCTGAGAGGATTCATGACAGTCAGAAACGCGACATCACCATCGAACTTGTTGACCGGGCTTCCCGTCAATGAGGCAAACGTCCACGTATCTCCGGCCCACACTGGCCTCAAAACCGGGCTCATAAATCGCCGTCGGTTGCGACACATACGAAGGTCTACATGTGAGGATCTACGACGAAGGCCCTTGGTGGTGTGTTAACATCCAGTGGTGTCGTTCTGCCAAAGAAGCAGCGGGGGCTTCAGAGTGTGACTGTGACAAAGAAACGAGCCGCTCACCGTTAGCTTCACAGGCGTGCTGAAACGATTAATTACGAGATAGAGGACAAGCTCCAGTGGCTTGCGCGGGAAGGAACAGATTGGAAGATTTTGGCCCCGACGAGCAGATCTCCAGTCGAGCATGCATGAACGTTTGGGCAACCCGCAGACTCAGAGGACACACTGTCGGCGTCAACTAACCAGCGCCGTGTCCTTTCAACCAGCGCGAAGTTATGTGCTAGGAGCAAAAACTTCCAAGTAGACATACGCGTACAAGGACACGTTAGTTCTTCCTCCACGACGATCTACAGACCGCATATCTGGACCAGTCTCTGCGAAGAGTTCGTACTCGGTCGGTGTGACGAACACACATAATTCGGTTTAAAAAAGAGAGCATATTGCATTGAACATTATGCCCCAAGCTATGTACAACAAGCACTCATCTAATCGACATGTCGGTCCGCCTCGACGCGCCCTCCTCCTTCCACTCCACCCACTAATCATGAGCGCCAGCCGAAGCGATGCCTCCAAGACAGGCCGAGGTGGTTGAGCAGAGAAAGGGCGCAGGCGAGGAGAGAGACCCGCACTGTCTGGAGACAGCACGGCCGGTTGCTCGAAGGGACTGGAACGCGCGCAAGGGGGCTAGGAGCACCCGAGCCCGAACTTTTATGTCCCCATGATTGTTCTAATGAAGAGAGGAAACCCGCGCTGGCGACTTTATACGACTCTGTGCAGGGCCGGCGTAAGCAACTCCCACGCTCGCGACGCCCTCGAAATCAGGTGGAACCGGCAGCGCCGGTCGTTGTCGGTGATGATGCGCTCGTTTTCGTTGAATCTCTCTCCCATCCACCACCGCGACGCAGTCATTTGTCGATGTCCAAACCGCTCACGCTGGCCCGTCTGAACGATCTTACGCTCGGCGCGTTCGCCAATGTCGCGCCGTCGGAAACACTCGACCATCTCATTCGCTACCTGAGTACCTGGAGTGGCAGCGAGTACGTGTCTCGGCCATCCCAGGCTCCCCGTGGCTGACGGCTTCTGTTCTATGTGCAGCAAGCTGTTCATGGTGATTGTCCCGTTAGCTTACGATTTGTCCCCACTGAAGAAGCCCTTTCAGATCATCCAGTACAGCGCTAAACTCTTGGTGCCGTTCTTGCAGCTGCGCGCACGCCTGCAGCATCGCGCGGGTCTGCGCTCACAGCCGGTTAGCAATGTTGCCCCTTCTCTGAAGAAACTTGCGGATGTCGTGAGCGGCGCGCGCGAGCTTTGGGGGATCTGGGGTGCGTACATTCGTCTTCATCCTCTTTCGCATGGTGACCAAGTCTTGTCAGGCCTCCTTCCCATCATCCAATGGCTCATCTCCCTCGAGCGATCGCCTCCACCTACTCGCCGACTGCACACCATCGAACGTCTGCAAGGCTGGTCGATGCTGGCGTTCTACCCCCTGCAGCACATCTACTACCTCCGCTCGCGGGACATCATCCCCACATCCGCATCCTTACCTATACCTGTCGGTTTTACTTCCACAGCCCCGTCGGCATCTGCGCCCAAGGGCTCTGCGAAGTCGTCGGTCAGCGTCCCCATCAACGCGACGGCGTTGTCTCTGTGGTCAACTCGCCTGTGGGCAGTGTATGTTGTGCTGCAACTTGCGCACCTCGGTGAAGATCGCGAGCTACTGCGCCGGCGTCAGCGCGCTCTGAGCCGGGAGAAGGCGGCAGGGGAGGAGCAGCGCGAGGAGATCGAGCAGCGGTGGGCGGCGTGGTACAACGAGCTGGCGGTGAATCTGGCGTACCTGCCGATGACGATACACTGGTGGGCGGGGCATTGGGTGATCAAGGGCAGACGACTGACCCGGGTCTTTATCGTATAGGTCGCTGGAGCGGGGCTTATTTAAGAACGAGGTACGGCGGTCGCATGCTGTATAACCTCGCTGACTTGTCGCTGACATGGGGTTGCAGGTGTGGGTATCGGCACTCGGGCTCGCAGCGGCCGTCGCGTCGTTCCGCAGCGGATGGACAGCCACTGCGCTTCGCCCGCCGTCCGACGCGTCGCCTGCCGCGGACTCCGAGTCGATCGAGGGCCCGGAGAATGCGGTGCCGGGCCTGGAAATTTAGAGATGGATCGGATGGCCCGCACCCGGGCTGCCCACTGGCTGCCCGATCTGTGGGGGACGCGCCTACGTCACTCGGCACACCTGCTCGCTACTTCAATGAACCTTTGACCCCACGCTGCTTGTCCGCCCGCTGTATAAGCTCCCTCAACTACTTACTGAACAATCTTGCCAAGTCGTACGATTTTCGCCGGCGGGTCTCAGAATGTGTCCGGAAAAGGCAATCCAAGTCAGCCTTCCTCATGCCGCCGCACAAGGGCGCACACGCGTTGCGCGTCCCCGACATCATCGTTTCAATGTGCATCTCCTGCAGGGGGCTATGACGATAGTTCTTTCGAGTCCAGGTTGGAACCGCCCCATGAAATTCTCAGCGCGCGGCAGTATATAGGCGAGGCGCGTCTGCCCTGTCTCGATCAGCTGATACAGTACCCCAAGATGCCCGCCCTCGGAAACCGACCGCCAACTTTCAGTGCCGTCTACAAGACAGTCAACGATTTGCCCATACCATTGGACGTCTTTCTCCCTCAAACCCCTCCTAGCGACGGCAGCGGACCCGCGCCCATCGTCTTCTACATCCATGGCGGCTGTAAGCAAAGCCTTACTTCCTGGCCCGGTTCAAACACCTCTGACACCACCATTCGGCACGCAGGCCTAGTCGCGAGCGACTCGTCCGATATCCCTCGCTTCCTCCCCGTGTTCTGCGCGCGCGACTCTTACGTGCTCGTGAGCGTGAACTACCGCCTCGCGCCGCAAGCGCACCTCGCCGACGCGTTCCAAGACGTGCGAGACGCGCTTGTGTGGTGTGAGAAGGAGCTCCCGGCACTCGCGGGTGTGGGGGGGTGGCGCGTGGACCCTGCGCGCGTTGCACTCGTCGGCGACTCGATAGGTGCGCCCTCGTCGTCTGTGGGCGATTGGCACGGCGCTGACGACAGTGTACGTAGGCGCATGGCTCGCCCTGCTTATAGGCAACGAGCGACTGCCGTTTGTGCGGGTTCTCGCGGCACTGTACCCGATGACGAACCTCACTGATGAACAGTACAAGCACGTAAGTCCCTGAATCGCCTGGGGGACATTAATGTGTTGACAAGTTTTCTCTAGCCTGCTCCTGTACCTCCCACTCCACGTGCTGCCGTTGCAGCCTATATCGAGGGACCCTGTGTTTCTGGCTGGGTGAATGACATCGACTACTCACTCGATCCGCCGCCACCCCCGACCGGTCGCTCGCTGATGGTCAACTACATGGCGCAAGAAGGTAAGCCGCGGATACATCATCTTGCTGGAGGGGAGCCTGACTGACAGTGACATGACCAGCCTTGTGGACGCAGTGGATTATCGGCGCGGAACCCGATCAAATCACAGAAATTGAGAAGTGGGATGTGCGCAAGATGATCACACCAGGGACGTGGTCCGTCCCCACCGCTGTCATGCACGGTACGTTCACGCATTGGCCGCGTAACCCGTGCTTACTATATTTCTCAGGCGACTCGGACAAATACATCTCGCCCACAAATGGCGCGGAACTCGCGTCTGCTCTGCACCGCGCAGGCGTGAAGTCGTTCTACCGGTCAGTTCTGAAGGCAAACCACTGGTTCGACATTCTGGCGGACCCGGCGGACGCTGCACTCATGGACGCACTCAGTATCACGCCTATGTGGAATTTTTTGCGGGAGAACTTGTAGAGAGTCTAGCTTGGCTGATACCCGATGTTCAATGTATACATTCGACCAGGAACAGTAGGCACCAAGACAGCTCGACTAGGTGGCGATGGAGCGGAGTGACGGGCCTCGTTTGAGGTGGCGCGCATACTTCTAGAATAACGGTTCTGATGCGCGACTCTGAATGACCACGACGCCTTCAACGTGCTTCGCGGGCACGATGTACTGTATTGTATTGATCCAGTTGCGCCGATATACTCTAAGACCCAGGCAGAAGCGGCTGTGTCTCTGTCAGACTATTCTAGCCGCTTTTGTTTCCGAACATCATGCCTAATGCTGGAGACATGGAGACATGGTCAGGGTAATCATATGCGATCTGAGCGCAAGCGCGCTGTCGACAAGAACAATCCACTGCATTCCGCAGACGGTAGTAGAAAAATTCCTCTGAACTCCATGACTCCAGCGTCAGCGACGCAAGGCGAGCAGGGTAAGTACTCACCGCGACCTACTGAGCAAAAGCTCAATCATGTAGTCGTCCAGAAGTATGCCGGATAGATAACAGGTGGAAAGTTTTACACTTCCCGTCGTACTTGAGCAGCAGCATTCCTCGGTACTCCTCGGCACTCTCACACTCCACAAGTTTAGCGAGAGTCTCGAGACGGCGGCTTGTGTCCGATGGTCTGTAAGGTGAGACAGAGAATTTGCTGGCCATACGATCGCCAGTTTGTTGATCCGAAATCAACCTGAGTAGGCAGCAGCCTTGACGCGTATCATACGATAGCGGTGCTTTGCTGGGAATAGTCTGGAGAAGCAAGACATGGTCGGTCAGCCACTGAGCCAATGTCTCACTTCGCGACGCATTGCAATCGCCTCAACTGTACGTTGCATGAAGAGAGCCACTAGCGTCTTGATATAATACATTGCAGAAGCACTCCGCGATACCCGGGCTCGTCATTCTTGAGGCTGGGTGACGGTCCACGGTTGGTCCACGGAATAACTAGCGGGCCGACTCTGAGACTTGAGTACTCGCAGTCACGTGCGTGGCACAACTCAGCTGCCAGATGTAAGTTGACCGCCATTCGAAAAGCATGGTGACGTACTCGACAATCTATTTTCATTCTCTCGGGGTCGAGCCAGCACTCCGCATGGACTCGATATACACCGCCTCGTCTCGCGCGATCCTGCCTCGCAGGTCCGACTTCATCTCCAGGACACTCTCGGTTCCGCCGGAAACGATGCATGTCCTTGGTAAAACAGGACGCCCTCATGTCTGCCAGTGGAAGAGCGTCCTCCGAGAGTCGTGACGTAGATCACTACCGCACAATGCCTATCGGAAGTCCGAAGCCACGTTGTGCTCCGTCCACTGACCGGGACTGAGATGGAAGTACGCCCAGCCCGTAGATGGTCGAGAGAGAAGCAGAACACCGGGAGATCGATGCAGTAGAATGCACTAGGAGACATGCCAACTCCGCCTCCCAGCTCATCGCCAACCAGGACGATCCATCTGTTCCGGTTGAACCCTTTGTCGATGACATATGTAACCTGCGAGGGCATCCACGAGCGCCACTGGGTAGGGGTTCCGGTCGTCAAAGGGAACGGGTGGCATCGAAACGCGGATATTCAGCGCAAAAGCGCGGTTGGCTCGAGAACGGCGCGTGACCGAGTCTGACAGTGTCTGAACAACGAGTTGAGTCATAAGGATCCACGTCTTCGAGTCTCACAGCATCTTCCAGGTGTTCAAAGAGACAGACTTTGGGAACGACGGGGCGAGTGCTGTCGGCGACAATTGAGATTCCCGGCGCCGTAGACTGGAGAGGGGCTAGCTTCTCGTAATTCGCGCCCGAAGCAATCCCTTGCCCAGCGGAAAGTCTATTCCTCGTGTTCGTCTCCATGGTGCCTCAATCCCCAGGCGACTAGACGTCGTTTTTGGCTGCGGCTTTCTCGGAGTTGAGGGACCATGAAAAATATCGTGGGTCGTAGACCTTGAGAACGATGGGTGGGTTCGACAGCAAAGTTTCCGTGGCTGCGCGAGCCAGGCCCAGGAGAAGATCGGCACGGGATTTGTTGGCACTTGAGCAGCTGGGCGCGCGACAACCATCTGCAGCTCGAGACAAAGGGTAGAACCAGCGTGATAGTACTAGGAGGGCACGGCTCTCAGTGTCGGTCGCGCTCATCGCAAGTCAGTGCTCTAGTTCAGGTGAATTGAGAAGACTCGGCGCACCGCATTGATCCGCACGGGAGTCAGCGATACAAGTGAAGGTCACCCCGTTCTTACAGAATCTTATCATAGGGACGCTCTCACGCAGCCGCCGTCGCCGATCAATGACATCATGGACTGGATAGTTCGGTTCCGGAGGCGTGTATACTTACGTAATTACAGTGAAATAAAATGGCCTCCACGGTTACGGACTTCGGAGACTACCTCCCGGCCCTCCGTCGGACTCGTCGCGTGCAGCTCCTTCAGGCGTGCAATCAACTTGCAATACGTGACTCTCCCTTCGTAACCCCGCGAGTCTGCCGACCTTCTGGTCGCGCCGCGTCAACGAGACAAGCCGTACAACAGTGCTTCCATTGGTTTGCCGGAGGCCTTTAATACTATTCGTTGATTTGTGAACCAATCGGGTTCGGCTCAGGTTCCCATGCTGTTGTTGCGCGCATGCACCGATGAATGTTATGATGTGCCAGGTGTGCTACATTTCTTGCTGAAGGTGAACACACCGTGGCTAACGTGCCCCCGAAATTTCCAGTTCGATACTTTGATGACATGGCACATACGTGACGAAGTTGGCGACTTCGTCGACGTCTGCGTCTCTTTTTTTATCCTTGTTTGTCCGTCAATTTGAGCTTGAACGCGTTCAGGTTACAATGCGTCCCGTGCAAAGGCTGGTCACCCCAACTCATTCACGATCGGTGCGAACATCTCCGCTCGCCCGGCTGTGCTCACCCCAACCTTTTCTGACATTGAGCACTTTCAAGAATTTGCAACATCCAGTCTGCTTGCCCACGAGTGGGTCTCCTCCCCCCGTTTCAGACTCATCGCCCCTGCGCAGTCGAATCGGCCGTAGTCAAGCCCTCTTCAAAATTATTCGAAGCTCCCATGGCAATGGCAGTTATTGTTTGGGGATGACGATGCTGATAAGCGTCGAGCGAAGCGGTCTTTCGGAGACTTCTCATGATCGCTCCACTGCCACTGCGCGGCATGTTGTAACACAAGCTCTAACTCATACCCCGCGGTGATATCGCCGACGCCAGCATTAGAAACGTTGATGGGCCGACCTCACGCGGAAGACCGTCGTTACGACCGGGCTCCGGACTCCCGAATATAAGACCAGGGTCACTACCCAAGATGGGTTCTCACATTCCCGTGCCGCCCAGGATATATCCTCTCCACTTGTCCTCTGCCCCAATGACCGACTTTCATGACCCGACGGTTATTCAGGCAGACTACTGTGAGAACACTCTCCTGTCCGCGTCGGGGGTATATCTGATTTACACGCACGCTCAGTGGCCTTCATCAAGTTCTTGCACTTGGTAGATGGCATCTACATGTATGTCCTTCTTGTGACGTATATTGGTGGCTCCGCTGACACTGGATTTGCTTGGTCTTAGCTGGGAGTACTTCATGTCTCTCGACTATGAGTGGAGCGTCCTCACTGGCAAGCGTCCATACCGGTGGACTATTTGGGTGCGAAGTTGACAGCCCACCGCAGACATGCTGTACTAACTAACCCCTTGGCCAGATTTATTCCATCACCCGTATTGGGGCTCTCATGACGGTCGTGATGAATTTGATTGGTTTCAATGTCACGAGCAAGATGAATTGCCAGGTGCGCCTCGGTGACAATCGAACGGTATAAATGACAAGTCTGACCGTTCATCAACAACAGACGTGGATCGTCTTCCAGCTTGTAGGCGTCATATAATCAATCCAATCCCAACATCCTGTTGAGCCTGTGGCGTCAGATGTTCGCCTACGTGGCTCTTGTGGCGGCGTCCAGTCTGATTGTCCTCCGAATGTAAGGCATCTAGTTCAAGTGCCGTCATCAATAGTACTCAGTCGCCTCAGTGCTGCGATCTGGAATCGCAATCATTTCGCAGTAGCTTTGGCTGTGGCCACCTGGTCGACTAATGTTGGGTTCCTGCTTCACGGTCAGTTAGGTTCCTTTCTTCTATTTCTCACGTTGATGTTGATTTTGTTAACCCGACGTTTACAGACATTATTACCGTACGAATTTCCGTCTGCCTACTCTTTCGTGGCTTGCGCTGACATGCTGTTCAGTCGCGCTCCGTGTGGAATGCTACAGCCGCTAGCTGTACCTTCGTTAACACTGTGCACAGTCGCAACAACATCATCGTCACGTTCACTACAGACTTTGTGCTGTGCTGCATCGTCATCGCGGGCCTTCTCCGCATGCGCCGCTTGCACGGCACGACAGGTATTTGGTCCTTGCTGTACAAGCAAGGTCTCATATGGCTTGGCCTTGCAACGGTTGCTATGATCCCCTCGACTGTACGCATCTCTTTCCGCGCCTACCCCTCGTGTTCAAGTCTTGATCGTTCTGGTGCAGGTGTTCATCATCCTGAACCTCAATGGTGAGCGATACTGCGATGCTGATCCGCTTGAAATTGTTTGACGCGACCTTACAGATCCATGGAACTTGGTGAGCCATGTGCTGTCCGGTCTCGTATCTTCTGTCCCTAAGTGCTGTCCCGGGTAACGTCTCCGCCTCCTATCAGATGTTCCAAACGCCCTCTCGTGAGTCTCCTTTGCCTGCGCGCTGTCGGTCAGGTGCTAATGAAAGTAGTCACCGTCATGTAGGTCACCTAGAATCTTTTCCCCGCCAACGTTCTGACCCAACCGACCCCAGGTCCATCGGTGCGACTCGCATGTACCGTGCTCTATCTGACTTCAACGCCGCCGAAGGATTGTACGTGCACGCTGCCTTTCTGCCACTGCTGCCGCCCGCGCGCCTTCCTGACAGTCTCGTAATTGCAGCTACGAGAATCCAAGGTCTGGCAACGCCATTCCCTCGAGGCTGGTCGTGCGCCAGAATGAAAGTGCCAACACGGCCGTCATTCCTATGACTCGGCTTGCGGTGTCGGTCCACACCGCGCACGAGAGCTACTCCGAGATCGACAAAGAGAAGCCCGTCTATCTCGGCGACGCGGACAACAGTAATAGCACGGGACCCACGGCCTACTAAATCTTAGTCATGTAAAACTCGCAATACCATTCCAGATGCGCAGTAATAATAACATTAATGAAGCGCTGTACCATGACATATATTGAAGCTCTTGTCGACATCGTAGTGCTCTCAGGATTAGTGGGTCTCGGTACAAAGTTTTTGAGTGTGAGCAAATGAGGCGAGGGCTCTCGCGCGAAGGCCGTTACTTACAGTTACATCCACATGGAGGTCTGATTCGGTGTTCCAGAGTTTCTAAAGGTTAGGGGTAGGATAGGATAGGATTGAATAACAAACCGAAGGGGTCCCATCGAGCTCCGGGCCCGGCTGAGCGCCTCCTGCCACACGATTAAAAAAATAATACAAGCAGACATGCTAGTACTAAGCACATGTAAAACACAAGTCCGACTCCATCTCCAATATTCCAGCAGCGGCGACTCGGACGCGACAAGAGTCTAGTAGTAAGTAGAGCGGGGTAATACGACATAGAAAGATGATACAAGGCGCCACGGCGCGCGGGAAAACACTAGTAAAATAAAATAGAATCCGATAGAATAGATCATATACGTAGGAAGGGTTCGTGGGATAGGCGTAATCAGGTACGCGTGGGGCGAGGTGGGGAGGTGACGCGAGGGAGGCACGGGTAGGTTGGGCAGGCACATAAGACATTAGAGCAGGGTATAAACAGCCTGGGCTCTGGACGAAGAAACAAAAGAGAAAAAAATGCAAAACAGCTCCCCTAAGCAGATTCACGTCAAGGCATTTGTTAGCCACCGCTGCCACCGCAGTCCATGCCCCGCACCTTGAAAAGCCCTGCGCTACGACGCACCCTTCGCGCCCGCGGGCGGTCGCCGCGCCACGTCCGGCTGTGCAGATGCGCGCCGTCCCTTGCGCAGGAGCCGCGCCGCCGCGTGCTCGTCGCCCGATTGCGCACCACGGTCCTTCACAGCCCTGTCTTTGTCCTTCCGAGTCGTGCGCTGGGGCAACGTGCGGCTGCGCGTGACGCCCGGTGCCTCGATGTGCGCGCGCGCTGGGGGCTTCTCGGCGACGGGAGAGAGATCTGCGCGTCCGCCTCGGAGCGGCTCTGCACCTACACGCGCCACCGAGATCACCAGAGAGGGGGAAAGCAACCGTGGGGGGCAAGGGGTGAGATAAGAGGAGAAGGGAGGGAAGCATGACGTCAGTACTTTATGCCCCACGTCGCGTCGATAGAGGAGCTTCACCATGACGTTGCGCGCGTTCGCGCTCCGTGGTTGTGCGGCGTCGTCCGACCTTCGAGCCCGCCGGAGATGTCGAGCGCCCGGGCGACGCGACGAGTTTCCATCCGCCTGTCGCCTCCTCGTCCGAGCTCGACATGACCACAATGTCCTCGTCCTGTGTCGGACGTGGCCGCCCTGCTGTCGCGCCACGCGGAGGCGCCTGCTGCGAATGGCGGCTATATGATGCGGGAGGCGGGGGGATATCGAGCATGAACCAGTCCTGGTGCGCGATCAGGAACTCGAGCACCTCTTGGCTCAGCTGGTGCTCTGGGGGCGACATCTCGTGCGTGGGGTGTGAGATTAGGCCCGGGCGGAATATCACCGCAAGATCTGTGCGTAGGTGGCGCTGAAGTTAGCGTCTCGGCAAGCGGAGGGAGTGCGTCTAGCTCACTCTGGGCGGTCATGAGGTTCTTGTCAGATTTCCGCGCGAAGACCGACAAGAGGTCAAGGACGTAAAGGAGGAGGTACTGGTTGGCGTGCGGCATGGAGTGGATGAGGCGTTTGTACGTCGCGATGACTTCGTCTTGGTTATAGGGTTTCTTGGCTGCTAGACGTTAGCACAAGTCCGGTGTAGCATCAGAAGAGCCCACCAATAGCGTCTCGGAACTGTGTGACATATCAGGGGGATGGCGGGTCCAGCAGCATCGGTGGCAACGTACCTGGTGATACAGATCATGGGGTATAACAGGTTCCTGATAAGAGAGTGAAGGTCAAGCGCCTAGCCGGGCCACAGGGGGGAGTGGACCTACAGGCATCTGGGTAAGATATCTCCGGAACACGCTCGCAACATCGTGTGTGGTGTAGTTCTCCTTCTTCCAATCTATTGATTTTCCGTACTGTCACACAAACGCGCCTGTTAGTGTCTGTGGGCAAGGCTGGGCATGCGACGTACCCGTGGCGGCGCCTCGAATATGGCCTGTAGATCGCGCATCCGCTTGTTAGACCCATTGACGCGGAAGGTGCCTTCTACTTCCGTTGCTAGTCGAGGCCGGGGGTTAGCGTGGAGTAAAAGTGACGGAGAGGACGCATGAGGCACGCCACCGGCCGCCGAAAGGGCAGACGTGGGCTGGGCGATACGGAGCGACTGGACTGCTATCTCCTGACAGGGGAGCAACCGCTCACCATTCTCTTTCAAAAATAGGCCACTGCGCAGGGTCAGACTCAATGCTAGCGAAGCACGGGACGCACGCACCATTTCGCCACAACGACGGGTATATATCCCCACACATAGAGCTCCCCGTTTGCATTGGCAGTCGAGATCTGCACGCTCGCATAACGCAAGCTCTCCCTCAGCGGCGTGCCGAACACCGTCTGCGCGCCCCCTTCTGACCACGCGCAGGCCATAATTTCAGCTCTCACTCCACTGTGCGGGGCGCACACGACGCACCTTTTCCAAGCTCGCGCGGCTTCATCTTCTGCGCGGTGGTGAAGTGCTGCCACCACGTCCTCAGCCCCGCCTTCGCGTCACGGTGCTCAGCGGTCATCTGGGGCGCCGCGGGGGAGGTGTTCGCTCTGGGGAGGCTGGGGTCGAAGGCGGGTTGCGCAGCGGCGGGGGCGGGGGCAGCTCCTGGGTGTGGAGGCGGAGCGTGTGCCTCGAGGGCGGCGGGGGAGTTGTTCGCGGGTTGTGCACGACGCCAAGGGAGGCCGAAGACGCGCTTTCTACTGGACTCTGCCAGGACTGGGCTGCGGGGACGTGGTGCGGGACGGGGGGAGAACGGAGTGGTGGTCGCGATGGAGAGGGCGAGGCGTTGACGTCGCGCGCGTGTCGCCAAAGCAGTGCACAGGCGCCCATTTTGTGGCGCGGAAGCAAAACCGCGCTCCTGTGAACCACAAATCCACAACAAATCATTAGATATTGTAACGCGTGCCATTGTCCGCAAAAGTCCGTACAGTAACAAAGCAAACTATACAGCGGACAAGTAGAGTCCAGGGTCAGAGCCGGGAGGTATGTAGATCGGCGGATATAGAAAGTGTCCTCGTCTGCGGGTATGCGACGCCGCGCGCGGAACCGTCTCCTCAGGGAGACGGGCAGTCAGGTATCTCGATCGGCTTGAGGGTTTTGCTAGGACAGCATGTCAGTCAGCTGCGCACGGATACCACAGCCCGCGCAAAGAAAACGCACTTCGACGTGAACAGCCCCCACCAGCCCTCGACTCCACCAAATTGCTGGTCCTAGATTGGGGTCAGCATTGATGCGCAGCAATAACGCCTCTAAAAAAAGCGCAGCCCACCTTCCACGGCTCATCAAAGAATTCGAAGTAGAAGTATCCGGTTCCATTCGCGTTTGATTGACAGACGAATGTGTTCAGGAACTCCTGCAAGTTGGCGTTCGACGCCGTCGATGGCCCGTTACTCTCATTACCTGCGTCGGACGAGTTCTGTGCAAAAAAGTCAGCTCGGCACCCATCGCGATAGAAGGACTACGCACAGAGGGCCAGCCAGTCTCCGCGATGTACATCGTCGGGTGGTTGCTAAGCAGCGACGCGGGTTGCACGTTCTGCTCTTGGAAGAACTCGTTTGTCCATGCTGCAGCCTGGTCGATCGATACGTTCGCGAACCATGGGTGCACGTTGGACATCTGCGCAAAGTCAGCTGGCTACACCGTAAGTTCCTTTGCACACAACGCACCCCATATTCGACCGCGCTGAGCACCTCGGTGTTGAAGTACGCGCCGGCATCGGCCGTGCCAACGGGGATGTGCTTGTTCAAGTTGAGCGCCTGGATCGCAGAAACCGTGTCCTGGATGTCCGCGATCAAGAGCTGCGCACCCGTGTTGCCGACAGCGCTGTTCGGGTCCTGCGCGCCGTTCGCGTTGAGGTAGCTGTGATGCAATGCATCAGTCTTCCCTGCACGAGATGCAGCGCGCCCACGCACTTGAGCATGAACTCGTTGCCAACGGTCACGCCTGCGATGTTGTCGGTCCCATAGGTCTGAATCGCGGCGATAATGGTGTCGCGCTGCCGTGTGTACGCCGTGTTGTCCGTCGGGACCGGGTAGTTGCCCAGGAACACCGAGATGTTCACCTTTGTTTGCTTGATTGCCTCAAGCTGCGAGAGTGTCAGCGAGCGAGCGTGGGCGACGGCACGGGCAATACGCACTACGAGCGCGGATTGGTTACAGTCGGCGCCGTACAAGCGGATGCGCTGCGGGTGAGTTAGGTTGACGCCGAGCGGAATGAGAGGGAAGCACACACCGTTGTCAGCTGGGACATCAACTATGTAAATCACTCGTTAGAAACCAGGGTTCCTCCAATTCCAAAGATAGCACACGCCCAAAATAGCACACACCTGCACATCCTCGATGACATCCTCTGCAGCTCAAGTCAGCAACGGCTCCACGGCGGCCGGTGAAACAGATACACGCACGGAGACTGTTGCCGCAACTTGGCAGCTGCGAGCCGTTCGGCGTGTAGGCGAGGCCATAGAAGCTCTGCTTCAGGCGCGAGTCCTTGACGAAGGTGCTCGGGTCATTGGGGTCCGTCTGAGTGACTGCAGAGCTGTTGTTCGAATTGTTCGACTGGCTTGACTTCGACGCGCTCGCGGAGCGGTTGTCCTTCCCCTTGTGCGAGACGGCGACACCCACGCCCACGCCAATCGCAATGATGGCCAGAAGACCGACGATGGATCCAACGATCTGTGTGCAATTGTTAGGACTCTGTACGCGGTCGTGCAAGCGAACATGGCTCGGCCACACGACGCCGTTCGTGAAGGGCCCATGAACACGAAATGGCGACTGACAATCCATTTGCGCTTGCTATTGCGCGGCTTCTCATAGTAGTGCTCGCCGGGGTTGTCGAGGTTCCCGTAGTAGTCGGGCATGACGGGCTGGGCGGCGCGCGGGTCCTGGGGTAGTGCGTATGCACCGCGGGCAGCAGAGTCGGGGGCGGTGCGGGCAGGAGCCGCGGCGGTCGAGGCTGTTTGTGACGGGGTGAAGGAGGGGTAGGGCGAATCTTGGTGGCTCGAGAAGCGATGTGGAGGCTAAGAACGCGCCGCGTTCAAAGTTAAGTTGTAGTTGAGTGAACGAGTGGACACCGACGGCGGCGGGGTCACGGGTGGGAGACGGGGAGAAAGAGCGCGAGTTGGTGGGAAGAGACAAGTGGAACGCCATTTATTTAGAATTAGAATTCAAGAGGTTCGCCTAGATGGATGCCTACCGGGATTCCAGAGGCATCGTAGTAGTCTTGCAGGTCTGGGTTCGAGATGCGTGGTTCAGGCGTGCTGAACGGGTCGCGCGACATCTCGAGCGGACGTAAAGGTCGTGACAATTGGAAGCGGGAAGGATGAGGGAGGGAGGGAAGGGAAGCAAGGGAGCCTTGCCAGTGGCAGTGGGACCAACTCCGGATCCGGCGGCCACGGCCGGCCGTCTAGTACTACCACTGTGCCTCGATCAATTGCAATGCTGCGGTGACATACAGTAGGACGACATGACATGCCCCCGACATCGTCAAAAATCCAGTGCTAACCCTGCAGATCCTCTATACTGCTCAGTTAGCTCTGGCCGACTTTCTGGGTTTGCTATTAGTATTCGCGCACAGAGACAGCCTGTGGAAGAGTCGAACGCCGCCGCTGCGATTCATACTTGCAGTGTATCGCTTCAGTTCTTATCTTTTGACTGTTCACATGGCCCTCAAAATAGTACTTGACGACAATAATGTCTTGCGACTGACATCTTTGGCAGGCTCATGCGATACTGGCACCCCCACAACATATACCATGTCACAAACTCAATCATTCCGCTCTATGAGTGATCCAAATATTCATCGGTGTCCTCCTTCGCTCAAGCGCTGAATTTATGACCGACAGCCTGTTCACTGAGCTGCCAAAACTTCTCTTCAATTTCCTGTGCAAAAATTCTTCGTAAGTAATCAAATTCGTATATGTACCACAAGGCACGTACCGCATCCTGGGCGAACGGAGCCAGCTGGTCATCAGCGTCCTTGCCGTCGATGAGGTACATCCCAGATTTGTCCTTGAGTGCCGGATCGAAGGCTGCGATGACCTGCCTACGCTCACCAGCCAGAATCAGACCGAGAGAACACAGCGACTGATGAAGCACCCACGTAGACGTCCCGGTGCCCAGCGTCTTCCACAGCTCCGGGACCGTGGGTTTGCCCTCTGCGTCGAGCATTCCGTAGCTCTGGAGCTCCGCGTCGGACGCAGCGCCGCCCATCGTCGTCGAGCGCACGAAGCCCGGCGACAAGGTGAACGCAAGCACACCGTGCGCCTTGAACACCTTCGCGAGCCGGCGCGTGTACAGGATGTTTGCCGTCTTCGATGCCGCGTACGCGACCGACTTGTCTGCGTACGTGCCCAGTCAGCGCGCTCGCGGGAAATTAACGGTAGGCTGGCCGGACGCACTATAGGTCTCCGTCCGCTGGGACCACGGGTCGTCGAAGTTGATCTCACCACCGTAAGCATGCGCAATGCTCGACACGCTGACGATGCGCGGCGCGAAGTTCTTGTCCTTAGCCGCCTGGAGCACGGCGGGGAAGATCAACGCGTTGAACAGGAAGTGCCCGAGATGGTTCGCGCCGATCTGCGACTCGAAGCCGTCCACGGTCTTCGTGAGCGTGGCTGCCTGAGCTGAGCCAGCGTTGTTGATTATCACCTGTAAGAACACATTTCAGCTTGGCATGGACTACAGGTGGTTGGGGGACGAGAACTGACATGGATTGGGAGGCCGAGAGCGTTGACGTCGGCTGCGGCCTTCCTGACAGAATCCAGCGACGCAAGGTCGAGGATCACGCTCTTCAAATTCGCGGAGGGTGTTTCTTTCTTGACCTCTGCGATGGTCTCGTCGATCCTGCGGTCCCAACACTCAGCTGTGGTATCGTGTCTGAGCACAGGCTGCTCACTTGGCTTGGCTGCGACTCGCAAGAATGATAGTCTTTGCGTACGGCGCGAGCACCCTGACAGTCTCCGCCCCGAGACTCTTCTGGCTCACGCCAGTGACGATCACTGCAGTACTTCAGAGTCAGGACAATACGCATGAAAGGGGCGGTAGAGACGCGCGCACCGTTCTTGCCGCGGATTTGGTCACGCAGGGCGATGGCCGCGCCTTGAGCAGTGGTTTGCAGAGTCCAGGTCGACATGATTCACTTGCTGGAGAGGTAGAAAAGATGTTGCGGATGAATTTTGCTGGGGTATGGGTACTGTATATATACGCGTTGAGTTCTTGCGCTGTTGGGAGTTGAACCTACTCACTGCATGCCACTGGTGTCAAACACCTCTCTTGCAGAACGCACGATACGACTCGGACGCGTTCATAATGCGCTGACGCTACAGAAATTAGGGGGCTTACTCACCAACAACTCAAAGGTCTTCCGGAGATCCTACCATGAGGAGGAACTGCCTCCTACTGACCTTCGCGAGCTCCGTAGGATTGGCGAAAGCGCTGGCGCACGCCATCAAAGTAGCTGACATATCGATCTGCACAAGCTAATACCCCATTGCACCATGTAGGCGAAGAGGGCTCTCTAAGCATGGCTGAGAGCGCAAGGCACTTTTGCTGACTGACCGCGTTACAAATATCAGGGCGAGGATGCTGCCAGTGTTTGAGGATGCCATCGCGTAGAATGTGACGAAAGAGCGTGAGCCGGCTGGCAACACGGACGGCAGAGAGCATCGAATGCAAAGGTGCAAGGATTGGGATGAGATGCAGTATGTTGACGAAAAATGATTTCTCGGGTACATTCGAGCCGTCGCATGCAGAATAGTGTAGATAATAGAATAATACGGAGGAGACGCATAAACTCAGTCCGCCGTCATGACAGACGTCCGTATACGACATCGGGGCATCAAGGTCATCAAGAAGAGTCTATTTTGGTAAGGAATGCGTACACGATAGTGCTGCTGGCATCCAAAGTCACATGCACAGGATACGCTCCAGTGCAGTTTCGCTACGAGGTAGACGAGATCGCGCAGCCTTTGAGTGGTCCGAAGGACTGAATTGATACTTTACACATGTGTAGGTGTATTGCCTTGCCCAGAAAACATGTTTGATAGTCCCATTCTCATGAACCGCGCCAGTTGCCAGATGCTCAGGTGCTCTCAGGAGGATGCGACCAAGAGATGCAAATGGAGAATTCACCGCAACACACTCACGAGGATGTGAATGCTGGTCCCAAGAGGCCGGAAAGAGAGCGGAGACACAGTGACGGTTAACCAGATTGGGATAGAATTTCATAGCTGGAGCCGCGTAACGCCCAGGAGATTAAGCCAGGCGACTTCGTGTGGTCTGGTGAATACGCACAAGCATGAGTGAAGCATCCAAGCAAGTGAAAGGAACCCAGGGGCCTTGCACTAGGAGGCACATCGAAAGACCAAAATGTTCCTTTGGTAACTCCAAGTGCGCTGATTTGACAGCGCTCGTAAGCGGGCCGCCGCCGAGGGATCACGCCCAGGTCGCGTACCTCTTTCGTCCACCGTTGCCGCCAACGCTGAGCAGATTTCGCGCGGGCATCGTCGAGACCCGGCAGACCGTGCGGAAGTTGTGTGGATGCATGTGGTAGACGACTGAGAGGTGATCGTCGCGACGACGGTTGCCGGGGTTGCCGTATCGGGAAGCGTATATGTCGACGTCAGTTCTGTCCATTGTCCTCTGCCACCGCTCTTTCTTTTCCTACTCTTCTTCTCACTAAACCATCATTGACACAGGCTGTCAGCCCACTTTCCCCAGCCATGTACGTCGTTGCCCTCCTCGCTGTGCACAGCGACCAGCTCACATCGATGCGCGCGATCGCAGGCCGCTGCCCGACGAGCGACCCCGTCAGTCGGTAGCCAACCTCATCGGACGCTTCGAGCAGCAGCAGTCCAAGCGCCAGTCGCTGCCCGCCTCATCGAACGGTGGCTCGCGCCCGACCAGCGTCGTGTCCAACGTCAGCTCCTCCGGGGACGCCGCCAAAGAGGAGGTCAAGATCGCACGGGAATGGCCTCCTGTCAAGACGAATCTCTCGCCCAAGGCTGAGCCTGCGAGCCCTCCGACGCTGTCCATGCCCATGCGTCGCATCAGCACTATGTCGCCACCCGTGCCACCGCTCGCGGTTGTCGAGCCCATGTCCCCGCCCACGACCCCGCCGCCCAAAGAGCCTACGCCGCCGCTGCCCGAGGAACCTGCCCCGCCGACCCCGAAGAGCGCAGTCACGCCTACTACCACCGTGCCTGTCACCAAGACTCCTGCTGCAACTGCCACCCCTGCACGCACTGCAGCCGCTGCAGCCACCAAACACACTGCGCCCCGTCAATCAGCTCCGCCAAAGGTTGGCGCCGCGGCGCGTACCACGCCTGCGTCGACTCCCGCGAAGCCCCGGGCGAGCGCCGCGACGACCACCTCCAAGCCTTCCGCACACGCGTCTACACCTACGCCCAAGACACCTGCCAAACCGCCCGCACCCAGGGTCCCTATCCCCACAACCATGCCTCGCGCCGGCGCGCGCCCCAAGACGCCCTCCTCGACCCACGCGCGGGCCAAGACGCCCACTGCCACTAGCCCGCCGCCGCGCGCCAAGACGCCTTCCATGAGCAACAACCGCCTCTTTGCCCCCACAGCCGCGTCGCTCGCGAAGAGCCGCGCGCAGCCGCCGGTGCCCGTCTCGTCCGGCACGCCCAAGAAGGCGCCGGACCTGAGCAGGCTGAGCAAGCCTACCGCCGCGTCAGCGAGCAAGGCGCGCACGCCCGTGCCGGCGCCTGCCGCGCCGCGCGGGAGGGGCACGCCCGCGCGGAAGGGATCCGCGGGCACAGGGCGGGGCACCTCCGTGCCTGCGACCGCGAGCCGCGGGGCAGCGCCGAAAGCGGGTGCGGGGAAGACGGCGGCGATTGTGGGCGCGGCTGTGGGTGTTGCAGCTGGGGCGGCGGCAGTTGTCGCTGCTGAGCACGACGAGCCCGCACACGAGGAACACCCGCTGGTGGACGAGAATCCCGCGGAGGAGCATGAGGAAGTCATACACGACGAGCCCGCCCACGATGACCACGAAGAAGAGGTCGCACACGAGCATGACGAGCACGAGCAGCTCGAGGACCAAGCGCAGGTGGTAGAGCACGAGCCAGAAACAGAGCCGGTGCACGAGTCAGAGATCGAGCCCGAGTCCGAGCATCTTGACGATTCCTTCGCCGAAGAATCCCACGTAGAGCAGATCGAATCCCCTGTTGTGCCCTCTGAAGTTGAAACGGAACCCAAGCATGAGCACGAGGAGCATCTGGAGCCGGAGCCTGAAGTCGACGTCACTCCCGCTCTCGTTGAGGAGCACCCAGCACACGTAGATCCTGTCGAAGAAAAGGCCGCGCCTATCCACGAGGAGCCGCAGCACGAGACGAACGGTCGCATGGACGAAGTGAAGCCGCGGCGCGGGCAGGACGATCTCGAGGACATCGTGAGCATGCTCGAGAGCGGGCTCAAGCTGAAGGTCGACGCGGGTGAGATCCCGGATGAAGAATAGGGATCCTGCCTTTGACGATCACATTTGTCTCCCCACGCCCGTCCTGCTTTCTCCTACTATTATACACCTCTTCCTTGCTGTCGCCTCCGTCCCAGTTTCCTGACTCTTCCCCGCGAGTCCGCCTTTGCTTTCGGTGCTTAGACTACTCTTCTCAGTATGATTTGGTGATCTGGCTTGATTTTATTTTTGATTTGATCTGAACTACGTACCTGCCTCTGACTGACTGACTGCTAACGAAACCATACGTACCATATCATATACGTCCTTCTCTTGCATGCATCTATCGATTTCTCTGAATCATTCGTCTCCTTCTGCAGTAGATACCCTCCGACGACGGCTACCGAGGTGCGGCGCCGAGTCCAACCAAATGAATTTGTTGACATGTATGGATCGAAGAGGAAACGAACGCAAACACGAGCCTCGTATTTTATTTTGGCCACTAGCGCGCACGGGCTGGCCCACGCAGTCAATTCGCCTCGGAGATCTTTGTGAAGCGCTCATCAGTAACCGCATGAATCTTAGGACACCACGCCAGGAATTTGTATACGATCGCAATATGATATGATAGTTGGCAAGTTGGCACATACATACACAGCGGTTGCAAGACCTGAAGACGATCAGCAATGAACACGGACCAAGGCAAGGAAAGACTCACTAAGAAGCACCAGAAACGCCAGGCCCGATACCCATCACCCTACTCACGATTTCCTCCTGCCGCTCCTGCGCCTTGATCCTGCGCTCCTGCAACCTATCCAAGCCGCTTCGGATGCTCTTCATATGCACCTCGACCGGGATCCGCTCCCCAACTAGCTCCGGTGCTGCCACGCGCTCTCGCAAATCCTCCATATCTTCACTCATGCCCTGCAGCGTCTGAAGTGCGGCGACGACGTGTGCGAGCGCGCGCTTGCGGTAGCTCCCGATGTTCTTCAGCAGGTCACGGTGGTTTTCGAAGCCGCGCAGCTCCTTTCGGTTCGCGCCGAGTATCGTCCACAAGTTGGAGAGAAGATCGGCCTGCTCCGACGAGAGCGTCGAGTCTTCGCGGGAGACGATCTCATGCAGGCTGCCGAGACGCTCCTCGAGCCTGTCGAGGTCGGCGAGGGAGACTTCCGCCTCGAGGACGAGCCGCCGCATGTTGGCGGACAGCGCGTTCATGGCGTCGTTGAATGTCGCTGTTACGACGGCCTTTGTGGCGTCTTTGTCGGGGGAGAATGGCCAGATACTGCGCAAGGAGAGTGCGCCGGACTTTGTGTTGGCGGCTTCGATGGCATTCAGTGCGTAGTCGTTGACGGAAAGAATACTAGCATGATTTCAGCATGAGATGTATGGATTTTCGGACGCATATATGCACTCACTTGTCCACAGCGCCGCCCACCCTAGAGCTGAATTTCTGCAAACCACGCCCGGCCTTCCGAGCATCACTGACGAAGTCGCCCAAGGTATTGGCAAGCAGATCCCGGCTCTTTAGATCGCTGACGCGCACGAGCGCGGCGAGGTCGCTCGTCGCCATCTCCGCCTTCTTGATCTCCAGCGCCAGCCCCGGCCCATCCGTCACCTCCTCAAGCAGCATCTCAAACGTCTGGCTCTCCGCCTGCATGAGGCGCGGGTAGTCTGCCCACCGCGGCGGGCCAACGTCGCCCTGCCCCGCAGGGGCCGTGTGCCGCGCATCGGGGATGTCGCAGATGCGCGAGAAGCCGGGGATGATGCATAATGGCCAAAAGGTGGACCTGATTAAGTGGGAGATTCGTGCGAGGATGAAGGCGAGGAGCCAGAGGAACAACAGGATGCCGAATGGCTTCTTGAGCAGGCGGACAGCGGTGCCCACGACGTCGAGCGTATAGCCCGTGGCGTCAAGCGAGAAGTCCTTCAACACGTTTCCAACATCGACACTCTGGACCCTCCGCGAGCTGTTTGTTTTGGACACGAATGGCGAGGCATTCACAGGCGGCACCGCGGCGAGGTTCGACGTCTGGTGTTTCCGTGGGGTGTTTGCGCCGAGGGCACGCTGTCGCGCGCGTCGTTTCTTGGGGCTGGCGGTGCTGCTCGTCACCGAGCCAGAAGGGCTCTGCGTGCGATGGCTGCGGCCGTTCGGATGGGAGGAATTTGGTATGTCCTCCCACGCATCGTCAGAGTCGGAATACGCGTGAGACCGCGTCTTGGACCTCGTGCTGTGGTTCATCGAGGCTTTGATAGGGGGTAGAAAGTGGTGAGGCGTGGTAAGAGGGCGGAAAGCTGCGGTCGGTGTCCGTCAGGCATGGTTATAGTTGGTGGCACGCCGTTCGAGCGCGTCATTGGCGCGTCGCGCCAACCGCGACGTTACCGCGTGCTCGATCTCTACCACCTAGGTCAGCTAGACTATACAAAGTCGGACGACAACAATGTTCATGGGACGATATTGGACGCTCTGCATGGCCAAGGAGGTTCATGTTGGTCCTGGTCCAGTCCATAGTATGTCAGTTACAGGGCACAAGGGTGCCCGGGGGGCCGGTGGATGGCGCAGCAGCCAATCGGATATGCCGGGCCGAGTGCAACGACTTGCTCGCCCTCACAACCAACGCTCAAGCCAGGACACCCCCTGGCTCAAGCTCAAGCGCTCAAGCTCAAGTTCCACATGTACAGGATGACTTTGATATCGGCTGCGATGTGCAAGGGGCAGCGATGTCGAAGCTACTGCGAAGCTACTATTGGTTCGCCTCGGCGATGAAGGCCTGCTACTAAGCTTCCTGATACACTGCGGCCATCGACGAACAACCAGGGCCCTTACTTGTTCTGCTCACAGTGGATTTGGATATAGATCTACAACACGCTCGCTGCGGCGTCTCCGAGTCGCTCACAGCGTGGCCGGATTCAATACTGTCCGCATGGATGCTGCACACATGAGGCTGGACTTCCTTAATGTGAAGCGTCCTGGAGGTGTGAAGAATCCTAGAGACGACAAGACGCACTGCTCCTATCTGGTCATCTCACAACGAGCGTCGTTTCTCTGATGTACTGATACACCTCCCCTCTTGGAACACGCCGCACACTCACCTCAGCAGCACACACACCGCATTCCCCCGATCAACATCTAATCTTGGAATGCGACGTCTTTGACGTCTTCATTTACAACTGTAGCTGTCCATGACTCCGCTGCCATACGCTTTGCATGGGTATGTTTTCCGCCCAGCACCCGCCCAGGTCTCCTGCTGAAGTTCTCCAGATGTCCGGAACAGAGATGCACCAACCAAACGTTTCTCCCTCTACAACATCTCTTGCATCATCAACCACAGAAACACCGCGCGAAGGCCTACCGGGCAAGGCAGGCCCGTTTGTCGGCACGGAAAAGGGCACGGAAAGTAAAGGGCCGTCTTGCAAGTGCAAGCCACTTCCCGACGGCAAGCATGGGAGAAACCTTGTCGTCTGTATCGACGGCACGTCCAATCGGTTTAGCTTAAAGGTTCGCTTTCTCGCTTTCCCTCATAGCGATTTGCCTCACACAATGTCGCTCGCCGGTCTGTAGAACACCAACGTTCTTGAACTGTACAGCCGTCTCCACAAGGACGAGTCGCAACTCGCATACTACAGCAGTGGAGTTGGGGCCTCTGTAAAGGATTCGTCTTTGAAACAGAAGATTAAGCAAACCATCGATACCGCGATTGCCTGGTGAGTTATTCGGGTTCGTGCAATATTTGTTTCTCTCATCGATGTTGCATAGGAACTTCAAGGAGATTGTGCTCGACGCATACCAGTGGCTGTGCGAGAATTATCAGCCTGGAGACCGGATTTTTTTGTTCGGTGAGCCGCTCTGCAAGTCCTGTTTGACACTTCTGACGTCAAAATGCCCACTGTAGGTTTTTCTCGCGGAGCCTACCAAGCCCGCGTGATCGCCGGCATGATAGAGAAGGTGGGCAGTTTCACTGTGGTGCAGACCAAAGCCATACTCAGTTTGTCCCTGCTCAGGTCGGTCTCCTCCATAAGGGACATAAGTAATAGCCAAATTCCCTTGTACGTCGTCTCCAAGCGCATGGGTGGCACCGCCTGAAGCACCACCAGCGCATATGAGCATTACGTCTCGATTACCAGGAGCCAAACAGGAAGTACTTCAGTACCACCCACGGAGCAGGACGACGATATCAAGAGTCCAAAGGACCCTGGTTACGCGGAGCGGCTCTGTAGTAGCTTCAAAAATACGATGTCACAAAAGGATGTAAGAGTCCACTTCGTTGGCGTATGGTGGGTCTCTTATAAGATGTCTTCCGATGGGTGCCTTACACAGTAATTTCATCATAGGGATACGGTGTCGTCCATCTGGTTTGCGCGAGATACAAGCCTACCAGAGACGACGACGGGCATGTTGCATGTCTGTGCCTGCCGCCATGCTCTCGCGCTCGACGAGAACCGAGTGAAATTCCAGCCCGAGCTTGTCAATGGAGGCAATGGCCCACTGAGCAAGGATAGCAGAAAGGGTGATGTCAAAGAGGTCTGGTTCTCGGGCTCACATTCGGATGTGTAAGCACCCCTCGTGTCACTGTCAGCTGTGTTGGTCCACGTTGATTGGTTTCTGTTTCAGCGGTGGTGGAAATATCCCTAATCTGGAGCTTAGACACTTCGGAGCTCCGCTACGCTGGATGTCGTACGAAGGCATCACCCACGGGCTCCGCTTGTTGCCCTGGCAAGGCATCCAATGGAAGTCATTCAAGCCCAATCCCTCTCTCACCGGGTTCTGGAAGGTTTTGGAATATTATCCCTTTCGCCAACTGTCGTACAAAGACGGCGACAGTACGATACGTCGGTTCGTCACGTTCAATGAATGTCTCCATCTGCCTGAGGAGTATTTATGTTTCTCTAGACCCCATCTCGGCCGTGCTCGTCAGGTGACGGCAGGCCAGATGATCCATGAATCAGTCTTCGAGAACATCGAGAAAGGAGACTACAAGCCCTTAGCTCATTTACCAGGAGGAGTACACTGGGAGAGACAAGCCCTGAAACACTTGAATATGCTCGAGGGCGACGCCTTTGCTTCGGCGACCATCACCCTCTCGCAGCTCAAGACCGACTCCCAGAATAATCAACGACTGTCTCCGGAGCACCAAAATACCCTCACTACTTTGGCTTCAACAGGTGAGCATGTCGTTTGATATCACGCTGTGATGCCTCAACTGTGTTTTGCAGCCATCGGCCGTGATTCACTTGCCACTGCAGCTGAAGCTGGGGATATCTTGTTCCACGCTCTTTCGCTCGAGCATGAACATGCAGATACCGGAAGGCGCAGCCTCAACATGACGGCTTTGATTGGCGCGATCGTGTGTCTCCGTTCACGACCGCCTGCATCAAAGGAGGTCACGAAAGCACGGCTGTCGGAGCTTGTATCCGTGCTGGCGGACGTCCCTGAAAATTCCAAACTCCGCAGGGACTTCATGGAGGTCTTTCGCGGTGAATTCATCGCATTTCTTGTCTCCTTCGAATTCGATGACCGCAGGCGGCGTCCAGAAACTCAAATTTTCTGCGGACATCAAGACGAAGTCAACTCTGTTTGTTTTTCCGCCGATGGCAAGCGAGTTGTTTCGGGCTCGGACGATCGCACAATCCGCGTCTGGGATGCCCGGACGGGGCAGATGGTGGCAGGACCGTTCATCGGGCACACCCGCGCGGTACGGTCTGTCGCGTTCTCCCCTGATGGCGCGCTCGTTGTCTCGGGATCGCTCGACGAGACAATCCGAATTTGGAATGCCCAGACGGGAGAGAAGGTGGCTGGGCCATTCACGGGGCACACAGAGTCAGTTCTGTCTGTCGCATTCTCGTGCGATCGCGAGCGCGTCGTCTCAGGCTCAAGCGACGAGACCATCAGAATTTGGCATGCCCGCTCTGGGAAGACGGTGGCAGGGCCGTTCACGGGGCACTCGGATTCGATTCAGTCTGTCGCATTCTCCATCGATGGCACGCAGATCGTCTCTGGTTCGCGCGACGAGACTATTCGAGTGTGGGATCCCCAGACTGGTGAGATGGTGGCAGGGCCATTCAAGGGACACACAAGTGTGGTCCGGTCCGTCGCGTTCTCCCCTGATGGAAAGCGCGTCGTCTCGGGCTCGTCCGACAATACAGTTCAAACCTGGGATACTCAGACGGGGGAGACGGTGGCGGGGCCATTCACGGGTCACAAGCATTGGGTTCAATCTGTCGCGTTCTCACCAGATGGCAAGTACATCATCTCCGGCTCGAACGACGAGACAATCCGGATTTGGGATTCCCAGACGGGGAAGACGATGGCACGGCCGTTTACGGGGCATACGGGCTGGGTCCTGTCGGTCGCATACTCGCCGGATGGCACGCTTGTAGCGTCAGGCTCGGTGGATGGGACAGTGCGCATCTGGGATGCTTCGGACATTGAGGTTCTATTTCCGCGCGCTTCCGTCTGCGCGCGAATTTACTGACATTTGTTCCCATTTCTGCTGCAGTCCAGCGTTATCTGATCACATCGCACGGACCGACCACCGCTTCTATGCCTCACGAAGAGGCTCGCGTTGGCTTTGTCGATGTTGAATCTATCCAGAGGACACTGCTTGTAGACCAAAAAGCACGCCGAATCTCCCGCAAAGAAAGGTGGAAATTTGAGTGGGATTAATATCGCGATGGTATACGGACCCCGCACGGTCGATACCACGGATTACCACCCAATGTACTACTTATATTATAAGGGCGTTGTTCGCGCCGAGGGCACGCGGTCGCGCACCTACGTGCGATTGTTGCGGAGTAATTAAGTAGCTCCTCCCAGGTATCGTCAGAGTCCGTCCTAGAATGCGTGAGGACACACTGTCTAGCTCGAGGATAGTCTTTGCAACAGGATCAATCGGCACATCGGAGTGTACATATCCATGATCTTTTCCAGGCTGTAGAGCAATGATAGTGTGGTCAACGGACCCCATCTCAAAGCCAATAGGATTTTCTCGCTCCAACGCGACTGCCTATCCGCACAATTACTGCATTTTGTTACTAACAAGGTATAAGTTAGGTGGATGTGGATTCACACTCAGTGTGTCAAGAGGAAGGAAAGGCGGTCGTCAAAACTATGATAGATAAACCTGAACTTCGTGAGTCGTAGAGAGCACGCAGGCGACATGGCGAGATGCGGAGGATCAGATGCGACGTGAGCAGACACGGACGGCCAACTCTAAGGTAATGCAACATACGGGGTATCCAAACTAGGTTCTTGCGCGAGATTAGACGAGGCACAAACTTCATGGCCGTGCTCCTTGCAACCCCCCTTCCACTCCACATAGCAACCGACCGATCCTGCGCGCCTACCGCGGGCCGTAGTTGTACGCCGCCTGCGGGCCTGGCGAGGCGCGTCCCGCTGTATACGCCTGCGGGCCAGGAGAGGCACGTCCCGCCGCATACGCCGCCTGCGGACCGGGGCTCGCGCGTCCCGCCGGGTCCCCGCCATACCCATAGGCAGCCTGCGGGCCGGGCGACTGGCGCCCCGCCTGTGGCGCCACACCAGGGTCGTACGCGGCGCCAGGGCCCGGCGAGCGACGGCCTGCGAGCTGTGTCATGGGGATCGCCTCGCCGTCGAACGTCTGCGGGATGGGCCCACGGTACGGGTCGTAGAACTGTTCGTTCGGGTCGTCGCGGTATGGCTGGCTTGGGTTGAGATGCGGGAGCGGTGGCACGGCGTACGGGTCAGCGCCGCCGGGATAGAGCTCGGTGGTCGACGTCGCAGCGATGGACCCTGCGTAGCCACGGTCGGCCTCCGAACCAGTGTCGAAGCCCGCGCCGCCGGTGCGGTTGACGGGGAGCGGTACGCCCGTGGGTTCGCCGCCGTGCGTGTTGAGCTCGGGCCATTTGATGGCCTCGTCTGCGGGGGGAAACGGGCGCTAAGTGAGATACGTGAAGTGAAGTAAGGGGTGTGGACCACGCACTGTCGTCCAGATCTGAGAAACGCTTGCGTGTGAACTTCCAGACAAAGAATGCGATGATTACAAGGACGGCAACGCCTCCGGCGACGGACAGGCCTATGATAGTCGACGTCGAGATGCCGCTATTGTTGCCACCGTTGTTGTTATCCGCAGCAGACGTCGGGGAGGCGGATGTGCTCGAGCTCGAGGTCGGGGCATCGCTGGTGACGATGGTATTGGTCACTGTTAACGTAGGGGGCGCACCCGACGACGCAGGTGCCCCGGTATCGGTGGGTGGGGGCGCGGACGTCTGCGGCGGCGCACTTGTGGTGGGCGGCGGTGTGCTCGAGGTCTGTGGGGGATCAGACGACGTTGGAAGAGGCGATGAGCTCGGGGTCGTCGTGGCGGCCGCGGTGGAAGTGGGGGATGGCGATGCACTGGTCGGGGCTGCTGCTGACGACGGCTGAACTGAATCACTCTGTGCCGGGGGGTCTGCGCGAACGCCTCGAGCGACGTGGTTGTGGACGGGATCGTCGAGGAGGCCATAGCGCGGGACGGTGAAGAGGACGATGCATGTCAACGCGATGAGGAGGCCGAGGGAACGAGTCGGGGTCAGTCGGGGCGCCCGCATGGCCGGCTGCGAGGGCAAGACGACGGCCCTCAAACGGTGGTGAACAGTGGAAAGAGCGCGCCGGACGACGTGCAACGAGGAGCGAAGAAAAAGTGTGGAAAAAGGAATATTATAAGGCTGAGTTGTCTTGGGCGCCCGCGCCGACTTGATCGCGTGGACGTGGCTGTGACCACACCGCTCTTGCCTCCAAATCGCACGTCTCCCAGCCCAGCCCGTCGCTCTCAGAACAACTGCACCGCATTCGAGCCCACCGCATTGTGGACAGAAAGCAGGAATCTCGCGCGGTGGTGAGCCAAATGTTGACTTGCTGCGCATGCCGTGCTCATGCACCACGCAGTCATAGGAACTGCATGTCACAGAGTACATGCGCGCTCTGCTGAGGTGCTTCAGATGGAAGACACTTTCCAGCAGCGGCCATGCTCCCCGCCCTCGGACCCAGTTGATCATCTACCGGAACTATGCCACCAGCGCGCGTGTGAACAAGGCGGATCCCCCCTCTATCCCTCAGGCTGGGGCAGAACTCGATTATGTGCAGTCCGCGCGCCTTCAATCCATCATCCTTAATTCACACCGCATGCTCCGAGATGGCCGTGTGCGAGACGCCTTGACATACTTCCGCCTCCGCCTCGACAGCGTTGCCCCAGTCGCGGTCGACAACCGCGCGAGCCGGCGTCACGCGTTCGAGCGCATCACGACCCTTCTTCTTCGCCACGGACACCTGCCGTTTGCGCAGAGAATAGTCAAGAATATGCAGGAAGAAGGTCTCAACCTGTCGGCCAACCTGCGTGCGAAGCTCGTCGCCGCGGAGCACTTCCGCCGTGCGCCAGAGGTGGACAAGGAGGCGCTGGTTGCCGACTTGCAAGCTGTCGTTGCCCTCCCGGGATTCTCAGAGGAAAATCTTCGGGAACTGATATCCTTCATGGCACGCCCCCCTCATCTGGACGCAGACCTCATTGGACGCATCGTTGAGCTCTACGAGGCCGCCAAGGGCCACGCCATCCGTGTCTCCACCGCGAACCAGCTCATCAACGTCTATTCGCGCTCAAAATCGCTCGAAGTCGCGCAGCAGTTCCTCCCCGATGCTTCTGCTGTGGAAGCGCTCGCCGCGGGCCTGGACACGGGCAACATCGCAGCGCCCTACACAACGATGATCAGCCAGCTCGCGGACGAGGACTTCCGTAACCCAGCTCAGATCAGCGCGCTACTGGCGCAGATGGGCGCGCTGTCCGTGCAGCCGGACCTTCCGCTATTCAACGCGCTCATCGCGATGGCCGTGCGCGCTCGGGACCTGAACAAGGCGTTTGCGCTGTACAATACTGTGCGAAACAGCCCGTCATCTGCGCTACTTCCCGACGCGTACACATTTGGTAGCATCTTCAAGGCCGCGCAGATGACGTTCCACAGGCGCACCGCGCGCTCGCGCGCTGTCAAGCCCCCGTCGGATGCGCCCTCGCCGCGAGAGCTGTTCCGCGACCTGCTCGAGTGCCATATCATCGCCACAGACCGTAGGCCAACGTGCCGCTCGCCGGTGGCGACGACGTCCGTGCTGAACGTCGCGTTGCGCATGTTCATGCTCACGAAGGATTACCGCGGTGCCTATGTCGTACTCGTGGGCTTCAAGATGTGCGCGCTGCGTCCAGACGTGAAGACGTTCCGCGTGGTGCTGGTGACGCTGCTCGCGCAGGTGCGGATGGACACGCTCGGACGGCGGGTGGCCGGTGAAGAGCGCTGGGTCGACCGCTTCCTCGGTGGGGGGCAGGGGCACCACGTGACCGCAGCGCAGATCAAAGACGACGCTATCGAAGACTTTCTGCTCTTTGCAACGCGCGCGCGGCCACCGGGCGAGGCATGGGATGATGCGGAGCAGGCGCAGCTGCGGGCGCCAACGCGCGCGATGATTGAGGGACTCGAGTTGCCGCCGAAGAACGAAAAGTGGGACTTGGAGCCGCTGGAGAGGTTGGTTGGGAAAGCGATTTTGGCGTCGCTGGAGAACTCGGAGGAGCGGGCGGATAGGTATGTTGAGCGTGCGCTGCAGCCCGTCATCGCAGAGATGATGCCAACGACGGACAAGTCCTCCAAATCGACAAGCAAGACATCTGGTGCACATTCGAGGAAGGGACAGATGAAAAGGCCGAGAGACGCTCGGAAGGGCAAGTGACAAGTGTGCCCAACTAACATATACAAGTATAATACCAATGTAAGTCGCTGTCCTAAGGCAATATTGCCTATCCTAATAGAAATGTCCCCTCTAAGCAGTCCAGTTTGAGGACAGACGGAGACGTGATCGACGTGATCAATGCGTTCTCGTCGTCGGGAAAGACGCGTTCGCCGCAAACACTGATGCGCGGAACATCCCAGACGGTCTCCCTTCTTTTTACCACCCGCCTTATTTACTCAATATTTCTATGAGAGGCAAACAGAACAGTTCTCCACCCGTGCCCTCGTGGCACGTCGCATTACGGCATGCGCGTACACTCTTTCAGTTCTTTTGACGCACAATCTAAGCTCTCTACGGACATCGACGGTCCCGGACCTCTCCGACGAGCAGAGTTTGCATCTTGTCTTGCCATCAACTCGGCACAAACCCGTGTCGGTCGGGTTCGCTGCCTCGAATCCCACAATTCCCGTTCCATTCTACCTTTGTCGACACTGCCCGCTTTCCAAAATGTTCGATCTACTTGAGGCAGAGCTCTTAGTACTTCATCTCGGGTCCGTGCATTCCAGACGTCATGGCAATATTCATGCGTCCGCATGCATTTTGACACGCAATCACTCAACCTCACATATGACATCCGCCTCGTTGACGTCCAAGACGCTGCTATTGCGCTGTCATAAATTTTCAAACGGCTGCTCAGACCATTGAAGTAGCTGGCGAGAGAGAGACATCGCCTGTCAATCCCTCTTTTGCCCCCTATGACCACACATAACCCCAGAACTGCTCGAGCACCTCCGCGCTCTATCTATAGTCTCGCTGATGACTATTTTCGCTATGCAACAGAGAAGATCATCAACATAGGTTACCCTCCTCTAGCAAGGCTCGCAGAGACTGCCGTCATAAGGTGCGTCGAACTTTGCTTTGAGTCACCCCACTCACTCACAATCAATTTACTAGCGTCCTGAAGAATATCGAGGTCGGGCGGCTGCGCATCGTGACTGCTGAACAGATCTACGAGTTTCCGTCAGGCGAAAAGCCACCCACCGATGACTTGTCTGGGGAGCTGCGCGTCGTGAATGACACATTCTGGATGCGACTCTGTACTATGAGCGACCTCGGCTTCGCTGAGGCTTACATGTACGGCGACGTCGAATGTGACGACCTCATATCTGTGTTCCTCGTGGGTGGTCGCATCACAGCTCTATACCCTACTTATATTCATGGGTCACATAGATTTTCATGCGTAACAGGGAATGTCTTACCAGCCTCGATTCGCGGCTGTCGTGGCTCTTCCGGTTCCCGAAGGGCCTGATCGACCGTCAGTTCCTCGGGACTCCTCGGAATGCACCGTCGAACATCTCGTCACACTATGATGCCCCCGACGGCATGTTCAAAGGTGTGTTTCGTAGTATTCGGGTCAAATATACTTTGCAACTTTTTGCTCTCCAGCCTTCCTCTCAGAGGACATGTGCTACTCTTGTGCCATATTTTCGGAACTCGACGCCGATCTAAAGTCCGGCCCTGCCATCGTCGAAGTATCCCACAAATTAGAATCGATGGCAACTTCTTCCCTCTCGAGCGGGTCCACGTCAGCCAGCGGATCCGTCATGACACTCCCCACCCCAGTGACACCACTGGAGCCCGACACCCTGCATACCGCACAGCTTCGCAAAATCGCTCACATCGTCAAGAAGGCTCGCATCCTGCCGGGGCACCGCGTGCTTGATCTCGGGTGCGGCTGGGGCGCCGTCACGCGTCACGCTGCACATTGCACGCACCATACCGGACACACACGTCGACGCGATAACGTTGTCCACGCACCAGCACGCGCACGTCCAAGGACTTGTTCAAGCCGCGGGGCTGCAGGGCCGCGTTCGCGTGCACCTGATGGACTACCGCGCAATGCCGAAGGAGTGGTCCGGCGCGTTTGACAGGGTCATAAGCGTCGAGATGGTGGAACACATCGGCAGGCAATTCATGGGAGAGTATGTCGCTGCTATCGAACGCGTCATGCGCCGTGAGAGCGCGGTTGGCGTCCTTCAGGGGACCACAATGCCAGAGGGCCGTAAGTGTCCTGTCACTCGACTGGTTTGCTCTCAATAAATTTTTGGTTACAGGGTTTCCACACGACAAGCAAGATATAGGGTTCATCGAAAAATGGGTACGGGGCCTGGTTTGCTCGTTTCTCTTCACTCCGCTGACTATCCCTTTTCATACAGAGTGCGCCTCGTTCCTCCTGTTCAGTAACTTCCACTGACCGCACTGACCTCTCACAATGCAGTCTTTCCGGGCGGCTTCCTGCCGTTTCTAACATTTTTCCTGACAACGCTGACGTCTAGTGGCATTGTGATCGATTCGGTGTCGAACATCGGCCCGCATTATGCACGCACGCTGCGCGAGTGGCAACTCACCTTTTGTGCTCGCTTCGACGATACGATCGCGCCGGCTTTGCGTGCAGAGCGCCCGGGGGTGTTCGACGGATTGCAAGCCTGGGACAATGCACTTGCCGTGTTCAAGAGAATGTGGATATGTATGTGTAGTATGAGCACATAATTTGCGGCGCGCAGTGATTGCTAACGTACTTTATGCAGACTATCTGTAAGTCGCATCATCACTCGAGCATGCAAGTATCCGCATTCCAATGCCGATAATTTGTGGCCCTTCAGCTGCTACTGTGAAGTCGGATTCACCGAGCGATGGCTGAGCAGTACGTACATGACTGTCCATGCTCCGTGGCGATGTTCTAAGACATGCGTCATACTGCAGACCATATCATCACGTTCACTCGTGAAGGAGACAAAGTTCTCTGTGATACCTACGAATGAGCAGCTATAATGGCACTTCTTTGCTTAGTTATCGCCCATTGCGCCGCAGTCAAGCACACGAGTACATAATTGTGTATGCAACAAAAAAATTCGTTCATTCGTCCGGGGACTTCATTGCATATGTGTGAGACTGTACTATGATAAGTTATGAAATATGAAACAGCCGGAATACGTGAACAGTAAGGTAATTCTATGTACAGAACGCGAAGTAGAAGGATGTGACATGCGGATGTGCGCGCCAGGCACTCGACGTCGAAAGCAACAAAATTAATAAAGACAAAGTCCACATCAAGTCCACATGATGAATTTCGAGAGCAAGTCGCACAACAGAAAGTCGGAGTAAACGTTGCCCGCAATCTTCGACATCACTCTGTCATCCGCAGCCCTACATTGGCCACGAGCGCCACGAGGAGCACCGCGCACAGCACTGTCGGGCCGTACTTGTCGTAGTACAGACCCTCTGCGCGCCGTTTGCGAAGATTAACCGCACGATACACGAAGATGACCGCAGAGTACACGATCGAAAGCAGCGCGGCGAAGGTGAAGAGACCCGCACTGATCAGCCCGCGCTGGTCGTCTGGCGGGATGAAGTTGAGTAGCGTCGTCGCGATCGTGCCGACGTAGATCGAGAAATGGAGCCATTTCTGCGTAGTGGGCTGCGTGAATATCTGCACCGACAAGTACGTCCAAAGACATACCAGGAATGTGCGCTCCGTCGCGAAGTACACCTTCGGCTCGATTCGCACGGGCACCGCGATTCGCTTCCCCGCAGGCGCGTGCCAATCCCTCGTCAGCAGGCGCTCGTTCCCACTGGGCACCGGAGGCGCCTCTCCCTCGCCCTCGTCGTCGTCGGACTCGTCGCCGCGCTGGTCTCGCAGCGCCTTCTGCTCGCGCAGCTTGGTCTTGAACGTCTCATCGAACGCCGACGATGGCGCGAGCGGGTCGATTGAAAGGCCGCGGGGCTTCGACGGGCGAGGCAGCAACGGCGCACGCTCGTCGTCCGCAGCCCCTTCGGCATGGCCATAGCCGCCACCATTCTCACCGTTCGCGTAGTCCCTTACGCGGGGGCCGTTGCCGTTGCCATTGCCCGTGGATGATGACGGTCGCGGCGGAGAGGTCTCGCGCTCCTTCAGCATCTTCTCACGGAACGCGATCGCGTCTGCGGCAGCAGCATCAGCCACACCGGAGCGCTTGCCCTCATCCTTGGCGGGCGCGAGGTCCATCTCTTCGTCCTCTTCGCCCTCAGACTGCGGCTCGACGTACGCGGCGCGCTCGTGGTCGGGTGTCGGGATGCCCGATGAGCCGTGCTTGTCAGAGCTGTTCTTCGAGGAGTACGTGCCCTGCGGCCGCTCAACGGTCATAAACCCAGTGTTCGGTTTGATGATGTCGACGTCCACTGAGCAGATCACTTGTGTGAGCGGGACTGCAGACGCATTATATATGGAGAAGGCGTACTTTGTGGTAGCCAGAAAGGCACGAGGTCGACTCGATGCGGGATCAGAGTCGCGCACCCATGAATGAATTTACTGTGGGCAGGAGAATCAATATCTCACGAAATATTGAGGGGACAGATCACCTACCTGAACTTGGGAACGGCTTCCACTAAATGTGAATTTACAAGCTCCGTGACCCACGTCGGTGGCTCTTGGCCCAGCTGCGTCTGCAACTTGACCTCCAATACACCATACCTGCCGTGACAATTAATGATGTCTCTTAAGCCGTCAAGGAAAATGAAACGTACTTGAACATCTCCCTATCCTCTGCCGACAGCTGGTCAAACGGCCAGTCAATCCCAATGTCCGTGCGACGCCAGTTGTCCCCCGACCGCTCCGCGCCATCCCAGTTGTCCTCCCGGACCATTGTCAGCTCCGTATCGAGCGATATGCGCACGCGCGCATCGCCTGGCAGCTGGAATGCCGTACGGTTGTAGAACGTGCGCATCACTGCAGCCGTCTATGTGAGCGCTACTCAGCCTTCACTAGCTATTTTGACGTACCCGGTTTCAGATTCCGCGTGAGCACGGCATATTGCACCTCGTTCGCGAGCTGAAGCATCCCGTCAACTTCTGCCTGGCTCTTCTTCCCCTTTGCCACAATTTTCGCAAATTCCTCGTCCATCGTGTACTCGCCAGCCAGGAAGGCATTCACCTTGTCTTCCTTGATGGGGAACCGCGCTTTGACGGATTTCTCGCCAGTCCAGTCCTCGCGATGTGTCTTGCGCTCTACAAATATCTGCACCAAGAAAAGGCGTGAACACTGAGGCAGGACCGCAAGCGGGCAGGGAGACTCACCGTTTTGACGTCGACATCACCGTACCAGCGCAGGCGGATGGCTTCGGCCCCTTCCGTCTTTTCTAAACGTCCTAGATAAAGCTCTAGATCCTCATTGTCGAAATAGATGGAGGTGATAGCTGAAGAGTCCAATCTTAGTCTTTATCCTGAAGCAGACAGACAGAACTCTAACCGGCATCCTTCGGCTCGAACTCCTTATCAGGATTGAAGACTGCAGGGCGGTTACTCCTGTCAGTCACGAGTCTGAACATGTGTAGTCAGATGCTGTACCGAGGACGGGCAGATGTCTCATGATCGCGAGTTTCAGCGGAACGAGGTTGTCAGCGTGGACCCAGTATTTGGTCGTCTGGCGAACGAATGCACTCTGCGACCCCCCGGCAGATGAGTCACCCTGCACTGGGTGGCCACGCGTGCGCACAAGGTCGAAAAGCCGTGATAGCTTCACTATGAGCGCGTCCCAATTATACTTGTAGAATGGACGCTTCTCGAGATAGTTCTGCACAAAACCCTGCTTGAGGGAGATGGATGTTTGTTTCTGGCAACAGGCAGTGAAGGTCAGTGACGACGTCGCTGGTGGCGGCAGGAGGGTTCCGAACATACGTCATGTTTCTACGCGCATATTACCATCTCAGCTCACGAGCTCAACAGACACAAGAATCGTAGAAATACCTTCAGAATCTTCATGAACCCCGTGATATTCAATTTCGTGTACAATGCGAGGTCATGGACGTCTGCGACGAGATTGGCAACCTCCTCCTCGAGGAGATGGAATTGGTCTTCAAGCGCGTCCACGCTCTGCGCCTCAGACTCTCCGTCGGAATCGTCGTCGTCATCTGAGTCGTCGTCTGATCCTGCGTCCTGCTCGAGCTCTTCGCGTGCGCGGTGTGCCTCAGGGTCTGAAGGGTCGGGCGCGCCGGAGGTGGAGGATTCGCCGCGAGGGTGGTGGATGTCGTCATGCGTCCCGGAGAATACGTAGTCATCAGCGACGAGCTTGCGCACCTGGCGTTCAGCATCCTTAATGCGACGCGATAATTCTGCGGTCTGGGGCGCGTCGTTGAGTGTGGGGTCGTCATAGGGGATGGGAACGGATAGACGCGGGAGGGCGGCGAGAGAGCGATTGGGGCGCGAGACAGCAGATTCTACGCACCTTGCGCTTCTGAAAATCGTGAATTTTATCGAGTTCGCCCTCCAGCATCTTCGTGAAAGCCTGCTCGTCGGCATCGTCCCAACCATGGGACGTCGTGCGCGCCTACACGAGGAATGAGCGGGATTCGGCTTTACGCGCGCCGAGGCGACAAATGCGCACCTTAAGCTCCCTTTTTAGAAGGTTGTAGTCAATGTAGAATGGTTGCCATTCGCTGTACAGATCATTCTAGAGAGACTGGGTGAGTGGGCGTGCAACGGGGTAGCAGGAGTATGCGCACCTTGATTTTCCGACCAAACTTCATGGCGGGGACGTTCAAGGTGAGGGTGGAGAGACTGTGGGGAGAAACATTTGGAGAGAAATGCGCAAGTGAGTTTTGAGAAGAGAGCGGCGAGCCGAAAAAGGACGACGAACGTGCGTACGAACACTGGCGGTGGCACGAAGCGAAGCCCACCGCTCCAGCCCGATTGGGCAGGCGCGCCGTTGATCTGCGTGTGCCCGCCCAACCTCCGCCCGCGCCCGTGTCTGCTCGCCGTGTTCCGCTGAGTCTGACAAGAGCTCTGAGCCGTGATTTCAGAGGTCGGCGCTCTCAGCGCGCGCTCGCCGCTTTCCACCTGGCGCCAGTGGCCACCACAGACAGATCTCCGAGCACGGGACAAACACGGAGGACCACCTATTGGCCAGACACTGCCGTAAAGCATATCTCGGGTCGTCACCCTTTTTGATTGCCCACTGCGAGCGTTCGTTGGTATCTCAGCACTCGGCGCTCTGCAGGTCGATCCAGACTTGCCCCAGGCATTCCGCACCGGCTCGCATGTCCTTCCAGCGTACGTGGTCGTGTGATCACCGTTGTCTGCCGCCTGACGGTCATGTTGGCGACTCACAGGTGCATACCGATGTCCACGAGTCGTCGAGCTTGTCACTGGGGAGCATAGCCTTCGCTGACCTCTGGAATATTCCAAGGTCATCCGTCTTGAGTTCTCCGCCATTCAGCGCCCGTCGAATGCCATGCACTGTGTGATTTCGTTATCTTCGCTATCTCTGCCGCTCTCTCTTGCCGAAGCGAAGCTCAAAGAACAGTACAAGACGTTGAAGACTGCGGTCAGCCACGGGTCACCGGTCATCGGTCGCTGCACGACTTGAAGTTCGTCGGCTTCTAGAACTCGTTCCCACTCCCCCTGGTGGAAGTCGGAACGTGATGAAAAATCAGCAATATCAAGCATAGAGAACTGGTCTGCGCCTATGGCATTGGCTACAGTAGACATTATCATACTGGATCATTTCTTCATCATGGGCAAATACATCAAGCCTTGCCACTGCCAGCACGATCGACGAACGTGGTTTCTCCCTGTTTCTCCGGCAGCCGCTACGTCCCTGATCAATCCCTATCAATCCCTGATGATGAGAGTGGTCAAGGCAATGCGTGCTGCGCTGCAGCGCGACCAGTGCGAGTCTGGCTAACACGTCAATGAGACAAGGACAAAGGTGTTATAGCCGAGTGCACTGTTGTCGACTTGTCACGGAAGCATTTCGGCCCCCGCTTCCGACTCGGGCCGCAGGTTCCGGCTAGCAACCACGGCGGCGAAGTCGAAAGACTGGCCGAGAAGACTCCGCCGCCATGGCCTCCTCCTCCAACGGCACTAAGAGCCCCCCAACTCAAGTGCAGCGCACGAAAGTTCTTCTCCTCGGCCAGCGCAGGTCAGCTTCCTCCGCCGCCACGCATTGCAAGCTCAAGCCATTCCCTTAGGAGTGGCAAGACGTCCATACAACAGGTGCTCTTCAACGACGTGCCGCCAAAGCAAACGTTTTACCTCGAACCGACCGCGCGCATCGTGAAGCATGTCTACGAGTGCGTTGCCTCCGTGTCAACCCGTGCAGCGCGCCGTGCCTCACGCGTGCTTGCTTTGCAGCACGGTGATTCCGTTGGAGATCTGGGATTGCGCGGGTACAACGACGATCGACACGCTCGGCGCACCGTTGGCGGAGTTCTCGTCGATCATATTTGTGATAGACATCCAGGTGCGTAGATCACGGGTTTGGTGCGGACGAGAACTGATGACGTCTGTGCAGGACTCGTACCAGCAGCCTGTCGCGCGCATGCTCGATTTCTTCATCGCGGCGTACCAAGAGAGCCCGGATATCAGCCTGGAGGTATTTGTGCATAAAGCAGAGGCATTCACGGAGGACTACAAGCTTGGTGCGCAATCGTGCGCAACCTGGATTGACTAGCACTGACGGTACCGACAGAGAACTTCCGACATATCCAGCAGCGCGTCATCGATGAGCTGCTCGACATTTCGTCGGATTACGAGCAAATGCCATTAAACTTCTACCTCACGTCAGTGTACGACCACTCGACACACGAGGCGTTCTCGCGGGTGCTGCACAAGCTCATCGACTCCTTGCCGTATCTCGAGGACATGTTGAATGTCTTCTGCGCGGTAAGTGGGGTCGTGCTTGGCGAAGACAAAACGCTGAGGACGCAAAGTAGAACTCGCAAGCATCCAAGGCTTTCTTGTTTGACGTCAAGTCGAGGTTGTACGTTGCAACAGACGCGTCGCCTGTCGACGCAGGAACGCATAATCTGTGTTGTGACTACCTGAAGACCCTCAACGCATTTGGACCTTTGTACAAGTACGTTGCGCCGGCCCCGTGTCTTGCGGTCAAATAGTAAATTTGCTCCACAGGTCGTCGTCAGCATCCCCCCTCCGTCTCACCGCTTCGTCCCCCTCATCACCTCCCAAACCAACATTTTACCCCTCTGCCGCCGTCACTCTCGCACCATCGACACAGGGAACGACGCTCACCTATCATTTGATCACACCACAGCTCGCACTCCTCACTTTAATGCAGACCGCCGTATTCGAGGACCGGCGCGGTTTGCTGGAGTACAACGTGGTGTTTTTCAGGGAGGGCGTGCAGGAGATATCACAGGTAGAGACGGATGCGCGGACAGGGACAAGCTGAGCTGAGCTGAAGTGTGAGTACATGTGAGTATCTGTTTGGGGTTGTGGGGGTGGTCTGCGCTGACGCGTCGCAGATGTTTGGTTGGGGACGTTAGTTGCAGAGACTTGTTACTCAACGTACTGCGCAGTTGAGTCATCTCCGATACCCCGCGCTATAGCAAGGGCGAATCACAGAGCAGAGGGGAGGCTCTCTTTTTGGGGGAGACAAGATGTCGGTGCACGCTTCGTGATGATTCATGCTGCAGCTGTTCTGTTGGCGGTCGCGCGGTTTCCATTGATACTCAGCGCTCATCGCCCGAAGTTCGCGGCGCGGCAGCCAATCGCTCAACAGTCTACTCCCCACACCCACAGGCTCGGGCATATCGCTGCGTGAGCGGCGTGATGGATGTTGGCTTTGCCAGACTTACAAGTGTCGCTCAGTCCTTCCATCATGATAATCGCGGAACTCACAACACACGCATCCTGCGCGATGACCGATGTTACACAGGCTATGGGGTAATATACGGAGTCTGGGGCGCAGTGTCACTGTGTTATTTAACGATCACAAATTGGAAGAGGTAAAGAGCTCGGTGCCGACGCTGCCGCATTTGATGGACACGTACCTTGGCCCGCGCCAAAGTCCGAACTGACCAATCTTTAATCTCGAAGGCTATCTGACCTCCAACGTCAAGAAATTGCACGCGCTGAAGCCATGCCGGACCGTATCATCGATCGCTGGGGTTGGGCGGCCAAGAAGTTAACAATGAGGCGCGCCTGCGCTCGTTTTATGTACCCCGTCCGCCGCATGTTCCCCACGCGTCTCATGGCATCGGTGAGCCTCCGCGGGGCGAGCAAGGAAACGAGCAGCTGTGGGCACAGCCGGACCATCTGTCGTGATGGTGTCGAGTATCAATGGTCCTGGCAATGTCCTGGCATGCAGGGGCCTTGAAACAGGGATAGATAGTGGCGAACATTCATGCGACCGAGCGCTCGCAGGTCTGCGGTCCTGATCACTTTATATCTCGGATCTGCAGTGGGAAACGCAATATTGATGAAGCCTGGAAGTTCCGCAAATGGGACCGTGCGCATGCGGCATGCACGATGATAATATTGCCGCTCTCTGAGTCCTCTTGCACCGGAAGAGGATACGAAGATGAGTAATGAAGGCGTGCTTGAGCTCTGCACATCCCTTGACTCAGTAAGCCAGTTGTCAGAGACGGATGGGCGCGCTCTGTATCTCGGTGTACAGCCTGTATGTTTTCGATATTGTCAATAACGCGAGTCGGTTGATGCGGATGGCCGGACGGCCGCGAAGCGAAGACGCGACCCAGCCATGGTCACGTGACTGGAGCGCGACCTGGGGTTACCGGAAAAGGGCGAAACGATATTCTTGGGGTCAGACGGTTTTACTGCTCGGTTGGGGACCTCTTGCAAGCCTCGCCCTGACACACCACATAAAACCATTGGCGGGCGTGTATCCATCCCCACCCTCCCTTTAGACCCTCCCTAGACCCTCCTAGACGTCTCTCCCTTCCTCCCCCGCCCACAACCACGACCCACAAAATGACGGCCTCCACCAGCGCCCACAACGGCGACGCACAACGCGCCATAGCATCCAGACCCCTCACCATTCAAGTAGGCCAAATTAGAGTGCGCATATACACGTTTTTTCGTCCTCGCGCGCCCTAACAGTGCCGTAGGTGACGTTCCCCGTGTCCACAGACGCCAACGAGTGGATCGCGGCTGAGGTCCTTCGCGACGAGTTCGCGCACGCACAGGCGGTCCAGGACGCTGCTGAGAATGCTGTCGAGCTCGAAGACCCGGCACACGCAACCACGCAACTTTTCGCGCGCTTCCTTGCTTTCGCCGCGGATAGGGTACGCGGCAGCCACGAGGGCTCGCCTGAGCAACAGGCCCGCCTCGCGGTCCTCCTCAAGGCACTTTCACAATTTTCCGCGACTCTTCTTGCCGATATCGATCTTCACTCCCTCGTCGCGTCTTTTGATGTCGATGCGCGAAAGGTCGTGCTCTCGTCGTTCTACAGCGCATATGCTACCCTCCAGAAGTATAACGCGTCTGGCATCCCTGCTCTCGCCACGCCATCGCTCCTTTCCGGGGCCAGGGAGGGGACCACGTCCGTATATGCGCTCTTTGGTGGGCAGGGCATCAACGAAGTCTACTTTGACGAGTTGCAGGCCCTGTTCGACGTCTACCGTCCATTTGTCGAAGGCTTCATCCAGGTCGCGGTCGAGGAGATCCTCAAGCCTCTCGCATCCGCCTACGAGTCATCCTCGTACTATGCGCACGGCCTCGATGTGCTGGCCTGGTTGACGGGCGCCGTGCCTCGGCCTCCTGTTTCCTACTTCGCCTCCGTCCCGGTCTCCATGCCTCTCATTGGGCTCACACAATTCACGCACTATCTCGTCGCGGCGCGTGTTTCCGGATTGTCTCCTGCGGAGTTCCGCTCTCGCTTTGCGGGCGCAACTGGCCACTCTCAGGGCATCGTCACTGCCGTCGCGATCGCTGCGACGACGAGCGACGAGTCCTTCCTTGAGAACGCCAACCGGGCCCTCAAGTGGCTCTTCTTTGCAGGCTACCGCGGCCAGCAGCTCTTCCCCCTTCTCGCCCTCGAACCCTCCGTTGTCCAAGATTCCGTCGAAGGTGGCGAGGGTGTGCCGACGCCCATGTTGTCTGTCGTAGGTCTGCTCCTAAAGGACCTCGAGCCCCACGTGAAGAAGACGAACAAGCACCTCCCCGAGAACTCCCAACTTCGAGTCTCGCTGCACAACGGCCCCAAGGCTTTCGTCGTCACTGGGCCTCCGAAGGCGCTCTATGGTCTTGTCACTAGTTTGAGGAAGATCAAGGCTGCTCCCGGAGTCGAACAGAGCAAGATACCGTTCTCGCAGCGCAAGCCGGTGTTCTTTGTGCGCTTCTTGGTCGTTGGCGTTCCATTCCACAGCCTGCATCTCAAGGAGGCTACGGAGAAGCTTGTCGCCGAGGACTTGGCCGGTCAGGAACTGTGGACAGTGGACCAGCTGCAGATCGCTGTGTTCAACACGGAGGATGGTACGTTGCACCATGTCAGTTCTGATTAGCAGAGACTTACCGGACGCGCATATACGCAGGTTCTGACCTCCGGAAGGCCTCTGGCTCGCTCACGCGGTCCATCAGCGACCAAATCTTCACCTCCCCGCTCCATTGGACGAAGGCGACGAACCTGCCCGAGTCTGCGACGCACGCGGTGGATTTCGGCCCTGGTGGTGTTAGCGGCATTGGCCCTCTCACTGCTCGCAACCTCGACGGACGTGGCATCCGCGTCATCGTCCTCGGAGAGAAGGGCAAAGGAGATGCTGAGTTCTACTCAGTCCAAGGTGTTAAGCGGGAGGACTCATGGGTGAAGAAGTGGACGCCGACATTGGTCAAGACGAGGTATTTGCTCCTGCGATTCTGCTGATAATGCATTCTGACGAGTCTTCAATAGCGATGGGAAGGTGCACATTGACACGCCATTCACTCGTCTCCTGGGCAAGCCGCCGATCATGGTCGCTGGCATGACGCCAACAACTGTCAAGGCAGGCTTTGTCTCCGCCGTCCTCGAGGCGGGCTACCACGTCGAGTTGGCTGGTGGAGGTCACTACTCTCCTGCTTCCCTTCGCGCGAAGGTTGCGGAGATTCAGTCGCTCGTCACGCCCGGCCTCGGTTTGACCCTAAACGCCCTCTACATCAACCCCCGGCAGTTCACATTCCAGTTCCCGCTCTGGCAGGAGATGCGTCGTGAGGGTCTCCCGATCGAAGGTTTCAACGTTGCCGCCGGCATTCCCACGACCGAGAAAGCGGCGGAGATCATCGCTGCCCTGTCGGCAGCTGGCATCCGTCATGTCTCTTTCAAGCCTGGCTCCGTGGACGGCATTCGTCAGGTCATCAACATCGCCAGTGCGAACCCTGACTTCCCGATCATCATGCAGTGGACGGGCGGCCGTGCGGGAGGACACCACTCGTTCGAGGACTTCCACCAGCCCATTCTCTCGACGTACTCGCGTATCCGCAAGCACGAGAACATCGCGCTTGTGGCCGGGTCTGGCTTCGGTGGTGCCGATGACCTCTGGCCGTACCTGACGGGTGACTGGTCTCGCGAGTTTGGCGTTGAGCCCATGCCTTTCGATGGCTTCCTCTTCGGCAGCCGTGTCATGGTCGCGAAGGAGGCGCACACGAGCTCGTCAGTGAAAGACCTCATCGTAGCCGCGGCTGGTGTTCAGGATGCAGCCTGGGAAGGCACGTACGCCAAGGAGACTGGCGGCATCATCACCGTGCGCTCAGAGCTCGGCGAGCCCATCCACAAGGTCGCGAATCGTGCGTTGAAACTCTGGAAGGAGTTCGACGACACCATCTTCAAGCTCCCCCGCGAAAAGCGCGACGCGTGGCTCCAGGAGCGGCGCGCGGACGTCATCGCGAAGCTCAACCGCGACTACTTCAAGCCTTGGTTCGGCCAGAAGAAGGATGGCACAGTCGTCGAGGACATCGCCGACATGACCTACGAGGAGACGGTTCTGCGCATGGTTCGCCTACTCTACGTTTCGCATGAAGAGCGCTGGACCGACCTGTCGTGGCGCGACTTGGTGGGAGACTGGATGCGCCGCGTGGAAGAGCGCTTTGCTGGCGTGAATGGCAGCGCGAAAGTATCCCTCCTGCAGTCGTACGTGACGCTCAACAAGCCGCACGCGTTCGTCGAGGAGTTCTTCAAGGCGTATCCCCTCGCGACTGAGCAGCTCCTCGCTGCGGACGACAAGCTCTATTTCCTCACGATTTCGCAGAGGCAGGGCCAGAAGCCCGTATCCTACATTCCCGTCCTGGACTCGACGTTTGAAGTCTGGTTCAAGAAGGTAAGATAGTACGACTGTCCTCATGTCGTTCATGAGCTGATGTCTTGTTTAGGACTCTCTCTGGCCTTCTGAGGACATCGAGGCGGTATTCGACCAGGACCCCGAACGCGTTGCGATCCTGCAGTCGCCGGTGTCCGTTTCACATTCCAAGGTCAAGGACGAGCCCATCAAGGAGATGCTGGACAACATCACAGCGTCTCTCGTCGACAAGCTCCTTCAGCGTGTCTATGGTGGCGATGCTAGCCAGATCCCCACCGCCGACTATCTGGGAGCCAAGCCGTCTGCCGTCGCGACCCCTGCCGGCATCAGCGTCGTCCAGGAGGGTGAGGAGATCGTCATCTCCATCGGCTCGTCCGTTCCCGAGCCGTCGACGTGGTTGGAGTTCCTCGCTGGGGCCGAGCTCAACTGGTGGCGCGCATTGCTGTCGTCAATCACGGTTGTGCAGGGCTCTTCTTACATAGACAACCCTATCCGCCGCCTCCTCACCCCTCGCGCGGGTCAGAAGATCGTGCTGCACCAGACCGACGGGGCGCTCGACAAGATCACCTTGTACGGCGCCGCACGATCCTACGGCGAGCACAAGCCAACCTTCAAGGCTGTTGAAATCACGTATGACGCGTCGACGCGCTTCATCGGCGTCACCCTCTTCGAGGACCGGCGCAATGTCTCCGTTCCTCTCTCGCTGCAATTCAAGTATGTCCCGGCGCAGCCTTGGGCACCAGTGCACGAAGTCTCCGAGGGCCGCAACACGCGCGTCAAGGATTTCTATTGGCGTTTGTGGTTCGGTGACAACGAGAAGCTCCCGGAGCTCGACGTCCGTGACACGTTCACTGGTCCCGAAGTTACGATCGCTGCTTCGGAGGTCGAGACTTTCTGTGCTGTGGTCGGCAACCAGCAGGAGGAGTTCAAGACAGCTCGCACTGAGGACGTCAAAGCGCCCATGGACTTCGCCATCGTCACCGGTTGGCAGGCAATCATGCAGGCGATCTTCCCGGCTGCGATCGAGGGTGATCCGCTCAAGCTCGTGCACCTCTCGAACGGATTCAAGATCGTTCCCGGCACGAAGCCTCTCCAGGCTGGCGACGTCTGCCGCTCGGAAGCCAAGATTGCGGCCGTCGTGAACGGCGACGCGGGCAAGACCGTTCGTGTCAAAGGTCATGTCTTCTGTAGCGGCAAGCCCGTCATCGAGGTCGAGTCGGCCTTCCTCTACCGTGGCCGCTTCACCGACTACGAGAACACCTTCGAGACCATCGAGGAGCCTGACTACATCGTGGAGCTCTCCAATGACGCTTCCGTCGGCGTCCTGCAGTCGAAGGAGTGGTTCGAATGGGCTGACGAGAAGACGCCTCTCCAAGCCGGCACAAACTTGATCTTCCGTCTCAAGTCTGAGGTCACGTACAAGGACAAGGTCCACTACCGCTCGGTGTCTGTTTCTGGCGACGTTTTCGTCCGCAATCAGCTGAAGGAGCTCGTCAAGGTCGGCTCCGTCGAGTTCGAACGCGATGACTGCCAGGGAAATCCCGTCGTCGCCTACCTCCAGCGCAACGGCTCAACTCAGGGTCTCCCCATTCCTCTCGCGAGTGGCGGCTATACTCTCACCACCGCTGCGGCTGGCTCGACGCTCTTCCAATCCCCTGCGAGCAATGAGCCCTACTCGCAGATTTCTGGTGACTTCAATCCCATTCACGTCAACCCTTACTTCTCCGACTTCGCCTCCCTTCCCGGCACGATCACGCACGGGATGTGGTCCAGCGCGGCTACGCGCCGCTTCGTCGAGACGGTCGTTGCTCAGGGACACCCAGAGCGCGTGCTGCGGTGAGTTTTCACATGTTCGCTCGTCGACAACACAATACTGACTTGCATGCAGATACAATGTGGCCTTCGTCGGCATGGTCCTCCCACAGGACAAGCTCACGGTCAAGCTCACTCATACCTGCATGCGTGACGGCAACATGGTCGTCGCTGTTACGACTGTCAACGAGGCCGGCGAGAAGGTCATTGAAGGCGTCGCCGAGGTCGCCCAGCCCACCACCGTCTATGTCTTCACTGGCCAGGGCTCCCAGGAGCCTGGCATGGGTATGGACCTCTACAACTCGTCGCCTGCCGCCCGTGCTGTCTGGGAAGCTGCCGACACCCATCTGCTCGCCGTCTACGGCTTCTCGATCGTCGAAATCGTCAAGGACAACCCGAAGAAGAAGATCATTCATTTCGGCGGTATCAAGGGCCAGGCGATTCGCCAGCGGTATATGGACATGACATACGACACCACGGACAAGGACGGCAACGTCAAGACTCTGCCTCTCTTCGCCGACATCAATGTCCGCACTCCCCAGTACACATTCAGCCACCCTGGCGGCCTCCTTTTCGCAACGCAGTTCGCTCAAATTGCGTTGGTCGTGACGGAGCGCGCTGCCTTTGAAGACATGCGCTCGAAGGGCTTCGTTCAGCTCGACGGCGCTTTCGCTGGTCACTCGCTTGGCGAGTACTCCGCCCTTGCCTCCATCGCTGACGTCCTCCCCATTCCTTCCCTCGTCGACGTCGTGTTCTACCGTGGTATCACCATGCAGCGCGCTGTGGAGCGCGACGCGCAGAACCGCTCGAACTACGCGATGTGTGCCGTCAACCCCAGCCGCATCTCGAAGACCTTCAATGACGCTGCTCTTCGTGAGGTCGTGGATACTATCTGCAATCGCACCGGATGTCTCTTGGAAATTGTGAACTTCAACGTCGAGGTTAGTATCTTGTATAACGTATGTCGTATAATATACTGACGCGATATCGTAGGGTCAACAATACGTGTGCGCTGGAGAGCTGGTGGCTCTGCAGACCTTGACGAACGTCCTCAACTACCTCAAGGTCGAGAAGGTCGACATCGGGAAGGCTAGTGTGCACATATGCTGTTACTGCTGTTTGGTGCTCATAATTTTCCTTTAGTTGACGGAGAAGTTCAGCATCGAGAAAGTCAAGGAGATGCTCGGTGATATCGTGGATCACTGCTACCAAAGCGCCCTGGATCTTCAGAAGTCCGAGGGTTACATCAAGCTCGAGCGCGGCTTCGCCACGATCCCGCTTCCCGGTCTCGACGTGCCGTTCCACTCCCGTTACCTCTGGGCTGGCGTCATGCCGTTCCGTGCCTGTAAGTTGACTTTGACCTCACCTTTTTGACGCCTTAGATCCCAATTCTCTTGTTTTCAGACCTCTCGAAGAAGATAAACGCCGCACAGCTCAACCCTGACATGCTGGTGGGCAAATACGTGCCGAACTTGATCGCGAAGCCGTTCGAAGTGTCCAAAGAGTACGCACAGATCATCTACGACCAGACGTCCTCGCCTCGGCTTTCCAAAGTCCTCCGTAAATGGGACGAGGAGAACTGGGGCGCAGCCGAGCAGCGCCAGAAACTTGCCTACACCATCCTCGTCGAGCTCCTTGCCTACCAGTTCGCGTCTCCCGTTCGCTGGATCGAGACCCAAGACCTTCTCTTCACTTCATACAACTTCGAGCGGCTCATCGAGATCGGCCCCTCTCCGACCCTCACGGGCATGGCGACTCGCACGCTCAAGGCCAAGTACGAGGCACATGATGACTCCACAACGCGCGCACGTCTCATCCTCTGTCACTCCAAGCATGGCAAGGAGATATACTATTCCTTCGAGGACGAGCCGGAGGCAGCCGAAGAAGACGCATCTTCCGAGACGCCAGCCGCCGCGTCCGCCCCAGTAGCCGCCGCCGCCGCCGCCGCTCCTGCCGCTCCTTCAGCAGGACCTGTCGCAAGCATTGAAGACGTGCCCGTCCGTGCCGTGGACATTCTCGCGACCATCGTTGCCCAGAAGTTGAAGAAACGACTCGAGGAGATCCCACTGTCGAAGTCGATCAAGGACTTGTCAGGCGGCAAGTCAACACTCCAGAACGAGATCCTCGGCGACCTCCAGCTCGAGTTCTCGTCTGCACCAGAGAAGGGCGAGGAGCTTCCTCTTGAGGAGCTTGGCTCTTCGCTGGCGAACGGGCACTCGGGGTCGCTCGGCAAATACACGTCTGGTCTCGTTTCACGTGTGATTGGAGGCAAGATGCCTGGCGGGTTCAATCTGTCGGCTGTGAAGAGCCATCTTGCAAAGACCTGGGGCCTTGGACCCTCTCGTGCAGACTCCGTGTTACTCGTCGGCACGACGATGGAACCTGCGAAGCGCCTTGGATCGGAAGCGGAGGCGAAGACATGGCTCGACTCCGTCGCCGCTGTCTACGCTCAACGCGCTGGTATCACCCTTTCGTCCGGGGCTGCTGCGGGAGGTGCAGGAGGTGGAGCTGGGGGGGCTGTCATCAACAGCGAGGAGTTCCTCAAGTTCCAGGCCGAGCAAGAGGAGTTCGCTGCTCAACACGTCGAATTGTATATGCGCTACCTCAAGCGCGACTCGCGCGCCGGCAATATCCTGTACGACAAGGAGAAGGCGAACTCCACTGCCCTTCAAGCGAGACTGGACAGTATCTCGCGTGAGCACGGCGACACGTACATCGACGGGATTCAGCCAATTTTCGACGTCCTCAAGGCTCGCCACTTCGACTCCTCGTGGAATTGGGTTCGACAAGACGCTCTCCTCATGTTCTACGACATTTTGTTCGGTCGCCTTACAACTGTCGACCGCGAAATCACCGCCCGGTGCATCGCGATTATGAACCGCGCTGATCCCGAACTCATCACCTACATGCAATATGTGATCGATCAGGTTGACGCCTCCCGCAGCGAGACTTATTCGCTAGCGAAGGTGTTCGGGCAACAGCTCATCGACAACTGCCGAGAGGTTGTAAGTCAGGCGCCGCTTTACAAGGATGGTGAGTTGTTTTCGGTCCCTTTCTAGATGGCGCTCACTGACGCAAGTTCATCAGTTACTTTCCCGACGGCGCCGCACACCGAAGTCAACGCGAAGGGTGACATTGTGTATTCTGAAGTCGTCCGCGAGAACGTTCGCAAACTCGAGGCATACGTCGAGGAGATGGCGAGTGCTGACCACATTTCTGCTTCGGTAAACATCCAAAAGATCCAGGACGACGTCTTGAAGCTCTGGAACGTTGTCAAGTCCCAGCCCGAGATCACCGACGACCAGAAGAATCGCATCAAAGCTCTTTACGACGGCGTCGTCCGCTCCCTTCGCAAGAACCCGGAGACGCGCTCGCGTCCCGGCACACCTCGCAGCCGCCGCTCATCGTCCCAGTTCCTGCGCCCTCAGATCTCTGGCATTGCATCCGTCTCTGCCGACAAGATTCCTCTCCTTCATCTCAAGCGAAAAGTAGGCACCAACTGGGAGTACAGCAGCAACCTGACTGGGGTTTATCTGGATGTTCTGCACGAGATTGCCACTTCTGGGACGACGTTCAAGGACAAGAACGCCTTGCTCACTGGCGTCGGTAAAGGTTCGATTGGCGTCGAGATTCTGAAAGGTCTCCTGTCTGGAGGCGCTCATGTCGTGATCACCACGTCGCGTTACAACCGGGCCAGTGTCGAGTTCTACCAGGGCATCTTCCAGCGCTTCGGGAGCAAGGGGTCTGCGCTCACTGTCGTGCCCTTCAATCAGGGCTCGAAGCAGGATGTGGAGGCCCTCGTTGACTACATCTACGCGACTCTTGGCCTCGATCTTGATTACATCCTGCCGTTTGCTGCTGTTCCGGAGAACGGTCGTGAAATCGACGGCCTCGACGACAAATCGGAACTCGCCCATCGGATCATGCTGGTCAACCTGCTGCGGTTGCTCGGCGCGGTCAAGTCGAAGAAGGCAAGCCGTCATTTCGTGACTCGCCCGACTCAGGTCGTCCTGCCTCTATCACCAAATCATGGTCTGTTTGGTAACGACGGCTTGTACTCTGAGTCAAAGATCTCGCTGGAGACGCTATTCAACCGTTGGAACTCTGAGAGCTGGAGCGAGTACCTCTGCTTGGCGGGCGCTGTCATAGGGTGCGTACTTAATTTTCGCAGTTTCTCGTATGGCAAGCTTACTATCGACGCAGATGGACGCGCGGCACCGGCCTTATGGATGCGACGAACATGGTTGCTCAGGGCATAGAGACTCATGGCGTCCGCACCTTCTCTGCCAAGGAGATGTCTTTCAATATCCTCGGTCTTATGCATCCCCTTCTCTTCAGCATCACGCAAGTCGAGCCCATCTGGGCGGATCTGAGCGGCGGGATGGATCGTGTGGCTGACCTCGCCGACATCTCGAACCGTGTTCGCACGGATCTCAACAAGAAGGCCGAGCTTCGGCGCGCCATCGCTCGCGACAACTCCGCAGAATTCAAGGTCATCAACGGCGTCGAGGCGGAGCGCGTCCTCCAGACAGTCAACGTCACCCCGCGTGCCAACTTCCGTTACGAGTTCCCCACTCTTGAGCCAGCTTCGGCTCTCGAGGACCTCGCGAAACTCCGTGACGTCATCGACTTGGACAAGGTCGTAGTCGTCACTGGTTTCGCTGAGCTTGGTCCCTGGGGCAGCTCGCGCACGCGCTGGGAGATGGAAGTTCGAGGCCAGCTCACACTCGAGGGATGCATCGAGATGGCCTGGATGATGGGCTACATCAAGCACTTCAACGGCCGCCTCAAGGACAATTCCCTGTACGTCGGTTGGGTGGACGTGAAGACCGGAGAGGCTGTTGACGACAAGGACGTTCGAGGAAAGTATGAGGCTGATATCCTCGCCCATGCCGGTGTACGCCTCATCGGTGAGTACTTCGTCTGGATTGCATCTCACTTTCTGAATATCTTTTTTTCCGCCTTTCACAGAACCGGAGCTCTTCCGCGGATACGACCCCAAGCACAAGGTGTTTAACCAAGAGATGGAGCTGGTTCACGACTTGGAATCTCTGGAAGTCTCTGACTCCGACGCCGAGAAGTTCAAGAAGGAACATGGCGAGAAGTGCGACGTATGGGCCGGCGAGGGCGGCCAGTGGTTCGTGAAGTTCAAGAAGGGTGCTCGTATCATGGTGCCGAAGGCGTTCACCTTCAGCCGTCAAGTCGGCGGCCAGATTCCAACAGGCTGGCACGCCGGCCGCTATGGTATCCCGGAAGACATCGTCGCTCGTACTGATCGCATGTCTCTCTGGGCTCTCGTCTGCGTGGCTGAGGCCCTCAACGACGCGGGCATTACTGACCCTTATGAGCTCTACGAACACATGCACCCCTCCGACGTCGGAACCAGTCTCGGTAGCGGCATGGGTGGTATGGAGTCTCTCGCGAAGATGTTCAAGGATCGACGCGACGAGAAGGAGGTTCAGAACGACATCTTGCAGGAGACGTACGTTCTGTCAGTCATTCTTTTGGTTCCCAGCTTACCTTTGTACCCAGTTTCATCAACACGACTGCGGGGTGGGTGAACTTGTTGTTGCTATCGTCGAGCGGCCCTGTGAAGATCCCTGTTGGTGCCTGGTGAGAATCATTTTTGATACAACCGTGCACACCCACTAACGATGCACATATAGCGCCACAGCCCTTCAATCCCTGGAGATCGCTTCCGACAGCATCCTGTCGGGCAAGGCCAAAGTCATGATCGCTGGTGGCTTCGACGATCTTTCTGAAGAAGGCTCGTACGAGTTCGCGAACATGCAAGCAACGAGCAATTCCGAAACCGAGTTCGCCATGGGCCGCGAGCCTGCTGAGATGTCCCGGCCTACCACAACGACTCGCGCAGGCGTATGTGTTGTTCACTTCCTTTCCAACATGTGAACTGACGCGAATTTGTAACTAGTTCATGGAGGCACAGGGTACCGGCGTGCACATCGTCATGAGCGCTAAGACTGCAATTGAGCTTGGTGCCCCAGTTCGCGGTATCCTGGCGTTCACATCTACTTCTACGTATGTTCTTCCGTTCTACTTCATGTTTCTGCATGTGGCTGACTCGAACGATCAGGGATAAGGCTGGTCGCTCCATTCCTGCGCCGGGCCGCGGCGCTCTTACCGTCGCTCGTCAAGTCCCCTCCAAGTTCCCGCTGCCGATCCTCGACCTCTCCTACCGCGCCAGGCAGATTTCCTTCCGTCGCAAGCAGATTGCCGAGTGGCTCGCTCACGAGCAGGCTCAACTGAAAGAGGAACTCGACTATCGCCAGAGCCAAGGGGACACGCCTGACGAAGACTTCTTCACGACGCGCCTTTCGGATTTGGAAGCTGAGGCCTCTCGTCAAGAGAAGGATGCCCTTGCGACGTACGGCATGCTCGAGGGAGCTGATCCGCGTGTCGCTCCCATCCGTCGCGCATTGGCTGTCTGGGGCTTGACCGCCGACGATCTTGGTGTGCTGTCCATTCACGGAACGAGCACGGGTGCCAACGAGAAGAACGAGACGAGCATCTGGAACGACATCCTTGGCACGATTTCCCGCACGCCGGGGAATGCCATACCTATCATGGCGCAGAAGAGCCTGGTTGGACATTCCAAGGGCGGGTCAGCAGCGTGGCAGATGGCCGGTCTCTTGCAGACTGTGTACAGCGGCATCGTCCCGGGCAATCGCAACAACGACAACGTGGACGCCAACTTCCAGAAGCATTCGTACCTCATGTTCCCGTCGAAGACCATCCACACTGACGGTATTCGCGCTGGTGTCATGGTAAGTGTCTTGTTGTGCCTGGTCTTATTCGTCGCTGATGACAGCGCTAGTCGTCGTTCGGGTTCGGTCAAGTCGGTGGTACTGCCGTTGTCGTCCATCCTCGGTACCTCATGGCGGCGCTCGAGCCGTCGGTGTACGAGGCGTACAAGGCCCGCAACGCTGCTCGCTACCTCAAGTCATACAAAGCCATGTCCGAGATGATGATCACGAACTCGCTGGTGAAGATTAAGGAGGCACCTCCGTACTCCAAGGAACTCGAGGGCCCGGTCCTGCTCAACTCACTCGCTCGCGCGACCCTTAACAAGAAGACAAACAGCTGGTCGTACGCGGAGAAGCAAGAGACTACGATCAAGCCCAACCTCGCCAACGTCAAGGCGATTGAGGCTTCGCTGAACGCTTCTCCGTCCACAGCTGGCGTCGGTGTTGATCAGGGTGAGTTGGCCTATAGTACTCGTTTTGCAGCCCATGCTGATCGTCTTTTGACAGAACTGATTTCGTCCGTGCCCTCTGGGAACCCCACATTTGTCGCTCGTAACTTCACGGACGCCGAGATCGCGTACTGCCGCTCGCAACCCTCAGCTCAGGCGTCGTTTGCCGCTCGCTGGGTCGGGAAGGAGGCTGTCTTCAAGTCGCTGGGTGTGTCGTCCAAGGGTGCTAGCGCATCGTTGAAGGATATCGAAATCCTGCCCAACGAGACCGGTGCGCCCGAGGTCACGCTTCACGGCGATGCGAAGGCAGCCGCGGAGAGCAAAGGCATCGCAAAGATCCTCCTGTCGTTGAGCCACTCTGATGTACGTCTGTCTTCGCTTTCTCTCTGTAATTTGTTGCTCACATTTTCCCTTTCCAGACCGTCGCTATTGCTTTTGCGCAGGCTTCTTCTACATGATCTTTTTGGCGTCGACTACGTTTCTGCCTGTAATGATACTTTCTCCCCTCACGTTTGATATCGCATACCAACCATTCTGTTGTTCGACTGCTTCTCTACGAATGTAAAATCAATCATACTCTACGATAATTGCAATAGAATTCCTTTCATCCATCTAGCTACTCGTTGTTGACAAGATGCAACAGCAGTTTTTAAGATCGTTTCTTGGAGGGGAAAAGTGATTTAAGCGGCATATATTTGAGGTATAAACCAAGCAACAGTATATGTATGCACATGGACTAACACTACTAATCCAAAGAGTCCAAAGACAGCCTTCCTGACATCCTCGCAGTGATATCGCGCTTGGCGTCAAGCAGGTTTGCCCGAGTTTGGCGCTTGCGGCGTCGACGAACTTCATATTCATCTGTGTCCTCTTCCCAGTGATAGGCTCGTGTGCGCGTACGAAGCGTGCGCTTGTCTGCTGTGAGTTAAAATCAGCATCTGACCCGTAATTATGTGTGATGTGGACCTACCATCTTCTTTTACAACAATAAAATTGCGAGGCATCAACTGTGGTGAACGTCCGTCGGCCCGCCCACGGCGTGTCTGTGCGACTCCCCGAGTCTGCGCTCGCAAGTTTGGGGAAGAGAGCCTCCTGCCGTTCTGAAACGAGCGCACCGGCCGCGTCAGGTCCTTCAGGAAGACGGAGAGGCGCCGCTGGCGCGGCGCCGTCACGCTCCGCGTCTTGAGGATAGAGAGCCCAGGGCGGGCAGTATCCTGATGGTGGTGCGGCGAGCGAGGTCCCGCGTCATAATGTAAGTCAAAGAGCTCCTTCTCATCCTTGGTAACCGGCAAGGAGTTAAAGCGTCCACGCCCTGTAGGGCTTTGTGCGTTCCAGCGCACATGGAGAGTCTTATGAATGTCCGTGTCCGCCTCCGTCAAATCGACTTCCTTCGCTCGCTCGAACAGGCGTGAGACCCGCGGGCTTGGGGAGGGAACCATGTCCCGCAACTTGCCGGTAACGGTGCTGATGTGCAGACGAGGGCGGGGAGGACGGAGGCTCGTGTCGAAGGGGTCTGACGTCTGAGCGAAATCGGCGAAATGGGTCTGCACCAGAGGCGACGAGCTCATGCAGGAGTGATTAAGGGTGGACTTATTGGTGGCCGTCATTGTGGATTATGAGCGATGTTTTGGAAGTGATGTGGTGATGGAAGGAAATGCTAGTTGTGGTGAATATTGAAAAGTGAAGACCTGAAGAAGAATATGATGCGTTGTGAGTCTGGAGATAGAAGTGATAAGAGGTCAACCGGTGATGAGGGGTTATGGCGCAGTGGAGGAGGTTTATATAGGTGAGAAGCCTTGTCTCGCTCAGAGTGAGTGAGGTGCGGGTAGGTGTGCGGGTAGATGTGCGGGTAGGGTGCGGGTAGGGTGCGGGCAGCATCAAAATGCACAGCATCTTGTACTTAGCGTTTTGCGGCTCGATGCCAGTCACCTAGCGGAGTCGTGAATGGGCCAGAGGCAACATCGTGGTGGTAGATGTAGTAGAGCAGTCACGGGTCGGCGTCTCACTTCTGCCGACGATCACGTGCTTTGCGACTTGTCGTCGCTCGTCGCTGGGTTCGACAACGTTGACCGTTGACCTTCCTACTGCTGTCACCATATATGCTTCGAGTCTACGGGGTGCCAAAACGGAGACAAAATATACTGGTCCTCACCATGTTGACACGTCAGCAGCCTTGCTCACAACACAGCTATCGGGCCTCGACTTGATTGCTTTCTATTGGGTGATGTCCACAAGTCAATCTTTCCGATGACTCACGGACTCGTGGCGGTCACCGGAAGTCGTCCAGGTGATTTAGGCGGGCCGGACTCGAGCTCGATTCTGCCAGGGCTGCAGGATACAACACCACCATGCCCGAGTTTCATCCTGTACCCCTTCTGCTGCTGGCCCCGATGAACGTCCGACCGCGCAGCCACGCTCAGCTGACGATTATTTTGGCCATCTTTCGCGCTATCTTAGGTGGTTTCTAAAATAATCCCATGCGAAGGTGCCGACGAAGGTGCCGACGCGTGTGGGCCGCGTTGTCACGTCTCGAGTTTCGCCGCGAGCAACTGGACATTTCAGTATAAATGAAGGGACAACAGCGGATGGTTGAAATCAAGACTCACTTCCACAAAATGGCTATAACGAGTCTGGCAACGTCGCTTTCCGCGCTAGTGCTGCTCGCTTCGCTTGTATCTGCGCAATCCGCTGTCTACGGCCAATGTAGGCATCTTCTTTATCGCAACGCTCTGACTCTAACGACTTCTCGCTGAACAGGCGGCGGCACGGGTTGGACAGGCCCTACTACATGCGTCTCCGGCAGCGTCTGCACATACTCCAACCCGTACTATTCGCAATGCCTTCCGGTGTGTCTGCTCAAGGCTTTCTCTCGCTAATCTGCCTGCTCAACCTTCTTTCAAGGGGTCCGCTTCATCAGGGTCTAGTAGTAGTGCCAGCTCGTCCACTGCCTCGTCGGGCGCTACACCCACCATTTCTGGCGGTCTCCCAGGCGCAACGGGCACCGGAAAGCTTCATACCGTCGCGAAGGCCGCCGGTAAAACGTACTTTGGATCCGCGACGGATAACCCAGAGCTTACGGATTCCCCCTATGTCGCCATTTTGAGCGACAACACGATGTTTGGGCAGATCACCCCGGGCAACAGCTGGAAATGGGTTGGTATTTTAGTGCCAGGAATCGAGCAGTCTGACTCATGCAAGTGTAGGATGCGACTGAGCCGAGCCGCGGAACGTTCACGTTCACGGCCGGTGATGCAATTCTCAGCCTCGCTCAAAAGAACAGCCAGCTGCTCCGCGGTACGCATTATTGGTTTCCGGTGATCATTTATCTGATTTTCCGCGCCTCCAGGTCACAATTGCGTCTGGTACAATCAGCTCCCAAGCTGGGTTACAAGTGGCAACTTCGATGCCGCGACGCTGCAGAGTATCATCACCACGCACTGCAGCACCATCGTAGGGCATTATAAGGGCGACACGTAAGTGAGGGATTGTTGTATACGAACTGCAGCAGCTCATCGCATCCTTTGATTCAGTTGTAAGTCTCCAGTTTGATGCTAATTGAACTGTTCACTCAAAGTCTGGGTTTTGCAAGACTCTTGGGACGTCGTCAACGGTTTGTTCACTTTCCTTACTCACAAGATGTCTTCGTCATCGGTCAATTTGTTCAGAGCCCTTCAACGATGACGGCACATGGCGCACGGACGTCTTCTACAACACGCTGAACACCTCGTATGTTGCGACGGCTTTGAATGCTGCCAAATCCGCCGATTCTGCCACTAAGCTGTACATCAACGACTATAACATCGAGACCGCAGGTGCGTATCTCGACATGGAGCTCCACAGCACCCTAAACACACTCCCATCCACTAGGCGCCAAATCCACTGCTATGCAAAACCTCGTAAAGTCACTCAAGAGCGCCGGCACGCCCATTGACGGTGTCGGCGTGCAGGGGCACCTCATCGTCGGCGAGGTCAGCAGCATGACGTCCAACCTTGCAGCGTTCACCGCGCTCGGCGTCGAGGTCGCGATCACGGAACTCGACATCCGCATGACGCTGCCCGCGACGGCTGCGCTGTACGCGCAGCAGAAGACAGACTACCAGACCGTCATATCGTCGTGCCAGGCTGTCGCTAAATGCATCGGCGTCACGATTTGGGACTACACGGACAAGTACTCGTGGGTGCCGGCAACGTTCTCCGGCCAGGGTGGTGCATGCCCGTGGGATGCGGTGAGTGTGCTGCGCGCTGAGGAGTTGAGTCGTGCTGACATTGCGTCCCAAGTCCTTGTTGAAGAAGCCCGCGTTCGATGGTATTGTGAACGGATTCCAAAGTTGAGTAGTATATGTACACGGCAAGCTTTTGTATGTCGCCTTCTGGGTGCCTGGAAAATGGGGACACCGATCACAACGAGCCCAGTTTACACGCTGGTGACGGCGGGTAGTCCCTCAATCGCGATTTTCACTGGGACCTTCGGTCTATGACCTGACTTCGATTTTGCTTTACTTCCGGCGGCGGAGATCTGTGCGCTGGGGCACAGATTTCTAGAAGCGAGAACGCATTCGTTGCATCTTGGCGCATCAGGCCTACATACAGTCTGTGCCGACAACAAGTTCGTTCGTTCGAATACGAACTGTACCAATTAAGCCCACTGACCTGACCGAAGCCGACTAAGACGTTATTGATGTCTGGCCATAGTTCGGCGGGCATCCAGGACTCCAGGTTGTATCTGATAAACCTCACGGCTCCGTTCAGATGCCTCTTGATTTGTTTGGTCAGTATGTGCGTACCGGGTAGCCTCGGGTTTCGTCGTGGCAGGTTGGTGCCATCTGAGTCGGTTCGTGTTTCTGTGTATGTGGGTATCGACGCCGATGCCAACGTTTCTGCGTGACAGGCGGTATTAGATGAACCGTCGTTAAGATCAGGAAAGCAGTCATTCCTACATTTTCCATGCGAATTGCAGGATGAGAAAGGCCATCTTCGGCCCGATGCCTTTTATGGAGCAGAGCTCCTCGATCGTCTTGGGTACCTCCGAGTCGAAGCGGTCGCGAAGGTCTTGTGCTGCCTGTTTAATGTATCTAACAAATTGTCGTGTTAGAAGAGATCGGTGGGAGGGAATGGAAAATGTGACGCCGACTTCGTCTTGCTTTGCCAGAAGCCGCATTTGTTGATGGCGCCCGCGACTGTGCTCGGGCTTGCAGAGATTATCGCGTCGACGCTCATCGTGCCTCCAACAGCGTTCTGCAACTTCGCCACAGCAGCGTCGACGACCTCGTCTTTCGTTTGAGACGACAGCATGAGCGAAACAAGGGTGATGAAACGCTTGTTCTAAGCCGAAAGCTCAGTCACCTTGCATGCAGCTAGAGATTTCAGCTTACCTTGGGATCATTTTCCTTCAGGTGCGCCATGTCGCACCCCATGGTGTCGACGGGCGCGTCGATGCGAGACCGCATGCCCTTGATGGCGTCGTAAGCTTCGCGCCAGCCTACTGGCTCAGGTTGCGGCTCCTTCACGGCCTTGTGTACAAGTTTCGGTGGTATCTTCGTGACCCCGAGGCTCCGAACGGTAACCGTTTTCTTGGAGGGTGGAGAGTGTTTTGGTCTACCAGGAGCAGCCGGACGGACGATGTCCTCCAAGTCCTGCAGGGCGTCTTCACGTCGCACCTTCAGACGTTTGGAACGGCGCAGTGACGAGATGGAAGTGCCCGCCTCGGCGTTTCCTTCCAAAAGATGTGCATCCAAGATCTCGTCACGGGGAGAAGCCAGCAAAGAGAGATGGGGTTCCGTAACAGCGGCCCTTTTCATGGCGTGGAACTAAGGAATCGTGGAGGATGGCGGATGGCCAGTGTAATTGCCTTAGTCCGACACGTCGAACTGAGTGGGACGTAGCAGAAACAGAGGCGCTGGGCCGCTGGCCACCTGAGAGGCCAGTTAGTCAAGTCTACGCGAGTGGTTGGGTACAAATGACCGTGGGACACTTTGTGTGAGACACGGCAGGCAAAGGGTTCGCGCCATTTCCTTCACTAATTTACTTTCGCGTCTTTCACATTGAAAATCCCGCTGCGCTGCAGCCCCGACCGTCCTTACGTTCTGTCCTCGTCGCATAGACACTCGTAACCATGTCTGACTGGGGTGAGGACTTTGCACCGATATTTGAGCCCACATACCGCCCGATTGATATGCTAACGCCCGACGACCTCTAGACGACTCCGATGCTGAGGTCAAACCCGCACCGGTGCCCAAGAAAGTAGCCAAAACGAAATGGGAGGGCGAAGACGAGGAGGAAGACGATGAGCCCGTGGTGCGTGCCGTCCGCTCCGCGCGCTGATATCCTACTGATCTACGCGATCGACATATCCCGCACGCTGTACACCACTATCAGAGTGACTGGGAGGCTTCATCCGACGAAGAGAAGCCCAAGGCGGCACCTACTACTGCTACCGTTGCGCCTCCGAAGAAGAAGGGCACGCTGAAAGCGAAGCTCGCGGAGAAGGAGGCGGCGAAGGCCGCACGGCTAGCCGCGGGCGAGGGATCGGACGAGTACGACGAGGATTCAGTGCTGGACCCTCGGGAGAAGGCGCGTCTCGACAGGGAACGCGAGCTCAACGCAGACTTGAAGAACGCGGCTGACCTTTTTGGCTCAACTGCTCTGGGTGGTGCGTCTTACCTGCTCCGCATGCGACTTATGCCCTGACACAACACCCTTGCAGGCACCTCCAGCAAAGAGCTTGACCAGCTCGTGACTGCCAACCCGCGCACGAAGGACGATTTCGCAGCCTTCTCGCAGAACATCATCGAGTTCATCGTCAAGCGGCACCAGGACAAGCCGCTCTACGCGGCCTTCCTCGAGCAGCACGTACGTGACCTCGCCGCACCGCTGCGCGACGTCGAGGTGCGCAAGGTTGCGAGTGGGCTCACGACCCTCGCGAACGAGAAGCAGCGGGAGCAGCGCGACAAGGCGAGCGGCAAGAAGAAGCCCAAGGCCGCGGCGAAGCCGACGTTGGGGACGGCGAAAGTGGGGACCAAGTACGTAGTCTTTTCAAGCCGCATTTGAGAACTGTTTGCTGACTAGGTGGTATGTGCAGATTGGATACGAGTATATACGACGAGGCGTTGGATGACTTCGGGACGGCGGCAGATGATTTTATGTAGCTCTATTTCTGGGGTATAGGTTTTCTGTCGCTCTTTCGACGAGCTAATAAGCTACATTGCCATTTTTTGTCGAGAAGATGTATGTGCCGTGTAGCCTAGATCCCATACGTATCATCATCAGTAGTATCTACTATCTTTAGCGCAAGAACCACTACACGGCTCATGCGCACCGGGGGTGCTGCTATGCCTCGTCTCCGCCATCGTCGCTGAAATCATCCTCATCGTCGTTCGCAACGCTGATCACCCCACCGCCAGTTTTCTCCTTGAGATCGCGCCCTGCTGCTGCAAGCTTCGCACCGAACGCCTTGCGCGCTCCGAAATTCGCGCCGATGTCCCAGATCTGGAGTTTTGCCTTCGAGCCGGCCGCAGCCAGCGTGAGCGGATCGTCCGGCGAGAACGTCGTCGAGAACACCTTGCCCTGTGCATGCGCGCGTGTTGTCAGCACAAAGCCCACATCGCATAGTGACTCCTACGCACCACACCGAGATCCCGGCTGGTCACCAGGCTGACCTGCCGCTTGCTGCCGACCTCCTCGTCTGTCACATTCCACACCTTGACTAATTTGTCGGTGCCGCCGGTCGCGATACAACCGCGTATATGCGGATTCACGTCGATGGACGATGCAGCGCCATCGTGTGCTGATAGCGTGAAGCGAGCAGGCGACGGTTTTGAGAGGTCGCTTGGCAGCGTCCGCGCGTCAAAGTTGAGCACAAGTCCGTTCTCCAAGGTGACCTGCAAACGGCCACTCAGGACTCGTCAAAAAAATGAGAATCAGGAGACGCACGTAGAACGCTTGTGTCTCCCATGGATCCCACCGCAGCGCTTCGACGTCTGCGCCGACTACCGCACCAACACCTGCATCCGGCGCGCGCGAATCAAACACGCGCACCGTGCGATCATAGCTCCCGCTCAAAAGCACCGTCGGATCGCTCGCGTTCCACTGCACCGCCTGCACCTTGTCTTTATGCACGCCATCGAAACTGCGCAGCGCAGCCCCACCCGGACGGCTCAGATCCCAAAGCTTCACCGTGCGGTCCGCGCTCGCACTGGCGAGCATCTGGCGATGCGTGCGGTTCCATGAGAGCGCGAGGACCGCGTCGACGTGGTGCGCAGCGTCTGCGGTGCGCGCCTTCGCCTTTTTGCGCTTCTTCTTGCCTGTGCCTGCGGGCACAGGAACGTGTGCGGCGGTCTTGTCGGGCCGCCCCAGCACGCCGTCGGGGTAGACTGCGTCGACAACGTCGAGCGACCAGATCTCGATTTCAGGATCAAACGTCCCGACGGCGATGTAGTTGCCGAACTTTTTTAGTGGGGTGGGGGTATCTGAGGTGTCCATGGAGTCTTCTGGTATGGAGGATGAAGAGGAGGCAGGCGGGAAGTCGAGCCATTCTAGGCACAGGGGGAAGTTGGGGAGCATGATGTCGTGATGGGCGTATAGGTTCTCGGAGGTCTCGTCGTAGACGTATATCTCGAGCTGCGAGATCTCGTCTTCTGTTTTGGCAGTTACGAGGAGGTTGTCTGAAGGCAGAACTTCGAGCTCTTCGCGCTCGTTTTCGTCATCCTCCTGTGATGCATTTGTGAAGCATTGTTACGTGAGGATGTCGGGGTCGACGTACGTCTTTCAAGGTGATATATGGGTCCTCGTTGTTGTCGCGGTAGTATTGGAGGCCCTTGATGTTACTGAACGGCCCCAGAGCTGGGAGTGCGTCGAAAACAGAGCAAATGACATACTTAAAAACGTACCAACATCACCCAGGTTGTCTTCATCATAGTCGTCAAGATTGTATTTTGACAGATCGCCTTTGGCTTTGTCTGCAGACTTTGCCTTCGCAACAGCGCCGTCCTCGTCCATCGGCTCATCTTCTTCACTTGAGGCTGCACATTCATTGAAGTGAGTGAGATCGAAGAGAAAGCACGCACTCGACCCAGTCCGCATCGTCTCCGTTGCCTTCGCCGTCCTCTTCCTCTTCGACATTGTCCTCATCAACGCCCTTCCCCATCGACATCGCGGCGACATGCGCACGCTCGAGTCCTACGCGGGCATCTTCGAGCTCAATGCGCGCGAGTTTGCTAACACGCTCTAGCTCGTTATCGTCTAGCACGTATTTCGACGGATGTTGGGATGCGACGCCGCGCTTGACCCTGTCCCAGGCGACGTTAGGTCAATCGCGGAGAGGTGGGTCGTACGCACCACGAGACGCAGGAAATGAGGCTGCTCATTGATCGCTCACCCTTCCAGACAGGCTCCTCTGTACGCTAGATGCAAGGACCTGTCAAGTGGTTGTAGTGGGCTGCTAACGGGAGGCGGAGAGGACTGATGTTTTTTCGCGGAGGAAGGGTTAGGGCACGTGACTTACGCTAGGCCGTCTTAGTTCAAGTATTTTTTCTTTTTCAGACAGAATATTCAGTACTGTGACATCGTTGCAACATCAAAAATGAAATTTCGAATTTGTAGTATGTAGGACACAGTACATACAGTATAGTACGTGGGCTTCGTTTAGAGATAGGTGAAATGACACCAGGGCGCCAATAATTGAGTGAATAACGAATGTCCCCCCAGTGGATTATGGAGTGGATTTCGATAAGGTAAATAAGAAATAGTTGCGTTATACTAATACCTGGTCCCATTCGATTATGACAGCTTCACCGAGGCCGTACGACATCAGATCGATAGTCACCTGGTTCACATTTGTGCACCCACGAATGTGGAGCGTCCGAGGTTTTCCAGTCGTTCGTCGGCGCGCGAACCACGGCAAAGCCCAGTCCAACCTCGCCAGCCCGTCAAAGTCCACACGCTCGAACGTGATCGCATCTACGCCCGCAAAGGCCTCCGTGTCCGGAGGGAGCGCCACGAGGAACGCGTGTGCCGCCGCCTCGCGCACCGTGATGCTCCGCAGCAGCGGCATGTGCGCAGAGAGGCCCACCCACTCGACGGCGGCGGCGAGCTCGGGCGTCGCGTGCTCCACGGCGAGCGCGCGCGCGCCGGACATGCCTGGGAACGTGGCGAACAGGTCGCGCAGCGCGTGCAGCTCCCCTTGGCTGTACTGCTCCGAATACGGCGCGATCTTGAACACCATCTGGGTCTGGAGCCGCCGCAGGAGCTCGCCCGTCGCGGCGTCCTGCTCAAATCCTGCACGGATGTTCGCTGGGAGGACATTCGGCGGTTCGCCCCCCGGGAGGCAGACGCGGAGGACTGCATCCGTCACGGTCAGGACGAACGCGCCGGTGGCCCTGGCGCGTAGGTCCACCACCCTGTACGAGATCCCGAGCCCCGCCTGCAAGTCGAAGTACGGACGCATCGCCTGCGCACTCGCGGCAAGCGTCGGCTGCCCGTCCTCCGCGCCGTCCTGCACGCCCGTTGCGTCAAGCACAAAGAACACGCCTGTGTGTGGCAACGCGAGCGAGCCCAGCACGTACATCATGTCGTGGAAGGCGCACGTCAGCGCGAGGATGACGAGGTGCGGCAGGGGCACGCTGTGCGGCGGGCGCGGGATCGGCGGACCGTCGTCGAAGTCGCACTGCGCGTCCGAGTACACGAGCGTGCGCAGCTGCGGCGCCGCGGCGAGGACGTCGAGCAGCTGGTCGGCGGACGGCCAGTCGTACCGGGCCTCGATTTCCAGCGACTCGAGCTGCGGGCCGCGCAGGAGCGGGTTGCTCGGGAGGAGGCTGCACCCCGCGAGCACGAGCGTGCGCAGATTCGGGTGCGGGCGGCCGCGGAAGAGGGTGTCGTCGAGGTCGACGAGCGCCGACGTGAAGTTGAGCTTGAGCGTCTCGAGCGCGGGCGCGTCGGCGGCCTCGAGCGCGTCGAGCACGTCCTCGACGAGGTTGGCCTCGACGCTGTTCTCGCCGACGAGCCCGTTGCCCACGACGAGCGTGCGCACGCGGTCGAGCGCGGCGAGCGCGACGGGCAGCGCTGCGTGCACCGCGGGGTACAGTGACGGCGGGGGCGGCACCGACCACGCGTCCCAGGACGGGTCGCTCGGGACGATGACCGTGAGCGGCAACGGTGCGGAGCGCGCGAGCGCAGCGGCGGTCAGCGCGGCGGACTGCAGGAACACGACGCTCCAGAGCGCCTTGTGCGCGTGCGCCGCGGCGCGCCAGTGCGCGCACACCTGCGAGATGGTCACCACGTCGGTGGGCTTCCGCCAGTGCGCGCCCATGTCGTGTGGCGGAATCTCGGTGTCGATGGTGGGGGAGGTGGTGAGGTAGCTGAAGATCCGTTGGAGGGTCTCGACGGGGAGGTGCGCGATGGGGCACGGCTGGTGTGGGAGGGATTCAGATAGATGTGCAAGCCATTGAGGTGGGTCTTCGGCGTCCATGGGCGAGGCGAGAGGGTGTCTCTCTGCACCGGATCGGGTTCCTTGTCGTTGCAGGCTTTGAGTAGACTGGTCACCAAGTCTTTATGAAGCTAAGCGACGAGCAAGCAAAGTACTGCTTCATACAAGGCTTTGAGGTCTCCGACTCCGTTGTTGTTGATTATCGTTGGATCAAAGTCGGCCAACGCTACGAGTAAGTCAACAAAGCACGTTGCGCCGCCACTGCTTTATATTGCACGCACCAAAATGCGTCTTGTCCAAGCACACTATTACCAGAAGTTATGTCGCACCGGGGATTCTGCCAGCGCTAGGGAGAAGTCAGCAAATAATCAATCATTTTCAACGCAGTCGCGCGCCTTCTCTTGGCCTCGGTTATGTAAGCGCATTGCGAAGTCTAAGCTAGCCTGAGCTGCGACTTGACTGCAACTCAAGTATTTCATCGACATCTCACGGGCCTGCATGCGCTGCGGTGTCAAATAATGCTACTCGGATCCCTGCATCCTTTACATTCTGTGCTCTTTGCCGTCCTTGGCCACTACTTACCAGCTGATTGCCGCGTCTCACGCGTCTCTCGTCACATTCTGGTTGGCATCATTTCGAAGAGACAATATGCCGGCGTCTTTGAACGAGCAGACCTCGACCACTGGCAGCTTCCTCGCCCTGAAGGCCCCTGATATTTGTAACACGCTCAGTCAGCACAAGCGCCTTGCGCTCTCAGTCATCCTTGGAGAGCTTTCTTCGCCTCCAAATCCATGGTGCAATGGGATATTGGCTTGTGCAGATCGATATCTCGCCGTCTGTCGGCGATTTTGATGGCGTGCGCCAGCGCTTTCGCCCATCTACGGAGCTCGTGTGGGACGCAGAATTCCTCTTCAGGTAGGATCGCCGGAAGTTATTGGTGAGTAAGCCCCCTAATTTCTGTGACGTCGGCGGATAATGAAAGCGTCGCAGGGCCTCTGTTTGCATCCGATAAAGTGCACTTCCAACAGCGCTATTCTCAACCAACATATCTTCTTCCTCCTCATCAAGTAAATCATGTCGACCTGGACTCTGGAAACCACCGCCGAAGACGCAGCCATCGCCTTGCGCGACGAAATCCGCGGCAAGAATGGTGCGCGCGACTCCACCACGCCCTTCATGCGTCTTGTCCTGACCCTGAAGTGTTGCAGTGATCGTCACTGGCGTAAGCCTCAAGGGCCTCGGTGCGGAGACTGTCAGGGTGCTCGCGCCATACGCAAAGACTATCATTCTTGCGGGCCGCAGCCAAGCGAAGTGAGCAGCTTGTGCTCGGACAGGATGCCACAGCTGAGGTGTTGGGACCACAGGATCGACGAGACCATCGCAGAGGTCAAGAAAGAAACACCCTCCGCGAACTTGAAGAGCGTGATCCTCGACCTTGCGTCGCTGGATTCTGTCAGGAAGGCCGCAGCCGACGTCAACACTCTCGGCCTCCCAATCCACGTCAGTTCTCATCCTCATGCACCTGTAGCCCATTGATGCCACGCTGAATGAAATATGCTTACAGGTGATAATCAACAACGCCGCCTCGCCGCAGCCACCCACGCTCACGAATACCGTGGACGGCTTCGAGACGCAGATCGGCGCAAACCATCTCGGGCACTTCCTGTTTAATGCGTTGATCTTCCCCGCCGTGCTCGAGGCGGCCAAGGAGGACAAGGGCTTCGCGCCGCGCGTCGTCAGCGTGTCGAGCGGTGCGCATGCTTTCCGTGGAGAGATCAACTTCGACGACCCGTGGTCCCAACGGATGGAGACCTATAGTGCGTCCCGCCAGCCTACCGTCAATTTCCCGCGAGTGCACTGACTGGGCACGTACGCAGATAAGACAGCCGCGTACGCGGCGTCGAAGACGGCGAACATCCTGTACACGCGCCGGCTCGCGAAGTTGTTCAAGGCGCACGGTGTGCTCGCGTTCTCCTTGTCGCCGGGCCTCGTGCGCTCGACGACGATGGGCGGCGCCGCGTCGGACGCGGAGCTCCAGAGCTTCGGACTGCTCGACGCAGAGGGCAAACCCACGGTCCCGGAGCTGTGGAAGACGCTGGGCACCGGGACGTCTACGTGGGTGCTTTCATTGGGGTGCTGTGGTTCTCTCCGTCTGATTCTGGCGGTTGAGCGTAGGCAGGTCATTGCAGCATTCGATCCGGCGCTCAAGGACAAATCTGGGACGTACCTAGTCGACGGCAAGGACGCTGATGAGCAGCTGGCTCCGTTTGCCCAGGATGCGGTACGTGCCCTGTGGTGCATATACGAATTCGACTGCTTACGAAAAATTACTGCACAGGAAAAGGAAGAGAAGCTTTGGCAGCTCAGTGAACAGGCTGTCGGTCAGAAATTCAGTGCTTGAGCGAGGTCGGAGGACACCGATGACTATTTGGATCGCTTTTAGAACAGAGATTGTGACCGATTTGGAAACCCCCACGTCCCCGGGATGCTTCGGAAGCCTTCGCTCGTCCAGAAGATGAGCTGGTACACACCTGCCAGTGAAAGATATACTGGCGACCCTTTGATCGCATTTCGGAGTCCGTTGCACTACCACGCCACCGTCGATCGGCAACTGCCGTGGCGCTGCCACAGGCCACCTTGATACATAGGAGCTCGAGTCTAAATCCTTTAAATCAACATAAATTGAACTCCAGATTCCTGGTGTGCAAAACGGTGCAATGCTTGTGTATATCAACCTCATACGGATGGCATATACAGTGCGCCACGGTGAATGAAGCACCTCCGCAGCAGACGATCTAGCCAATACGAGCACTTGATCGGTGCTCTTTTACTCCGATCGGTCTGAGCCCTATCCTCCTCCTATCGCGCGGTGGGATTTAATGCGAGTCATCATGGCTGCAGAAAACCGGCGGGTTGCATGTATTATAATCAGAGGTTGACAAAGAAACCGAGAGCGCAAAAGTGTGACGATGTGCGCTGACAGGGCGACTAAGTCTTAGTCCTAGAGGCTGACATCAATTCTGACGCGCGCTGACGAGGAAGCTAACCAAACGACTAGATGCGAATACAGAGGCCTCGCAATTGAGCGCACACGCACGTCCCAGAATCCCAGATGACAGCGGGACGCGACTCTTCGGTGAACAAGCCAGACCTCAATAAAATCCAGAAAAACAGGCTGAGGATATCGTGTGACTGATACTGCGCAAAGAAGCTGACGGTGAGCAAGGTACTGGCGGTGAGCGAGAGGCTGACGGTGAGCGAGAGGCTGACGGTGAGCGAGAGGCTGACGGTGAGCGAGAGGCTGACGGTGGATGAGAGACGGCTAGCGAGAGGGCGTAAGAGGTTGACAAATAGCATGGCCCTACGATGAGCAAGAGGCTGACGGCGAGTAAGAAGCTGACGAAGAGTAAGACCCGACGATTCGACGGAGAACGAGCAGAATGCTGACGTTGAGCAAGGCGCTGACAGTGAGCAAGACGCTGACGCCGCGCTAGAAACTAACGATCAGCAAGGCCCAACGCAAGAGCTTGACGGTGAACAAGAGGCTGACGCAGCGCATATATGCTGACAATATGCTGATGATGAGCAGGTGGCTGACGAGGAGCAAGAACCTGACAGATGCGTGATAGTTAAGCACGAGGCCGACGATGAGCAATGGCTGACGATGAGCAAAACTGTCAGTGCACAAGAGGTGAGCAAGAAGTTGATACTGAGCAACAGCTGACAAGGCTGACAATGAGTAAGAGGCTGACAGTCAGCAAGTGGTTGACACTGCGCAAGAGGCTGACAGCTAGAGAGCTAATAGAGGCTGACAGCGAGAAAGAGGCTGATAGCGGGAAAGAGAGCTGACACTGCTGACGGCGAGCGACAGCGCAAAAGGCTGACGAGGAGCAAGACCCGACGGACGACGAGCAGAATGCTGACGTTGAGCAAGGCGCTGACAGTGAGCAAGACGCTGAAGCTGCGCAGAAAACTAACAATTAGCAACACCCAACGCAAGAGCTTGACGGTGAACAAGAGGCTGATACAGCACATGTGAGAATGAGCAGGAGGCTGACGCGGAGCAAGAACCTCACAGATGTCTGATAGTCAAGCACGAGGCTGACGATGAGCAAACCTGCCACTGCACAAAAGGTGAGCAAGAGGTTGAACTGGCAAGAGTTGCGAGGCTGATAATGAGTAAGAGGCCGACAGTCAGTAAGAGGCTGACAGTCAGTAAGAGGTTGACAGTCAGTAAGAGGTTGTCACTGCGCAACAGGCTGACGACGAGGAAAACTCGACGGTACGCAAGAGGCTGACAGATAGAAAGTGAGAAAGAAGCTGACAGCGAGAAAGAGGCTGACAGCGAGAAAGAGGCTGACAGCGAGAAAGAGGCTGACAGCGAGAAAGAGGCTGACACTGCCGACGGCGAGCGAAAGCTAACGATGAGACAGGCGCTTGACTGGCGCTTCGACGAGAGACACGCACAAGACGTGCAGCAGGGAGCCCAGTGTTGAGTTTGTAACACAGCGCAGAGCAATGGAGTCCGATCCGCAACTAGACAGCCAGCCATCCTCAAGAGCCGCCCAAAGGACTGCAAACCAGACCAGACCAGACCAGACCAGATTCGCAGAAAACATGAAGTATACGAAATCAGACTGCCAAGCCAGCCGCAACCAAGAACTGATCAGGCATGTAGACTGGCAGTAGTCAATTTCGCGACGGCTGGCCATCACCGGACTCAGACTAGACTCGCAGCACGTAATCCGTTGAAGCGTCTGAGACCACTGTTCCAGACCGAGAGCTCGAAGGGATGCAAACAACCGTGACGCGCATACAAGCGGCATGCGAGTGCCCATGAGAGATCCCAGCTGCGGCTTTAGTATGAGCGACATAGGATACAGAGTCCAAAGGCAAAGGACTCTGAGGAGTAGATGGTGGCTGACAGCGAGAGGCTGGCAAGCAGGCGAGAGGCTGGCAAGCAGACACGAAAGGCTGACGAGCAGACACGAAGGGCTGACGAGCAGACGAGGGGCTGACGAGCGAACAAGAGGCTGACGAAGGTAGACAGGGCGGCTGACGAAAAGGGAGAGGCAATAGAGCGAGAGACGTCCGCCGACCCAGTCGATCAAGCAAGCCCAGGGGCCAGATGTGAGCCTAGGGGTTGAGCACTGGACCGGACCGAGAGCTCGAAGGCATGCAAACAACCGTAAGGCGCATACAAGCGGTGTGCGAGGGCCCATGATAGATCCCAGCTGCGGCTTAAGTGAATAAAAAGGCCGGGGTAATGGGGTGGCTGACGGCGAGAGGCTGGCAAGCAGACACAAAGAGCTGGCGGGCTGACGAGGAGCTGACGAGAGGCTGACGAGCAGACGAGAGGCTGGCAAGCAGACACGAAGGGCTGACGAGCAGACGAGCGATGAGAAGCTGACGAGCGTAGACAGGGCGCCTGACGAAAAGGGAGAGGCGATAGAGCGAGAGACGTCCGCCGACGCAGTCGATCGAGCAAGCCCAGGGGCCAGATGTGAGCCTAGGGGTTGACGAAGGACTTTCCAGACCGTAGACAAGCTTCGGCTCGGCGTTTGATCAGCACTTGTGCGGCGCCAGATAGACTCGCATGCAACCTGATCGACAAACGCAGTCAGTCAACTGCGCCGCAGAAGAGAACGTACCGAGCTGCGCGATCGAGAGCTCTCACAATCCCGCCGCTGCGCCTCCCGCACGTGCAAATGGCAGAAGTGGAGTTGACCTGCGCAGAGGATATCGGCGGGCTGCTAGATCGGCGAGGGACGTGAAGGTAGGAGGAAAGGGGAGGCTGTCTCAGACGACGGCTGTCAGGCTGCTCAAATGCGGGCGCCGATGATGCCGACTTCGGCACACAAATAAGCGCCCATGGGCACGCCACCGTCGATCGGCAACTGCCGCTGCACTGCCACACGCCCCCTCACCACTCGTTCAGTGTCCATGCCCTCGCTCACATCCTCTATCATATAGTGGCGGTCGCAGAAGTCGGCAAAGCAGCAACAATTGCCTAGGCGAGACCAACGCCATCCCTCACATGTGTTCGGCGCCTGTCGAATCACAATCACGACTCTTGCACGCTCCGCTTACTGACAGTGGCAAAGCACAATGACCGGAGGGAGAGAGACCTGACGTTCAGTGCACCGAGCTGATCGACGGTCGGGTCGTCTAGGTGCTCGGTCTATCTCCCAGAAAAGTGAGTATCCTCTTGCGTTCCTCCACATTCAAGCACCAAACAGGTACGACCCACCTCACCGGCGAGACGCGCAGGTCATGCGTACCGCTCGGCCGCAGTTGCGCTACTGCATTCATCGCGGAGACGCTTCTTGCGGGGCAGCTGACACGCCCGAATTCGTGCACACAAATTGCTTAGCACGGGGCAATTCTTATTTCGTAACAGCATGACGGGCGGAGCCGTCATTACAGTAGGCATGATGCGGTGAGGATTTGAAGCCGGGTGACATCCGGGCGGGAGATGAGTATGTACGTGAGTGTGCAGTGAGCGCGCCGGGCACCTGTGGAATCCGACGGCCCACGGGAGAAGGCGCAGATGCTCCTGTGCGCAGGGTCTGACAGCATCAGAGTTCTGACTTTTGGAAGTGCACAATAATCCATCACGCGAGTATGTCGCCGCTGACGCTTCCTCAGCCGATCTTGCGTTTGCCGACTCGTCTCGGACGCCACCATGACCTGTGTCCACCCCACCTCTATCCCATGATGCTCCTTGGACCGTCACATGCGCAGCTCATCACCCTGTATAGCTTATTTCACGGATACTTGCGCCGCCCTGTGGCCGCGTCCGTGGATGTTGGAGCATGGCGCGCAGAATTGGAGCATTCGTTTCCATTGCAGCGAGCGATCGACGTGATCGTATCCGCGTCGGACTCATCCGGCACGCATGTACTAGTGCCACCGCTTGTGCTAACGAAAATTGCAGGGTAATAGGCAGCTGCCCGCAAAGCGAGTGTCGATACACGGAGCCGCGGACGCTATCGAGGCGCCCTGCCTGTCGTGTGAGCAACATTCAACATTTGGATCTGCTGGCGGCTGCAGATCCAAGGGTCGCAGGACAACGATAGTTGGGTCGATGTGAAGGAAGAGTCGTGGCAGGATCGTGACATGCTTGCGGGGATAGATGCGGGAGGGGCGGGGATGGTGGGTGTACGGTCAGCGCTGACGACGGACAGGTTCGGAAGAGAGAGGGTCAGATCATCTGTCAAAGGGCGCTAGACAGAGGCCGAACTGGATCAGGAAGGTGTTTACGCCCAGTGTCGTGTTGGAGCTTGGCCATCCACAAGCGGGAAGGGACCAGCGCAGGTCCACGGTTGGCGCGACCAAGCGAACGATGGAGAGAGGGCGCGGTTGTCGAGGCGCGGGCTGTTGGGGGAGATGCGGCGATGGAGACGGGACGGTGAGAGGAATGCGGGGAACTGAATGGGACGTCATGCGGGCCAACCTCCCGGAGAGTTATGCCCCGCGAGATCACTCCTCGCCCCGTGCGACGACGAGAGCGGCGACCCAGCTGAGAGCAGCGACGGCGATGGAGCGCACGCGCCACCGGACAAGCCGCGAAGAGACGGGGGAGCCAGCGGTCGCAACCCCGGCGACGCCCAACGTCTCCACTCTAATTTAGGGGACCCTATATGCACGTGAGAACCCGTCGTATATATATCACTGCTCCAGCCTGTCCCTCACCCAACCCTCCCGCTTTCCCCCTCTCACCATCCACGCCATGTCCACCGACACCGCCAGCCCACGCAACCCCAACGACGACGTCAAGCACTCGCCCCCCATTCCCATCAATGTCCCCGCCGCTCGCAGGCGCTCCATGTCCGTCTCGTCCACAGACAGCTCGCCCAGCTCGCCCCCTGCCCTTCAGACTCCCATCACTCCTTACACACCCGGCTTTGCCCCCTCCACCTCGCCCTCCAGCTCTCCGCTCCTTTCCTACTTCATGAGCACCTCCCCCACAAAGCAGAGCGCGACCTTCCCTTACCGACGGCCTTCGGGCTTTGGCGCCCCGCCTGTATTCGAAGGTACATCCCACCGCCATCTCCGTGGCTCGCTCTTTCTCACCTCGCTTCTCCCTAGATGAGGAGCTCCAGGACCCCAACGAGCCGCCCTCGACCGTCCACGCCCGTCGTGCTTCCACAGCCTGGGCCGGCAACCCCCGCGTCGCCCAGCAACAGGCATCATCGCCCCCCGTCGCCTCGCCCGTGGCCGAGGCCCAGCGCGAGCGCGGCGTCGGAGTCCTTCGACGTCTTTCCCTGAGCGGCGGCTTCAACAGGGTGCGCTTCCTGCCTTCCACTCTCACAGTATGCCCCCGATCTGACGTGCGCTTCGTGCCTAGCCCTTCCTCCCTGGCCTCGCCGCCCGCACCACGTCGCCCCCGCGTCCTTCGACGCCTCCGCCGTCCGCGGTCACCCCGACCGCGCCGACGATGCCGCAGGCCCAGATCGCCCCGCGCGCGGACGGCAGCCCGAAGACCCGCGTGCGCCGCGCCGCGACGCTCAACTCCCGCTCGGCCGAGGCGAAGCACCGCCGCGCGCCCTCGCCCATGGGCGAGCGCATCCTCAAGGGGCACTTCGACGGGTTCAATTGAGTCGATCCATCCCCTTCCCGCGCGCTGTCTATTCGCATCCCCCGGCCTCGCACGCTTCTCGGCCGCCCTCCTACCTCGCTACCTGGATCTGCACATACCCCCACCAGCCCAACCCACCAGCATGCTCGCATCTTCGTCTATCCTTATTCGTCGCCGGACGCTGTAGTTGCTTTGTCAAAATGCGGCGACGCGCCGATCGCGTGCGCCGCGCGGTTATTGTTTCTCGGCTCCGCGCTGTCTATTCCTCGAGGCGCACAACCCAACCCCTGTCCACGATCCGTATGTGCCGGATGCTGTTCGGACTCGCGGCGCGTGGGGAGAGGAATGAAGCCCGTGTCCCCGTTTCAGGTCGAGCGGTATTGCGCTGCCATCATGCTATCCCCTCCACCCATCGTCCCAAGCGCATCCCGCAATTTAACACGCTTCACCGCCGCCCCGACATCCGAGATTTGTGGACAGGGGGTGTAGGCTCCGACCGATCGGAGCACCGCTGAACGGAGCGCGCCGATCGCGCGCTCATCTCGTCTTGTTTATCTGCTGCGGAATTGGCCACCTTATCTATTCGCCGTGCCGCGCACTGTGCCATATTCTGTTCGCCGCGTCCGCGGGTGTATTTGTGCCCGATTGTGCTTGTGCTAGGAGAGGATGATCATATACGTAGTAACTGTTGAGCTATTGGTCTGTGTGTACAGTAATTGATCCATGTGTACGTTGTGTATTTGTGTATAGACACTCGTTTGTTGCTCCGAGTCCTATCGGCTTTCATGTCTGTAAGCTTCAGGACACGAATCTGAGATGGGAGGCTGCCCATGGGCGCTATTCTGCGTGCCGAAGTCGGCATCATCGGCGCCCGTATCTGAGCAGCCTGGCAGCCGTCGTTTGAGACAGCCTCCCCTTTCCTCCTACCTTCATGTCTCTCGCCGATCTAGCAGCCCGCCGATATCCTCTGCGCAGGTCGACTCCACTTCTACCATTTACACGCGTGATCGGACACAGGGAGGCGCAGCGGCGGGACTGTTAGAGCTCTCGATCGCGCAGCGCAGCTCGGGTATGTACGCATCTCTCTTGCGGGCGCATCTGACTGACTGCGTTTGTCGATCAGGTCGACGCGAGCCTGTCTGGCGCCGCAGCACAAGTGCTGATTAAACGCCGTGCCGAAGCTTGTCTACGGTCTGGAAGGCCCTCGTCAACCCCTAGGCTCACATCTGGCTCCTGGGCTTGCTTGATCGACTGCGTTGGCGCACGTCTCTCGCTCTGTCGCCGCTCCCTTTTCGTCAGTCGCCCTGTCTATGTTGGTCAGCTCCTCATCGCTCGTCTGCTCGTCAGCCCTTCGTGTCTGCTTGCCAGCCTCTCGTCTGCTCGTCAGTCGTCTGCTCGTCAGCCCCTCATCTGCTCGCCAGCTCCTCGTCTGCTCCTCGTCAGCCCGCCAGCACTTTGTGTCTGCTTGCCAGCCTCTCGCCGTCAGCCACCCTCTATACTCGGCCTTTGTATTCACTAAAGCCGCAGCTGGGATCTCTCATGGGCCCTCGCACACCGCTTGTATGCGTGCGCCTCACGGTAGTTTGCATGCTTTCGAGCTCTCGGTCTGGTCCAGTGCTCTCAGACGCAATAACGGATTACGTGCTGCGAGTCTAGTCCGGTCAAGGCCAGCCGTCGCGAAAGTGACTACTACCAGGCTGGTATCTCTACATGCCTGATGGTCGCAATTGGCTTGGCAGTCTGATTTTGGTACACTTTATGGCTGTCAGTCTTCGTATGCGGCTTCTGCGAATCTGGTTTGGTCTGGTCTGGTTTGCAGTCCTTTGGCCGATTCGCGACGATGGCTGGCTGTCTAGTCGCGGATCGGACTTCCTTGCTCTGCGCTGCGTTCGTGCCTGTTGTGCGCCTTGTGCGTGTCTGCTCGTCTAAACGCTAGCATCATCGTCATCGCCGTCTGCAGTGTCAGCCTCTCTCTCGCTGTCAGCCTCTACTCGCCGTCGAATTTTGCTCAATGTCAGCCTCTTGCGCAGTGTCAACATCTTGCTCACCGTCAGCCTCTTGCTCATTGTCAGTCTCATGCTCACTGTCAGCCTCTTGTTCACTGTCAGCCTCTTCTTACTCATTGTCAGCCTTGTGAGCCTTTGCTCATTACGACCTCTTGCCACCTCTTGTGCAGTGACAGTTTTGCTCATCCTCGGCCATTGCTCACCGTCAGCCTCGTGCTCACTACCAGACATTTTTTAGGTTCCTGCTCATCGTCAGCCTTCTGCTCATTGTCAACATACTGTCAGCATATATATGCCCTGTGTCAGCCTCCTGCTCACCGTCAACCTCCTGAGTCGGGCCTTGCTAACTGTCAGTCTCTCGCTCCCCGTCAGTCTCTTTGCGCAGCGTCAGCATCTTGCTCATTGGTAGCGCCTTGATCCTCGTCAGCCTCTTGCGCGGTGTCTGCTTACTCACCGTCAGCCTTTTGCTCGTCGTAGGGCCATGCTATCTGTCAGCCTCTTACGCAGCGTCAGCCTCTCGCTAGCCGTCTCTCGCTCATCGTCAGTCTCTCGCGCACCGTCCGCCTCTTGCTCATCGTCAGTCTCTCGCTCATCGCCAGTCTCTCGCTCACCGGCCGCCTCTCGCTCACCATCAGCCTCTTTGCGCAGTATCATCTACACGATCATATCATCGGCCTTTCGTTCTGGATTTCATTCAGAATGAGCATGTTCAACGCTGAGTCGGCCCGCCGTCATCTGGGACTTGCGTGTTCGCTCACTTGCGAGGCCTATTTAGTCGTTTCGTCAGCTTCCTCGTCAACGCGCCAGCTACAGCAAGATCAGTCGTTCCCCTGGGACTTAGACTCAGCCGCCCTGTCAGCGCACATCTCCACACTTTTGCTCTCGGTCTCTATTGTCAACCTCTGATCACAGTACATGCAACCCACCGAGATGGCTCATCGCTTCATTCAATCCCAGCGCCCCATAGTATGCGATAGGAGATGTAGGCTCCGACCGATTGCAATAAGGGCACCGATCAAGTGCTCGTATTGGTTAGATTGTTCTGCTGCGGAAGTACTTATTCATACAGTATCCGCAGATGAGGTTGATATACACAAGACTTGTACCGTTTTTTTTGCACACTAGGGATCCGCAGTTTAATATATGCTTATTACAAGTCTATATTAGTATATACTCTCGTTTTTGCTATGTCATGTTGCAGGAAACTGCCTGTGGGCGCTTATCAGGTTGCCGAAGCCGGCATCGAGCAGCGGGCCGGGCGGATTAAGACAGGGCCACTCCTCTTTCCTCCTGCCTTCATGTCTTTGCGGTTATCCGCCCATCCTCACCAGCGACCTCCACCTCTGTCATAATGGGACGCATGGATCGTGCAGCGGCACGACTGGGCAGAGCTTTCGTTTGTGCAGCTCTGGTACGTCGTGCCACATTCCTCTTGCGGGCTCAGTTGACTGCCTTCTCTATATGACAGATCGACTATTATCTGTCATTGAGTCAGCTACGAGGTCTGGTGGTGGTTCGTCAACTCCCAAATTTCCATCTCGGCTTCTGATCGTTGCGAATCGTCTCGGCTGCTCGTTCGACTGTGTCGCCACGCACCCACCTCACGCGACTCATGCTTCATCGTCAGCCGCCCGTGTCTCGGTGACATCCTTTCAGTCTCTCATCTGCTCGTCGGCCCCTCATCTGCTTGTCAGCCCCTCGTCTGCTTGTCAGCACCTCATCTGCTTGTCAGCCCTCGTCTGCTTGTCAACGCTCGTCGGCTTGTCAGCCTCTCGTCAGCTTGTCAGCCTCTCGACTACTTGTCATTCAATTCCTAGGTAAATGGACACTCTGCAAGATTGCGAGCTCTAGGTTTGGTCCCCGACCTGCCGGATTACGTGCTTTCTAATCCAGCCGTCCAGCTGTCGCCAAACTTCAAAGTGAACACCACCAGTCTCGCCTGTGGACCGGAATGGCTGGTCGATTCTGGTTGCTCTTTGTTCTGTGTGGGCCTGTCAGGCTCGCGGTCTGATCTGTGATGGTAGTTGGCGGGTGTCTTGCAAATCTCGTCTGGTCTGCAAGTCCTGTGGATTCTTGAGTCTGGTTGCGCATCTCTTGTGTGTGCCCCTCCGTCTGAGCGCCAGCCTCATGCTCCCTCTTGCTCATTGTCAAACTTTTGCTCGATATCAGTCTTTCTTCCCAATGTCAGCGCATCGGCGTTCTGCGCGGCGTCAGCCTCTCCCTCAACGTCAGCTTCTTGCTCACTGTCAGCTTCTACACGATACTCTCAGCCCGTTGTCATTCAGGTCGTCTGCTGGGCATGTTCACCGTGTTCGCTTGTGAGGCCGCATCTAGTCGTTTGGTTAGGTCCATCGTCACTTTCCAACAAGAACTGGTTAGGCGTTCTGTCAGCTTAGGAGTCTCTATCGTCACACTCCCGAGCCCGCCGGTCTCTTCTTTTTTTTTGGACAGGCGATATGATTTCGTGCCGTCGGTCTCTTCTTCAACATCTGATGGTATGTGTTTCGCCGGTTGTCTTCTTGGGCTAGGATTCAGCCTCAGATTACTTATCAGGCTTCCTCGGTCCTAGTCTGGTCAGCCGCCTGCTGCTCATCATGTTCTTCAAATCGTCGCCAAATGACTGTAAGCTGGCCGTCAGCCTCGTCTGTGTCAGGGTCAACCACCTGACCGTCTGGGGCTTCTGACCGTCGGCCTCTCGCGCGTCAGCCTGTTAGGACCATTGGCTCCTAGTCTAGTCAGCCGCCTTTTATCTCTCAGCTAGTTTCTAGAACGACTGTCAGCCTTGTCTCTGAGCTTTCCTTGGACCTCATCGTTTGGTTCTCCTCCCATTGTGATCTAGTCTCATGCGCTTTTCCCGTCTCTATGTCACTGTCAGCCTTCCTGTGCGCTGTCAGCGCCGCGGCATCACTGCCCCGTGTTCTGGCGGCAGACTCTCATCTGCTAGGTGTGTTCACCGCTGGGTCGCTTTGCTGGATTTCCACTGTGTGCTGTTCGACCGCGCGTGTTGAAACTTTAATCTGTGATGTCTCCCGGCCAGCCGCCTCGTCAGCCTTCAGAATAAGGGCTGGTCAGCCGCTCGGACAGCTTTGCCTCGTCTGGGCCCGTTGAGAATTCAACCTTGCGGCTCATTGTTTCCTCGGTTCTAGTCTGGTCGGCCGCGCGCCGTTCCTCAGTCTAGTTCTCAACAAGACTGTCGGCCTTGTCTGGGGTGACCCCCCGTGCTCAGTCTGCAACAAATCGCTTCTTTGGTCCGTTTTGATTTTGTCTGTCAGCATTCGCGTCATGTCCGGTTACAGTGGTCATCTGAAGGTCTCGATTTCGTCTCCATCCATCATTATCGCCTTGTTTGTCTCATCTGGTAGACTAGCCAGCATAGAGTTTGCTAGCCTCAGTTCTAATCGTGAACCCGGATAGTAGTTATATCTTTGGCCTATCCGTCTCGGCTCTCATCGTGCTCGTTGCCGCTAGTGTTTCATCCATCGTCTCGTGTACTTAGATGGTATCCTAAATCAGAAATTAAGACATATATCGTCCAGCAGTCGAGTGGAAAACCAGGATGGTGTGAGAGAATTATCGACATATCGTGTAATTAGAGTACTTAGTGTTCGAGCTTGCCGCGGCACCTGCCAGACCGTGACGGCACCGTTGCGGCAGCGCAACTGTACTTCCCCTCATCTCTCCTCATCTCCCTATTCACCTTCCTTTGCTCTACCATCCGGCAGGCTATTGTGGCAGCGAGACAGGAGGGCTCAGCGCATGTGTGCTGAGGAGACAAAGATTGGCCGGTGCAGGAGGCACTGGCATAGTGGCAGTGACCATTTATCGATTTACTGTATGGCAGTCCTCCTCGTGCGTTCTGCAGTATTTCTTGTCACTTCCCCCTACTGACTTCGCGTTTGGCTGTCGCCCATCTTTCTTCTCTGTGGATAGCGAACGTCGACTCGCCGAGTCTACGCAACACACACTGTCGCAGCGGCAGCAGCAAGAAGCTCCTCCAATTGGCACTCAAAGCACGCACTCACGTTGCCTTTCTGCAACGTGCTCTCCGTTCCTCAACACTCCGTACCTTTACTGTTTGATCTCTTTGAATTCAACCCCATTCCAGGCTAGTCCGCCGACCTTTGGCCGCCTGTCAGTGTCAGCCTCTCGACCTCTCAGTCACGGCTGTGCGCTTCAGATTAGGAGCCTATATATGCATATGGCTTGTTCTGGTTCCAACTGTCGAGTGTGGTCTGCCAAGCGTTTTGGTCGTCAACCTCCCATTCTGGTCATCGACCGTTGCATACTGGCCTGTTGGCCTGGTAGCTGTTCGGTACCTGGTGGTCAGCGTCTTCTTGATCGGGCTTGTTAGGGCTCAGACGCTGAGCTTGTGCCATTCCTTCTCAGGCGTTCCCAACAAACACCGCCCGGTGCTAAGACGAGGTCCATGGCGCGCTTACGCACAAACAGCTGGCATATGACAGAGCCTCAGCTCCAAGGCCACTGCCAGCGGCGGCGATGAGCAATGCTCTTCCGCGAACATATCTGGTACTGCGCCGATTGAAACTCCTCATTCTTCCATGCGGCTCAAAGCTCCTATCGGCATCGCAGTTTCGTCTTCCTGTGTTGTAGGTCCATCAGGCTATCTGACCCGGTACCGAGCTTCTTGTTGGAGATCCCGCACCACGCCCGATAGAGGCGCTACAAATGCGCAGCTGCCAAGGCTTCATTGCTCAGCAGACTACACCAACTGCAATGTTCGTGCAAGCATGCCAACACATGTAAGTTTGGCCTCTATGATTCCGCACTCGCTGTGTCATCCTCATGCGGCATGTTATCAGCCCTGTCCATGCATGCGCGTCTTCCAGTTGATGGGAAGCATCAAGGTTCTTGCAGAACGAACACGCTAGCTCTTGGACTTGGGACACTCTGACTAGTGGCGCTGATATGTTGTAGCTGCCTAGTCTATTGCAGGTAGCAGGATGGCAAAGCGGGACGATCGCATCGAAGTCAGACGCGCGCGAGGCGGTGGCAAGACACGCGGCTTCTTGATCCTCATCTGTTTTTTTGCGTATGGAACATAGGGTGCGATTCCATTGTTTCCATGTTCTTCCGATCTCCGCTGTGCGCTTTTCTCTGCTCCTCTCTGCTCCCGCGAAATATGTCCTGGACCTTGCTCCCTCAGGCTGTCACCGTGAATGGGTCAAATAGCATCATCTGACCACTTCTGCATTGGTTTCTACCCCTGGGTATCACAATGGGCTGGTGATGGACTGTCTCACAGGCTGCGGCTTATCGGCTGTGACGACTCTTATTCTGCGAATCCCTATCGGAGGCCCTCGTGTCTTAAGCTTTGGGGTCATTTGCTTATCTCGTAACAATCTATGATGCTCGTCAACCCTGTGTAGGTTCCCGAGGACCTGCGCAGCACACTTTCGCGAATCCCGGGGATATAGCCTCGTGTGTTCCGCGTTTTTCTGACATGACTCGAGTCATCGAGCGTTTATCGGTTGCGGGATTTTCCAGACAATGTTTGCTATATCCGACGATGTAGCTTCTGCTCATCGCGGAGTGCTGATGCAGTTGGAAACGGCAGGAACACTCCACGACGTCGGATTGTAACTTGCTTCCCACCTTTCAGTCATCAACACAGGTTGTACTGGACGCACATCGATAAAGAGTGAAATACAATTGCAACTACAGGGCCCTCGTTACGTTAATTCCGGCGGTGCTCATGCAAATGACCGAGTTGCGCTCTGTGAGAGTTTTCGCATATTCATTCGTTTGTGACGACGGCATGTTCGGCGGTGAGCGATTGTCCTCACGGCAATATGTAGACAGATATCAAAGGTCAACAAACGCATACCACTTGCGAGCCTACGTACGGCATCTGTCGGGCGACAATCCATTAATCTAGTAAATAACAACAGAGGCGTTGTCGCCCCGCAAAACCCTACTATCCAATATTACCGTCTTCGTACAACAGACCCGCGTACCAGGAGTTCGATACTTCCAGGTTCCAAATACAGTGGGCAAAGTACACGGCGGCTGCACAGCATACATCAGAAGTCGTGCCTTAGCACTAAGCACTGGCCGCAGGGTACGTAACTTCGTCCGCTCACGTTCCCCGTCCCTTCCTCCCTATGATACAGCCCTTTTCTCTCTGCGGCAGAACCGGACTGCAGAGCATGAAACACGTTCTACAGCGCCTCTCCAATCCCATTCATCCATAACACCGAGATTTCTGCTCCTTGCGGCGAATATGCGGATGGATGCACGCGTGTCACCGTGTTCGCTTTCCCTCCGACACGGGTCGCCCTACACTGCTGACAGGCTTTGCGCTAGCGGTTCCAAGCCTGGCAAGACCTGTGTTCAATGCGCCAACTATTGGGGTGGGTCGTTTCGAGAATACGAGCTTCTTGCGCACGATGGCGGTGATTGTGTATGAAGGGGGTTCTGGAGCGGTATTGGGCTGTGACGGGGTATCCGACTCGAGGTCGTCATTTGGGGGCGGTGTCAACGATGGGGGTGTTTTGCGGTAGAGCACGGCCAGAGGTTTGGGAAGAGAGACGACCTTGCCCTCGAGCAGGTGATAGCCAACGAGAAGGGTCGGCTTCGTCTACAAAGACGGTCAGAACATGCGATAGCACATAACCAGTGAGCAAGCATACCTTTCCGTCGTCGCTCATTGTCAGTGTCCCTACAGTCTGACCGCGTTTATCGCCTTCGACCTCGAGCGTGCCCTGCAGCTCGATGAGAACGACCTCGGAGGTGCCAATTTGCGCAAGACTGGGTGGCAATTTGGAGGAGCCAGAGGCGTCAGGAAGTGTGATTGGTATGATCATTGATTGGAGATGGTCAAAGGCGACTTTGAGACGGAAAGGCGCGAGGATGTCGTTGAGAGAAAGACGCAACGTCGCCGCTCGCGACGCGTTTCAGTTTGGACGCGTCTGCTGACCAATGACTCTAAGCGCCTGTCGGCGAGACGTCCATGATCGCACTCCCGACTCAGTCATTCTCTCTCATCCAGCGAGCAACTATGTCTTTGCCAGAGTCCCTTGTTTTGCCTGACATCGTTGAGCTATCGTCAGGCCTGAAACTGGAGGCCCTCTTGACTCCCCCGGTCCTGCTCACACCTCCACAGTCGTCAAAGATTCCAGGCAAGGTGGCTATCTGCCTACATCCATGGTCGAGGCTTGGCGGAAACATGAACGACCCGTGCGTCAAAAGTGCCTTTCACTTTATATGTCAATTTGCTGAGCATTCGCGCGTACCTCTGCAGCGTGCTCCGTTCGCTCGACCATCCGCTCTCAAGTCGGCTCGGCTTTCACGTCATTCGATTCAACTCTCGGGGTGTAGGGCGGTCGTCGGGCTGGGCGTCGCTAAATGGGATTCAGGAGGTGGAGGATCTAAAAGAACTTGTGAAATATGCCGTTGAGAAGGTTGGGAATGTTACCGATGTAGCCCTCATCGTGCGTCGTCTTTTACGAGCGTCTGCGCCTCCATTATGCAACACCGGTTCTCACCTTTCTCCTGACCACAGGGATATTCGAACGGATCTTTACCGGTGTCGATGCACCCACTTCTCCCGCCGCCTATCCGCACCTCCCACATCCTCATCTCGTATCCTTTCGGCCCGCGCGGGGCTTTGACACTCTTCAACTCTCGCGCCTACCAACAAGGTCTTGAGAATACCCTGCGAAGTCCTGGCGCGCGCGTTCTCCTCGTGTACGGCGATGAAGACGACTTCACTTCCATTTCCTCGTACGATAAATGGGTCGACGGCCTCCAAAAAACTGCACAGCAGAGCTGCGGGCCGTTGACAGGCACTGTGGCAAATCTTTCACCTGTGGGATTGGGGTCCTCAAGCAACCCGGAGAAGAGGCTCAAAGTGGTGCCGGTCAAAGGAGCCACGCATTTTTGGATGGGCAGTGCAAGTCGAGAATTGCTCCACCACGTCGTCAGTTTTCTCGAAGCTTTGTAGGCCCACCTGGGCACTATGACCAACCCCCAGACGTGCCTCTCGCGCGGTGGAGAGCAGTCTGAGGCCTGACGAGAATGGAATTTGGTATGAGAATCTCGAATCCTGTGCTGGCCAAGCTCACCAACCTTTCCGTAGAATCAGGTGCCTCGGATCTTGAAGCACACGGTCGCCAGCATCGTACGTGGCTTACCTTAGGTTCAACTCAGGCGCCGTGTGTGTGGCTCTGGGGATACATCATCTCAGTACATACGACCCGTTCCCTCAATGCTCATTGGGTTCTGTCACTGACGACTCGGTCTGCGGTGCCTTACAAGTGATACAGAAGCCATATCTGCGGTACGATCATGGGTCGCACATGCCGTCCTATCTATGACACGGCTGTGCAAGCTTACCATAATGTTACGACGTATTTCCACCCGATATCAAGCGGCAATCCATTCAAGAGATAGTCGAACCTCCGATGGCTGTCGCCGTGAGGTTGGAAGAGATCAGGCGCTGGAGGAGTCGTCAAGACGTGGCAGGTGGTGTCGCTCTGTGAACCCCACCTACCTTCAGTTTTCCTTACTGAGCTCGTCGCTTTTAGATGCAGGCAATGAAGCGCTACTTACGAATGCCGACTCGGGCGTGTAGAAGGCATGTTTGCGGGACGTAAGTCGCTTTCGTCATAGCCGCGATCACTGAGTGCCTCACCGAATCGTGAATTGTCAACCGATTTCTATGATTTCTTGGGTGAAAATAAGGTCGAAATCTGACCGACGCGCGACAGATAGGCCGTGTGCCTCGCACCATGAACGTCCACGCTGGTGAGCCTTGGCACCGTGTTACTTGCCCATGCAAGCCTGCACAGCCTATTGATCACGGCAGCTTCTAGAAACGACCGAATCGACGTTCACGGTTCAGTTCGTCGGCATCTCGGGCTTCTGAAACTCCGTTGAACCCTAGCGGTCGCGCATGGAGGTTTCCGCCATCGCCGTTCGTGCGCGCATTCCTGTGGCCAACCCTCCCATCATCCTCCCTCTACCCTTGAAGCCGTGATACCGCGAGAGCAGGGCTAAGACAGCCTTGGGACCCCAGCCCAGTGGGCTTGGGAGTCTGGTACCGTTCAAAACGGGGTCCTTGTCCAGTAGCAAGGCTCCTGCACAGCCTCGACAAACGCGGTCCGGAGTCCATCGGCAATGAGCGGTTCCCCTGGACCAGCACCGTACCAGCGATATCTGCTAGGGGCCGCCGCCTCTCTACCGTTTGCCCTCCATCCAACGCTCCCCCAGTGTCTCTAGTCGGAGGCGGTTGCTACGGCGCTGTGGGCCTGTGGCCCTTCTTAAAGACCTGCCTGATCGGGAATGTGGCTGCCGGCAGTTCGGTGTGCCCTGAAGCAAAGCGGCTCCGCCACACGGTGCCTCTGAATCAACGATGCAAAACGCACATCGTCGGCGATGCGAATAGCGAAGTGGAAGTTAGTGACGAAACGCGGAGACGTGTGGGTGTAGGTGGTGGGTGAGTATTGTGTATTGTGTTCTGCGAAATTCTATCATATTCCAGCGCAGCCCGGCTGCTTATACATGCCTCCCACAGATGTTTTGTCGGACTGCGCACCCGAGGTGCCGCCAAAACCATTTGCCATTTTCATCCATAACGCTGTGCATGCGCCGTCGAGCGTGTGCGGCCGCCACAATAGGCGCCGTGCCCGCCCAATCCAACCCTCCAGCCCTCCAGCTTAGTACACCCACCCACTCTCCGGGGTCTAAGTGCCCAGAGTTCACTGCCTTCCATCGCGCCTGTGCAGCCTTGCGGGTACATCCGTGTGGTTCCCCACGTCCATCGCCCAGAACCACAGTGACGGAGCGGCCGCTCCAACCTTATTATTCAGGAAGTGGGCCGCAGCTCCGCACGCAGCATCCGCGCACCGCCTCACTTTCCAATTATACTCCGCAGCAGTCTTGCGGACCCGCCAATTCGGGCTCGTGTAATGATACTAGCACGAATTATAAGTCGGGAGACGCGCTTGAGGTGAAGTTTTGCGCTCATCGTGTTCTGAACGATGTGCGCTACTGATGCGATCAGCACAGGATTATCGCTTGGTGTTCCTTACACGCGATGATCGGACAACGAATCTCCTGGGCATCCATTAGCTTTTAGCGGGAAATTTGGAATTTACGCTGCCCGGCACAGCGGTTGTCCCTGCCCTCGGAACAACGGGGATACAGCGTCGCAGCCTTGTTGGAAGCATGTACGCCTTTTACATGCTGTGCGCTTTCGCAGAGGACAACATGTTGCGCTGTCATGAGCTACACAGACAGGCGCAACGCCTCGCAACGTGTGGACAACGCAGCTGCCCTTGCTTCTATTATCTCGAACCTTCTGCCTCTCTCGCGAGGGTCTCAATCGGCGAGACAATGCGCTGCCCATTGTTGTCGTGAGGCTGTTGTTCTTCATGTCCTCGAGGCTTTTGTTCTCCATTAACGACTTCGTTAGCGCCGGCCCTGTTGGGCCGGAGTTGTCCGCTCGTCAGTGACTTGCATAGCGCTTCGCCTAGCAACCTTGGTGCTCTTCTATATGGATTCCGTACATCTTTGCACGGCATATGACCTCCGCCTTTGATAGTTAATTCGACGGCTCTGCTTCATGTGGAAACCTATTAGTACAAGAGCGGCCGCGGCCGGCACGGCTATCATTCTAAGTACTCTTGTACTAGCTGGTGATCATGCAGTGGCTACGGCGTTATGTATCTGTTGGACCTCAAGAACGTCTTTGACGGGAGGAAAACATGTTTCTGTCGCTACGCGAACATCCTCGCGCGCTGAGCCAAGTCTCCGGTCTCTGGTCTTATCCAACGACATGCTTTCCCCAGCATCGCAACATCATGTATTCGAGTACAAACCCTTCGTGAAGATGGCTGCGGCGTTCTATGCGTAGGCTGAGACATTTAAGGCACTCAAATACGCGGATAAAAGCGGACTCCGCCATGAGGATTGTCTGTGTCACGCCATGTGGGGCGGCGAGGCGGTGCAGCATTCCCAAAATTTAATTTCGTCCATAAGTCCTGCCAGTGCCCATAGCCGCAGGTCTGAGCGGCCCCGGATGCACGAGGACCGTAAAATGCGGGGCCGGAACGGCGTGGCGCGGGGCGCCGCAATGCCTCACAGTATGTAGCGAAAACTACAGCTACCGTACACGCTGCACGCACGCGCGGAAAACAGGACGCTGGGCTAGCGCCGAGATCGTACGAGACAGATGTATTTGCGTATTCGGGAGTTTGAACGACGCGTCTCAGGGCTCGGAGGTCCGTACCGTTGGCATGCATCGCGCGATCGCCCGACAGGCTGTTGTCTTGGCGTGCGTGGTCCATGGGTGAGAGAATCAGGACAATAGATATACATCAATCGGATCTGACATGAAGTGTACCGTGCAGCGAGGACTGTAAGCGGCAACGAGGTCAGAGGCGTTGGTGTACATAGGGCTCGTTTTGAACACGATGGAAAACAACGGTAGGAGCGACAACATGGTGATCTGCTGCGGGGTGGAAAATGAGCGCTTGGACCATGATCTGACTCGACAAGGGACACAGACTTTGGTCTCTGGCGCCGATTTCCGAGAGAACCCCCACAATAACACAAGCGAAGCTGTGTCCTTGGCCCAAGAAGGAGGCAGCTTCTGACGCCCAGTCCTAAGATGGTGAAACTATTGGGACACGTGTCAAGATGAGCCTGGGGCTTCACGGCATACTTAGGTATGTACACGGATCGAGGACAGTGAGCGCGCAAGCGTCATGAGCGGCTAGGCAACAGTTCCTGGAACGAGTCGATGAGCTTGTTGTCACGACATACCCCGAACAAGGCCATTCGCACCGACAAATGACTTCGAGCAGGATGTCAACGTTGGTCCGAGCACCACCCGCCAGCTGACTGTCAGAGTACAATGCTGGCCGTGATGCGATGCAACCAGATTCCAGTCAGGCTTCCAGACAACGATTCATAGCGTTACCAGAGCAAATGTTGCGCAGACGGCCAGTGTAGCTGTGTCCATCGACTCGGAGGGGCGGTGAGCTAGGAGCAGATAATGCCGGTGCTGCGGCGGCCCAGACAAGTGGAGAGACACTGCAAAGCTCCAGGATCCGAGATCCTCATCAAGTGCCGCCATCGCTTTGAATTGCTGTAGAGGCCGCATGAAGAGAAGCGGATGCACGAAGATGGCAGGGCCGCAGCCTTTGTGTCGCGGACACAACAGAGCCTGAGGATGGACAGCCGCACGCGGCACACGAGGATAAAGGATGGCGGTGCTCGAGGTATAAAGGTAGGTGAAGTGGCTGGGATAGCCTTCACAACTCTTCGCGCGCCCCCTTCCAGTTGCACAGTCACAGAACTGAGAAGACCCCGAGTGAGTGCGAAACCGGTGAGCAACCCATTTTGGCGCGAAACCCGGTTCAATTCCTGATTCGGCCCGCCGGCTCCAGTTTGATCGTACAGCCTTACACTGCCTCAAGGCTGACTTCACCTTTCAACCACCGGTGACCTGCCGTCCGACTCGTTGGTTTTCGCGCGGCGGGTGCTCCTACCCCTCTTCCTCCTCTTTCCTTCTACCACCATGGCGTCTGACGGGCTTGATATCCCCCAAATTGCCGTCACAGACGCGCCTGACGACCCCGTCCCGTCGTCGTCCTCTGCACCACTAGGCAACGGCCCCGCCCTGTCGCCAGACAGCCTCCATCACCCCCCTTCACCATTTTCCACACGTGCGCGATCCCCATCGGATCCTGGTTTGCTGGGCCTTCCAACTCCCAGCATCCTCAAACCCGGCAGGGCTTCTCTAGACGGCCTCTCGCCCACCTCGCTGTCTGGCTTTTCCGACTCGTCCTCGAACCACCCCCCTCCCTCTCCCACGCTGTCAGCGTACTCCACGGGTTCCGTGCACTGGGACAGCTCCGTGCAACTGCGCGACAACCACCCTGAGGAACATGATGGCATCTCGTCCCTGCAACTCCTTTCGCCTCCGCCTGTCCGTGGCCACCGGCGCAAGGGTAGCAACGCGACATTCACGAGTACGACCTCCGCTGCCGACACAGAACCCGACCACGCGCCCGACACCCCGCGTATCGGGCTCACCCCCATCTCCTCTGTGCGCTCAGACGGCGCGAGCACGCTTGCGTCCCCTACACAGACCCACGTCGATGACTCGTCGCGCCCCAACTCGCGTAACAGCTTCGTCAAGAAACTCTCGCATTTTGGCCGCTCCAAGTCGCCGAAACCTGACCCCGGCGAGGGCGATGATGCTGCTTCTACCCATTCGAATAAGGCAGACAAAGGCAAGAAGCCGGAGGAGAAGCCGGAACGCTCTGGCGTCATCGAGGAGGCCGCCGACTTCAACCCCGCTCCATTCGCCTTCAAGCCGTCTCAGCTCGCGCACCTCGTCGACCCCAAGAGCTTGGAAGCTTTGGAAGCAATGGGCGGTATCAACGGATTGCTGCGTGGTCTCGGCACCGACCGTACACGCGGGCTCAGCACGTCCAAAGGGCAATCAGTGACGCCTTCTGAAGGGGGCTCGCCGAGTATCGGGTATAGCTCGAAGAAGAGTGACTACGCCGCTACAGAGGAACACATAGAGCGCCCTAACATCATGATCACCACTCCGAGCGGCGAGGCACAGGATATCAAGGGCTCTCCAAGTATGAGTGATGTCGGGGGAGGCGGTGGCGGAGATGGTAGCGGGTCATCGCCCCCGGAGATCGGGGACGACGCGTTGGGTGCGTCCGAGGACGAGCGTCAGCGTGTCTTCGGACGCAATCTGTTACCGATTCGCCCGAGTAAAAGTCTCCTCTCATTGATGTGGACGGCGCTCAAGGATAAGGTTCTGGTACGTAGCGTCCACACACGTCACAACTGCATAACGTCTGACATGGCATCCAGGTCCTATTGTCGGTGGCTGCGGTCGTCTCTCTGGGGCTCGGGCTATTTCAGGACTTCGGCACAACGCGCCCCGCGGGCGAACCTCCGGTCGACTGGGTGGAAGGCGTCGCGATTATCGTCGCAATCTGCATCGTCGTTGGTGTAGGCTCACTAAACGACTGGCAGAAGGAACAACAGTTCAAGGTGCTCAACGAGAAGAAGGAGGAGCGGAAGGTGAAGGTGATTCGCGACGGCGACGAGAAACAAATAGACGTGCAAGACGTCGTCGTTGGCGACATCGCACTTTTGGAACCAGGAGAGGTCGTTCCCTGTGACGGCATCTTCCTGTCAGGTCACAATGTGCGGTGCGACGAGTCAGGAGCGACGGGCGAGTCGGACGCGATTAAGAAGGCCTCTTTTGAGGACTGCGTCTCGATGCGCAACAGGAAGCTTGCCGAACTGGACTCCGCGGATTTGAACAGTGCGGAACGACAAGAAGGGGTCGACGGAGGAGATGCACCGAAGCCGAGTCGCCCTTCGGCACTTGACCTGCTGGGACACACGGATTGCTTCCTCATCAGCGGCAGTAAAGTGTCGGAAGGCGTCGGCTCATACGTCGTCATCTCGGTCGGTGAGAAGAGCATGCACGGACGTCTCATGATGGGTACGTAGTCTCGGCACGTTTTGTATGCGCCCATATTGACTGCGATCCCAGCGCTTCGCACCGACAGTGAGAGCACGCCGCTGCAAGCCAAGCTCAACGATCTTGCGGAGCTCATCGCCAAGGTTGGCACATTGGCGGGTAGCCTTCTCTTTATTGTACTCTTCATCCGGTTCATAGTTCAAGTCGCAATGAAGAGTCCTCAAAGGTAACACCGTCTTCTCTTCTTTGTTTGACCCCGTGCTGACCGCGCTTCTTGAACAGAACGGGCAGCGAGAGCGGCATCGCCTTCACGAATATCCTCATCATCTCCGTGACCCTGATCGTGGTAGCCGTTCCCGAAGGTACGTTCATCATCCGTTGATGCCAATGTCTGTCCCTGACACAGTACGACATCTAGGCCTGCCTTTGGCGGTTACGCTTGCGTTGGCGTTCGCAACCAAGCGCATGACGAAGGAGAAACTACTCGTCCGTGTGCTCGGCTCGTGTGAGACTATGGCAAACGCCTCGGTCATATGCACGGACAAAACGGGCACGCTCACGCAGAATGAGATGACGGTTGTCGCAGGATCTGTTGGCATCCACGCCAAGTTCGTGCGGCAGTACGAAGCGAACCAGGCGCGCTCAAATGCGAGCGATCGCAAACACGTGCAGGACTTCTCCATCGACCTCACGCAGCTGAACTCGACGCTGACGCCTCAATTGTGCGAGCTCCTCAACGAGGCGATCGCGATCAACTCGACGGCTTTTGAGGACCGCGACGTCGAGACCGGCCAACCCACGTTCATCGGCAGCAAGACGGAAACTGCGCTCTTGAACCTCGCTAAAGAGCTTCACTGGAGGAACTACCGCGAGACGCGCGATTCGGCACAAACGGTGCAGGTGATTCCTTTTTCGAGCGAGCGCAAGGCGATGGGTATTGTCATTGCCCTCCCCGGCGGTCGGCACCGACTATACGTCAAAGGCGCGAGCGAGATCCTTACCGAGAAGTGCTCGCGCCATGTTGTCGTACACAAAGAACAAGGCACACCCGGCCCGGAGGTTGAGACGGACGATATCAACGAGCTCGACAGAGACAACATCTCGCGCACCATTACCTTCTACGCCTCGCAGACGCTGCGCACCATCGCACTCTGCTACAAGGATTTCACGGAGTGGCCGCCTGAGAAGGCGAGGCTCCAGGACAACGGCGACGTGAGTCGTTTGTTGGCCAGTCTTCTGATTTGCCTCGTGTTGAAATTTTCCTTATAGGTCGAGTATGAGGATCTGGCGAAGAATTTGACGCTCATCGGAATCACTGGTATCGAAGATCCCCTGCGCGATGGCGTCCGGGAAGCTGTCGCGGACTGCTTCAAGGCCGGCGTCATGGTCAAGATGTGCACTGGTGACAACGTACTCACAGCGCGCTCCATTGCGCAACAGTGCGGCATCTACAACGCGGGCGGCATCGTCATGGAGGGACCTGTGTTCAGGCAGCTTCCGGATGACGTCAGGAAGGCGGTGGTTCCGCGGCTGCAGGTGCTCGCGCGCTCGTCGCCAGAGGACAAGCGGGTCCTTGTCGAGACACTCAAGGGCCTGGGTGACATCGTGGGTGTGACGGGCGACGGCACGAACGACGGTCCCGCGCTCAAGACGGCGCATGTGGGCTTCTCGATGGGCATCGCAGGCACGGAAGTTGCGAAGGAGGCCTCCGACATCATACTGATGGACGACAACTTCTCTTCCATTGTGAAGGCCATCATGTGGGGGCGTTGCGTCAACGACGCCGTGCGTAAGTTCCTCCAGTTCCAGATCTCGACCAACGTCACGGCTGTGATCATCACTTTCGTGTCTGCGGTGGCGTCCACCGACGAACAATCTGTCTTGAGCGCCGTGCAACTACTGTGGATCAATATCATCATGGACACGTTCGCGGCGCTTGCTCTGGCGACGGATCCGGCTTCGCCGGCACTGCTGGACCGCAAGCCTGACAAAAAGACCGCGCCACTGTTTACGGTCAACATGATCAAGCAGATCCTCGGGCAATCGACATACCAGACCATCATCGTTCTCATCTTCCACTTCTTGGGCAAGACGATCCTGGGCTATCCACACAACGGCGATACACGCCACGACGAGCACCAGGACCGCCTTGTGCAGACGCTCGTGTTCAACGCTTTCGTCTTCGCACAAATATTCAACTCCATCAACAGTCGACGGCTCGACAGGAAGTTCAACATCTTTGAGGGCGTCTTGCAAAATTGGTATTTCATCGTGATCACCCTGATCGGTTTGTGGAACAGTACGCTTGCGCGCTCCTGGTTGCTGACTTGATACGTACAGAGATCGGCGGACAAATTTTGATCGTATTCGTGGGTGGATCGGCGTTCCAGGTCACGAAGATCAGCGGCCGCGACTGGGCTATCTCGCTTGCTCTCGGTGTTGTGTCGATTCCGCTCGGAGCTTTGATACGGATTGTTCCCAACGAGCCGTGCGAACGCTTCTTCCGCGCTGTGCGGCTCCTCCCGAGAGAGGACCAAGTCTTGCCGATGGTTCAGCCAGAGGCCGAGCCGGGTTTGAACTTCGCGCTCGACCAAGTTCGCAACAATCTCAACATGTTCACGACGGTGCGCGGTGGACGCGCACGGTCGTCGAGTTTCGTGATCAAGGGCAAAAAGCCCAAGGCGGACGCCAACGCCAAGCTCGTGTATGTTCATTACCCCCGTCATCCGTCGTTCATCCTCTGACTGCATTGTTTTGTAGGCCTGGCATTTTGACGATGCTCCCGTCTCTCGTAGCGTCTGGCGTCATTGGATCGAACTGGGCGAACCCTCGGGGCTCCCTGTCCGATCCCGCTGGCTTCGACCCGTCCAGATCATCCGCTGCCCTCTGGGAGAACAGGTTTGAGGTTCACCCCGACACGCCCGACAACGACCCCGTCTTCCGTATCCTTGGTACGAGCCCTCGCCGGTAAGAGCGCCAAGGAGCGCACGGCACGCGCGAACCGCCTGTGGATTCGCCTGGCCGTGTGCTCCTTGCCACGACATGCTATGCACCACAGTGCAGTCGCGTGCCCGGGTGGAGAACTCGAGCGGCCGCCAGAACGGGAGTTTTCGCACTCCTCCACGGTCGGCTTGGCGAGAACTGCCACTCGTGCATGCGCCGGCTACTGCAATAGCTGCGATCTTTAAGCTTAAATCCTCTTGTACGGCCTTTTCCTTCCGGAACTTGGCTGTATATCTTCACGCCTTCCCACCGTCCTGGCGGCGCCGTTCACCCTCTTCCAATCGCACCGGCCCGCGGCCAACATTCGTCCAACATTTGCTAGACTTTTCTCGTTTGCGATCCCCACCAATCACCTTCGGTCTCACGACGCACGCACGCACACATCAGCTCACGATACCCACGCAACATTTCTCCTGTTCTCTTGCATGCTTCTCTAAGAACCCCACCGTTATATAGACAAACACGGCTTGGCTTGACCACGATATCGATATTAATAATAAGATATCGGCATGCTCTGACGACTGGCTAGTTTACGATGTTACTGTCACTCACGCAATCTATAATGTTAGCAATCAACTTCGCGTAGAACGAGCCAGAAGCGGTCCCGCCGCCCATATACCCCGTGAATCTCGCGACAAAGTAAGATTTCTCGGTCCCGCTTGCCGCAAAGCCCTCACAGATATTCACTGGTTGCTGGTGAGGGAGCGCCTCCGCGGGTACTGCCCATCTGCGAACACGGGGGCTCGGCCAACTATCATTTAGCCACCAGCAGAGTCGACATGACCTGCAGCAAGCCCTTCAAAACTGATTGAGATCAAGTAATACGTCGAAATATTGATACAGAGGCAAATCGATCATATGTCTATACAGATTCCGGGGGTAAATGATGTGCTGAAGGAAAGCAAAACGATCTTGCGTGAGATGGGCTGTGAAATCGTATCCTAGGATAATATTACGAGAGTCGTTAAAGCAGGAAATGTGGTAGAAGCCTCCTCTAATTCCCCGTCTATCTAGCTAGAGGGTTCCGATACCAAAAAGCCAACGAGGCATTCGTCCATCATGAAGTCAACGTTCACCCACGCATGGGTGTTGGCTATGTCAAACTGGTCAGGCCATGTGAATAGTACCCCACAGCACTCGCCACGCACCGAACAAATTTGTCCCGTCCCGCCCCGCAACACGCAGAAGCTCGCGTCTTCCACCAGGATGAAAGTCCAGATACGGCGTGATATTGTACACCTTCCCTTGGAACGCAGACCACGCATCATCCGGCTTGTGGTGCATTTTCAGCACGGACGGAGGGATTCGGAGGAGACCTGTCAGCCCGCCCTGCATGACGTGGACGGATCAGTGCACCGATTGCATGCGAGGAAGGGCTACGCACGCGCAGGTCCGTGCCAGATGACTTCAGCGCTGCCCAGTCTAGCGGACTGTGCCCTGGCGCAAGCGCGACCTTGCCGCTCTTCTTCGCAGAGGTAGGCGCCTTCGTTGTCGTTGGTGGAGGCATGAGACTGTTGGAAGACGGCGCAGGCGGGCCAGGGCGGCGGGGACCTGGGAGGGGTGGCGGCGGCATCAGGGTTGACGGAGGCAGCAGGGATGGTGCGGACGATCCAGCGGCACGCTGGGCACTGTTAGGTGCGGGAAAGGCGGGGGCGACATCATCATCGTCGAGGAGTTCGTCGTCGTCGATCTGGGGCTCTGTGAAGGTGAACTCGGGTGCCTTGGTAGGCGTCGTGGGCGAGTCGGGGTCGGACTGAGGTTGCGCGACCGTCGCTGTGGGGATCGCAAGCCATGACCGTAGGTACGAAGCCATGTAGATCGGATCAGGTGAAGTGTACGAGTAAAAGCCGAGAGGGTTTGAAGGAGAGACGAGCTCGCAACAGTGACTCAAACGGGAGGATCAGTGAGCGCCTTCTAATATTGCTCAAGCGCTCAAAGTCATGATCAACGTCGTGTATCGAACGGCTCCAGCGATGTCAAGACAACGCACGGTTAGGAGGATGCTCGTCTACAATGTTTGGAAAAAAGACCACCAGCCGCTTTACTTATTTATGACCACCGGTGTATGTACCGACACTGGTGTACATACACTACAATAACCCCTGCAAAAACAAATGCAAAAATACACGACATGACATTTGAGCTGCCGCGCATTGTCTGGATATACTTAGATTGAATATGTGAACACAGGAGTTTCGGCGAGCTCGGGGGTTGGAGTCCGCATCGGCGTGATTCTCGACTGGATGGATGTAGATCCCGAGTGCCAGTCGCGGGCTTTAGACAGACTCTGACTCATCCATCCATGTCGGCGGCGAGTACAGGAATATCAGCTCTCCCTGCGTTGCGCCGAGCGGCATTATAGTCTCCACGAGCGTCCCCTGCCCAGCGACCGCGGCCCGCAGTATATCTTTGTTGAATTCGGCGTCCTCGGTCTCGCGCAAGTGGCGCAGACGGTCGCGGTCGCCGAGGCGGAACAGACTGAAACGTGGGTCAACCGACGCTGTGTAGTCAACACCCACGCCAAGGGTCGTAGGCGCGACGCCAGGAAATTGGGCCACGGCCATGGCACGCAGCCGCGCAGCGTGCACGCGGATGTCGATGCGCGTGATAAATTCGTGGAAGACGCGGTCCTTTTCGCGTAGGCTGTCCCCGTCCGCGGGAAGACGGACTAGTGAAAAAAGAGTCAAAGATGGGCATTCCAAGAGAGTCACGGCAGGTGCAGGTACCTTTGGGGGGCCGCGCGGCGATGATCGAGCATAGCTTTCGGTGCCCGCGCTCCCATGCTTCAATTTGGCATTCCTCTGAGCAATACAGCAGGGAGTGGCACCCGCTGCATCGACGCAAGGAGACTTTCTGTGCAGTCTTATGACACTGGCAGGTACGTTGGTTCAGGTCAATACAAGACATCGCATGACTTACATTTTGACACCGTGCAACCTTGGTGAGGGTATCCAGCTGAGCCTTCGCCTCTGCACGTTGCGACACAAGGCTACACAATGCTTCCCAGAGATTCTTGAGCGGCGAGTTCGTGATTTTCTCCTTGTAATCCGTTGCGCGAAGGGGTTCAAGCGCCTTGGCTGCGCGAGAAACGATAGAGCGGAAGAGCACATATCGAGGCACGACTTCTCCTAGGAGAATTCGGAGGGACTCCTGCGTATCTTCATGAAGTTGATCGAACATTGGGCTGACGTCGACAATGGCCCTCAACAGACCGTTTTTCACTGCCTGTTGCAGGCCCGTGACACCATCACTCGCATCGACAAGAGACGCGAGGTAGTGGAAGCATGTGGAAATAGTGTGACGAATAGCAGCGTCGTCGTAGTTGCAAAGGCTCGTGAATTTTACCAGCAGCTTGGTGACACCGATGATCGCACCTCTGTCCATGAGCGCGAGGCCGAGGTCGTCGTGCTGGCAGCTGCCAAAATGCCGCATGAGTTCGACTACAGCACCGCAGTGCGCGGCCAGGCGAGTGGGCGCAGTGAGCGAAACCCGCCGTCGTAGAGCGGTCCGCAGTCGCAGGATGGCCCTATCCGCAACCGCATCGAAGGTTCCCGCTGCCGCTACGACTTCCTCCATGGTAGCTGCGCTGGCGTTGAGGAGGAGCCGCTCGAAGGCTGACGTGATGACAGAGTCCGACGCCGGGTCTTCCGCCATCCAGATCACGGTCGCCAAGTTGATAACCCGAGGTGTCCGGCGCAGTCGCCGCGCCATGTTATCGTCCGATTGCATTAGGTAGATGACATACATGATCATCTCCATGATGTCGTCACGGTCGTGCATAGGGACGTGAAAATTGCGCTCCTGGAAGTAGAGAATCCACTCGAAGAGTCCCGGCCATGAACCGACGGCGATGGGGAGCAGGGATTTATCTCGCAGGATCTGGCCGAGGCCCATGAACGACGTCGACGCGCAGTCGAGCACGGAGAATGCAGCGCTTCCCACCGCTATGGGATGGCGCGGCACGGGTATCTTGGATGCGTCCAGGTACGAGCAGAGCATCCGAGTAACATCAGGCTTCCTGTGTTGTGGACATGCTGAGATATTGGTGACAATCGCATATAAGGCGGTGATAGAACCACCCCTTGCGAGTTGAAAGATCTGCGAAAACGACTTGAGTTCAATACTTAGGAGGGAAAGAAGTAATATTATTCACCTTGGCCGAGTCTCGCTCAAAGGTGCGCATCGACCGGGATGCGCCTGTTTGATGCTGGGCACTGGGCATAGTTGATGTTTGTCGACGGGTTTGACGGTCGCGTGGGTTGAAACGTTAACCTGCAACGTGCCTGAGCATAGACTGAGAGACAAGGAAATTCGATTGCGTACCAATAGCACTACATCGGCCCCTGTGCGATCTTCAGCGATGTCAGGAGAGAACTTACATGGAGCCGGAGGAGAATGAGGAAGCGGAATCGCCGCGGCCGGCCGGCCCCGGGCCACGATACCTGTCGCGTAACTTTAGCTGGCCTAGCGGCCCTAGCCACAGCAAAATCTATGTAAGTAAGTAGGGCCCGGGTAAGTATAACCAAGCTATTACTTGGAATGACTATGTTTTGTCTTGATCAGCTATGACCTGTTCTGCAGAAATCCCGTGCTCCCGAGAAAACAACAACTCGCCTCGCGTCTGGATCCCCGGGTTGGTGCGTATTGTTGTGTTGGTCTCGATTTTGCGACGGCTCGCTCTTTTGTTCTTTACTGCCCGGCTGTGTAAGTGTACGAACAACGTTGTTTGTTACTCTCGTCCATCGTTCAACTGCCTTGCCTCCTACCCCAACTATGACTGCGCCTGCTGTCCCGAAGCCGACTGCCTCTTGCCAATTTCACGCGTCTCGTACATCGTCCCCGAAACTGGGGCGTATGTCGTCTTCACTCTCAATCCAATCGCCACACTCGAGGCCCTGGAGGATCCCATCGCAGAAGCAGAAGCACGAGCGTTGAAGACGTGTTATTATGTCGGATACATCTCCCAGGTACGCTGGCGCTGAATATACATACTTACCCCATGCTGACACCAGTTAGACCATAGACTTGCCATGGCCTGAGAGGAAGTACCACGCGTGTGAGTGCAAGCTCTTGAGTCAAGGCTTGCCAGAGCCGTCCGAGCTCGACCTTTTCGAACGCACAATGTGCGTGCCGATTGCGCCCGCCGAACATCCCACAGGACGCCCAGGCGTGACTCCAACACCTCCGCTGCCGTGGGATAACCTCTACCATCACACGCTGCGCGCATTCTTTCTCCGCGTCACGACCGACCATTCTCCAAAGATCGATCACAGCGCATCACCCATGCTCTCGATTAACGACATGCTGAACATCATCGACGCAGAAGATATCGATGCCGATCGCCTATACGAGCTGCGAAAAGAACGGGAGGCGCCATCGTCGGAGCCTATGGATTTTTCCTCCTCAGATCATCGCGCAACCTTGCCCACAGAGAGGGAAGCCACTGCAGAGAGTATTGAAGACCTCCGCACGACCTCGCGCAACTCTTCAAGCGAGGACGGGTCTTCTGCATGTTCTGTCCCAGACGTGCTCGCCGATCCTTTTGGAGCCCAAGAGGATCCATCCCAGCGGCGGCTCATGCCTGTTGTGGACTTTGACATTGATCTCTCGAAAGTTACCGAGTTCACGGATGCGCGTCACTTACTCGAAGAGATCGCAGCGGTTGACAGGTGCGCAAACAGTCATCCTAGAGAGACGGCGATTGACTTCACCTGCCAGGATACGCGCTTCGTCCGAGGAGCGCAGTCGAGAGCGCGTGGAGAGCCTCGAGAAGGCGCGGCTCGAAAATGAGCGGTGTTCCGAGGCAGCGCAAGTGATGCACGACAAACCTAATTCACCATTTTTGACGTTGCTGCGTTCAAAGAAAGGTACGTTTCGTTTTTCGCTGAACCCTTCAAGTTATCATTGCTCATGCCCATTCTCTAAGGGACGAGGCGCAGGATTCTAGGGCTGTTCGGTAAGCTCAGAGCCGCCGCGTCAAAGTGCTGTTGTCCCGCCTCAAAGTCAGGCGAAGTCAAACTCGACGAGAAGTCATCGAGGAAGCGCGAAACCGACGAGAAATTGCAGCCAAAGCGGAGTATTTGTAAGTGACTCCCCTGTATCAGCAAACATTTTCTGAACCCGGGGCATAGGGCTCTCCCCAGCACGATTGCTAGGTATGGCGACTTTGTGCTTGCCCTCCGCTGCCACACGGCAGTGACGAAGTCGATATACCAGTCATTCGATGGCTTACACTCGAGTTGCTACGAGACTGTCAGACTACCCTGTCTCATCCGAGATCGAGACGCCCTACGATTCTCCTTGGGTGAGATGATACTCGGTAGAACATATACTTAGGGCCCCAGGTGCCACGCTCGGAGTCGCGCTGCAGTAACAAAGCCCCTTGTGGCTCTGGCTGCGCACCAGAAGTGACAGTCGCAACCCCTTTGGCCCTTAAATCAGGAGCGTGGGGGTGAGTGAGCTCACAATACGTGGAGATGACACAATACGTGGAGAGGGTTCTATCCTCAGTCATCTTGCCCAGTCCCCGCGCTCAGTCTAGACTCTAAACGCTGAAGCGCGCTGAACAATTCTAGGCGCGGAGTCAGCGAAAGCGAAGCGTATAGAAAAGACCTAAGGCTATAGCTCCTCGCTGACGAGATACGCAAGCTGAGAGATAAAGGATGGAGCACTGAGCACGCACTGTGAAACGCAAGAGACATCGAATGCCAGGACATCGGATGCCAGACACCGAAGAGTCCCCTCTCACTGCCACACATGAAGAAAACACGCACCTTCTATAATACGTCGGGCTTGCACATGGCTGTCAGTGACGAACACTATCGCGCCCTTGGGGAGCCGGCCGTTTTCTACATCGAGAGGATTTGCTACATTGTGAATCCTGCTGTAATTGCACATCATGTACATCGAACCAACAATGTTATGGAAACAAGCGAGATAGAACATGCGGGTCATCGAGAATACAGAGCTGTGAACAACACAGATCAGTGAGACATCCAAGAGCGCACAGGTAGCAGGACGCACCTTCAGAACACATGAGGTAATACAACTAGATGTCGTCGATATCCACCTCTCCCTCGTCGCCAAATTCGAAGGTGCACTCGCCCTCCTCCTCCCCGAATGTGTCTGTCTCGTTGATTTTGGCGTTTTCTGGAAGCTCCCCGTAGGCTTTCACTGCGGGCTTGATCAGCCACCGGTCAAAGTGAAAGCGGTAGATGCACGCACGATTGCGCGCCTCGTCAGCTGTGTACTTCACGATCACATCGGCCTTGTCGTCCTGGAACTCGCGCAGTGACAATAGCACGATGTCTCCCTGGTTGATCCAAACCTGATCGGGCGCAAACAGTCAGTGCGCGCCGCGCAAAACAGCAAACAGGGTGCGCACCTTCTTGCGCATCTTCCCCCGAATGTGGGCGAGGCGCTTCTCCCCATCAAAGCACATCGCCTCTAGTCGCCCATTGCCCAGCATCTTCGTGACCTGAGCGTACTCCTGCCCATCCTCACGGAACACAAGCTCGCGCTTGTCGTCGTCGTTCTCGTTCTTCCCACGTCTCCGATTCTTTCCACCCTGTGGTAGATGTTAGTGGCCGCCGATGACTCCGATATTAGGCTTGCGGTAGCGTACCTTTCCCTTATTCTGTCGGCGCAGTCATCAGCGAGATCTCACATGAATGACATCAGTTGACTGACCTTCGGCATCTTGTCTCGGGGCTGGACTGTTCGAGAGAGTCCAAATGGTGGTGGATACCGAGGACGTTGAAGGTAGCGGGCAAAAGCTGGGTAACGGTGCCGCAGTGCGTAGTTGAAGCGGAGATTGAATTGGCTTCGGGTTTCGCCGAATGCTACAGACAGCTGATCCGGAGCTCGCGAAGGTTGAAGCTGTCTACTCTGCCTCGGGGCGACTACATCAACTTTCCATAGGCCCGTGGGCATGTGTATACCTTTTGTGACACTGATCCATAGTAAGTACATGGTACAGCCATCATATTTCACCGTAAATACACCAGGACTTGTCACGTAGTCCACAAGATTCTGTACTGCTAGACCGACGAACCCAAAACCGAGAGAAACAGGACAACAGCCCAGCCCAAGACAGATACACAGGAGCCAAACATTGAACGTAGCCATTCAAAAGGGTATCGGTTTGGGCAAAGAAATACTAGCCGAGCCTGCGAAGGACGATGCCGTTGCGCAGCTCGAAGGAGTTTGTCCCTAGAAGGATGAGCTGAGAAGTATGATCAAATAATGAGCACGTTATCGTACCTCGGATGAACCCCCTTTGATTCTCATTTGACAGCTCCTCCAGCGACCGACCCCTCGTCTCCGGAAGGAGCAGCGTCGACAATATGCCCGTCATCATGACAAACGCCAGAATCTCCAGGCTATGCTGACAATCAGCAAAATGCAAGACCTCACACCAGCGCAAGACGTACATGATTTTGACGTCCCCTCCCTTCTTGAAGAATATGACCTGCGCAACGATAGCGCCAAGCTTCCCGCACGCCGCAGAGAAGCCATGCCCTGTCGAACGATAGCGGGTAGGGAAGACCTCGCCTGGGATGACGAAGGTAGTGACATTCGGCCCGAAGTTCTGGAAAAAATTGGACAGGCAGTACAGGAAGACAAAGCCCTTCATGGAGGATTGGGAGCTCGTCAATGGGTTGTAGGCGAACCCTATCAGGACGCGTCAGCAGATGCTCGACACTCACACCATGAAACAGATTGTACCCATGATGAGGAAGAGGACCGAGAGAACGCTGAACCCCATGAGCTGAATAGGCTTGCGTCCCCACGTATCGATCACTAAAAACGATGCCCAGTAGCCGGGGATGAGGCCAGCCGCAGAGACGATCAAACTGTAGACGGTGATGTTGTGGAGGTTGTTGAATGCCCCGCGCGCTGTGTTGGGGACAACAGCGGTTCCGATATCAATTCCTTGAAGTATCTTTGATGTCAATATCTTGGACGTGTTCAAGCCCAGCCCATAGAACGCAATCTATCGCCGCACGTCAGCAGGCACATCGACACAGGAGACAAGCCGGGCACCCACGTCGAGGACAAACCACGAATACGCCGTGCCCACCAGCACTCTTAGGTTACGCCACTTCCTGAAGTATGCGTAGAAATCGTACAAACTCGCGCGCGGCGCCTCCGCCTGGATTGCGACGGCGTCATCGTCTGCGTACCACACGCCTGGGTTGATTCCATTCGCAGAGAGCACGTCCTGGATGTTGCGGCACGCCTTATGGACGTTGCGCTCGACGTCCATCGTGAAGCGTGGGGTCTCGGGGATCGTCAGGCGGAAATACAGCGCCATGACACCAGGCACGCAGCCGAGACCGATCAGCAAGCGCCAGCAGTAGTCGACGTGTGCGAGGGTTTCAGGAGAGTCGTCGAGAATAGCGTCCTTGTAGCCGGAGATGACAATGAAAGCAACGAGTACCGCGGCTACGTGACAGCATTGTTTGGTACGCCAGCATGCAGGCGACTGGGAGAGCACTCACTGAAATTTCCCCAGCCCTGGGAGGCAAAGACGGCGGTCATCAGCCGCCCGCGAGTTCGTGTCGACGCAAATTCGGATGAGATGACCGCACTGAGAGGATAGTCCCCCCCTATTCCGACGCCCATGAAGAACCGAAGTGCGGTAATTACGCCAATGGCATTCACCGCAGGCCCAGAGCCTGCGAGGGCCTGCGCAAATGTCGATGTAATGATGATAATCAGCTCGACGCCGTCTGAATACGTCGCGGATGAGCGAGTCAAGAGAAAAATCCGGGCATGTAAACGACTTACACATTCTCTTGCGCCCTATGATGTCGGCGAGCCAGCCAAACAAGACCTGGCCGAACAGGTTGCCGATAGGTGACGCGACTTTGAGCCCGAATTCGACGTTCGGCTGGAGCTCGTTATCTAACGAACTAACGGGTCAAGAGCGTGTATTGAGAAAAGCAGAGAGCCCCGACCTTTGCCATAGACGTAGCCCAGCATCACAGCAGCAATCCCGATCGCAAAAATGTCGTAGCTATACAGAGGTAAACACTGGTCAGCGGTTGCCTCAGCCGAATAGTGCAAGGCTCTTACGCATCAGTGAAGAAGCCAGCGCCGGCGACGAGCCAGACCTTGACGTGAAACCATCTGCGAATGGGGGAATGTGAGGCGCGGTGCAGGCGAAGAGCAGAAGCAGGAGAGACGAACGAGAATCGAGCCCGGTCGATGCTCGCGAGAGCAGACCTCCTGTTGCTGTCGAGGTCGACAACGGCAGAGCCGTGGTCAATCTCGTCCCACCTGTTCTCGTATGTATATTTCATGCGGCTGCATGCATAGTATGGCGCGAAAGTTGAATCTGGCGTGACCGCGTCCGCCCACAACCTCTTATACGAGCGCGCCCTCGAGCGCCTGCTAGAGAAAATGCGCGCACCCTCGGAATCTGTCAGGGCGTAACGAACGTGACGACTGGTAAAAGGCGCCTCGCTGAGCATCGAGTAGCCCGGATATGATTTCAGCAACGAATCTTCTGGGCAGCCGTGGGCATGGCGTCGAAGGCGCGGCCGGCTATTACCACCGGTCTTCGGCATAGGTCTGATGATGAGAACAAGACCTGTAGATGACGTAATGGTCAGATATTGAGCAATCGTGTCCTTCTAGCGCATATATGGCGTGGAAGTGCACTGGCACAAGGCACCTTGTCGTGACGACCTGTGCTGTCAATCAGATTGCGTAGTGTGTCAGGCCTCAGGCCTTGCCATGAGTACGGCATGGCTTCAGAGTTCCTAGATAGAGGCAATGAACGGGAAGCAGTTGACCGTCAGAGAAGAGAGGAGATTCGAGGCTGGAGGCATACAGCCTCTTCATGAACGACCAACAGCCGGAGCCTGACATGATCCTCCTCCAGTCCGTGTTGCGCAGTCCGTCCGAGCGAGTGTCAACTTGGATGTGGACGGCGGCGAAAGTACGCCGAGAATGAAGAGAAAGGCGATACGCAAGAGTCCGGCGCTCACGGTGACCTCGCGGCGCGACGAACGTTCTTTCGGAATTCACACTCCGCCACATGTTCGTGGCTGCTTGCCTCGGGGTCGAAGTCCTAGTCGGCTCTTGACCGAACGGCCGTCACTTCTTCCTCTGCCAAAAAAGCCGTTGAAAAAGCTCACAACAACCTTAACTATCTGTCCGGTCTTCATGTGGTACTACCAGCTTAAGAGCTGTACTGGATCTCCTCAGCGTTGCCTCCGACTCAAGCCATCCCGGTATCTCTCTGCTTCCGGTGACTGTGGCAACCTACTAAATGCGTGGACTTGTTGGTATAGTTCGGTGAGCTCTATCATCTACGCAGAACTCTGTGATGTAGCTCATCTCATCGACGGGTCTATCAGCTCCCACCGCCTGCTTGCTAGTACACCGAATTTGCTCCCGTGAACTGTTCTGGGTTCTCTAATCTAGTACTTAGACCAGATGGCTGAGACACTTTCAGACAGGGATCCAACTTGCGCGTTCGCGCCACTCCTGACTCAGCTTGTCAATATCAACGATGGAGGCATCGATCTTTGTGCGGAGGCGCAATAGACGGGTTTCCTTGCGGAACAATACTATCTCTATGAACAGGCATTCAGTCGCAACAGTAATGGATATCTCTGACTTCTGTTGGCTGCGTCTGTTCATCGCTTTTGATATTGGATACGGGAACTCATGCATTCTCAGACCTGGAAGGTACGACGAGATGTGTGTGGACTGACGGCGTCACCGACGGGTTGAGCGAGGGAGGATTGCTCCCTAACTCAGCCTGCAGATAGTACGCCGGTCAATGAACCAATATCTAGCAGCGGGCTGCATCACACCTTCACCAACGGCGGTTCCCGTGGAAGCCAACGTCGTCTGTTAGGACGCCACGAAAGGCTGGTCGCATCGGAAGGGCTAGCTGTTCTCCGCGGCGAAGGACGGGCAGACGTGATTGCAACAAGGACGCTGGCACCTCTACCGAACCGAGAATCTGCTAAACACGCCACCACCCCGCCTCCACGCCCCTCATCACCACCACTCACCGGCCGCCGCAGCCGCCCTTCTCGTACACGCCAGCGTCCACTCAAAACTCTACCTCGCGCGCCCAACAGAACGGCACGCCGCCCGCCGGCCCTCCTTCCATCTAACTCTACAACTTCGTCGTCGCGCTCCTGGTTCTCCCCTTCTCGCCCTTCTCGCCCTTCTCACCCTTCTCTCCGACCTTCCCAGCGTCAGCGCCGGCACCCCCGCTGTGCCGCTTCTCCGCGGCGCGCTTTAGCACCGCCTGCGGGTTCTCCTCCTGCGGGCCCGTGTGCTGGGCGCGCGGCTGCTCACCCACGGCGATGTGCGACGGCTCGCTCGGCTCGCTGAACGCCGAGGGCGGCGGGTTCTCTTCCTTCGGGGGCATTGTGCTACTCTGATCTGTTAAGATTTGATATTGATCGGGCGAGGCGTGGGTCGAGGCTGCGCTGTGTGGGAGCGTACTGAGTTTGGTTTTGGGTTTGGTGGGCATGCGGGCAGAGCGCTAGCACGGAAGAACTCACGACGGGTAGCACGGCAATCCGATATGATATGAAGCGTGTTCAATGTCGTGGGCGAGGGACAGTGATGGAAGTTCGCGCTAGAGGGCTTGCAGGTGGTCGTGCGCACGGTTTTGTTGTTTTTGGGCGGGATGGCATTCATAACCGACGTCATGACCCGCTCGCGATCGATCATGTCGCCGGCCACGCCGGTCCCAACCGCTTACTCTCATTTCGATTTCAACGCTGTCGCTTTTACGAGGGTCGCAGGCAAACAAGTACTAGGATTAGAACGATGGCAAGTCGATAAATACATACTAACAGGTAAGCAGAGATCAGTAGCGGGCGTTGCTTCGTGAGGACATAACAAGAAAGAGAAACGACTGCGAATCCAACCCAATGAACACAGCGGGAAAATGACAGGAGGTCTATGGTCATGCTTCGCCGACCACAATGCCGTCCTTCACTTGCACCTGGCGGATACCTGAAGACGAGTGAGTGTGAACGGCGCGCAGCGGCAGTTCAGAAGGGGTGCACGTACCCTGCACGAAGCCCTCCTGGTCCTCGTTGGACAGCTCCTCGAGCGTCCTGTTCTTCGTCTCGGGCAGCAGGAGCGTCGAGAATATGCCCGTCAGCATGAAAAACGCAAAGATCTCGAGGCTGTCCGCGCCGACATCAGCGAAAAAGCTCGCGGCAAGACAGCAGAGCCCCGACGCACATGTGTTTCACAAACATGTTGGTTCCGCCGATATTCCGCATGCGCGCGAACCCGACCTGCGCGACGACCGCACCGAGCTTTCCACTCGCTGCAGAGATGCCGTGCGCCGTCGAGCGGTAGCGCGTCGGGAACACCTCGCCGGGTATCACAAACGTCGTGACATTCGGGCCAAAGTTCTGGAAGAAGTTCGCGAGGCAGTACAGGAACACGAACCACTTGGAGCGTTCGTGCGTTTTGGTCAGCGCCTCGTAGCCGAAGCCCATGATGATGAAGAGGATCGTGAGCATGGTGAAGCCCATGAGCTGGATCGGCTTGCGGCCCCACGAGTCGATGAACAAGAAGGACACCCAGTAGCCGGGGATGAGACCGGCGACGGATAGGATCAGGTTGCCCACGGAGACGTTCTTCAGGTTCTGGTAGACACCGAGGGTACCCTTCGTGACTGGGGTCCCGAAGCCGATCGCAGTCAGGATGATGGACGAGTTCAAGCCGAGCCCGTAAAACGCGATCTATGGCTCGTCAGTGCCTAAACTTCAAGAAAACAGATGGTTCGCGCTTACATCGAGGGCAAACCACGAGTACGCCGTGCCGAGCAGGATCTTGCCGTTCTTCCACTGGCTGAAGTGGGCAATGAAATCGCGGCGGCTGGCCTTGGGCGCCTCGACCTTCTGCACGACTGCGTCGGGGTCGACGTAGAACGAGCCGTCCTTGAGCACGTTGTTGATGTCATCCGACGCCTGCTTCACGTTGCGCTCGATATCCATCGTGAAGCGCGGGGTCTCGGGGATCGTCAGGCGGAAGTACAGCGCAATGGCACCGGGCACGCAGCCGAGGCCAATGAGCAGGCGCCAGCAGAAGTCGACGTGGTGCAGCGTCGTCGGGTTGTCGTGCAGAATCTGTGTTTTGAAGGCGGCGACAACGATCAGCGAGACGAGCGCGGCGCCTGCGCGGCACGTTGTCAGTAAATCAGCGGAGAGAGCGGCCTGCGCACGACGCACTGAAGTTTCCCCAGCCCTGGGCGGCGAAGACGGCAGTCATGAGGCGCCCGCGCGAGCGTGTCGCGGCGAACTCGGACGAGATGACTGCGGAGAGAGGGTAATCGCCACCGATGCCTACGCCCATGAGGAAGCGCCACACGATGAGCACGCCGAAGATGTTGACCGCAGGTCCATTCCCGCTGAGCGCCTGGCCGAACGTTGCGATAATGATGATCATGAGCTCGATACCGTCTGCACGGCTCAGTCATCAATCACATATGGAAGGGAGAAGCGTCTAGACATACACATGCGCTTGCGGCCAACGATGTCTGCGAGCCACCCGAAAAGCAGCTGGCCGACGATCGTGCCTATGGGGGTGGCGACCTTGACCCCGAGGTCCTGGTTCACCGTCAAGCTCTTGTGGTTCGATGCGTAGACATATCCCAGCATCGTGGACGCGATGTTGATCGCAAAGATGTCATAGCTGCGACACGCCAAACGGTCAGCACACGGGCGCATCGAGAGACCAAACGCGACTCACGCGTCGGTGAAAAACCCGACGCCGGCGACCATGGCGACCTTCACGTGGAACCACCTATCCACGACGCGAGCATCAGCCGCGAACTAGTCGTGAAGTCGGTCGATGGAGCGTACGAGAATTTGGCGTTGTCGATCTCCGCAAGCGCGTTGAGGCGGCGCCCGTTCAGCTCTTGCGCGCCCTGGCCCCGCGGGAGGACGGGGAGCGACGGCTGGCTGGACAGGTTGTCTCCCTTCTCATGCTCGTGGATCGACATGGCTGGCGGATGAAGTGAGCGTCCGACTTGTCCAGTGGCGCTGGCCGGCGGTCAGTTGCAGGAGGCGGAAGATGGGAATCTTGTCGTGGCTTCGCAGGGTGCGCCTTATATACGGGTCGTGCGAGGGCTTCCCGATTCGAGACGGCGTATGGGGCGGCAATATCGACGACAGGCGCCGTACCTTGCACGTTTGCCCTTGCACCGAGTTTGCGGATATGGAGCGCTGCGCAGGCGCCGGCCGCGGGACATCTGCGTTCCATCGCATCGCAGAGACAGGGATGTCGATGGCACGGCATCCTTCTGTGCTGCCGTCGCTGCTTCCTTGTTCGCGCTGGGTGCAGTAAAGCCCGGAAAAGCAAGGGCTTGTGCGGAGCGCGCGCGACGACTCGGAGGCCATCAGCGCGCGAGGGTGTGCGGTGTGCGCGTGGCGGCAATTGATGACAAGGTTCAATGGCTTCGGCATAGATTACGGCTGTCCGAAGAAGGCGATGTGTTCGCGCGGGCTGGAATACAGGGTGGGATTCTCGAGGGCACGGAAAGGCAGCTGTCAGGCTGGCATGGGCACGGGGGCCACAATACTGATCGTGCGACAGACACCGAACTCCAGGGACGCACCTTGACCTAGCCTAGATAACCGCAGCGCGTGTGCGAGGGAGACTGGCCGTTTGCCGTTCATCTGAGCAGTGTGCTTGCGTGGAGACTAGACTCCGAGTCGAGCCTGTGTCGCCGGCATCCGCGGGCCGGCGGCAAAAGTCTGGGCCCGCTGCTGCCACCGCTCAAAAGGCGATCACGCCCTGTGTATGCCATCGACCAGCCAATGCGTCAGTCACAAGTGAGGAACAGAAGCAGACACACGACACGCACATCAGCTTCTTGCCTTGCCCAGCGTGCCTGCGCCGCGCAGTGCGGCACCCCGTGTCGCGCATGTCGTGTTCGAAAATGTACGCTCTAATTATGCATGGCGGTGACTACAACAAACTGAGATAAATATACTACTACGTCGCGCGTCGTGATGAATGCATGCATGATGAATGTGTAGAATGAAGATACCCAGGACGACCCAAAAACATGAGAGAAGAGGCGAGGCCGAGGAGACGTTTACGCGACGACCACGCCATCCTTAACGTCGACTTCCCGCACACCTGGAATCGAGCGTCAATCAGCATGCGCGCGACAGGCAGATCGCGCAAAGCGACGTACCTTGGATGAAACCCTCCTGGTCCTCGTTCGACAGCTCCTCCAAGCTCTTGCCCTTGGTCTCAGGGAGCAGGAGGGTGGAGAAGATACCCGTAAGCATGAACAACGCAAATATCTCAAGACTGCACATGGCCGTCAGTACAACGTGGCGAAGGACGAAGGCTGCATGTACGCACATGTGCTTCACAAACATGTTCTTGCCACCGTGGTCCTTCAGGCGCGCGAAGCCGACCTGCGCGATGACGGCGCCGAGCTTGCCGCTTGCGGCTGAGATACCGTGCGCCGTGGAGCGGTAGCGCGTCGGGAACACCTCGCCGGGTATCACAAACGTCGTGACATTCGGGCCAAAGTTCTGGAAGAAGTTCGCGAGGCAGTACAGGAACACGAACCACTTGGAGCGGTCGTGCGTCTTGTTGAGCGCCTCGTAGCCAAAGCCCATGATGATGAAGAGGATCGTGAGCATGATGAAGCCCATGAGCTGGATCGGCTTGCGGCCCCACGAGTCGATGAACAAGAAGGAAACCCAGTAGCCGGGGATGAGACCGGCAACGGACAGAATCAGGTTGCCCACGGAGACGTTGTGCAGGTTCTGGTAGACACCGAGGGTACCCTTTCCCCCGGTGCTGCCGAAGCCGATCGCGGTCAGGATGATGGACGAGTTCAAGCCGAGGCCGTAGAATGCAATCTGTGGCTCGTCAGTGCCTATACTCAAGTATAAATGATAACTCGCGCTTACATCGAGGGCGAACCACGAGTACGCCGTGCCAAGCAGGACCTTGCCGTTCTCCCACTTGCCGAAGTGGGCAATGAAGTCGCGGCGGCTGGCCTTGGGCGCCTCTGCGCGCTGGACGACCGCGTCGGGGTCGACGTAGTACGAGCCATCTGTGAGCACGTGGTTGATGTCCTCCGACGCCTGCTTCACGTTGCGCTCGATATCCATCGTGAAGCGTGGGGTCTCGGGGATCGTCAGGCGGAAGTAGAGCGCGATAACACCGGGCACGCAGCCGAGACCAATGAGCAGGCGCCAGCAGTAGTCGACGTGGTCGAGCGTGGTGGGGTCGTCGTTCAGGATCTGCGTCTTGAAAGCGGAGGTGACGATGAGTGCGACGAGGGCGGCGGCTGAAGGGCGAAATGAGTTGATGATCGGGCGGCCGAGATAAGATGGGAGTTACGTACCGAAGTTGCCCCAGCCCTGCGACGCGAACACCGCCGTCATAAGACGCCCGCGCGAGCGTGTCGCAGCGAACTCGGACGAGATGACCGCGGACAGAGGGTAATCGCCACCGATGCCAACACCCATGAGGAATCGCCATACGATGAGAACGCCGATGATGCTGACGGCGTGACCGTGACCAGAGACAGCCTGACCGAACGTCGCGATGATGATGATCATCAGCTCGACACCATCTGCGCATCAAAAATCGCGTGAGCGGCGTGCAGTGGGGTTGGAAGAGCGAGATACATACACATGCGCTTACGACCGACGACGTCGGCGAGCCAGCCAAAAAGCAGCTGGCCGCAGAGGGTACCGACGGGGGTGGCGACTTTCACGCCAAGATCCTGGTTGACCGTGAGGGCGTGCTTGGGGCCGTACACATAGCCCAACATCGTCGAGGCGATGTTGATGGAGAAGATGTCGTAGCTGCAAAAGGATATTGGAAGCACGTTCATGGCTATAGATAGCAGAACTCACGCATCGGTGAAGAAGCCGACACCGGCCACCGCCACGACTTTTACATGGAACCAACTGAAAATGGCAGGGTCAGCGGGGCAGACAAAAATAGGTGGTGGGTACATACGAGAACTTGGCATTGTCGACCTCCGCGAGAGCGGCTCTCCGGCGCTCATCAAGCTCGTGCGCTACATTGGTTCGGCGAGGGAGCGAAGGCAGCGAGGGATCGCTGGTGCGGCTCGTCTTCTCGGGAAGGGTGTCGGACATGGCTCTGGAGCGTGGGGGCAACGCTGGCCGGTGGTCTACCTTGAGAAGGAGATGAGGACCGAAGAAATGCGAGGCATCGTTTTTATAATCAGTAGAAGACCGGGAGTGATACCGCGAGCCCCGGGGCGAGATGGCATGGCTCAAGTTCCTTGCACGTTCGTGTGTCCCGACCAATCAGCGTCGCGTAGCAGCAGAACGTTCGCCTGCTTACCTCAGCGTCCCCGGAAAATGCATGGCCGGCCTGTGGGCCTCCGTGTCTGTTGCTGCGAGGCTGGACTAGCCTATCATGCTCGACAGCTGCTCGACAATATTGAATGGACAGCCTCTGACCTCATCACAAACCCCATCAATCACCAGAGCACAAGCCCGGCAACATCGCTCGTCATGCACATTCGTCGGCGCCATGAGGAGCACGCACTCCGATCTGAGCCATCGAAAACTTCGAGGAGAAACCTTCACGACAGGTTCCGGTCCCTGGCCACACAGTCTCGGCCAAGCATATAAAAGCGCGCAACGGATCTTGAAAGTTGGCCCGGAAATGAGCACGAAAGTCTTGAGACAGCTGCGGGCTGCCGTGAAATTCCCATATCGGGGGGCTGCGCGCCTCTCCTCTCGCCGCCAATGATGGCGAGCAGCAGCACCCGCCTCCGCGTCCTCGCCCTCTACAAGGAGCTGCATCGTCTCGGCCGGGACTACCCCGATCCTGCGTGCGCCATGCACTGCTGTCCGCTTGTCTTTGTGCTCATATCGTACGCTCAGATATGACTTCAACGGGCGCATGCGGCGCATGTTCGAGAGTGCGTCCCCCCGCGATCCTATCCGGCCTCGCTGACCCCTCAGTAGGGAACAAGAGCCTCACCGACCCAGAGGAGATCGAGAAGGCACTGAAGCTCGGCGAGTACATCAAGAACGGTGCGTACCCCGCCCCGCACCTCCGCACGCACGCGACCCTAATATCGTAACCCTCTCCACCGCCATCTGCTTCAGAGACGCTGGCGCTCTACTCGCTCAAGAAGTACCGCCATCTCAAGCAAAAGTACCCACTGTCCTCCGACTCCCCAAGCCAGTCGTGAACCCGTCGCTGCGCGCCCCTCCGCGCACTTGCTTCCGCACACACACGCCGGGCCCGAGGCCGCCGCCGGTGCCGGGCGTATTTTTTGCTATTTACCACGGCGCCGATCGGCTCGTCGGCGGCCTCCACCTTGCGCCCCATACGCACGCCGTCGCTCCAGAATCCAGGCGTACCCGCCACCAGCGCGCCCTGATCACATTATTATTATGAAGCTTTTGTCCGCGTTATGCAATGCACGTTTGTCGCCGGTTGGCGGCCTGACCGGGAGCCAAGCTGTGAGCTTCTCAGGGCCCTTGGAGATGATGCCGATGGCGGTGGATCGCGATCCGCCTGCTCCTCAGATCCTCAGATCCCGCCCTGGCATAGCGTCCAAGAACTTCGGATTCTCGAACGGACTGATTCCCCGCACAGACGCCCCCTTGACTGCGATGTACCCTTCCAGGCTGGCTGCAATCCGACAAAGCGCTGCGCTAGACTGACAGCTGCGCATGAAGTTTTCTCTCCGGAAGCTCCGCACCATGGCACGTTCGTTGCTCATATGTCATGCCCATGCACCACTTCACAGCCCAGGCCACCGCCCGCCCTGGCCTTATACATACAGACCCAAATCGCATGGCCCAGGGCGACGCCAATAACCTCGATCTGCGCTCCCGAGACGCCGACCCGACTCTGACTTCACCCGTCCTCGCAAATATGAGTCCGCCATGATCCTCAAAAATCATGCATCGTTACTGTCCTGTGTCCCGTGCTTACAGTATTGATTTACCGACTTGCCCACCGTGCGTGCTCACCCCAGCACCATCTCCGCGTCCGGCGCTTGCCCGAGCATCTCCGGACCCGCGCCGCTCGCGGGCGGCGGCACCGCTACCTTCTGGCGCGTGCGCTTGGTTGCGCGTTCGCGTTCGCCGTGCGCACGCATGCGCTGCGCCCATGCTGCCTCGCCACCCGGCGGTCCCCCCGCGCTGAACTGCCCGTCGTCGGCGCTTTGCTCAAGGGCGAGGTTGAGCAGGTCGAGGACATGCCCGTTCAGCGGGTTGATTGACAGCGCCTGGACAGAGGGGGGACTGGGTTAGTGGGCGGGATCTGGGCGGGAAATGGAGAGGGCACACCTCGTGGTATTTCGTTACGGCGTCGTGGACGCGGTCCATGAGGTGGTACACGAGCCCAAGGAAACCTAGAGCCGCTGCCGAGCGGCTGTCGATCTCGAGCACCTTGACATATGCAGCCTTAGCCTCCTCGAGATTCCTTCGAGTTCCGGTGTCAGTATGCGCACATTGCCGATTTTGTTTTGCCCCTTACCCCAATTTGCGCAGGCAAGTGCCGAGATTTAGGTACGTCGTTGCCCATGACGCTTGCGAGGACTGTGTCACCTGTGCGAGCTCGAGTGCCTGACGGAACATCGCCGTTGCATCTTCATACCTGCCGCGCCGGTCAGCATGCCTCTCTGCTGCTCACCCGTGTGGCGTACCTGCCGTGGTTGAACGCCATAACGCCCCGCTCGTTGATCAGCAGCGGATCACCGTCGCACATGGAGTTAGCGGCGTTGAGTGCCTCGTCCGCCTGCCCCTGGTTCGACAGGATGATGTGCTCCATGCCGACAAACATAAGTGGCAGATGCGATCTGCACAGGGCGGTGAGCCTATGTTCCCCGGCGCGAACGTAGCAACGTACCCAGTGAACATGCGCGCACACGTCGAGTACGCTGTCACCGCGTGGTCGTGCTCGCCCTCGAAAGCGAACGTGTGCGCGAACGCGATCCACGCGGGCCCGAAGCGCGGGTCCATCAGCGACGTCTTGCTGGGTGCCCGTCAGCAGCCGGCCAAGCGTCGACATCGCGTGCGGGATGGTCTCACCTAAAGTACGTGCGCGCGTCCGCCCATTTTCTCTGCGTCAGATACCACACGCCGACTGCGTACCAGCTTGTGGCGGACTCGGGTTCACGGTCGACAAGCTCGTGCGCGAGAATGAACAGCTTAGAGTGCAAGTGTTTTAGGTGGTGCATGCACGCAATATGCAGAGGCATCGTTGCCGCATGCACCGCGACGAGGCGCAGAATTCTGCCGCCGCAATGTTGTCAGCCCGACGCATGAATTGCGCGTGGAGTGAGATAAAACGCACCGCGTCGTGATGGCAAAGCAGTCGGCCCACCGAAATTGTGCGTACAGCGCGTCTGCGAAGCTGAAGAGGACGTCTGCGTTGTCCGACAGGCCATACTCCTCGACCAGCCGCCGCCGTGTCAATGCATGCTCGTCTGCGTGCTTGTACTTGCGCAGTCGCGCCGTGTATATAAGACGCACAAACTCTGCATCCTCCGGTGTTTGCTGCCTGTACGCGAGCGACTGCACAAACTCCCACTCTATTTAATTGGCGATTGATGCCTCAGTACCGCGCGTAAGCGATGAACGTGTGCGGGGCGTACCTTCTTCGAGCGTCATCATCTCACCGCTAATCAATTGATCGAAGGCGTCGTAGCACTTCACGTCGAGGGCAAGCGCTTCCATGAAGCACGCCTTTGCCTGGTCGCCGCGATTGAGCTTGAGCATCAGGAGGCCCCTGAGATTGCACATTGACGCCTCGACCTGATGCCGTTTAGTTGAGTGACCACAACTATGCAAGGGCGATCAAAGCGTAGCGAAGAAGCTGCTGCTTACTTTGATACCTCCATCAGTATTGGGGACCGCAGGCCCACTGCGACCTGAGTATTATACACGTCAACGCGCCGGATTGCCACCGAGGCTTTCACACACACACCTGAGTTACGGAAAGGGTTCGCTTCGCCCAGCATCTCGGTGGCTTCTGCCCACTTTCCTTGTCTCACGAGGCACTGTGCCGCGAGGTATCTACACACCACACTCATATCGACCAGCCGTGAAACACCGTCTAGTTGATCTGCGGCGACGTCGATCATTTCTGTCGGGCCTACCGGCAGTCGCATGTCGAGTTCGCGGCCTTTGCCTTTGACATCAGGAAACGGGACGCCAGTGGACTCCGGCGGGGAACCGAAGCCATTCGTGGGAGGGTGGCGTGGTGGGAGCCTGGGCGGCGCAGTGGGGAACGGACGCGTGAGGAGTCGCTCGGCGCGGGAATACCGATGGGTCATGAAGTACGTTTGCGCGAGCCAGAAAGCATCGTTCGGGTCATCTGGGGGGACGCAAATGTTGTGGGATTTGGTGGGGTTTCGGGTAGTTGTCTGTAAGAGCACGCACTAGTCCATGACAAGATTTTGTCGCCCCAAAAGGCAGCCGTGTCGTATAAATGCTGCATGAGCGCATCGTGTCTCCATAGCCGCATGCGATCGACTGTTCCCCACTCCATTTCATCCTCCTCCTCATCTCCGGAGTCCTGAAATACGTCGGTGTTGTCGTTCGCGAGGGGATGTCGGCCGATGCTTCCTTTTGCGCGCCGATGGGCTCTCGGGGAAGAGCGCATAGGCGAGGAGGGGAGGATAGAGCGGTTCGGATCGAGATTGTGTGGGTGAGGAGCAGATGCGTTGCCGTCCATGAATGAGTTCACGAGAGACTGCGGTCCAAAAGAGAACGACGAGTTGATAGACGCTCTAGGGTGGCGAGAGCTCGAGGGAGAGGGAAGTCGGGGCATAGGTGGGATGTTGAAGCCCATGTTCGGTGGGGGAGTGGACGCCATTGAAGGTGGCTAGTTCGTGAATGAGCGATAGTCGCTTAAATATTGTTTTGCCCACGCACAAACAATTTGAATGAAGGCAGTCTGGCGTAAGCACATTAGATGTTAGACTGCACAACATGTGCCTGCAAAGTACGCACCAATACCCGCGGCCAAGACTAGTCAGGATAGTGCTAGTGTATGATTAATCCAAAGCAGATCCTGAGAAGTCTGGCATCAGCGATCTGCCAGACATTTGAGCAACAGAAACGGGTGGCCCCCATAGTGAGCGGACGCGTCCGCTCCGGGAGGTGCTCGCTCGACGCACCTAAATCGCAACACCGAGCCCTCGTCCAGTTATATAAGGGCACAGCAGGCGTTTTCCGCGTAAGGATTGTAGTTTCCGACAACGAGATGGCAATGTTGGTCGTGTGCGTTGAGGACAAGCAGCGTTCACGAACGCGTGACACGCAGACGCGGGACGCACGTCACGCGATCGTCACTTTGAGTCACGCTGTGCTCCGCTGCGGCAACGAGTAGTAGCGCTGCCTCTTGCTTGCCTCCCCCTTCCACCGCGCCGAGCCCCTACACCTACCTCCAGTGTCTGCGCGAATCTAGCTCTCCGACATGGGTCTTCTTATGTCCCTTCCGCTGGCAGGCGCCCTGGGCACCATCGGCTCGTCCTGCCTCGCCGGTCTCGCTTTCTGCTTCACGTCGACTGCAGGTACGTCCGTGCTTCCGCTGCAGTCACCCTGCCTATGCTCAGGATATCTCAGCGTCCATGTTTGTGAAGTCATGTAACTGCAACTCCTCCATCGCCACACGCATTGGATTCGCGGTATGAACTTCTTAGCCGGCCTTGTGTGTGCTCGCATTGTGCTCACTCTCCACGCACAGATGATATTCGCACTCAATTCTATGCTGGCGTGGTTGATGAAGTCACCATTCATGATTCACCAAATAGAGAAATGGAGCTACGACTACATCAAGATGGACTGTGCCGGCGGAAAGTGCTACGGTGTCCTCGCGGTGCGTCGTGCCATTATATAGTGCGGATCATCGCTCGAGCTGCATTCGTAGGTTCATCGAGTCTGCTTTGCCCTGTCGCTCTTCCACGCCATCCTGAGCCTGTCCTTAATTGGCGTGAAAGACACGCGAGACAAGCGCGCCGCCTTACAGAACGGGTGCGTACTTCTGCAATCTCAACACAGCCCCCGCTCAGGTTGCCCGCTTCCAGCTGGTGGGGCCCTAAAGTCCTCCTTTGGCTTATTCTCGTGGCAGTCTCCTTCTTCATTCCCAATGGCTTCTTCATGTTCTGGGGCAACTATGTCTCACTCATTGGTGCCACTGTCTTCATCCTCCTCGGCCTTGTTCTCCTCGTCGATTTCGCACATTCCTGGTCCGAAACATGTCTCGAGAACTGGGAGAATTCAAACAACTCAAACCTCTGGCAGTGGATTCTCATCGGTTCGACCGCGGGTATGTACGCTGGGACCATCGCCATGACCGGCGTGCTTTACGGGTACTTCTCCGCCTCCGGCTGCACGCTCAACCGCTTTTTCATCTCCTTCAACCTTGCCCTCGCAATCCTCATCACAATCATATGCGTACACCCCGTCGTCCAGGAGCACAACCCACGCTCTGGACTAGCGCAGAGCAGCATGGTTGCTGTGTACTGCACTTACCTCGTCATGAGCGCGGTCGGAAACCACTCCCACGAGACCTGCAACCCATTCCGCAACGGCGCGGCGAGCGGCACGCGCACTTCGGTCGTTGTGCTCGGCGCCTTGTTCACATTCCTGGCAATTGCGTACTCAACGACGCGCGCAGCGACGCAGAGCCGCGCGCTGGTGGGCAAGAAGAAGGGCGGGGTGCGGCTACCGGATGACGAGGAGGGCCACGAGGTCAGCGTTGTGAGTACTCAGCCGGGAAGGACAGAAACGCCGCGGTACCAGGCACTGCTCGCCGCTGTTGAAGCAGGGTACGCGCCATCTCTAACTCTGGGAAAAACGAGGCTGATCTGTGTGCGAGTGCAGCGCTATTCCCGCGTCCGCCTTGAACGAGGATGAGGATGAGGACGATGAGGACGATGTCGTCTCTGAATCGCGGGACGACGAGCGGTCTGGCACACGCTACAATGTACGTGATTGGGCACCTTTTCTTCATCCATCAGGCGATCTCATCCTCCGTCAGTACTCCTGGTTCCACATCATCTTCGTGCTTGGCGCGATGTATGTTGCCATGCTGCTTACCGACTGGTGTGTTTTCTCCCTCTCCTGATTCGACGCGCTGACCTGTCCCACGTATAGGAATGTCATCAAATCGACCTCCTCCCCTGGCGACGATGGCGACGACGTGTACATCGGGCGTTCCGAGACGGCGATGTGGATGCGGATTGTGAGCTCGTGGGTATGCATGCTGCTGTACATCTGGAGTCTCCTCGCGCCTGTCATGTTCCCCGACCGGTAAGCATTGGTGCTCATATAAAACCCGCGCAAGTTCACTGACCTGTGGCATGGTGGTCAGATTCTCGGACGTGTAAGGCGCATATACGCCGTGATTTTCGATACCATGCTACAATTACCGCTATCTGGGTCGAAATATTGTACGAATAATCGTCAGGACATGGACACCCGAGCCCAACAATGTCCCATCTTTATACTTTCCCAGTGATATACACACCATGATTTTGTTCAGCATCAGTATATGCACTCGTGCACTATGTAAGACACCGTGAACGATCTGAAACCCATGATATCGTAGAGAAGAACGTGCCAGGTACGTCTCATAATCGGCCTGCACAACATTCTTCTTTGGATCCTGCTCTGCCCCTTCCAGTCTATACCCTCGGTCTCTTGAGCCCAGCGCCTGCTACAGTGCTATCGTGGACACTAGACCTCTGCTGGAGTCACGTCGCAGTATACCATGGAGAAGAGTGCGCGAAGTTACGAGGGCGCGACATGAGGTTCGCGGCTCACAATCGCTCCATCGCGTAGCCTGAACGGACACCACGTCCTCGATGCCTGTACTGTGACCCTCAGCCTCCAGCACACAGATGCGCGCACATTGCGGCTTACCGACACGCGCGACCGGAACATCTCCGCGACGCGCACCTCCCCTGCCGCCTCCGTCTCGTCACCGAGTCCCGGCGGCGCGTGCGCCAGCCAGAGCGTCGCGTCCGTGAGGAACGCGAACGACGGGCCGAGCGCAGGCTTGCGTGTGGTCGTGGCAAAGCACGACGCGGGGTTCGGGCCGGGCGGCTTGAGTGCGGTGCTATTGTTCAGGACCTGCGCACGCGGATCGGTGGATAATCGAGGAAGACGGGGGACGGGGGCATACAAGGATGGCGAGGCCGAACGTGCGCGCGGTGTTGCCGAGGAGGCGCATGAAGGTCGTCATCGCGGCGTGACCTAGTTGGTTCGTTGGGATGCAGAACGCAATGGGCATATAGTGAGACGCACCTTGAGAGGAAATAGCGCTAAGCTGCGGACCGATCAGCGGTGTTACCGTGTCAATGACGAGGATGCGAGGGCGCGGGGACATGTCGGGCGTTGTCTGTACGTTGCGCTTTCGGTACATTGACACCTAGATGCCACTACACGCCGACTCACAGCCAGCGCGGTGCGCAAGTGTCGTATTACTTCCTGCGCGGCGTCGAGGTCGAACGCCTGTGAGATGTGCAGGCGCTCGAGGACGCCGGTGGCGGCCTGAGCGAGCTGCTTGTAAGGGCTGACGACGGAAGGCGGGTGGACGCACGCACCGCTCCAGATGCATGGAAAGGCAATACACTTGTGAGACGCGCTGGCGAGAGGTCGCCGGTAGTGTCCATCCAGAGGGCTGCGGCAGTCTCATGCGCGGCGAGATGGTACAAGACGATGTGCAGCGCCAGTGCCTTCAGTCCCGCGTTGAGCACCTAGCCCTGATCTCCACAGTATGAGGTAAAGAGAGCAAACGTACAGTCTTGCCGCCCCCTGCGTCTCCTGACACCTCCACGACACGCCCGCACCCCGGCCCACCAAAGCTCCCGCCGAGCAGTGCATCGAGCGCGCGCACGCCGCTGCGCACCTGCTTGTCCTCCACATACTTCACACTTTCGGTTGCGTACAGCACTTCTGCTGATACACCTGGGGCGGCGGATATCGCGGTCGCGCGCGCAATGAGGGATTTGAGCTGGCCGAGCGTGGTCGTGCCGCTTGGGAGCTGGCGCAGGAGGGTGGGCACGGGGGTGAAGATGAGGTCGTAGGTGTTGCGCACATTGAGGGCGGCGAGGGCGGCGAGAAGCTCGGGGGTGACAGGCGGGGTGATGGCGGCGAGGGGGATGGACATTGTTGTGGGGATCGAAGGGGAGGTGGTGGGAGGAAGAGAAGGGGCTGGCGAGACATGCAGCTCGTGTGGCCGGGCAGACACTTGGAATTGAGAACTGACAGACAATTACTCAGACGGCGCGAGGAAAAAAAGGAGTGAAAATATGGAGTCTCGAGTATACACAAACCCACCCGCCATGGCACCGTGCGCCCGCCAATAATATAATGTTACATATCCGCCCATCTACCCATCGCCTTCATCTACAACGACACCGATCGCGATGACCTGCGGTCATCTGCGCTCTCCCCGCTTGAAGTAGCTGCTGTTCACAGCCGTTGCCTGGGCCATGTCGAATATGCTCTCGCCGATGCCGAGATAGCGCTCCGTGACCGAGCGCAGCGTCGGGTCAGAAATAGATTCTGTCTGTGGTCTAGAAGAACGGGGTCAGCCGGCAGCATCGCAGAAGATGACCTGGAGAACGTACGCGAAACCACTGGAACGGCGGACGCCCGCTACGAGGGTGGATACGAGGACGGCGTCAAACGCGTAGTGGAAAAGTCTGCCGAGGACCATGGTGGGCAGAAGGGCGATGGTCGTTGGGGGCTCCTGAAGATATAAGGGATTGGCACAGGGAGAGGCGGGAGACAACTGCTGCGAGTGCAACGCGTTCACTCGGCCGCCAGCCGACAAGTGGCCCGACTAGGCACTGATGCCACCGAACCAGCACCGAACCAAGCGCTCAGGCCGGCCGCCTCACTGACTGGTCTGAGGATTGCAAGGGTTGATCACTGCGAGTAGTCTGTAGCAAGGCGGTCAACAAGCTAATTTGTCTGCCTGGAGGTAGGCGTTCCGCACGTACCTCGTGCCTGGCCCTCGGGCGCACGGTGCCACGGCAACGGAGACTACTACCCCTCCAGCGATCTTTCCGTGAGCCGCTTTCCTCTAGCACCATCATCACTGCAGACATGGAACGACCCATGGCGAAGGCAAATATTGACCGCCAACTCGAGGCAGACCCAGCAACGGTATGTCGGATCGACTCATTGCAGGACGAGCTTTCTCTGACATGCAGCAAGGTGATCAGACTGGCAAAGGAGTGCTCATTCATGCACATATGTGCCATCAACGATAGAATTGCCGAACGTTTGCCCGATCTGTTCAACCAGGACGTCGCAGACATGGTCTGCTCACACCTCACTGCTGCAAAAGTCCCCGATCCACGTCGCGACACGAGTCCAACAAGCCCTCAGAAGTTAGCCGTTGCCTGTGCGTTCTCCTGCATAGGGGCTGTCCACTATTTTGCGGAAAATACAGCGACCCGCCCGTTCGTCATGCCCCACTGGCCCGGTATCTTCAAGTGGTTTTCTTTCTTCGACGACGTGAACAATCTCGGGACCGCAGGATACGTACCCCTGAAGCCTTCCCTCATGACCCTGTATCTATTTCCCTTCCTCCACCATGAGCGCGAGAAGATCCTCTCCGAGACACCTGGCGTAAAGGCGTTGACGACTTCGCTCTGGATGAAGGAAGCCATCGACCCCTCCCTGCCAGTCCCCAATGGTCCCGCATGCATGAGCTTCCTTCTTGACAAAGCTGACGACCCGCTCCTTGACGAAGTTATCCGGAGCGCAGGTGGCAAGGTCGAGGCGATCGCGGAGCATGCCCTTGGCCACATCCGCGCTGAACTACAGAGGCAGGCATTCAACGCCACGTTCATCGATGTCTTTATAGGCCTCTTGGGGTGCCTTTCTACAGATGCCGACGTTCAATGTCACGTTTATCGACGTCTTTTTAGGCCTCTTGGGATGCCTTTCCCAAGGGCAGAAAGGGCTAATTCGCCGTGCAATCATTCGAGACGGTGCCGTGTCTGTGGTGACGAAAGCCTTCGTGCGACTCGCCAAGCGGTACACCGTTGACGACAGTTCCGTACGCGCCGCCATCGGCGTGTGCGCAAACTCCTTGCGCAAGCTTACCCAAGAGATCGACGCGATCAAATGCGTACGAGCGATGGTGCTCGGCGGCCTGCTCCAGGCATACATTGACCTCGACCCGATGCTGCGGCATGGCAACGCCATACAGATTCGTGCGCTCACTTTGCTTATCAACGACGTCCTCCCACGCTACCTCGTCTACGGCGCCGTCGTCCACGCCGTTGGCATTACCTGGGACAAACTCGATACGCCCCAGAATCGTGCAATCATCATGCGGTCGCGTTTAAAGGACGAGTGGGATTTTGTCCTGTACCGTCTTGCGCTTGGGCGCGCGGTCCAGGAAGGAATTGACGGTGGGAAGGCTACACTTCGCTGCAGAAACGTACGACTGCATACTGTGTATCTATGCTGCATTCTCATAGGTTCCTCATTGCAGTGCGACAGATACTTACCGAGGGACAGCATGAAGCGCCGCGCTGGGTGTCACTTTGCTTCGTACTGCTCTAAGGACTGCCAGACGGCAGACTGGAGAGATTCCCACAAGACCTACTGCAAGCTTACGGTCCAGGCCGCAGAAGAAAGTACGTCCGGTGATCGATTGCTGCCTTGACCTGCATTCTCAACTGATCATAAGATCCGCTTTATCAAGTCCTTAACAAACATGACAGGAGGTTCCGCGCAGAACTTACCTTATATGAGGCAAGGAACATTGTCGCCGAGTTCCGTGCAGTTGCAGCACACCTATACCCCACAACGCCGTTACCCGAGCTCGGCGTCCGCTTAATCTATTACAAGGTGCCGCCGAAGTTCGAGGTGTTCCTTCTGAAGGACTATCAGCCCAATCGTGGCAATGGCGGCCCTGCGACTGTGGCGCTCAACAGATCCTTCCTCAAACAGGCGCGTCGCGACCCTGCAAATAATACTATCATTGAGAGTGTGGCAAGTCTGGGGCTGGACCACGAGTCCATTCTCGTTATCGAGAATCCCGCACTGTGGAATTGGAGACAGTGACTGTATATCTATCGGGCCAGTGCCTAATACTACATGTTATGCTGCTCACAGAGTACTTGACGAGTGCGAAAGCGGTGTGAACAAAGCAAGTACTGGACGCAAATGGGAAAAACTGCGAAGGTTGGATCATCGGACAGCCAAGGATTTGGATGAACGGGAGGACGGCTGAACCTATTAGTCGAAATCGAGACCCTCAGAGTGTGACGAACAAGACGCGGATGCTGACAGCCAAAATCAGAACGGACCAAAGAGGCGAGCTGTTGCAGACTAAGCTTAGCACGGGGAGTGACCCAGACGAGGCTGACAGTGTTGAAGACCAGACTGAGAAACGGCATGCGGCTGACCAGACTAGAATAGAATCGAGGAAACAATGACCCGCAAGTTGAAGTGAATTCTCAACAGGCCTAGACAAAGTAGAGCCGTCCGAGCGGCTGACTAGCCCTTATTCTGAAGGTTGACGAGGTGGCTGACCGGCCGGGAGACATCACAGATTAAGTTTCAACACACGCGGTCGGACAACAGGGGAAGTCCAGCAAAGCGAACCAGCGGTGAACACACCTAGAAGATGAGAGTCTGAAGCCAAAACAAGGGGCCGATGTTGCCGCGTGGCTGACAGCGCACAGGCTGGCAGTGGGATAGAGGCGGGGATAGCGCATGACCTGCGTCACAATGGGAGGAGAAGCCCCAGACGGTGAGGTCCAAGGAGCTCAGAGACGAGGCTGACAGTCGTTTTAGAGACCGGGCTGAGAGATAAAAGGCGGCTGACTAGACTAGGGGCCAATATTGATGCCGCGTGTGGCTGACAGGCTGGCAAAGCCCAGGAGGCTGACGGTCGGGTGGAAGGAAGTGAGGCTGACGGTCAGCTGACAGTCATTTGGCGACGTTTTGAAGAACAGTAGCAGGCGGCTCGCCAGACTAGGACCGAGGAGGGACGAAGAGGCAGGCTGGCAAAGCGCAAGAGGCTGACGGTCAGAAGCCCCAGACGGTCAGGTGGAAGGAAGTGGCCAACCCAAACACAGACGAGGCTGCCGGTCAGCTAATAGTCATTTGGAGACGTTTTGAAGAACATGCTGAGTAGCAGGCGGCTGGCCAGACTGGGGCCGAGGAAGTCATCGAGGACGAAGAGGACGACCGGCGAAACGCATACCATCAGGGTTGACGAAAAAACCGGCGGGCGCGAGAGTGTGACAACACAGTCTCCTAAGCTGATAGAGCGCCTGACCGGTTGGCTGACGAGGGAGCTGACCAATCGACTAGATGCGAATACACGCCTCGCAAGTGAACACGGTGAACATACCCTGCAGACGATTTGAAAGACAAGGAGCCGAAAGTCTCGTGAAGAAGCTGAAGGATGACACCGCCTAAAAGGCTGATGCACTGAGCAAAGGAACTGATGTCAAGCAAGAGTCTGAAACGCAAGCAGCCAGGCTCAAGAATCGGGACTGCAGACCAGACGAGATTCGCAAGGCACCCGCCAGGAGAAAAACAGCCGTCATAGATCTGACCGAGAGCCTGACAGGCCGGACCACTGAACAAAGAGCAACCAGGATTAACCAGGCATGCCGGTGAGACTGGTACAGCAGTGGTCACTTTCGCGACAGCTGGACGGGGCCTGACCGGACTAGATTCATTGGAGAGCACGTCACAATCCGTCGATGCAGGCAGGAAACCAAACCAGACCGAGAGCTCGCAATTTGGCTGGCAAAAAACACACACAAGTGTATCCTGTATCACAGAGGGAACCGAATGCCCACGAGAGATCCCCAGCTGAGGCACACAGACAGTCCAAAGGCCAAAGAATAGGTGGTGGCAGACTCGAGAGGCAGACGAGCAGACGCGAGGCTGACAAGCAGAAGAGAGGCTGATGAGCAGACGAGAGGCTGACAAGCAGAAGAGAGGCTGACAAGCAGAAGAGAGGCTGACGGGCAGAGGAGAGGCTGACGGGCAAACGAGAGGCTGGCAAGCAAACGAGACGCTGTCAGACTGGACGGGGACCGGGAAACTGACAAGCACTCCAGAAGGCGACGAACAGCTGACGATCAGAGCAGAAGTCGGAAGAACGAACAGAAAGGTGGTGATAGAGCGCGACGCAGTTTTAACAGCAAGCCCAGATGTGAGCCTTGGGGTTGACGAGGTGAATCGGTGCCAAGAGCAAACTGCCAGTGCGGTACCACCAGACTCCAAAAGCTTGCAGCTATCGACGAACACAGTCAGTCAAACTGCGCCCGCAAAGAGAGACGTACCCGCGCTGCGCGATCGAGCTCTGCACAATCCCGCCGCTGCGTTTCCTGGTGTCCAATCGCATGTGTAAATGGAAAAGATGTCGGAGGCCTGCGAAGAGGATATCGGCAGGCTACGAGAGACATGAAGGTAGGGAGGTAAGGGGAGGCTGACGACGGCTGCCCAGGCAGAACGATGGGCCATAGACTATATCAAGCTCATTTGAGCGTAATCGGCACAGGTTCAATGGTCTAATGGTTATGATTTCTGTCTCACATCTTGTGTGCACAGACGGTTCCCAGTTCGATCCTGGGTTGAACCACTTTTTGACCCTCGCGTGCAAAACCCTCGCGTACAAGCACACATGGCAGCGATATTTAGTGGCGGAACGACTGTCTTCCCCGCAAGGTCGGCAACGGAGACTAAGCGATAATCGGAGAAGCACTAGCATGAATTTGGCTTTCGGAGAAGCACTTTGGGGGCATAAGGTAGTAATTAGTACATATAGGTGATACGGTTCACAATATTGAAGCGCCTAATGAATACAGAAAGGCATGTCTAAGCAAGGTGCAAGATCCCACGTATATGCAACAATTAATGTCATGAAAAAGAAGAGCGTAAGAATGCAGATACGGTATCAAGATGACTTCTCGAGCTCGGCCCATAATTCTGCAAACCCGCTGGGCTTGAGCGGTGCACACAACTCTCGCAGGGAAGCTTGCCACTTCCGTTCGCTCTCGCGGCGCTTATTCAGCATTTCCAGCTGAGGCGCAAGAGGATTGTGAGCGAGCACGACGAAAATCTTCTCGGTCATGCCGAAGGTCTGGTGAAAGCGCACGACGTTCGTGCCCTGGTGAAGCCATTGGGAAAGATCAATAAGGCCATCCCAGACCTAAGGTCCGTATTCGTCAGAGCGGATGATGAGGAAAGGTAGTGCAACTTACGGGCAGCAATGATGGGACGGGAAATGGGCTCATACCGTTGATGCTTACGGACAGGCCGCCATGGACACTTCCCCAGTTTGCCCGAGTGTTATTTATGATCTGGTTGTATGTAGGAATCTGTCCGGCAGATGAAGGGAGTGTGTAGCACGCCATGGAAAGACACCTTGCCCCAGATACATCCCTGCAATGCAAAGTTAAGGAAAATGATAAGATGCAAGAAGTATGAATGCAGCGACAATCACAACTCACTCGTCGTGGCTGACTGCGGTGGTCCACTTTTGTAGATGAGCCCAGCGTTCCGAAGATACCACAAACTCGACGTGGTACGTCGAATGGCCCGAACGACCACGCTGCAGTCCAACAATCTCCATGATGCTCTCCTGCTCCACATCTGACGCGAGTTCGTCTTCCAGTTCCATGTCTTCCTCTCCGTCAGATTCGTCCTTTACGGCGACAGGGGGTAAACTCCACGTCCGACTCTTGGTGGCATTCGGTAGGTCGGGAGGAGGCGATGGCTTGTGGCCATTCGTGAGTGGAACTGAGGGGACGACATTGACAGCTACAGGGACACCATTGGTGGCTGCGGGGGAACCTCTGGGTTCCGAAGCGAGAGGTAGACGAAACGATGCGCCGACTATAGGTGAAGCAGGCGCAGTGGGAGACGGCATGTTAGGAGGCGCAGCGGACACTGCGGCGGACACCGTTTTCTCCATGGAAGTCGCACGAGGTGTGGCCGTCGCGGGAGTTGACGGTGCCTGGTCATTTGGACGTCGTCGCACAGCTCGGCCGTCCTGAGTCGCCGAAGGCGAGAATGACCGCTTCCTCGACACCTGTGGAAGTCCAGCTCGGGGGTGCTCATAAGGGGTCGGTCGAGGCGATTGGAATGTACGATCGGAGGTAGTAACAGCTGGAGTAATCGGCGCAGTCGGAGGCGCAGCAGACGCCGCCACGCTCGCAATGTCATCACTCACGCCTTTGGCACGGGACTGCAGAGTATCGTCCGGCGCCTTGCTGCCCACTTCATCCACCGCTGGCAGCTCCTTAGACTGATCCTCCGACTGCAGAGCCTCCATCGCATCCTGTATTTGCAGATCGAACTTGTTCGGCACTGTCGACGCCGGTCCCATCCACGCGAATGCGCTGTCCGTGCTCGGCGGCGCGTGGTCCAATCGCAGACGCAGCTTCTTCGTCGGGGTGCTCCCCGTGGGTGAAGAAGACGACGAGGCCTTAGGGGGCGAGGTTGGGGTCTTGGAGGTCGTGCGTGAGACAGAAGGTTTTTGAGGCGTAGAGGCGTCGGACGCTGCATTTGTACGCTTGCGCGGACGCGCAGGGCCAGCACTGACATCGAAAGGATTCTGCGCAATCATCGAACGGGTCTGTGATGTTGACGCTGCGGACCCTGCTGCACCTGCTGCGCTGCTCGCCAGCGGGGCAGTCGCAGCCGAAACAACTGCGGCAGGCGCCTCCGGCTCCTCCTTCGACTGCTGCGCGCCACTCAGTGATATCTGCTCCGTCTCTTTTGACGTCGAGGTCGAGGCAGAGATTGAGCGAGAGATCTGCGCGCCGGACGGTGCGTTTTTAATTTCCGCTTCAAAGGGGGATGCGAGAGCGCTGTGTCGTCTGGAAGGTGGCGTAACGGGCCTCGTGGGCGGCGAAAGGGCGCCTTGTGGCACGCTGTCGACTGCCATCGCGGTTAGTGATGGAGGATCAGGAAGAGGGTCGACATCCATTGCTACAGCGCTCTCAGGTGCTTTGATAACGGCAGTATCGATGATCTTGTTTGGTGGCTTCGCAGAATTCGTCACCACGGCTTCGGACGGTCCAGTCCCCCCATCGAGCTCCATGGCATCGACATCTATCACTTCACTGACTTGTCCAGCGGCAGGTGCATCCCTCACAGGTTGTTTGCCTGTTGGGCTCGACGGCCTCTTCGTGTCTTCCGACCCATTCGGTGTCCGACTCAACAACGTTAGAGACTTGCCACTCGACGACGTGTTTCTTCGGTGGCTAAGCGTTTCAGCGCGCAGATCTCTGTGCGTGCTATTCTTTGCCTCAAGCTTCGGTCGCGGCGGCGACGACGGCAAGGCTGACGTAGATGCCGATGTAGACGTCAAATGGGGTGCTACACCGCTGGCGCTCAACTTGCGCGACCCAGACAGTGCAGGTTGACCAAAAGAAGAAACAACGGGCGACGCCGCTGCCACAGCTACAGGGAAGACAGGCGGGGGCGACGCTGAAGTGGAAGCAGGTTTGCTTGCTAGCTTCGGCGAGGCTTGCATTTGAGGCGGAGAAGGTCGCCCCATTGGTGGCGACGGCCTGTTCAATGCGCCCGAAGCGATATCTGCGCTGGTTGGCGGGGTTCGGCCGGGTGCACTTGTGGGGAGCGAAGCAGATACAGACGTCGGGTCTGGTGCTGGCGGACGGGAAGCAGGCGCACCCAATGAGGACACCGTCATGCTCGGTGGAGCAGTATATGCGGTCGCAGGTAACGAGGATTGAGGGGCAGCCTGCACTGGTGCATACACGGCCGTGGGAGTGGTTGGCGTACCCAGTGAAACAACTTTGGCAACGCCAGGCACTGCAAGGGGGTTTTGTGGCGCCATGGAAGGTGACGCAGCGGGAGCAGGCGTAAGAGGCATCGATCGGGCGGGGGTGACCACAGGTGAAGCCGACGCTGCACCGAACCCCGGCGTCGTCGGAGATGCAGCTAAACCCTGCTTCATTCGCTGCGCGCGATACCACTGCAGGTCTGACCTAATGAAGTCGGGCATGTCGCTGTCGTCTTCTTTCGACGGTGCTCTATACGAGCGCGCGTCCGTGTCAATTGTTGGTCGAGCAGGCGGAGCAGACGTAGAGGCAATTGGATGAGGTGGTATCGACGTCGGAGCGGTATATGCTGTTGGTTGAGGCAGTTTCGAAGACTGGGACATTGTTGTAGAAGCAGATTGACCCAGCGTGCCGGCACGTGTTTGTGGTGGCGACGAGTGCTGCGACAAAGTGCGCTTGTATAAGTCTGCCAGAGCCGAACTCGACGGAGCCGCGATTGAAGACGAAGCCTGCGACAGCGTGGGAGTGCTGCTGAGGGATCGACGGGCGATGTCCTGTGCGAGCGCGCGCGGGTGGGCTTGCGCGATAGAGTGTGCGAGGGAGGGAGATGGCGGCTGCGAACGTCGTATGAGTTGCACTGGTCCGGTGGGTGCAGGTGCAGTGGGCGCAGCGGCAGCGGGGGCATCGGGCGAAGCAAGGGCAGCTGGGGCAGCGGGGGAACCGTGCTGGGCGGTAATGGAGGCTGTCGATGACGCTGGAGGGACGACTGACGAAGGCGAGGACGGAGCGACCGGCGGGGGGTTGACGTGCATTCCTGCAGCCAGTAGCAATGTATGAAGGTGTCCTATATATATGAATTCAGAGTGTCAGCGAACGAACAAGTGAAAGGCGAGAGCAGATAGACCCACCACTAAGCTCGATCTCGCCGTCGAAGAGCTTATAGAAAGGCTCGACGGTGCGGATGAGCGCGACGTACGCGTCAAATGTCGGATGGCGCGCGGGCGGGCAGTTGGCACGGTCTAGTATGGAAGGGCTGCCGTCTTCGGGGAATACTTGAGGAACAGCGCCCTTCAGTGTAGCCTCCGCAATCTAGCGCATCTGGTCGGTCAGCGATAGATGGCGGCAAACAAGGTAGACGCACCCTGATGAGTTCCACAATCTGCAGGGGGCGGGTGTTAGTAACGGAGAATCAGAGGGATACAGAGTCGCAAATGACCGCAACCCTCGACAAAGGTACGCGGATTAAGCATGCATGCACTTGGCACGTTGCACCATACACGAGCATGCACGCACCTTGGGTCTGGCGGCACTGTAGTACGCCTTTGCATCTCCTAGCCAAGTTCCAAGGCGCTTGCAAGAATCGACGTAGTTCTTCTGCTCCGGGTTGGAAAGCTTCCGCGCAAAGACGGGGAAGACCTTCTGGTTCTTGACGACAGCATGGTCGATGTGCGAGCGGCTGCTCATGTGCGCAGTTATGGAGTTATGGAAACGATTGGTGTGCGATGGCGGGGGGTATAGGTGGTGTACGCGGTCGAAGAGGGCGTGAATCCCGTCTCGCGTGGTCCCCGCTGTCGTGGACACATTTGGCAATCATATGGACGCGATCTCGTACACATGGACCCACAGACTCGCGCGTGGGAGTTTCCACTTGCCCTTCACCACCAACTGAAATTGAACTGAAAAGGCACTAGACACGCATGTCAATTCCCGGTCATCCACTTGCTCGCACGAGTCTACCGCCGATGTACGTTTAGCTCGGGTTAAAGGGGTGTCGCTTTCGCAAGAGATTGATTCATTTCTGTTGCCGGACTCTGAGTACGCCCAAAAAGCCAATGAGGTTCGTGATTAACTAGCAGTACTATCACGCATCCATGTCGAAAACAGGTGCATCCATCGCTGGAAGAACGTCCGCATATTGTTTAGCCTCGACATCAAGCGTTTGTCATATAACATCATCTCCGCGAACCAGCGGACGTTGACCACCGCGACCGCATCGGGATGGTACGACTTGTCGCTCTCCATTAGCTCCAGCTCCGCGGGAGTGAAGTTCCGCTCGCGGATAATGTGAGCAGTTGTCCAGAATGGACCAATCGCAGTGATGACCTTCACTTCCTTCAGCTCGGGATGCGAATGCGAAGGCGGCCAGTTCCAGCACCTCGTCCTGGGCTTGCTGGAGGTACATGGCCTTCTCTTAATCGCTGCCCTGGATCCGGCGGCTGAGACCTCTCTTGAGTCTTGACCTCTACCAGGAGCACGACAGTACTAGTCTTCGTGACTCGCTACCCTCCGTACTAGTAGAATTCGCCAGAGCAACCTTGCTCAAAGTCACCGTCCACAACTAGGTTCGTTCACTTCACGACGTGAAGATTATGGGGGATTGACGTGATTTTCCAAGTTCGCACCACATTCGACTCCTAGTAGTAGTACACTCATGCCCGCCACACCACAGTTCATCTGCGGTGAGGGCCTCGAGGAAATCGCGGCCGCCAGAGGCCTGTCTCACGCCGCCGCCGCCGATACCTCCATCGCGCAAGAACTCGGCCTGCACCCACGCGTAAAAGTCTTTCTCGCGAGAGGGAAGGTCCGCAGCTTGCCGCTGCCTGACGGTCGCCACGAACAACCCCTTGGACCGCCGGCCAATGCTCCCGGCGGACCAAATTCAACGCATCCAAGACCACTTGGGTGTCACGCACGACCCCAAGTGGTACTAAAAGGCATGAGCCTAGACACAGAGTGCTACGACACGGGGCACTAGCAGGATGTATTTACTATTATCGGTAGACAGGCGTTGCTTTCGCTTTTGATGTTCATGAAGTCTATTGATCTGAATGGATATACCCGACTGACTTAGACGACTAGGAGCGACGCGAGCGTGGCTTGCGCCTGAACAACCTGAGTAGCGAGAACATCAGCAACAACCTCGCAATAAGATGATCGACGCACCTCAAGTGCCTGCTGCACCTCCAGCCGTCTCCTCGCTGCCTCAAGCCAATCCTGCACCAACACCTTCGCCGTCCCCTTCAACTGATTCAGTTCCCGCGCTGCGCTGTCCAGGTCCTTCTCGTTCAGATAGTACTCCGCACGCGCCAGCACGCTCAGCACGTCCGCGCCCGGCACAAGTCCCTGCCGCCGAAACGCGAACGCGCTGAACACATGTGACGCAACGTGCGCCAGCACGCCCGCATTCTGGTCCGGCACGAGCGCGACCGACGCAACGCGCGGCGCGACGGCGGTGGAGAACCACGATGTGAGGTCCGCGAGTGGCTCGACGCCAACGTCCGGCGCGTCAGACGCGTCAAGACTTGCGAGCGCGGTGCCGACAACTGCATCGTCGCGTGCGGCCGCGACGTGGCGCAGCACACGCAGCTCGTCGCGGAAGGGTCGGCGTGCGGGCGCGTCGACGGCGCTGGAGAGTGCGCGGAAGGCAGACCACAGCGCATGGATGCGCAGGTTCTCGTCGAGGTAGGTGCTGTTGTCGAGCGCGACGCGCTCGAGGCGCTTCAAATGCGCCGCGAGCTCATCAAGCTTGGCAAGCCGCCCGCCGCGCTCCTGTTCAACGCGCACCTTGATCTCGCGGATCCAACGACGCTGCAGCTCGATGCCCTGCGCGACAACCTCCTCCTTGAGCCTGGCGGGCGGTAAGCAAACGTGCGCTTGGATGTACGCGCATGACGCACCTCTCGTTGATGATCTCGCTTTGCGCCTTCAACTCCGCGTCGAGCTTGTCCTGGTACGCCCTAGCAAAGCGCGCACGCTCCGTCTCGTAAAATGCGCGGAAGTCGCCCTCTTGGCTGGCGAGCTTATCCTGCCCCTCGATCTCAAGCTCTAGGAGCTTGAGCGTGTACTCACGCGTCTGCTCGTCGAGCTGCACTTCGAGTTTGCGTTGCTCCTCGTCACGTACACGGTCGAAGTTCTGCGCGAGCGCGGTCAGGTCGCCTTTGGCGGTGTCAAGCACGTCGCGGGCTTTGGGGGCCGCAGATGGATTTGCGTTGAGGAAGGACGCGAGGTCGTCAATGGTCGAGGCAAGATGCGCAATTACAGGCTCGGAGGAGCTTAGCTCCGCGACGGCGGGGGCGACGAGGGGAAGAGGCTCGACGGGCTCGGGCTTTGGTGGAGGCGGCGGAGGCTTGGGTCGCGAAAAGCCAGGTGGAGGCTCAAAGCCGAGAGGGAGGGGAGCGTCGTACACGTTCTTGGCCTTGCCGAGGTCGAGCGAAACGGACGGCTCCTCGTCATTCGCCTTCGGCCCGAGCACGTCGGGAACGGAGGGACTCGGCTGGGCATGAGTGGTAGTCGCCTCGGGCTGCGATTCAAGGGCATGATGCCCACGCAGCGCCTCCTCCGCCTTCCGAATGAGGTCCTCCACGCCCTCCGAGAACTGGTCGGCCTGATGTCGCGCAACCGCGGCGGCCTTGATTCCCTTCTCGTGCACTTTGTCCGCACTCGACTTCACCTCCGTCTTGAGGGTCGAGGCGACCTTCTTCGCACGCGCCTTGGCCTCGTCTGCTGTCTCCGTGGTCGCAGCTTGAGCCGACTTGACTACCGCCTTGGTGTCTTTCGCTTTCGCGGAAGCCTCGTCGGAGGCATAACCGAGCTGCTTGCGGACATATGTATACGCGCCGGTTGCGCCGTCGTATGCGTTCAGAACGACGTCAGTGACGGTGAGGGTGTCCCATTCGTGTGTCTCGCCGTAGTCGACGACGGATGGGGCGCCGGGAATGTTCTCCACGAAGAACTTGTGGTACTGAGGGTTGTGGAATGCGACGAAGGCGCTGCCGATATAGAAAGTGGTGGTCGCCGCAGCAGTGTACAACACAACCCGGCGTATAACGTGCTTCTTCTTTTTCGGTGTCACAGGCGCAGCCTCCGCGGTCTCTGTCGCGAAACGCTGCAATAAAGTGTGAGAATTAGACATAATGAAAGTCAGTAGCAGCGCACCCTGCGAAGCACGGCCCTGCTGCTGGAGGACGTCGCCTGCCTCGCGACAGGCAAGGCGCGGTACATCCGTTAGGACTTTTGGGCGAAAAGAAAGAGGCAAGGAGCGTAAAGACGAAGACAAGTTGCGCGCGCACTGGCACTGGCACGCCGCGGTTCCAGCCGACGTAGCATGCCCCCGAACGGCCGAGAAGGGACCCCGACCCAGGACACCCCCGCGTCGGGCGGCAGCCGGGCCGGTTCGTTGCCTGCAGTCAAGCCTCTGTCTCAGCTCTGCAGTCAACGTCGACGCCCGCCTCGCTAACAGAACGATGAACGCAGATCGCATAACCAAGACTGCATCGGGTTTCTGGCGACGACTAACCGCCCTTCTGTTGGTATTCTGCGAGCATCAGACCCTCAACATGCAGCCTGCGAGCCTTTGGACGGGAATCACTGGCAGCCATCCCTAGGTGCGGTGCTAGGAGTACACCTGTCCGCGTGGTCGCTCTCTTATTGATTACGGTGTCTATCGGGCTCCTGTCACAAGAAAGGCTTTGCTCGGCACTATGGGTTCTGTCCTCTCTGACTTGGCGGAGTTCACCAATAACCAGGATGTGTCTTGGTGGTCTGCCCTGCTATTCTAGTTGTCAGAATCGTGTCGCGTGCATTATGATGGCCGCCGCCCATAGCGTTTGATTGCTACCTGATGCGTTCATTTGGCAGTGGCCTGAGGATGAGGGGGGCGCCTTCAAGGTACAGAGTCACACGGTCCCTCCACCAGCTGCGGCTATTCTGTTCCTTCTTTGTACAACGAACGTGCGTGAGTCCTCCATAAAATACGTTGACATCGCCTCCCGGATTCCCCTTCCTTCGCCTGCACCACATGGCGCACCACCATCCTCACAGTGCGCACAATATGAGGTCGCGTGTCTCATTGCCCGTGCCTCCCTCCCTCTCTAGCGCCATCCTTCGCCGTTTCTCCAATCCCTCCCCCTACACCGTCAACAGCTACACCGACGTCCCATCCCATGCACCCTATTTGGGCGTTCCGATCGCCTCGACGTCCGCGGCACTAGCCCTGCCGACGACGACGACGTCTCCGGGCCTCTTGTCTGTTGCCCTCCCGTCCCCATCCTCCCCAATGTGTGTCGAGCATACCTACACGGTTTCCTCACGAGGAAAAGCCTATGCAACCGTCATGGTCAAAAGCCGCGCGGCCCATCCACTGGACAAGCCGCTGCTACACGTGGGAGACGAGATAACTGGACACGTCCAATTGCCTTTGGAGAATCTGGGCGGCACCTTGAGGATCGAAGTCGTCGTGAGTACAACTTGGTCACTAAATAAAATGGCCAGTATACTGATGTGTGCGGCCTCGATAGCTCCAAGAGTTCAACACCCCCAGTCAAGCGACATGCGCAGCCGAGACGAAGCGCAGGATGATGCCAACAGACGTAGATGCTGCGACTATATCGCAAGGATCCGTTCATTGGCCATTCTCCATGTCGCCATCGCTCTTCGGCGCGTCGTCAGGCTCCTCCGCATCCTCTGGTGGACATGGCTCATCGTCGAGTCACGATCGCCCGACCGCCCCAAACGCCAACCCGGTTTTCACCGTCACTCTCTATCGGCGTGGTCGGATGACATCAAATGCAGTGTACGTTGTTCAACAGGACAGGTGACTGCGGCTACGTTGACACTAACTGAACCTGAACAGCCTCCTGCAAGAGATTCACTTCATTGTCCCCTCCGACACGCCATTCTCGTCGTCACACTCGCTCTCACCCCCGCACCTGCCCACGCCCATCGAGCGGCGCAATAGCGCGCTCGAGCAGCCCTGGGAGCCGCAAAGGTTCCCGTCCGTGCTCATTAGAGGCTTGCTTGGCCGACGGGATCCCGTCGAGGTGGAGTGCAAAGTGAGCATCCCCCGCCCATCCCGTCAGCAGCCCCCTCACCGCCGCTCTCACGGCAGCTCGTCATACCCGTACGTCCTCCGCGCCGCGCCCGCCGCCCGTGTGCTGACCGCGCGCGCAGGCATCGTTCCCGGTCGGCCCGCTCATCCCGGCCCGCATCACGCTGACGAGCACGAGCATGCCCGCACTCGACCTCCTCGCGACCTCGAACGCGGTCGACGTGCGCATGTTCAAGGTCGTCGCGTTCGGCGAGCACGCGGCGCGCGTGTCCCCGCTCTCGCTGCGCAACCGCTCGTCGTACCACCGCAAAGACCTTGCCGCCGTTGCGCGCTGGCACACCGACGGCAGCGCGCATCCGCTCCCGCCCGACGAGGCGCATCCGCTGCCACGCTGGCGCGTCAAGCTAAATGGCGAGCTTGTGTGGAACGAGGACGTGCAGATGCGCGAAAGCGTGTTGATCACGGAGATGGCTGTAATGGTGCGTGCATCTGCTGCTGTTGTGAAGCTAAATGCTCATGTACTATTTGGTGCAGTACATTGTGTGTCTTTATTCATTCAAGGCGAGGGATTTTGTCCCAGCTGCGAATCCCGAGAAGGAACATCTCATCGGCAAAATCAACCTCACACTGCACTAGCACCCGTAACTTCTTATTACCCTATGGCTTTGGTCACCTGTTCGCATCCGCATTTTATCCTTACGATATCCGTTCAAATACCACACTTGTAGACATCATCTTGCATATTCGATGACACCGACCTATATCTATTGTACTGTTACACTTATTTCTTTTGGCGGACGGCTTTTTGCGTGGAGCCCCCAGGTCTGCACAACGTTGGCGAAACTCAACTGTTGTATCTTGGTTGCATCCCCGTAATGTACCTATGAGGCTATGACCTGTGCGGTGCGGGCCCACTTTTGATGTAACGCCGGCGCCATGATGAACGTTTGAACAGTCAACGGTAATATAGACACAAACAATTGAAGGTATCCTCACGAAGCAACACGTTCGTCAACCCAAGCCAATAAAAACCGCAGACATAGTCTCTCCCAGTGTATAAATAACATAGCATAGCATAGACCTGATTGCACAGCGTCCCATCACTGTCTCGCCATCGGCGCGCTATTAGCCGCGGCGCCCGCATTCAGCGCGCACTCACAGATCACCTGCGCCCGCCGCACGACCGTCTGAACCGTGCTGTCCTCGAGCGTGCCACCCGTCGTCGGGCCGGGCGACACCTTCACAAGTCCAGGGAAGATCGTCGCGCCGACCTTGTCCATCTCGCCACGTTCGCTGCGCACGCAGCGCTTGACGAGCTCGACCTGGCGCGCGTAGAGCGTGCTGCCGAGCTCGGGCACGAATGAGCGGTAGAATGCGTCGAGCGTGCTGCTCGCGGTGCTCGGCGAGCCGTGCAGCATGCGCGAGAACTTGTACGCTGCCTCGAGGAGCGCGACGGCCGCGGCGCTGTGTGGCGGCATCGGCAGGGCGGAGTTAATGGGGAGAATGATCTCAGTCAGATATGGGATGGTTTCCTCAAAAATTGCGCGCGACATTTCTGCGGAGATAGTGTCGACGGCGGCGGAAAATGTTTGGCGTCGCCAGACCGCGGCAACCGTTGGATCTCCTGCGATCATAAAAGACTCAGATCACCACCAATGGCGTTGGAGATGGCAGGCAACGTACGCGCAAATATGTGTTCGTGAATACGCGTGAGCTGGGCGTTCGCCTCGCTCGAGCTTGTCACGATTAGGCAGTTCAACACGCCCTCCGAGATCGTCTCCGCCATCGCGTGCCGAAGCAAGTTTTGCACAACCATCGGCCGCGCGTCGCCCCGCACGCCCGGGTCGACGTCGCCGAGTAGGTCTGCGAGTGCGGCATTGTGCAGTGCGCCCAAACTTGCGGGCGGTGTGCGCACGATCTCCGTCGCCCAGCGGTTGATCGAGCGTTCCAGAACGGACGCAGAGTTCTACGTAAGGCGCGCAATTGCTTGGCGTCGGCCGAGGGGCTGTGATGAGTACATCACACACCTTGATAGAGAAATCGTCGACCGAATTCCCGCCCTCGCGCTCGCCCGGCGTCGCACGCACGGCGCTACCTTCGAGTGTGGCGACGCGCTGACGGAGCATCGCTATCTGCTTTTCCTGCTGCTCAAGCTGCGAACGCTGCTCCTCGACCTTTTGATGCGCGATGGCCTGTGCGAGCACTGAGTGAGGTTTGTGACGAGGTTGTGCGAGGCATGGCGAGCTTACAAAGTTCGTCAAGGCATAGCGGTATTGATCCCCGGGGACGGTGTCACTATTGTGCTGGACAGACGGCGCACGGTATGGCGAGGCCATGTCTGTGAATAGTCACCCAGTGAGAAGGCAGTCTCGCGGCGCAGAACCGTCTCGGAACGAGGACTCACATGCCAGCGATTAGACACTCTAGTGGGACCGCGATAGTGAGAGGGAAGCAGTCGAATACTTCAGAAAGGCGGAAGGGGGCGTGGTGAGCGCTTTCTTGATGGAGAATTCCATCGTCGTGCACTGCTCCGAGGCGGGACACAGCAACTACTCAACTGAAGGACACACTGCCGCCATATTACGGCCCTGGACACGTGATCACAGGCGTGCTGGTAACATTAAACACTAGCTGGTAACTTACTAGTAACTGCTATCTCTTCATAATGAGAGAAAGAACCAGTCACGTCTTTAGTTCAGTCCGGCTCTGCTGACCATCCGCATACTGTATCTAGGATCACAGCTGCGGGCCGTACACCAACCAGCTCACCAGGTCCCGGGCACAGCGTGCGGCTCAAGGGGGTACAAAACGGGAGATGGCATATGTATTACAATCGTAGAAGAAAGTGGAGTGGCAGAAGAACAGCGAGCGTCACGGAGTCGTGGAAGTGGCAAAGACGAGGAAGTGGACATGATAGAATGATAGAGCATGACGAACGAAAGCAACCGACAGATGTAAGGGATCGAACCTAGAGCCCGGTCATCACGCCCACTGATTCTTGTCCCAGGCGGGGTCCTGCAGGAAAGCACACAGCACCTTGCTGCCAGTCTGCTGCGGAGTCAGGGCGGCTTTACCGTAAACCCAGCGCAGCACATACCTGCAGAAGCGGATGTCCGGCAACGACGCTCAGGAAGCGTTCAAGACCCTCCCGCCGGCTCTCAATGACTTCGTCTGAGAAACGATTCGTGAAGACCTTGCCGGGGAGCGGGGGGATATTGACGCGCGTAGACTCGCGCTCAAGGATGTCGCGGAAGGCCTCGAAATCAGAGTAGCGCCGGCGTACAAGCGAGTGGCGCAGCTTGAAGGCCGGGATGTTCGTCTGCCGCGAGAGATAGCGTTAGAGCGTACAGACGCGGAGCAACGCGGGGGACTTGCCTTGCACACGATCTCGTAATCCGTGTACATCTTGCGACCGAAGCCTGCGCTACCTCGTCAGTCGGTTGCACAAACCAGAATAAGGGGAGTAGACGCACCATGCGTCTGGGGATTCCGCACTTCAATCTCGAGAAAGCTCTCGGGGACGCTGTACATCTCTTCGATCTGAGAGTCGGATAGTCCATGTAATTCGGCCGTATTTTGTGTCAGGGCGAGGCAAGCTTACGGTCTGCTCTCGCCCAGTAACCCTGGGCTCTTCGAATGCGCTGGCGCGAGCGAACGGGGAGACGGTGGTCATTGCTGATGAAGGCAGAGCCGAGCCTGCACAGCTGCAAGCGTCACATTTGGCAGTCCAATGTGTGACTTGTGTGACGCAGCGCGCGCCTCCGCATCGACAGCTAGGCTCCCGTGCCACTACCAGCAGGTCCACTCCTGTCCACTCCCACTTGGCAGCGCTTGTCGAATCATGTCAAGTAGGAATGATCGACCTTAATAGGACTGCGCCAGCTGTGCGCGATAAATACGCCCGTCGTCCCTATCCTTTTCCTCGCAGTGCTGAATGGCCCAACTCTCACCTTCCCCACACGACGTGTACAGCGAACAGCTGTCCGTCTTCCGGTATGGACTTGCTATCTGGGAACCTCATCCAAATCCTATCTGGCCACCTGTTCTGATCGGCGATGTTGGATACATGTTCTATGGCCGTTTCAAACGCCTGTTCAACGTACATCTCCCACACGACCATAGATACCAGCCCGAGACGATGCCGGAGCAATTTGAAAGCCTCCCCCTTGATCAGAGCCATATAGATACCCACCGTCACTTGCAGCCCGGAGTGTATTACTCGCGCTCTGTGCGCGCTCGGACGGTCAGCGGTCAACTGGATATGTGAGCACAAGTTGAAAGTCTCTCACATATGTTTACTTATGCTAGGTACCCCGCGTCGCTCTAACAGTAGCCCTATCTCTATCGTAGGGGGAGAAATCACTTTCTCCACTGACAGGCAGCGCGGCGCTATCTTGGTTCTCCCTCATCCGGCCGAACGTGCCGATGCAACCATCCGTGGACGGTACAAGAAGTATATCAGGGAAAATTTTGACAGATGGTTCGCCTACACTCAACTTCTAGGGCTTGACCTCCGCTTGGAAGACATCATTGCGGTGACTGGTCGCGATATGACGACTGCGTGGAGTATGGCTGCTTTCACAAGCGAGAATGGCCATGCAGCGGCAAGACTAACTGTCAACGTTGATTCAGTGGGAAGTTTGGGGGCATCCGCTGGCATGGAATGGACCAATGTACAAAACGCAGTTTTCAACTGGGGTCCGACCACCTATACACCTACCTCGCTCCCCTCTCAGTTCATCGAGGGCCCAGGACCAAGCACGGCCGATAGTTTATCGCAGGGTCATACGGATCCAGCTTGGCTATCCGTCATTACGAATGCTGGCGTCGATCAGTGCATAATTGTACGCGGGTACCACATCAAACGGCGACTACGAGGCGTTGTAAAGACAATCGAAGCCTTCGCTGAACACCGGGAAAATGGATTTAATGGAGACGGAGAAGACGGCCCAGACGGTGCTGGTGTCACACACCAATCAGAATACGAGATCGTCGCGCTGGGGGACAGCGAGTCGAGCCAGGTTTGTCCCTTCCTACATTTTCATCGTCATCACGTTTTGATCGATCGTGTCTCCTCAAGTGCCATAACTTATGGGAACCACTGGACTACATATTGCAGGTGCGTATTCTGACGGCTCTGTTGCTAATTGGGCTTACCGGTTTGGATTGAACACCTAGGACGCGAGAGTCGACTTAGCCATTGTGCACGATGATGACTTGATTCCATATCTCACGGTACCTAACTGCTGCTATAGATGTGTCCACGTTAATAAGTGTGCACTTCAGGACTACTCAGACAACCTTGCTGTGTCGGCTGCTATCATTCGACAAGCACCGCGTGCTGTCATTTATGATCGAGGAAATGCCCGAGATGAACAGCACAAAGGGTTGATAACCGGTGCGCTGGACTTGAGAATAATATCATGCATTTACTCACTTTCCTTAGGCATGCTGGAAGATATCGCTCTAGACGACCCACACACACAGTTGCCTTTTCTTTCGTCGGCGAGTAATCAGGATGACGATCCCCTGCTGCCCGTTTCCACCTCCATAGAGGAACCACGTGAGCTGCTTGTGCTCAATCTTCGGCGTCCGTGGCCAAACTGTCCTACCTAATAGCCACCGGAAAGGCGCAGGGGACGATTGATGGCGCAGCCGTTGAAGGCGGAGCTCAGGATATCGTCCGCGACAAATGTGTGAAGCAGGTTGGTTGGAGGCTTTTTAGTTGAAAAATGTGACCGTTAATAACCATGCACAGGTCGCACTCCGGTCGAACCCAAACCAACAGTCGACCAGTCCCGCAAACCCCATTTCGACAGGTGCACGCGGTACATCAAGACCAAGCAACTCCAATCCCGTTTCCATGGCAAGGCGCAAACACCCGTCGACATACCCGATGTGGCCGTCCCTCGCGGAGGTGGCCAGGCAGCTGTTATCGATGTCCAGCGTCTCGCTGCCGGTCCCTCCGCCAGTCGCGGGACGTCGTACATGTCTTCGTACGAGCTGGCCAGCGTGGATGCAGCGACGCAGTTTAAGAGTGAGCTGCGCCAACCGGAGCCATTGCTCAAGCGCGCGGTGGACGGCACGGTCGAAGCGGGGACGCTCCAAGGGCTGGTCAGGCGGCTGACGATGAACACAGCGGATCCAGTTCAGGATGCCGACTTTCGCTCGATGTTTTTGACCGCCTATCAGTTCTTCACGACAAGTGAGGAACTCTTCGGAGTGTTGCAGTTGCTATTCGAGGAGGCCAACGGCGGGGAGAAGGTCACTGCGGTCTCTCGCAAGATACCGTGCGTGATCATGGTCGACATAACAGCCAATGGGCATTTGCTGAGTGGCGCGCCTTTAGGATCATCCTGTTTCTCAAGACGTGGTTGGAGGAGGACCATGATGACCTCGACGAGCGCGTGATGACGCTCATACAGGAGTTTGCGCGGTCGATTCGCGGCTCGGAGATGGAAGCGCAGGCGAAGGAGGTTTTGGAAATTGTGGGAGACCGGGTATGCGCATTCAGAGCTCCAGCTTGGTGTGTGCTTGCTCAATCTTGACTTATGCAGCTTTGTCTGCTTCGTGCGGAGTCGCATAGCGTGTCGCAGACCATTGCAGCCAACGTCGAGCCGGCACATGCGGGCGACATCACGCCATCGGACTTGGCCATCGCACTAACGGCGGTAGAAGATCGTTGCTACGCCGCGATTCGGGAACGTGATGTAGTGCTGCATGTGCTGAATACTCATAGCGAGCACATCAGGGACGCGCTTGTTATGAACAACCGAATCATCAACTGGGTTAAGGTGGAGGTGCTGAAGTACGCATGCTCTCCCCTCACGCTAGATGTTCACGGCTGATGTACCCTCTGTTCCAGGTTCAAAGACATGCAAAAACGCGCGGACACGTTCAAGTTCTTCGTGATTGCGGCTGAAGAGTGCCGCAAGCTCGGAAACTTTTCGTCAATGTCGGCAATTGTCACAGCGCTCCGGTCGGCTACAATGGCAGACAGCGCGACTCCCCTCAGGCTGACACGCTCCTGGAACCTCTCCAGCGCGAAGCGCGTGCTGCGGCATTTGGAAGAACTCGTCGCGCCGTCGTCGAACCACCTCGCATATCGTGAGGCTTACCGTGAGGCTTGCCGTGAAAGCACCTTACGAATCATCCCGTGGCTAGGTGAGTTGCTAGACTATCATCTTGCTCCAGCCAACTCAACTCACTATGGTCACAGCGACACATTTACACTACCTTACAGTCGTCTCTGACCGCCTCCCGCCCGCGATCGAGGTCGACGGACGCGTGATGATCAACTTCAAACGGTGTACTGTGCTCATCACGCAGATCCGTGCGGTGCTCGACAAGACGGGCGAGCTGCCGTCCCCGCGCGCGGGCGTACTCGTGTACTTGCAGCACAAGCTCAACGCGACGCCGCCGGCGCACGGCGTGCAGAAGCACTTCGACGAGCGCAGCTCCGCTCTCGCGCAGGCGGAGAAATTCTCCCACGATCAGCGCATGGGCGAGCTGCTCGCTCTGGGGTTCCCGCCGGCGCGTTCGACGCGCGAACAAACCGGACGTATATGGAGCATGGCGGAGCAAAGATTCGACGCGCGGGGATGACGGGCTCGCATGAGAAGGAGATGCATTAGAAATTCTCTTAGGTCGCTGCCTTCCGCGCCGGTACCTCAGAGCTACTCCGCTCACCTGTGGGTCAACAAGAGAGCAGGCCGAGGAGTTTAGTTTGGAGTTGCCCATACCTCCGTCCATGCCATTCTCGAGGGCAACAGTTCCTCTATCCCGCTCGAGGCCCTTGATAGCCGTTTAGTACTGCAAGAGGATTGTGTCTATACAGTAAACCATCTTAATCGGTCGACGACGCGCTGTCTCGACAATGTCGGGAAACGACTAAGACAGACAGACGTAAGGAACGAGAGACATCAAGTACTTACAGGCGAACTATAAGCCCTCAAGCCCAAACTCCCCGCCGTTGCCTCGATCTAGCTCGTTGAAGGGGTCCCGCATGCTCCCAGTCTTGGCACGCCAGAGCTGAGTGTAGAGTGCTTTCAGCTTCTGCAGCTCCGCATCGATGGCGGCTGTCTTGTTCGCCAGCGCAATGAACGAAGCATGCTGGGCCTCGAGTGTAGTGGACAGGACTGCAAAGGGGGTACAATCAATGCCGTGTCGGGGCTCGTATTTGGCGTGAGACAGACCTTGCGGTGTGTATTGCGCCTGCTGCGCCGTCGACCCCAGCTTCCTCTCAAGTTGCTACAAAAGATTTCCAAGTCTGTGAGCGCTTCAGATTTATCAGAAAACATCCAACTCACCTCGATCGTCGCCTTGTACCACTGCAGTCTCTTCCGCATTTCTTCCGTTATGCGGGCAAAGAACCTATACGCCACATCAGCTTGGCTTCGCGGCGGGTCATACTCGGCGCAGACACTCACTCTAGCGGGAACGCCGCATGATTGCGCAGATATGCGCCATGCTGCTGCGGGTTCCGGAAGCCATCGACAATGTGCGTCGCGACGATCGTGTCCTGCACGCTTTGGTCTACTTTGGACTTGAGGTCGCGTGTCGAAAGGACGTCATTTTGGAGGACAGTTATGGCGTTTATGAGGTCCTGGATGGCGGTCAAAGAACGTCACGCGGGCATTGGGAAGCACACGACCTTATGCACGCCGCGAATTTGATCTTGGCCCTTGGTCGCTTCGTCGCCGACCTTCCGCTGTTTCAGGTCATTGCTGATATGAACTCGGGCTTGGATATGCGCCCTGTGAAAGCGGCCTATAGCGCGGGACTAGTGAGAAGTGGAAGCACGCACTCAATGTCTTCGAATGTCTTCTTTATGTTATCGGGAAGGTCGTTGTACTTCGTCGACTTCGTGAATGGTGGTGGTCCAGAGAGTGCTGATGACGATTGTGTGGGCTGTGAAGGGGCAAATGTGCTGGAAAAGCTAGCCATGGGCTGAGTATCGTGTACGGGAGCAAGAAAGAGGGAATAGCGAACCCGAAGCTGTGAGGGTAGTTGTAAGACGCAATGCAGGTGATGAGGGAAGGCAACTCACCCAGCAGCTGGTTTAGGCTGGGTATTGAGGAACGAATTTCCAAACAATCCTCCTCTATGGATGACAACCTCAGCCAGCACAACACCAGAGTGGCGAGCAACTTACGAGGGTTGTTGCTGTTGTTGCTGCTGCTGCTGCTGCTGCTGCTGTTGGTTTTGTTGAGGTTGGCCGAAGAGCGAACCTAAGTTCGAGCTCTGCTGCGGTTGTTGGCCGAATAGCCCAGCCGTGCCACTACCGGCAGTGGACCCAAACAGACCTCCAGTGCTTACGGGAGCGGTAGTGGTCGAGCCAAAGAGCCCTCCTGTTTGTGTACCATTGGCTGAAGTTTGTCCAAGGAACGAGTTCCCCGCCGTGGCGCCGCCTGCCTGCGACTGTCCGAGGAATCCGCCGCCGCCTGCTTGCTGCTGCTGTGGTTGTTGCTGACTCTGTTGTCCAAAGCCAGAGAGCGGGTTCTGCGGTTGTTGCTGGGACTGGCCGAACAAGGAGGATTGGGTGGGGAGGGTCGAGCCGAGCGCGCCTTGTTGGCCGGACGGCGTCGCGTTCTGAGAGTTTGCCCCGGAGTTTTGCACAGTGTTTGGCACGGTGAAACCGGGCCCCGAGTTGAACAGAGAAGAGCTATTCCCCGCATGTGAGATAAGTGAGCCACGCTGCGACTGCAAGCGAACGCACCCTGTGGCGAACGACATCTCGATCAGAGCTTTCTGCCCAGCCTCGACGCAGTCTACGTTTCTCGGTTACAGAACAGTGAAATTGAGGAGGTTGGAGGCGAGAACTGAGAACTGAGAAGAATGAGGAAAAGGACAAGGCGGGTACTACGCGTTGACCGCGCGCGTCTTTGAACACGGACCAACACATGCTCGAAAATCGCTTTCCCCTCTACGCCTTACCTCTCTGTTTGCACGTCCGCACCGTCAGCCTTGCGTTGGTCAAACTATTTCACAATGCCAGTCCTGCCGATAACCTCGCGGTGCCAACAGCAATTCGCCGCCTTAGAAGCCCTTTGGGTGAACACCGGTACCCGCTCAGAATTTTAGCTCGTCCATAATCTACCCGGCGGAGCACGCCGGTCGCGTTCATTAGCTGACGAGCCTGACCGGAAGTTTTCACACAACGGGCACAACGGGAACCTCAGGCCTCAAGCCCATGGCCAAGGGTCGAGACTGCTCAAGTAAGACAGGCATGCGCTCCGTGCCCTGGCTATCAAGGGCCCTCGTGAAGCACAATGTGTCGCACTTAAACGCACATGTGGGCTGTGCCACTGTGGTCGCTGTATGACCCAAGGCGCTGATTGCTCCTTGCTATCGCCCTCGAAGCACCCGAAGGTGCGGGAAACCCTCGGAAGCAAGCCTTGGCTCATCCTTTTCTGACGTGCCTTCGCTGCTGCCACGGTACCATGGAACACCTCAGCATGATCAGATGCAGGCTGATGCAGGAGACCGCCCATATTCGATCCTGCTCGCTGGTTTCACTTCGGTCTCAGCAAGTCCGACTGGAGCACTATCAATGCCGCCCTATCGACATACGGGATGTTGGATCTTCGCGCTGGCCTATGACCTTCTGCTCTCTGAGTTGACTACTATGGACGCGTGTCCAAGCACCGCCGGAGCAACTCTCCGGTGAACGATTAGTGAGCTTCGCATCCTTCTCGACAGGCTACAAAATGAAGTTTTCCCGAGTCACCAGATAGGGAGCAACGTGGTTATCAGCCACCTCTGCAATTCCTGCGTGGACTCCAATCAACGGCCAACTGGGTGAGAATTCGAGGCTTATAGGAGAGAGATCACTGACGCTCGTATCGGCGTACAGACCGCCCGCAGCATCCTTTGGCGTCTGCTCAATGTCCGACGATCGCATTCGATGAAATGGCGTCAATTTGTTCATCCCATAACGCAACCCCCGGGTCTTTGAAACAAACGGTTTGCAATCCGAGGCACTCGCTAACCGAACGAGAAGAGGCAGGAGCTTTGGGCAACAACTCTATTTTGTGTGTTCTTGGCGCCTTGACACCGAAGCGTGCGAGGAAGATTTGAATTACAATTTCTTGAACGTAAAGCTGCGGGCGCCGGGCGCAGACGTGACGTGCGCGCTTGCATTCCAACTAAAGCGTGTCTCTTCTCGTACGTTGTGGCATTGGCTTCTCATAGAATTTGGGACAGCCAGGCGATTGTCGCCAAGCATCTGCATGCGGCCCTGCGCGTGTCCTCTGTCCAGACGACACAGGGGAAGAGCTCGACAGGAACGTGGCTCAATAGACCCTGCTGTACGACATGAGCCAGGCGCCAGCTCTCCAATAAACCTTGAGGCTTGCCGTACCGTCTTGCCTAAAGCATCTAGGAACTCAATGTGTCGAACTGCGGGACTGTAAAGGTGTGGCGAGCACATGGGTGTTGCACATGGGTTCAGACCGCATGCTTCACCGTCATATTCGCCGCCGGTCGATCTTCTTGTCAACGAGTGTTCCCTGGTTATCAAAGCTTCCGTGTGCATCATTTGATGGGAACAGGTAAGCGTGTACAACTCGTTTCGTGGCCTTATTTATGGGAGGACGGAACCGATGGCCGTCCACTGCCAGTCACTCTGACTTTGTGCCGCGGCGGCTTCCTTCACTGACATGGACCATCATCCCCCACCGTACTCTTCTGCTCACAACCATAGCTCGCATTGGTCGCTGCCTGCGTACACGTCTAATGCGAGGTCGGGGCCATCCACTTCTTCGGGACATCTGACCGAACACCGATATTCCCTCGGGAGCAAGCCCGAAAGGCCTTGGATCACGCTCAAAGTGCGCAGCTACTCTCCGAACGCGAACCTTCTGCCTTTATTCTACGAGGGGGACACCATCTCTGGCTCCGTTTATTTAGACCTGACCAAATCAGATGCGGTTCGGGAAGTGTCCGTCACGGTACGATCAGCATATCAATGTACACGGGGGCATACATCGCTAACATACTGCCAGCTGCAAGCCACAGTCAGTATCACAGGCCAGCAGGCGTTGGATTTCTTGAACATTCCCCAAGTTCTATTCGCGCAGTCTTCTGGAAAGCTGCATGGCACGCATTCCTGGCCATTTGCGATCGCTCTGCCGAGAGAGGTCACCCTGGGAAGCTCTATGCGCTCTGCGCATACCTTCTGTCTTCCTCCAAGGTTTTCCGAGCCCCACAGTTTTGTCCATATCGACTACAGAATTGTTGCCACTGTCAAGCGCCACAAATTTGCTGTGAACAGCTCGTAAGTAGCTACTTCCTTCCTGTGGATAGATGAGACTTAGCAAGTTATGTTAAGGGTACTAACCAACGCTGTCTACCTCCCTCGGATAATCGCTGAGCCGCCATCTGCGCCACGCGAGGTTGCATACCGAGAAGGAACGCTCCCACCAGGGCCTGAGCTTGACCCCGACGGCTGGAAAGCGCTTCCTCCCATAGACATCATAGGCCGTTTGTTCTCAACCAAACCCGTCAACGTCCGATGCACAGTACGTGCGCCCTTTGCGACCTTTGACTATGAGAACTATTCATCAGCTCTACTTCGCAGCTCGCGATTGCTACACCTGTAAGGACCCCTTCTAACACCGCAGCGCCGCTGACCACCTAAGTATTCGCAGCTAACATTCGCCATCAACTGTTCCATTCCTCTCCATTTGACGCTAGCCAGCACCGATCCTGTCGCTCTCGATCTGCTTTCTGACCCTCGTGCCGTCGCGGTGAGGCTGCTCCGCAGCGTAGAGGTGAGCGGCGCCCCGCCCCCCCATGCACGGCAGGAGGAGGTCATTGGCACAGCAGTGTTCTGGCCGACCACCGACGGCGTCTCGCGTGGTGACGGCGTCAAACGGCTATCGGGAGAGGTGCTTGTTCGCAAGCGGCTTTCCCCTAGCTTCACATTCGATAAAGTCACCGTGCGCGTAAGTGACCACATGGCCCTCTATGGCGCTTGACGTGCTGATTGTCCTATTTGACAGTATGTGGTGGCGCTGTACTCATTCCAGGCACCGGGCTTCGCACCAGATGTTCCAGCAAGCGAGCAGCTCGTTACGGAGGAGGTGCGGGTCACTCTGCGGAACTTCCACGGCATCGTGCCGCGTTCATATGCGCCTCCTGGAGCCCTGACAGGAGGCGACAGCTCATCTGCAGAACAGCATCCCCGCTATTTCTACATGGATTCTGGCCCCATGTTTTGACAACTGGGCGCAATTCCGCTACGTGCCTTCTTTGACCGGTGAGCACATGTGTCCGTGGGGAGCAAGCATGTATTTCGAATACTTGATCTCACAGTCGACTGCAGATGACCGCCTCTATGAATCTGATCTCCACGTGCTCTCCTTTCAATTGGATAGCGACTGCATGGCAAGCCACAGACTCGAACGCCGCTGGCACATTCACTGCACGGTATACATTGTCTCATTTTTGAACAGCTCCTCGAACGACCCTGCCATCATTGTACACTACTGCACGTTACTGCACATAGAAGATCACGATGTATCACACTCAGTCTATTGTCCAAGGCTTCGAATATAGACTATTGATACCACGCGGGCCGCAATGTACCCCGTGGCTCCGGTCTCCTTTATGGACTGGGTGAGACTTCCGAAGGGCGACTTGACTCACGAGGATCGGTCAAGCTCACGAGTTCTTGACCTCGCAGGTCCCGGATTGATCCCGGAATTGGACTGATCATACGACTGGCAAGGCAAAATTCAGAACGTTCGTTTATGTAGGGAGAGCAGACAAATAAATGAAGTTGTACACGAAGGGAGCTACACTATTAGTCACTGCGACCGATATAACGAAAATTTCCTGTCTCCAAGAAGGCGTACGCGGTACTTTGCCAATCTTCCTCAGGCTCCGGGACCACATATCCTGGCGGGACATACGACCGCGAATGCACCCCTCTTGCGTTTGCAAGCGTGACGACGATGGGCTCCGACAGAAGCGGTTCCTTAGACTTTGCAGATGAGGCGAAGCCTGGAATTTGCGGCGGGAGCACCACGAGGTCATACTGCGGTATTGAGGATGAATTTGTGTTCCCCATGACAACATGCAAGGCAGCACCATACCTTCATCGCGAGCTTGAAGAATGAAAACGTCGCGGTGATTCCCTTCGGTACGTACAGCTCACCCCACATCACCTTCGTGCCAGATGTGCCAGCGCCTATAGTTGCTTCGGAGTCAGGCCAGAAGACCGCCTGCGCGACGGTGTTGACGAATGTTTTATCGCTCCGTTGGAATGCATGCTCCGACCCCGTGGTGATCGTGCGCCGCAGTTGGACTTTCAGTGCCGGCGCAAGCAGGTCCAGCGCCTCAGCGTCTGCACCACGCAGCGTCACCTTCAGCGGGATGGGAGAGCCACTTCCGCATGAGAGCTGTCACGATGTTGTAAGGGCTTGGCTTGAAAGTGTAGTAGCCTGGGTCTATAACACACGCACCGGAATGGCGACAGCGAACTGAACATATTTGAGCAATAGTGAGACCCTAAATCTAAAGGCGGAGTAACAAGAGAAAGTTGTCGTACATCGCATTGAACACTGACAGAGCGCTTCTTGGAGAGCGTGCCCTCAATCCCGAGAGGATGGAGGACTTTCCAGCCCTGCGGATCCTGTTCCGGCCCGAGCAGCGGTGTCATCTCTTGATAAGCCACTGTGCGCATCACCGAGGGAGGCTCAGCAATGGACCGGGGCAGGTACACGAAGCTCGTGTACAAGCTATTTGGAGAGTCAATATCACGTCTAGGTCACGAATTTCGAAAACTCACTCGTGGTCTGCGTACAGAACGCCTCGGCGGACATTGACCGCGAGCTTGTAGCGGACCTGTACGGGGCTAGCGCGGTCGGAGATACTTGGGGGGAGTGAGTACCGCTCGGGCGTAGACTTTGGATTAAACGCCAAAGGTGTGTCCGCCGGAAGCTTGATGGAGAACGGCCATGTGTGTTCGCCTTGGAGCGGGCCTTGACCTTCAGGAGACCAGAGCGGCTCAACCAAATCCAAGAAGGTCATATCCATTGTGCCAACAGACATCACCACCCCAGTCACCTATAGCATCAGCGCGGTAAGTCCAGACACCGGTGCTCTAAAATTTTGTAGATTGTACCCTGATTGTGGCGCCTTTCAGACTCTCCGCCTTCTCGAAGTTCACGCGGACCTCCCCAGCGATTGCGTCGCCGTCGAATAAAAAAGGGAGGTACTTCCCATCATGGGCGCGGCTCCTGACGACGAGTGTGAGGCCCTCACGCCCATCAGGGTGCTTCAGCGAGACTTTATGCTCGCGCGTGATCGGGATGTCCGCATGGATAGATGAGATGGCTGCGCCATACTCCGGCGGCGAGTCTTCGAAGTCCGGTTGACGGACAAGCTCGTATGAAGGCGGTGCAGTGGACATGTTGAATGAGCGAGTACTCGTGGAGAGAGCAAGCTATATAGCCGACATGTCAAGTGTGAGACTCACCGGCCCAGGAAATCGATGAGCCTCAGCTGCACCTTATGCTGATAAGACTTTTGACATGCAGATGTCTTTATCTTGAGCGGTTCCAGTTCCTTGAAATTGCCATCACTGCAGCTTCTCCGCAGGTTGATATATTCCTCCTCTATGTATCCGGGCCCGTATACACAGACATCACCACGAGTCCCAGGAACAACAAACGGCATGACACCTGTGACTGCTGCGGAACGCAGTGGAACAAGCAAACATGTGCTCTGGGCTGCGCAATTAACCATGTCAAGATCAAGACATCGGGCTGCTAGCCCAAAGTAGCCCGGAGACAGCGCCCGAACACATGCATGGATTGAGATGGAGAGCGGCCTTCAATCACTGTACACGCCCATGAGCAACAACAGCTCGAATGTATCGTCGCTCTTGTGCCCCTCCGACGCGCGCGCCCCAGCCCCGCCGAGCAGCGCGCCGTCCTCCGCAGGGACTCGCCAACCCATCGACTCCGGGCGGCGCCGCGCTACAAACACAAATGCGTCGTCTGCTGCCCCCAGGCGCGCCCACGGAGCACCGCGCGCGCGGACGAGGACGGGGGAGTACGAGAACCACAGGCCGAAGGCACTCCAGAAGGGCGTTTCTTTTGCGAGCGAGCGCGTCTTATAGGAGAGGATGACCTCAGGTGAGGGGTAGACATGGGCGGTGGAGGGTGGTGAGGCGGCGGGGGACTGGGATGGCACGAAGGGAGGGGATGTGAGGTGGAGAAGGCTGCGTAGAAGTGGGGCGAGCAGCTCCGGGAAGTAGACCTGCGTCACCTGAACCACTGAAAAAAGTGATCGTGCCAAATCAACGCACCAGGTCGCTGCACACGATATGAGTGAGCGGTCTCGCACCCTCATGCTCGCCGAACCGCATTCCGTCCGCCATTGCCTCTGCATGCTCCTGGCTTCCCCACGCCAACGGCTTGACAACCACCTCCGCACCCCTCACTGCCGCCTTCTCTCCATGCAGCCTCGAATTCTCTTCCAGCAGAGGACACACTTCTGGCAGGTCTGTCAACACAACGCCGTCGCCCTGCCTCCCCAGCACTGCAAGCCGCTCCGCCAGGGCGAGGCCCACGATGCCCGTCCCGGCGCCCAGCTCGATGGCAGTAATCGGAGAGGCGTAATCCAGTAAAAACGGCGGAGGCGAGAACTCGTATGCGGGAGCGGGGTTGAGGTACAGCAGCATAAGATATGCTGCCTCCCTGGAAGCGAATGCGAGGGCAGAATGGCGCACGCGTTGGTCATCGGAAGGCGCGATGCAAGGGGGACGAATACCAGACGCGCCCGGCTATGCCGTATTTCGTGATCGCATCTTCTTGAGCTTGTGCGCTGAACACTGCGTCGGAGTCATATGGTAGGACAGAACTGTTGTCGGAAGCAGAGGGAGTGGCGGACAGTAAAGGGTTCTGGGGGCGATGAGAAGGTTGAATAGAGAGATTCTGGGGGAAGTTTGGGTTCATGGTGGTGTCCAGGCGAAGGTATAAGGATCGACGTCGGGCGAAATCTGTAACGATCAGAGTTTGGTCTTGTTTGGCCCAAAGAAATGAACAGAAAAAGAACATAAGTGCATAGCAGCTGGGCGCCGAAGTGCGCATATTAATGGTGGTGGCCGAGGAACCTCTGGTTCCCATTCTCTAGGAATCCGGTGGCAACATTGTAGTTTCCCTCTATCTCAACCGCGTACCCCGGGGGAACATGCGATCGCGGAACGACGCCTCTGGCATTCGCAAGCGCAACCGTGATGCGTTCCGACAGTAAGGGCTCGGCCACCGGTACTGAAGGAACGAACCCTGATACCTGCGGCGGAAGTACCACCAAATTATACTGCAAACCGCCGTAATCAATTCGCGTCCGGTTCTGCGAGACGACCGAGACACGCACCCTCACGCTAAGCCTAGGGAACGAAAATGTCGGCTTGATCCCCTTGGGCAGATACAATTCGCCCTGCATCACCTTGATGCCCGAGGCGCCGGATCCGTTCTTCTTGTTAGCCTCCGCCATTGCCTCGTCGGGCCAGAATGCGGCCTTAGCGAGCACAGCAATAAACGTGTTGTTGCTTCGGCGCGCAACGCTCTCGTCCGTCGCGTCTGAACCAATCGCGACCACGCGTTGCAGCTGCACGTGCGGCGCGGCCGCAAGCAGATCGAGCGCCTGCGCATCAGTGCCGCGCAGAGTCATCAACAGCGGCAAGGGAGAGTTACTCGCGCAAGAGAGCTGTGCAGCGGGGCGTGCATGTGAGCGTTCGTGACTGACGGCGGTGGGAAGATACGCACAGGAAGGGCAACTGCGAACTAGATCATTTATATGCAGAGGCGTCATGAGAATGGAATGTGGGGAGAGAGGCAGAAAGTACACACGGTGCATTGGACGCTGACAGAGCGTGTGTTAAAAAGCGTACCCTCGATTGTGAGGGGCGGGAAGACTTTCCAACCTGGAGGGTCTTCTTCTGGCCCAAGAAGCGGAGTCATCTCTTGATAGGCAATCGTGCGCATGAGCGAGGGCGGTTCGGCCACAGAGCGGGGCAGGTACACGAAGCTCGTGGAAAGTCTGTTTGTGGACACCCTCAGCTCCACGCCGAGCGTATGAAAGGGTAGCCTTACTTGTTATTGACACGCAGCCCGCCGCGACGCACGGTCACGGAGAGCTTGTAGTCGATGTATGCGGGGCTGGCGCGCTCGGAGAACGTTGGCGGCAGGGCGTACCGTTGCGGTGTGGACTTTGGGGTGAGGGCAACGGAAGTGTCGGGTGGGAGGGTGATGGAGAACGGCCAGGTATATTTTCCTTTGAGTTTCCCTGAGCCGCCTTCGGGCGTCCACACAGGCTCGACCAGGTCGAGGAATGGCTCATCTTCTTGTCCGACGGCAGTTGTAGCTGCAGTGATCTGCAGCAGTCACACCGTAAGCCTGACCGAGCGCAGCACGTATGATTCTGTGCGGTACGCACCCCGATCGTAACGCCCTTTAAAGTCTCCGCCTTGTCCAAGTCCATATGGATTTCGCCTGCGATTACATCGCGGTCGAAGAACAGCGGCAGGTGCTTTTCATTCTGCGCGCGGTTGCGCACGACGAGGGAGATCCAATCGCGTGCGTTCTTGTTCTTGAGCGAGAACGTATGCTCGCGCGAGATGCTGACACCCGCGTGCTGGATGGTGGGCGAGCTCGTTGGGGAGGTGAGAGCATATTCGGGCAGAGCCTCTGGCGCATGTGCCTCATAGGGCGCCGGGGGGTCGTCTGGGATAGGCATAGGTAGTGGGAGTGGGAGGAGAGCTGTGACAGTCCATGGGTGCTCTGCCTCGATTGTACCTGAACGAGATGATGGCCGCAAGACACTGGGCTGCCCAGCCAACTAGTGCTTCGGGGTTAGTCACGTGCAGATTGAAGAGTGTCGGGCTTGGCGGTAGAGTCGAGTCTACGGTAGAGTCAGCGCTCGCCGCTGTTGTAGGATCAAACGACAACCAATCTCTCGAACACAAGAAAACCCTGCAATTCACCGGAAATCCGCGCACGGGCGATACAGGTAAGTATTCTCTCCTTTGAATGAGTTCGCGCGCCCCATTTCCCTGCACGAGTAAGCAGGTAGTAGTATAGTAGAAGTACCGGAAGGACGACGATGCCCCGTAGATGCCCCGTGCTAATTGCGCAACATAAGTATATTGTAGCGGCGAAGTTGTTGCCCAAGACATCTCGTGGGTGGACGACGTGCAATTGCTGGCGTCACAATCAACTTGGCAGCCCGACCTTCAGGCTGATATAGTCATCTAAGTAGTGGATGCGCAATTCTGCAGTATACGTAGAGCTTGCTGGGAAGAATCGGCGCTGGGATGAGCAACTGAGTGTTACCCCAGGCTACCCCGGACGCGGAGTCGCGGAATCATACTCAATGATTCATGTGACAGTGTGCGGATAGAATATACCCGGGCTCATCCTCTCCCCGTAGTCCCCGCACCCATTTCTGCCCAGCTTATAACGCGAAGCGTCCGATGATCTGAAAGCATACAACTCACCCTGATCTCACCACCATGCCCGTCCAGTCCAAGCCCCAAAAGCCCACACAGCTCACTTCGTTCGGCTACGCTCTCGCCGGTGCGCTCGGCGGTTGTTTCAGCAATGCGTATGTCGTGTCACGCACTCGCAATTCACAGATGCTGATGGGAGCGCAGCGTCGTGTACCCGCTAGATACGTGAGTGATTCATAGAAGGTCAAATAGTGGTCCCACTCACAATGTCACACAGGATCAAAACGCGGATACAGGCCGCGAATACTGAGGACGGGGGTGACAATGAGGCGGAATTGTCGGTGACAAACCTCGCCCTAAAGATTGTCAAGGAGGAGGGATTGACAGGCTTGTATGGAGGCTTTGCAGCGACGATGCTGAACACCTTCTCAATGCGTGAGTGCGGTCTTCCGTCTCCTCTGTCTCCCTATTGGTCTGCTGGCTCTGCTCGAAGGAGCCTCTATGATGGCATTGGGTGAACGCTCGCGCTAGCGTATATTGAGTCTCTAGCTCGACGTGGTCCTATTCCGTGACTTCTGCTAACTCGCTTCCACTATCCCTCCAGAATACGCCTATTTCTTCTTCTACTCCGTTGTCCGCACGTCGTACATCAAGCGCCTCGCCGCCCGCCGCCCTCCAGGTGCCGCTGCTCAGCCCCTCTCCACCGCAGCCGAGCTGCTCCTGGGCGCCGTCGCCGGCGCGCTTGCCCAGATCTTCACCATCCCAGTCGCTGTCATCGCGACGCGCCAGCAAATCGGCTCGCGCTCAAAGACAAAAGCGAAGGGCAAGGGCAAGGAGAACGCTGACGTTGAGGCACAGGACTCTGTCGAAGAGGAAGAGCGGGATGACTCGTTTTTTGGTGTCGCGCGGGAGATTGTCCGTGAAGAGGGCGTGGCAGGCTTGTGGCTGGGCATCAAGCCAGGCCTCGTCCTTACTGTCAATCCCGCGATCACGTATGGCATGTATGAGCGCATCAAGAGCGTGCTGCTGCTAGCGCGCGAGAAGGCAGGGCAGACGGATGGAAAGCTCACGCCGCTGCTCTCCTTTGCGCTCGGCGCGCTCAGCAAGACGCTCGCGACCGTCGTGCGTATCAATCCCTCTAGCCCTCCGTGCTGTGCTGATGATATGTGTGGCAGGTGACGTACCCGTACATCATGGCGAAGGTGCGCATCCAGACACGCTCTGCGGACGATGAGGAGGCAAAGGAGGAGCACAGGCGGGCAGTACACCACGGCTTCCACCACAAGAAGGACCACCATCCTGGTGCGCTTGACATTCTGCGTCGCGTTTGGAAGCACCAGGGCTTTTTGGGCTGGTACCAGGTCGGTCACAACCTTTCGTCTTTGCGCCAGACTGTGATTTGCTGACGTGCTGGTTTGTTGACAGGGTATGGGGGCGCAGGTGCTCAAGGCGGTGCTGTCTCAGGGTGTGCTTTTCATGTCGAAGGAGCGCTTCGAGCACTGGGCATTGACAATCATCGTATTTTATTGGCGATTAACTCATGGACGGCACGCAAGCGGCGTGTGAGGAGCTTGGCTATTGAGTTCAGCTCATATGTATCGTCACGACAATTTATAGTGTAGCTTGCTTTATATATAGGAGACTCAGGACTGCTGTCGTATCGCGTGAGTTGTCGGTCATAGGATGATCTAGATCCGGCAATTCGCGGACCTCTTTCCCTCTCAACTACTACCTGTAACATCCTCGAGTCCTCGTTCATGATGCTGCTCGACGTCTGGACTATAAACTTGTATCATCTGATGATGCTGAGCGCCTTTTTGATTACTCTCTCAGAAGATCTATGCCGACACGGCTTCCGCTGCGCTCACTGAGTCACTGAGTCATGCCCGGCTGCTTTCCCTCCAATACCAAACTGCTTGAGATTGACCAAACCCACGAATTCGACGTCAATGACAACCCTACAAACCATCCCTCTGACAACCTTGACCAGCTCAGTGACTCCCGTATTTCCTCCGTCGGGAGGCATCATCGGTGCGGGACATCCCGAAGATGGCCATCGCGAAGTTGCGAGCCTCTCGCATGGACACACAGAGGAAGCGGGCTTGGGCACGATCACATCGCCCGTCGAGGATCCCATCAATGCCATGCCGGACGGCGGTTATGGCTGGGTTATTGTTGGAGCATGCAGCATCATCATGTCCGTTTACACATCCTTGCTAGCCTCTAACGCACTCACTCTCGAGCTCGCACCAGGTCCTTTTCCGTCGGCGTCGTATACTCGTGGGGTGTTATCCAGGCGCGCCTCACCGCGTCACACCTCGCATCCGACGCGACGCTCTCCTTCGTCGGTTCGACCGCTGCGTCCTTTGTCGCCTTCGCAGCGCTCGTCAACGTGCGCCTCATTCGCCTGCTCGGCACGCGCAACGCTGCGCTCGTGGGGTCGTTCCTCCTCGGACTTGGACAAATCCTGAGCGGATGGTCGACAGGCAGCGTAGGCGGACTGTTCGTGACGAACGGCGTGGTGATGGGCTTTGGAGTATCACTCTCCTTCATGGTGCGTGCGCTTTGGCGACTGTCGGCGGGGAGAAAATCTGACGTGCGGGTGTGCGTACTTGCAGGCGTGTAGCTCACTGCCTGCGCAGTACTTCGACCGCAGACGGGGTCTGGCGAATGGCTTTGTGTTCGCCGGCGGAGGAATTGGTGGGGGGATATGGAGCATGTCAATCAACTCCCTCATCGATCGCGTCGGGATCCCCTGGACCTTCAGAATCCTTGGATTCTTGACTTGGTCGCTGACGTTACCCGCCTCCATGGTCCTCCGCGAGCGTACCAGGCGTGCATCGGCTCATATAGACTGGTCAATTGTCTCGTTCCTCCGGATGACGCACTGGCTAACTTCCTTACAGGCGTCTCTTTGTAGACACGAAGTTCATCCTACTCTTCGTGGGTTCGGGCCTCGCCACCTTCCCCCTTCTCGTCCCGCCCTTCTTCATCCCACTTTACGCCAGATCCCTGGGCGTTTCCAGCCTTCTCGCATCTGGCCTGCTCGCGATCTTCAATCTCTCCTCCGCCGTTGGCCGCGTTGGTTTTGGCATGCTCTGCGACAAGATCGGGCCCATCTCCTCACTCTCCCTTGCGCTCGCGCTCAGCGCGCTCAGCATGCTCTCCATATGGCCCGTGTCGGCGAGCATCGCACCACTCGTCGTGTTCATTGTTCTCAACGGTGCGAGCAACGGCGGGTTCTTCTCGACAGTGCCGAGCGTCGTGGGACACATGTACGGTCCCACGCGCGTGTCCGGTGCGTTCGCGATGGTTCTCACCGGATGGGCATTCGGCTATTTTCTGGTGCGCCCATAACTTCTGTCACCTGTATTTGTTGCGCATTCCACTGTGGAACCTCTGATCGCGGTCGTTCGCCAGGGGGCTCCCGTTGCGGGGTGGATTTTGGACGCCTATGGAGGCTCGGATGCCGGTCGCACTGCATTCCGCCCTGCAATGTATTATGCGGGGTCGATGTCCCTTGTGAGCGCAGCGCTGATCGTTTGCATGCGGCACGCGGTCAGCAGTAATTTTTTTGCATTTGCGTAACGTGCACCTGAGACAGGGTCGGGGTGACGGTTAGTCGAGGCAACTGCGTAGAAAGTAACTGTATTGTTGTGTGATAGTAACTGTGCATCCGGGCGGGGGGGGGGGGGGGAAATGATAGTCAGACACAAGAAAAAAATGCGAAGGCAATAAGTAATGGACGCAGCACGGGTCTGCGAACAAGTGTCATCCGGAAGGATGATCTAGCTAGAGAACCAATTGTGTGATGATGTCGGAAAATCGAAAACTACAACAGCGCAATGCCTCCGCATGCTGGGGTGCTACAGTAGATAGGTGTGTGCGAAGCACATCGAGTCGTATACAAGAAACGGTAAAGAGCGAACGGTGGTGGGTGGTCATGAATGGTCGTGAAAGGTCGTAAGAGGAGTACAAGAACAATGGAGTACATACACAGCGAGTGTACAAATACCGGATGCTGGTGATTTTACTTTACACCTCGTCGGACAGCGGCGGGTTGATGCGCAGCATGATCTTCTGCCCGCACGATGCGACGGCGATCTGCCACTCCTCCGCTGTCGCGATCGGGACCTGGCGCGCCCAGTCCGCGCTGCCCGCAGACACCGTGCTCGCGCGTGGGCGCTCGCCACGCACGCCGGACACGATCGGGGGTACGTAGGCAAGGGTGAATGCGGCGGACAGTGGAAGGCCCTCCTGGCGCGCGAATTTGTCGTACACGCGTCGACGCACGTCCTCGAGTGGCGCGCCGCGGCGTGTGCGGAACACGACGATCGCGTCGTCGAGCGCGGCCTTCACGACGAGGACTTCCTCGGACGGCGACGGCGACGGCGGGACCTCCAGGCCAGGGGATGACGGCGCCCATGGGAGATGGAACTGCCCCGGTGGCCGGTTCTGGTACGGGCGTGGGAACTGTTCGGACGAGAGGCTCATGGAAATTTCCTGCCGGCGGTGCTGCACGGCGGCAGGCTCCATGCCACGCGGGCGCAGCGCATCGGCGGGGCGCACGTCGGGACTGTCGGGCGGGTGCGGCGCATCCTCTGCGGCGGGCTCGTCGACGGGCGCGAGGGCGAGGTCCTCGGGCGTGAAAAACGGCTCAGGTCCGCCAAAATACGTGTCGATGAATTCGTCTCCGAGATCCGACCACACCTCCTGCTCGGGCACCAGGGGTTGCGGAGTGCTGTGGCTGCGTGGGCGGCGGCGCCCACCGTTCGAGAGCGATCTCCGAATGTCCATGTTCGCGCCGGCGGACGGGCTGAGGGGCGGCGAGGACGGGCGGTGGAGGTCCGTCGAGTACTCAGACATGGACGAAGCGACCGAAAGAGAGTGCTTGCGTGGCTCTCCGCTCGAGAGCGCAATCTGGAAGTGCTCAATGTGGTGTGGCGTCTGCGGCGTGCCCGATGCGCTGACGAAAGGGAAATCAAACTCCATCACGGACCCTACAGAGGACGGCCGCGAGCGCGGGACTTTGATGGAGGCAGACGTTCGCCACGAGGAGCGCTGTGATTGTAAGGAGAGGTTGGAGATGGCGACGGACGATGGGCGTGACGAGCCAGACGTCGCGGTGAGTAGACCGGTCTCGCCCACAGAGGTGTCCGTGTCGAGGCGCTTGAGGCCCGGCTCGAGCATGTCTCCTTCTGACGAGGACTCCGCATCTTGCAGCATCTCGTCGAACATGATGCAATTACGGTGCGTTCGATCGGCATTGCCATTTGAGTTCACGCGACTGCGCGGCGTCGGCGGGGGAAGCATCGCTTCGTCCTCGGACGCCGACACTGCAGGGGAGACGCCGAGCTCATGGTCCTCCGGCAGGGCTTCGAGCCCACCTATCGCTGAGGCAGCGGCAACCCGTGGAGGAGTGGGCTGGGCAGGTCGCGGCGCAGCTTGCACGATATCACGAGTAGAGCTCGATAAGAACAGGGGGAAGTCCTCTGCGACGTCGAAGCCGTCCGCGCGGGGGGAGGGCGGTTTGGGCCCCCGTGAATTAGCGCGGCGGCGTGAGGGCACAACACTAGAGGGGCCGGCAACAGATGAACCGGGTGGAGAGGAGGGGCCGGCGCCAGACAGGTTGGATGATGATATGGAGAGCGCGGAGGCACCAGACCCTTTGCGCTTGGTGACGCGGCGCGTCTGGTCGTCGTCCGAGTCGACGCCGTCTCGAAAGGCGCCGATGCGCGGGGGTGCGGAAGACGGTGGGCGGCGAAAACGCTGGGGGGAGTCCGCGTCTGACAGCGAAAGGCTGGAGTTGGAATCGGCGGTGTGTGGGCGACGTCGGCTCGATTGCCTATATCCTGAGGGGAGCGTTGCAGACTGCGGAACGGCGGGTGATGGTGGAATATTTGTGGGGACGTCTGGGTACCCCGAGGGGAGGGGGAGGTCGACATTTGACGCGGAGAAGTAGAGCGAGAAGGTGTTGCCGCCGATAGTCGTCGTGCGTGCCTTCTTTCCATTGCGCTTCATCGCAAGCTCGTGGTCACGCCTCCATATGCCAAAGAAGTCCCGGATAATGCGGTCTTCCCGCAGATCGTTGACCAGTGTAGGCACATCCTCCTGGAAGAAGGCCTCGATAAGGGCAGAGAACTCCTGGTGCCGTTGTTCCACTGTTGCTTGGCTCGGGCGGAAGAGAGTCCCGCGCTTTGTGAGCTTGGGGAGGTAGTCGTGGATATTCATGGAGACAGACTTGGGGTCGGGCCCTGGTGGTAGCGAGTCGAAGGACGCGGCGCGGTCGTGAATGTACATCCCATTTTTCTTGACGCCTTTGCCAGCAGCGAGGCGAGATCGCTTCTCGCGTGCAATGCCGCTGTACTGGAGCTCCAGCATATCTTGGAACCATAGGCAGTCCTCCCACTTGCGCCATACCTCGTACTCCACGACACCACCTGATTTTGTGGAGGCACCGTCCGATATGACAGGCTCTACCCGCAGTCCAAAACTGTAGGAGCCGCCTACGTTGCGGTTGTAAGTACCTTGTCGACATAATAATAAAAGACAGGCGACGCACCAAACTTCATCGGACGCAAGACCTCGACATTGAAGCGTCGGGGCGCGGGGCGATAGACAGCGCGTTTGAAGTACTGAGAGGAAAACTTAGTAGAAACGGAAAGAAGCGACGGAGCAGACTCACGTCGTTTGCTGGGGGGCCATTGCCAGTGGCATGACTGGTCAGGTCGTTGACCTAGAGAGGGGCCAATATGAGCTCCGGGATCGCGTGCAGCACTGTGAAGACTGACCGGCATGATATCGACTGCAGGCATGGCAGTGAGTGCTTAGGATGTGGTAAACTGTGATGCAGTGATGGTGAGCTGGCAGATGCTGTGCTGATGGAGGACAGCAAACAAACATGAAAAGTGGTGTGGAGAGAGCTCCAGACGCGAGATAACGGGCCCGGAGCGGCAGCCTGGAGAAAAGTGCCCGGAGAGGAGGCGGTGGTGAAAGTCGAAGGATGAGAGAGCCGCCGACGCGCTGCGGAGGGCGACAAGCCTGGGCGTGTGTGAGGCTTGAGCCAGAGGGAAGAGGGCGAAGAAGCGGAGGAAACGGCGGCCAGGCAGCTCTTATTGTTCTAATTGTTTAGCAATTGATGCAATCCCCTTGGCGCCGTCCGCTCGGCTCTTCGCATGGCCGATGGATACAAATTCAGCCTCGAGCCCACACGTCCCTCTAGAGCCGACCACACGACCGTCGCTGTCGTCGTCGTCGTCCACGGCCCCCTCCTCACCGTTGCATGCGCCAGCACCGTCTGCCCCCCGTCGCACGACTCCCAACGCGTTCGCCCTTTTCCCCACCCCGGCCAGCGGCAATCATCACCGGCGCGAGATCTGCTTTGCATCGGCTCACATGCGCCCATCTCCTTGCCGATACCGAGATGGTCTCGGCACACGCCATCTTATCGCCCACTCACGCGCACCGTCAGATCTTCCACGCGGCTCGCAGTTTGGGGGGACCACTCTCTGCTTGCAAAACGCCACACCCACGCGATACTCTTCCATGTGTTTCCCCTCGACCGTCTCAATCCCCGTCCTCAGGACACACTGGCACTCGCGGAAAACAGTCCTATGATAGTCCTATGATCATCATATGCCTGAGTCCATCCCTGCGTCTTCATCACTTCGAAGTTCGCGTCGCCCTTAATCTCATCGCGTGCCTGGATAAACTAGAGCATTTTGCACGTAAGCCACCCGCGATGTTGTCGGAATGTTGATCCGCCTCGAGAAGGGTGCGGCAAAGCCACGGAGGCCCGCAAAGCCCCCTCAATATCATCTCCCCGGTGGCGCGCTGGCCCAAGGCCGTTGTCGCTGATCGAACGCACAATCCCGTGGCAAGGACACTGCGTCGCACTCGAGTCGTCACCCGCGTAGTCGGATGCGCATTGCTGAGCCTGGTCAGGCTTGCGCTGATGGTTGAACTTCGTCGATCTTCTTTTAGGAACCGAAAATGTTCAACGGTCCCGATCGCTTCGATTTTTTCGTTTTGCCCCCCTTGCAGGGCCTGCGTATTCATTACTAGCGAACGCAGTAATCAAGTGATGACCGCAAACTATGCAGTGGCCACCGACACAGACGGCGCATCATCCTTGCGGGGCGCGCGGCATCATGATGTCCCCACAACTATATCAACCAAGAATCAACCGGTGGCCCCCTCATTATCAAGCTCGCCGCGTAGAATGGCAAAATTGTCGCAGGACATCCGGTGCCTACATCTCGCGCGACCAACAAGGACCGACGTGCCGCCGTCAAGTTGTTGCTCGTGTGCACAGTGCAGGGCCCAAGTAGTTCCCGTACTGCCCCAGTTGCGGGCCGGGAATACGTCGGCACGGCCTGTCATGATGTCTAGTTCCTGGCGCAGCTCGAGAGCCCCAGGCTGCCTTAGATCTGATCATGATAGCTCAAGGGCGAGGCCGGGCTGTGATCGTTGCAAGTCCCCGCAGCATCCAGGGCGCGCGGGCCCGCAAGAGTTATGCTCAGGCTCAGAAGCTTGTAGAGAAGCACATGCTGCTGGTCTGCCGCGCAGCCCTACATCTCTGCAATCACTCGCGTCGTGCGCAAGCGGCTGCAAGCGGATGCATATCTTCGGCGGGCCGGACCATCACGTACCACGGTACCCTCGTTACAATTTATACGGTATCCGCCTGGTCAGTAACCTTCAGTAACGGAGACTAGGTATCCGCGCCGTGCGGATTTCGCGCAGACGTTCCGATATGTATGCTGCTTGTGGGGTAGGAACATCCAACCAAGCGCCCCTCTACTTGGATAGTCTCCGAGGCCAGCAGGGAGAAGACAAGAGTAGTCTTTCTAGTACTGTAGGCACTGTATCCGTTTGCTTTGGCCTCTTATTCTGAAAGATAATGTGGCCGTTCTGATCGTTATGAATTGGGCTCCATATACTATGTCTGGTATGTACTCAGCAGGCGTGCGGTGGTCTGCCTGACCGGCGTCCGCCGCGCCGCTGTCGCTATCCAATTGGCCTGCGTGCCCGCGCCGATGACGAGATCTTTCGAAGGCCTTCGCGGTGCCGCGCTGTCAGAGCATGCATGCCTTCAGCGCGCGCAGCGAGGCCGGCTGGTGGGAACACATCACCTACATCTGATCGGGCGGACGCGCCCGATGTCGCGGGCCAGGGCAGATCCATCCAGCTTCACGGTTCCCCGCGCGCGCCGTATGCGCATAAGGGGATGGGCGGGAAGTCGAAGCGCGGGGCGTTAGGGGGCTGCTGCGTGCACGCGCTCGGTGGCAGATCTTCAGTGTTCACGCGTTAGAGTCGGCGACGTGGACGTGGGTGGGATCGATCTGAGCGGCCGGACGCCGTGCCCCTTGGAGCTTGACGCCGTGTAGCGTAAGTGCGGGCCAGGGTGAACGAGAGCGCGCTGAACGCGGTGATTACTAGTGAATCTCCTTTCAGACAGAACAAATAGAGTGAGCAGCAGTAAAGATCGCGACTTTCAAGCGGTTGCGTGCCCCCTGTATACTCGCTCGGGGGCGACGTCGCGCTCGGCTGCCTGGAGAATGCATACAAATGGTTGAATAGAAGTTGAACGGCGTTTTTGGGAGTCCGCGAGCGCGGAAACTTGATCGGGATCGAGATGCTTGAGGCTTGAGCTGACCGCCGAAATTGGCGCGGGGTCGAGATGAGGGATGGGGATGCCTGTATATGCGACGAGGGTGCGCTCAGCAGACGATCATGATATGACATACGTATGTGGTCTTGTGTCGCACGGCAGGGGCACAATGGCAGGAGGCTGGTAGGCGTCAGGATGCGCAGCCTTGTCGTCGCACCAGTCAGCTTGGCTTGAATTGTAGGAAATCAGCAGTGATCACGCTGAAATAGCTCGGTGAAAACATAACTTACATGAACGGTGCACATCCCGGGCCTACGACGCCTGTGACTCTGAGTTCGGAGAAACGCGCTCCGACGAAGCTGGGTGCCACATGCCCAACTTTCCCCCATGCCCAACGCCACGCCCCGACCTCTCTCCGAATAAGATGGATTGGGATGCATTCATTGTATGTGCTATTCTCCGGAGAAGAAGAACATACCTGTCAAGTATCTCCCTCCGAGAAGATTCCTCGCTTCTTTCATTTGACTGTATACAGTTGACGCAGGAAGGGAAGTCGCTCGTAGCTTCACGCGATGTGTTGCTGCGGAAGGACTGCTTAGTCCAAATATTGCGACCAATGATGACGGACGTATTCGAGGCACAGACTCTGAATTCCGTTAGTACGCACATGGTGCCTCCCACACTGTGCCAAGGGCGTTCCTCCCGGCAGTGGAACTTCTGCGGCGCAATTGGGCAACCAAGTTGAGAGTCAGAAGCAGTTCAACCTGCCGAGAGCGAGGTTGACGAGGAACAAGGTGGCGCGGAGACACAGTGGTCAAAGACTTGACGGATCTCGAGAGCTGAGACGACACACAGCCGGCCGGTTGCAGCGAGAACAAGCGGCGACGAGGAGGGTCTGCAGGACAGCATGACTGTCGATATCTTGAAGCAATGGCAGGCATACAAGCGTACCGTGCGGTGTGTCATGTGTTGCGACCGTTGCGACCGAAGTTTGAACCGCTCAAGCTATGAGAACATGATGGTTCGACTCAGAAGCGCACAAGCATGAGCTCTTCGGCTCAGAATTTGGGCGCCATGAAAGAGAGGTCCTGAGTGCACAAAGACGGTGAGCCATAAGTAGCCGTCCTTGTCATATTGATAAGATCGAGGGATATCCCAAGCATCCCATCCATAGAGAAGGCATGTACCGCACAGGACGGGAGTCAACGACAACGTGGACTGCATATCATGAGTAGCGACACTCGCCTTTGTCATGCCATTGAAAGGGGTCCTTGAAAGGGGTATAACATACTTTTGACAGGCCCGATTCGATTCTGTAATGCTGAGAGTGGGCTAACTTCAGTTTGGGTTAGTAACCAAGCTCGGCACGGCATGGGGGCGCTTTCGTATATGATTCCAGCGATGCATTGTCCTCCAATTGAATGACAATAGCGGGTATTCCACTGTGCAGCATGTTCATGTGAACGATCGCGCGGCGTCCGGTCAGCGTCTGCCAAGTGAATGTCAACATCGGGGTTGACGCTTATTATGACAAGCGAACGTACTGCCGGAGCGCCTCTGCGTGCAAATGAAAAGCGATATGTCGCTTCGAAGGTCCCGATCAGAACTAGAATCTGAAGCCACTCAACCTGAGATCTTGAGTGCATTCCGCTGCAGCGCTTGCGTTTGCACCGTTGGGATATTTGCAGTGGTTGACCGTGGAGATCAATGGTGTTTGTCACAAAACAATCTATACCGTGCAAATTCCGTCCAATGCTTACATTGTGCAGAGGGGCGGTTTGTGCCTTGAGGTGCCATGCAGCCATATCGCAGGGCCCGCCAAAAGCGTTGAACGGCCAACTCCGTGAACAAGACCAAACGCTGTGCAATCAACGGGGCCAAATCACCAGGAGGTGGGGACGGTGCGAATGACCTCCACAGGCAACTAACTTGTCGGAACGAATCGCGCATGACGTTTGCCTGTTGATATATGATGGTCACAAGTGTCGGCGGCGAGAGCGCGAAAACGATGTGCCACCAAATGAGATGCCGGAGCCGTGCTATGACTATTACCAGAGCGTTGGCGTACAGTAGCCGCCAATCGAGCGCGTAGCCAGCCAGGGCCAGTCTGCACTTCTTGACACTCCCGGTAAACTCGTTGGGCCCCGGTAACACTGAGAGTTCCTAAGAGGAGATTGATAACACCAGAATGAGATAAGAGTCTGACTGCCAAGATGCGGAAAAGACGATATCAACTACGTGCGTGCGGGCATGTTCGGGGGAGGTGGGGAGTTGACAACGGACACGCGGCAAGGTGACATCTGCGATGAAGAACACTGCATTCGCGTCGCTGCTTCGCCACGTACCTGTCAGCCGTCGCAGAAGGAATGATTGAGTAGAGTACTTACTTAGTCCGCCCGTACCTTGTCGATCACTCGCTTTTTTTCGATTGGAAGGAACGGAAAGGCGTGGTTGGGAACACGGATGTTAGGAAATCTGAAAGGCGAACTGTGGCAAGAAGTGTCCCAGACGATTGCTGAACCGAACAAGTTATCTGCATGTCGCCGCGCCCTGCCGCACCGCTCCGTTGCTGATAGGGGGAGAAGCATCCGGAAAGTCGAAGGAAAAGAAGGTGCATTGAGTTCTTGTGATAGGGGGCAGATATCTTTCAGTTGAAGGCCGACTGCCTTGGATGCCAGGGTCACCGGATCTTGTATACGTAGCTGGCAGCCGCGCTCGTCCGACGAGGGTGCCCCTGCGAGCACTGCGGATCGTTGCCTGTCGCAGCTCCTGCGTAGCCACCTGGGCGCGCTCATCGATCTTCAGCAACGCCGTGACCAGCATGTGTATGGATCGAAGGGTGCGCTTGGAAGATATACCCGGCCTGCGCTCTGCCCACCGCGGCCAACCCATCACCGCATCACCGACATTACTCATCTTGAAGGGGCGCAGAGCACGTAGAAGGCAAAAAAAACTCGTCAAGATGTACTACTTATCAGCGCCTCGAGGAAAGCGGACTCATGTTGGCCGAAGTCGGCGAACACCTGAGCGATAAGGACCTGCTGATGATGTCGACGTCGACGTCACGGTTTCGCTGCCAGGAAGTTGCATCGCTGGTCCATGGCGTTATGACCGTTGCAGAGCTGGAGAGAGCTGGGGAAATAATACGGCCTGTGCAAGGCGGGATTCAGTAAGACAGGAAACCCTGCAAATGGATGTATGAACTCACTATCCATGATGCCGACGACAATTTTCGAGTCATGATTTACAAGTTGCTTCCCAGCAGGACCCAGTTCTCAGTCATGTGGAGGCCTATCGCCGCGTCATAACTTTTGACGTCTACTTACTCTGAATGAAAAGCGGCCAGCTAATTGCGCCGTAAGAGCGACGCAAATCATTTTGCATGATGGCGGTGAAGAACGGCAGTCGAGCTGTGCGAGCCCACGGATTCTGGTGGTTGGTGGCCAAACGGTTTTTCCGGGAGTCGATGGTTACGCCGGCGGCGCCCGGCCCGCCGCCTCTCTCAGACAGAATCCGACAAACCTTGGACTCAAAATGCTAGGATGATGTGCCCTCCTACTAGCTGCCTTGGATGATTTGTTCACTCCGGGAAAGATTGGTTCGGCACGTCACCATCACAGCCAGGGCAAGGGCGCCATTGCTGGCGTTTAGGAACTCCGAGTCACTGTCAGGTCCGTTGTCTGACTGCCTGCCACTAATTCCGCGAACTGCATAGAAGTCTCCTAGCGCGGATGTTAATTCAACTCGAGAATGCGACGCATATCGTGCCATTCCATTGCTCGGCGTTCGTGTCCTCAAATGGTCGCTGCCTTCCTTTCCCGGCCCCACTTACGCACTCGATCACACACGCCCGACCGTAACGCCCATCCGACGCCGCTGCACGACTGCCTTAACGCGCTCTCTGTGTCCGATGGACACTCTTGATCGTCGGCGTTTTCTATCAATGGGTCCACGGCTCGTTGCTCCTCCCGACCTTGGCGCACTTGATGCCATGTCCGCTTGTAATATGCAACCTGTATGCCCGTAGGGACGACGCATTCCCGCGTCGAAATCGGGGCGCAACCCAGGCGCAACCAGGCGCAACCAGGCGCAAGCCCAGCATCTGTGCTCCTGCCACCGCGTGGCGGAGCATGAGGCGTAGCGATCTTGACTACCGGAGCACGGCCTTCCACTAAACCTGGTAAGGTGCCTTCGTCGCAGACCAAGCGGACTTCACGTCGCCCTGGCTTCCTTGACATGCTTGTCCGCGGGTGCAAGTTTTAGCCTTGCGTGCACTAGCCGGTGTCGACGTCGGTGCTCGGTCGTCTCCGTGGTGGCTCCAGAAGATATAGGTGGTACGCGAGGGTAGGCGAGGGTACGCGCCGCCGGCAATTGACAACGTCTCTTGGTCAGGGTCGACTGACTTTTGCCACATATATTGCTATTGAGCTAGACTGTAAAGTTGATGTGTATAGCTTGCTTTAAAAAGTATGTGGTATCAGCTTCAGGGGTACCCCCGAGAACGAGTCAGGTTGGCGAGGGTTGGCGACCAATATTGATGTCTGCGGCTGAATGTTCAATATTCAATCGGCGCGAACAGAATGCGCGTGAGCATTTCGCCCCCGCGACATCAGGCGTAATTGTCTCCTCGCCGCCCTGAGTGCCTCGCCTTGCCTCGCGCGCACATACGCCCAGTGGAGATACTTACACTATGGCAGTATGTAGGGCCGCTGCTTTCCCCATGCGAAAGGAGGACTCAGTCCACTTGTTCCACACCCTTTTTAGTTCCAGTCAACGGTTGCTCCAATTCCAGGCATCGGGGAGACGCGATCTGCCCGAGGCTCGCAAGATGACAAGCTTCAAGAAACCGACGCGCATCGGGGTTCTTCAAGTTGCTCTGCACGCGTTGACAATATCTCCGACCCTGGCGATCAGGAGCCGTCTAATGACGCAGGCTGGCGGCAGGACTGTTCGATCTCCTTGGGGTACGGCAAATTCAACTAACATGCACGCAGTGCGTGCTCCATCTATCCTGCCCCGCACATCACATCCAGTATAAATCCCCGCGGCCCCGCCACGCTCCCGTCCGCGGATTGTTAGCCACGATCGTTGCGCGGGGCCGGCTATCTATAGCAGTCAGGAGCGATTGAATTTCGATTTACCCAGCGCACATCTAGATAGGATCAGCGAACCAGCACGGGGGCGGGCCCCGCAAGTGATCGAGGTCAAGCGCCGCGTCGTGCTTGTCTCGGGCCTGGACTGGCTTGGAGGTATAAGGATCGCGCATTACATCCTTGCAGTACTTAGTTCATGTCCTTATTGATTTTGTCTTTGAATAGTCTTAGATGCGCGGCGGTCAGCGCGGCGTTCAAGCGCGCCCGGCACAACTGTGACCCACAGCGCGCGCCGGCAGCACCCGATACAATGTGAATAATTGAGTGTCGCGGGCCCTGACGCACATCCCTGCCCGGACGACGTAACCTTCGGGACAAGTTGAATGTATGTACGGGCCCACAATCGCCACGCACTGCCTTGTAACTGAGACTGCACCCGTGCCATCACGTCAAGCGCATGTGCATGCGTACAGAATGTGCGCCGGGACGTGATTCGCGCTTCGGCAGAGGTGGGTGCATGATGTAGTCTTGAGTGTTAGCACTGAATGGATGGTTCACGAAGTGGAGCGCGCGCGCACGTAATGGACTCTATAGAGGAAATCGGGGGGTACCACTTGAATCAATGGCTGCGCGCAAGCCGACGGGATGGTTTCTATGCAATGTGCTCAGCTTACTCTTGAACAGCGCGCCTGGCGAGGATGTTTCAGACAAACCTGGGACCAAGGTCGGTCAAGTGCGACACTGCTTGGTTGCGTCCGACGGATCCTGATCGAGATTAGTGTGCGTTTGATTCAAAAGTTTGAATCAAGTTTGAAAGCCGGGCCGACGATCGCACGTTGCGCGCTGGTGCGCGACGCCGCTGGCCGCCTCACGCCCACCGCGGCTGCCCGTGATGTAGATGCGGCCAACGTTCAGGCTCAGGGCCTGCTATGACACGCCCACAAGTCCGACTCTTGAGCGACAGCGTTGGCCTGCCCACTGTTGGCCGGTGGGCCTGATCGTAGTGCGGCCCGTCTGTGGGCCGTGGTGCGCGATCGTGATGACGATGTGACGTCTTCCCGTGCCGGCCGCGGTTCGGTTCGGTTTGGATTCCGGGAATGTGTGCAAGACTGGGGAAGCTGGGGTGGGGGCAGTATGCAGAGGGTGGGTGGATGGATATCGCACAGGCTACGTGAGGACCGTGCTGCGCGAGGTGGGCCTGTGAAGCGGCGGGCTTCGCCAGTGCGCCGTTGTGCCGGATGAGACCGGTAGCTGTCGGGAAAGATCTGGGAGCCGCATCGGGCGAGATTACCTGATCACCGATTGGCCAGATTTCCATGGATCTCGCCGCGCGTGGCGACAAAAACGCCGATCGGGCAAGGCAGGTTGACCTCCTTCCCCGTCCGCCATGGATCCTCGCCCGTCTCTCTGCATCCCCAGCCCCGCACGCACCAGACGCACCCGCCACCCGCCGCACCAGACGCCCCGGCCAGCCGCCTCCGCAGATTTGCACCCGCCATCTCACCGCGCTTGCCCAAATCACGATTCAAACTCCGCTCTGCGGCGCCAAGATCCCGAATGGCTACTCCCGCTTTCAAAACGTAGCCCTTGTCTCTCTCCGTCCTCCCTTCTCTCCCGCCCTCCTGCCCAGCGCCTCCATCGCACCGTCCCACACCCTTTCCTCGTTCCCACTTATTCCCCCAGGCCCTCTAATATTCCCGGCCTCTTTATTCCCGGCCTCTTTGTTCGCTCCGCTGCGTCTAGTCAGCATTCCTCGTACGCCGTCTGCCCCCGCAGCGTCCTTCCGCTCTTGATGTCTCGCACCTCTCTCAGATAGTCTCCCCAAGATCTTTTTTCTCCATCAGCACCTCTTGTCTCTAGGCTTTCTTCGCACCGCTATCTCGCCAGATCTTGCCCCGTCATGGCTTCCGCTCACCATTCCACCCAGCCCCACCCCTACTCCATGCCCATCCAGAGTGAATTTCGTCTCCCGTCCCTCAAGGACCTCAACTTTCAGTACCGCCCGCCGCCCGCTCAGGAGCCTCCACAGCCCTCGGGCCCCAACGCGCCCGAACACTCTGGCCCAACCTCCAACCACCTCCCGCCGAGGCATGAATGGACGCGTTCGCACCAACCCCAGTCCGCCCCGTCCCATATGTTGCCCCCTCAGCAGCACATCCCGTCTGCGGTGAGCAGTCAGGACCACCCGTCGCGTCACGAGTCGTCGTACGCACCCTCGGGCATGCCGCACATGTCGCAGGCCGTAGGCGCCGGTCCGTCCCCTCGCGACGTCGACCCGGCGCAGAAACGTCCTCGCCCCCCTGTGAACACCGTCGGCGTCTCACCTAGATCCTCCCACGTAGGTGTTCCTTTCACTACGTCCGATAGGCTTCACCGCCACGTTCCCTGCCGCATCATTGCAATGCGCTTTCCATGCGGTCCTCCCACGCACGTCATACTAACGATAGATCCCACAGAGTGGCTACGCACAACATCCCCCGCAGTACTCGTCGCACGCCCCGCCTCAGTCGCCTTATGGTATGCAGTCCGCGCCACCTCCGCCAGCGGCGCAGGAGCAGCCCTCGCATCATCAGGGGTCGTTTCAACAGCCACCGCCGCCGAGCTATCAACAGAGCTACCCGGCTTACATCACGCAGCGCCCACCACCCCCATCGAGCCACCCCCACCAACAGCCCCACGGAAATACGTATACGGCGCCCCCGCCACACCATTCACAGTCGGATCACTGGCAGCAGCAGCAGCAGCAGCAGCAGCAACAACAGCAGCAGCAACAGCAGCAGCAACATCAACATCAACAGCAGCAACAGCAGCAACAGCAGCAGCAGCAGCAGCAGCAGCAGCAGCAGCAGCAGCAGCAGCAGCAGCAGCAGCAGCAGCAGCAGCAGCAGCAGCAACAACAGCAGCAACAGCAGCAGCCGCCGCAACCACAGCAGCACGCCGTGCAGCCGCCGCCTCAGCCGACGCTACCACCGGTAACTGCATATGCAAAACCTGCTCCGTTGGTTCCGACGGTGACGGCGGTAGAGACGCGTGGGGTTAGCGCGCCTCGGCCTGACATGGAGAAGGTCAATCAGCGACAGGGCACGATGGCCGAGGTACGGTCTGCTGTCGTGTGCCCTCGGATCTCCTGATTAACGTTATCGGCAGATTCTAAAACACTGCAATGCGCTATATCATTTTGCGACTCACTACGGTAGGCGTGACGGCTGTGACGGAAGGAATGGTGGTTGATAATATCGGCACAGCGACAATCAAGGCGACCCGGCCAGACGCGCAGCCCACGCCGGCTGAGCTGACGGAGATGGGGAAGCACGCGAGCACGGTGGTGCGGCTGCTGGAGGACCTGCGGCGGCTGTCGCTGTCTGAGCAGGAGCTGAAGGACGTGTACTCGCCGCACGAGGAGACTCGACCGCCGAAGAGGCCGTGGGAGGACATGACACCTGATGCGCCGGCCGATCCGGGGGTGTCTGGCGGCGAGGTGCGCATTCCCACCGCATCGGATAACGGGTGGATCACTGACGAATCGCCGATATGGCGTGTCCGGACGATAGGCGCAGTCGACTGCAGAAGCGGACATGGCGCTCATCCGCACCAAGCGCGCGACCACTTCCGGGCAAAACGGAGGGCCTGGTCAGCCGAAGAGCAAGTACCGCAAGCGCAGTGTCAGTCGAGTGATTGTCCTAGTCGCTTGTCACACGCCCGCGTTCTGACGCCCCGTTCTAGCGCGCAACCCCTCCAGGCAAATGCCACTCGTGCAACATCCGCGAGACGCCCGAATGGCGCCGCGGTCCGGACGGTGCCCGGACGTTATGCAACGCCTGCGGGCTTCGTCAGTTTTTCCCTTCATTTTTCCGTGGCAACTCGCTCATTTCATCTGCTAGACTACGCGAAGCTGATGCGCAAGCGAGACAAGGCTGGTAATAACGCCGACGGGTCCAAACCGCCCGCGATCGACCTCGAGATGCTCCGCGCGTCGACGCGCATGCAGGAGGCCAGCAACGCCAGCGCGTCGTCTCTCTCCGGTGGGCCCAACGACCCGCCACACAGCGCGACTAGCGCGAGCGAGTCGACGCACACGCTGAGCCTGCCGCCAGCCGAGCCGCAGCCGAGCCCTGCGCTGACCAAGACGAGCACGCTCTCGTCGCCGATGTCGCCCGCAGGGCCCCAGTACGGGATGGTCCCCGTGTCGAGCGGCAGCGCACCGCACCACCACGCGCAGATGATGCCGCCACCTGGCGGCGAGGGGGCGCGCCGCCGCCGCCGCCACCGTGGGCTGGCAGGGGTGGGTACGCGCCGCCAGAGCACCAGTCGTTCCTGCGGTCCCACCCGTCTGCGCATGCGCGCGCGTCTTCCCAGTGAGTTCCCCAGCTGGCGGGTGTGTGCGGGCACGGTACTGATCGTCCGCGTAGGTACCACTCGTGAGATATCAATGCGGGTGACGTTTCTGTCCGTTCGCGGTCTGAAGAGTACTTGGACGTTGTTTCCTGTAGTTGTGTACGCATAATAAACATACGCCTGCGCTGTACGTGGGAGCGCCGACACGGCGGCAGGCGGGACGAGATGAGATGCGATGAGATGAGATTGAGGTGTGATGCGTGCTCAGATCGATGCGGTACGCGCGGCAATTCGGATCGGGATGGCGGCAATATGGCTAGATCGCCACGATTTAGGGACAGGCACAGGCACTGCGTTCGGTCCCGCTCCACGAGGTCAGCGCCCGAGTCGCACTACCGAGCACTACCGTCGCTTGCCTAGCTGAGACCGCCGTATGATATGTACTTAGACACGCTGTCTCACACAAAGTCTAAGACTCGGGTTTGCAAACCAAAACATCTACTCAACCGCAGCAGGTCTCGCGGACGCTCAGTCATTGTACCCCCGCGGGCGCGCATCCGCGCCCTTCTTCACCTCCGGCACGTCCACACCCTGCTGGCGCCACACCTCGCGCTGCCGGTCGCGCGCTGGCTTCCCCGCCTGCGCCTCGTAGTCTGCGACGGACGTCGGCCGCTCGCCGTGCGGCGTCGCGCGGAGCGCGTGGCGCGTGGCAGGCCAGAAGTCGAACGTCGCGGTGTGCGTGACGACCTATCGAGGCGGGCGGGCGGGCAGCAGCGGGGACGTACCGGGCAGGGGTGGCCGGACGACGCGGCGGGTAGCGGGTATGGATAGGAGGGGGCGGCGGGTAGAGCGAATAAGTTAGCGCGCGGCATCATCTTGCACGACCGGTAGTGCACTGCAGCACGTACCCTGTTATCCCATAGCGCGATCGAGCTGGGCTCCCACCGGAAGCGCACGTGGAAGTCGTGGTTTTCGCTGATCTGGTGGAAGAGGAACGCCAGGACCGCGTCTGATTCTGCCTTGGGCACGCCGGCGATGCGGCGCGTGAACCCTGTACGGACGCGTCAACATACAAAGTTGCAATGAGCTCGCGCAGGCCCGAGGGTGGTCGATCCTCCTGCGCGAGGAGCACAGGGACAGCTCACCGGGGTTAACGTAGACGCTTTTCCAGCCCGTCGCGGGATGCACGCGCACCACGGGGTGCACGCTCTCGACGGGCTCGCGACGCACGGGCAGCCCCGCTGCGCGCGCGCCGTCGGCCTGGGCGACCGCGCTGTGGACAGCGGAAAGGCCCTCGAGGTACTGCTGGAAGCCCGGGCTGAGCGACGAGTATAGCGCGTACCCCGAGCTCCACAGCGTGTCGCCGCCCGTTTCGGGCCCGGTGATCACCTTGAGCGACGTCGTACTGGGCGGCTGCAGCTCGTAGGACACGTCGGAGTGCCAGAGCTCAAGTGCGGAGAAGGAGGACGGGTCGGGGCGGCGAGAGCTGTCGTTGTAGACAACTGCAGGGGGTGGATGGGTAGATGAGAGGAGGACGAAGGGAATATGCGTACCGTGCACTTCTTCGAGCCCGGGCTCCTTGGGCACAGGGGTGGTGGCGTGCTTGTGCAGGGGCCCCCAGTGCCGCGCGAGCGCGAGCTGCTCGTGGATATTGATCTCTTGGTCACGGAAGACTATTTGACGTCGGTAACTTCTCCACGCCGAGACACGACCACGTACAGACTACCCCGCGTTCCGCAACTAGCAGCGCCCTGCACCACGAGGCTTCGATTGAGATGACGCCGACGCATGTGTCGCACTCACAGTTCATCCTTCTGCGCATCCGAGAGCTGGCGCAGGTCGATCCCGTGGATCTCGGTCCCGATCGCAGGCGTCAGGGTGATCACCTTCGACGCCGCGGACAGCAGCGCCTTCTTGGCGGGGTCGGCATGCAGCGCACGCTCGGCGACCGCGATCTCCTTCAGCGGTTCCCAAGCAACGTCCGGGAACGTCGGCTGGAGTGGGAGCACTAGTGAGCTGCTGGTGGGCGGGCGCTATCGCTGTGGCTGACGCACCTTGTACTGTGCGAACTTGTATGAGTCGTTCCCATCGTCTGCAATCGACGGCGAGTAGAACGGGTTGAAAACCTTGTCCTGCGCGGGCTCGCGTTCTAGCGTTGCCACTGGGGCCATTTTGTTCAACACAGAAATGAATGGGGTCCGCTAAGGCGGAGGTTCCTCGAGCGAAGTCTTATAACGCATTCATCGTGGAGAGTCACTTGGCCAAGTGCTTGCGTGCGGAGAAGGCAAGATGGCGACAGCGAGGTCACGTGGGTGGGGAGTCGTGGGTGCGGTTGGTGCGATTGTGGTGTGTTGTGCGCGATGTTGTGGGAAGATGTCGAGATACATGTGAATGTGCGAGAGAATTAGGTTGATATGGCGTGGGCTGACGAGAGAATAGCTCAGACAAGATGTGGATCGCTTCGAAAGACACTGGACAGGATGCGGGTGCCAGACCGGACGGGGCCTGGAGGGTACATTGACGACAGGAAGAAGGGTTTGCCATGCAGCCGCGGCGCGTCCAAGACACGCGCATGAGAGACGCGCTTGAGAGTACAGAAGCTGTAGACAGGTCCCTTGGAAAGTGTGGAAGGCCAGACTTAATAGTTGCACTCTCGAGCGTTACGCAAGAGTTGAAACGTCCCAGACTCCCAGAAAAGTAGCCAGGGTCGCAAAGTGACAGTATTCACTTCGGGATGCTTCAGTTGAACGGATGCGCGGCCTGGGAATAAGATGGGGTTATAAACGTTCTCTGCCGGGCAACATACACCAGAACAGCTGGTAGGAGTTTGCTTGGACCTCTGAGCTGAACAATGCACGCTGAAGGGTGTCCTTTCTAGAATTCTGTCCAAGGTTAATGAAGGTTGAGGAAAAGGTGGCACCCCGGCGTCACGGTGGCTAATACACTGGCCGGCCCGCATAAATACGCGAATCCGGAAGTGGCCCCGGCGACGCCACCGCATGCACGACGGACACGGACGCGCGCCGCAGTGCGCACGTCGTCCCACCTTGTTCCTTGCCTCAGTGCTCACACGACCCTCGAGGTCGCTTCAACACAATCATGGGTGCGTATCATGCTAGTCAAGCTTACCGAAGCTCATCGTTTGTGCAGGTATCCCCAAGGTAGGTCTGCGTGCGGTGACTGCAAGGAAGCGGCGCTGATGTTCGGAGCGCCCAGTTCTTCAGATACATATCGTGAGTGTATGCTTTTGCTCCACGAGACAGCTCACTGATCAGTGTGCGCGTTGGAACTAGGGAACGATACGCGTTGACATCGCAGATTATCGAGGAGAACAAGATTCCCGAGTTCGGTGAGTCCTTTCTACCCTGGCCCCCGCTCCCAAGGCCAACACCATACACCATGAAGATAATCTGTACCTGGACTTCAACGGAATCATCCACAACTGTGAGTCAACATTTGAAGCATGGGCGGAGAGTGCGCATAACACTCCCTTGCCTTGCAGGCTCCCATCCCAACGACAATGACGCGCATTTCCGATTATCCGAAGAGCAAATCTTCACGGCCATCTTCGCATACGTTGACCATCTCTTCGGCAAAATCAAGCCAAAGAAACTGTTCTTCATGGCCGTCGACGGTGTCGCGCCCCGCGCGAAGATGAACCAGCAGCGGAGTCGGCGCTTCCGTACAGCGAAGGAAGTGCGTGAGGTCCGCGAGAAGGCGGAGAGCAGAGGAGAGAAGTTGCCGGAGGAGAAGGCGTTTGACAGCAACTGCATCACACCAGGCGAGTCCTTACAATTGATATGCATGCTGGAAACTGTCATATTAATACGGCCGGAAATTTCAGGCACGCAGTTCATGGCGCGGCTCTCGGAGCAATTGCGATACTTTGTGAACAAGAAGATCAGCGAGGACGCGAATTGGCGGGAGGTGCAGGTTGTGCTGTCGGGGCATGATGTGCCCGGCGAGGGCGAGCACAAGATAATGGAGTACATCCGCCTGTCGAAGGCGCAGCCGGAGTACGACCCCAACGTGCGGCATTGCATGTATGGGCTCGACGCCGACCTCATCATGTTGGGACTGTTGAGCCATGACCCCCATTTCTGCTTGCTGCGGGAGGAGGTGAAGTTTGGGCCGGCGTCGAAGAAGAAGAGCAGCGGAGGGTGCGTTACTCTTCTTATAACGGCTTAGGCGGAACTGAGTCTGGCTCAAGGCTGGAGACTATCACCTTCTACTTGCTGCATTTATCACTGATGCGGGAGTACCTGGACCTGGAATTCCGGGAAGTGGCGCGTTTGCTGCCGTTCGACTACAACCTGGAGCGCGTCATAGACGACTTCATCGTGCTTGCCGTTTTCGTTGGTAACGATTTCTTGCCTCATCTTCCGGACCTGCATATCCACGAGAATGGGCTGGAGCGGTTATTTGATGTTTACATGAAGGTCCTGCCGTCGCTTGGTACGTTCCCCGCCAATCTCCGTTATGTACACTGCCAATGCTCTACTCTGCAGGAGGATACCTGAATGATAGTGGCGTCATTGACACGAAGAGGCTGCAGGTTATCTTGAATGAGATGGCGGACTGGGAGCGGGAGGTGTTTGAGAAGGAGTACGCAGACTTGAACTGGTACAAAGGGAAGCAGGCAAAGCACGTCAAGGAGATGGAAAAGGCGCAGAAGAAGGCTGCTCTTGGTGCGTTTCCTTTCCCACTGTGGCCGTTTACGAGCTCACCGGCACCTTCAGTGTTGACCCCATCACAGCGGATGATCTTTGACCAGGTCAAATCTTTCGTCTTGCAATATCGCGGCAACCACTCGCCCGCGGCCCTCCGTGCGGCGCGCCTTGACTTGCCGAACACATTCTCCGCGCGCGAGCGCAAATTCATCACGGACATCGCGGCGGATTTGCACCTTGAGCTAATGTGGGACGAATACGACGAGGACGATCAGAACCTGGTGACGTTCCGCTTCCCAGGTGCGCTCGAGGAGCCGTTGCCTGAACCGGGTGACGATGATGAGTGGGAGGACGAGGACGAAGAGGGCCGGGATGCGGTAGACCGTGTGCTGAAGAAGTATGAGAAGGCGAAGGTGATGAAGGACGCGGAGGACGCGGATTTTGACGCGCGGTATGAGCGATCTATCAAGGAGAAGATGGACGAGTGGAAGAGAGGTTACTACCAGGTATGGTTGACACCACTCAGTTGGGGCCGACTCTGACTGGCCTTGGTGTAGGGGAAGCTAGAGTTTAGCTACGATGACCCAGAGCCGATGTCCAAGCTTGTCTATCGATGGGTGGAAGGGCTGCAGTGGGTAATGTTCTACTACTACAGCGGCGTTGCTTCCTGGAGTTGGTTTTACGACTACCACTATGCGCCTCGAATTTCTGGTGCGCATATACCCTGTCTCACACGGCAGAACCACTCACGCTTGCTTCGTACAAAAGACTTGAAAGGGGTCGACAAGATGTCTTTTACCTTCGACCTGGGGAAGCCGTTCCGGCCATTCGAGCAGCTCATGGGCGTCATGCCCGCAGCAAGCAAAGACCTCCTACCGAGCGCGTACCAGGACCTTATGTATGACCCAAATTCGCCCCTCCTCGACTTCTACCCTGCCGAGTTCGAGCAGGACTTGAACGGCAAGAAGCAGGATTGGGAGGCGGTGGTGAAGATTCCGTTCATCGAAGAGGAGAGGCTGCTCCGCGCGATGAAATGTAAGTTCCTGCGTCTTGCTGCCCATTCCATGCCTTGACACAATGCTTCAGCACGAGAACACCGACTAACGGCAGAAGAAGTCAAGCGTAACTCTTATGGGACTAGTTATACATTCCGCTATAATCCCGGCGAGCCGACTACGTACCCATCTTCTCTCCCAGGCTTCTTCCCCCCTCTCTACCGATGCACATGCATCACGGAACCCTTCCATCTGCCCACGCTCGATGGCTTGCACCTTGTCCAGGGTCTTTGCGATGGCGTCTTCCTTGGCACGGCAGCACTCGCCGGCTTCCCTACGCTCAAGACTCTCCCGCATACTGCTTCGCTAGGTCCCCATGGCGTCAACGTTCACGGCTCGGAGAGCCGCAACAAGTCGATGATTATCCATATTCAGAATCCTCACGAGGGCCGCAAAGTCGAGGACATTGCTCGCGAGCTGGTGGGCAAGAAGACGTTCATCAGCTGGCCATTCCTCCAGGAAGGCCTCGTCGCATCAGTGTCGGACTCGCTGTTCAAGTACGAGAAGATCTCCGTCACGCCAGGCGCGCCGCAGCGGGTGGTCAGCAACCCACATTCGCAGCAGGGGCTGAGCATGTGGAAGGCAAAATCAGAGCGCATCGAGCAGATCTACTCGAAGAAGACGGGTGTCATCACCGGCAGTGTGGAGGTCCTGCTACATGTGCGGCCGCTCAAAGGTGAGCTTTCTCATATTTACCACGGGATTATAGGAGCCTGTTCACCGGTCGCTCCAGGTCTCAAACGACTGGAAAGCGGTGCGCTAGTAAAAGACTACGAGGCCGCGAACAAAGAGGTCGAAGTGGCCGTTCAGCTTGCCGTGCCTGAGGTTGTGGCTGAAGATCCCCGCTTCATGGAGAAGGAGCCTCCACCTTTGTCGGAAGAGTACCCCGATGGCAGCAAGGTGTTCTTCCTCGGCGAACACGCGTACGGTGTGGCTGCCCAGGTCTCCTCCACGACGAAAGACTCGTTGTCTGTCGTTCTTGCGGTAAGCTGTTAATTCTGCCTTGCAAACGTCGAGACTGAAGAACTGACTGAATGCCTCAGATCTCGCCATCGGACAAGACAGAGAAGGACCTGTTCAAATCTATTGTGACCGACCGCCTGCCTACGAAGTACTACCCTTCTTACACCGTTGCTGACATGCTTGGCATTTCGTCGCGGGCGCTGTCGAGGATCACGTCAAGCTTCATGGTTCTTACCACCGACAATCAGAAAGTCAATCTCGGGCTGAGCCTAAAGTTTGAGGCGAAGGGGATGAAAGTTTTGGATTACTCGCGGAAAGAAAGCCGGTACTGGGAGTTCAGTGACGTCGCCGTGGACCTGATCCGCGAGTATCGGGTATGTGTTTGGCTTCGATTGCAGCTTGACGTCGCTCACCATGCGCCTTCGCTTCAGCAAAAGTACCCTGACGTGTTTCGGTCATTAGACCGTTCGGGTGACGGTACGTGTCGATCTATCAGTCTGCTACGTATCTTCGTGTCGGCTAAATTAAGGGCAGACATGGCGAAGGCCGCAACAACCTTCCAGGGCGTTGATGACCCCGATGCGAGAGCAAAGGAGATACGGTCATGGCTGGCGACGAAAGGAGTCCGAGACTTCGAGCCCGTGTCACTATTCTGCGATCAGCTCAAGAAGGTACGCTCGGTATGCTTCCTCGTGTAAATAAAGCTGATCCAAATCTGCCATAGACCACAGTGGCTGAGATCGAGAAACTCGCGGACGACTCCAACCGCAGCCGGTCTCCATCGAATTTCAAGAAGGTGGTCGTGAATAAGATCCCGAGACGCGCGGTCCTCAAACCGGCACATGCTGTCTATCGCCTGCAAAACCAAAGTTTCACGCTAGGGGATAGGGTAACCATGGTACAGGACAGCGGAGGCGTGCCCCTCTCTGCAAAAGGTGTGGTGATTGGTTTGAACGCGAAAAACATGGACGTCGTGTGGGACGTCGCGTTCATGTCGGGTACCACACTCGGCGACAGGTTGGTCTTGAAATGGAAATATTGGCCGTCAAACTCACACTGCGATGCTTTTCAGATGTTCCCAATATCGTGGTTCGACAGTTGAGTTCAACACGTGCTTGAATCTGTCGCACCCGCAATTTGTTACGTCGGTCAATCCCAAGGCCCCGCCTCCTGCGCCAAATCCGCCATTCCAGCCGAGATTTGGCCCCCACCCGGCGATCCAGCCTCGTGCTGGTCAACAAGCAGCGTCCGGCTTCCGAGCTGCCCCTGCGCCTTCAAAGTAAGTGCTATCCAAGACATTACTCCATATGAGTGTCTCACCGTGATTCACAGCGGAGCATCGCCTGTGCATATCATGACTAACCCTAATCGTGGGCGAGGAGGATATGTGAACGGGCGTGGCGGCCCACCTCATGCAAAGCACGCGAACGGCCCGGCGCCGGCGCCTGCTGTGAATGGCGCTGCGTCAGCTCTTGCTCCAGAAGTTGCTCCGGCAGACGCGGAAGACGCAGAGGCGAAGCAGTCGCCTCCCGCCACGCGAGGTGCATTCAATCACCATCGGGGCGGTCAGAACCATACTCCGCCGATGCCTCCACGAGGCGGCTTCATGAACACTTTCAGAGGGCGCGGAGGGTTTGGCGGTGGGTTTGAGAGAGGAAGGGCACGAGGAGGGTTCCGTGGTGGGCGCGGGCGCGGGTTCGCTGCGCCGCCGTTGCCGTCGTAAAGCTGAGCAGGCCTCTTTTGAGACGCATATGCATCACCGCGTCGCATCGCTTTCTGTAAGTATCTACGGTAATGTTGTGGGTATTCTATGTAATGTCTACATACGCATGTGTACATCACTTTAGTACTATATCATTGTTATAGCACCTTGTATTTTGCCGCGGGGCCCGGGCAGTACTACACTGGTTTCCCACGCATCGCGTCGCGCCTACAAACTCGAAAAAGGAAACTCCGAGTCTGACTTCCAGCGTTGCGGCGAAGAAAGTTTGTAGCATCCTTCTCTCGCACTCCCTTTTCACGCCTTGCAGGTACTGCCATGGCAGAAATCCACGATCAATTCGACACCATCCTTATTCTGGATTTCGGCTCTCAGGTCAACCCAGCGATTGTCGCGTGCGCACTGCGTATCTGACCTGACCGATTTCCAGTACAGCCATCTGATCACCCGGAGATGTCGAGAACTGAATGTCTACGCGGAGCTGATGCCATGTACCCAGAAGCTGAAGGATCTGAAGTGGACGCCGAAAGGTGTGTGGCCAAGACCTGGTGCGGTCGGCACCGTCAACTCACCATCTTCGCAGGAATCATTCTCTCCGGGTCGCCCTACTCTGTCTACGACAATGATGCACCACATGTGGACCCCGATGTCTTCGAGTTGGGTGTGCCCATCTTGGGTATATGCTATGGGCTGCAGGCGCGTGAAAAGTCAAATTTGTTTCCCTAACTCTTGCCTGACCATGTGCACAGGAGCTAGCCTGGCAGCTTGGAGGCACTGTCGCACAATGCGATCATCGCGAGTACGGGTTTGCGCAGGTCCAGATCAACAAAATAGACAAGGAGGGATCCTCAGTCAATGCGTTGTTTGAGGGCCTCGGCGATGACCTTCAGGTGAGCACCTATATCTTCTGTTAGATCCATGTTTCTGACAGCAACACAGGTTTGGATGTCCCATGGAGACCAACTCTCGGGACTTCCGACAGGTTTCCAAGTCATCGGCCATACCAAAACAGCGCCCTTCGCTGCAATTGTCCACGATTCAAAACCTATATATGGTATCCAATTCCACCCGGAGGTGACACATTCTCCTCGAGGGAAAGAAGTCATCGGCCGGTTTGTGCTCAACATCTGCGGCTGCAAAACGGACTGGACGATGGTGAGTTGCCCTCCATACACATTCCGGAGGGGGGCTTATGCCTATCGCAGGAAGAATTCATTGGGAAGGAGATCAAGCGCATCCGGGAGATATGCGGGCCCAAAGGTCGTGTCATCGGTGCTGTTAGCGGAGGCGTCGACAGCACCGTTGCTGCGAAGCTGATGCATGAAGCAATAGGCGACAGGTTACCTCAATACTCATATGCTTGGGGCGCTCCGCTGATCCTGGCTGTAGGTTCCACGCCATCATGGTCGACAACGGTGTCCTGCGCATGAACGAGGCCAAGCAGGTCAATGAGATGCTCAACAAGGACCTTGGTGTCAACCTCACCGTCGTCGACGCGTCGGACCTTTTCCTGTCGCGACTCGATGGCGTCGAGGACCCCGAGAAAAAGCGCAAGATCATTGGCAACACTTTCATCAACATCTTTGAGGAGCAGGCAGCAAAGCTCGAGGCAGAGGCGGAGCAGGAGGAGAAAGAGCTCGGGGCAGAGGCGAAGGGCAAGATCGAGTGGCTGTTGCAGGGCACACTCTACCCCGACGTTATCGAGAGCATCAGCTTCAAAGGGCCCAGCGCGACGATCAAGACACACCACAATGTCGGTGGCTTGCTCGCGGATATGAAGCTCAAGCTCATCGAGCCTCTGCGAGAGCTATTCAAAGGTGCGTACTTCCGGTTGCCCCTCTGCCGGCCGACTGATACAAGCTGTCTCTCAGATGAGGTCCGCGCTCTCGGCCGCTTGCTCTCCATCCCGGCGCCATTGGTTCAGCGGCACCCCTTCCCAGGACCGGGTCTCGCAATTCGCATCCTCGGGCCCGTCACGCGGGAGCAGGTCAAGATCCTGCAGCACGCGGACAGCATCTACATCGAGGAAATCCGTGCGGCGAACCTATACAACGAGATCAGCCAGGCGTTCGCCGTGCTCCTGCCTGTGAAGGCGGTCGGCGTCATGGGCGACAAGCGCACATACGAGCAGGTGGCGAACCGTGCTTTGAGAGGCATTGTGAAATGCTGACGGATTTAGGTTATCGCGCTGCGGGCGGTGCAATCGGAGGATTTCATGACCGCGGACTGGTAGGATAACTCGCGGCAGCTTGACCGCGTTCTTCTGACCTAGTTCGTCTTTAGGTATGTCTTCCCGCCCGAAGTCCTGAGGCGCATATCGTCCCGCATAACGAACGAGGTGTCTGGCATTAATCGCGTTACATATGACATTTCGTCGAAACCTCCTGGCGTAAGTGCCGCCCTTCATACCTTTGTGCTGTTCTCAGGACTGAAAGTTTAAACAGACTGTGGAGTGGCTCTAGACAGAGATGGTAGCAACACCTAGAACCTGGAAGCGGCAGGAACATGAACAAATCGTGAGTTGAGGACAGATCTTGTAATACACAATAATTGCTATGTAGTTCGCGGCAGCAAAGCTCTCTAAAAATGCGGATAACAGTTTACGTCGCTGTGATATGGATGATAGATAGATGTTGACTGTGCGATCATGAAGAAAGTGTGTCCTTCCAGCGCTCTGTGATCGGCGCGCCGCGGAAGACCTCCTGCAGTACCTCCCGCACGTCCTCGACGTACACGAACCGAATGCCTACCTTCACGCTCTCCGGTACATTCTCCTCAATGTCGGCGCGGTTGGCCGCGGGCGCGAGGATAGTCTTGATCCCGGCGCGGTGCGCTGCAAGTATCTTCTCCTTCAATCCACCAACGGGGAGGACTTGGCCAACGAGTGAAATTTCGCCCGTCATTGCTGTACAAATACGCAATCAGTAGGTAGCCCTCTTCAACATGGTACAGCAATGTGCACTCACCGATGTCTGGATTGATTTGCGTTTTCGTGAAGAGCGAGACAAACGCGGACAAGAGAGCGGTACCAGCACTGGGACCCTCCTTGCCGATGCTGCCTTCTGGCATATGCACGTGGATATCGCGATCATTCAGAATCATGTCATTCTCGTTCTCAGTGATGCCAAGTTGGTAAGCGTGCGCCTTGGTCCAGCTCAACGCTATTTGGGCGCTCTCTCGGATGACCTCACCGAGTTTACCGGTGAGCTGCAGTCCACCTTTGCCAGGCATTGTCTGAGTCGCGCAGAGCGTCAGCGAGCTCTCCCTTGCACAAGTATGGGGATACGCACTGTGGCCTCAATAGGCATGACGGCGCCGGAGCCGTTCCCAAGGTATCCCAGGCCCGTGCTCACACCAGCCGGTGGCGGGCGAACGTACATTCTGTCCTTGTGGTATATTGGGGGACCAACATAGTCCTTGAGGTTGTCTGGTGTGATCTTGATGTGGACAGAATCAGGGACCTTTAGAGGCTGGCGCTTCTCCGTGGTAACGGTCTTCTCCGACGAGGCGGCGGTCGCGACGACCGCCGCCCCAGTCTCAGGAATCGAGGTTTGCGGGTTAGCATGATCATTCGCAGGCGCGTCTTGGGACTCGACCGTCTTGGCATGGCCCTGGGCATCGGTCGGGTGATCTGATAAGGCCTGGGCCTCAGGGAAAGCCTCCTCGCCAAGCTCTTGCACAATCTTCAAAGAAGCCTTGCGATAGATCTTTTGAAGTTCCATGTTAGCTCATGACACTGAGTACTACAAAGGTACATTGTGCGCACCTTGTCGATATGCTTCTTGAGATTTCGGACACCACTCTCGCGAGCATAGTACTTGATCAGCGCGTCAATCGCAGCGAGGTCAAGCTCCACGTCCGCATCTTTCAAGCCAGAGGCTTCCTTCGCCTGCGGCCCGAGGAATTGCTGCGCGATCATGGACTTTTCTTCAGAGACGTATCCACTGACTTCGATGACCTCCATGCGATCAAGCAGGGGAGCTGGGATAGTGTCGAGATTGTTGGCTGCATATAATGAGTTAGCGGACATACGGAGTCGGACATGTGTACATACCAGTGCAGACGAAGAGGACGCGAGACAGGTCGACAGGAACATCCATGCTGGGTCGCGCCGTAAGCGCACTGAGAAAAAAACACAACGGGAAGTACCAACTAATGGTCGAGGAACGCAGTGTTCTGTTCGGGGTCCAGCATCTCCAACAATGCACTGGCTGGATCGCCGTTGATCCCTCGGCCGACCTTGTCCACCTCATCGATAAGGACGAGAGGATTCTCTGTGCCAACACGCTTTAACGCCTGTATGATCTTCCCAGGAAGTGCGCTGCATCACACGCCAATTCAGAACACTCCGCACATTTGAAGAGGTTTAACACACCCGACATATGTCCTCCGGTGCCCTTTGATTTCCGCGACGTCCGTGAGACCACCCACTGAGAAGCGGAAAAACTGGCGATTTAAGGCTCGCGCGATGGACTTGCCGATTGACGTCTTGCCCACGCCTGGCGGACCTGCTAGGCAAATGATCTTGCCTTCGACTGTGCCGCGCAACTTGCCAACTGCGAGGAATTCGAGGATGCGGTCCTTGACGTCCTTCAGGCCGTAGTGATCCTCATTGAGGACCTGGGTCGCATGTGCAATGGAGTAGTTCTCAGGAGAGTGTTGGCCCCAAGGAATCTGAAAACGCGTCATGTAAGTTTATAGTGTCTACTTCGGAAGAGGGGGAACGCACCTGCGTCAGCCAGTCGAGGTAGTTGCGTGTAACGTTGGCCTCCGAAGCGGCAGGCTCGAGGTGCATGAGCTTGTTGATCTCCTCGTCGAATACCTTCTTGACCTGCTCGGGCATGTTGAGAGAGGCCGCACGCTCCTTCAGCTTCTCGATGAGCTTGTCTTTGCCGTCCGATTCCATGCCGAGCTCCTTCTTGATACCCTTCAGCTGCTCCATCAAATAGTACTCGCGTTGCCGTTTTGCGATCTTGCTGTCCACGTCCCGCGAGAGCTTGCTCTGCAGCTGGGCGTTGATCAGTTCCTTCTTGAGCACGAGAAGCGCTTTGCGCAGGCGGTCCTCAACGACGAGCGACTCGAGTACGTCTTGCAGCTCGCCAACTTCGCCTGTGGAGACCGCCGCCGCGAAGTCTGCAAGCTTGTCCGGCTCATCGAAGACGTTAGAGGCAACCTGATTGATAGAGAAGTTCGTGATCTGGTCGCGGAAGAGGGGGTTGAGCTGGGCGATGTCCTTAAACACGGAGACAATCTCGGACATGAATGCCCGAATGTACTGGTCGTCTTTGTTATACGGCTGGGTGACCAGATTATCGATGTTGACGATAGAGACGTCGTGGTCTTGTAAGAACGAAGTTTGAAGCGGCGTGGGGTGAAGCTTTGCAACCTGCTCTTCTGCCAGCGACTCTTCTGACGGCGGTGGGGTAGAAGGAGGGGTAGGCAAAGTTGCTTCTGATGACTCTGGGGAAGACACCGGGGGTTCCACTACGCTCTCGACATGGGCGGTGGAGACTTGTGAGCCTCCAGCCTTGACGAGGTCAGTGATCTTGATACGGCGGTGCGGGTATAGTACCGCGGTCAAACCCTCCTCCTTGTCTTCATCTTTCCCTGTCGGGCTGTTCGCCGCAAATACGCTCGTGATCTGCGCGAAGACGCCGACGCTGTGCACCGAGTTGATGTCCGTGATGACGTCCGAGTCCGCCTGTTCGTCCTTGAGTAGGAACGCACCGAGATACGGCTGCCCACGCTTCATCATCTCCTTGACCGCAGCAACAACCTGCGGATTCCGAATGACTACTGCCTTGTAAAAACCGGGGAAGAGAGGTCGTCGCGCTATTGGTAGAGCGAGGACCTGAGGATAGACTTCAGGTACGGATTGTCGTGAAATGGACGTCTGCGGGGTCGGCGGCGCGTCCGGGGGAGGGGCGTTCGGTGGGTCTGAGCCATCAGAACTACTCCCGCCTGACGACGATGAAGAGGAAGGCGGCGCCGACGCTGGAGAAGAGCCAGCAGGGTCCTCCGTGCCTCCGTCTAACCGCACCGAATTGTTCTCCTGCGCCACCTCCGCATCAGTGTCTACCCATCGTGGCCGCGCGGCTTTTGGAGGAAAGTAATCGACGACAGTCGAGTAGGCGGCCCTGCGTTCGGCGAATACGCGCTCGGTGGGTCGATGTGCTCCAGTCACCCGAGCAGTCGACGCATTACTCAGAGCACGCTGAGCGGACGTGCCTCCTCGTCGGGTCGCGGCGACGCGAAGACTGCCGAAGAAGTTCATCGACTACCCGCTGGCGGCAGTCGACTTCGAGGAGAGAGAGAAGAAAGGGCTCGTGGACGAGGGAGGTAAGCCGACCGTGTGCTCACCGACTCGCTGAGCGCGCGAAGTTGATGACGCAAGCGCTGCCTTACCAATTGCCATCGTCGCGAAACACGTAAGATATTCCGAGCTCTTCACTCACCCCGAGGCTTGTCGGTTCGATTGTCCCGAGGTATGGACTTGTTTTGCTGAACACGGGTGGAACCTGACTGCACCTTGAGAGGCCTCTCATCTCTGTACCCCCACATCTCATGTCGCATAGTCATCGGCTCTGCAGGCGCGACATTAGGTGACATGACTTGCACGATCTCTTGTCCTCGGTCTGGGGGGCTGTAGTCTTCGCTAGCGCTTGTTGGCCGCCTGCGCAGCTACTGTGCTCTGCAACGCCGCTCACGGACGCTGTCGATCAAGAATGTATTTGCTATCGACGAAGCCTCGACCTATTTGCTGCAGTGCCTTTGTGTCAAAAACAAGCATCCTGTGCACGTGTGGATTTGTTTCCTTCGCCCATTTGTATACTTATTGAAGGAAGTCAGATCGGTGCTGTGCTCCAGGGACGCCTGCGCCGTGCGGGCGCACTAGTGCTCGTTGCAACGAATCGTGATGGACTGTACTCATAGGACTAGGATGCACGGACCTTGTACTCAATTGATTTTGACATAATTTTGACAGCCGCCTTGAAGTTGACGCCCTGACTCGGAGGGTACCCCTACTGGCGATGTACACGTACACATTGCCGAGCCTCAAATAAACGAATAGATTCACAACATTCCCTTTGTCACGCGTCCATGCATATCCCTCACATCACACTCTACCTACCCCTTGTCCTCCAATGCGCTGCCAATGTCGTCGGCGTTCGACTTGCTATTCAAGGCCGGGAGAAGAGATCCCCTCACCAACGGCTGGGCAAGAGAGGAATCTCGCTTCTCGACAACGACACCAACTTTGGCTACTACACTAACATCACATTGGGGGGCTCTAACTACGAAGTGAGCATTGACACTGGCAGGTAAGAGTTGATAAGCTTGCAAGTGGAGAGCTGACACTCATTCCTACGAAGCTCGGATCTTTGGGTCGTTGGTCCGGTCCCGAATGCTCGAGATTCGGGCGCCACTGCTGAAGTGCAGTATGCGATTGGAGGAGTGGAAGGTTCGCACTACATCTATGCATTCTCCTTGCTTGCCTCTTAATTCCATAATCAAGGGTCCGTCAAATTTGCGACTCTCGAGCTTCTAGGGAGCATCATCGAGGATCAGGCTTTTCGTGAGTTCTATTCTCACGTCTTGCACAGTGGAGGCAGACATCAACAATATAGGAATCGGAGAAGGGCTCATCGGTCTTGGACCCTTCTGGGGTTCTTCAATCTACGAGGCACTTGGAGAGCAGCCGGTTGGCGACCCTCCACTCGACAGTATATTTCGCCAGAACGCCAGCGCACCGAACATCCTCACAGTGCTGCTTGACCGGTCGAACGATCCCGGCAACCCGTATCCTGGCGACATGAGTATTGGGGAATTGCTGCCGGGCTACGACGCAATCACTGAACAGCCGCAACTCCCTGTCACCCTTAACCCAGGAAACGATGTCTCGAACCAACACTGGCAACTTCTTCTTGACGAGGACGGGGTCATCGGCCCCGATGGCCAGCCTGCTGCCGTTGTGTCTGGTGTTCCGAGCACCCAGAATAAGGCGCAGCTGACCGTCGTCTTTGACACAGGCTTCACTTTCCCCCAGGTTCTGCCGTACGTGCATGCTCTGTTTTTTCTAGGTTTCCCTTGCCCTAAGTGATCCATTTAAGATCTGTCGCGGAGTCTTTCTATTCCGGCATAGAGGGGGCACAATTTGATTCTGTGAGCAACTTTTGGATCATCCCGTGTACCGCGGAAGTCAATGTCGCTTTCAAATTTGGCGGGGTTTCTTACCCCATTCACCCATTGGACATGAGCTCTGAGATAGATGATCCGTCTTATGCCGGCTCGTGCATTGGGCAGGTGCGTATGGCACATTTACCCTCTATAACTTCCGACTCAGACTCTGCTTCTACCTTAGTTCCAGCCTATCACGTTCAACGGCGACCCAGACCTCGACATGATTCTGGGCATGTCTTTCCGTAAGCGCTGTGATGTTTCTCATTGGCTCCGACAGCTCATTGCAGGCGCAGTGAGAAACGTCTACCTGTTGATCAACGCTGGTGACTTTGTTGACCAGACACCGAATAAAGCCAACCCATACATACAGCTCCTCTCGACGACGAACAGCACCGCGGCGCACCTTGACTTTGTCAATGTCCGTCTCAATGGTACTAGTAGTGTGGCGAGCGCTACCGCCTCTATGGCACTACCCTCATCGAGCACGTCATCAGCCTACCCTACGCCTTCTGACGTACCCGACGACGCTTCGTCCGGGGATCTGTTGAGAAGGATGACCTTGACCTTGGTCAGCGACTCCGACTCTCCCAGCCACGGTTACTTCGAACAACACAGGACTGCAGTTATCATTGGCGCCTCACTATGCGGGGGGCTGATTCTTTTGCTTGTAGCTAGCTTGGCGTTTGGTTTATACAAGTGGAGAGAAGCGGAGAAGCGTGCTATCGGGAAGTCGCGGAGCAGGCCCCTGAGTGCGTATCGTCCATTATACGACCCGGCACCGGCGGGGGAGATGGAGAAGGTCGAAGGGTATGGCGGTCGTGGATTGTAGTCCTTGCTCGTTGTCTTTTGTTTTCACAGACCTGGGCCTCGGTATTTGATGAAAAACGTTCTTGTTCTTTTTCATAGGTTTTGTTCACGGACGTCTTATACTTTTTACGCAGCACGACAACGTTTTATTAACACAATTGACGAACTAATTGTTTTGAAGTGGACAAGAATGTCGGATCGCACGCTTGTGGTATTCACCGGGCCTAGATCCTGAAATTCTAAACGAGATGGCGGGGCTAAATTACTTATGAGTAACAGAACAACCGGGCAGCGTACTTACTATTAGCGCAAGGGGAAAATGTGGCCTGCCGGTGATGCATGATGTACCAAAGCTTGGGAAAGAAAAGCCTTCATGAAGTCAACTTTAGCCTCTGATACTGCGTGACTTCCACACTGTGACATTTGTGACGGCACGCGTTTGGCTCGAGCCTCGCGCAACACTGGCACTGGCACTGGTCCGGCCTCTGCAAAACCACCTCGACAACGGCGGGCGGCGAGCTAAGGCGAGTGCTTTTTTGATTTTCCAGAGACTTATATTTTGATGGGCAGCATCATTGCAAAGAAAATTAGGAGGACATCGCCAAACGAACGCTTCGCAGGCACTCCAAGATTGGAGCTCGAGCAGCGGCCAAGGTCAGCGTTCTTCAGATCGCTAAACTTTCATTACATGAAGGGGTATCATCTCTGCTTACAGCTACAACGACGGCCTCTTGGTGTATTGCTCACCGTGCAACCAGGGACTTCGGCACGGCCACTTCGACAACATACGGCCGAAAGAGGGCCCAAGACGATTGAGGCGCAGTAGGGAGAGGGAACAGAGCCACCGTTGAACGATGTCTGCGGCGCTCAACCAACGTGCAGACACCTCCGGCCAATCTATACCAGACCTCTCTCTTGGCTCTGTCCTATCTGGTTTCTCAACACCCGCAAAATCCTTCCGCATCCCATCGACATCATCGCAAACAACCGCTCCTTCATCCGTACCCGTCTCAACGCCATCGCCCCCACATGGGTTTATGCGAAGAAAGGGCGACGAGGCCACACCCCTGGCACGGCGTCTTGGGCTCTCCAATCACGACGAGGACGACATCGATTCTGATGTGCTAAACACGGCACAGCGAGAGAAGAGATGGGAGGACGAGATGGGCACGCCATTGAACGGGCGGGGAAAGCGGCGTTCTAGTGCGGCGAATGTGAAGAGCACAAATCTCACTCTCCGGGACCAGGAGAAGGTGCGTCGCAGTGACCCCCTCAAAGTGCAACTGCTAATCCCCATCTTCCAGCACATTGACAACTTGAAGAAGGAGAACTTCAATATCAAGCTCAAGGTCCACTTTCTCGAGGAGCGCCTCGCGCAGCTCGCCCCGGACCAGGTCGAGTCCGCGCTCAAGCAGAACATCAATCTGAAGATTGAAGTCCAGCAGCGTGGCATGGACCTCAAGAAGCTTCGAAAGCTTGTCCTCGAACTGGAGCGCGAGCTTGAGCAGTCGCAGAAGGGCGCGGGGCGGTCGGCCCGCGAGCGGGAGCTCGAGGCGCTCTTGCAAGAGCGGGATCGCGAGATCCGCGAGCTGCGACGGCGCCGGGTGGTGGGCCCCGATGATGCAGCCCTGCGAGATGCAGAGGAGCGCAACTCGGAGCTGGAGGAGGAGCTGGAGAATGTGCGACGACTGCTGGAGGAGAACATGGACGAGCTCGAGCGCTTGAAGGACATCGTCGAGCGGCGAGACGACACCGGCGGGGATGTGCGGCATCTGCGGCGGATGGATGAGCTCGAGATGGAGATTGAGGAGTTGAAGGCGGCGCTAGAAGAGCATGCGGATCTGCTCGCGCAGCGCGACGAGGAGAAAGAGGAGCTGTTGGACCAACAAGACGCGCTGCGCCTGCAGGTGGAGGACGTCGAGCGGCGGCGAGAAGCAGAGTCCATCGAGCGCAGCCAGAGCCGCGCAATGATCCTCGAGGAGCGGGAGGAGCGCCAGGCGGCTGAGGATGATGTCAACACGCTGCGGGATAAACTCGCCGCCGCGTCGATCGAGCTGCAGCAGAAGGAGGACGAGATCGGTTTCAAGAGCCAGGAGATCAGCGAGCTCATCAACGAGCACCAGAGCATCCTCGACGACGTTGAGGGCGAGTGGAAGGGCGAGGTCGACGAGGCAAAGACCCAGATCGAGGAGCTCCGCGACGTGAGGCCCTCCGTTCTTCCCTTCACCACTGATATCAAATCACATTGCAGGCATTGGCAGATCGTGACGCAGAGTCGGAGGAGCTCCGCATGCAGATTGCCGACTTCGAGGCGAACAACACAGCCATGCACGAGAAGTATGAGGCAGCGTTTGCACACCTCGAGCGAGAGGCCGAGGAGAAGGACGAGGAGATCGCCCTGGCGAACCGCGAGATTGAGCAGCTAGGACAACGGATCTACGAACTTGAGGAGGACACGGAGGAGCTTAAACGCGTAGCTGAGCGGGATCGCGCGGAAGAGGCAGTCGAGCGAGAGCGTCTCGAGGCCCTCTGCGCCGCGTTGAAAGACGTCCGTCCGTCCTGTCCCGCTCCTACCTTCCCTTTTGACATTTCACCCAGAAAGTCGCCAATCTCAAGGCGGAACTCGAGGAGGTCACGCGCCTGTACGAGGACACCAGCCAGGACATCATCGCGCACCGCGCCCGGCAAGAGGAGCTCGCGCGCCACGTCCAGGACCTGGTTGCGGAAGTCAACAAGGAGCGCGACGCTCGCGAGAGCGTGCAAGCCGACCTTGACGCTTCCTCCCGCGAGTTCGACGCAGACCTACGACGTGAGCGACGTGCCTTAGAAGCAAAGGAGTCCGCACTGCAGACCGCGCTGGCCGACCTGGCGCGCGCACAGGCTCTCCTTACGCAGCGGGAGGCTGACCTCGCGGCGGTGCAAAGCGCGCTGCAGGCCGTCGAGGCGGAGTCCAAGAAGCTTGGCGAGAGCCACACAACCGCGCGCTTTTCGCTACAGCTCGAGACCGACCGTCTGCGGCGCGACGTCGAGCGGCTCGAGGACGAGCTCACGCGTGCGCGGGCAGACCTCGACGCGCGGTCGACATCCGCGCGAGAGCGCGATGGGGCCGTCGACAAGCTGCACGCGGAGAATCGCGACCTCGCCGCGCAGCTCGCGGCGCAGACGCAAGCGCGCTTGAACGTTGCGGAGAAACTCGACGCGGCGCAGGCGGGCCTGGCTGGCGCGGATGCCGAGCTCGCGGGAGCCCGTTCGCGCGCGGCTGAGCTAGAGTCGCGGTTGTCGAAGGACCAGCGATCGTTGTTGGCGGCGGAGAGCCAGTACCGCGACCAGCTGACCGAACGCAATACACTACTGCTGACGATCTACCAGTACATGGACAGGATCCTTGGCGTCGATAAGACACCGGTGCGTTCTTGATTATTCTATCCGCGACAACATGCGCTGATTGTACATGCAGAAGAAGAGCGGCCAGGCCGAGACGAAGCCGTTCACGAACTTCGGCGTGTTCCACGACAACCTGATCACGCGGCTCAAGTCACTCAGCCAGATCCAGCTGGACTTCGACAAGCGCGTCAAGGACGCAGAGATGCGGTATGGGGAGAAGATGACCGAGATGCGCAAGTCGCTGGACAATCGCTGGAAGCAGATCGATAAGTTCGAGGCGAGCTTAAAGGTGTATGCGGACACGAAGGCGACGTGGCGGCGCAAGCTCAGCGCGAAGGAGGGCGAGCTAGATGCGGCCAAGGTTTGTCATTGACGGAGAGGAATTTATACCCTAATCACGTTTCCTCTCCTTAGACCACCATGTCTGAACTGACGTCGCAGCTGGCGAGCCTGAAGCGACCTGGCCCGGGCGACTCAAACGAGGTCAAGGCGCTCATGGCGCGCGCGAACAACGCCGAACGCCGGCTTGTCAATGCACAGAATCAGCTTGCGGCCGCTGAGGAGAAGATGGCGAGCATGAATCAGAAGACGACCGCGGCGGACACTAAGTGGGAGGCGCGTGTGAAGGAGTACGAATCGCGGTTGCGCGCAGCGGAGGAGAAGGTGAAGCGCGAGAAGCAAGGCTACAAGGAGCGGGTGTTGGAGCTAGAGACGCAGCTGAAGTACGTCCTCGCAATCAAGGCCATGTGGTCTGGATGGCTGCTCATCTCGTAACAGGTCTCTACAACGACAGAAGGAGCTTGCAGACAAGCGGAATCAGCAGCTGACAGAAATCGAGGCGAAGGCACCGAGGCTATCGGGCTCGCCGAACGTTCGATGACCGTGACGACCGTAACGACCACATCCATCTCTTTTATTTCTCTTGTCACTCTTCGCTATCCATAATGCTGTCAATTATGTATACATCACTTCGCATACGCATTGCTATATGAGCCTCTAATTTACTATGTGAGACGGTCTAATCACGACTTTTGATACATTCGTCGCAGGCGGCAGTATTGGAGAGGTATCACGTGAGCCTTCTTGCCACGGCCCTGACTGAGGACTCCGATGAGGTTGTGGTCCTCTTCTCTTCAGCTGCCATATCAGAGCCAGACAGTGTCTTGTCGGACACCAAGCATCTTTTTCCGTCCCGCACGTCATGATGTATCTATTTTCACAACCCCGGAACTGCCACTCTCAATCAAAGCAAGCGCCAAAAAAATGCGTTCTTTGATCTGGAGCAGCTTGCAGCAGGTCCGCTTCCTTACGAAGAAGCACAGATGTCGCACGCCGAAAACTTATCTCTGTAAGTATAGGGCTAACCTGTCCAGGTACGCCTGCGGTCTTTTTCTTCTTCTACCAACAGTGCACGATGACGGAGGAAGTCAACTCGAAGGCAGATCGCAAGGATGCATCTATCGAGGTGCACGACTTGGAAGAGAAAGAAACTCCAATCCCGAAGGCTTCGCACGAGTGGACGACAACGCGGCGGGAGCTGTGGTGGTTCTACCTGTATTATATCGTATGTTCGAACCATACTTTCCCTTTCCCGAGACGATGCAGGTGTTTGAGCGTACGGCTCGCATTTTAGGGAAACAACGGCCTCTCTGGCTTCAACTTCGGCCCTTCACAGTTTCAAAACCTACTCTACCTCGCGGGCTATGACCCCGACCAGCCGCCCTTCACTGCGCCCTGCGGTAGCGACACGGGTTGCGTTTTGCCCTACCTTGGACGTGTACGAGACAGTATGTCCATATATGATCCACGGTGACACCCCATCCTCATGTATTCACAGTAAATTCGATCGTACTCCTCACGAATGGGATCAGCTTCGCGTTGCAGGCGGTCCTCCTGCTCGCCATTGGCGCATGGGCGGACTATGGGCGCTGGCGACCGAACATCACGATCTTCTTCACGCTGGTCGCGGTGGGTGTGTCGTTCGCGTGGCTGGGTGTTGAGGATCCGTCACAGTGGCGTGCCGGCGTTGCGTTGTATATCCTCGGTTGTACGTGACTTTCTTTCACCCGTGGAACATGCCGTTGAAGTGATGCGATAGTAATCACGTATCAGGTGAGATACAACACAGAGACTTGCTGGCAATGTTAATATATGATATATATGTCACTACTAGTGCTCGCTCACGTTCTGGACTGCCGCATTCCCGGGGCTTGCGCGCAACCTTCCGGAGGTACGGCAATCCGCTCAGGACGCTACCGAGGGCAAGATATCGTGCGTTTCATATAGTACATTACATCGCATACTAATCTCACGGTTGTTGCATCCTCAGCCTGGACGAGCATGCGGCGTATGAGTCACTGGCGCGCAATCGCATTTCAAACGTTTCGTTCGCGGTGTGCTCTGCGGGCGAGATCATCGTGCTTGCTATCATGGTAGGGATTCTGAAGGGGCTCAAGTCCGACGATAGCACCGAGAACAACACCAAGGCATTCAGTGTGCTAATCGCCTTCTCCGGCGGTGTATGGTGTAGGCTTCCCGCCAGATGCTCGCGATGGTTGTCGCTCATGATCCCGACAGTGCTGTGTGCGATTCCATGGTTTTTGTTTGAGAAACGGCGACCAGGACTGGCCTTGCCGCCAGGAACGTCGCTCTTGACAGTCGGTTTTAAGCAGACCTACGTTGCGCTGCGGGAGTGCATGCGCCTGAAACAGACGTTTCTGTATCTGATATTTTACTTCCTCATGTAAGTCCCGATGCATGGATACCTTTCTTGAGACACACTAAATGTATCTTTGTAGGGGAGATGTATTGAATACCACCGTGTCTGTGTCTTCCCAGCGCCTACATATTATTTAATGCTCATGTTCATGGCAGAACTGTCATTGGCACGCTACAGAATAGGTCTGTCGGACGCTGGTTGCGGCTTGCGTCAGGCACTGAATCTTATGCGCTCTGTCAGCATTGTATCATATTCCACTTTGCAGCTCACACTCCTGCTCCTCGTCGGTATCACCACGCAATTCATCGGCATCTAGTACGTGGCTTTGCTCAGATACGTGTCAAGCGCTGACAAGATGACGATATACTTAGTGCATTCTGGATCGTCCAGAAGAAGTTCAGGATCTCAACGAAAGCTGTCAGCATGGCTCTCGAAGATGATTGAACTTTACTGACTACCCCTGCCAGATGCTCCTATTCAACGTATTTTGGATCCTGGTACGCCCTGTCATTCTTCTCATTGCTTGCTCAGTTTCAGTCTCAATCTCCTTCAAGATCCTGACGATCTGGGGCCTCATTGGCGTGCATACGGACAAATTCGGATTCAAACACGTCTGGGAGATTTGGTGCGCAAGCGTTCTCCCTTTCGCTTGGACTCGTTTTACTCACAGCATCGCACAGGCTGTATCAGGTATTCTACGGGCTCATGGTCTGCCCGTGGTACGCGTACAGCCAGACAATGATAAGCGAGGTCTCTCCGCTTCCGCAGATGTGCGTTTCTTTTTCTACATCTGTATACTCTCATGTCAAGCACGCTCATGTAATGATAAAACAGGTTCCTTTTCTTTGCGCTCTTCTCCGTCGTACGTTGACCTCTATCTTTATGTTTGTCGTCACTTCAACATGTGTGTGCAGATTGGCAAGACGTCAGCGTTCATCGGACCCTTCGTATCCCAGGCTATCATCTCGGCTTCCGGGAACAACGACAACATGCCGTTCGCGTTTTTGTTCGGCTTGTACGTCAATGCCCCCCCTTCTTTTCAGTAGCCGTCACTGATATCGGGTATCGTCTGGTACCGTGTGTGTTAGGGGAGCTTTCAGCACAGGGTTTTTAGTCCTGGTAGACATGAGGAAGAGCCGACTGGAGTGCGACGAGTTTATTGCGGCGGAGGCACGCAGGGAGGCGTTTGCGAACTCGTAATGCGCTCCGCAACAGAGCCATCGACCCTTCGCTCCCGCACCAAGACGCCAGTCCTATCTTTGCATGTACCTACTACTAGGGATGCGACGATCTTGCAGGGCCGTTCCCATACGGTCCATACCAGCATCAAGAATCTCTGATGCACGAAGCACTGGCGGTGGACCAACCTTCGTGGCCAACCATTCACACACAAAAGACAGAGGAGACAGTTCTGCTACCACACATGCATCTACCTATCAAAGCATGGCGCCATCAATCTCGGAGCGGAATGCACGTTCCGAGGTACCTGTATGTCAAGCATTTACGCCGGCCGAAAGATCTACGTCTCGCCAGAGCGCATGTCCCAAATGGAATCCAGGGGGTTGAATACTACGCGAGATCGAGAGCACGCACAAGCCGCTGCGCCGGGATGCGCCTGCTCTAAAAAGACGACTGAAGCAGATTTCAGATGCACTGCAGTGGGGTTTATCAGGTGTTATATGTCCGGTAAGTAGGGGCGTCGGCGACCTGCAGGGGGATAAGTAGAACGACTGTCTTCTGTGCCAAGGTCAGCCACGGAGACTAGGGGATACGTAGTGGAGCAGCGGGCCGTTTGTCTGCGACGTCATTATGGCCGAGAGCTGCCGGTCGGAGGCACCAGAGTACACCTGCGATGATCGGGAGACGTCAGCCGCCAGTGGACGTGCCCATCAGCATAGCCTAGGGAGAGCACGAGCCTTGATGCAAGGGGATTGGGCGTCGCAGGAGCTGTCCGGCCTCGAGAGAGAAGAGCTTGCGGAGTAATCTAACCAGCTGACGGTAGCAGTAGACACGGGCCGAGCATGCCGATGGACGGTCCAGTGCCCTTGAGTGAGAGTCTGGCAGCGTGAACATCCCGTTGAAAGCGAGTACCCCGGAGCGCGCAAGGGGCAGATGGCGGGGCGATGGCAAGGAACCGGTGGTGTCAGCGTGCGGGGACGGCAGGCGGCTGAGGCGGCTCTAAGCGGCGTCTAATAAACGGCTCGACCTGCGCCAGCCTGCGCCCCACCGCCTCTTGTCCTCCACCGTCTGCCACCCGTCTGCCTCTTGCCTCTGCATCCTCTAGACAGAGCGCGTACACACCGCTCTTTCTTCTCTTCTTCACCCTTCATTCTCAAGCCTACTGCGATTCCGCCTTAAAGACCATCGGACATCCAACACAGTACGCTGTTGCCCTCCGTGCCGTGACAAAGCCCGCTCATCGACTCTAGTCCGTTGTGCTCGTATTTACGCATCCGTTCAAAGATACGCGCCTCTGTAGTTGTCCCACGGCTTTGATTCCCCGCCTTTTCTGCCATTGTCGGCGCCTACCCCGCATCTTCCCTTTCAACCATGGCCCCGCCACTTTCTCATCCTCCCGGCCTCAACTTCCTCGAAGAGCAAGATGCGCGCCCCGTCAACGTCGACGCTGCACAGTACTATGGTGGCCCTGAGTTCCATAGCCGTGCGCGAACGTACAGTGCTGTACGTCTGCGCAAGCGAACTATCGGACCGAGTCACTCATTCTTTTCAGTCCCGCCCCAAGCGCACGCCCGCCTTTGAAGAAGACTGGCACCTACGGCCTAGAAGGCTGTCTCATGACGAGAAGAGCACTGCGCCCCGTCGCTTCCTCATCGATGTTGAAGAGACAATCCGTCTTGTCCTCGAGCAAGAAGATACCGACGGCGACTTCCAGATTAGCATAACTGACGCCGGCCCGAAGATCCTTTCGCTTGGTACAGCAACGAGCAATGGCTACAAAAGTTTTGATATTCGGGTATGTGTCTGTGACGTGTTTCTTCGCATCCCACCTCATGCACTCTGTCAGGGGACGTACATGCTATCCAACCTCTTGCAAGAGCTTGCGCTTGCACGCGACCATAACCGGAAGCGTATCGTGCTCGACGAAGCCCGTCTGACTGAGAACCCTGTCGACCGCCTGTCACGCATGATCAAGAATTCCTTCTGGCACTCGCTCACGCGGCGCATTGACGGCGACGGCCTCGAGATCATCTGTGCTGATCCGAAAAACCGCACCGGCCGCATCCAGCCACGGATCTACGTTCCTCATGGGGAACCCGCAATGGCAGACTACTACCGCAAGATTGCTAGTGAGAAACCGCATCTGAACCTGGACGTGCAAGTGCTGCCGCCGAACCCAGATGACCCGCACTTTGTCAAGAGCCTCAACTCGAAGCCGGGTATCTTGGCCTTGGCAATGAACGAGGTCGATGATGGACGGGGCGGCCGTACTCTGAAAGGCATTCCTTTCGTTGTGCCTGGTGCTCGCTTCAACGAGGTTTGTTCTCACTCCTATACGTAGGAACGACACGCTCACACACTTTGGATCAGCTGTACAACTGGGACTCGTACTTTATCTCCCTTGGGCTGCTCGTCGACGGTCAGGTGCAGATGGCGAAGGGTCTCGTCGAGCACTTCATCTTCGAGATCAAGCACTACAACAAGATCCTGAACGGCAACCGCTCGTACTACCTCGCTCGCACGCAACCACCCTTCTTGACCGACATGGCCTTGCAGATCTACAACCAGCTCGACCGGTCGGATCTTGATGCAAACCGTGCATGGTTGAAGCGCGCGATACAAGCCGCCATCAAGGAGTATCACACTATCTGGGTCGCGGAGCCGCGCATGGATCCGAAGACGGGCTTATCGCGCTTCAGGCCGGACGGCGTGGGCATTCCGCCGGAGACGGAGGCAACGCACTTCACGCACATCCTCGAGCCGTATGCGCACAAGCACGGCATCTCAGTGCTCGAGTTCAGCGAGCGCTACAATGCAGGCACGCTCAAGGAGCCCGGCCTCGACGCGTACTTCCTGCACGACCGCGCGGTGCGCGAGTCGGGGCACGACACGACCTACCGCCTCGAGAAGCGGTGCGCGAACCTCGGTACGGTCGACCTGCAGGCGCTGCTGTACAAGTACGAGGTCGATATCGCGACCGCGATTCGTGAGGTATTCGACGACGAGCTCGAGCTCGAGGAGGACTTCCCGCTTGCGCCGTTCCCACCCTCGGTCGAGTCGTATGCAAGCGCGCATCGCGAGCGCTCGACCGCGCGCAAGCAGCACAGCCAGGAATGGTTCGATCGCGCGGAGTTCAGGAAGGCGGCAATTGACAGGTACTGCTGGAATGAGAGCAAGAGCCTTTACTTCGACTACGACACAGTGCAGGAGAAGCAAAGCCTTTATGAGAGCGCGACGGCGTATTGGGCGCTGTGGGCAGGGTGCGCGAGCGAGGAGCAGGGATGGAAGCTTGTGTATGCGTTTGGACTGTCTCGCTTGGAGTTTGTGCTAACGCGGTCACATGCAGGTCGGAGTCGTTGAAGAAGTTCGAGGTGCTCGGCGGCTTGGTGTCGGGGACAGAGGAGTCGCGGGGTAAGATCTCGTTGGACCGGCCTAATCGGCAGTGGGACTATCCCTATGCTTGGTGAGTGCTTCACGCCTCTTTATACATGGCCGATTCTCATTTCGCGAAGGCCTCCACATCAAATCATGGCGTGGGTTGGCCTCGAACGTTATGGTTACTTGGAGGATGCCCAGCGCCTGGCATACCGTTTCCTTTACATGTAAGAGGTCCTTCGCTCGCATATAGACGTATACTGATTCCCTTGGTAGGATGACCACTGCGTTTGTGGACTTCAATGGTGTCGTCCCAGAGAAGGTGAGCATGGCGCGCTGGCATATGCGAGATATCTAATAGTCGTGCTTCCAGTTCGATGCTGTGCGGCTCTCGCATCTCGTCGACGCCGAGTATGGCAACCAAGGCATCGACTTTAAGATGGTCCCTCGCGAGGGTTTCGGTTGGATGAACGGTCAGTCCGCCGCACACCAATAACAAACATTTTACTGATGATTCCCATTATCCCTAGCGGCATACCAAGTTGGCTTGTCGTTCCTCACGAATCATATGCGCCGCGCCGTCGCCGCGTGCACGTCTCCGGAGGTGTTCTTCGGGCGCACAATGATGGGCGAGCACACCGCAGCACCGCCGTCGAGCGTCGTGAACGACCCGCTCGGGCTAGCCATGGAGAACCTCGCGCTCTCTACGTCCGCATCTGGCGCACTCGGCACACCGCCGCCCTCCTACTCCTTCCCTGCTTGAACTCCGCGCGGCATCTGCCTCAACCTCGTCACTTCAGGTTTGATCGCACTTATGACCATGTCTACTCTATAAATTATCGTTGCCTGAGAGCACGGCCCCTAATTGTGCATCCAAGAGGGATGCTGTACATACATACATAACGTTCTCTGGCTTCTCCATCTTTCATTCACCGTCATCATCGTTTCTATTCCTGTACGCCAGAGCTCATTTACTGTGTCCCCTAGAGGAGTCTCGTTTTCTACGACACGATCGTTCGCCGCATACGGTACCACGTCTAGTCTAGCCTCAATCAGTGCAGTTTCTTCATTCTCCTCATAACTTTCAACATTTGTATTGTTAATAACTGTTTCTTCACGTATAGATCGATGTTCGTTCAACTGCAGACATTAGTTATATCCCAATGGATGAGATACATGGACTTTCTTGACTGAGTGCTTGGCTTGACAAGACCAAGCGGAATCGGCACGTACCTGTCAACTTACGCCCTGCTCGCCGCAGGCTACATATATTACTGTAAAAGAAGGGACGCCTGCACAGCGAGATGCTGCGCGGCGCCTGTGCAAGTGCAACGGTAGGCCGCAGTACTTGAGCAGAGTTGCCCGAGTTGTTGTGGCTTGGCAGGACAAAGGCGACGTCACGCATCCACAACGCGGGCGAACGACTTTGCCCGCAACCTGCTCGATGCTCCCGACGTCGCTGACATCCCTCCTACTATCCACCCTCAATTTCCTCGCCCCGCCCGCCCATGACACCCGTGCATCGCAGCGCCCGCTAGCGGTGCCACGTACCCCGCTCCAATTCGAGCTGCGCCACGCGCACGCAGTCACGCCGGCCGCACACGTCTACTTCGCCGACGCCCCGCGCGACGTCTTGCACACGCAGGGTCAAGCCAATGCCGCTCTGGCTGTCAGTTCGCACCCGATAACGACGTATCGCCCGCTCTCGGCACAGGCGTTCGCGGATGCGCGCGTACGTTCGCGGCTGCGGCAGGAGAGCACGGCGCTGCGCTGGGACGAGGACGAGGTGCTGGGCCCCGACGTCGAGAGCCGCGAGACGTTGTTGACGCTCGCGAAGATGACGAGCAATGCGTACTTTGAGCCTGGGTCGGACGATTGGTACGACCTCGGTGGCGAATGGGTCGTGGTGCGTGGTTCTCGTCTATCTGCTCGTTGCGATGTGCGCTCACGCGTTATTCGCGCCTTAGAATGACCCTGTGGGCTGGGAGCAAGACGCCGACGGTTTCCGCGGCTATGTTTTCGCGACGGCGGACAACTCCACGATCGTGGTATCGATAAAGGGCACGTCGACCTCGATAGGCGGCGGCGGGCCCACTACGAAGAAGGACAAGCTCAACGACAACTTGCTGTTCTCCTGCTGCTGTGCCCATGTTGACTGGACGTGGACAACGGTTTGCGATTGCTTCCGTGGGGGGTGGAAGTGCGACCAGGATTGCACGGAGCAGGCCCTCATCGATGAAAGTCTGTTCTACCCTGTCGGAACGGTGGGCTGTATCTATCGCAGTTTGAGTATCAGAGTCTAACGTCGGCCTGTCCCAGAACCTATACTACAACTTGACCTATTTGTATCCCACGTCTAACATCTGGGTCATCGGACATTCCCTGGGCGGCTCTCTTGCCTCACTGGTCGGTACCACCTTTGGCGTGCCGGTCGTTGCTTTTGAAGCCCCAGGCGAGAAGATGGCAGCGCAGCGATTGCATCTTCCAGCACCAGTGCGTCGGAATCTATCGAATGCTGTGGATTCTCATCACTGAGATGTTCGCAGCCCTCATTGCATCACGTCACCCACGTTTTCCATACGGCAGACCCCATACCTATGGGCGTCTGCAACGGTGTGTTCTCTTCGTGTGCCATAGGGGGGTATGCCCTGGAGAGTAGGTGCGTATTGTGCCCGTCGGACCTTTATACGACCACCAACTAACGCTGCCTGTATGCGCGTAGGTGTCACCTGGGGAAGGTAATCCAATACGACACTGTCAATAACCTGTCATGGGCGGTCGACGTTCGCACGCATGCTATAGCTCGCGTCGTCGAGGGCGTGCTGAGCGAGCCATGGGCTGACGCCCAGGCGGTTGGTCGGGAGGTGCCGGAGGCTTTTGTCCAGGAGGATTGCGTCGTATGTCCACTTCTTTCCTGAATGGAGACCATCGAGCGCTCACACGTTGCCGAAAGGATTGCTATACTTGGGAGTACGGTAATTTCACCAAGTAGAGTTGGCCCTATCAATACACTGCAGCCTCCAATTAGATGGCCCGATTTCACGCACGGCTCTGCCGCATACCGATCATTGTACTATAGTTATGCACATATGCTACGAATCATACTTGACGTGAAAGACACGGTAGTCTCGGTTTTAGCAAGCAAGTACGGTCCTCGGCCGACTACTCTCATGTAGATGTGGCGGAACCCTCTTCAGACTTCAGTCATAGAGCATATTATTTTGTGCATTGTAAATCAGCTCGGCAACTTCTCCGACATCATCCTGCACTAATGCGCCTTGTTCACTCTCAGATAGTTCTACATTTACCCCCGTCAAACCGGCGGAGGTCTCGGCTGCGTCGCCGGGCCCGGCGCGGCAGAGCGGCCCGTTCTAGCCGAGGACATCGCGAGACGTCACTCGACTCGCAGCTCTCCTCCCCCTCTTGCATGCAGATGCCGCTCATAGACGTTCACTCTCATCGAACGCAGCTTCTTCTTACCGCTGCAGCGACCGCAGTTGCGACATTTTCCCTTGTCAATCTCTATCACGCGCAAACACGCCGACGTCGGCGCCAGGATCTCGAAGAAGACATCCACCGCACCCTTGCCGCCTCCGGTACAACTGACCATCTACTCCTCCCTTCTGCTTCTACTTTTGCTACAAAAAAGGCAGAGCGAATAGAGACCAGCGACAATGCGCCCTACGACGACGAGCTCGTGAGAGAGCAGCTCGCGCGGAACTATGCATTCCTTGGTGAAGAAGGGATGCAGAAAGTGCGCAGAGCATCGGTAGTCATTGTCGGGGCTGGTGGCGTCGGCTCATGGGCCGCGGTTATGCTGGCTCGCTCGTGAGTTCGTCAATATTTTTGACTGGCCACGAGCTGACAATGTGGACCAGAGGCGTATCGAGTATTCGTCTCATCGACTTCGACTATGTGACGCTCTCGTCACTCAATCGGCATGCTACTGCGACTCTTTCTGATGTAGGAACGCCGAAGGTAGAGTGCGTAGCGCGTGCTGTGGGTCGCATAGCACGCTTTGTACGTGTGGACCCGCGTATAGAGCTTTGGCGGGAAGGCGAGAACGGTGCGGAGCTCTTAGAGGGTGCAGACTGGGTTATAGGTGCGCATATAGCCTAACTTTTTCATCGAAATGGTCTAATCATGCATAGATGCGATCGACAACATACAGACAAAAGTAGACCTGCTGAAGTACTGTGTACAGCATAATATCAAGGTGCGTAAACTCTGCTATCGTGTTTTGGAGCACCTACAGAGCTTCGGACCCAGGTGTTTTCCTCGATGGGTGCTGGAGCCAAAGCGGACCCTACACGCGTGCAGATTGCGGACATCTCGGCAACACACTACGACCCTCTAGCGCGTTCGGTTCGCCTGCGCCTCCGAGCAGCTCTCAACGGTTCGTCGTGTTCCTGGGCCTGCCACTATTCTCTGTACCTAAATTCTTATCTTCCCTCAGGCCCGGCTGAGATCCCCGTCGTTTACTCGACGGAAGTACCTGGTGACGTCTCCCTTTTGCCATTGCCAGAAGACGAATTTCAAAAGGGAAATGTGCACGAACTCTCCGCACTTCAAGATTTCCGAGTGCGCATACTCCCTGTGCTCGGTACGTTCCATCTCCCCGGTTCCCGTCACTCTCCTGACGTCTCGTACGCCCGCGCATCCACAGGCCCGCTTCCAGCGATCTTCGGCCTCCACATAACCTCCTACATCTTATGCGCCATCGCTGGCAAGCCCTTGGAGCGTCCCCTCCCTGTGAGCAACCGCAAAAAGCTCTACGAGCGCCTCTGGAAGGACCTCCTCGTGCGCGAGGAGCGCATCGCAGGGCACACGCTTGGCGCGCTCCCGCTCAGCTCTGCAGACATCGGGCTCCTGCTCGACGACTTTTCCGTAGGGCGGGCTGTCCAGCCGCCGCACGCAGTGTGTGCGCGCCCGGCGCTCGTAAGGTGGGACCCGCGAGCGCCGCTATCGCTGGAGAACTGCGTCGTCGGGGAGGTGCGTGACGTCGATGCGGCGGTGGAGGCGGTGTTCGGCGTCGCGAGGAACGCGAAGGGCGTTTCGGGGGTGGAGGTGCGCTCGGAGGAGGCGGCAGAGGACGGCGGTGACGGACTGGTTGATGCACAGGGCACGGTGATCGTGAGGAGGCGCGCGAGGGAGGAGCCATTGAAGAGCTCGGAAGAGGTATGGGGCGTCGAGGCGGCGGCCCTCGCGCAGAAAAGGTTTGCACAGGCTAAGCGATGGCGCGAGTGGGCGCTGCGATAGATGAATGACTGCGGTTGTCTTACAATCATTCAGTATTCAGTCCTGCCGTGTAGTTGTTGTGGTGAAGATCAGGGATATGGTCGACTCGTCCGGTCAGTGTCCACTCCCACGATGCATCTAATTTGCTTATGAGGGACCATCTGCGTCGTCGCGTCCCGAGCAGCGCAGCACGAAGTAATATGGCTGGGTGACGCGATCACGTGCGGGAGACAAGTCGTTATTTACAAAAAAAAAAGAGTTACTAGTACAGAAAGCGATATGGCACCTGAGCATGAAATGAGCGATACAGAACTGTGGGGCAGTTGGGGTATCACACCTACGAGACTGTAACGTCAGACATCTACCGACAACTTGTGACAAGCGAATGGACGTACAATCCGGACTACCAATACCACATCGGACCCTCAGGCACCTGCAGGCGACGCTGAAGAATAGACAAGATGTCCTTTTCGTCCTCATCTACGCACCGCTCGTACTCCATAGTCCAATTGCTGTGGATGACAACCAGCCACACGTCGGGGTCGAGAGACCACGCGACGCGAATGTAGACCGACGCGTCGGTGACTGCGCGTAGATGCTCCTTGACTCTGCCAAGACAAGTGACGTGTTTATTTCGATAGCCCGGAGGTGGGGGCTCGACGAGTTGCTCGCGTATCGCGAACTCGACGAGCTGATCGCCCGTGAGCCGGAAGCCGTAGTTAAGATCGGGGGCATCCTCGTATAGCTGTGGATTGAAGTCATCGGGCAGGTCCTTCATTGGTTTCTTGTACGAGTACAAGTACTCAATGAGCTGTGCCGCGACGTGCCAGTAGGGTGCGTCAGTGACGAAGCAACGCATGTGGATGTTGAACGCACCCTACGTTGTGCGGCGCGAGCGCGATCCGTGAACCACAGGTTGCTCTCCGCATCGACGTAGGATTCTGTAAGGTGATCAGGGTAGAATTCGGCGGGTGCGCTTGGGAGCGGGCCGTCAAAATGAGAGCGCGACATGTCTGGACGAGGCGAGGTGTGGACGCGTAAGGCAACCACAACATATACCATGTCACAAACTCATTCGAATCAGTCACAATTTCTGTTCTAATAGTAATACAAATATTCATCGGTGACATCCCTCGCTCAAGCACTGAATTTCTGACCGACAGCCTGTTCACTGAGCTGCCAAAGCTTCTCTTCCTTTTCCTGTGCAAGATTCCTCTTCGTAAGCAGTCGAATTCGTATACGACCCACAAGGCACATACCGCATCCTTGGCGTACGGAGCCAGCTGCTCATCAGCGTCCTTTCCGTCGATGAGGTATGCTCCAGATTTGTCCTTGAGTGACGGATCGAATGCTGCGATGACCTGCCTACGCTCATCAGCCAGAATCAGACCGAGAGAATCACAGCGCCCTGATGAAGCACCCACGTAGACGTCCCGGTGCCCAGCGTCTTCCACAGCTCCGGGACCGTTGGTTTTCCCTGTGCGTCGAGCAGTCCGTATCGCTGCAGCTCCGCGTCTGACGAGGCGCCGCCCATCTTCGTCGAGCGCACGAGGCCCGGCGACAAGGAGAACGCAAGCACATCGTGCGCCTTGAACACCTTCGCGAGCCGGCGCGTGTACAGGATGTTTGCCGTCTTCGACGCCGCGTATGCGAGTGACCTGGCTGCGTACGTGGCCAGTCTCTAATTAGCGCGCGCACGCGGGGAACTGAGGGTAGGCTGGCGGGACGCACTATAGCTCTCCGTCCGCTGTGACCACGGGTCGTCAAAGTTGATATCGCCACCGAAAGCATGCGCACCGCTCGACACGTTAACGACGCGCGGTGCGAAGTCCTTGTCCTCCTTTGCCGCCTGGAGCACGGCGGGGAAGACCAGCGCGTTAAACAGGAAGTGCCCGAGATGGTTCGTCCCGATCTGCGTCTCGAAGCCGTCCACGGTCTTCATGAGCGTCAGTGGCTGCGGAGAGCCGGCGTTGTTGACTATCACCTGTAAGCATATTTCAGCTTGGCATGGGCGGCAGGTAAATGGGGATGAGGACTGACGTGGATTGGGAGGCCGAGAGCGTTGACGTCGGCTGCGGCCTTCCTAACAGAATCCAGCGACGCAAGGTCGAGGATCACGCTCTTCAAGTTAGCGGAGGGTGATCCTTTCTTGACGTCCGCGATGGTCTCGTCGATCCTGCGGTCCCAACACTTCAGCTGTGGCATCCTGTCTGAGCACAGGCTGCTCACTTGGCTTGGCTGCGGCCCGCAAGGATGATAGTATTTGCGTACGGCGCGAGCACCCTGACAGTCTCCGCCCCGAGACCCTTGGGGCTCACGCCAGTGACGACCACTGCAGCACTTCAGAGTCAGGACAAGACGCATGAAATGGGTGGTGAAGTCGCGTGCACCATTTTTGCCACGGATTTGGTCGCGCAAGGCGAAGGCTGCGTCTTCGGCGGTGGTTTCTAGAGTCCAGGTCGACATGATTCACTTGATAGAGAAGAAAAGATGTTGCGGATGGAGTTGACTAGCAATTGGTACTGTATATATACGTGTTGAGTCTTCTGCTGTTCGGATTTGAGCTTACTCACTATATCGGATGTAGAGAGGAAAAGATATTGCGGATGGAGTTGACTAGGGAATGGTACTGTATATATACGCGTTGAGTCTTCCGCTGTTCGGAGTTGAGCTTACTCACTATATCGGATGCAATTCAAACAGCAATCCACTTGTGTCATACGCCTCTTCAGAATGCGATGCGCGATGCGACGCGTTATATATGCCCTAACGTTACAGAAATTAGACCCAAAGGCTTTCCGGCGATCATACCCTGTGCCTCCCACTCACTTCCACGAGCTCCGTAGGGATGGGCGAAAGCGCTGACGCACGCCATAAAAGCGCAAGGCGCAGTATGCTGACGACGGCTCGAGTGTACATGAGAAATCAGCTGCCGAATAGTGGAGGTGGTAGGGTGCGTCCTAATGACGAAGCAGTTCATAGGGATATTGAGCGCACCCGACGATGTGCGGCGTGAGCGCGATTCTTGAACCACAGGTTTAATGCCCCTCCGCATCGACGTAGAGGTAATCATTCAGGCAGGGTACTCAGGCTTCCTGAGAACTCGCCGGCGGATGCGTTTGGGAGCGGGCCGCGGCGGGCCGTCAAAATGAGCTCGCGCGCGCGCGTTCCATTCCTCTTTGTATACGTCGCTTCGACTCGTCCGTCCGATAAGTATGTTTGAATATCTTCCAGTGCCCCTCTGGCGGCCTACCCTTATGCCTACTAATGTTTCTCTGTCGTCACACAAGGTCAAGATCTCTCGTCTACGCGTACACTTCCCTTCACCCTGCTTCAAATCGCACTGGCCCAGTGTCATCTGGACGGCTACAAGCGCCTATGGTCCATGGAAGCCCGTCAGACGTACAAATGATCACCACGCCCCGAAGCTCCGTGCAAGATTAACACAACGACAAGCCATACACAGTCACTTCTCCCACGAAATGACCTCTTCGCCGCCTTTATAGCGACGTCGCCGACGCTCTTGCACCCTTTGTCCCCAACGCCCGAGATGCTCCTCTTCACCGCCCTACGGCGTATTGGGCGTGGTACCATCTCCGCGCTCAACGAGAGCGCATTCTTCGTCGGCCTCATGCTCTGGGATCTCTCTCTCGTCGTCGTGAACCTCGTTACCTTCAAGCGCAAAATCGGCCATGTCGTACCAGAGGGGCACCCAGGCGCGGGCGGTGTGTGGCCAGAGTACATCCCGCCAGGCGAGGGAGACAGCAGGTGCTCGTGTCCCGCTCTGAACGCTATGGCGAATCACGGTGCGTCTCGCCATCTGGTATAACATGCTGAACAAAGAGCTAATGACTACGGGCAGGCATCTTACCACGCAATGGACGCAACATCACGTTCAAGGAGATGACACGCACAATCCGCACGACGTACAACTTCAGCCCGACGTTCTGCCTGTTCGTCCCGCGAACCATTGCCGGGATCCTCGGGCGCTCGTACTCAAAGGATACGCTCGACCTGGCCGATATCGACGTACACAATGGCATCGAGCACGACGCTTCGCTGACCCGTATGTCAACCTGTCTCTTCTCATGCTCATTCCATAACGCGATTCATCCAGGCGAGGACTCGTTCCACTCTAAATCCCAAGCACTCCCCTCTCCCGCACTCGTTTCTGCACTCCTCCGCTCTGCCACCGGCCCACCCCCCAAAGTCCGTTCTGCAGGCAAATCTGACCTCCCAACGACCGCCGAGCGGCGCGTGCCAAGCGACACGTTCCCGACTTCCTCGCCGTACTCGGACGTCGTGACGCGTGTGGCTGCGGACGCACCCGATCTGGCGCGCACGCTAACGCCGGCAGACTTGTCGCGGCGGCTGGGCGAGCGCAGGCGGGAGGCGAAGGAGAACAACCCTCAGTACTCGCAGAGCTTCAATCACAAGATGTTTGGCAGCTCTAAGTGAGCACGCGCTGCTGCTCTAACGTGGTGAACGCAACTGACGTGCCCGCATAGTTCCTCGACGATGCTCACGCTATTCGGCGGCCGCATCGCGGATCTCCATGTTTTCCTGACTGAGGAGCGTCTTCCCGCCGGTTGGGAGCCGCGGGTACGCGACCAAATGGGCCTTACCATAGGCGCCTTCAATCGCACCGTCATGCGCGTCGAGCTTGGCATCGAGGAGGAGGTCAAAGGGCCGATCCTCCCATGAACAAGTGATCGGTTTGTATACATTGTCGAGCTTTTCATATGCCTTGATAGCATTCAACATCTATGCGACTTTTCCCGTCTACAAGCTACGAGCGCTATTACGCCCACCTCAAACCTCGTGGAATTGGGGTAGCATTGGTGGGCGTGTACCGCGCGCGAAATGACACAGGTTCCGAAGACGGGAGGGACGTCACAGGAATGAATACGATGTGTATGATTTTTTCTGTATGATTTTTTCTGTCTGTGTGGGCAGATGCAAACCGGCCAGAGACGTGCTGTACCGGCCATTGAGCCGGTCCTTTGAGAAGGGCTGCTGGGCAGTGCGATGCAGCGCGTGACGATTGGGTTCTCTTCAAGTGACTGCGCGACTTCCTCGGCAGAGACAGATACGACGAGCCGACCGTTCTCCGATGGTCTGCAGAATGCAGAGTAAGTCATATTACTTAGCGCTGCCAAGCAGGACGCGCAGATGCGCTAAGGACGAGATAACAACGAAGTAACCGATAGGCTCCCTGGTTTTCTCTAGCTGGGCGATCCATACGGTTCGGCAACTCTTCTTCGTTCAAACGAGCACATTTGTCACTGACGTATCGTCATGTTCACGTTACGAACCACCACCACGGAGGTACGCTGCTTCATTCATCGACAAAACCAAGTTAGATTTAGATCGCCTGTTTTTTTTTTCGTCACATGTCTCTTCGTAGCCTCGTTGTGCAGCCAGACGCCTGTCGTGGGTGAGGGATGACACGCAGGACGCGCGTGTGGGGTGCGCCAAAGCCGAAGGGCACGCGGAGTACTCGCGGCGCCATCATGGCACAGGGCCGGGGCGCGACCGGAGGCAAATACGGCCTCGGTCAGTACATAGATCAGTGGTGCGATGGTCACAAAGGCTTGAAACAGCCGACATAGCTTTCACCGTCCTGCAATTTATGATCCAGGGCTCATCGATGTGCGAATAAGGCCAGGGGTCGTTGTGCGAATAAGGCCAGGGGTCGTTGTGAAGGGAATCCACGCATGTGGCGCTATCGGACCAAACTTTCTGCCTTCCCAACGAGCGGGACCGTGGTCTGATGGTTCAAACGTTCGTCAGTGATTCCGGGAAGCTCACTCGCACGAACCTGTGCAGATGATGCTGTATCCAAGATATGGATTAATAAACAAAGGGCAGGGAGTGACAACAATTTGCGAACAACACACAGTTGTGTACAGAGGCGAAAGCAACGTCAATCATCATCGTACGCAGATCTTACAGCGAGCAAAACAGGCAGCGGCGTAAGCGAGAAAATAAAGAAGACCTGTCTATGAGGAAAGCCAACATTATCCAAATGGACGGGGAAAAGATTAGTAGGACTATGGACATTCGGTAAAGCACACACATCGTACAAATGAAGAATAAACAAGGGGGCATGGAAAATCACAGGAAATGGTACAGGAATCAGAGGGCGGGAGAATTGGAAACGAGGAACGGCGCCAACCATGCGACAAACCTAGGACACGGGGATAGATAAGATGCCACGACGGACACCGTATTTAAAGAGATGACGGAAAGCCCCAGAAGGAACAGGGTGATACATGATGCGATGTGCTGTCGCATCGCGGCAGTCAGGATAGTCGTTACAAGCAAGAATTCCCTTCGTGTCCATGTTGATTGCTATATATGACAATTGCAGATCGTGAATGGGTCATCGTCATGCTGGGATGCAGGGGAATTGAAAAGATGCAGGCCGTTGATGGGTACCGAAACCAGGAGCGCGAACATCGACGACGCGACCGAGCTAGAAGTGGGTGAGGTGAATTCCAGCGCCCAAGGCGGCACCCCCCGCTTCCCCTACCCTGCTCTCCTCCGGCCCGGTCATAGGTTCGTCCTGCTCGTCCTGGAAAAGCTTCCGTGCCGACCCTGTGCGCAGACCGGGTAGCATTGGCTTCAGCCCGCCATGGCTGCGCTGCGGCATGGCGGCCGGTGATGGCGACACATTGATGAAGTCGTGCAGGTTGAACGTCAACGTTCCTGGAGTCACGGGCTGCATATTCTGCGACTTGTGGATAGCAGGAGGTGATGTAGGAGGCGCGGGATGGGCCTGCGCTGGCCGTACATGCGGAGAAGGGGGCGGCGGCAGGAGCTGCAGGCCCGTGGGCTTCTCCTCTGTGGGAGTGGGAGGCGTGACCTTCGTCGTGGGGCCATCCTCCGGTGCCAGATGCCGCTTGAGAGGCGACGCTGCCGCGGCACGCGGCAGCTCCAGGTCCTCTGAAGTCTCGATCAACGTCGGCTCCCGAACCAGAGGTCGAGGCGTCGGGCTGTCCGTCATGGCTGATGATATCGAGGAAATGCTCCCTGTGTTGTCGCGAGCCAACATCCGTTGCGCCAGACCGGGGTCCGGAGGACCTCCGCTGGCGGTCGGGAACAAAACGCGTCCCTTGGCCTTCAAGTCGTTGCCTCCACCAAGCGTGCGGAACGCAGCGGCATCCTGGGCGTTCCTACTCCGCGTCGTGCTTGGACGAGCAGGAGAAGGCGACTCGTGTAGGAAATACAGGAGCTTAATGGCTTCCTGGTCTGTGGCGGATGCAGGCCCGCCGTCGGTCGACTGACTGCCCGTCCTCGGCAGCCCACGGAGGTCCGAACGTGGAGGCGTCGCTGGCCGCGCAGTAGTGAATGAAGACTCCGCAGAGGGAACCATGGTCGTCTGCGCCGATGTCCGAGCAGAGCTCTGCGCGTATTGGTGCGAGTGCGAAGAGCCAACGTCCGAGCCCGCGGATATACTCGAACGTGGTGAAGTTGCGCCCAGGGTCATGGAGGAGCGCTGCCGCAGGAGGTGGGTGAGCGTGGCGGCGGCCTTCATGTCGATGTCGACATCTTGGTCGTCCGCGTCCACCAAAGTGGCCTCACGACGCTTGCCCTTGCCCTTCTTGGACGACTCCTTGCGCTTCCTCGGCTCTTCTCTGCTGGGTTTTGCATGGGCACGAGTCCGTTCCGCGACACTGGAATACGATTGTGAGCCGGACCCAGTACGCGTGTGTGAATGACGGGATGACTCGGACGCGTGAGATCCCTTGCGTTGCTTTGGAGTACCATTGGACGACTTCTCTGGAGCGGGGATGGGAGGGTCGTCCGGATTGTGTATTGTTCTTGCACGCTTGGCTGGCGGCGGGGCAAGAATGGACGCATATAAGCTTTGCGTGCCATTGGCGCTCGATGGCTCCCTGGCTTGGGCCGCTTGCGCATGATGACCGCGAGAGCTCGATGATGGGATGACAGTTGGCGGCGCCATGGATCCTTTACGCTGTGAAGCTCCTAGGGAAGGGTTCATGGCGCTGTTCCCCTGTGTGGCCGGGTTGTCGTAATAGTTCGTTCGGACGGGCGCCCAGACGGCAGACGCGTTGTCTGCCGGCAGTTGAGACTCAAGGTCTCCAATGGAAGCGCGGGAGATGTTGTGCGACGCCTTGTAGGTCGCGTACGAAAGTCGCGCGCGGAGGCCACGAGTGAGCTGCGGAAAAAATTCGAAAATTAGATATCGACATCGGACCTCGCGTAGAGAAACATAGACGCAAGAGGAGGGTAGAAACACAGTTGTGAGGAGGGCGGACCGCTACCACGCCATCAACACTGCGGACTGATGGGCGCTTCGCTCCCCGGATCCCATAGTTTGCTACCCACGAGCAATACAGCAGCGGCGAGACAGTATACGAGTCCAAGTATATGCGCGCAGTGTCCTGTGGGCACAGGGCAGCAAGAACGCGAGAGAAAACACGCCATCACACGCGACCCGACGCGTACCGCGCGGCCTGGGGGGGGGAGGGAGGACATCAACTCACCTTCGAGATTTCCGCCCTTGCGAGAAGCTTCTGGACTGCCCGCTGTCTCTCTTCCCGCTCTGCTGCGTCAATCTCGTTCTGGAGCGCCGGAGCAGCGCCTGCGAGGGGCTTGGCCTGGAGGAAGGCCATGGGAGGTGATGGGGTCGTTGTCGACGAGGAGGGCGTCGTCATAGGCGACAGCAGGGAGGAATATATACAGCAAAGAAGGGTACGTGTCGATGTCGCCGGGGTGCGGACGCGAGGGCGTGGAGGCCGTGCGCGACAACGGGGACGACGTTGGGGCGAGGACTGGACGTGTGGGACGCGGCCGGGTGTAGGGACCCCGTTATGTAAGACGCGTCGCGCGCCGGCCACCGGCCGGCGGTTTCAGCCACTTGCCCCTCAGCGCTCCGAGCGTGCTCCGCGCCCCCGCCGGCCACGGGACAGGCGGCCGGCCCCTGAGCCAACAAATTTAATTGTCAGATATACCCTGGTCCGTGCGCCCCCGCCGCATGGCGGCGTCCCAGCCTGCCACGGTGCACCGCTCGCGCGTGTTCGCAGCACACGGATACAGCTGGCTTCCGTAGCGGCGAGCGCGCTTCTTCGCGTCATCGCCGGCGGGCGGAAGATATCATTGCATGTGGTCTCGGTGGACTCGGTTGGCAATGGGACTCGGGCGAACCAACCGATGGGAACGATAACGTTGTTGATGACACGAAATCAGCTGACAGAATAACACTCAGCCTCCTCCAGCTGACACTAGGCAGTGCCGCTGCGACCGACGTCGACGCCGCACTGTTTGCCAAGGGGACTGGCACGTAGACAGCTCGATGGACATGTGGGAGACGTGTCCATTGCTTGTACCGCGAAGAATGGCGCCCCCGACTCGCTGATGCCAGTGATGGCCCTTCGCCAGGACTCGTGATCCGCTGGGCAAGGACGCGTCCCAATTGAATCGATCAGCGGGAATGGAACGCTCGGCCGGCCATTACTTATTCAATATTGCACCTGAAGCATCCGTCCGAATTCGAAACATATCAGACGCTCTTCAACGTCGCGCCCTGGCACGAGCGGCGGCGGCGTCCATGGGGCGGCCTCATCTGTGACGTATATCGGCGCCAGAAGGGCCGACACCAGCCGCGTGCTTTCCATTGCTGTCTATTGGCGGCCTGCGTGTCCACGGGCGAGACTCTGACGACAGCTTGCGTGGCCCAGCCTTTCGTCACGAGAGTCAGCAGTTGGTTTCGTGATTGAGAAGTCTGAAGCGTGCGCGTCAAAGGGCCGGGATACCACCGAATTACCTACTGTAAAGCCGTCGCAGAGGGAAGGCCAGCGGCGGCAAGCTCGCTCCTTTTGGTATGGCAGGAGATCCATGCCGCTCAGAGATGTATATGCCATTGCGATGCTTGGTGTCATGCAACAGGCCAAAGTAACACCACCACGTTGGGAGGAAAACTTCTGGTACATATAAACGATCAAAGATGTCGATGACTCGTTGGACGTCTCATCTGCAGCCTTCTTGTTTGACCCTCTAATTAGATGGTGGATGCTTTTAGCTACTCCATCTCGCTGCGTTAGTGAAAATTTGTATATGATCAGTGGGAACTGTCCAGCAAATGCGACGCGCCATCAGTGATCCTGATGGAGTCTGTTCTTCGTGTCAGCCTTCGAGCCAACGAATGACGGACGCGCGGACAGAAAGATGCTACAGGGAAGTATATGATACATGGGATACGGGGACACACATAGATGAGCTTGTTGTTTTAAAAGCCATCCTCAAATCCTGACATGTCCATGTCATAGAAGAAGTGCTGCAAACCCAGGTAAGCTGTTATGCATTGCCGCGGAAGAAGATGCTACATACTTTATACAGTGACATAACCTTGACAACCCATGCTTCTAGATGATATATCTTCTTGCTGCCAATGCGCATCCGGTTCTCCTGGAGGCATCGCACATAAAATACATTAGATTTCGAGAATTGTGAGGTATCGGGAGCTCACGTAGATGGCTGCCCAGTGCATGATGTCCGCTTTTAAGCTCTCATCTACCCCTTGCACCACCCGCTCAGCGACAGTCTACCAGCGTTGTCGGTGAAAAAGGCAAGAGCTGTTTTCGTACAAGACACACCTTTATAATGATCGTTGGCGGGATACAGTGGCTGAGTAGTTCGTAGAGCTTAGCGCGCACGTCCATGACGCGCTGCGGCGTTTGCTCCTGCAGTATCATATCTCCAACCTTATGACAGTACGTTTCCCAGTCAGGCTTCGCGATTGATAGAGGGCCGGATAAGTCTGGCCTGTGGTATTGCGTCAGACAATCTCCGTGAGGAAGGGAGCTGGAGCACGGACGTCTGCATCTTCAGTGCTTCGAACACTAAGATCGCCTTGCGCATGTTGCCATTTGAATCCCGGACGATGTCCTCCGCAGCCTCGTCAGGGATTTTACCAGCCCGCGCGGACTGCGCCACGTATTCCAACACGGTCTTCATTTCTTTGTGATTCGGCGCTGCGACGCGAAGAAGGAGGCAGCGGCTCTTGATGGGGGCAATGAGCCTGCTGGTACTGTTGGCGCAGAGGATGATGCGCATGTTCGACATGTATTTCTCCATTGTCCGACGGAGCGCGGCCTGGGCGTCACGAGATAGAGAGTCCGCTTCGTTGATAATGACAACTGGTAGGCAGGGCGTTGGTCACCGTTGTTGTGGCCGGAGAGAATGCAGCGCACCTTTGAAACGCTGCTTCGCATTTAGGTCGACCTGCTGCGTCTGCGCAATCTCCTTCAGAATTTCTTGAATCACCACCCGGTCGTAATTTCCGACTTCACTGAAGCGCAGAGCTTGAGACACGTCCTGAGGGATGTAAGATGGGCTGCGCACCTCGGTGTGAGCTCAATGTGGTAGTTACTCTGGACGATGTTCACGTCGAGTTTCTTCCTCGACGGCGTGAGGAACACACGTTGATCAATTTTCAGCTGTCCGAAGATGTAAGTAGAGTGGTCTTAGACTGATTGAGGGCGTCACGCACTTTCTCTACACCAGGACCAAACAGCTCCCTTAATGTACACGCTATGCGTGTCTTCTTTCCAGCTCCAGATGGCCCATAGAACAGCATGTGGGGGAAGTCTCCCGACGCGGCCTACATTATGTCAGCACTGGTCGATGGGATTCAAGAGTATGCGTACGAGTGATTTGAGGCGCTGCGACAGGCCCTCATGGTAATGCAAGTCTTTCAAGGTCTTTGGACGGTACTGTTTCGTGGCGAGCTGTCAGCAGTGTTAACTACAGCGCATCTCACGAACTGTGGTTCACCTGATCTACCCAGAGCATCCTAGCTGATTCGTATGACAGTCGCGGTGGTGTTAGAGAGGGGAGACGATGCGCGGGCAGACAGCGAGTTGCGCGTAGCAGATTGTCACACGGCGCGTTATGAAGCGCGTTCCCGATGTCACGCCGCTGCCGGTCGGCCGGCCGGGCCGCTCCCACGGCCCATCGACGGAATGCGGGCGGCCACTGACCGGCTCGCCAACTCCTCCCGTGGGCCTGAGTCAGTGTCAGTCAGAGTCACCGTAGTGTCTCTGCGTTCGAACAACTTTCCCCAATGACTGTCTCCTTTTACATAATGCTTGGCGAAGAATCCTGTTGTTTTCTTTTTTTTTCCCTCATACGCAGTCTCATCTCAAAATGCGCTGCCAACTTGAACAGACCGCCAATGATATGTAACAGCCGTGTTCTTTGATCTCTGACTGTATCGGTTGTCTCTTCCAGTGCAGTCGCTTGCCCGGATGTCGTGGCTTTGCCCAGAACCATTGTCAGCCGGGCGATCCTTCGTAGTTCGTACCCTCTCCCCGGTGCATCTGGGCATCCTAATACCCGGCAAACGGCGGTTGCCGCCATCGACCAGGCCGGCGATCTACGACTGTTCGTACGACTTTCTGTTCTTGCATGTTCTGTACTATGTTTCCATGAGGCTGTGCTTTGCAGGCTGATCGACTCGCGCCTCAACCGTGTGTCGCGAGCTGGACTCACAAACAAGGCGAGTATCATATTTGCCACCCTGTAGGGAGCGAGCCTGAGGCTGGTAGTCGAGTATTGGCTGAAGAAAGTCCATCACCAGTGCCAGCAGAAGCGCTGCCGGCATCCGACTTCACATCATCCTCCCCCCTCTGATATATCTCTTTCCAATACCACGAAGGCAAAAATCCCACCCTCTCTTCGCCGCCGCCGACGTCCTTGGTTTCCGCATCGTTCAGCATCGCGATCTCAACACCGACGCCAGGTGCAAACTTGACACGCCACACGCGCTCCGGACCACCGCTCCCAGCCCAAGAAGCGAGGGTCTGGCGCAGCCAAGTAACGAACTCGTCACCCCACAGAAGGCATATCTGCGGGTCCCATGAATCGGGCTTGCCGCGGATCATGCGCGGGATTTGCATCGTTTTGAAGGACTGCAGCGTCGTCAGCTGGCCTTTTGGCGTGCGAAAACCTACAATGATTTCCTGCAAGCCTCGTGAGCTACGCGTGTATAATACATTGGTGCGGTGGCAGCATACCGGCACGCCAAGAAGGAAGGATTGGAAATAAAACTTCAGAAGCTTTCTGCCCGAAGCGTGAGGATGCTGCGCATTGTCTGCGTAAAACCAGAGCTCACTTTTCGAACCGTTGCTCATCCTGGGGTCCACGGATGTTCATAGAGGTCTTGAGCTCGACCATTGTATCATTCCGGCCGTCATATCGGTCTGCATAACAGTATTTTGATACAGGCATAGCGAAATGCGCGCGAGGATCGACTCACCTCTGACACAATCTACTTCCCCGCCAATGACCAGGCGCGTAGCTCCCAGTTTTGTCTTGACAACGCTGCACCACTGCACATTCGTATTGACATCGCCGTGCCAGCCAGGCACCGCGCGTGGCTTGGACGCCGTGCACCACGATTCGAAGGAGTATCCATAGTAGGTCTGCGTCCTCTGATGCGGTGGCATGTTGTTCCTGAGCCAAGTCAATGTGCATCCCTGGTCTGGATCGACGACGGGTGCTCACTTTTCCTGCAGCCTCGCCTCCGTGAGGTGCTCCTCGAAGTATAAAGTCCCGTCACACAGCATGATATTCATTCCCACCCATCCCGATTCTCGTAGGGCGCAGTCAATATTCTCCCTCACAAAGGACATTCAATGTTAGATTCCCGTTCACGCACAATGGCGGCACCATGAGGACTCACTTCGTCATGACACCGCGCCAGCTGACCACTCCGATCTCTGCGCCGGCCGCGCCAACGACACCTTGCGTCCGCACCTTCGAATACGCGCGGAGAAGACTGTCCAAGCGTCCCCGCTCGTCTGGACGGCGCACCCAGCGCTCATACCCATATGAGAGTTCGGCGCGCGGAGGAGGCTCGACGTAGTAGCGCATGGCCGCGTTCGTGAACTCGAGCGTGTGGGAATTGTCATAAGAGAAGGTAAGCAGCGGGGCTGGCTGCTGGAATGGAACCGCGCGTGAAGCGGCCTGCGTGGTGGGTGTGTATGAAAGCGCGATTGGAGACTCCGGCCCAGTATCGTTATGTGTCGACGAGGTCGATCGTCGAGCACGGGTGTGACGGGGCCCTTCCTGTTGGGTATTGTCAAGCACTTCAGCTATAGAGCGCTTTCGCGAGGACATGGTGTGTGGATGTGTGGATTGAACAAACGGCCCTGCAAAGGCCAAAGCGGTACTATAGCATCAGCCACGCCATTACATAAAACGACCTATAACTTCGATACTAACTCAGATCGGACGCACCAAAATCTGCCTGTCCGCTCTCTTCCCGCCCGCTCACGTCGTCCCATCTCTGACACCTTCAACACAAGAGAGAGTGTGTACTACTGTAGCGTCTTGCGACGCTCTGCGCAACCCGCGATCCCTACCTGGATAGATGGCCGTGCAGGTCGATTACCCCAGCTGTCTGTCCAGTGCATCGAATCTGCCCATCTTCACGCCGCCGTCATTGATATCGGAACAGTCAAAAAGTCGCCCTTCTATCCTTCCCAGCTCCAATCTGTCACAGCAGAGCGAAACACCGTCTGACGCGGCGACGCCTATAGCAACCTCCGGGTTGGGTCATAGCAGCAGTGTTCCTGGGGCGCCTGCGCGGTCTCTTCGCATTGTGACGCTGGGCGCATTCACGCCTTCTACTGGCTCTGCGATAAAGGAGGCTACTTCACAGGTACGTCGTGTTGTATGTGTCGCGTCCCCACTGCAGAACGCATCCGAGCTGTTTAGGATGGCCCCTCGAGCACCGCAGCTGCAGATAGAGAGGAAGGAGAGCTTGAGGAGGATGAGGTCTGTGTCAGCTTATCTGTGTATCGCGAGGGCCATCCGAAACTGAAGATGCAGCAGGCTTCCCCTACGGCGGTTTCGCGCTCCCCCGAAGAAGGCCTCGTGTCCCGCAGCCCAACTCTTCCCCTCGATCTAGAAGTCGCGCGTACTGCTATGCATCGCGTCCTGCAGGAAAATGTCCAGCGACGGCTCCCGCCTGGCCAGTCGCTTGACGCACGCATGAAGCAGAAGATCGTAGAGATGCTCACTGACGATAGCGTGCGCGATTTTATGCGGCAGGCGCAGCTTGTACGGGAGCAGTTGACGGAACGTGCCAGGCGACTACGACCCCCAGCCGCAGTGAACCAATTTCCTGTTCAAGACGAGCCTCGCGCAGCGAAGCGGCTGCGTGAAAACGAAAGCGCAGGGATGGAGGAATGTCTGCGCTACAAAAGGGCACGCATCGCCAGCAGCGACTCCAATGTGTCCTGTGAAACTATGGTCAGCAGACGAACGAGCGACGCAACCCTGGTCGATGTTGCGGGCCTGTCGTATCGAAGCCCAGGAGCAGTCAAGCTTGTTGCAGCTGACAGGAAGTTGAGCGAAGCGGATGTATTTCTGGCCAAGCTCGCCGAGTCCCTACGCCCGGGGGATCCACATGCGCAGTCGACAAACGCCGCTGCTGCGGCAGCGCTGCACAACCCTTCCCCGATCAATAATGACATCCCGGCTTCCAGGAAGAACGACGGCAGTTTGCGTAGCCAACATGCGCGCGACGATGTCGACCGCGGAATCATTCCAAGCACCAATCCTGGACAGTCCGTCCCCGGCCCGCTTCTCGAAGCCCAGTTGCGCAGTGCTGAACGCACTCAGCCCCCAACTACACCACTCGCTGGACCGGCCACAGCCCATCAGGGGGCGAGTGCGAGAACCAACGACCCAGCCACAGACGCCCGGCCACAATGCATAAATGAACCACGCGCGGACGCCCTCCCTCATCTTGAACCCGAACCGCACCCACACCTGTCCCCCCTCATCCCGACTACCGCATCTACCATGGGCCATCCGATCTGGACACGCACGCCGGCTGAGGTCATCGTTCCGCCTGTCAACCACGTCCCCCCCCGCCGCCGCCACCGTCGCCACCTCCGCCACCCCCCGTCGCACCGGTGCCAGGCCTGTGGTGCAACAAAGTCGGCGAACGCTCCGCGGATATCATCAGGGAGTCTTTCGAAGTCGACGCGGACACTGCCGCGGCGATTGATCGATGGGCGGCACGATATGAGCACTTCGAGTAAGTCTCTTCATTCTGAGCGTCATTTCGATGCTGACACTCTGAACGTTTTCCCGTTCCGCGTCACTTCCGCGCGTGCCTTCCGTCATGTATCAGCCCCACAGCCCGGCACGTCGCGGTCCACGTTTTATGTCTACCGCTCGAAGAAGTTACGGGAGTTGTCCAGCAAGTGGCGGCTGGCACACTCGCGCGCGACGCACTCCCGAGCGCGATGTGGGGTATCCAGACGGAGTGGCCTGATCTCGGTGCTCTGATGCTGCAGGTGAACCCGACCGACGCGAACCCGCAGGCCTTCTCGGGCCCTGATATGGTGCGTTCTATGATGTTGTTCGCACTCGAGCACGTTCCTGATGCAGCGCCTCGGCGGCAATAGACACCTGGCGCGCCGTTCGACATCGGTTTCATGATTCGCGCAGGCGTCAATGAACTGTGGCTCACCCAACTCGAGGGCATGAATCATCGTATTTTTATCGTGCATGCCGCGCAACCATCGGAGAACGAGATCCAGGAGGCGAAGGCTTGGCAGGAGGCGAAGGCAGCACTGATTAGCGTCGCTGGTCGTGTGGACGGCGCCTCTAGTGCCTCTGTGTTCCTGCCTGTCCGTCGCGAGTCGTCGCGTTCCCAACTCTAGGTACTCCCCTCGACATCTCCCCCGCCATCCATCCATAGCGTACCCACCTATTATTGATACCTGCCTTGTTGACATGACCAACTGTTTAATAGAGCTTTCGTGCGCAACCCGTCCGGCTGTTTCCGTCTAGGTTCAAGCCGCTTCTTGCGCCTCTTAATGGGCGCGCCCTAGTCAGCATACAATGCTGAGGGCGCCCAAGCTGACGGTTAAGAATGATAATACACTTCAACTTTAAAGCCGATGGGATCATATTGAGCCACAAAGCATGAGTCCCCGACCAGACCGTTGAACGGTTGATGCGCGAGTGACACGATGAACATTCGACCTAGTGGCTCTGTGCAAATGACAGTGGATGCAGGTGCACGCTGGTCGCGAAGGGAGTAAGCCGGCGATGTGCCTCACTCGCAGTAGAGTCAGCAACTCACCTGCTGTGCAGCAACTGCACCGGCTCAGCTGAGGCACTGCAGGGCAAGCTACAAGATAAGGGCCGTTGCAGCTCGCGTGGGCGATCTATCAGCAGACGGTGCCATGGCGCTTATCTGTGGCGCTCGCTCCGACAATCGATCGAATTGGTTGGCCGCGTAAACCGGCTTCATTCCTCCTACCACCGTCACGTCGACGGTCGACCACGGCGACGCCTCCGGATCTCTCGCGTTGCCGTTGGTGGTACGGGTGGCGACTTGACGATCGCCGTGTGATGAGGCTGTCAAGCTTCAAGTCGCTAACGCCACCGCATCACAAGGCGAGCAGTCGTCCAGTGTCATTCAGCCAGACGAGCTGCATGCTCTGCGCGGTGAAGATTGGACCTGGCAACCCGCACGTATTGCTATCCTGCAGCTTGGCTTCGATTGGAAGCTCGCCTATACATGTGCTTACTTCTGCCATGCTCATGCGCTCCAGGTCCGGCGATTACTGATTACATTGCACAGCTGCAGGAGCATCGAAATCACGCCGCGGCCAGATAGACGGCCGCATGCTGGCTCCTTCGGCTACTTGGTAACTCCATGATCATCCACCTCCGGACAATTTTAGTTGGTGACTCCGGTTCCTCGACGGTATCCTGGTGCTACATAAGGACGTGGCTCGGGAAGATTAAATGCATTCCTCACCCCCCGCCGCATCCTGCGCAAGTGTCACTGTCCTGATTACTCACCTTCGGAGTGACCTCAGGCAGCATGTCTTATACTCACGAGATGCCTCACGACGCCAAGGATGTCTCTGGACAGCCCTTCGATCTCGAGAAGCTCACGGGAGAGGGCTCTGTCGATGTCGAGGTATGTTTGACTTCCTCGACGCATCATCCTGCTCACACGACCATCGCTAGGCGGATATCGTCGATGGCTTCATGGATCCTCACTACGACCCGGCTACCGCTGTGCTCGAGGATGAGTCGCCCTACCCTGAAGTCCGATCCGCCGTGTCCAACACGGACGACCCCAATATGCCCGTCTCAACTATCCGAACATGGTTATTCGGCATCATCTGGGCCATCCTCATACCCGGTATCAACCAGTTTTTCTTCTTCCGGTACCCCGGTGTCAGCGTGTCCGCAGTAAGTCCTCGAACCCCGTCCAATAGCTATTGCAGCGTTCTCAGGCGCATGCCTTTTTTGCAGATTGTTCCTCAGTTGCTCACTCTGCCTCTGTGCCGTCTCTGGGCTCGTTTCGTGCCACACTGGACGGTCTTCGGTCACTCTCTCAACGGCGGTCCTTTCACGATCAAGGAGCACGTCATCGTCACAATCATGGCGAGTGTTGGTGCATATTCAGCATATGCTACGGACATCATCGCTGTGCAGCGCGTGTTCTACAACGAGCAAACGAACTTCGGATGTAAGTCGCATACCCGAAGGGTTTGTATACTCAATTGAATTGTTTTTCTTCAGACCAATGGTTGCTCGTCATGTCGACCCAATTGATCGGCTTCTCGATCGCTGGTATCTGCAGGCGCTTCCTTGTGTCGCCCCCGTCCATGATCTGGCCCGCAAATCTGGTCACTGCCGCCCTCTTCAACACGCTGCACTCGCAGGAGACTGCCGGTACCAAGGGCAGAACCGGTATCTCTCGTGAACGCTTCTTCGCCTACATTTTCTTTGGCTATGGTGCCTACCGTACGCTCCGCCCTTCTTCGTCTATTGTTGACAACACTAATCTACTCGCAGAGATCGTCCCCGGCTACCTTTTCAGCGCGCTCTCCGTGTTCTCATGGGTGTGCTGGATCAAGCCCAACAACGTCACCGTTAATGCGCTGTTCGGCACGCAGCACGGTCTGGCCATGGGCCTACTCACCTTCGACTGGGGCCAGATCGCGTACATCGGATCCCCTCTCCCCGTCCCGTGGTGGGCTGCCGCGAACATCGGTATCGCCGTTGTCTTCTTCTACTGGTTGCTCTGCCCTATCCTGTACTACACCAATGTGTGGAACGGCGGGTACCTCCCGATCGTGTCTTCGAAGGCATTTGACCGCTTTGGCAAGAGGTACAACGTCACTCGCATCCTCAATGAGCAGAACACCTTCGACCAGGCCGCCTACGAGGCATACAGTCCCTTATTCATCTCAACTTCCTTCGCTCTTTCCTACGGTCTTTCCTTCGCTTCGATCACTGCGACCCTCACGCACACCTTCCTTTACTACCGCAATCAACTCTGGACTCAAGCTCGCCGCTCGCTCTCTGAGCAGCCCGATATCCACGCCCGCCTCATGTCCGTGTACTCTGAGGTTCCCGACTGGTGGTATGCTGTCATCTTCGGTACGTTGTTCGCTGCAATCTAGCCACGGTCCTGTTCGCTAAGACCTTGTGCTCAGTCCTCAACTTTGCGTTCGGCATTGTCGTCATCGAATGCTGGCACTCTGATCTGCCTGTGTGGGCCTTCGTCTTGGCGCTCATCATATGTACGTCTGCTTAATCAAGTGCCCTCTCGCCGTCACTGACTCCTTCTTTAGCGTTCGTCTACGTCATTCCCATTGGGATCATTCAGGCCATCACCAACCAGCAGGTTGGCCTCAACGTCATCACAGAGCTGGTCATTGGCTACGCCGTCCCGGGCAAGCCCGTCGCTATGATGCAGTTCAAGACCTGGGGCTATATCACCATGACCCAGGCCCTGCAGTTTACCTCTGACTTCAAGCTCGGCCACTACATGAAGATCCCACCGCGCCCCATGTTCTGGTGCCAGGTTATCGCGACCGTCATTGCCGGCACTGTGCAGCTGGGCGTCCAGGCTTGGATGTTCACCAACGTCGACGGCATGTGCACGCCCGACCAGAAGGACCACTTCATCTGCGCGTCCACGACTGTCTTTGGCACGGCCTCCATCATATGGGGTGTCATAGGGCCTCAGCGACAGTTCTCACACGGACAGATCTACTACGGCCTGCTCTATTTCTTCCTCATTGGCGCTCTCGCCCCCCTCGGCCAGTATATTCTGCACCGCCGCTACAAGTGGAGCATTCTCAAGTACCTCAACTTCCCCATCATATTCACCGGCACTGGCAACCTCCCCCCCGCTACGCCGCTCAACTACGTGCCGTGGGTCATCGTCGCCTTCGTATTCAACTACGTCATCCGCCGCCGTCACTTTGGCTGGTGGTCGAAGTACAACTACGTCCTGTCGGCTGGTTTAGATGCGGGTTACGCGGTCTCTACGATCCTCATCTTCTTCGTCCTCCAGTACCCGAAGGACGGCACAATTGGCATGGGAGTCCAGACGTGGTGGGGCAACGACATCTTCAACCGCAACGCTGACGCTCTCGGACTCCCGGACAGAACGCTGGCGAAGGGAGAGTCGTTCGGGCCGTCGACATGGTAAAGGGTTTATGGTTGTATGTACCACTAAATTGCGTTGATGTTTGTATCGTTGCTTATTTAAACTGTGTTGCCGACAGCCTGCCAAGGCATCTACTATATCCTTTCATACCCTAGTAGTGCTGGCGCATTGTATTGATGACGCTGTAAAACACCAAGGCACAGTATATGTATATTTTACGCCTGATTCATTGAAGCAAGCTTTTGAACAGGATGAACGCTTCGGAATGTGCAGGTGAAGATATCTGACAATAAGGCTAAGGCCGCAAGGCGTAGAGTCGTGGACCAAGTACTAATCACGTGTTCGGGCCCGGGGAGCTCAACGCCGGGCCCGGTTCAACTACTAGTAACTTAGAGACATGAGCGCATGAGCGTTGACCTGAACGCCATGGCATCCCCAAATTATGCTGCGCGAGGATACAAAGATCTCAAGGTCTACCTCGATGGGGCTGTCGCTGTGGTCACATTGAACCGTGCAAAGCAACGCAACACCTACGTACATTCATTGGTCGTCGAGATCGTGGATGTATTCAACTTGCTCGACCGCGATGACCGTGTACGCGTGGTTGTCTTTACTGCCGAGCACACCGCCCCTGCGTATTGTTCAGGCGTAAGCCATCTCCAAGTTGTCGCCGAAGTTCACCGCGCTGATGCGTCGCGTAGGCGGATATTTCCTCCAGCTGGGACACACTCTTCGGTAAGGAGGAGGACAAGGAGGGGCCACATGGTACGTCTGATCCTATGGTGTATGAGCATGCCGTTCTCAGTGCTTGTGTGTCCCGCAGCGCACCGCGACTCTGGCGGAATTGTCACCATGGCCATATTCCGTTGTCGGAAAATCACGATTGCTGCGGTCAATGGGCATGCTGTCGGTATCGGTGTGACAGGACTGCAGCTGCCATTCGACTTTCGCTTCGTCTGGGCAGGAGCGAAACTTGCTCTCCCCTTTGTGCGTCGGGGGATTGCTGCTGAAGGTTGGCTTTCCCAGGCTGTGTTTCGCGTCTTCCCTGCTGTGCTCATCACGGCAACAGCAACCTCCGGTTACCTCCTGCCCCGCCTCATCGGACATGCCAAGGCAACCGCGCTTCTCCTCACGGGGGGTACCTTTACGCCCGACTCGCCGTACCTCCAGGGCCTCTACCACCAGGTCCTGCCGACGCGGGAGGAGGTTTTCCCGGCCGCGCTCTCGTTCGCCACGGAGCTTGCAGCGAACACGTCGCAAACGGCTGTCGCGGTAACGAAGGCACTGCTGTGGCGCGGAGGAGACACAATCGAGGCGCACCACCTCATTGACTCGCGGGCGATCAGCGAGCTCGCGCGTGCGCGTGACGGGAACGAGGGCACACGCGCATTTATGGAGCGGAGGGCAGCGAACTTCCAGGATACTCTAGGGGAAAACATGGGCAACTGGATGCCGTGGGTGGGTGCTTGTACTGAGTCGCGGTCTTATGTTCGCTGACAGCCTCGTGTTACAGTGGAGTGAAATCGAGACGAAGTACCGCAGGGCCAAGCTGTAACTTGAACATAGGCAGATACCACGCGCCTGTGACTAAATCCACTTTGCACAAACAATGTACATACGAGATATACGTATGACTCTGAGGGGAACTGCGACACCAATCGATGGCCGCGTTCCACCTAAGCAACCACCGACGCGACGGGTTAGGCGGAAGGCCGGCGCGCCGGGGTGCCGTCGGACAGCGGGCCCGAGCACACCTCTGGCTTCAAGCTTCATGCAAAGCTTCAAAGTTCAACTCTCCCACCACCCACCGTCCGCTGCGTAGTCCTTTCACAGTCATAAACCAAGAGCAACACGAATAGGTCTGTGATAATGCATTATTGCATGAACTTCACTGAGCCAAGCCTCACGCGCCGATGAAGGGAGCTGCACAGGCACGCTTCGTCTGTGCCCTATGCGAGATTTTTGGCGTCGCTAGCCTCACCGGGAGGTCTCAATCGACGCGCACCATGTCCTCAATATCCTTACGAGCCTTGAGACGCAGCAACCAGCGCAAGCCCCTGGCCAGATGGTCGTCCTCCACCCCGGGCTCCTCGCCGCCGGCCAATCCACTACCAGCCTTCTTCCTCCGTGGCGGGACATCCAAGGGTATCTTCCTACATCGCGACGACCTCCCCGCCGACCGCTCTCTATGGACCCGCATCTTCCTTGGCATTATGGGCTCGCCCGACCCCGAGCATGGCCGCCAGCTGAATGGCATGGGCGGCGGCGTGTCGAGCCTCTCCAAGATCGTCGTCGTCGGCCCCGCGTCCGAGAAGCGCACGGCAAAGGGTGTCGACGTCGAGTACACATTTGTGCAGGTCGGCATCCGCACCGGCACAGTCGACTACTCGGGCAACTGCGGGAACCTCTCGAGCATGGTCGGCGCGTACGCGGTCGATCGCATTGGCTGCGCCCCGCGCTTGAAAACGGAGTCTGGCGCGGACGGGGAGAGGCGGCTGCTGGGCACGGTGCGCGCGTTGAATACGAATACGAACAAGGTCGTCGAGACGACGTTCCCCATCGGCGAGTTGACTCCCGGCCAGGAGTATCATGCCTTCCTCGACAGCCCCGAGGTGTCCATCGCCGGCGTACCCGGCAAGGCCTCCCCCATCCTCCTCGATTTCCTCGCACCGAGCGGTGCGCGCACCGGTGAGCTCCTGCCCACCGGCAACCCCATCGACCTCGCCGAGCACCTTGCCGTGGGCCCGTCCCCACCTGCAAGCATCCCACTCTCGCTCGTCGACGCGACGAATCCGACCGTCTTCGTTACCGCTGCGGACCTCTCGCGCGCGCTCAATCTCCCACCGGACTTACCGTTCGACTTCCACGACAAGCATAACCTCATCGCCGTTGAGCGCATACGCAAGGCTGGCGCGGTGCTCATGGGCCTCGACCCGACCGCGCACGCACAGCCGAAGATTGCGATTCTCAGCGCGCCGCGTGAAGGCGACGCGGATGCGGATATCGCCATACACGCGTACTCAATGGGTGTGCTACATAAGACGGTGCCAATGACGGTTGGCCTCTGTCTGGGCGTTGCCGCGCAGGTCCCATCCACGAATGCGTGGGAGATGACAAGGGCGTGGCGAGAACGGGAGAAAGTCAACGAGGGGAAATTGTTGAGGATTCGGCATCCGGGTGGTGTTGTGGAGGTGGGCGCGGACTTTGAGAAGGATGGGAGTGTGCGGTCTGCCAAGGTAATGAGGACGGGGAGGAGGCTGATGATGGGATGGGTGTGGTGGTAATGTACCAGGGCCCCTTGCAGTTTGATCATTCTTACATACCGGTGCGGTGTTGCGCAATCTCCTGTCCTACGACAGTTGGCCACCGCTCTCCGTAGCACACTTGGCAGAAAAACAATCAAAAAGGCTACAGTAAACATCTGGCCACGTAACCTCACTTCTTCGTGAAGTAATTGTTCAGCGTCGCTTTCGCCTTCGCCGGGGCTGTCGCCTTTTTCGCCTTCGCTGCCCCTGTCCCCGACATCGAGTTTCGCACCTGCAGTTTTTGCGGTGCCTTTTTCTCCTCCTGCGGCGGACCGCCCTCCACTTTCTTCGCTGCGGCAGTCGGCTTCTTGCCCTTAGCAGCCTTCGGCGGCTCCGGCTCCTCCTCCTCGACAGACTCGTACGACGAGTAGTCCTCCGTCACTGTACCACCTCGTCATAAGACTTTCTCACCTGTAATATATTACTGCAAAACGCACCGAAATAGCCCTTGTCGTCCATCGTCGAGCGCGATTTCACGACACGCTTCTTCTTGAGCCCGTTCCGGCCGACTGGGATTTCCTTCTTCACCTTTCGCTTGGGCTTCGCTATGGGCACAGGCTCGGGCGCAGATTGGATATCCTCCTCATCGACGGCCATTTCGACGTCACCGTCTGTGTCGGGGTCTGCCTCCGAAGGTTGTCGTGTGACCATCGTCACTTGTTCTGCATGCGGATAGGTCAGCATAGGACAGATCACGGCGCTGACGGATGAGCCGCACCGTCATCGATGTCCATGATCGCTCGTAGCTCTTTCTTGGCTTTGTTGGCTTTCCCTGCTGGCCGGCGTGAGGGCTTTTCGTCCTCGTCTTCGTCGTCGGAAATGATAACGCCCTTCTTTACGCGAGCGGACGGTTTGGGTTTCGGGGGACCGGGAGGTGGTGATTTCTTCTCATTCTCCTCGACGTCGAGGGCGGACTTCCGCTTGACACCACGCTTAATCAAGGTCGTCAAGACGTGGTAAACGACAGGATGCCAAGACAAGCATACCTTCGTCGCCTTCGCCTCATCCTTCATCGCAGCCCCAGCCTTGGAAGTGGACGGCTCGGCGTCCTCTTCAGCCTTCACTACAGGCTTGGCCTTCACCGGCGCCTTTCCAGCATTGCTGAAGTCGAGCGTGGTCCGCTTGGGCTTCGTCTCGCTCTTAGTTGGTGGAGGGGATGGTAGCCGCTCGTCCTCGTCCTCTTCGACATCAAGGGCACTGGACTTCCGCTTGCCGCCACGCTAAACCACGGCAATCGTTGATATGCAGTGGGCATAGAAATTGAAGGCTGGCTGTACCTTCACCTCAGGCTTTGTGGGTTTCTCCTCAACTTTCACTGCAGATTTCGCCTTCTCCGGTGCCTTGCCAGCCTTGCTGAAGTCGAGAGTGCCCGCTCGCTTCGGCTTCTCCTTCGGCTCGACTTCGCCTGTCTTGCTCGCGCCCTTCGAGTCCTTGGCTGACGGCGTAGGCTTGGCAAGTCCAGGTAACTTGGACTTCGATGAAGAGGCGGCTGCGGGTCGTTTAGCAGTGTCCTTGCTCTTGGTGCGCAGCTGCCGGGCAAGGTATATATAGCGGACGAGGCGTGAAAGAGTGGTCAGCGCGTACCGTAACGTGCGGGCCTGTTATTCTTCCGACCACGAGAGGGAGCTCGGGCTGCTGCGTATCGGTGACGCGCAGGGCTCTCGTTGGCTCGCAGAGAAGCGCGGGTTCCTGCGATGGCCCACGCAAGATCAGAGGCAGCGCGTTCAAGATAGAGACGAACTGCGCACACGAGTGGGGGACGGGGAGAGGCTGTATATATGCAATGACCAGATGCGCCGATATTGAGCCTTTACATCTGAAAGACAGTCATCGAGGTGGCCTATGCAGACGTGACGATAGACGCACCTTCGAGGTCATCCTCTGCTACAAGCGCGATCTTCGTCTCCGGCACGTAGTCGCCATCATCCTCATCCTTGTCGTCCACGTCCATCTCGTCCGCGTCGGCAGGTTTCTCCATTGACGATACATGCGGCTCGCCACTGACAAGGTAAGTCGCGTGTGGGGTGTCTGCGCCGGTGCTGCTGGACGCGTGGAAGCGCGCTAATTCACTGCACGACGCGTCACAGTCAGTTTTGCGCGCATGGAAGGCGCGATGGACATACTTCTTCGCGTCGTTGACGTGCAGGGAGAGTGCGCGGCTGAGGGAGCGGAAGGTGACGAGATTTCGCTCGACGGCCAGCTGCTTTGTGAGGTAGTCGACTACTTTGTCGGACGACATGGTTGGGTGGCTTGTTTGCGTGGCTTAGAATAGTTTTTCTGGCAGGAGCAGACGAAGGTAAGTGGTGGATGGGGGTGGAGAGTAGTCGGCACGCGCTGGCTGCGCTGTGGCCGCCCGGCGCGTCGCGTCAGAGTTCGGACCAGTTCGTCTATCATTGGCACGGTTCGACTCTGATGCAAACCACTTCGTCAACTGCCATTATTTACTGCTTTCCAACTCGAAGTCTATCAACTCTCGCAGCAAGGTGCCTTCTTGTGCAGAAACCTTGTCCACCGAAGACTGGAGCAACGGCCCTCTCACAGTCACGCCGCCATACCCAAACTCCTTCGCCACCAGCGCCTTGATGAACCCGATCCCCCCATACTTCCCGCAAATCGCGTCCGCATGGCTCAGCATCCTCTGGATATCACGCGCCTCGTCCATCCTTCCTGCGTTCCACGCGTCCAGGAGCACACGATGCGCACGGGGCGCGACGTTTACCAGCGCCATGATGCCGCCGGCGCCCTGCATGACGACCGCCGGCATAAAGGTGTCTGAGCGTCCGATGAATGTCGCGAAGGATGACGAAGGCAGCGCGGTGACGAGGCGCGTGAGCTTCCCAAGGTGCCCGCAGGATAGCTTCACGCCGACGATGTTCGGATGTGCACCAAGCTCTGCGACCGTGTCCGAGTCGAGGTCGAGGCCCGCCGTGACAACGGGAAAATTGTACACCATCGTCGGAATTGGAGACGCATCAGCGACCTACACGTACGGTGCCGCCTATTCATGAGCGAGGATATCGCATGCGCTGAGGTCCATGTGACTGACCTCACGGTGGAAGCGCAGAATCGCGTCCTTCGTCATGCTCGGCCGCCATGTCGACGGCGTAAGGACGAGCGCATGTGTTGCGCCGGCCTCTTGAGCGTCGGCGTTCAACTTCTTTGTCTCGCGCGTCGACTGGGCCCCCGTGCCCGCGATGACCAGGACGTGCGCGAAGCCGTGCGCATCGAGCGTCTGGCGGGTAAGGCGGATCGCGTACTTGCGCTCGTCGTGGCTCAGGTGCTGTGCTTCGCCGTTGGACCCCTGCACAAGAATGCCCGTCACACCGCCCTGCACTGTTGCTCAGCATCGACGGTCGGAGAACGAGGTGACTCCGTGAGGCGTACGCGGGCGAGGCGGAGGACGTGGGCTTTGATTGCGTCGTCGTCGAGCTCTTCATCGTCCTTGAAGAATAGGACAGCGGGGACGTAGATGCCCGGGGGCGGTGGGGAGGACATCGTCAGCGCGATTGCGGGACATGTGCTCCCATGACCATACATTACATGGTACATACCGTATCGCCGTGAGATCCGTGAACGCGGCCGCCAGCTCCGATCGAGTTGTCGTTATCGGCCGGTCATCCTGTGGACGCGAGTATTGTCCTGACGAGAGCGAGACGAGAACGAGAGACTCGGAGGCGTCAGAACCTTATGTCCTGGCTGTCCAATCCCTCCATCACAGCCACTGCGCTCGCTTCAGTCGGGCCCTGGGCCTGAGAGACACCTCCCAGTACTCCCTCTCCATGCAATCTTCGACTTTGTCTCGGGTCTTCAAGGTCCTTGACATCCGCCATTCTAGGATCCGTTATCTGAATAACAGTCTCCGTCGATCAGTGACATCCCCGGCACCGGCGCATCATGCTTGTCTCCTCAGTGGACTCACGGCGCTCGCTGGTCTGCACAAGCGCTCATGTACTGTACAGCCCTGCACGAGGCTCTGCTGTCGCCTATGAGGCGTAATGAGCATCTGGAGTGCCTTACTAGGAACTAGCAATAAAGGCAGAGCTGCGCAATGTCGTCGAGTCTTCCCCCCCTCATCGACATCCCCCCGCCGCCCACCCCGGGCTCCGTCGTCATGAGCAACTCGTCTTTCTGCGTGCCGTCAGGCATCGACCCCAACAACAATCCCGACGGCGTATTCGGAATCGACGCCAACCCCGACGTGTCTGGGGTCGGGGTATGTCCATCTATCCTCCATATACTTCCGCTCCTCATGCTTACTGCTCCCTTTGCTTTACTTCCCCCAGATGCGCCTCAACTTCTATGTGACATTGCTTGCGCTTGCCGTCATCCCGCAGACACCATACACCGAGAGACTGCTCGCTACGCTCTACTCCAACGCAGGGCTCGCCGGCCTCGGACTGCTCCTCACCGCGATCATCCAGACCGCACAGAAGCAACTCTCGTTCTACCACGCAATCATCATCCTGCACATGCTCTTCTTCCTCGGCGTCGGTGTCGCGCCTTCAGGCAGCTATCGCTGGGCCACCGTGCGCCTCATTTTCATGGCAATCTTCCAAATCGCGACCCTCGTCAGTCTCCTCGGGTGGGGGCTCTACCTGTGGGTGCACGCCGACACTTATGGCTCGCAGCCTGCGTGCAACGACCAAGTCAAATACGTATTGTTCTTTGTTTCTGTCCGCGGGACTGCTCCATGGCTGGGCATATTCTGGGATGTGTTGCTTGTCATATCGACTGTATCCCCATTCCTCGGGGCTATCATCGGCACGGGTGTATCGATGTGGCTGAGGAGGGCCCTTCGGAGGCAAGAAGGAGACGAGGAAGGCGAACCAGAATCATTCATAGAGACCACCCCAAAGCCGAGTCGCAGATTCTACGTCTCGTTCCCGCTCTTCACGTGCGTTTATTTCATGGTTTCATCGTGTACTCGGTCTAACCAATAGTCTAGATTGGCAGTCTATGCCATAGTCCACCTCGAATTGATAGTGCATCGCAACAAGCACCTCATCGCGGATAGCTCAGAGAGCGAATGGACGTTCGGGCAGGTGCTCGCGCTCGTCATGACCTTCATAACGGTCAACGAGATTGCGCACTTTCTCTTCCTACTTTTACGCCGCCAGTCAGGAGAGGTCAGCGAGGAGCTCGAAGCAGATAAGGACCTCCAAATCAACTCAGACGTGGAGTCAGCCATGTCTGGCCATGTCCCTCGTATGTGTCGCTACCTGTCGACTGTACCGTGTCGCACCTGATACTGACGCATGCGTATGGCAGATCCTGGTAGAGTGCACCAGCTCCCGACGATGGGTGCGGCGGGTGGAAGAACGGTGAAGGGCGGCAGCACAGCGAAGATCGATGACGCGAACATCAGCATGGCGAGCTTTCAATCTGGTGCGCGGCACACGCCGCACACGGTGCACGTCGAAGAGGTCTCGGTGCTGCGATGATGGCAGCACACCTCAGATCGGCTCATCTCATTCTAATATTTCTATTTACCCATAATTATATCTAGTAGACACTTCCCGACGAACTTGTATACCAAGGACTACGTACGCAATGATCTGTATAATACCAACGAGTTTCCATCTTCACTTGCTGGTAGGCCGGGACAAAGGAACAGTGGGCCGTGCGAACCGGTCGAAACGGTTCGGACTTGCTCGACAATTTTGTCGGCCTGCCTTTGACCGGGACCTCTTACTATCCACCATGCATGTACTACGATCAGCATAGCTATTATGCATCTAGTATCCCTAGAATTTCTCCCGGTCGAGGTAGGCAAATCGCTCTACAAGTTGTAGGTGGATTCTAAGGGACTGCTAGCTTCTCTATGAGATCCAGCTTTTCGCGCTCTCAGAGGCTCTCCCGCTCACCAGCCAGCGATTCTACAATGTCTTCAAGTCAGCCCCGACTTCGATCCACGCAACTTACATCCTCCTGCGACACCTTGTTCTTCCCCCACCCACTACTCTCTTAGCATCATCGCCGCCGTCCACCACCAAGCGTCCCAACGTCCTCACCCACGCGCTACGCTACCCCATCTGCACCCAGCCCGTCCTCAACCTCCTGCTCGCCTCCCCACTCCTCCCGCCCGATCCCCGCCCCCACCCCGCGCCCGAGCTCCCGCGCCGCCTCTTCCGGCACCTCGCGCCCCGCGCGCCCGGCGGCGGCGAGTGGAAGGCGCGCCACGCGCCGCTGCCGTTCCTGCAGCAGCTCTACGCCGACCCACGCGTCGCGCCGCCGGACCCCGACGCGCACGACGGGTACGCGCTCACGCGCGCGGTGCACGCGGGCTCGCGCCCGCTCGTGCGCTTCCTGCTCGCGCGCGGCGCGTCGCCGCGCAGGAAGAACGGCATCGCGGTGCTGGTGGCGATACGGCGGCGCGAGCTCGGGATGGTGAAGCTGCTGGTAGAGCCGGAGGCGGGGGGTGGGGGTGGGGATGGCGGCGAGCGGGTGGGGAAGGGGAAGCGCAGGCGGGTGATGGATCGCGTGGAGGTGACGCCGGAGATGCTGAGGACGGCGGTCAAGTGCGGGGCAAGGGATATTGCGGAATGGCTTATGCGCGAGAAGGGGTGTGTGCCGGATATGAAGACCCTTGGGTTGATGATGCAGGCGCAGTGATGCAGGTTAGTCCAGCCTTGTGGTCATTGTCACTCAGTGATCCTTAGTGCAATCTACTGACTCTTGGCTAATATTAATCTAGGATACCTTACAACGGGCTGGACCAAGAGCCAATCTACGGCAGAGCTCAAGCTCAGACATCGTAATCCGTGGTCAGTACGTAGTCCGCAGTCTCCATTGCGGCTCATACCTAATCGCAGCACGCAGCAGGCAGGTAAAAACACCGCCATTAATCACCGCCAGTCCTCTCCTCTCCATTGGCGCCAGAGTGTTCCCTTGCTTATGATTAACTCTGACTACAATGATATCTGCTCTGGTGTTCCGCTCAGTGAGTTCAGGCCCTCTCGCAGTGAACGTGCTATCCAGGCTATTCATTCTATCTCCTACTGCTGTCTCTGATACAACCCTAGCCCACATCACTGGCTTCCCATCTCGTCTACATGCATCCATCCCATCCCTTACTTCCCCAACACTGCATTTGTCGCGCTCTCACCCATCAGACGCGCGTCATTGAGCGTCGACCCGACAGTCCCACCGACCTCCATCACCGTCGCGCTGACCACCTCCAACCCCGCGGCATGAACGTACTGCGCGACGTCGAAGCCCATGCGGTCCTTCAGATCCGCCTGTGGTCCGCCCACTGTGAACTTCGCTGCTTGCTGCGCATCCGCGGGCGTGCCGAGCTGTTTGGCGAGAACGAAGAGGTAGCGGTGGTTCCTGCGCGGCAGTGAGCGCGCCGTTCAGAGGCAGTGCGGGAAGGACGACATACCCTGTCCCCAGGCCAGGCGACGGCCCCAGGTACACCGTCGTCGCGGGCTCTGTAATCTTGCCCCGCGAGCCGGGATCCGCAAACGTCAGCCCAGGCTGCACCCAGTGGCGCACCTGCCCGCTGAGGCCATCGTTGCGCTTGAACAGGTCTGGGTCGCTCATGATCAGCGTATATTTTGCACCCGGTTCCTACGCCACAGGGTGAGCGGCACAGTAAGTGGGACGACGACGCAGTGTGTGCACCCACGGGATCGGAGTACACGACGGTAGGCTCGGGCTGCGTCGCATCGCGCGGGTAGATCGCACCTGACGCGACGGTGAAGGTAGGGTACTGGATGTCGAGTGTGCCGCGCACGGCGAGGTTGGACTGCGGGAAGAGGTCCGAAAGTGTCGCGACGAGCGTGGGCTCTTGGCTGACTGCCATGGTAAGTTCGTGCTGGTTCAGGTTGTGGTTGGAATGCTGGATGTTGTGTCAGTTGGTGCCAGGTTTATAGGCTGGCGGGTCGGTGACGTCACAGTGCACACAGTGTGGTGTAGGAGGCCGTCTACTAATAGCTTATTTCTGCAGTACTAAGTAGCTGCTCTCGTATGTCGTTGGACTACAACATCGACTCCTCGGCCGACTGTGAAGCTTGTACATATCCTATAATATTGTGTTGGATTTCGAATTTCAGTATGCGGCGACGGATGACTAGGACACGCAACTTTGTTGTGGCTGAGACGCGACTCCTACTTTTCCTCCGTACCATGTTTCAAAAAAGCGCCCTCCTTTTACAACGCATCTTACGCTGCAACAGAAATGAACTTAGACGGAAACAGGCGGAAACCAGTGCAAGGGAACTCAGTCGCGTGCCTAATGTCGGGCGTCAAGAGAACTCGGTCTAGGTCTCGGTCTCTGCTAATAATGCACAGCGCAGTAACTACGGCGTCAAGAACCCTTTCCACTCCCTACTCACCCGCTCGCAGTACACGACGTCGAGCGGCTGTACGAGATGGATTGGGCCCTCGGTGACGACCCTCCTGTGAGGCATGTCACCATACCCATGCCGATGTTCGATTCGCCGCCTGGTCATGGTGTCGTCGGCAGTCAGACACCCTCGAATGCACGTCCCGTGTTCGGGGTAAAGCTGACGGGGTATCGAATCCTCAACATCTTGGTCGTAGCCTCCATTGGCACGGTCAAATTTGTTTTGTCGTGGCAGGGGGCGTCCACGGCGCCTACGGCGATGGACTGGGCGCTGGGAGTCGGGCTGTGGATCGGGTGTGTATAGCCTTCCTCGATGGTGTTGATTGTGAACTGATGGACGACCCGGAATGTGAGCAGGATGTACTGGTTAGGATTCTACGAGGATGCAGCAGGATGGAAGTGGTTCTTCCACGAGGACTGGCCCCGCAGGATTGGCCACGCCATCCAGGAATGGTCCATCAAGCACCACAACACCACTTCCGACATCGTCTCCTCCAATCCAATTACATCCTTCTCCATGCAGAACCTCTCGGTGCTGCCGCAATACTCAGATGGGCACGACGCGGCACACCTCGCAGCACACCCTCCTCCGCCTCACGGGCGCCGTCAATCCTTCCTTATCCGCACGAACGCCCCGCGTATGGATTTCAGCGCACCCGAGCAGGAGCAGACGCTCATCTATCGCATGCGCCTCGACCCGCGTGTCACCGACTTGGTCCAGAGTGCTGGGATACAGCCGCCGGAGTATAATGGCGCTTATGACCCAGCGAAGGTCATGCCCATTGGGGAGACGTTGAGCCACGCATACCGGGCGCGTCTGGAGAAGTATGTGCAGCTGGAAGATTTTCCTTTCGGAGGATTCTGAGCAGGGACGCGGGTGCGATGATCTTTGGGTTTGCCAAGCGCTTGGGTTTGATTTTTCTGATCAGTTTTGAGGTATTTGTGGTTTATACCCAGGGGTAAATGTGGATTCCGCTTCAACACTACGTGTATCTATATAATCAGGCGGTCTGTTGTACAATGACTTCTACTGGTGTCACCGGTGCGAACTCACGCGCCTGATTTCCCCCTCGCTTTAGTCCAACAGTAATCGCCGCGAGATCTAACACTTCAACAGCATTTGCCTACGCACGCAAGCAACCCGGCAATTTTCTCGAGCGACGAAGGGCAAGCATATCTTCCTTCAAGAGCGCACAGTAGAATGCGGCCGCCCGACGCCTACCTCGTGATTCTCGCTCTCTCACACAAACGCGACATGCTCTTTTCCCGTTGCCCCCTTCTTGCCCACAAGCAAACTCAGCACTGTAATGACAAGGCTGCCATTGGGCTCGAGGATCTGCCAGTCGTTCGGACTGTATTGTAATGAAGAACGTGCCTTGCTCAAAGCCCATAACCACGGAATGTGGCTTACACTCATCAAATGAGTCGGGCCAAGAGTGCAGATGAGGTGGGTGCGACCATATTACTGACCCTGCATGGAAGATCTATACCCGATACTACTGGCGAACCTGCGATGGACTGGTGGTCAGAAGCACACAACAAACCGCCGTTATTATTTCACCCTAGTAACGTAATTTCTCGTTGTGCAGTCTCTTGAGGGCGGGAAACGAGCTTCAACCCGCTGACTGACTGTGTCCACAGACGTGCCAGCCCGTCCGGAATGCCCGCAAGCCCGTTCGGCAGGACCTCCACCTTATTTCCCTATCCCACGATCAATTAAACGTCAGTATCAAAACGCCACCTAGCCTGCGAGGGAGCCCCGCACCTTGATGACACCCTCCTCTAGTAGTCCTCGGAGAGCGCGGTACATCGCACTGCCGACCTCGCGGTTGTCGTCACTGTGCGCGGAGCCGAATACATGTACGACTCGCTTGCCATCCTCTGCCTCCTCGCCGGCCTTACCGACCACGGGGGGGTGCGTCACAACTAGGACGCCGTGTGGCGCGAGCAGCTCCCACAAGGACTTCTGAGAGTCTTCGCTGGAGATCGCGTCGTACGCGAGAGAGACGGGCTCAGAGGTGATCTTGCGCACAGCAGTGACGATGTCAGAGTACGGGGTCTTATGGTAGTCAATGACATGGGTTGCGCCGGCGGCTTTGCAATAGGCTTCGTTGTGCGATGAAGCTGTCGTGATGATAGGGTTATTGCCCGATAGTTTTAAGAGCTGAATGGCTGCATGAATCAAGCATGTGAGCAAGAGAGCATCGACTGGTCAAGGAGGGAGAGACAGACCAAATTGGCCAACAGAACTCGCTCCGCCGATCACGACAGCAGGCTGGCCAGCAAACTGGCCTCTGCCACCATCAGCCCATGGCGCAATGATGCCAGGTCCTCCACCCCAGAACGCCTTCGGGTTCAGCTTGCCATACAAGCCCATGGCAGCTGTCGCGAGTCCCAAGGGAATTGTAGCCGCTTCGTCAAAGGACATACTGTCAGGGATCTGCAACAAATTGAGCACGGAAAGCTACATAGTAAGACATGGGTTGGACCTTCGCGACGGCCGCGGCATCGGCTATGCCGAACTGCTGAAAGGTGCCTCGATTGGCAGGTGTCCACCAACCTTGATAGATACTAACGAGATGATGAGTGGACGCAATATGAAAGCCACGAACACTTACACTCTATCACCCATCTTGAGCCCAGTAACGCCCACACCGACTGCCTCGATGGTACCCGCACCATCGTTACCTGCGACTCCAGGGAACTCAGTTATGAATACGCCCATCTTCTGGATGCCTGCGTCAAGAGGGTTCAGCGCAGCGGCATGAATCTTGACGAGCACGAAGCCCGGGTCAGGCTTGCTGGTGGGGAGCTCGCCTACGACGAACTGGGCAAATTTAGCAGGAAGGATGAGGGCCTTGTGTACGGCAGACGACATGGTTACTCTTGAAGTGATATTGTTGGGAAGACTTACATATTATCCAGTATATATAGGCTCTCTGCATTCTCCTTCGCTGCATGCGAGGGCGTCAGGTATCCACTCAAAGCCGGGTAGGAGTGGATATGGAGGCAGTTGATCAATGTGGATACTCCGTCACGCCGTGCGGTGTAGGATAAAAGCGCGAAGCTCGAAGTTGTTCATAGTAGAGAACGGACCAGTGTCGGCGCGGTGCCCGATATGTATACTCGTTCTCCCACTCCCGGTGATGTCAAAGTTGTGTACGGTAATTAGACGACACGGTCAATAAATTTGGGATGGAGGAGGTAGACTTACGCCTCAGTTATGTTATGCTTCAGCGTGAAACGTGTTTTGGCTTTCCGCGTCCAACGCGGCCTCTCGGCCCTCTCCATGTATCCACTCAAATTCTTCCAATTTCGATGTGGATACTCCGTCGCCGCTGAGACTTTGGCTTGAAGTCGAGAGCTGAGAGCGTCAATACTTAGAAAGTATACATAGTGAACTTACCGTGAGGCGGCCGAGTAAGTATTTGGCATTACATAAGGACGGCGACCACCTGAGCGACTTCAAAGTTCACAAATAATAATCTACGGAGACCCGTTCAATTCTCACTCGCTAACTCTACGGTTTCCCGACCGAGTCACTGAAATTGGGCCTCGCAAGTCGCTCAAGCTTAAGCTTCAAGTCTCGACCGAACCCTCCCCACCCTCTCGACTCGTTTGCAATGATCATGATGCAACTCTTCCCTTCAGGCTTCAGCTAGACTTCGAGTCTGATCGCTCTTCACCACCTTATCCACCTCTTCATACACATATCACTAGTCGCTACATGCCTTGAACGGACGCTGCCTGCCAGCGCGCCCACGTTCTTCCACATCTGTTATGCGCCGATTGCGCGGCTGCGGGGTGGTTCAGGGATCCACTGGCAAGTTGGCGCTCGTGGGGCTGATACCTCGTCTCAGTCGTCTGCTCTATCATAATCAGGCTTATCCGCCGTACACCAAAAACTAAGAAGACGTACCAGATGTCTGTGCTGTCTCGCACCACACGTGTCTCAGGTGAGTCTACCTTCGTCAAGTTCCTCAGACGAGCCTGCTCACCCGAAATGACCACCCGCGCGTTCTCCCTCCCATGCATGCGTCTGCACACGTACCCGCGTATGCATAGCCTATCATCATTGCTTCCATGTCGTCGTGGCGTCTCGAACACCCTTGATCTTTCTTGGCGAGCTGCCACGACTTTAATGGGCTCCCCATTGCCTTCAGCAGACAATGTGCTCTTGGCTGGCAGGCTCTCCATCATTATGCTCCATACCCATCACTGTCATAGTGGAGAATAGCAGCCAATTCGGTCGTTTTATCTCTACTGCGGGAGACACGACTTCAGTTGGCATCTTTGCTCCGCGTCAATTGTTCATAGGACCGGAGACCTAACTTCTGTGACCGGAGCACTTCTTATGGGAGTGCACCCAGCTTGTAACTTGTTGTCCTTCTCCCATCATGACTAGTGCTATTCTCGAGACAATGCACAAGCACCCGCGCTCCATCTTGAGTCTTGTCGACGATACATTCCGCTATGCTATGGAGAAGATGTTCACGGCATCCGCGCCGCTTGCAAAGCTTGCTGAAGCTGCTGTAGTCAGGTGCGTGTTGCCAATGGTGTCCGCTAACATCAATTATAACATAACTTAATGAGTTTCCCAGTCGCCTTGATGCTATCACAGTTGGCCGACTGTGCATCAGAACTGCAGAGAAAACCTACGAGTACCCTCCTGCCGTTCAAGACCCGCTCACGGATCTGTCGGCAGAGATTCGCGTCATTAACAACATCTTCTGGGTACGCCTGTGTACCATGGGTGATCTTGGATTCGCAGAGGCGTACATGTTCGGCGACGTCGAGTGCGACGACTTACTCTCAGTCTTCCTGGTGCGTGCCAGCACGTCGAACACACACGTCTCTGACTGGTGAGGCATAGATTTTTCTTCGTAGCAAGGATGAGCTCTCGGGTCTTGATTCGCTGCCGTCCTGGATGTTCAACATCTCAAAGCGCATCGCCGCCTACCGCTTCCGAGGATCGCTTAGCAATTCAAGTTCAAACATCTCGGCGCACTATGACCTATCAGACGACATGTTTAAAGGTAAGTCTCGCATGCGTCTCAACAGGGTGCTGCTCACGTAGTCCACACAGCCTTTCTCTCGGAAGACATGACCTACTCCTCACGACCTAAAACCGACAAGCCAGCCACCGTTGCCTTCAAACACCTTCCCAATTGCCATTGACACCCTTCACAAAGCACAGCTGCGCAAACTTGACCATTTGATTCGCAAGGCACACATTCGTCCAGGGCACCGCATCCTCGACGTGGGGTGCGGCTGGGGCTCGCTGGCTCTCCAGATCGCACGAACTGTTCCGGGTACGCAAGTCGATGCCATCACGCTCTCGGACAATCAATGTGCATACGTGAAGCGCCTCGTCCAGACCGTGGGCCTGCAGGACCGTATACGGGTGTACCTGATGGATTATCGCGAGATGCCGGAGGAGTGGCAAGGCGTGTTTGATCGCGTAGTAAGCGTGGAGATGATTGAGCACGTTGGAGGAGAGTACTTGCGCGACTTCTGGGGCGCTTTGGACGCGGTGATGAAGAAGTGGGGGGCGGCAGGCGTTGTGCAGTCCATAACGATTCCCGAAGCGCGTATGTCGTCATTCCCCCATTGAAAGGATCCCTTTGCGTTGACCTGTTGCTCAGGGCTCGAGACTTACAGAAAGGATGTTGATTTCATCCAAAAATGGGTACGGTCTATATGCTGATTCGACACGACGTAGTCACTGATGAACGTTGAATATTCAGAGTACGAAACTGCTCTACCATCCCTTTATGGCGACTGACTGACTTGCTAGTCTTCCCCGGTGGCGTCCTGCCTACCTTGACCCAGCTCGTTCAGACGCTCGAGTCCGCGACCTCCGGCAGACTTCTTGTCGAGTCCGTTTCGAATATCGGTCCGCACTATGCACGAACGTTGCGGGAATGGAGGCGCAATTTTTGTCGAGAATTCGACGACGCCATCGCCCCGGCGCTGCGCGCCCTCCACCCCGGCGTGTTCAATGGGCCTCAAGGCGAGCTGGAATTGGGCGTATTCCGCCGAAAGTGGATATGTACGTCTTCTCAAAGTCATTTCAGCATCCAGTGTTTTGTAAATTGATTGTCTCGCAGATTACTTGTGAGTGTCATAGCAAGACGGAAACACGAAAACCGCTGATCTCGTACCGTGTAGCTGTTATTGTGAGAGCGGATACACCACGCGGATGCTCAACGGTGCCTTCCTTCATGCCATCTGCAAAAGTTGGTTGACTCACCCTATCTGCAGACCATATTATTACGTTCACGCGCGAAGGAAATGAGGACCTTGAATGCGATGTGGACTGATGGTCTCGTTTGTAGTCTATGGGCCAAGGCTTACTGATGCTGGGCCATACAAGGGCAACCCAAATCTGTGGCCCAATCACAGTACACGAGCGAGCGATACAGTACATAGTGAATGTGAAAACATAAGGAGGATTACGTGTACATTTATCTACGTGGATGTACAACCAACCTCATGCCGCTGACCTTGCCGCCGCCTATGCGGACCAGCCCACCATGGATACCTGCGAGTCCGCTCTGTAGACTGTAGCACCTCTACCGCGGTAGGCTACCGAAAATAAAATATTGAGCTCAGCACCAACCATGCAACTCGACTAGCCCTTCAGCTCACCGTAATGACACCCTCCAACTCGGAGGATACCCAACTCGGAGACAGAGGAGTCGGTTATATGAGTCGGCTACATGAGTGCGCCTCGCTGGCGACTACATCATCTGTTATGCGGAAGGTGGAGTTAAGCAGAGGGTCTAAACGGCTAACAGCACGCGTTGGCAGGCCTCAACGGGGAATTCTGTATGAAGTGGTTTCGCGCGTCCTCGAACTCATATGAACGTGCACGGTAACTGAGACTTGCAGATTGATTGTCAGTGTCATCTGAACAAGATGTTGGCGCAGATAAATTTTAGCTTCGCGAGTGCGCCTGTGTCCAGACCATATCATATATTCGTCGACTCGGCCCGCGCACATATTCTCTGAATCGGTCTTGATAGTACGCATCTTCGTCAAACACGAGAAAGCACATGCCTCCATTAAAGATATCGCTACTGGAAAAACACATGAGCTGTTGTAGGGATGTAAGCCAGATAACTCACTGCAAATGTCGAGGCGCTATTCATTTGATTACAATGTCTCTTGCGGACGTGCAACTAACTTGACACCGCTGACGTTGCCTCTCGACAGGCGCTCCAGTCCACCGTTGATCCCCGCGAGTCCACCGGGGAGCACCTCTATCGCGTTGGGCTGCCATAAATTTCGATGTCGGCACCAGCCCATGCAATTGACACGACATCACAGCTGACCTTGATCACACCCTCTGCCAGCAATCCCGGCAACGCGCGATACATCGCATCGGACACCGTGTGGTTCGCCGGGTCATGGACGCTTCCAAATGTCCACACGAGGCGCTTGCCATCCTCCGCATCCGCGCCCGCTTTCCCAACGACGGGCGGGAGCGTCACTACGAGATTCCCGCGCGACGCGAGGATCTGCCACGCAGCCTTCTGCGAGTCTTCGAGGGAGATCGCATCGTACACAACTGAGACCGCGGCGGACGTGATGTGCGCCACGGCAGCGGGGAGGTCGGGGTAAGCGACCTTGTGGTAGTCGATGACATGCGTAGCGCCAGCAGCTTTGCAGTATGCCTCGTTGTGCGCGGACGCAGTGGTGATTATGGGGGAGTAGCCGGAGAGCTTGAGGAGCTGGATCGCTGTAAGGACCAGACATGTGAGAATGAGATACGGGAGAGCCTTATTAAATGCGCACCGTACTGGCCTACAGAGCTAGCCCCTCCAATGACGAGTGCTGGCCCACTGTACATCCCTTTGCCGGTCGCTTCCCAAGGGGCGGTGAGCCCAGTGCGTCCGCCGCGGCCCATAGGCATCGGCGCCTCCCGCTCGCCGTAGAGGCCAATCACTGCCGTGGCAAAGCCCGAAGGAATTGTGGCAGCTTCATCGAAAGATAGATTGGCGGGGATCTGCAAAGGAGGCGGGAAATGAGCTTCGAAGGGGAATCATGACGCGCGCGCCTTGCCTTCGCGATTCCAGTTGCAGCATCGGCGAGGCAATACTGTTGGAATGCGCCGCGATCGGCGGGCTTCCACCAGCACTGAAACAGACTAAATAATCACGGCAATATCAGAGGCGATTATATGCGGGTAGGCTCGAAGCACGCACACTCTGTCCCCCTTCCTCACATTCGTTACGCCCTCGCCAACCTCTTTGACCGTGCCAGCAGCGTCGTTGCCCGAAACTCCAGGGAACTCGTCGTTGAAATACCCTGCCTTCATGTAGTTGTCGGCAGGATTCAACGCTGCGGACTCGATCTTGACGAGCGCGAAGCCGGGGCCCGGCTGGGGGATGGGGCGAGGGGCAACAACATATTCTGCGAGCTTAGCGGGGAGGATGAGGGCTTGCTGGGTGGTAGGAGACATGTCAGGAAGGGACGACGTACAATCTTAGGTTTTAGCTAGTCGCTGCCCGCTGGCGATATATGGTTTGGAAGTCACTGTACTGTCTTCGGCCATGAAGGGCCTCTGGCAGGTCCATACGACGAGTAGTCCTCGCGCTCCCATGTGATGAAACCCGTAAAAGGCCGGTCCGGGCGCGGACCGCGGCGCGGGATCGCGTCACCGTCACCGTGACCGTGGTTCTTGCCAGCTGCACAAATTCCTCGTCCTACGCCAATAATACTAAGACCTACGCGTAAAGCGGCCGCGGGGGGTCCATCGGTATTGTAGTCATGACACTCCTGTCTATCTGTTGGACTTGGAAGTCTGCCTCCAGTGGGGAGACCGTTAGTAGCCTGTAAGTAGCTTCCATCGATCCTTGAGCTCATGAACTTCTCATCTGAGCTTCATCCAGCTCTTCCTGAGATACATATGTTGGAATTTCATCCACTCTGTCGATCAAATGCCAAATTCTGCGGGTCGTCAATGCTGTTGGTCAAAATCGCAACACTTTGGAACTGCCAGCCACCCGCGATCGCACAAACTGCTGGCTGACCGTCCCTTCGAGAACCCCCTCACCTCTCCTTCTTACCTTGACAGTGTAATCTATCTACAAGATGACTCTCCTCTCGCGCGCCCTCTATCTCCTCTTTGCTTTCGGCACCCTCGCGCCTGCCACAGCGTCCGAGCCGCCCTCCTCCTCCACGTCCACCCTCGGACGCCCCTGCTCCGCCTCGCAGAACCACCTCGACCCCTCCACGCGCAAATTCGTCTCAGAATGCGACGCGCTGACGACGTGCTCCGCACCGACGAACGGCACGTGCATCGCGCGCAGCTGCCGGCGCGACGAGTTTGCTTTCGGGTACCGCAACGCGACGGCGCCGCCGCCGGACATGTGCGCGGCGGGCAGCTTCTGCCCAGACGAGGGCGACGCCTGTAAGCCGCTCGTCGCGGCGGGAAACGCGTGCCAGTTCAACCGCGACGACCAATGTGCGCCGCCGCCAGATTGGGAAGCCCTCGCGGATTATCACAATTACAACGGCTCCGTGTGCTTGAGGTCTCTGTGCACGTGCGTGTCGTGTCAAATTTTGAAGTTTTCTGTGGAGCACTGATAGTGTCAATGGTGCGGAACTGATTAGGTATGCGAATGCGACGGAAGCGCAGCCATGCACCTTTGAATTGACAACTTATGCCGACGTCGGCCCTGATGGCGGTTTCACGAACACGATTGTACGGGATAGCTGTCAAACTGCGCACCTGTTCTGCAATACCAAGACCAATGTTTGCGAGGCTGTGAGGCAGGTTGGAGCACCTTGTGACTATCATCGTGATTGTCGATCCGTAAGTCATCACCATCCTGTCATCCAGTCGACGTGCTAACGCCCCTCGAAGTACAACTGCGTACAGAACTACTGCGTAAGCCCTCCTGAGGCGCCGTTCGCTGTCGCCATCTGGCAATATGTCGTCACAGGATTTGCTATCGTGCTCGGCAAGTATCCGCTGCTCTCTCCGCTGCGAATCTTAAATTTTGTTTCTAATCCCATGACTATCCAGCAATGGCATCAACCTGCGTCATGCTCACGCTCATGCACAAGCGACAGCGCTTGAGGAGCTATCAGGAGACGCGCGATTACTGCTACGAGCAAATCACGTCCGTATCGCCCTTCTGATCCTCCGTGGACGCTCCTGAACGCTCTGTTCTTCCGCAGGCTGCGCCGCTCGATCCTCGCCCTGCAGAAGCGGCACGCAGTGGGAAAGGAAGGGTCGCTCGCAGAGTCGTGGAGCGATACCTAGCGGTAGATGACCAAACGCCGGTTTCGTCACGGAGACCGCACTCACACGCACTTTGACAATTGACTTTTTGGCTCACTGTCGGCAAAGCATGTGAGCCCCTCGCTGTCTTCGTCGGCCCATTGCTCTGCTTGTGACGTCGGCACACCGACGAGCTAGTTTAAGTTCTTATCGGTTAACTGCAGACGCCGGTACTCCTGCGCTCGGACCGAGTACCGCGCGGTGGGAGCGATGGAACGTCCAGAGTGTTCTGCCAGAGGGCGAGACACACGCACTTCCTTCGATGCATGGCTGGACGTGGTCGGTGGGGCAGGATGCTGTGAAAGAGCAGGCTTCATAGGTAAAGTTGTCTGCGGAAGCAGACCTGGCCCTGTGGGTGCCGGTCGCACTGGATCACCCCGCGCTCGAGACGCGCGCCGTTGCTTCCACCTTCTAGTTCTCGCCACGCCTCGTGTGCTCCCTAATCCGAATTAGCCACCGCGCGCGACATCTGGGACCTCAGTTGCCGGTTCTTCCATCCGGGGCACTGCCGGGGCGCGTGCTAGAATCCTGGAGCGAGGAACGGGGGCCAATATGACAGATGAACCCACCCTCGCCCTGGTTCCTCGTCGTCCCTATCCCTAGGAAGCTGGAGTGCTGGAGGCTTCGCGGGGCTATAATTGGTACCCTCACACACTCGCGGACTTAGGTGCACGAGCGAAGCTATTGTAAGAAGAGGAGGTACGCGTGCCGTATTGCTGATATTGCTAGCGCATCATCCCGAAGCTTCTGCACTTTCACCGAGTATGTTCGCAGGCAAAGAAGGAGCCACAAGCGGGACAAGGCTTCGGGCTGGCCCGCGAACATGTAGCCCTCGGCCCTGCGACAGCCAAGAAGGCTAAAGAGCGAGCAGGGACGAGGCCTGTAGGGTTGGAAGACGCTGGTGCTCGGGTCAGGTGGTGGGACGAGGCGGCAGGGACCGCGCGGCGTGCGAGCACGGGGCCAGCGGGAAGGGCTGGCGAGCGGCGGGTTGTCGAATGCGGGCGCGGGGAGGTGGGAGCCGAGCTGGCGGGTGGGGAGGGTGGATGACTGTGTCGCGGGCTCTCGGGGGCAGTCGGGGGTAAGCGGGTGATAACAGGGAGCAGATGACTCAGGAACGGAGGTGTTGATACTCACTTGGATCGGGGGAATGGATGCGCGCGCGATCGCAGGGCTGCCGTGGGGGCGGTGGGGCGTCGGCAGGGAGACTGGCGTGCTTGGGCGCGACGGCATCCACGTTGGCCTCGAGCTTGAGCTCGAGCTTGAGCCTCCTTGACGGCCTGGGGACAATATCGCGCTCGCTCACCGGTCGGCCGACAGCCCAGCGGATCCGGAGGCAGGACCTGCAGTCCGGCGGCAGATAAGACACAGCCTGCGATCTCAGATGGGCGCCTATCCCGAGATGTGAGCACGGAGGCGCTTTGGCCACAACGTGCACCGACCGCACCCTCCAGAGGACAGCGTCACCCAGCGGCTGGCAGTCAGTGGCCGATCGACATTGCCAGCACACCATTCCAAGCATTCAATAGAGTGCGCAGGTGGGGCTCGGCGGCGCGGCGGCGCGCGCGCGTGTTTGCAGTCATTGGCGGGTGTCAATTGGCGACGACGCATGGCGGTGTGCATGTACGCGTGTGGCAACGACGGGGCCGACGACGAGCAATGGAGGCGAAAGGTTGAGGCAGAGCTGAGATGCATTTGATCGAGAAATCGAAATGGGCAAGTGATAAGCGGGGAATTCAAATCTGAGATGCAAATCCCGTCGTTTCAACGGCGTTCCCACTCTCGCTGCACCGCTTGCCTTCCCCCCTCACCTTCAGCTCGCCAGCAATGCACACAGACGACGACGTCCACGGCCTCTCGTATCCTCCCGACTTCCTCGCTGCCCTCCCCGTCCTCCTTCCCCGCCCAGCCCCCAACACCCCCATCCGCGCCCTCTCCGCCTCCCAGTTCGCCGACATCCACAACGCCTACACCGTCGCGCACGCCCCGGACGGCGTTCTCTTCCCGTTCCTGCATGGCCTCGAGGGCGACAATGACGCACAAAACTCTTTCTTCGCCGCGGGTCGCGGCGCTCGGGTCCAGCCTCCACACTTCCGCGGGCTCATTTGGGTCTGCGAGGACGGCGACGACGACGGCCCCGCCGGCGCCGACATAGAAGACGAAGACGATCCAGAGTTCGAGGAAGGTGAAAGCGATGCAGATGACACGTTTGCAATGGATGTCGACATGGACGTCGACGCCGACGTGCATATGCACCCCGTAGCGCACCGAGCCCCCGTCCCACCCATATACACAACCGCAACCGCCCGCGACCGGACACCGTCCACATCCTCCTCTTCCTCAATATCTTCCTCTCTGGACTCCCTTGCCACGCCCTCGACGCCGGCTACATCCCTCGCCTCGCCCGAGCCATCGTGCCTGCCACTCGCACTGGAGCACTCGCATACAATCCACGCACCCCTCCTCACCTCTACTTTCAAACCTCGGGAGTTACTTCAGTATACCGCAGGCGGCACTGCGCAGTTCATCCCTCCGCGCGTACCTGACGGTATCTCCCTGCGCAACTTTGGCATCCAGGTGGTGAGTGCGCCTTTCTCCCATTGTTTCCATTCCGCCCCACCCCGCCTCCCCATCTTCCCGCCTCGCATGCTCATGACTTACAAAAACTCCTGACCCATGTTTCCCCTATTACTCGTGCTCGATCGCGATCGCGCGGGAGAGCCTCGTGCCCACATTCGATCCCCTTAACTCTATCTGTTTATGGGCCTTGCGCTGACCAACTCTCCCCATATTGGTGCATTAGCCCATATACGCAACACTTTCGGACATAGTCGTGTACTCACGGAAGGGCGCAACACGCTCAGCGTTCGCCTTGGCCGAGCGCTTCAAGCAAGCGATTGAGGCTAAGCGCGAGCAGCGCGGCGGCGCTGGCGTTGCCTACAACGTCTTCGTCCTCCGCGCCAGTGCGGCGGACATGCGCAGGGACATGCCGCAGCTACTCGCCCGCTATCAGGACGAGCCTGTGCATGGTGACGGCGGCGCTGGACTTCCTCATGGCGGCGGGGCGCATACAGACGGCACGGATGCCCATGTTGCGCGCGAGTCGCCCGCTCCAGGCAGGGTGCTCAAAGCGAACACCGTGAATTTTGCTCAACGCGAAAAGGAGGAAATGCGTGATTTGACACGCGCCTCGGAGATCCTCTCATACATTCCGTCCACCTACCCCACTCCTTCCCCATCCAACCATTCGTCCGCTGCCGCATCCACCGCATCCCTGCCACCGGCATCCCCGAGCCCTTCAGCCCTATCACTTTCTTCAATGCCTGACGTCTCGGACACCGTTCGGCCATGGACGGCCGAATATGGTCAAATATTCTTGGGAAATGCGAATGATGTCCCCCTTCCGCCTCCCGCCGACACACACATCCCTGCCGATCCACTCTCCAGCGCTTACAATTCCCCCCTTGATGGCTTCGGGTACGACGTCTGCATCGAGTGCCACGATCGGGCACCCGCCCCGAGTGCCGTGCACTTGCGCGCAGCGGAAGAGCATCTTATCGACCTCGAGCGGATGTGGACCCGGCGCGGCGGCTCTGGACCTCGGCCGCCGCCGCACGCCGCTGCAGTCATCCACCTACCCTTTCCCTCGTCGCCTCCGGTGACGAGCGCACAACTTACTTCCATCGTTCAGTTCATCGAGTTCGTCGAGCGTGTCGTGCGGCCTGCACCGGCAAGTGGCCTCGGATCGCGTCGGGTTGGGAGCGGGATGCGCCCAGCGAAAGTGCTGATCCACAGCGCTGATGGTTACACGGAGAGCAGCGTGCTCGCCCTAAGCCTGTTGATGTCGATACGGGGGTTCACGCTGCCAGAGGCCTATCTGGAACTGCAGGTGCGTGTGCTATGGATCTGTATACTAGATCTGAGCGAACGTTGAACGTGTGTTTCATCCCCATCTCCCTCATCGGGCCAGGTCGCCAAAAAGCGCAGCTTTTTTGTGTATCAGACGGATGTCGGGTTACTCAAGCGTGTCGAGGGTCGGCTTGTCCGGGATCAACGCGGCTCACAGCCCGCGGTGCACACCGTTGGACACACCATCGGCGCCGCGGCGTTCTTCGCACAGCATGCCGCCTCAATCCCAATCCCCACAAAAAGCGCGCACTCCATGGCGCTGTCGGCGTCGTATGAAGAACCGCCTGCGATGGTGCCATCTCAAGTTGCGCCAGGCCGCCGTCCACGCGCGAGCACAAGCCCGCTGTTACCGTCGCTGGCTGATGACCACCAAGTGTGGTTCGATGATCCCCGCTTTGATGGGAGCTTCCCCAGCCGGGTGCTGCCGTTCTTGTATCTGGGCAACCTGTGCGTATGCTGTTCACTGCACCATATGCATTTGTCTGATTGATAGCAGAAATCACGCCACCAATGCATACATGCTGCACGCGCTGGGCATCACGCATGTCGTATCTGTGGGCGAGTGCGCGCTGGTGCCACCGACAGATTCTGTGGCTTCGGCGACGTTTAACGCCTCGGCGTCGTGCGCGTTTGTGCCTGGGAAGGGCCCCGGGCGGCAGGGCTCGCTGTTTATCGAGGAGCGCGAGGGCCGCATCAAGGTGCTCGACATCAAAGGCGTGTGCGACGACGGAATCGACACGCTCGCGCCGCAGCTCGAGCCCATCTGCGACTGGATTGACAAGGCGCGCGCACAGGGCGGGCGAGTCCTCGTGCACTGCCGCGTGGGCGTGTCGCGCAGTGCAACCGTCACAGTGCGTCTATTTCAGTTTAGTGACCACTAGACATGCATTCTGATATTATCATCTACCAGATCGCGTATGTGATGAAGCACCTCGCGCTCCCACTCGTCGACGCGTACCTCATCGTGCGCTCTCGGCGGCTCTCCGTTCTCATTCAGCCCAACATGCGCCTGCTGTACAACCTCTGCGGGTGGGAGGTAAAGCTGGCGCGCCAGCGCGCCGGCGACGACAAGGATCGCCTGCCCGGCGAGCTTGCGCGATGCCTCAACTGGCCGTATCTCGCGCGCGAGGTGCACCTCTTGAACGAGAAGTACCTGCATAATTGATTCCACCTTGACGTGACGCTGTGTTGTGCACTGTTCATTGCCGTTGTGTCTGTTTATGCCTTCCCCACCCCTCCATTCCCACCGTCACCCCATAGTGCATAGCCCCCCTCCTCTCCCCCCTTCCCCAGCATGCGTCAAACCCATTTGCATCGTACCCTCGCGTACCCTCGTACTCTTACCCCCTGCATAGCTGTCTTGTGCGCATAATCACTGTCCACTTTCTGTCCTGTTTGTGCGTTCTGTCATTATTCTGTTCTTCATTTCGTCGGCGTGGTTGTTTCGTTCATTGTATGATGGTGTACAGTATTTGATGTATAGTGTACATCTTGTGTGCAGTACACACGATGATTCAGTCTGCAGTCTTATACTCGTGCGCACTTGTGCGTGAGGGGCTGTGTGCCGCCACAGGCGCGTCGATGTTTGCTCACCCACAGCTTTCCCAGCGTAATGCCCCAACTCACTAGCCATCATGCGCCCTCCGCAGGCTCCAATGCGATGCCTCGGAACGCGCCTGACGCTTAGAACGGAAAAGCGGCGCACAACGTGGTGAAGGGGCGGTCATGAAGCGCCTTCTTCATATACCACGCTAGGTGGCCGTACGCCCCCACCCGCCGCCATGGAGAGCCGCGTCCTAGAGCGTATACCCCGCCCCCGCTCGCGCCGGCCCTCCGTGTCGACTCCAAAGGTCCCCAGCGGCAGCGGCTCGGTCCCGCCGTCCCCGCTGCGGTGGGGCTTCCGCGCGCCGTCCCCGGATCGCGCAGGTAGTTCGGGTATCGTTTCCCCGTTGCCCGTCGTGGCGACTCCGAGTGGGCCTGGACTGTTGCAAGTGTTGGCGAGGAGGAATGTGGATGAAAGTAGGAAGAGGGACGGGGCGTCGGCTCCAGGGCTGCGACGGTGAGTTTTTCGTTCCGCGGGGGTACCAGTGCGACCCGTGCTCACGATGAGGGCACTGGGGGCTGGGCAGCCACCCGTCGATGCACAAGATGAATGTCGCACAAGACATGGTTCGCATGCGCTCAGCCGTAGAGCGACCGACTGCGAACGAGAATCAGCCTACTATTCGCGTGCGACACGCCTCGTTCAGGAAGGACAGGCGGCCGGTGCTAGCAGCTGTGCAGCTTTCTGATAGCCCTGGTTCTGTGGGGGAGGCGTGGAAATCCCCTCTTCCTGCTGTACTGGCGTACGCACCAGAGGTTTCCGAAGGCTCCGCCGCGTGGTATCTGCGAATACTATCTAATGGGACGATTACCGGCGAGCAGACGTCCTGTCTACGCGAGGCCCTGCGTTCTATCAGGTGCGGTCTGTCAATTGCACCATGCGCAGCATCTCATGCTCATTCATTGGGTTCGAACAGTTGGCTTCAGGCATTTGTGTTGTCCAAGGGCGCACCTGCGTTGACGCAGGCGCTCGTGCGTATCAGTGAGAAGGGAGTCATGAGGTACCCCTCCCATTATATCACTCTCTTTGACAAGCTAACAGACCGTGACAGGCACCGGGTGGACTACCTCCTAGAATACGAGCTCCTTCTCTGCGTGAAGGAAATTCTAAATTATGAAGTACGTGCATGTCTACTACGTCTTGAAGCCCTTTACTATAGCTAACATTTACCTCTTCCGCGCAGTATGCGGTCGGAGAGTTCTTGACCCACAGACGCATTGTGACTGAGATGGCTATGTCTTTGGATTCCCCACAACCCTCAACCCGTCGGCTGGTCCTGGAGCTGCTTACTTTCCTCGTCTATCGTGGCGGCGAGACCGTCACATTGGTTATCGATGCTCTGAGAGAACTCAGCATTGCGCATGCGGAAGGTGAATCTCCGTACACGTACTGGTTTCGTAGCGTGCAAGAATCCATCTGGTGGACGATGCTCGGTCCCGGCCAGCCCATGGACGAGTACAAGCAACATGCAGTACGTGCCGTCCGATGACAGACATTTTTATGACCTGACGCCGCATTAGGTATTCACAATGCTTCTCATCAACGGGATATTTAACAAAGTCTCCACCGAGCTCGGCGCACGACTGCGTCATCGGACAAGGATGGAAGCAGCTGGACTGCCTCGTATCCTCGAGCAGTTTCGAGCTGTCGAAGATGATGTTCTCACCCGTCAGCTGGACCAATTACAGGCAACCTTCGATAAGGACGACCGCAAGATTGGAAGCAAACTCGCTGATGTGCATGTTACCGAGCACGCCTTTGGGAACGTTTCTGCGGCTGGACGCAGTACGCTGGCAGGAAGACTCGGCCACCTACCACCAGAGGATGATGACGATATCGTAATCATGCTGAAGCAACAGATGACGGTCCTGGAGGAAAGGCTCTTGACCTCTCTGAGTACTGCCGCAAAGCTTCAGCAACAGCTTGAATCGCAGAAGGCGGAGTACGAGGCCAAGCTTTCCCTCCGTACGAAGCCGTCTGCGGAGTGCCTGGATGCGCGCAAGGAGTCCTGGACGACGGTGAAAGAGCGCGGGAGGCGGCCTGAGCCTATACGAGGGGACATTGTGTGGCCTCGCCGAGCTCATAGCATGCAGACACGCTCCGGCAGCGAGCCGGATGCTGCGACGCTGGGTTCTCGCTCGCTTCTTGTGAGCGCACGGCCGATAAAGCTGTCGCAATCTACTCCTTCAACTCTACGACGGCGGGTCTCGTCGGACAATCGGGCGATGGATCGCCTGATTGTGCGTGCTCTTTATCTACTCCTCTGATCTGTCTTTGACGATTGCGCACTTCAGATACCCTCGCAGCGCTTTCCGCGCTCCGCCGAGTCCCTCACGCCCCGCGCCGACACATATCGCACGACGCGCATGTCCGAGTCGACGAAGCCACCTCAGTCGCCTCTGCTGGCTGTGACACGGGCTTCGTCGCCCCAGAAACAGCATGACTCTTCCGCGGAGGAGCGCGACACGGATGCTTCTGCCGAGCAGAAGCTGAGCGATGGCAGCAACCCTACGGATAGTAGTGTTCGGTCGCAGAATTCAGTGATGTCTATCATTGAGCGGGTGAACTTCTCTTGGGCTGGCCGCCATCATGACACAGGGGGACTACACATACAATACTCGCGGTACGTGGACGAGTAATACTTTAATCACATTCGTCTCGGCATACGCAGCTTTTCGTACAGCAGCCGATGCCTCGATGCCACCAATGTGCATATAAGATGTGCATATATAGCCACGAATACGAACAGATCTAGGCATCATGCATCATGATCAAGCCAGGTCTCGACATCCGAGTCCAATTCGTCTGGGTAACCTGGTCATACAGTTGCCATCAGTCCTTCATGCGCCCCCGGTCAAATAACTCCTGATGTAATCCCAATACTCCGGGCAGCCACTCCCAATCCATGATTGCGACGATTCGCCCTCATTTCCACAAGATAGTGTGAGGCGCAAGATCGCCGTGAGTCCTCCATGTACGACCTCCATGTACTTGAGCCCCTTTATACTCTCGCGTTGGCGCGCTGTCGGTAAGCTTGGACCACACCGTCAAAAAAGATGGGGTGCGTAGGTGTCGATGAACTACATGCTCGCCACCTTCGTCGATCGAACGCGATCGATTGTGCGAGGGCTGAGACGAAAGGTCCGGTTTCCGGAAGCGTCACTGCGGAGGACAGCAGATGCCAACAGCTGCTTGATTTTGAACAGCACCAAATAAGTTCCGGGAAGCTCCACTGGTGGCGGGAGAGCCATGAGTGGACAATGTTCGCCGTAAATGGCCGTTTGCTAGCTTTGAGGTGTCAATGAAAAGTGGCCATATGTCACCTCGAGGTAATTGCCCTGGTAGCATAGCAGGTCGGACGATCCAGAAATTGGTCGTATTATCTTCCAACTCGATATTAACTGGTAGTCAGCGAGAAGTGCGGGAAGAAGACGTAGGACCTGCCAGAGTGAGGCAGAGTGGAATTTCTCACGCTATTGTGGTTCCCTCGTCTCCATTTCATTCATCGACCATCCGATGGTGATTTGAATGAAAGGGCCGAATGCGACCTTTCGCCGCGCATTTCCCTTGCACACCGTCCCGTCACATAATGTGGACACGCTGCGGCCATAGGAGGAGCGCGGGTTGCAAGGCCAAGATGGCGGCCACGGCGGGAAAGGGGAGATGCCGTAATGGATGGGCGGTGGACGCGAACACGCTGCTTGCTTGTCGCTTTGCCCACGCCCGTAAAGCATGTTCATTGACCATGCCTTCACAAGGCAACGTTGCGACCCCCGTTTGGTGGCCATATATCAGCCCCCGCGCCCAGCGCCTCCTCCCTCCGCTCACGACCTCGCGCCAGCTCGACGCTGTCCACCGCATTTTCCTAACTTTATTGCCTTTATTTCTCCAAGATGTCCACAGACCACTCGCTGCCAGTCACCCCGGTACAACACGATGCCCAGCCAGCCCACCGCATCAAGCGCAAGCCGCCTCCGCCCTTCCAGTACTCGCAGCGCTACCCAGAACCCGATCCCAGCGACCCCTTCGCGCCGCTCTCTGTCCTCCGCAATCGCCCTCGCACGTCCAGCACGAGCCCCCCAATCAACCACTCGCCATCCTACAACTCTCCATTGTCGATTCCCGCCGACGCGCAACCCGGGCCCAGCGGCGGCTTCAGAGACCTCGCCGCGTTCGTCGCGGGGCGCAAGAAGAAGTCCGCGTTCGATTTCCCGCTGGGCGACGCGGCATGGCAGGGCCATACATTCCAGCTGCGCAAGGGCTCCTCCATGGGTCTCCACGAGTACTCTTCAGACCAGGAGTCTAGCAGAGGCGGCATGACAGCGCCGGTAGACCATCGACGACCTGGGGCGAGCGGGATGCAGCGTCACGAATCGCGTCGGCGCTCTCAGTCTGTCTTCGCTTTGCGCCCGGGGACGTTCTCCTTCATCGCTTCGAAGTCGCCAACGCCGTCACGGCATGGGTCCGACACCAGACAGTCATCGCGCTCATCGTCTCCACCTCTCGAACTGCCGCAGCCTCCGTATATGGCTTCTAACTACAGCAGCAGCGCCAGTGCTTTGTCGTCGTCATCCTCGTCTGAGTCCCAGCGCTCCGCCGCTCCAAGGCCTCGTGCACAGTCGTCCCACCGCCCTTCGCGCGACTCCTTCGCGTCTGGGTATGCTCTCGACAAGGCCTCCTCCATGCTAGGCTTGCACAAGAGCATGCATGTGATGCCCGTTGACATGCCGCCTCGTCCGGTTTCTCCGGTCCCCATGCAGGTATCGCCTCGCAATCAACGGCCCTCACCGCGGAGCCCTTCACCGCCGCCGCTTGCGCGATCGCAGCTAACTGCATCCGCATCTACCGAGCAGCCCGAAGGCAAGGGTCCTGAGCCCTCTACAATCGATCAAAGACGGTCTGGATCAAAGCTGACGCGCCGGCCTGCTCGTCGCGCGTCACACATCCCGACGCAGAGCCAACCTCTCGCCGCCGCACCCGCCATTCACGCTCCTGCACCTCGGCCCGCGTCCCTTCCTCCCTCGCCTATTCTTGCGGAAATGCCCACGCGCCCAAGCTCGCCTCCACCAGTTTCGCGATCTTCGGCGATTGTGAGGTCTTCAAGCCCTCCTCCTCATGCCGAGCGCCCACGATCGCCTTCACCGGTATTACAAGTTGCCAACAAGGATGGTTTGTTGGCGGAGGGTCCTATCCTGCCCCCCGTGTCGCCGCCGCCGGTTTCCCAGGCTGCATCGAAGCCGGTATCTGGTTTGGAGGACGCTCTACCGGCACCTGAGGCACACCCGACAGACAAACGGACGCACAGAGAAACCACAACGACGGTTCACGATGTGCCACTCGCTCACCCGACTTCAGTCGCCCCTTCGCCAACCACTTCAGCGATGGCCGCCAGTGGCGGTTTGTCTGCATTGGCACCGCACTTCCGTTTTCCCAAGCCGAAGCTCTCCTTCCCGTCCTCTGTCGAGTCTGATGCTGACTCGGTTTCGGCGTCGTCCTCGACTGGGGAGCACCGTCGCGGATCGCGTTCGCGGGCTGTCACGCAGACGGGGACAAAACTGAAAAAGAAACGAAAGGCGGAGGGCACTTCCAGGAGGGCATCGACCGTGGGCTTGGCTTCGATGACCTCGGCGCCGGTGACGTCGGGTACGAGTAGGGAGGTGGCCGTCGGCCACGCCAAGGAGGTTGCTCCATCGTCAGCGGTACCCGCCCCTGCTGTTTCTAGACGAGCCGAAAGCAAGTCTCCGGAGCCTACTCGACAGGTAGAAGCTGCTCAATCACCCCAAACATCGCAGGTGCCCCAGTCAGCTCAAGCCGCCACCTCCACTCGCGCAGTGCAGCCTGCCCTTGTCAAAGCGTCTCGTCATACTGAACCTAGTCGTCTGTCCGCGGCTCCTCATCGAGTCGACCCTATTCCTGCCTTCGAGAGTCCTCCAGTTCACCAGCTTTCCGAATTTGCTCGTCCGGCTCATCACCCAGTGCAGTCCCCTGAACCGGCAGGACCTCCCAAAGCGGACCTGGCGATGGCCTCTTTGGCCGCGATCCCTGACAGGAAGTCGTCGCTCCCAGCTATCCCCAACGCTTCTCGTGGAGAGAACAAGGCCGAGTCTGCTGCTGCGGTGAAACGGCGCTCTACGGCCGCTGTAGTGTCTACAGAGGCGAAGCCATCTCCAGTCCTGCCGCCAAGCACCTCTCAGCGGCCACCAGTGCAGTCGCAGCCGGATCCAGTCGTCACATTGGCGAGAAAGGCGGCGATCGCGGACACCCCATCAAGGAGAAGCTCTTCCACACCTCTCCCACCTGCGCGCCCCTTGCCCAGTCCGCCTTCATCAATATCACCCGCTCGTTCACCATCGCCGTCGATCGGTTCGAGAGCAAATTCTCCAGCACGTTCGCAAAACGTCCATCCAGGGAGCAGCTCATTGCGACAGCGCGGATACGGCTCGGCGCACACGCAGGTTCACGTCCACGTACCATCGGCGTCTTCTCACCACCACCCGCCTCCTGTCACGCCTCGGGCACGCTCCTCGCCGTCCCCGCCGCCGCCTGCCCTCCGACACGTCCCGTCGCACACACATTCGCATCCCGAGCCGCACGTCCAGTTTCATGCGCCCGAGCAGGCATACGCGCCGTCGCACGAGTCGCACCCCGTCGCCGGCGCGCCCAGCCCCGTGCAGCTTGCAAAGGCGGCGCGGTTGCACGTCGTGAAGGAGAGCGGCGTGCGTGTGCCGTTTGGCGAGTTGTGGAGCGGCCAGCGCACGGTCGTCGTGTTTGTGCGGCATTTCTGGTGCGTTTGACTGCTGTTTCCCGGGGGTATAGCACGTTGCTGATCGAGATTGGTGTGATAGGTGCCCGCTGTGCCAGGACTATATGACCAGTGTGACGCGTGAAGTGAACCAGATGGCGCTACAGCGTGCTGGGGTGAACTTAATCGTTATCGGCTGCGGCTCATACGGTCTTATCAAGTCGTACCGGCGTAAGTGCTCCTTTTTTTCGCGTCAATGTTGAAGTACTGACCTGGCGCTTCGTGTGACAGAGATCTTCCACCTCCCGTTCCAGCTGTACGTCGATCCCTCGCCAGGGCAGGAGCTGTATCACGCTCTCGGCATGGGCAGCGCATCTTCTGCCGCCCGTCAGCGCAGCGCCAAGGAAGAGAAGGGCGCATACATTCGACACGGTGCCGTCGGCGGACTCGCCATGGTCGTACGGAACGCTCTACGGGTGGGCATGCCTGTTTGGGAGCGCGGCGGAGACGTTGCGCAGCTCGGCGGAGAGTTCGTGCTCGGGCCAGGGTGAGTGTATGCTCACAGCTCATCCATCTCTCGGCGCTGACAGCCTTTTGGAACCAGATTGACATGCTTGTACGCACACCGCATGCAGAGCCCGCGCTCCCACGCACCCATCTCTGAGGTCCTCGCCGCCGCTGGCGTCAAGGCGCTCTCGACGCGTCGAATCTCGCGCAACATCTCACTCCCGCTCGAGCGCGACGACGCTTCCGCACCCGACGCTGATCACGGTAAGGGGTCGATGGCCAGTCGTGGGCGGCAGGACAAGGTGCTGTCGATGGTGCAGGAGGAGTCCGCCGCAGCTAGCCCGGGGGGCGCGTGCCTCTCGTGCGACGGGCACGAGGTGGTTGCGGGGCGGCATCACCATGTGGGGAGCGTCAGGAGCTTCAGCAGTGTCGATTGGGAGTCGAATGCATCGGGGGAATCGGGGGTTATTGTGTCGGGGCGTGGACGGGGGTTCGCGCGTTGATCGTGTCGAACTTTCGCTTACTGTTTGCTGTATATTTGCGATATTGACAACTCGAAACGCACTTCAGGGGTCGTAACCTTGCTCCGATGGCAGTAAGTATCGTGAGGCTGGCCAGTACAACGAGCCGCCGTTCTCACTAAGCTTGGTGCGCACTGCGCATACTTGGCGGGACAGTGGCAGAGAGGTGCAAACAAAAGTATTTATTCATCTTGCCTGGAACACTTATGATATATGACCGGGAGAGACCTTGCCTGAGGGAGGTCTGTCCACTGGGAATAGGTTATCGCAGAATAAAATGCATCAGCCGGGAGTCGAACCCGGAGCTAGGCCATGGGAAGACCCAATGTTACCGCTACACCACTAATGCTAAAGAGAGTGAAACCGTCATGACAATAACACCCAGGCAATATAAATTCCTGAGCTCCTGTAGGCGAATCCTCTGAATTGTACATAGCCAGCACAAGCTTCCATTATTTGGAGCCGTAGCTGCAATATATTGGCTCTCCAAGACAGTTGTACGCATGAATCGGAGTGTACGCCACACGTGATTCTCCAACTTAGCTCGCTCACGAGTCGAGCGTGCCTCCGGAGTCCGATTATTGGTCTACACCGAACTACCATGCCCAGTGTAACTATCACCACCACACCCACTGAGCCATCCACCTTCATTCCGTTGAAGGCGACCTCCACTGACTCGTCACATTCGTCATCTTCGTCCTCGACCACCACCGCCGCCACTCTCCGCACTCTCTACACCCGCGCCGCCCGCGCCTTCCTGCACCGCGACATTCTGCTCACGCACACGCTCATCGTTTCTGCCTTCGCCCTTCTCCCGCCACCCGCGCACCCACACGACACTGCCCTCTCTGTCCACCGCCGCAAATGGGATGTCCTGCGCATCACAACCGAGGTCACTGTCTACACCTCTCCGCCAGGCGATTCCGCCGGCATGCCCGCGCCCCTGCGGACGAATGCAATGCTCTCGGGTAGTGCGCTAGTGCAGAGCATGCATGCGCGCTCGCTGGCGTTGTTTACACCGCGTGGTGCGCGGGACGCTGCCTATGTCCCGGCGGAGCTTGCGGTGACGCTTGCGCTTGCGAGTATCAAGGTGGATGCCCCGCTGGTGGGCCGCGCACTCGTGGAGGACTGGCTCGCGCGGCGCGGACAGTGGCAGGAGCCTCAAGGCGTAGAAGGGTACGATAAGGTACTCGACGTGTTCTGCTTGAGCATATTGCCCCTCCTCGAAGAGTGGGACTACGCAAAAGAGTTTCTGCAGTATGAGACAGAGCTACCTGTGCGCAGTAGAGACGTACGCTGAGCAGTCGCTTCCATGTGCTCTACGCTGACCCCTCTATAGCGTCTCGTCGCCACCTTGTCCTCGCTGCATACCGAGCGCCAAGCAGCTATTGCAGCCGCCGCCGTCCAGGCTTCGATCACTACACCCGCATCTCCTTCACCTTCCCCGCCACTTTCGTCCTCTTTGCAAGCAACACCCACTCCGTCGCGACCCTCCTCTCCGACTCCCTCAACATCCTCGTCCTCCACCTCCACCCGCACCGCCGTGCCCGCTACCCAAAAGCTCAACAAGTTTGCCTCATCTCACTCTCTGACACCGCTAACACCCTCGCCGTCCTCTTCCTCCGTCCTGTCGTCCACCGCGTCGTCCACGACGACCTCACGCACGGTAACCCCGCGCCCCGGCACGCGGCGTCCGCCGCCTAAATTCCGGTCGCCCTCACGCTCCCCAGATCTGCCCGGTTCCGGACCGAGTGCACTCACGTCCACCGCTGTCTCCGGCGGAGGTAATTCCTCGAATGCACCCGTGACCGCCTTCACGCTCCTCCGCGCAACACTCCGCCCGTATATCGACCGCGCGCCACGTGTCACGGTATTTTTCTTGCTGTGCGTTCTTGTGCCACTCGTATCGTTTGTCGTGCGCCTCCGGCGGAAGCCTACTGCAGGGGTGAGTGCGGCAGCGGGGCCGGCGAGCGATGTGCGGAGACGGCTGGGAGGCGTGAAGCAGGCGGGGTTGCTGAAGGGGATTTGGGACGAGACGGTGCGGGCGGTGCGTGATACCGTGGTGATGGGCGGACGGGGGCTTGTATAGACGACTGGATTAAGGGTGCACATGCAACATATCCATGTACTCAACTTATAGCCATCTTTGCAGAGTTAGATTATTAGCCAAATCAAAAAGTGGTTCAACCCAGGATCGAACTGGGAACCGTCTGTGCACCCTTGTGAGACAGAAATCATAACCATTAGACCATTGGACCTATGGCTTGCCATTGAAATAAGATGCTTTCGAGTTTGCATGCTTGAGATTGGTAAACTCATCTATGATGCACGTCTTATCGTCTTATAGATAGCAAAGATCTAAGAGTCACGAGCTGGCTGAGTCCTGACATTTTCCATTCACACCACCATGTCGTCCCTTCCACAAGAGTACAGGTATCGTTTCGGCACAAGGCCACACAAGTCATAACCGTGCGGTATCTCAGTCATCACCTGTACCGCTACGCACCCTCGACATGGGGAGATCGCACGTGCGCGCGGCGCGACCATCAACCGCGGTCCGCTGGGCAAAAGGCTGTTGTGGTCTCTTCCTTCTGGAGAAACCATGAGCTAGACGACATGTTGATGTACAAGTGCATTTCTCACTTAATTGATAAGTATGAGAGCATGCGGCCTTGGTATGTTCGTGATGAATGGCACAGAGGGCTCGGTACGTTCGGAGAGGAGCTCATTGCAACGGCCTCTTGGCATACGTACGTCGATCTACCTAAGGTCGATCCGATTGTGAGTGATTGCGTATTGGATCGCCTAGTTGTGGACAACCTTTCCTTACTAGTTTGTAGGCAAAAGAGTCGACATCAAGCTTGTCGAAAAGCTCATGTCGTCGTGTACTACCGGCTGATCGACTATCATCGGCCGCGTTCGTTCAGTCTGCTCACAGGAGACTAATGTCGTCGTCCCTCGTTGAAGATGCCACTTTCTTCCTCTCCATCGTAGAATGCGAACACGGATTTTTTGATTTGCATAAAAATGAAGAAGTGTTCTTTTGGAGGCTGGTAAGCATACAATTTTCTTCAGCAAAGGATTTGGCACTCACCCCTGTCAAGTATCAGATTGGACAATCCAACTTCTTCGCGTACTCTACCGACCCCTCCAACCCCTACCGCTCCCTCTCCTCCCGCGCGGAACTTGACATGGCGCCCTTTCAGCTCGCTGTAGACTACACCGTCCTCAGCAGGGGTGTGCTCGCTCCAGCCGACGTCACCGGCAGCGAGCGTCGCCCTTCTCCTCCATGCACGCGACTATCGCAGACACAAAGTGCCGAACGGTTCGAACAATATGATGTCTAGTTGCCTGCGATCGATTACGACAAACGATCGGTTCGTGTAGATGCTCGCACCATCAGGTATCGATCATGGCTTCAAGTTCCGTAAATCCAAACTTCCACCGTGCCCTTGAGCGCATCATCACGCTGTCTCGTAAGCCTTGATATTGATGCATGGTGCTCGTCTAACACTCGCCTCAGAGGATGGCTTCCAACACAAGGCCGCAGGGCGGTGATCGTACCCGAGTTTCTGGAAGACATCTGCTAGGATCACCGCCCGGGGACACATTCGCCGTCTGACTTCGCCGAATTCCTGTATCAGCGCGGATGCGCTCAATAAAGGCAGTGCATTACAGCTACCTGGCGTCTGTCGCGTGGGCATCCTAGGTCGTAAGCTGGCGGGGCACAAAATAGAAGCCACCGCTCGAGTGGCGAGGGTATTCTCGCTCTTCTACCTTAGCCCTTTCCATGCTCGCCCTGAACCCTTTCGGGACACTCGTTCTATGTCTCCACCTCCTCTCGCTCTGCGCAACAGCCCGAAAATTTGCTCGCCACAGCGAGACGCCAGACGTGACCCTGCGGCAACGAACCGGCCTCGAAGCCGTGTCCGACGTCAACGACACATTGTACGAAATATACATCACTCTTAACGGTCAGCCGTTCTTCGTGCAAATAGACACGGGCAGGTGAGTAGCTGCCTCCTACTTTCACGCTTTTGACATGAGACATCATCTCGCAGTACGGACCTCTTCGTTGCGGGCTCTGTGGTCAATGCGACGGATTTGGGGCAAACACTTCGATATCCCTGGACGGTGGGACATTCAACGGTGCGTCGCTGACCCCAATTGAGCCCGTCGCACCTGACATTGGATATATAGGACCTATCAAGGCTGCCAAACTTGAAATTGCAGGCCTGACAGTTCGAAATCAAGCATTTTGTACGTGGCCTTAGATTATCTGCCTCTACACTGCCTTATATCCCTTCCGAAGTGGAAGTCCCCGTGTCAGATGAATTTGCAGAAGGCCACGGACTCATCGGCCTTGGACCCTTCTATGGTTCCAGCATACTAGGAGCCCTAGAAGCCCCAAACAGCTCGCTCCCCACGGACGGATTCCCAGCGCTGAACCAATTATTCGGTCAGAATGCCAGCCTTTCACCGTTTTTCACCGTCCTCCTCGGGAGAACAGATGATCCGGACGAGTCCCCGATTGGCGAGCTCACGATCGGTGAAGCGATACCAGGGTATGAAAAAATACTGGAACAACCAAAGGTTGACGTGGTCCAAGTGGACCCTGATGATCAGCACTGGCAAGTGCTTTTGGACGAGGATGGAATATTGGGCCCGGACGGACAGGCCATCGAGACTCTGACCGGAACCTCGCATCCGAAGAACAAAAAGCAGCTCACTGCTGTCTTTGATACCGGATTCTCGCTTCCTCAAGTGCCTCCGTCAGTAGCCTCTACACGCTTTCTCGAAAACATCTGACCCGAAGCATGGGTGCGGCAGGACTGTCGCGGAGGCGATATACTCGAGGATACCAGGAGCGCGGTTCAGCTACAATAACGACACTTGGGTTGTTCCTTGCACCGCGGAGGTAAATCTGACTTTCAAGATTGCGGGACAGTCTTATCCTGTGCACCCATTGGATACCACGCTTGATGTTCACCGGTTTGAAGATGCACTCGGTTTGACTGATGTCAATCCTGGAGAGTGTGTTGGATTGGTATGAATACACGACGCCTTTGACGGGATCGCAGTGTGCTTATACGCAACATAGTTCCAGCCGGACACGGACAACAACACGAGCATCGACGTGATCCTAGGCATGGCCTTCTGTACGTCCTGATTCGTTCAGATTGCTATCCTACTCTAACGTGATGGCATTTGTGCTGCTTAGTACGCAACGTCTACCTTCTAGTCAACGAGGGGCATTGGGCCTTTCCAAATTCAACCAACGGCAGCACACCATTCGTCCAGCTACTGTCCACTACCAACAGCACAGCGCACCAGGATTTTGTGAACGTGAGGCTCAACGGGACGGACACCACCGACCAGCAGCACCTCCTTCCCCCCGCAAACGCGTCGTCGACGTCGACGTCTACATACCACACACACAGCGGGGCGGAAACCTACATGATATCTACGTCCTTCGCTTGGACGTGGACACCTGCCGGAACACCGTCGGCCACCACCACCGTGACCAGTGTCCATGCGCACGCTAACTTAGCGGAAGATCTGGCGGCGGGGCCGAGCACACATCGTGCTATCCCGACCTATACGCACGAGGTTGTACCATCATTCCACACCCTAGCGTTGCCGAGCACACATCGTGCTATCCTCCCGACCAATACGGACGCATTCATACCACCATTGCACACCCCAGCGCCACAGAACCCACCGCCGCAGAACAATCAGGAGACCGCGAAAGAAGTCCTCGCCAAAGTGAAGTCTTCAAGCAAGAAGACGATCATTATCTTCGTCGTCATCGTCGTGATGCTCCTGGTGGCCGCTGTCTGCGTCTGGTTGTATCTCCGTCATCGGAACAAAACGCGTAGCGAGGAAGACGGTGCTCCGTCTGGTGGTAGGTCAGAGGATTACCAGAAACTTGACGCGCCAGCACCAGCGGGAGATATGGAGCAGGTGCAGGGATATGGCGGCGAGGAGATGGAGACGGCGCAAGCGCAAAGCTATGGCGGCCCGGAGAAGCTACGGGAAGCTGAAGACTCGGAGTACGAGTATGACGCCCAGGATTATGCACGAGAGGCGGAGGTCGATGCGCGGGCGGGGAATTATGCACGAGAGGCGGAGGATTATGCACGAGAGGCTGAGAGTTCTGCACGAGAGGTGCAGAATTATGCACAATAGGCGGATGCAGAGGCGAAGCAGGATGAGCCCTGCGCTGGGACTCGACAAGAGGGCGCGCTTAGACGTCGGACTTCGATTGGACTCCATGTTGTTTCGCAAACGCATACGTGGCAGTGCGTATGTATCATTTAGTCTTCTGTAATACTTCTGTATATATTTTACAGTACCGACGTCCGACAGTACATGGTGCAATCGGCACGTAGGCCTAGAACCGTCACGGACGATCGTGCCACCGACATCTACCAACTTGCTGATTGCCGACACCTTGCTCTCTCATGGCATCTTGTGCGTGGCAGCCTTGCTGCAAAGGGTCGTTCAACAGCTCGGGGACTAACCAGCCACACTCCGATTCGAAACTGATGGCTGACGACCGACCCCGAGTCGGAACCGCTTGAACGACTCCTTACACAAGCAAACTGTATAGCCTCTTTATCTGAGCTGCAGGCCAGTCAGTGCAAGACCTGCATGTAGCATGGGCGGCACGACTAACAGCTCAAGAAAGAGCGGCCAAGTCGGCTGGCATCTCGAGAGCAGCTTTGTATGTCCCGCTCACTGGCCAGGACTGAGGCTGCCAGTGTTTGCAAGCGCACGCGAAACGCCCTCGCGCAACTGCCGACCAACCCGCTGCCTCGGTGTTTTCGGGTTGCACCGCTTTACGGGCGCATCACACTGTGGCCAGAAAACTCCCACAATCGGCCGCGGTCTGAGGTCAATATCCGCGATTTGTCTATCTCAACATCAGCCCGAGACAAACAGGGTGTCAGCGCCTCGCCATACCAATGCAGTATCACCGACGTCCCCTGCTGAGCACAGCCCTTCCCCCGCCCGGTATAATCCAGTGCGGTTTCATGCCCTTCCGTCTCGGGCTTCAAATTTCTTTTTAGGCCAGGTATCATAGCGGCAACATCACACCTTTCTTCTCTTCCTCTCCTCCCCTCTCTCTCTCCCTCTCTTTCTCTCTCCTCACCCTCAATTTCCCCCGGGCAGCCCACATCCTTCTTTCTCCCGCCTCATGCTGCCTTTCTACACATCTGCCGTCTTTCTTGCCCTGTGCCACGCTGCCATCCCACATGTGGCCGCGGTCAATCTGAATGAACTTGCTACGCCACGGAATCTAGGAGCGTCGAGCATACTCGATGAGGGTGCGTAGTCCTCGTCTCTGTGCATTGCTTCCGTTTGAATCGGATACGATCGCAGGCCACGCGCCGCCGCCTTCAGAGGGTTTCACGGGGGCCGATTCGGCGTTCGGTAAGCACTACTGCGACTCTGTCAGCCAAAAAGCACCTTACTCACTTTTGTTTCAGTGGAAGATCCTACATTGCCCCATGACGAAGAGATATTCCCGGCGCTGGTCGCGAATCCTGGCTTAGAGCGACGTGATGTGCCGCACGCGCGCGCAGATCCCTCTACGCAGACCGTACAAGTGACCGTCACGCATTACCCTGGGACGACCACCGTTTACGGCCCCAAGCCAACTGCTCTCCTGGCCGCTGAGAACCTCAAGGGCGCACCCACTTCCACTGCGACCGTCGTCGTGACCTACACGAACTACAAGGGTACCACAACGTTGTACGGGCCCAACCCCACCGCAACGGCCGCGTCGAAAGTCGCGCTCGGGGACGACCTCGCGGCCGCGCCCTCCACTTCCGCAAAGCCCAGCAAGGTCAAAAAGCTCGTCAGCAAGGTGAAGAAGGCGCTCATCATCGCCGGCGTGGTCATCGCGCTGCTCATCCTTCTCCCGATCCTCGCATGCTGCTTCTGCAAGTTCGGTCTTCCGTGCAAGCGCAAGCGCACGCGTTCGTTGTCCCTCTCTGGAGGTCCTGCGCCGAGTGCATATCGCAAGCTGGACGAGCCGGCGCCGGGAGGGGACATGCAGGAGGTTCACGGATACAACCAAGCCGCGCCGTACCAAAGCTATGTGCCGCCGTACGCGCCGTATAATGAGCCGTATGGGAGTCGTCCGTCGATGAGCGGGTAAGGGGTTTCCTTGCATAATGACTTTGTTTGTCTCGTTACCTGCACAACACACCCTATGGACTATCATTTAGCAGTTAGGGCTACTTACTATACTATTTCCGTCCTTTCATTTAACAGTCTTGAGAGCACTGTATGGCACGCGCAGCTGATCGTGTACACAGCGGGGCGGCGCACGAATGTACTTATGCAGAAACTCAAATGATGATGATTTAAGGGCATGTCTGATTCAAGAATAAACATCTACATAGTGTACTGTGGGTCGCCGCTACTGTTTGGTGATATATATACTAACCTTCTCGTGGTTGACGTTGCAATGAAAAAATTGTCTAACTCTAGTCCAACGACTTCCGACCAAGCAGCTTCGCGATTTCACGATGCGCTGCTAGCCACTCAGGGAACATGATGTCCTTCGCTTCCCCTCGTCGGGTCTCGATCAGGAAGTTCGCGAAGACGATGAGAGCCCCGTAACGGTACCTTGATGGCATGGCCACACGATGAGCTGCCTAGCCTTACAAAGGAATGACAGAACATACAAGTAATTCGCAGCAAGGCTGAACAGTTTGCGGTGCTTCGCGGATCCTTTTTCGCAGGCTTCCACCTTCAGCTTGTTGCTACGAGGGTGGTATTATCAACTGACAGGTCCGAGCGCCGGTGAAGAAAATTGACGCACTCATATATTGCCTTCCTGAGATTCTGAACGTCCTGCATCTGGTCGATTGCACCATCTGCTAGACGCTTCGCTAGCTTTCCATGTGACAGTACGCCGACAAGTTGTAGGATGATCTTGTACTCTCCTGCACAGGATGTGTCAGTGCAGTCCACTTTATAGGTAGCCGTACGACATCACCTTGCAGATACGCTTCCTCCTCCGAAGGACCGTCGATAGAGTCGTAATCTTCCAAAGCAGTCTCCGGCTTGCTGAGTTCTCCGTCTTCGCTCTCCTGCCAGTTCATAGCGGTCGCTATCAAGCACGCCGACACCATGCCGGTCGTGGTTCGCCCGCGGCCCATCTGGCAATTGAAGACAAAGTCACCCGCTTTCTCGTAGCTCGTGGTCACGCGATCTAGTAGTTGCGACAGCGCGCCTGGGAGAGGAGCTTGTTCGTCGGTCTGCAGTGATAAATCAGTCATCCTGCATGGACGTAGGTAGGCGAGAACTCACGATAGCGACGCGTCCGTAGTCGACCTATAGCCGAATATTCGATCCGTTTTAAGTACCGCTCGAAAAAAAGGCCGATCGCCTTACCTTGTAACCTTCCTTGGCCATGAGATTGAAAACATCTCGAGGTGTCATGATATCTGCTTCGGATACTGTCTCCCACAGCGGGACAATCGTGAAAACGTTCGGCCGCTCCTCGACTTCGTCATGTAGTAGGATGCGTCCGTCGCCTGCGCGCACTTCGCGAAGCACATCGCGCTTGAAGTTTTCCTCCATAGCTTCGACGGCGTTCGTCGTGATTCCTGTTGCTCTGCGAATGCTGAGGGAAGGCGCCGATACAGAAAGATGAGAAACTTACTCGACGTTCTCCAGAGGTCGATCAACGAGTCGTAGAACGTGTGGTCGACCAGCGATGTAGATTACAGGTTCCTGAAGGGCGTCATAAGGTGGTTTGCATTACCTGTCAAGGTGACATACCTCTCGCAGCGAGGTCCAAACGACAGTGTTGGTACCTTCAGGCCCTGCATTCACCCTTGACAGCGCTCTCCGGAGACTGCAAACCATCAGAATGATCTCGGCGCAAAAACAGGGAGTCCTAGTCAGAGCTCACCCCTGAACGGTTGGCATTCCACTATACACGAGTTCAACGATTGCTGTCAACCCAAGATCATTCAACGCACCTCCCACAAACCGACTTGTCTGACCCCGAACCCGACGAGCCCGCTGTCGACGTTTTCACAGGAGCACTCTCCAGTATGAGTGGCACCCGTCTGAAGTTCGGCGACCCATCGATCCGCCTGCACAACATCCCAATCAGCCTACACATCGCGAACTCTAGCATCAACGCAGACATACTCCGGAAGCGTCATCTTCTGGAGATTAGAGAAGAAATCACTCTTGAGGATCGTCGACGCGGACAAAATGCTGCCGGAACGGTTGTTGACAATCTCGGTCACTTCGTCGGGTAGGGCGAGCCCGTCGGCTAAGTCGACGCGCACGAGCGGCTTAAGCGCGGCGGCACCTTCGGCGAGGAGCTCTTTCTCGAAAGTCTTGAGAACTGTCCATTCCGGGTCAGGAATTGCTGCGGTAGGGATCTTTCAGCGTACCTGGCATGTTCTTCACAAATTCCTCGAACGTCTGGAATGTCTGCATCGTATCTGGCTCTGTTGATTGCAGGTACGCTTGGAACACAATCAGCTCGAAATACCGACGAAGGTTTTGCAGTCCTGCGCAACCACATCAGCTGAATGTATTTCCACCCGGCACTATGATCTACTCACCTCTCTGCGCGTAAGTCCTCTTCGTACGTTCGTCCGTCGCCTGCTCGGCACGTATGCGCCCTTCCTCAATCGTATCCCGCAGATTGAATACCTCCGCGCACTGGTCTATCGCGTCGTCCACGGCATTCTTGACTGCCGGTCCTTTACGTACGATGCGGAGCAGATCTAGATAGTACCACAACCGGTCAATGTAGAATGGGAGCGAATGCATGAGATGAATCGTACTGTTGATGATCTGATACGACTGCCGCCGGATGGGGTGGTGCTCGGACATGCTACTGTCCATCGACGGGACGGACATCATCGAAAGCGAACGTCCACCGAGCCTAGGCGTGGTCGGCTGCAGCCTGCCTGTCGACAGCCATTGTTCAATCAAAATCAAAATGATCTAAGCATACGATTCATCCTGCGTAAGTCCTGCACACAAGACGTCGAAGTTGGGGAGCACACTCACCGACGTCACCGTGCTCCTCCCTCGCCCGAGCTGGTCATTCACCACAATCGGCGTGTGCGTCATATTCGCCGCAACCGCAATCGAAATCAGCTCGCTGAAGTCCGAGAAGTCCGGCGGGCGCTCAGCAGTAATGGGCACACGGCTGTAGTGCAGGTCGACGTGCTCAAACGCAGCGCTGTGAGCTGACATCACGTCTTTCATAACCGCAACGTCACCCGGGCGGACCTCCTCCCAGACGGGTATGACGGACCCATCGGGGGTTTCGGTGTGCAGAAGCAATCTAGGATGGGTTAAGATCGGGTGAGGTGAGAACAGAGATAGTATGAGAAACATACTTTCCGCCGAAGCTGTGTACTTCGGAAACGACATCGTCCCGCAGACGCTCTTCCACAACCTCCAATCTCGACGCCGATATCCCACCATAATCTGTTCATGGAGTCATTAGCTATACAGCAGCGTAGCCCATATTTCACGCACCCTTCATGTTCCTCAACGAGAATCTTTCCCGCCTTAAACAATACGGCGCTCCATTCACATACACAACCGGCTCCTCCCGCAGTGTGACCCACACGATACGTTCTGCGTCCGGGTGTGCCATCTTGATGCGTCTGACCACCTCGTCAATCGCGGCAACAGTCGGCTGCCCGAGCGCGTAAATCTTCGTGTTGGGAATATTGCGGAAGTTGATCGCGCCGCGGATCTCGACGGCGGTATGTTGGGATTCACGAAGCCATTGATCAGATTTCAGTAAGGTTCTGTGTGCGCAAGTATAGCTCTCAGCGGAATTTATGGATGTACAAATACATACCCCTCACGAAGGATGATACCGCTACGGTTCTGCAAGTCACACTGTTTAGGATCGTTCTGAGTAGAGACGCATATAGCTGACCTTGACGACATAGTCGGAGTACTCGTCTCCCAGAATCTGCCCGCCCGATACCGCAACGTCGTTCTTGTGTCCACGGACCAACGAGCGCTCCGACGAACCCGATTTCGACAGAAGCGACAAGTCATTGACGGGAGTGAAAACGTTGAGACGAGAGCCGTACGCCTTGCGGAGAAACACCACCTGGCTGCGTATTATGAGCAACAAGCTAATTCTACATGCGAAACGCGCTTACTTATAAATTTCCGTCCTCGCCTGGGAATTTTAGATCAATGATCAGCCAAGGGAAGAGGTGAATGCACCTTGAGCCACGAAGAGAACGATTGTGAAAAGTCATGTTGGGTTTCCACGAAGCTCATGAACGCAATGATGAAGAAACTGGCACCCATTAGTCGGCCTCTTTTGAAAACGAGTCAGGTCGAAACGTACTATTTCTCTAGGGCTTTTGCCCCCCTATCAAGTGACACGTCCTTATTTGCCTCATCCAAACTCGACAGTGAATACTCAATTCTATGCAGTAGGATATCTTCACGCAGATTCACGACATGATCGCCTGGCACCATGCACAGAGTCAGCACGCGGCACACCACCCCGCCATGTCAACGCTGGTCATGACGGGTGGACTCACAGGAATCGATGACCTTATCTACGAGCTTCTTCGCCTTGAGCCCGTCATCTAGACACCCGAGCAAGCTCAAGATGACACCGTAGTTACCCATGTGTGCCTTGCGCAGGTTGTCGAGCAGCAGCGGATTAGTGAGGAGGAGCTCGATGACCTGATTGGATGCGCCGCGAGGCAGACCTGCATAACAGATCAATGATTGAGCAGAGCAAACAGGTAACAAGGCACACATTGCTGAAGGATGTGTGTGAGGCGGAGCAAAGAGCGGTTCATATCTTGCTGTGCGGTGACTTGCTCAAGCACCTGCTGTACTTTGGGACCATCCGGAAGCCGGCTTGGAGTCTGCGCGCGGTCAGACGATGTTGACTAATCGGCAGCGAAGAAAACTCACTGGTGCTCTGTCGGGCTTTCCACATAATACATTATTGCACGAACAGTGTTGAAGGCGGTATACAACTTACCGTATTAACCCCGCTGTCAGTCGGCGTCGGAGAGCTTATACCCTTCGGGGCGTACGGATCAGGCATCCCGCGCACCATGAGCTGGCGCCGGCGCAAAAGACAGGCCGCAGTCATCGCAAACGTAGTACGCACAGCACCCATGCCGCATGAGAAGACGAGCGCCGTCCGCAGGGGATCTGTTTGCTTGATTACATGGGAATATGCATCAAGGTAGTTGTCCTAACGAAACGTTCCATGTGAGGACTCGAACGGTTGTAAGGCTGAGATGGTGAATAGGCGTACCTCGATCGGCCGGTCGGGTGAGATGGGTATTCTATGCGGAATGAGATGCAGGAACGAGGGGTACGGGGATAAATGCGCACCGGTGATACTAAAAGCAATTCGCGGCGCATACAGCGTTGCCAAGATGCACGGTAGTAGCAGGGCTTACCTCGACGTGCCATCCCTCGCTTCTGAGATGCTCCCATAGCTCTCGCGATGTCCGCACATTGCCTGAGTCGACTGCGGTCCATGTGGGCAGTATTGCGCCATCTCCATCCTCAACAGCTATCTCGTTATGGGTCAGGAGCAGTCCCCCGAACCTGGAATTGGTAACATGAACGACTCGCCCGAGAAGAGACATGCAGCTTCTTACTTGACTGCCTCTGCTAAGATGTCGCTCTTGAGACGGAGCTCTATACTCTCGAGGTTCTCAGCACGGTCCGATAGTCGCAGAGTCTTCCTCGGCTCTGCAGAGTCACGGAGAACAAACGAGCGCCCCGATATGTACACTGAAACGAGGTCGCCTTAACGTAAGTGGCGGAAGGGCGTCGCAAGAATACATGCAGCACACCGATGGGTTCCTCACGTGTCGAGAACCAGACGACGTGAGTGGGGTTCTGGGTGTTTGGGCGGGCTCTGAGCACGGAAAGAATAGCCCTGAGCCCTTGCGAGCGTGGCTGGGCGACACCGAAAACGTTGAGGTTGCCTTGACGCGGCGCGCGAAAATTAGGTGCGCCATGTACATTCAGGTCCAGGTCCAGGGCACGGCCTGCGCGCTGACTATGAAGCTAGACACAGAACAAGAGTGTGAAACATACCTGAGGGGTAGTAGTCAGTCTTGAGGATAAATCCGCGCGACAGCACGCTTCCGGTGCGTGTCTTGACCACTGACGGGCCGGATCGCTGCAGCGACGGCATCACGTCGATAGAGGATAAGTGCGCAGCGTCTTTCTCTGCGGTAGATGGAAGGGGTTCGCTGGGATGTCTCTGGGATAGCGGCAGAGATGTTGTGGACTTCGGGGCAGTAGGGTACTGCGCGGAGAGTGGATGGCCTTGAGATATGAAGGACGGCGGACCCGACGCCGATCGAGCGCCAGGACCTGCAGACTCGCCGCTGGCAGATGCCTTTTCCATCAAATTGGCAGAGTTTCTGGCAGGCTACGCGTCTGCGAGGAAGGAGACAACTGGGATTGGGCGGAGGGCGCGAGCGGCAAGAGACAAGCGCCCTCGACGCGTGCTTGCGCCTACCTTGTGGCTCGGATATTGCCGGACAGGATCCTCTTGAAGCCTCTTGACCACTGCTACTACCTCCCTTGCACTCCCTCGCACTCCCCATCGGCCTCGAGCAATCTCTTAGACCACCCCTCCCTTTCATACCCAACTCTCATCACAAAGGCTGCACGATCTCACCGTGCACCTAGCTCATCTGTTACCTCCACGCTGTGCCTGTGACGTCGCCATATGCAAGGCAGCTGAACGAACCAGGCGGTATACCCAGGCGGCATACCTCTGATTTCCTGCGCTGAGCCCTGCGGGATAAGCTCAGCGTGACAGCTGCAACTCTACACGATTAATCGCGAGGATGGACGCGTCGAAGCCGCTTTGCTTGGCATATTACTGCTCAGGCCACGGTGTGTGCCTTGGTTCATCGAGAGCTCCTCAAAGTGAACTCTTCTTATAGGGTACGGACATGCAACTCGCGTCTCTGCCTTCGCCAGCCACCTCTTGTCGCTGGAAGACCCACCCATCGTCTACATAATATCCTCTGCACCAAAGCAATGCTTTGCTACGAGTTTGTCCCTTGGAGCCCGTTACCGCTATGCCGATATAGACCCTGTCATCACGCAGCCTCTCGCGTGCGTTTGCTTCACCTTCCTGCCGTGCATTCACCGATCCAGATTTGTAGGTACCGCGTAGACCGCCAGAAGAGCGTGGATGTTCTTGAAAAATTCCTCATGACGAAGGACGTCAAGATCATGCATGAAGTCAAATGGTTGACCGAATCAGGTGTCGACTGTGTATTGAGTGACGCGGCGTTCCTCGCATTGTAAGTGTCTGTACAATATCGACATGCGCCCGACAAACACGTCTCGTCCAGTCTCGCCGCCGACAAAGCACAACTTCCCTCCATCCTCGTCACGAATTTCACTTTCGACTCCATCTACAGCCTTCTCTCCGCGACCTTCGTCGACCAATCCCGCTCCTCCTCATCGACACTCTTCCAAAGTCCCCACCTCCTCCCGCAGCCTGACCCCGACATTCCCATCCCAGAAGAAACTATGCTGCCACTAGTGCAGCAGATATTTGACGGTTACCGCCATGCAGACCTCCTCCTGCGCCTGCCGGGCGCGATTCCCATCCCTTCCTTCTTTATTGAGCCAGCCCTTCCCGCACCACAGTGGATTGACCCCGACGCACGCGCATTCAAACCCGCCGTCGCCGCGCACCTCATTCAGAGCCCCGTGTCCTCACCCGTGCACCCATCACTGTCATTCTCCTCACCCTCATTCTCGCGGTCTGCCCTCCCGCAGGAGAAGCCGCTCCCGCGCACCGCTGTGGCCGCCCCGATGCTCGTGCGCATCCCTAGCGATGACGTCTACACGGACGCCGGACGAGCGCGTGTGCTCGCGTCCATCGGCGTTCCACGGTACCTGCACGATCCGCAGACGACGAAGATCCTCATTGTGTCCTTCGGCGGACAAATTTTCCACAAACCGAGCCGCAGCGGGAGCCGCACACCGTCACGCCCCGCAAGCCCTGGGCGCGGGACACCCTCGCCTAGAGTGCGCGCACATAAGCACAGCGGCGACTTCTCCGGCGACCTCACTGAGTCGCTGCACGAACTGATGACTACTGCGCCCTTGTCTCCCGCAACCCCCGCACACAAGCCGCCTCCGCCGATCTTCACCTCTTCGCTAATTCGCATCCCAGGAGCCCCCGCGCCTGCGGCTATGCCTTCACCGACGGTACAGCATGGGAGCTTCCCAGCCTTCCAATCGAGCGGATCAATACCGATCGTCAACACGATCCCGCCGACTCCGAACGTGACGGAGGTCAATGGTTTCGTGGATGTGGACGGGGCAGAGGCGGAGGACGGCGACGACCCAGTCTTGATGCTGCCGGACGCTTCCTGGATCGCGATTGTGTGCGGGGTGGCGGACTCGAAGGAGTGGCGGCCGAAGAGACATACCCCAGGCGCGGAGAATGGGTTGGATGGGAGCAAAGAGAATGGGGCCCAGGGGAACGGGGGGAAGGATACGGGGGAGGAGGATGGTTTGCCGGAGGGGTTCTACATCGCGCCGAAGGACGTGTACATGCCTGATCTAATGGCAGTTGGAGACGTCCTCTTGGGCAAACTTGTGTGTATCATTTCCTCGTCTTCAGAATGAAATCACTAATGGTGCACATAGGGCTACGGCACAGTCTCCGAGTGCGTGGACTCATGCACGCCCTTCGTCTACGGTTCGTTTCTTTTCTGCGCGCCCCGAATGTGAAGTCACTCACTCATTGCATAAATCAGTATCCCGCCCGCTGTTTGTCGAGGAGCACGGCTTGCGACTGTACCTCACGCGCGAAGGCGCGGGTGTTGAGATGGTGCGGGAGCAATACGAGGCTGGTGACTGGGCGGGACCTGTCGCGGAGGCGTGGCTTCTCGGCGAGCGGCGCAAGCTTGAGAGAAGGAGGGGCATGCATGCCGTAGATCGGCGGGTTGAGGGCGGACATATGGCTGCTTTTGTGGTGGATTGGGTGAGGCGGTGGCAGCGTGGAATGGGCAAGGGAACAGGTGAGGTAATAGAGGCGAAGGGAGTTGATTCGAGTCAGACCAAGAGGTGAGAGAATTTGCGATGAAGATGGCCATGGACCGGACTTTGACTGTTACTACTGCCACATTCAATGAGAGTGGCTGTACTTTACCATACGCTAAGATAGTAGTCGTACGTCGATTATATTATACGATATCTGGAATATTTTGTGTGTACACGTCTTGCCGAAGGTGGTCCGACTTCCCCGATGGACCGTGATCGCTTCACGTTCTTGAGCCAAACTCGTCTCCGTTGCCGCTCTTGCGCGGGAGTCGTTCCGTAGAAGTTGTACTGATACCTGCCTGCCTCGTCACTCGCTATGGAGGATGGTCGCTAGTCGCTAGTCACCAGTCTAATCAGACCAACTGACGTTGCTGCTGTATTGCATTCATCCTGACTTCTGCACCGTGCTAGTCGGTAAAATAGAGGCGACCGTTCCTTTCAGCCGTTGACATGAGTCGCCTGTGCATTCTGAGGTAAGTGTGCCCTCCGGTTTGTGTGCGCTTACTACTGGCTTCAACGAAAACCAGAGACTGCTGTCGGTTTATAGGGCTCCTCCAAATATTTGACTTCGTCATCGGAAAGTTGAACATGAATAGCGTCTAAAGGGAATCGGGCGACATCAACGGTGGGCGAATATAAAGGGAAACGACGGTCCTCACCAATGAGCTCATTGAGATTCTGCACACTTGTTGTACCCACGATGGGCGCACTTACACCTGCATATATCCTTGAGAGACCGAAGGAGGCGCCTTGTAAAACCTGCAGTCATACCGTCATTCGACAATACCCAAGCAAGCGCCACCTGTGCCATCGTGGCGCCTTTCTTCTGTGCGATCTCCTCGACCCTAATGGCAAAGGTTCAGTAAACAGGATTTTATATGGACCGATGGACGAACCGGCTGTTAACTTCCTTGATTGCGGGGGTTTCGAGCAAGACAGCAAGCGATCTGCTCGTGTATCAGAAGAAAAGCCTCCGGCGGGGGGCAATGTAACTTACGGGTCAGAGGTGGCCCTTTTCGTGCTCTGCTCAGAGAGCGGGCGCGTTATGAGGCCACGTGCGAGCGGCGACCACGGGATGGAGCCGACGCCAAAGTGCTAGGGACAATGCTCAGTGTTCAAGCCCTCACAAGTTATCAAAGGCTACATACCTTGAGCGTCGGGAACATCTCACGCTCTTCTTCGCGGTAGATCAGGTTATATTGGTTCTGCATAGAGATGAACGGTGACAAGTTATTTGCGATTGCGTAGTCTGTGCACGGATAGGGAAGTAAGGAGAGGGAAATGAGATGGTAATGCATAACTGACTTTGCATCGCGTGGAACTGCCAGGCCCAGCACGAGCTCATGCCAATGTATCGGGCGTACCCCGCTTGCACAACGTCATGAAGCGCGTGCATCTACACAATCCGTGAGTCGGGTCGATACCGAGTCTATAAAGGATATAAATCTACCGTTTCTTCGATAGGGGTTTCGTAGTCGAAGCGATGGCCTGTATATACCAGCATGGGTAAGGTTAAGGAAAATGGAAGGAAAGCATACATTGAAGCACATCAACGTATTCTAGCTGCAGGCGTTCCAAACTCTGCTTGATAGAGTCAAAAATGTGCTGCAAAAGGCGTGTTTTCAGTATCATATATCAAAACTAAATTATCGCCGAACCTTCCGACTCAGGCCGTGCTGATTCACATAGCCAGCGGTGTCGTATTCACTTTGCCTAAGTACCATGTTCGACCCATCGTGGGCGACGGCATGGTACACCTTCGTCATAACCACGATTTCGTCGCGTGGTAACTTGAGCTGCTTGATCGCTTTCCCAAGAATACGCTCCGATGCCCCATTGGAATACACCTTACAAAAACCATCAGCCCCACAATAAGACCCAAGGGTACATCCCACGTACATTAGCCGTGTCGAATGTCTGAATGCCTGCGTCGTAGCTTGATCGATTATCGCGTGAGTGGAGAATTACTTACACTGGGGACGGGCTAACTTACGCGGCCTTGACATGCTTTATGCCCTCTTCCTCATTCAATACCCAGTTCAGCCAGCTGGTCTCGCCATACGACATCATCCCCAGGATGATCCTAGATATTTTCAGCCCCGAGTTCCCTAGACGAACTGGAAGATAACGCCTGAATAGGGATATCAAGCGTAAATGACGCAAGCGACGTACCGTAGGGCATTTTCTTCATGATGGCAGCAGACATTGTCCCTGAGGCCAGAGGATCTCTTCTGCAAACTTCCGGGCTATAAGAGTAGCGTCAGGATACACGCCGTGCGACCCACTTGCGTCCGTGCTGAGCGAGGTATCCACTTGCGTCCGTTCGTAACGTTGCTCATCGTCAGCACAAGTGCTGCTGTCCGACTCGGAGATTGTGCAGTGACTCAGGTTACTCAAGGTGTCGCGTGTCGGTGAAAATGGATTGGCATCGGAACAGTGGTTGTGCCCCGAGAAAAATTGGCTGGATCAAATAGTCGTAGTCCTCCCAAACGTCACAAAGCTTGAACGCATGAGGTTGGATGGGCAGATGGTAGAGGGCCGCCGGGGTACTCACAGCATCGGTACCGCCAACATTCGACGATCTGATAGCGGCGGGCGGCGTGCTAGGTGAGTGCGGAGCGCTTGCAAGGTACACGCACTCCTGCCCCAAGCGGTTCGTAGCGTCCAACGGTGACGGCAATCCGGCAATCCACACGATTCTGTGTGCAGCGGTGACGAATCGAAGGCCACTGTGCGCTTCTTGCCAGTGAGCGGCTTGCGTTTGTGTTGTGTTGGCCAACTGGGTCAGGGAGGAATATCAAGGGGAGACCGATCGCGACCTACGTAACCGTGTACTGACTAGCGCTAGAGCTGGAGCACCGCATATATGCATGACGTCGGCTACTGCATATGCATGGTCGAGCTATAATATAGCCAAGTAACATATTTTAGGACCGGGTAGATGTTACACTCGCACTACATCTCGTGTCTGTGCATGCCTTCTGCAGATGGTCCTTTCGGTTGCCTTCGAACAACGGGGTCACTCGGACAGCGCGGGTCAGGAATATTTCCCAACTAGGCGAGCCACGGCCACTCCAATATACAGCGCCTCTGCTCCTACCACTCTCCACTAAATCCACGCTCTGACGAACTTACGACCTCTCACGATTGCTTTCTATCTATCTTTCACTTACCATGAACATGCGCATCGCAGCGCACACATTCTGGATCTGCGCACTCTTTCAACATGCATCAGCATATACATCTCCCTCCAGGTGCGTGCTGAGTTCGACTCTGCCTTGGCCAGGTTCTGATTCCACACACCGGGAGCAGATGGGGCCAAGCCACAGCACTACTGAATGATGCCCTTTTCGTGTACGGAGGCAAAACTGACCCGTACAACGAGTTCCAATATTCATCTGCTCCGTGGACCAACGACCTCCTCTACCTCCCTCTCGGATCTGCGTTCGACCCTACGGAACCCCCATGGCAGTACGTGGGCGGCGCACAGAACAGCTCGAGCCTCAGTCAGGGCCCCACACTGGCCTGGCACTCCCTCTCCATCTTCAATACATCGTACGCCCTCGTCTTCGGTGGTAACACCGGCCCCAACTCGGACACCACACTTATGGACCGCAACGACTCGGCGATCCTGCTTGACGTCTTCAACCGAGTTGCGCCGACCATCGTGTCAGAGGTCGACGGCTGGGCCGGCGAACCGCAGCGGCGCATCCGGCACTCTGCCTCGTCCGCACAAGGCCGCATTTGGGTGGTGGGCGGCGAGCGCGCTGACGGCTCGACGAACGGCTTCTCCGATCACTTTGTCTTCGACCCCAATGGACCCTCGTTCACCCTTCTACCCACGACAGGCGCACCGCCTGACATCTTTGGACATGCGTCAGTTGTGTTGTTTGACGGTCGGCTCCTGGTGTTCGGCGGGTTCTCACAGTCGCAAGGGGAGCTCATCACGTTCGACACGATATGGGCGCTTGACACGACGAGCGGGACCCTCGAATGGGTGCTCATCGAGGTCGACACATCGAATTTGCCACCGGGTCGCCTCTCATTCGCTGTTGTCGTATTGTCGGACGGTCGCGTTCTCATCCACGGCGGAACAGATCCAGGATTCGACACCAGCTATAGCGACGGCTGGATCCTTGACACCTCGCGCAACCCAATGACTTGGACCTCTATTCCCGCACTATCCCAACTCGGTACCCGCCGCGACCACTTTGCTGTATGCGTTGGCGACCAAGTAATATTCGGGTTCGGTACGTGATAGCGCGCAATTAAGCTTTCTGGAGCTGACGGCTCGATATCAATCAGGCTACAGCACCAACGGCCCCGCAGACGCCGAATTACACATCTACGACGTCTCGTCATCCTCGTGGTCGCCCACGTACACGCCAATGACCGCCCTCCCTGCGCACTCGACCCTCCCGCCTTCGCAGCCCCAAACGAGCGTCCCGGCGAACCCGACAGGAAGCTCGCAGCCGTCGGGCATGCCGGGCTCCGGCAGCGCAACAGCGACCGGGTCAAACGGCCAACCTACGCCGTCATCGGGCCCAGGCTCTGGGGGCGGCGGTAACGGGGGGACCGGCGGGAACGGGGGAAGCGGCGGGAACGGGGGGAGCGGCGGAAACGGCGGTAATGGGAACGGCAGTGGCAATGGTAGCGGGAACGGCGGCAGCGGCGGCGGCAACGGCAGCGGGGACGGCAGCGCGAGCCACAAGACCACCGCTATTGCCATCGGCTCGGTGTTCGGTGTGATGGGGCTCGTCGCGGGCAGCGGGCTTGCGGCATGGTACCTTCATCGCCGGCACATCAACGCTGCCAACACGGCATTCAGCCCGCTCGATGGAGATGACGACGAAGAGGGCGGCCCGCACCGCCAAATAACCGCGATCCCCATGCCGAGCGAGAAGGGCCCCTCGATTCTCGCCGGCCCGCTGAGCGTCCTCGGTGCAGTCGGCCTCACGCGCTCGCGCCCCGTGCAGAAGCAGCGGCGCGACATCCTGGCAGACGAGGACCGGAGCATCGACTGGGGCCCCGTGCGGCGCGAGGGCAGTGGCGGGAGCTCGTCGCGCGGGAGTGGGCGTTCTTCGCGCGCACGGTCGCTCGCGGAGATGGTCACGGGCAGCTGGGCCTCGCTGCGCGCACTCGGCAGTGGGCGGCGCCCCAGACGGGAGGCGACGCAGTCGAGTGTGGACTGGGAGAAGTTTGGGGGCGACATGTTCTCGGACGAGGTCGCGCTCATGGCGGAGGGCCTCGCGCACGACGCGCTGCCGGAGCGCCCGCGCGGCGGCCAAGCGTCGTCGTCGGGGCACGCGGGCTATAACGATCCTTTCGCGGACCCGGCGACGACAGAGGTGCTGCACGATTACGGGTCCGACAGCGAGCTCCACCTGGGCGCGTCCGTGCGCTTGCCCCCGCCCGCGATCCGCACCGCGGTCCCGCCGACAGGCGACTTCGTGCCCATGTCGCCCCTCATCGAGCAGGCGTCGCGCAACAGCCTCAGCAACTCGTCGTCCTCGCACTCTCATCCGAATTCGCAGGTGTCCGCCGGGACCGCGCACAACTCCGCATCCTCCCTCGACGCGCCGTCCTCGCTCACGGGCCCGCGGTCGCCGCGCCCGTCGTCCATCCTCGACGCGCCGAACCCCGCGCCGAGCCAGCCGGTGCGCCGCAGCAACTCGTGGTGGGCGCGCTTCGCCAAGACGCCTCTGCTCGACCGGCAGGGCGCGTCGGGCTCGTCTGGCGCCGGTGGGAGCGGGTCTGGTTTCTTGGACATCAGAGACCCGAACCCGCCGCCGCGGCTGCTCACGATCGAGGAGTCGACGAGCTCTGGCGTGCCTGAGGTGCTGGAGCAGCGGCCACGGACGCGAGACGCGAGCCGGCCGCCCATCGTGCGCGCAGGCTCGTCTAGCCTGTACATGGGCCTCGAGCACGGGCGGTCCGCGTCGTCGCTGCAGACGACCAATACGGACGTACTGGAGCGCACGGCGGGCGGGATGGACGTCGTGCAGCACCAGCGCGACGCGACGTACGACTCGCAGTCGACCAGCGCGGACATCCCGCCGCCGAGCTCGCTCGGCCACTACCCGCGGCGCCCGCTCATGGTGCGCGGCGAGCTCTCGCACGTGTCGACCGCGTCGCACGTCTCGCGCGCGGAGAGCAGCACCACGGCCGACTCGCCGCGCGAGCTCTCGCCGCTCGCGACACCGACGCACGAGCTGCTGACCGACCCGACGTCGCACGAGCTACCGCCCTTCCCGCCCTACGCGTTCCCGCCCTCTGCGTTCTCGCCGCCCGCCTCGCCCGCCCGCCTCCCGTCGCACGAGCTCGCGCCGCTGCTGCCCGCGGGCCCGCGCGAGCCCGGCTCCCCCGTCGCGCAGCGCGTGCGCGCGTACGAGCGGCGCATGTCGCGCGACGCGGAGGCGCCGCCGCCGCCGACGAACACGCGGCGGCGGGAGGAGCGCACGGGCGTGCGCTACGGGCTCGTGCCGCGCGCGTCGATGTTTGTCGCGAACCCGGACGACAGCAAGCCCTAGCGCGTGTGTCGATAGACTTGGACGGATAGATTGGTTTGGGATGGATACCCTAGTGAGCTTGGTTAATTGCGCGGACTGTTTTCCCTATTCCTCATCGTTGCGATAACCCCTGCACATGCTGTCAGCGACAGTGCTTGATACGACATCTACGACAGCTACGACATTTATCTTCTCCATATTTCATCCAGACACGACTTTCTCCTATTCTGCGGTCGCCAGTAGTGTATACGCCCCTCCGATGTAGCCCCGCCTGTACTCAGCACCTGTCTCGCCGGCGGTGCAGACATGTACATACTGTATGCAGCTCGCGGGACCCCCGAAGAACGACAGTTTCATGTGTATCAGATGTCGCGGCCGGGATGATGCGATGGTGTCCTGGCACGAATGCCCCGCGCACGCACCGTCGCACCGGGCGCACATGCCCTTATTGGTGTGGCCAGGGGAGCGGGGTGGCCCGGCGCCTCGTGGCCCGGCGCTTTCGAGATGCGGTGCGCGCGCGCTTGGCCTCGAGAACATCACATCATTACGGGCAGAATGGAATGCGCCCGTGCTATCCTAGGGGCGGCGCGGGAACGGGCGTATGTGGCTAGGCACGCAGCGCAGGGGATGCTACAGGTGTAGGCCGATGCAAGGCGGTGCGTCTGTCACGCACACCGTTCATACTACGCCCATCTCGCGGTGACACTAGCCTGCACTACAGCAGGTAGTCTCCGGTATGAATTGGCACATATCTCACGTGCCCAAGGACGCGCCATATGCACCTCGTCTCGCCCCCGGGAAGCTGCGGCCGTGACTGCATGGCTGATTCGCCGGGGGCTTCCTGAGACCAGGAGCGCAGTCGATAAGCCCACGCCGCCCGGAGCTTGCGATGTGCGCAGGCAGCCCTCGCACGTCCGACGCTGCTGCAGGCGTGCACGGCGCCTGCGCGCCCTTCGCTGATTCCGCGCGAATTCCGGGCGCCTGGAACCTCGTACTGAGAAGTACGATGCGAAGGGGTTACAGGAGTGTCATTGGCGGTGCGGGTCGAGCAGGTGCTGAGGGAGGGAAGCACGCAGCAACGTGGTTGCCCTGAGGAGATATGGGAGTGCCCAGGGCGTGAGCGGGTCATGAGCTGGGTCATATCGATAGGTCATAAGCTAGGTCATCGGCTGGGAGGGCATAGAGTAAGCTGAAGTAGGTGAAACTGATGGAGGACAAAGCAAGCTGGAGAGGGGCGTCGCGAGGCAGCGTGGCGTGTGCCGGGGCGGCGAAGAAGAAGCGACACCCGCCGCCCCATTCTCAAGTCGCCGGAGAAGCCCCGTGCGGCCCCCGGGGACCACCGCGGTTATGGGCGCCTCGGATCGTCGGCTCTTGGCCGCTCGGCATCGCCATGCATTCGCATTCGCGTCTGGCCCGTGCGTTGCCTCCTCCGCCGCGGTGGCGGACATTGCGCCAGTCGGCCATGCCATGCGCCACGTAATCGCAGACGTCGACGCTGGAATCGAAGGCAGCCAGGCCGATCCCTGTGCGCCAGAAGCCCCCGCCTCCGATAGCCTCGCCGCCCCGCCCACCAGGGCACCCCCTTGCCCTCCAACCCCACCCCACCCGTTCATTTCGCACAGTCACGTTCATTTCGATATTCGTCGTACACGCGGAGCCGAACTGCCTAATCCACTCGCTCGCCCGCCTTGGCCTACGCCGCCTCGATCGCGGCGATGTGCGCCTTGCTCTCCTCCGTGCCAGACTCGCCGAGGACCTGCGCGCGCGTCAGCCAGCGAACGCAATGCAATTGCGGGATCGACGCGCCGGGCGACCGGGCGGGGAAGGGGGATCGGCGGAAGAGACGCGGAGGGGTGGGACGTGATGGAAGGCGGAGGCAGGCGCGGGGGGTAGCGCGAAGGACGCACCTTGAGCAGCTTCTCGACGTACTTGGCGTACGCGTCCTCCTTCGACGTGCCCTTGACGCCGCTCCACGCGTCCCTGGCCCGCCAGCTCCTGTCAGCGCAGCACACACCCGGGGCGCAGGACGACGCACCACTTGGCCTTGCCGACAAAGTCGAGCATGCCGGGGCGCGCGGTGTTCACGTCGCCTATCGTCGCTGATCTCGGCGTGCGCGTCAGCGGCCAGTTAAGCATTCGTCAGATTTACATTGCGACGCGCAGTGCGCAGTGCATATCTACGGCATGTGGCCGGCGCCGCGGTCGCAAGAAGCGCGCTCACCCTGTTTGTAGTACGAGTAGAACTGAAAGCCGAAAGGGGTCAGTCGGTGCGCGCGATAGCGGCGCGGGCGGCGACGCACGTAGAGCTGGTCGTCCTGGGTGGGCTTGATGGGCCCGTCCTTGGGGAGTTCCTGGACGATCTTGACGGCGAGTTCGAACTTTTCTTTGGACATGGTGGTAGGAGGCGAGAGACGAGAGACGATCAACGAGATCGATTGGGCGGATTGGCGCACGGGACAGGGCGGGGGTCACGTCATCCTCCCCGCAGCGCTAACGCCGATGCCGATGGGCAGTCCCAGTCCCCGTCGTCCCCAGACCGAAGGCCCCCGAAACCTGGCGTGACATCTACGTAGTGGCCACTGTAAGGCATGATGCCAGCCGATACGCAGCTACGGTGCTCTTGTACCTGCGGGTCGCGCACCCACGCCGTCATGATCTGTGATCGCGCAGGCGTCTAGCGAGTGCATCGTCGGTCGCTGTGCACCCAGGTGCCGGCGGCGCCCATAAGCCCCGATCAAGGCGTCCCCTGCATGGCCCCAACCGTCGACGAGCTAAATTCTGATCCTGGCGTCCCCATCACCGCTGCCGGCAAGTTCCAGGCTGCATCATGTGGCACTGCTTGACTCAGACACTGCGCGGACCCGGTGGACCGTGCTCGTGCCTCGGCCCTCAGGCCACCAGCGCAGCAATTGATCATCACCCCGCTGCTTCTGCTTCTGCGCAGCATCAAAGCCAAAACCGCAGCGTGCAGCCACTGCGATATGCCCTTCCCGGGCCTCTTCTTCCCATCTGCATCCCGCCCCGCGTTCCCACCGGCGTCTGTCTGGGTCCCCACCCCGGGGCGCGTCGGCGCGGGCGGGCGGCCGGACGCGCCTGAGTCAGCGCATATCCATGCGTCGTGGGCGGCGGGGCAGGTGGTCGTCCACGGCGGGCGAGGGGCGGGAGGGGGCGGGAGGGCGGAGGGGACCACGCCCCCGGGCTGCGCGTGCCGACGATCGGCGAGCTCGGCCGTCGCGTCGCTGACTGTGGGCGGGCGCCCATCTCGCTATAATCGATCGCACCGTCGCGCCGTCCCCCCGCCGCGCGCCTGCCCCGCGTCGCCTCTGCGCGTAGTATTGTATGCAGCCTCTTGTCCTGTCGCGCGCGTCGTGCGTGTTTTCCTGTCGAATTTCTGGCCAGCCCGCATGTCCGCACCACCGCAGCGGGGTGGTGGTATATGATGGGGTGATGGCTTCTGCGTCTTCTTGTTCCAATTACACGCTGTGGCCCCCTGACAGAGCCCCATGCGCGGTGCTCGCCCCCACCTCGAACCCACCCGTGATGCTCTCGGTGCCACTTATCCATCCGGACGCAGTAACGCGTTCGACCGGGCCCTCTGCGCAGAAGCAGGCTCGCGCCTATCGCCGGCGCCCTTGCCACCCGGCGCCCGCCCGCACCCCGCGATCCGCCCGCCCGCCCGATGAGATGAGCGCGCGCTCGATTAAGCTTTCCTGCGTGCTCGCTCTGGGCTGCCTGCTCGCTCTGGGCAGCCTGCTTCGAGCGCCCGCGCACGCTCCGGCGCGTCTGCGCGAGCCCAGCGTATGTCCGCGCCCCGGTCGCGCCGCCACCCCGTCGTGCATGGTATCACGCATATCCGGAGCCCCTTTGCCTGCGCGCAGGCAGCGTGTCGGTTATATCCCCGACGGCGGGTGCGCGCTTCGTCCGACGGGTGGCGTGCGTGCGGCCGCGTGACGACGTCTGTTCGCCCTTCTGTGCGATTCGCGCGTGCGCACGCTGCACTGGGCGAAGGGCCGCGTCGCCCCATTCCGAGTTCCGGCATCCGTGGACCCCAGCGACGCTGCCATTACGGCGACCCCGTATAAGTGGTCGTGACTTACGCGACGTGCGCGGCGTCTTCAATGCGCGATCACGACATGTCCGCTTCTCGCTCGCTCGTCTGGGCTGGGGCAGTGAACGAGCTTCGCGCCCGCGCGATCGGTGCCCGATACCCCGTCTGCGCGGCTTGTCCCCGCCCTCCCGCCGCAGGCCTTATTGTCCTGCCACGCACGGGCACTCATTTGTTGCGATCTCGTGCAGGCTACGAAAGCGGCGGATATTGCCCGCCCTGGTGGGTGTGTATTCAATACACTCCAAATTCGCCGGTGGCCTACACCCACGCCACCGCTTCTGGGCGACATACGTTCCGTGCATCCCCAGCTAAAGCCCCCGTCGCGACCGCCGCGTATATTAAACTCAAAGAGACATTATTGATCATGCCCGGCTATATGCCCCCCATTCAACGCGTGCGTGCATGCCATCTGCTTCATAATAACAAGGGGGGGTACTTATCCGGGGTGCGTATTATGTGCGCGGGACAAGGGTCGTCGCGAGGGCGCAAGGGGCGGAGACAAGGGGACGGTGATGGCGATGGTGCGGCGGCGCCTCGATTGGGGCGCCGCGGTGGGGGAGCGTGGATGGGAGAAGCGGGCGTCCCACACGGGCGCTGCCCCCCGCGGCCCCGCTGCCTGGCGGCGGGCGGCGGGCCAGGCCAGGGCGGGAGGCCCGTCGCGCGTCGTCGTCGTGCGGGGCGCGCGTGCAGCAAGTACTTACATATGTCAGACAGCAGGCTGGGAACCCCCGCGGTTATGTCCTCAATTGTGTGCGTGTGCGGCCGGGTAGGGCAGCGGCCGACGACGTGACGACCCTCGAACCTTCTGTCCTCGCGCCACGCACCGCTGGCGTACATGGAACGTCCGCGCAGAACACGCACTTATACCCTCGCGTCGCCCGCCTGCCCCCTTCCGCGCACGTCCCGGGCGCACGTCCATCAGACGCAGATGCTGCTAGTGCACCCGCCGCTACCGCTCGCGCTGCACGATTGAACTTCTCGAGGGCGACGCAGACGACTCCGAGTCGGAGGGGGCTGGTCACGCGGTGACACGCGTCACGGTGGCGCGCCGCGTGGTGTCACGCGCGCCTGCTCCGTCAGCACGGGCCCGCCGCCGCGACGTTGCGCCCGCCAACTCTGTCTGCCATCGACGACACGCACGCCCGCGCCCGCCCGCCCCCCAGCACACCCCCGCCCCGCCCACGCAGCGCAGGTGACGACATCGGACTGGACTGAGCAAAGCGACTGGGATTGCCATCTGGATCGGGATCGGCATTGGATTACACTACACTACACTGGACGAGAACATGAGCAGCCCGCGCCCGCCGTCGGTCGCCCCGCCCACCCCGCAGGAGGTGCACCGCAAGCTGTCCATCCACGGCGCCGTCAAGCCAAAGGTGCGCCCGCCCCGCCCCCGCCCCGTCGCTGACCTGACCTGACCCAACCTTACCGCCGCCCTCGCGCCGCACTCCCACCCCCAGATATCCGCCAGCGGGACCGAGAGCGACTCGGACTCGCACTCGCTGTTCGCGGCGGACACCGCGCACGCGCCGTATGTGCACCCCGCGACGCCGCACGTGCACGCGCCGGAGGCGGCGTCGGCGCTGAGCGCGATCGCGGAGCAGCGCTCGCACGGCGAGGGCGAGGAGAGCGAGGACGAGTACGAGCACGAGGCGGAGCACGAGCACGAGCACGAGGCGGAGCGCGCGCAGGGCGCCGCGGGCAAGGACGGCGCCGCGAAGGGCCTGAGCGACATCAAGGCGGGGTACCTCTGGAAGAAGGGCGAGCGGCGGAAGGTGCGTCCCCCGCGCGGCGGGCTGTCGAGTAGTGCTGGCGCTGACGGGCGCGCAGACGTGGAAGCGGCGGTGGTTCGTGCTGCGGCCGGGGCACCTCGCGTACTACAAGACGAGCGCGGAGTACCAGCTGCACCGGCTGCTCGACCTCGGCGACGTGCACACCTGCACGGCGGTCGCGCTGAAGAAGCACACGCACGCGTTCGGCGTCGTGTGCGCGGCGCGCACGTTCTACCTGCAGGCGGAGAGCGCGGACGCGGTGCGCGCGTGGGTGCGCGCGATCAAGGACGCGAAGGCCGCGATGGCGAGCAGCAGCAGCAGCGTGCGCGCGGGCGCGGGCGCGGGCACGAGCCCGATCCCGATCCCCGCGAGCGTGTCGCGGCGCGAGGCGGCGGCGAGCGCGAGCGCGAGCGCGAGCTGGGGCGTGACGCCGTCGCCGCCGGCGCACGCGTTCCACGGGCACGGGGTGACGTCGTCCGAGTCGGAGGACGCGCTGCCGCCGACGCCGCGGCTGGGGCCGTCCGCGTCGACGTCCGCGGCGGGGGGCGTGGGGGCGAGCCCCGGGGGCGCGGGGAAGGTGGTGGTGTCGGGGTACATCATGAAGCTGGGGAAGCGGCGGAACTGGCGCAAACGGTGGTTCGTGCTGAACGGGGAGAAGCTGATGTACTCGGGGTCGCACATGGTGGGGCGCGCAGAGATTATGATTTCTATTCTATGTACTGACATGGTGCGGGGCAGGACACGAAGGCGCACCGGGAGATCGCGCTGTCGCAGATCCTGGACGCGTTCGAGTACGAGCTGGGGGCGAAGGGAGGGGGGGCGGGGGCGGTGTCGCCGCCGGGGACGGAGGGGGAGGAGGCGGGGACGCACACGTTCAAGATTGTGACGACGAAGCGGACGCTGGTGCTGTGTGCGCCGAGCGAGGAGGAGGAGATCCGGTGGCTGAGCGCGGTGCGGGCGCTGCTGGCGCGGCGGGGGGCGGCGGCGGCGGGGGCGGGGGCGGGGGCGGGCGGGGCGGGGGGCGGGGCGTTGGACGAGCGTGTGTGAGTAGCGTGTGGTGTATAGAAGATTGCGACAAGCGCGGAAGATGAGCGAGGGCAGATGATGCATCGCCACATCGGGCGGTGCCCCGGCGAGGATGAGTGGGGCCTTGTAGGACCCCCGCAAGGCGCCCAGACCCCCGCCCGGCACCGCGGCGGATCGTGCCTCCGATCTCAGCGGCTAGCCCCAAATGCTACATGGCCTTTTGCCCCCGCGACGCTCGCCCGCGACGCTCTCGCTGCGTCGTCCCCGTGCGCCCACGCCGGCCAGCGGGCATCTGCGCCGCGCATATCCCCCAGTGAGCGTCCAGGCCGCGCCGGACAGCCCGCGTCGCCAGGGGACCGCCCGCCAGCGTGATGCATGCGTGACACGGAACCCATTCCGCCCTCCGAACGGCGGGCTGTCCGGGGTCCCCACACGTAAACCGTCCCTTCGCCGTTTATAACCTGCGTCCTCCCCGTCCCTTCCCTCCGTCGTCGCGCCGCACCCCAGCCCCCACACACCCAGCCCCCGCCCCCGCCCCCGCCCCCGCCCTCGTCCCCGTCATGCACGACCTCGCCGCGTCCCCCAGGAGAGCCCTCGCCGCGCCCCCCAAGTCCCACCCAAAGAAGATCGGAGCGCCCAAGGCCAAAGGCGCCGTCCGCGCAAAGTCGGGCTGCTACACCTGTCGCATCCGCCGCAAGGTATTTGTCATCTCTGCGTCCCCACCGCTCCCCGGCCCTGCTCACTCTCTCCCCGCCCACGCCCACAGAAATGCGACGAGCAGCCCAACGACGAGGGCCGCTGCCAGACATGCTGTCGTCTTCGCCTCCAGTGCCTCGGCTTCGGCCAGAAACGCCCAGACTGGCTCAAGGTACGCAGCCCCCCGCCCGTCGTGCCCTGCTGCTATGGCTGACCCCCTCGCAAGCAGAACAACAACGTCACCGTCTTCCGCGAGAAGATCAAGGACTTCCTCGCCGCCCAGGGCATGATCAAGGGCCACTCGGGCTCGGGCACCCGCGCGTCCGACCAGGAGGGCATGCTCGTCCTCGTCTCCGAGTCGGGCCGCTCCGACGCCTCCAGCCCCCACTCGCCCACCCTCTCCGCCTCCTCCAGCGAGGACCACCGCCCACGCGGCCTCGCCGTCTCCGACGAGCGCACCTCCCAGTACCCCATCATGCCCATGCACCACACCCAGTACAGTACGTCCGGTGCGTATCCGCCCGCCCGCCTCGGTCTCCCGTCCCAACACCGTGTTCACACGTCCTCCCCCTCCTCCTCCTCCTCCCCCTTCGACCGCCCACGCTTAGCCTATCCCCCCATCGCCGCCGACTTTCCAGAATCCAGGGAGCACATGCTCCCCCCAACCACCGAGCTCTCCCTGCCCTTTGTTGCCCCACCGCCGAGTACAATAATGCCGTCCAATAATAGCTTAGCCTCTATGTCGTCTTGTAAGACCCAGTACCGTTATTAAATATGTAGCCTTTGTACCTTTGCTCAATGCCTTCGTTTGTTGGCAGGGTCGAGTAATCCATCTCCCGCTTCGTATCCGACTCCCTCGTCAACCTCGTATCATCATCAACAGCTCGCGCAACAGCCTCCTCATCAACATCATCCGCAACACTCACCGCAAGCGCTCACACATGTAGGGGCAGCCGGCACCATGATGCCGTTCATTAGCTCTTTGTCGGACGCGTATCGCACTCCCTATGTCTTCGATCCCGAGGAATACCCCCCCGAACCCGTGAGCCCCGGGTACTACATCCCCCAAGGCATGGACACCCCCATCCTCCCGTACATCCCGCAAAGCCAGAGCGCCCTCGTGAAGCACTACCTCGACCACGTCCTCATGCGCCAGTACCTGCTCGCGGACAGCTCCATCTCCGAATTTATCATCCGCACCATCCAAAAGTCCGCCGCCGTGCGCGACGCGGTCTGCCTCCTCTCCGCGCTCCACCGCGCGTCCCTCGTCAACTCGGGCGCCGTCGAGAGCGCGTCCGCCCTCACGCCCGCGTCGTCCGAGAGCGACTACGTGCAGATCTACCGGCGCATCCACCACACGCTCGTGCCCGCGGCCGGGCGCGCGGACTACAGCGAGGACGAGGCGCTCACCGGGCTGCTCGTCGTCAGCGCGTTCCTCTTCCGCGGCGGGCGCGGCCAGTGGCTGCAGTTCCTCACCGTCGCCGCCGAGTGGGTCGGCGGGCTGCTCGCCGGATACACGGACCCCGACGGCGCGGCCGCGCTCCTCCTCCGCTGCACGGACAGCCAGCGCTTCATCATCAAGACGACGTTCTGGTTCGACATCCTCGCGAGCGCGACGCGCCGCGAGCCGCCGCTCTTCCTCCCGTGGTACCGCCGCCTGTGGGGCGCGCCGCGCGCGCGCATCGACGTGCTCGACGGCGCCGCGGGCCCGCACGCGAGCGCGGACGAGCAGAAGCTCTCGATGATGACCGTCATGGGCTGCGAGAACGCGACCGCGCTCGCGATCGCCGAGACGAGCGACCTCGCGCACTGGAAGGCGACGCACGCCGCGGCCGGCACGCTGTCCGTCCCGGACCTCGTCGACCGCGGCCGCACCATCGAGGGCACGCTGCTGCCCTCGCCGTCGCCGCCGTCGCCGCAGCCGCCGTACGGCGTGTTCGACGGGTACGACGGGTTCGGTGGGGACGACGACATCGGCCGCCGCCGCCGCTACACCGCGGACATCTTCCGCGGCGCGGCGAAGATCTACCTGCACTCGGTGCTCTCGGGCGAGCACCCCCTCAACCCCGAGATCAGGGACGGCGTCGCCGCCGTCGTCGCGACCCTGCGCAAGCTCCCGCCCGTGCAGCCCGGTGGCTCGCCCACACACGCCAACGCGCACCTCCACGGCGGCGCCGGCAGCGGCGCGTACGCGTCGTCGGCATCCTCGTCCTCGACGTACGGCGCGTCCCCGACGTACGGCTCGGCGGGCTCGTCGTTCGGGTCCGCGTCGTCCTCGTCGACGTACGGCCCGTCCTCGTCCTCGTCGACATACGGGCCGTCCTCGTCCGCGTCCGCGTACGGGCCCTCGGCGGCGGCGGGGTTCCCGTTCAGCGCGCCGCCGGCGGGCAGCAAGCCCGCGTCGCTCGCGTCGTCCGTGCTGCGCAGCGCGGTGTTCGGGATCACGCTCGCGGGGTGCCTGACGGACGACTACGCGTCGCGCGTGTACATCCTCGCGCGGCTGCGCGGCGAGGAGCGCGAGGAGGGCGTCGGGAACTGCGCGGAGGCGCGCAAGGTCATGGAGTATGTGTGGGACGCGCGCGCGCGCGGCGTCGAGGGCGGGTGGCGCGAGGCGATGCAGAAGGTCGGGCTCGGCGCGGGGGAGCTGCTGCTCGTGTGAGGCAGGGGTGGGAGGAAGAGAAGAAGGAAGGAAGAGCGAGGCAGGGGGTGGGGGAAGGGTGGGGCCTCGTGTCTGGCTGGCTGCCCGCCCCTTGTCCCATCTCGTCTGCCTGTGCACCTGCGCGCTGGGCGTGCTACGTACCCAGATCAAGAACGCATCTCCTCGTCATGCACAGCAGCGTGGGCGCGGGCCCTGCCATCGTTTCATCCGCCTCGTGCCCCGTCGCGTGCGCCGGGCCCCTCTCCCACAGCGCCCCCGCCGCCTCTCATCCATCGTATACGTCCCGCTACGCGTCGCGGGGCGCCCGTCTGTGTCTAGAAGAAGAACGAAGAAGACGAAGAAGACTGTTTGTTTACCTACCCATTGGCACGTTTTGGCTTTCTTTGGCTGAGCTCGGCGCGATTTGACCCACGCAACTCTACTCTTGACGCAATTGTTTACCTCCACATGTTCCGTGATCATGACCATATCCATTCCATTATTGCGCCCTCCGTGTGCCGCCGGCAAGCGTGCCCGACGACGACGGACGACGGGTGGCGGCGAGAACAACATGCATCCTTTTCAGACTTCTACATGCACTAGATCCGGTTGGGCAGCGCGCTTGCAACACTAATTTTATGCGTCATAACGTACGAGGTGTAGGTGTAGCCGGGAGAAGAAGATAAACCGACTGGTGCAGTATACGTATAGGCATCGGGCGTAATTAAAGGTCGCTTGTACATCGGAGGCGCGAGGAGGCATTAGTCGCCTCGTATTTGTTCGCGAAAGCTCCGGAAGAATTGGATCAGAGTTGCGGTAAAGGCTTCTGAGTGACGAAGGCGTAGTTGGTACGGCAGCTCAGCGAAGCACTTGAGCAGCAGCGTACGGCAGAGTCGCGCACGCTGTATTTGGCAGTCACAAGGAGAGAGCCCGCCTCCAGACTCACGCCCACGCTGCCACGCAGACAAAAGCACAGCATAGTCCGAACGACGTTGCATACTCGCCTCTGCGCACATTTTTTCTCAAGACAATCGTGCACTCCGAGTCGGTAAAAGCGAATCTGTCCCGATCAGCCAATCGATCTAAAGTCCGGTTATTATGTACTATAAACACAAAACACGATCATATATAATTCAAATCTGCTGGCGCCACCGGTGTTCTTTGCGCTCGTGCGCCGGAGTTGTCGCACTAGTGGTCACGGTAATGGTCAGGGAGGAGCATGCAGCAGCGGGTCCGCGTCGGGGGATTCGTCCAGCGGCCAGGCCCGCCAGGGACGGCGAGGACGCGAGGACGCGAAGGGACGCGAGTCAGAGCGCGCGCTCCGGCGTGATGCCCAGGGCGGCAGAATCGGGGCTCGCGACGCGCCCCTCAGGCAGTACGAGGCTCCGAGATTCGATCATGGCTGCGATCCTTGTGGCCCCCCTGCAGCAATAAATTCCGACGAGACCACGAAACGCGAGGCAGGTTGATCCCCGGCTCGCGTAGATACGGGCCTGGGCGGTGCAGCATGCCGCGTTTCCTTTCTCGCCATGGCTTGGCTTGCGCAGAGTCGCGCGCGGCGGTCGATAGTAGGGTTCAATCAGCAGCTGGTAGTCCGGCGTACTGCATTCGCGATGGAGTCATATATACTGAAGGTGGGCTTCACATTGAATTCAAACATGTGGTGACGTTCGAGACAGCCCTGCGAGAGTTGTGATTGAGTGTAATGTGCTGTGCGAGTGCGGTGAGGAGGCTGTCTGGAACCTGTGCTGGCACGATCCAGGCACAGGCGGACTGACTCTGACGGGCAGTCGACTCGAACGGTCGGCAGCCTTGGGCGAACGCTTTGCGACGGTAAGCTGAGGCGTGTGATTGATCGGTGTGCGTGCGAGGGAGACGCTTGCGCCGGGGAAGCGTGCGTGCGCATGATGCACGGGCGTCTTGTGTAGAAGAGTCGCGACGGTGTGACGTCGGACGTTCCGCTGTTACGAGCAGCGGGTGGGGGCGGCGGGGGCGGGCGGCCGATATCTGCGAGGAGGGGGTCCTAGGGCGGGGCAGTGAACTCGTGTGGCCACAGGATCCTGTGAGTTATAAACGAGCAACCGAACCGACCGCTTCGTCGCCCGTCCACCAGATCTCCGGCGAATCCCAGGCGTCCTTCGCCGGAATTGCCGCAAAAGGCAAGCGCACCAACCTCCGGCGACGCTGAGTCGGCCGCTCCCATTCGTTTATTTCGCCAATAACAGATCGCAAAACAGATCAATCTCTTTCTCCCCTGCTGCCAGGACACGGCCCATATCTCCCCGCACTCACCACACTCACCAGCACCCGCCCCGCCGCTCATGACTGCCCGCCCCGCCGCCCCAGACGAGCACCCCCACTCGCCCACAGACAGCCTCAGCCTCTCAGACGCCTCCGACATGAACGCCTCCTCTATCGAGCGCTCCCCCCACATCCCTCCGCAACCTATCGACCACCCCGCCGCCAACCCCTCACGCAGCAGCTCATCCCCCGCCGCGCCCTTCTCCCATCTCGCCAGCACCGCCGCCGCGTCCACCAGCACACCCGGCCCGCGTCCCGTCCTCCCGCACCACCGCTCCTCCCTCGACTCGCGCCCGTCCTCCGCGACGGGACGCGGCGGCTGCTGGTGAGCCCCTCCCCCCGTGCCCCTCGCGCCGCCCGCTGACCCCGCGCAGGACATGCCGCCTACGGCGCAAAGTGCGTGCCTCTCACCCCCTAACGCGTCCACGCGCTCACCGCCCCCGCACAGAAATGCGACGAGCAGCGCGAGGAGGGCGACTCGTGTCGCACCTGCCGCCGCCTCCAGCTCAACTGTCTGGGCTGGGGCCCGCGCCGCCCCGACTGGATGCGGGTAAGTGCTCGGGCATCGGGCTAGCTAAGCAGCGGCCCGCTGACACATGTCCCCTTCCCGCTGACCCTTCGTTTCTCCGACAGGATAAGGAGGCGGTCGCAAACTACAAGGCGGAGATCAAGGCGCACCTCCTCCGACTCGGACTCATCAGAGGCCAGCCCCGCTCCTCCCTCTTGGGCTCCCCAATAGGCCCCTCCGCACCTTACACGCGCACGTCCGGCTCCTCCGCCCACGGATCGGGCACGCATGCGCTCGACGGGCCCGGCGTGTACCCGTACCGCTTCGACGAGAGCAGCGCGATGGCGTTCCCGAGCGGCATGCCGACCGTCCCAGGTGCGCTCATCCTCCTCGTGTCCCGCCCGGCCTTCGTCCGCTGACTTGGAGTGACAGGGAACGCGCCCCCCGCGTCATTTGCGCCAGAGCCGCAGTTCGACTACGATCTCGCCCTGTTTGGCGCGCACGGGCCCGGGTCCGGGTCGAACGCGCCAGCAGGGCTCGCTGGTGATGTGTTCGACGGCGGTGCGCACGCGAACTTTGACATGCGCAGCAGCATGCGGATGAGCGACCCCGATGAGAGCGTCCGGCGCGAGCACGTTGCATATTATTTCACGAACGTCCGTGGGATGCACTACCTGTTCCAGTGCAAGATTGCCCTGGAAGCAACACACGCAGTGAGTGCGCCTCGCACGCGCTAAGCAGGATTTGACCAACTGATCCGTGTGTGTGCAGGCAATCATGCAGGAGCCACAAAGCCCCCTCGTCAACTGCATCGCGGCCCTTGCGAACCTGCACATCCTGCAGCATGCGAGTTCGCGCGACGGGTACCCGGACGCTGCGTTGGCGCAGTACTTCTACAACGAGGCGGCGTACCAGCTTGAGGGCGCACGGCGGCACGCGCAGTACACTGAGGCGGACGCGTTGTCCGCGGTACACCTCGTGAGCTATGCGGTCGCGGCGGGTGGCGGGGCGGTGCGCGCCGCGGGCACGAGCGAGTGGATGCCCTTCCTTGAGGTCGCGTGCGAGTGGCTAACGCAGACCGGGATGCACGTCGAGGAGAATCCACGCTTGGCCATCATCAATATGTCGCTGGCCGGCGCGTTCTGCGCGAAATTGACGATGGTGAGTGGGTTTGGGATGTATGGGAGGCGTGGGCTGATGGGTATGATGGGACGTAGTGCATGGACATCTTCATGGCGATTACGCTGCAACAGCCGCCGCGCCTGCTGGCGCTCTATCGGCGCCTCCTGATCAACGGCAACACGTCTTCACCCACGCTCGGCGGCACCAGCGCGTCCACAGGGTCGTACGAGCTGTACGTGCCGATGCTGGTCGGGTGCACGGAGTCGGTGCTGCTGGCCTTCGCCGAGATTGCCGCTCTCGCGCACTGGAAGGCACGCGAGACGCGCAACGGCACGATGAGCGCACGAGAGCTCATCATGCGGGGGACGGCGATCGAGCGCGCGCTGCGCAACCACGCCGATGCCGCGTCGAGCGCGGCGTTCCTGGGTGTCGGTGGCCCGGACGGGAACACAGCGCTGCCGCCGATGCAGACCTCGTTTGCGCAGATGACGCCGGACATGACTCGGAGGCTTTCGGCGGCGATCTTCCAAGAAACGGCGCTCCTGTACTTGAACACTGTGCTCAGCGGCAGCAATCCAGGTGCGTTACTTGTTTCGTGGGGCTATAAGTTTGGGCTGATTGGTTCCGTGCACGACAGGCGTCCCAGAGATTTCGAGCTCGACGAGCACCATCGCGCAGTTGCTGAACCAGCTCCCGCCGGGCAGCCCCATGGATAGCGCGCTTGTGCTGCCGCTGTCGCTGGCGGGTTTTCTTGCGGACACGCCGGCGGTCCGCGACACGCTCCGGAAGCGGCTGCTTGCGATCGACGACGCGAGCGCAAATATGCGGCAGATCGCGAGTGTGATGCAGGACGTGTGGGCGCGGCGCGACTCCACGCATGTGCCGGTCGAGTGGCGCGAAATTATGCACGATCGCGGGTTGTCGCTGCTGTTCATATGAGCGGGGAGAGAGGGCTGAGACGAAAACGACGCACCGCGTGCCGCTATCCTATACTCCACTACGCATATCCTAGCCATACTATCCACTCCTAATAGTTTCTTGTTGTCCTTTTAATCGCGTGGCGCCCGCCGGCCAGGGATCCTGTAGCGCTGTGCCGGGTCTTGTACTTCTTGGCCTACTGTATTTTTTGGAATGCACTATATGTATGCTTGCTATTAGCGTAGAAACGGACGAATAGAAGGATGTGACGCACTCTGGCGCTGTCTGGGACGGGAGGGCAAAGAGGCAGGGGGGATGATGGTGGTAGAAGAGGGCGAGAAGAGCACGGTGGGAGGTGATGGGCGGGTTGCTATATACCGATCACGCACGGCATATAGAAACCCGGACGAGCGCTCCACGTGACCTGTCAATGCCGGGCCCGCTTTTCAAATCATCCCGAGCTCGAGCGCCGTGCGCAGAACAGCGAGCGGGGGGCGGGCTGGGGAGCAATCAGCCCGGGGTGTGCTGGGCGGTGCGCGCGGACGCCCATGCCGCCCAAGGCTTTCAGATTGGTGGCCAGGGTCGCCGCCCCCACGTGACAGGCACGTGCCACACGCGTCCTCTCATGTTCGTTTTCGCCGCATTCGGCACTGGCACCCGCTCTTGCTCTGCACCATGTTCAAATCCATTCTCCCCGGCAAGAGGATATCCTCCACCGAGTTCACCATGGTCACTCCCGTCCTCGCAGACGTCGCCGTCAACGGCAAGGAGAACCGCGACGTCCTCCCGCCCTCCGTCCTCGCACCCAAGGCCGCAGCCACAAAGTCCAACAAGCCCAAGTTCTCCGACAAGTCCAAGCGCAAGAAGGGCGAGGACGCCCCCCTCGACCGCAACGACATGGACCAGGCTTTTGACAAGCTGCTCGTGCGTACCACGCGAGCTCCAGCTCGACCCCAACATGACACCGTCTTGCATTAGGACGACCTCCAGATCCCGCACACGCTCCGCCCCAAACTCCTCGGCATGGAGCCAGCGGTGAAAGCAGCGATGCTCAAGTCCTCCCAGGTCATCGTGCCGCCGCCGTCCCCGCCGCCGACCACGCGCGGCCTGCGCCGCGTGCAGTCCGGCTCCTCCCTCCACATCGAGTCCCCGCGCCCCCAGCGCATCGCGCCCACCCACGCGCCCTCACGCTCCCAGTACCAGACCGCCGGCCGCGCGCAGGGCGCAGACCTGGCCAGTGCATCGCAGCACAGCCGCGGCATGTCGATGGACATCCCGCGGCCCAAGTCACGCGCCCAGGGCAACACTGTTGCGCCCGACGCGCCGCCCGCGCCCAAGACGCTCAAGACCAAGGCGTCGATTCGGAATCTCGCGCCCACGCAGTTCATCTGCGCGCTCACCGGCACGTCGAGCCTGGACCTGGACGTCGACTTTGTGAAGAAGCTGCGGATCTACCTCCGGAACGAGTCTGCCAGGTGAGCGCAATTTCAATTCGCGCCTCCGATGGTGAGATGACGACTTGCTGTGTTATAGCTGGACGCAGGACTTCCTGGCCACAGGCGGCTACGACGCCGTGCTGACGCGCCTGAACGAGCTCCTTGAGGTCGAGTGGCGCGACGAGCAACACGACGACCAGCTCCTGTATGAGCTCCTGCGTATCCTCAAGGCGCTCTCCACCTCCGCCGCAGGGTGCGCCGCGCTGCGTGCCGCGGCGCCCACGCCGTTCACCCAGCTCGTCTCGCTGCTGTACTCGGACAAGAAGCCGGGCGACGTCGCGACGCGGCTGCTCATTGTCGAGCTGCTGCTGCTGCTCTTCGAGCTGTACCCGGCGTCCGCGCTGCCCTCGCGCGGCAGCCCCGCGTTCCACCGCGAGTCGTGGTCCGCGTCCTCCGCGACGCTCGGGTCGGGCGCGCGCGCCGCCCCGCCGACGAACCTCGTGCACCTCCCGCACCCGCACCCGCACACGCTGTCCCTCGTGCGCGCGCTGCTGCTCACGCCCGCGCCGACGCCGGTGGAGGCGCCTGAGACGCCTGTCGCGCCGCACGCGTTCATCGAGTCGCTGCACCGCCCGCGCATATTCAAGGCGTACCTGCAGGAGCTGTCCGACGTGTGCCGCGACTACTTCTGGGTGTTCTGCCACCCCGCGAACCCGGTGTGGAGCCTCAAGGACACGGACGAGGAGCGGGTCGAGCGGCCGCGCGCGCCGGGTGGCATGACGGGCGGCGTGGAGTACGAGGCGATGGGGTATTTGGTGAGCACGGTCGCGTGTGTTGTGCGTAGAGGGGACGCTGACGGGGGATGTAGACGACGCATCTGAAGCTGCTGAACGCGGTGGCGAAGGCCGCTCAGGACCTGAACCTCCCGCCCGACCACACGCTCTCTGCGCACCAGCTGCACGCTGACCTTTTCCTCTCGGGGCTCGAGCGCATCCTCCTCGTACGTTCTCCTTACGCACTGCCATGAAATCTGACGCGATGTATTTTTATGTGGTAGATTGCCCGCAAAGCCTCCACGACGTACTACCCGACGCTGCACTTGGAGATCGCGCGCTACATCGCGCTTGCCGGCGCCGCAAATTACGAGCTCCCGTGGTCCATCTCGCGCCTTGTGGGGCCGCCGCCTGCGAACTCGAACGCGCGTGTCAAGTCCGCCACGTCTGCCTCCGCGTCCGCGCGCGGGAGCCCACAGACGTCACCGTCGAAGACTCAGCACAAGCCCATGCTGCCGTCGCCGCGGCGTACGGAGCCGCTCAAATTTGATTGAGAGATTGAGACGGAGCCAGGCGGTGGGGGGCTGCGGGGGGAGCTAGTGCGGAGCCGACCAGGCAAGGGACGAGCGGATGCGTGGGTGGGGTTGCCAGGCCCGTCTTTGCACACATGCACACATGGTGGACGTGCATAACGCCCGCGATCATGCGCTTCCTTCTGCTCGGTGAAACGCCTTCTTTATTTCTGAGTGATTTAACTGCATACTGATTGCGAGGGAAATGCCGACGACGGTGGTGGAGTGTGTTGTTCTCGTCTTGACGATAGTCACGCCGCATCTTTCGCAGGACGTTGATCGCGATGAGACACATGTTTGTTGTCGGATAGATAGATCTCATGTAGGTTACTATATGCGTGTGCTGCTTGCTGTGACACTGCTTTGCTGTTCTCGCTTTCTGTGATCGAGCATCTCGCGCGTTGTTCGTCTCGCTTTATTAGTGTGTGGAGTCTGGGCCAGGCCATTTGAGTTCGGGCATGCAATAAGGGGTGTGAACATGTTCCGGTAGCGCAGCGCGATATAATATAGAGATGCTTCCCTCTGATGCCGAGAAGCGGCCGTCCTCCGGGCTCGCATGCCCACTAATATTATAGCGGGCAGAATTGCACAGGAAGGCCTCGTGGTGATGGTATGAAACATTACCACTGAAAGCGGAAAGCTGCGAATGAGCAGAACAGACCGCGCTCGGGTTCGCCGGGCAGGGCACGGAGACTGCGCAGTTGAACTTGTCTGTGGTCGCGTCGATAGTGCGGCGAAGTGGCGCATGCGCGGGTCAGACGCGCAATGCCGTTCTCTGGCTTGGGCTTGGACTATAGGATGCGCACGTCGCGACGGGCATCAACGAGGGGATAGGAATGGGGCAGCAAGTAGCGTGTGAGGCGCCGGGTGGGATATATGGACCGGCGAAGAGTGTGGTGATAGATCCGGGCGGGTGCGCGTGAAAGAGGGCGCCTAGAACAGAGGGAACACGGGCCTGGCGAGGCACACGAGGACGCAACGGCGAGACATAATAGGACTTGATGCTTCTTGCTTCTGGCTGCAGCTGCGGGCGCCCATTCAAGCCACAGACGCTCCTGGCCCCCCGAAAGCAGCGCGCGGTCCCCCGGGGCCCCGCACATCTGCTGATGCAGTCACGCCCGCGGCCTGCAGATCACACGTATCATGCCATGCCCGGCGTCTGCCCGATGACGTGCACATGCTCGGCGGTCGACGCGCCGGGCGCACAGGCGCGCGTTGTGTTCTCGGTGGCCCGGCCAGCAGGATCGATGGCATAGCGTGCTCGACGCGCCGGGAATGATGCCGTCTCGAGAGCGTGCGCGCGACAGATCGAAGGCGCGTTGCGAGGCTGCAGGCGTTACGGCCCGCGCAGGCTCCCAGCGAGCCAGAGCCAGAGCCAGACCGAGACGAGTGGTCTGACAGCTCCAGCCTCCGAGTCCGAGTCCGAGCCAGGTCTGCTTGTTCGCTCGTGCGACGGTTCGCTTGCTGCCCCCGGCTCGTCTGCGGTCTGCAGTTGCTCGTCTCGTCCTCAGCCAAGCCCCGGCCGGTGCTAGCAACGCACGAGGCAGACGTCGTCCCACCTCGACAGGCGGAGCATCCCCAAGTCGGCAACATTGGCAAGTCTCTTCACACCTACGCCGGCCGTTCCGCCACTAGCTCTGTGCGCGCGACATACCGCTTGCGTATGTTGGCTCCTCGCTCGCGGCGCACATGACAGCGCCTGCCGTCGCGCTTGCCCTTTCGGTCCTGGACGGCGGCGATCGCGGCGCTCGTTCGTTGTTCAAGATGGCTTGACGTACAAGGGATGCGCATACTTCCAGAAACCCCAAGGGCCACCACGATGAAACTACGCGGCGAGGCCCCCAGAACGGAGGTCAACGGTGATCGCGCACTGTGACGGAACTGCTGCGGAACACTGACCACAGATCTATACCCGGCCTTTATCGAGCTTGCAGCGCGTCCGACTCGGAGTCCTACTCCCTGAGAGAAGATACGCTTGCCGTCGCACCGTCAGCATGCAAGGAGCTACACGGGTACATTACACATACGTGCATATTGCGGGCTGACAATGTGCGCCGGTGCAAGATGGCTGGTGATGCGCCTTGTCCAACGCGCGACGCACTAGAGTTTATCCAGCGAACCAGGCTGGTGAGACTAACACAGAACTGCTAAAATATCAGCATACGGACGGAGTAATTAGTCATTTGGAGGAGAACACGCACCATTATCAATCATCTGCCCGAAGCACGTTACTAACGACTCCCGACGAGGCCGACGCGCCCGGTGAAGCCGCCAGCGAAATGTTTGAAGTTCAGCGACACTGCACACGCAGCACAGAACTTGAAGGCCAGAGGAAAAACGGGGAGCAGCGCGCTCGCTCGCGCACCGCTTATATGCAAGTGCGGCGGCGTAGTGCGCCCGTTGACAGTTCCGCAAGTGCTCCTACCGCGCCCACCCGTCATCGCGGATGGGCGCATCCGCGCCCGCTGGCCTGCGCACTTCTCGACGGAGCGGGGGTTGGACGGGGCGCGCCCGGCCTGGCGTCTTCGCCATCCCAACAAGTCGCGTGGAGATGCTCCGTTGGCGCGGTGATGGGAAGAGCAAGGACGCGATGTCGAAGTCGGCGAGGCGCCCGGTGACGCGGTATTATTGTAGGCCGCGTGTGCGTCATCAGTGGGCGGCGGGAAATGGGATGGTGTGTGGTGGAGGAGTTCCCGGCGCGCCCGCATGCAAGCGTTCTCTTGCATATTCCCCGTCGCTTGCCTAGTACATGTGTAGGGCTGACGAGTCGGAACCAAACTTATCTATGTCATTAATGTCAGCGACAGCAGAGCCGCAGGAGCTCAAAACACACCACAGGTGTCGGCACAAGGAGCCTGTGCTCGGTTGCGGCGCAGGCCCTACTATGTGTGCAAGCTTCACGCGGAAAACCAGTCGAGTTGAACTGTGGTAAGGGGGCATTTGCCAAGTTGAAGGAGAGTGATCCGTCCAAGAGAATGTCCAAGAGAAGAGGAAAGCAACATGACCCAAGGAGTGCAAGGTGCGGGAGGCCGCAGGCGCGACGGCGAATCAAAATTCCCCGTCAACAACTCCGCCAGTGGAATCATAACATTTTCATCCTGTGAGTCACTTGGGCTTCAACGATGCTCAATGTTTGTGAATGGTAGAGGATGGGATGCGGGATAGGATAGGATGCAGCCCGCAGGGTCCCAGCGGGGAACAAAGCAGGGGAGAGTCCGGAGAACTTCATGGCGCTGCGCGCATTGTAATAGTCAACTTCTGCTACATTACTCACATCTCTCCGAAACAAAGTGTGCTACAGTCCGTATACCAGCGGTAGGTTAGGATATCAATACATGATGGTGTGTATGCGTGACGTTCAGTGTGCATGTATGCGGTAATATGGTCGTCAGTGATCAGTGGGAGCAAGCAAAATTAAAACGGTATAAGGTATCGTTTGCGGCTGTCCAATCGTCTCGGCAGCGAGAATCGGCCAATCATCAAAACGCGCGTCCAGAGAAAGGATTGTCATTCAGCGACACGGCCGAAAAGCGCCCCGACACGCCCGTGTCCGGGCTCTTCACCCGCGCCTCGTCGTCAAACGGCGTCACGAACGGATTGACCGCGCGCAGACCGGGCGGCGGCCCGTATGGGCGATGCGACGCTGGGATCGGCGCAGGCGCAGGCATGGCCGGGGGGGCCGCGAAGCCATGGTGCAGCGGGACAGCAAGGTGGCTTTGGCTCAGGCTCTCGCTATGCCGTGTGTTGCGGCCCTTCGCGTCGGCGTCGATGAGCGCGAACACGTCGTCGCTGGACCCGCTCGCGTCGACTGGGACGCTCGCGCGGGGCTTGGCGTGCGTCGGCGCGACAGAGAGCATCCACGGCTTCGTGCGTGGCGGGGCGACCGGCGACAGGGACCAGTGCGAGCGCGGCTCCGACGCGTGCTCCTCGATGCTGGGCGACGTGCGCTCGATGGCGGGGAGGGTGCTGTCTCGGACGGACATGGCGCGGTCCGTCGAGATGGTGAGCTGGGGGCGGTGGGCGCGGCGGAAGGAGCGACGGGCGGCGGCCTCATCGCCAGTCCAGAAGCTGCGCGTCATGCGCTTCCACCATCCGTCCGTCTCCGGCGCGTCAGTGGGGCCACCTTTCTCTGCAGCGGACGGAGAGGCGGGGGCAGAAGATGCGGAAGGCTTGGTGTTGCGAAGTGTGATGCGTCGGCTGAAAGCATTGAACTTGGACGTAGTGTTGGTAGTGGCTGGCGCAGGCGCGGCGTGGTCGAAGAAACTGTCAAAGCTCTTCCCGAGATTCGGGATGAGCTTCGTCAGGGGATGTCCAGGGCGGAGGCGGCCGTTGGAATCGTTCTGCTCGTCAAACGCACCAGGCGGCTTGGGCGACGGCATCGGGGTGAACGAGCCATTCGCCTGACTCCCGCCTCCTCCCAGTGCTCCCACTCCACCTGCGGCCTTCTCGCTGTCCGAGCGGAAAGGCGAGTCGATCCCGGCGCGCTGCTCCCGCCGGAACCGCCTCCTGCGTCGCTCTTCCAGCATCCCGCGGCCGTACGAGTGCCACCATACCACCGAGAGCCCCATCAGAACTACGAGTCCCCATAGGCCCAGGAAGATAGCAAACATTAGGCGCTCCTTCTTCAACGATGCGATGTATGTGTTCACGAGTCGACCAATAAGACCGCCATTGCTGCCGGAGCCAGAGCCACCGATGGCGGCAGCTGCTATGGGCTGTGTTGCCTCGTCTACGGCCGCAGGTGACAGGACCAGCACGCTCTCGTTCACGCGTGGCATGTCGACGTGCAGGTTGTCGTGGAGGAATGTCAGCGCCGCCTCGAACGCGTCGACTTTGCTCCCGATGAAGCAGCGCACAAACTCCTGCGCAGGCTCCTCCAGGATCGTCCCATTGAATACCGTGGACACGGCGTTCTGGATGTCGCTATAGAATGTGTTCAGGGTGTCATTGAGAGTGGTTGTGGTCCCGTTCACCCATCCGAAGAGCCCATCGTTGATCGTGCTCTGCACGTCGTCGACGCGCGCGTTGATCGCGCCGGCATATGCAGCGGACTGGTTATACATGCTCTCGTTGAGCGACGCCGCGATCTGCCTGCTGAAGTCCTGCGTGGCACCCTGCGCGCGTTCTTGATACCGCGCCTCGAGTGGGTGGATGGCGATGAGCTGGAGTTGGACGGAAAGCAAACCGAAAAAACCGATGAGGAAGCAGGCGAGCGCAGGGGGGTGAAAAATGTAGTGCAGGAACCAGCGCAGGTTGATGTGCTGGCCGGGCGAGAGGCGCATGAGCACGCTAAGACGGTTCGCGATGCGCGTGAGGAGCGGGTGTTCGGAGTCCACCGAGAGCAGCATGAGGTTGTGGTCCGACAAGTCGACTGATGGTACAGCGGAAGTGGTGTGGACCATGGTCGGATCGGACTGCCATGCCTCGCGCGTGTACTGCATATGCTGTTTGAGGCAACGCCAGCGGTACCACTCGAGCGCACAGTTGCCGAGAAGCAGCAGGAACGCGACGGCAACCAGAAGGACAATCCCAATCTTCGTGATCTTGAGCAGGTCACGTCCGAGGTCGTCGACCACAGACGTATCCATGTTGTCGCAGAATGTGAGCGTGTTGCGGTCAGGGAGGGGCAGAACAGACGAATTGAAGGAAATCGTTGCAAAGGTGTCGTTGATGTCTTGCTTGACAAGTTCGAAGGGCGTGTCGATACTGCTGCACGTCAGCCGGTGGCTATGGTCGGAGAATGCGATACATACACATCATTTACGGCATTCTTGAGCTGCGAGATAGAGGGCAGAGACGCGTTGAGCTTCGTGAGCGCGTCGGTGAAGTCCGTCGGAAGGGTGACGTTCTGCAGCGCAGATAACGACGGGATGTCGAACTGCGGCACCTTGATATCACTGAAAGGATTGACCTTGTTGATGGCGTTGACTGCGGTCGCAATCGCAGAGTTGGCCGTGCTGACATCGTTCTGAATGTTCGTGCGAATCGCGCCGAATGTCGTCGTCAAGAAGCTGGAAATCTGCCACCGCGCGTCAGCGAGGATGGAGGACAAGGGAGCATGCACGCACCTCCTGCGTGGCACCGATGATCAGCGACAAGCCACCGCGCACGACAAGCTCCACAAAGCAGAGGAAAGTCGAGCGGTAGATGTCCACAATGAAATTGATAATGGCCTCCATGATCGTCAGCGCGAGCACGAGCGTCGCGCGCGCTGCATTCATCGTCCCGTTGACCGCGTCGGCAATCTGCTCATTCGTCGCAGCGGCCATGAAGCGCGGCATGCTCGCGGTGCTACTGGCGGCCTGCTGGGCTGCCTGGCAGCTGGCCAGGAGGTCGCCCTTGGCATTGCCGACGGCGGACTGGGCGGCGTCGGAGGAGAGCGAGAGGCGGAAGACGATGAAGAGGAGCGAGAGGATGGGGTAGGCCAGCCATGTGAGTGATAGACGATGGGAGCGCTGGAGGTAGGGAGTGAGAGTTGTCTGCGCCGGCGCGGGGGGCGCGTAGAGCGGGGGCGGGGAGTTCCAGCGGGCGGGCGGGGGCGAAGAGGGCATTCAGGTTCGTCGACCGGCGACAGGTCGTGTAAGTATGTGTGAGAAGAAGAGAGCAGAGTCTCGAGAGACGGGTGGAACAACGCCGGTCGTGAGCATCCTTTTGAGAGCGCAGAGGCCATTGTGCAAGGCCCACGCGTCGAGAGCGCGTCCATTGTGCGACGACAATGCACACAGGACAATAGCTCGCCCAAAACGGAAGGTCTCTTTGCCGGCGCTTAGACGCCCTGCGCTCGACTCTTTGGCTCCGTGCTCGACAACGCATACCACTTATTGTGTACAAGGCCCGCCCGACGAGGAGACCGCCCGACGACGAGCGCTGTGCCCGTTGCGACGGCCAGTGGGCAGCAATGCGCGTTGTGCCAGTGCTCGTCTGCTTCCGTCCGCGCCCATCAAGTTCCGCGCCGACCCAGCCTGTTCTCCTCGAGGGATCCTGGGGAGGAGAATAATATCCTACATTGGCTCGAAATGCTCACGACGATGCACTGCGCACCGCGCGGTGATGAAGCAGCACAAGGCCGGCCCGATGTCGGCTGGTGCTCGACTTTGTTGTTTTCAGGCCGCTGTCCGAGAGCAGGACAACGGCAGCCTCAAGCGCATGATCCGAGATGCCTCCTGTACTCCGCAGAGTGGTTCTGACGAGGTGAGTGCATCGCCTCCACTGGCTCATGAGCACGAGCTCGCCCTACTTTGTTCAGAGTGGGCCGTGCGCTCTTATGGATGAATTTCGACGTCACAGGCGACAGAGATTGCCAGCTGTAAACTTCGCGCCTACTTAACACGAGGGCAAGCACTTGGCATGACCACAAACAGCCATCGATGCTTACGCGTATGTGGCGAAGCGATGGATGCGCAAGAGGGTGCTCTGGAGTTTCCTCCCAGAACCAGAGCATTCAATTGACTTGAGGAGTTGGTATAACTATGCAAGCACGGGCTCATGACCGCCTCTTAATCGCCGTAGACTTGCAGCAACACGCGCAGTAGGAAGAAGCTGAAAATTTCGATGTCGGCGCTACACCAGACATATAGATATGGCCAGTCATACAGGCATATGACACGGTGCTTGGGAAAACCCATTCACCAAGACAAATACGACAGCCCTGGTATGGGCACATTCTTGCGTTGCCTGTCCAGTGTCGAAACAGGTCAGCAAACCGCGAAACCGCTACGAAGGGGAACATAAGCTCACAATTCACGCACTGCGCCGTCGCAAACACGAGTTCAGCAACGATTTACGGAAGACGACCATCGAGACTCACCGCGCAAGAGAAAGTTAGCTAGTATAGCGAAAAACAGCAGCGCGCTGATAATGATCGGGCCAGCAATTTGGTCTATATGTGCATCAGCTTGCAAAATCCCCTGATGGAAGATGCGTTGAGCGATGTACCGAAGTGACCGGGATCTCGTCTACGGATCATCGTGATGCGGTGTTGGTACAGCAGGTACCCATAGACCTACGAAGCAGAGGCATGGAGACAAAAACATGTAGGACAGAGTGGTAGACGCACCATGATGCCCACGCTGATGAGCGCATATAAATACGCAAAGTTTTTCGCGATCTGATCCTTGGACGTATTGAACAGCGCAACCGCGAGTGTCCCGATGAGAATTGACATGTTCAAATATGCAATCCACGCTGTCGATTACCGACTGTCAGCCACCATTACTGAGCGCACAGCCAATAGAACGAGACTCACTGCGCTCATTCGCAAACCACACCTTCCCCTCTACCCGCACCGGGGTCGCGATCTTCTTTGGCACCCTCACGCGCGCCGGGACGGCGTTGATTGAGTGGTAGTCGCGCACGGTGGGCATCTGTCCATCATCGACAGGCTCCGCATCCGGAATCCCATCTGCGCGCGTGTATCGCGAGGGGCGGCGCGGCTTCGGGGGGAGCTTTGCGAGCGCGGACGGGGAGAAGGGGGAGAGAAGGTCGGACATGGCATGCCATGAGCGCCGTATGAGCGAGTTGCTCTCATACGACGAAGAGCTTGCTGATGGGGCGAGAGCGTGCGACATGTTGGCACAGAGTCCGCCAGAGGACACGCTGGTGGACTTGCTGGTGAACGTCGAGTTGTCGAGACAGTGTAGCGCTGGAGATAGGTCGGCAAAGCCCGGCTCAGTTTCAAGCGGAGCTATGACTTGGTGGCTGAAGATCTCTCCACCCTCGCAGTCGTGAGATAAGATAAAGCCTTATCTGTTCTGGTATGTTCTAGCATGCTCCCTTCCCTGGCCGACATTTCGCGCGCCGTCTCGACCTGCACCACTCTATTTATCCGCTTTTTGCGCAGTCCGTGCTAGCTCACTTCCTTGACCACATACACTCACGTCACAATATCCTTCGCTTGCTATTACCATGGGAGGTACCAACTACTACCAGTTGCTCGGGGTGTCCAAGGACGCGTCCGACGAGGAGATCAAGAAGGCGTACAAGAAGCAGGCCCTCAAATGGCACCCTGACCGTAACTCGGGCAGTGAGGAGGCGTCGAAAAAGTTCAAAGAGGTACGTTTCCCGGTCCTTGCGGACTCCAGATCCACGTAGCATGTTACTTACCCCTCGCAGATAGCAGAAGCATTCGAAGTGCTCAGCGACAAGCAGAAGCGCACCATATACGACCAGTTTGGTGAGGAGGGCCTCAAGGGCGGCGGTGCAGGCGCTCCCCCAGGCGCTGCAGGCGCTGGACCAGGCGGGAATCCGTTTGCAGGCTTCAGCGGCTTCCCCGGCGGTGGAGGACAGACCTTCACGTTTACTTCTGGTCCGGGAGGCGGATTTGGTGGAGCAGGTGGACGGGGCGGATTCGCGCCCTCTGATCCAATGAAGGTTTTCGAGTGCGTATATTCTCATAGCCTATCGTGAAGGTGAGCTGATGGTGTTATTCTAGATCGTTCTTGTCGGGCTTCGGCGGCATGGGAGGAATGGGTGGGATGAATGGCATGAACGGCATGGGTGGTATGCCCAGGCAGAGCAACAGCATGTTCGGCGACGACGACGACGACATGGCTGGATACTCGTCGTTCGGCGGTATGCCAGGCGGCATGCCAGGCTCCATGCCCAACGGGCGCCGCTCGATGCGCCCCGGGCGACCTGCCTCACCGTCCCAATCCTCCGCACCATCAGATATCACCCGCCCAATCAAAGTCTCTCTCGAGGACCTCTACACCGGTACGACAAAGCGCCTCAAAGTCGGCCGCCGGCTCCTCGATGGCACATCCGAGGACAAGGTCCTGGAGATCCAAGTCCAGCCTGGGTGGAAATCTGGGACGAAGATTCGTTTCCCGCGCGCGGGGAACGAGACCTCTGGCGGCGCGCAGGACCTCGTCTTCGTCGTCGAGGAAAAGCCGCACAGCCGCTTCGAGCGGGTGGGTGACGATTTGGCGGTGAAGGTGCAGGTGGGACTGGTGGATGCGCTGGTTGGTGAGGGCGGTAAGCGCATCGTGGAGTTGCTGGATGGACGGCGTGTGCAGGTGCCACTGCCGACAGGTGTTGTGAAGCCAGGTCAGGAGACGAGGATTCCCGGGGAGGGAATGCCAATACGGAAGGGCGGTGCAGGTGGGAAAGGTGATCTAATCGTCAAGTGGGAGGTGGTTTTCCCGGAGCGGTTGACACAAGCACAGAAGGAGGGTGTTCGCAAGGTGTTGGGATGAAGGTTCAGTGGTTTTGTTGATACGGTCTCGCAGTCACATTGTAGCATAGTGCATTTTTCTTATTGAGGACGGACCGCCTAATACCATAGTTTTTACTCATTGGTGCGACTATAAGTGCTTTACAAAAACTTTATGGGCATATTGCACACCTGCCGTGCCTTGAAGAACTTTCAAATGGCTAGGGGATGCAAAATTTCAGTTGAAATTGGACAGCACACGACGAAGTCAGCCTGAGTCAATGCATATTTAGCTTCACCAGAATATTTCCCGGTTCTATTCATTCTAAGGATGTTTTCTCAAGGCGAAGAGCTGGAAGTGGTAGCACGCCTTTCATAATTCAAGTCAGAGTAAATCACAGTAGATATCCTTCGCCTCAAAGTACGCATAGATAGAAATTCTGAAATTTTCAGCTCTCAGCTCGGCGATGGGCAGTACCTCCGATAGCACCGGAATCGCCCTCTGGGTTCCGTGGTAATGTACAGGTCTCCTTGATCATGTCCGCCGCTTTTTCGGCCACAGCAATCGTTGGGGCAGCCTGCAACAAAAAGAGGGAAAGATTAGCTCCATCATCGCCCATTCATCACCACGGCTACGAAGGACAAAACGATATCTTGACGTGTCATTCACGTCGCCAGAGCGCCCTGCACTGATGCAAGAGCATGGACCCGCGCTCCGGATCTCGGCAGCTTATAGGCCCCGGGTATGCCAGTCTCCCCAGTCCCCAGCCTCCAAGAGACATGCGGGTCTAAAGCAATCCAGTCCTGGCAAACCCAAGCGGGCTAAAATAAGCGCACTCGAGGTCGAACCGCTGCGAACTCATCACGGGTGATGCGTAAACGGTTCAAAGAACAGCTGGTCGCACGACCCAGCCGAACCACACAAAGCGAGGGCACAGAATTGAAGAAACGCACCGTGTGTCCGGAGACAATGCGCGGGAATACGCTCGCGTCGACAACGCGCAGCCCGCGCACGCCGTACACGCGCAAGTCGGCGTCCACGACACCTCCGTCAGCCTGCGGCGCCATGCGCGCAGTGCATGTCGGGTGGAACAGGGTCTGCAAGTGCTTGCGGATGTACGCGCGAATTTCCTCGCGGGATGCGCCCGTGAGGCGGTGGCCGAGGCGTGGGTCCTTGTTGGTGTGGTCAATTATGTTTGCGAGCGGCGGGGCGTGCGCGACGCGCGAGAGGACGTCCATGCCACGCTCGAGCACAGCAATATCGTTTTCCATGGACAGGTAGCTAGGAAGCGTGCAATCAGCGGACGGAACGTTGATTGAGAAGGCATGGAGGGACGTATGGGCGCGTATGGGCGGCGGCCGCCCGCGCGCACTTCCCTTGAGCCCTGGTGATTCGGCGACTTACTTCGGATCGATGACAGGTGGATCAAATGGATCCGCTGACTTGAGCGTTATACTCCCAAGGCTCGTCGGCCTGTGCAGAATTAGGTCAAGATGCGAACATATGTTTAGAATGAGCCGCGTGGCTCACCTCAACAACGTCATGTGCAGGCCGAGGGAGTTGTACGGGGGTAAGCTGCCTTTCCCCTGCTCCAAGAAGCCCATAGGCGACACAAAGAATTCCAGGTCGGGAGCATCAGGGGCAGAGGCCACCTCTTTCGGCTCTGGTGTGAGACCCTCCATGCCAGGTGGAAACAGTTTCTCGTCCTTCGAGCGGAAGAAAGCCGCCGCCTCTGCGACCTACACCGCCATCGAGTAGCATGTTCAGTCGTAGTACGTCAACAATCTGTGGGGGACTGACGTTTGTGGTCAGCGGGCCCTTGCCTGTAACTAGGTACTGCAACACAGCGCCGAATAGCCTAAACCACTCCCAGATGCCATACGGCCAAATGAGGAAGTTGTACGAATTTTTCTCCTTCTCTGCGAAGGCAGTGTCAACAACGGGATGGTCCATGAGGTGCGCACCAACGCCGGGAGAGTCTAGGACAACGGGGACATTGTGCTCGGTAAGCTGAGCGGCGGGTCCGATGCCCGAGAGCAGCAGGATCTGGTGAACAGTATCAGCGGAGGGCTGCATGAGTAGAACTGGATCATAGTACGTACATGCGGTGAATGGACCGCTCCCGCTCTGCAGATACGGCTGTCAGCGGGTTCATTCGACCGCAGCAGCGGTCACATACGACATAATGACCTCTCGCTTCGCCTTCGCCCGGAAGAGCGCCCGGACATCCCTGTTCCTAGAGTCAGAGAACTCTACACCGTTGGCGCGCGGCTCCCCTCCGTCGGACGTGTCGAAGAGTACACGGGTTACCTGAGCGTTGACGCCGATGATGAGGTTCGGGCGCGCGAGAACGTCTGGCGTGAGGTACGCAGACTCGGTGGTGACACGCCTACCCTTCTCGTTAATGTATGTCACTGCCGGTTGTCAGATCTGGGCGGCCGTAAGGTAATATGTCGGACCTACTCAACTATATAGGAAGCAAGGAAGTAGTCAGATTGCAGCATGATATATACAAATGGCCGCTAACCTTGGCCACACCATTCGTTCCGTGGGCAGTATTCAGGTCAGAGGTACGCGGAATACCAACATTGGCGCATGCCTCGATGAAGCTCTCTGAGATCACGGAGTGGTTCCCATGGAAGCCGACTGCAACCACATGAGATTTTGTTGAGACACCGCACATGTACATCGTGACGTACCGTTGACTGGGCCCAGAGCCCCGCGCAGCGATGCGTCAACGCCCGGGTGCAACTTGGATGGCGTGAAATTTTCGAATTTGAGGAAATACCTGCATGCATGGGTCAAAAGGGTAGAAGGGTATGCAGAACGCGATGGTGCCACACTTCTTGAGATTCTTATATGCCCAACTCTGGGCACCGACGCCGCCGAGGCGCGCCCATTCGTCATAATCGGAGGGGGAACCATAGTGGAAACTGGAAACAAAGCGTCCCAGTCAGTACGGGTGCGATGATACAAGTATGGCACAACAAAGTCCTACGCAAGCGAGACGTATGGCAGTAACAGTGTAGGTGCGCGAGAGGTGAATGATATATTCGCCGCACTGTACCGTCACGGGCACGCCGAAGGTTCGAGCGCTGAGTGCTGTGGGAGACGACAACCAGAGCGTCCGCGGGGGTCACGGGATCGACTTACATCTGAGCGTTGACGGCGGAGCCTGAGGAGAAACGGCTCCATTTCAGTATGAAGGCAGCTGGGCGATGAACCGGATCAAATACTAGATGTAGCTTACATCCTCCAAGCATCTTTCCTGCTCGCAGTGAGAGGACAGCCAAACATGACACAGTAAGCAATCGCTGATGCGAGCAGCGACCGGGCGGTAGCAACACGCACCGCGCGGCCAGTACACTTTCTTGTCATCTGTAAGGTGTACTTGAGGGGTCGTGAACAGATTGTATATCTTGTCTCCGCCGAAGAGCATATGATACGCGGAAGGAATTTGGGACTGGACAACCTTGAGAGAACTGTCCTGGCGGTTATGATGAGAGTGCAGTATGGCAGGCAGCGGAGACATACCTATCGCCTGCCTCGAGGAGGAGGACGCGCAGCGATGGATCTTCTGTGAGCCTAGAGGCTAGCACACATCCTGCAGTTCCTACATGCAAAACAAAGTCAGTATGTATGCGTAGGTATGCGTGTACAAATTAGCCGGCCGCGGGCCGGCCCCCACAGAAAGAGAGTCCGCCGAGACTGCAGCCTCGCACGACGCAGGTTCCGTCGTTGCGAGAGACAGATAGCCGACCGGTTGAAAGTTCGAAACTTACCTCCCCCCACGATCACCACATCATACTCGTCGAATGCTCCGTCCGCTGTCGTCTTCCCATTCTCCTTGACGGCCGTGCCAACCTTCGTCAAGTCCTTCACAATCATTTTCTCCGAGGGAGAGAGGGAGGATAGAGCTGCAGAGATGGTCGTTCCAACTTCCAACTACGCAAGCTGATGGTGGGACCGCATATGACCGCCCAGTGCCCGCCCAGGCAGGTGACCATCTGCCTCGCCAATCAGCAGGAATCCAGGATGTTTCGCACGGAGTGTGACTCTGAGCCAGTGAGCCTCGTTGATCTATTGCCAAAGCTAGCTTGTTCGATGGTCAGACTCGGAATCTTCTATGTACACGGAAACTCGACCTCCCACACAGCTCTTGGACGAGCTATTGATCCTGATTAGTTCTGACTCTGCACTGTCCTCATCAGCACAATGACCGCATTGACGAGGGATTTCCTGTACCAGTTTCGGAGCAGGCGAGTGACTTGATTTCTTGCTCGCGACCGAGCTATCGATCTTAAGCGCCCTGAATTTGCCCTTGTTCCGACGCCGTAAGGCCGTTTGTTGAACGTCTACCCCCGCAGAACTCATGAAGATAGCGGTCACAGGCAGCAACGGCCGCGTTGGAACTTGCGTCACACGGCGCGCGCTCAAGGATGGCCATACAATTCACGGGATCGATCGCAACCCAGCGTCCAACGAAGGGGAAGAGGGAGTCACCTTCGTGCAGTGCGATCTGCGCGATTACGAGGCAACGGTGAATGCGCTGAAAGGGTGCGAGGGTGTTGTACACTTGGCGGCGCACCCAACGCCTGGAGATTATTTGGCGACAACACATAATGAGTGAGTGCATCTGAGTGTGTATGGTCGTGTGTCAATCTCAGGCTCTGTTTTATTGCCTTGCAGTAATGTAGTAATGTCGTGGAATATCCTATGCGCCGCTGCTGAGGTGAGTTTTACAGCGCATCATCATGATTCATGTGCTCAAAGACGCATCTAATCCATGTCGCGTTGAAGCTCGGAATTACGCGTATCGTCCAAGCCTCTTCTGTCAACGTCATCCCTCTGGCCTGGACCGACATGCATCACTTCGAGTACTTCCCCATTGACGAAGATCATCCATGTTTACCCGATGAGCCTTATGGGCTGTCCAAGCTGTACGTCTTCTCATGCTGAAACGTACCGTTCTCCATCCAGGTACTGAAGGAACGTATCTAACGCGGCCAATAGCATGGCCGAGATGCAAGCGGATACCATCGCACGACGCCATCCTGGCACACGCATCGGGAGCCTGCGCTTTAGCTGGTGCCTTCCGGAGCGCACTCGCGCAGCGCAGCGTGAGGAGGAGAAGGGCGCGAAGGACTTATGGGCGTGGACGCATGAGGATGCGCTCGCGCGCGCCGTGCTCCTCGCGCTCGGAGACTCGGCACGATGGAACGGCCACGAGCGTTTCTTCATCGTCGCGCCGCAGATCGCACAGCTTGATGGCGACGCGAAGGTGTTGCATCAGAAGTATTGGCCAACTGTGAAAGTGCGGGATGACTGGACGTTGAGTGGGCGGAAGGGGTTTTTCGATTGTGCGAAAGCGGAGAGAATATTGGGTTGGGTGCATGGTGACGATGATTAGTATGTCACCCTATCGCTTCTTATTCAAGTAATTCAACTCCCCTATATCGCACACAGACTTTGGCTCGAACGACAATATCATACCACCACGCCAACGTATGCCACACAAATACAAGGACGTTAGAAATATCAGGACACTTCAGCCTGACTCTGCTCAAGCACGAGTATCAGGCCCAATGCCACCACTCTGTCGCGCCACCGTAAGACATCTGTCCTCGTCGAGGAGCTCACCGAGCATCACGCCCAATGCCAGTGCCACTCTGTCGCGCCACTGTGTAACATCTGTCCTCGTCGACGAGTTCCCCGAGCCCCCGCCGAGCCCCTGCATGAAACACTCCCTCATTTCCCCCAGCTCAGTTTAATCTTGGCTGTACCGGAAGTATGCATGCGTCAGACTATTCTGGCCGTAAGACTGCGTCGAAACACTCACCAAGATCTTCAGTAGCGGACTTGCCAGTCAATCCCTTTGCACTTCATCGTCTGCAGGCCACGCTGGCATTCGCAAGTATCCTTTGCCCGGTTTTTAGGTCCCTCGGAGACTACCTTGCCCACGATGTTGTAGCCTATATCAAGGACGTCAAGAGTCAGGTCTGGAGATAATGGAGTGCAGCGGACCAGGACGGCCTCCATCATATGTTGGCACGATGAGATAGCTCGGAGTGGCGGAACCGAATGTAGGCTCTGGGAACTGGCCGGTGTCGTGATAGTGCTTAATATGCATCTCCTGCGAGCACAGACAAAAGGAAGGATGAGGACTTGGGAAGTCCGGACCCAGTCGGAGTACGCACCTCGACAGAGAGGTGCTTATACTTCGATAACATCGTGACATTGTGGAACACCAGCCACTGCGACAGAGAGCTGTACCACAGGGACATCGTTCCGTTGGATTCGTCTCCATTGTCCACATCTGGGCGGGAATTGAACATACTGAGGTCAAGAGCGCGTCATCACACTCACTAGCCTGAGGATTTGGTATATTCGAGGCCGGTCTGTCTATGGGTTGCGAGAAGGTTGGCTCTGGATCTAATTCATACTATTAAGGTCATCCGCACGACAAAGGCGAAGACAGCACCTACCGCTAACAAACGGCCAAAGTGGCGGGAAGCGGGAAGCGGGGTTATCCGCGTGATTCGGAGGCATAAGTATCGTTTGCGTGCGTAAACTTGAAGACGGGCGGACGACCTGCCACCAATAATGGATGAAGAGGGTGTAGATGAGGGAGAGGATATGAAGCGCTTTCTTTCGAAGGGATACGATGAGTGGCGTGCTATACTGAATTTGAATAGGAAGGCCTCGTGGAGGCATGCTTACTGGCGCCATCCTTTGTCCTTGTTATGAGCCCTCCGTCAGCACACTTCGTATGGTAATGAGATAGAGAAGCAACCAGATACCATGAGGGCAGAGTTGCGGGGGTTATCACGAAGGCATTGTGTGATTTGGACACGCGCAAGCCAGAGGTCGCCGAGTGCTGTTGAGCATCTGCGTCAATTTCTTACAGTTCCACAGGGACAAAACATCCACCATACCTCATGAAAAATTGCCTCTGCCAGTGAACACGCAGAATACAGCACTGTGCTTTGCTTGAAACGCGGTATACTTACTGAGATGCTGCAGCTCAGGAGTGGTCCTAAGAATTAAAGTAAGACCTACTATATGGACACGCTCACGTGATGCAGTTGTGACCGAAGGGCCCAGGATGCCATTGTTTGTGACCCGGCCCTTGCATCCTCCCCTCGCCAACGCCGTCGCTTTTTCCTGCTGCTTTTTGCCTCCTAGCTTCACTTCTCATTACTTCTGCACTCTAGGATTATGAATCGACCGAGAGAGAGCGTTTTAAACCTCTTCGACCCGCTGGCGAGCGCGAACAGCGCACCAACCACTCCACCTCGCCACACAGCATCTTCGCCCACACTCAGCTCTGACAAGGAGAATGCAGCACCCTCAGACACGGAGGCCAGCCCCATTACCCTCACTAAATTCTTCAACCGGACGTACACACGCTACAAGGCTCTGCCACCTAAACTGCCCAAGGGCGGACTCATCGACTTCGGCGACATCACGATCACAGACGAGATGGACCTCGACGAGCTGGAGGAGGTGTCGCAGGCCAAGGAAGACGTGACAGTGGTGCTTTCTCATGGCATGAACACGGCTGCAACCCCACAGCGCCGCCCGCTCGCAGACATCGCGTTGGGTGACGGCGATGGCGACGAGACGCCAAAACCAGCCAAGACGGTCCCGCCTGTCTCCGACGCCGCTGTATTCAAGCTCTCAAGACCCAGCGCTGCCCCCGCATCGTCTCCCCTTGCCGCCGTCATCAACGCCATCAACGGTGTCACGTCATCCCCGCCACACATATCCGTTATCCCGCCAGAGCCATCGTCTCCTTCTCCCACTCGCCCAGCACTTCGTCCTAGACCATCTGATGGCTCGCTTTCAACCTCCACCTCATCGCTGGATCCGCGCCGCACGTCGACAGACCTTCACACTTCGTTTCAGATGCACTTCCCCGACGCGTCATTTGACTTGCTCAACGACAAGATCTCCTTCTTCGGAAACGACTCGCTGTCGGATGTGGACATGGTTATGGATGTGGAGGAGACTGCGATGATGGCGCTTGCGCGGAAGATTGAGGCGGGTACAGTTAAAGCCGAAGAAAGCGATGGAGGGAATATGGCCAGCAGCGAGAGCGAAGGAGAGATGGACGTCGGTGAAGCGCTTGCTGGGCGGCTGAGGGACATCCATCTGGGCACAGATAGTGAAAGCGAGGATGAAAATGCCAAGGAAAACTACTTCACCCCGATCCCATCCCGCCGCCCAACGTCGTCGATTGTGTCCAGTACGTTCACAGTGAGACCTCCAGTTGCCGTGGCTAATTTCTCGTTTAGCCCCGACAGCCCCTGCACCCGTGCGCCAGTTTGTGCGTAGACGCTCCAATGCCTCACCATCACGAGCCCACAAGCAGACATCTCTTTCAAACGCCCAGCAAGCAGGTTTACGGACTCCGCCACCATTGGTAGCTAAAGCTGCACCCGTCAAGGCACTCCAAGTCGTGAAGAAAGGAACCTACGCCCCATCTCGTCCGCGCGCAGGCTCCTCGAGCTGCGCACCAGTCGTGCTCTCATCCGCACCGGCGACGGCGACAGTGTTTGCGGTGCCGCGGGTCCCGATGTTGACCGCCATGTCGCGCCCTTGCGCCCCGGTCGTCGGCGTGCAACGACCTCCTGCTGGTGCCGCCGTCCCCGTGCGAGTGAAGGCACCACCCTCTACGACTACTGGCCTTCGTGGACCCCGTACCACCTCCGTGCCCAGCCGAGCTGTTGGGAGTCACGCGTCAACCTCCGGTCCGCTTCGTCCGCCCGTTGCTACGGCTGCATCCGCCGTCATGGGCCCGACGTCCAGGCTACATCGTTCAACGTCGGTCGCTGCTCCGGCGGGAAAAACTCTGGGGTCTGGATCGGCATCCAAACCGCTCGGACTGCGGCCGCCATCGCGTACTGTGGCAGGATCGGCAAGACCGACGGCCGCGTCGAAGTTGCCATCCGCAGGAAGCCTAGGTCCGGCGCGCTCGGCGGTGAATGACGGCGCTGCTGGGAGGTTCGGGTTCAGGAGGACTTGAGTGTTGCTGCGGCATCACTGTCAGTGAATGCTCTCAATGCACCGTCACCGCAAAGCTCCATATGCCCGTCCGCCTTGGACGGGATCTACAGTCCCCGATCCATGTCTACAACCATTGCTCCGGATGCCGTTTGCACATCACGCTTATATATTTCATCTCACAGCTTCCGTTCACTGTTGCATACCGCCATGTTGACAATCACATCTTCTGTGTCTCGTATGTTCTATAGACAGCCTCGTTTTTGACGTTGTGTAGCACACAGACCGACCCATCGATGGTCCCCGCGTAGGCGACCGCTCGTCACCTCACCGCCCGTCGCGGCTCCTTGCGGCTCCCACAATCGTAGCCGGCGACCCTGGGCGTTTCTTCCGCTGCCGTAGGCTGCCGTTCGCGTCGCTGCGGAAACCAGGCATGTTCACGACAGCAGCAATACTGCTTACTGCTAGAATCAGAGCGACTATCTTCTGATGCTCTTAGGTCAAGCTACGGAGAATATGTACATAGTACATACAGTGCCAGGCGAGCGAGTGCAGGCGAGCCTGAGAGCGAGACGGGCGTGTTGCGGGCCACGAGGCAATCACAGATCCGCATCGGCGCGCCGATGTACAAAATTTGCGATCAACAATGACATCCTCCGACGGCCACCGCTCTCCTCCGCGCCACAAGCTGGAACAGTGACTAAGTGCTTTCGTAGCTGGCTCCTTCTACGAGGCACGGTCCTTCGAAGACGCCGTACTCACTGCGCTGGCAGCTTGGGTCGACATAGCTCCTCATAAGACTTGCGAGGACCTAGTGCTAGTAGAGGCGACGTCGCCTCATATTCCATGGCCGTAAAATAGCTCGCTTATGGTAGATCAAATACCCGCAGCTCCCTCCCTCTCGCGTGCGTTGCTAAGTGGAGCACCTCTGGAGCGCCTCTGATTTGCCGCGTGGTTCAACAGCGCCCTGACCGGGACCACTACTGACTTGCACATGCAGCGGAAACGACAGGACAACCGCTGGGTCTCCAAATCTCCGCGGACAGCCAACGCTACCGTGATTTCATTCTCAGTAAAGCGCTGGAAGAATCGCTTACAATTGCCGCGATAGACAGACTTCATGACGGCTTCGCTTCTTCAAATGAGCTATTCCACATTCTGCGATCTGGAGCCGAGACGGCGGGGGCCCTGATCGAAACGGATTCCTGGCTTCTGAGCGCGGGCCGCTGTCATGGACCTTCGTCTCGATGTTTTACCTGTTCACGGCTCGCGCTCGACCTCGGCAAGAATTTAATAACTTGCAGCACGCTATCAAATTTTCGCCCCCTCCTTTATATCCCGGTACTTGACAACGGCTGCCCTTACCCCACCTCCGTTCCCTCCCCGTCCTACCCGCGGCGCTCTCTCCTCTCATGTCCACCCAAATCCAATTCCGCCTCCCTGACCCGGTGGAAATATGCCATTGGCCGTGGCCCCGCATGCTCAACCCCCACTATGCTGAAGTAAAGGCCGAATGCGTGGCATGGATTCACAGCTTCAACGCGATGAGCCCAAAGGCGCAGAAGGCTTTTGATAAGTGCGATTTCTGTACGCCAATCTCATCAACTGTGATTGTGCGCGTGTTGCTGAAGCATATCGGCCGCTGTACAGCCTTATTAGCGTCCCTCATATACCCGTCGCTGGATCGACGTGAGTGTCTCTGTCTTGCTACCGTGCATACGTTGACGCGACGGCTGCCGCAGAACACCTGCGCACAGGATGCGACCTCATGATGTTGTTCTTCGTGTTCGACGAGTTCACGGACAAGGAGGATGGCAAAGGCGTACGAAAGTATGTGGACATTGTTGTGGATGCGATAGAACACCCCGACCGTCCGCGGCCTGCCGGCGAGCATGTTCTCGGCGAAATCACTCGACAGTACGTTCAATGTCAACTTCATTCGAGCATTCCTCCCGACCATGTCGCTTGTCAGATTCTGGGAGCGTGCAATACAGACTGCGAGTGCCGCTTCACAGCGGCATTTTGTTAGAACGTTCAAGGAATACGCGGAAGCTGTCATCGAGGAGGCATCTGACCGTGTCAGCGACCGTGTTCGCAGCATTGACGATTATCTCGCACTCCGCCGACTGACTGCCGGTCCATACCCTGGATTCTTCCCATGCGAAGTCCGCGTGGACCTTCCGGACGATGTCTTCTATCACCCATCTGTCGCCAACCTCACACGGCTTGTCGCCGAGTCGGTCGTGGTCACAAACGTGGGTCTCTTATGCGGTAGTTCGCCGACTTATCGCTGACATCTTCTCTGTAGGATACCTACTCCTACAACATCGAGCAAGCCGCAGGGCACCAAGGCCACAACATCGTCACCGTCGTCATGCGCGAGAAACATCTCTCCCTCCCCCAGGCCTTCGAGTGGGTGGGCAATTATCACGCCGGCATCCTCACGGAGTTCCTCGAGTCCCGTCAGAAGCTGCCGTCCTTCGGCGCAGAGCTTGACGCACAGGTCGCAGACTATGTCGAGGGCCTTGCGCATGGGGTACGGGGGCTGGACAATTGGTGTTTCGAGAGCGGGAGGTATTTCGGCAGCAAAGGTTTGGAGGTTCAAAAGCATCGGACCGTCGGCCTGCTGCCAAAGGTCGTGCAACACGAAATCGCCACTCCGATGATGGCGCTACCCGTCTCGGATCTCGACAAGATGGAAGTAGGGGAGCCCGAGCTCGAGAAGCACCAGTCCTCGGGGTGGAGATACTTCGACTGCTTCAGTTGCCTTTCGGGCCGTTGGATGTACCTGTAACTTATTGTGTGTAGAGTTAGACATGTGTGCTATAGTTGTAGACTTCCTCTGGGCGTATTCAAGTGATACCGTAGATTAGATTATGTATGGAACCTTGCCTTTGCGTTTGTACACGATTCTACACCAGGTAACGGGGCCGCCCCAGGTGAGTGGTCGTGTCATTCAGTTGCAGCACGAAGAAGCGTCGAAGATTGCCCTCCGTGGCCGAATGCACGCGGATTAGCACGGCCCGGGAGTTGGGAGGCGGCACTTCCTTTCCGTCGAACCTTCCAGAGTTCCACTTGCAGTATCTGCTCATCGCAGCTTCTCGAGGCGCCCTCGCCCGCACGGTCCAGGTACCAGGCGTCTCTGCGAAGGCAGCTTCGGCGAGGCACCATATCCGCGGACTACGGCGTCTGAATCCCCCTGTGCGGGCCCGAGAGTTGTGCCTTCATTTCTCCATTGCGTCTGCTCACGGCGACTGTGTCGGCTGGTGTCTGTCGCGAGCATTGATTTTCTGATGCTTGATGTCTCTCGACGTATCCGCTAGCGTAGTTGGCGAGCTGCCGAACCTTCTTCCATGCAGACGTACAAACGTGCAAAGGCTCACTCTTCACTTTCAGCCGAGCTGGACGGCTTTCTGCTTCCAGGCTAGCATCTGCCAGTATCTGATCCTTCTGTCGTCTTGAATTTGACCATCTTCAAGCGCTGCCTCTCAACCGCTTATCCTACCCCACCCGCATCTGCCCGGGAAGGAATCTCTGGTCTTATGTATGGTAGCGAGCAGATCGTCACAAGGCGCTTGATAGACGTGAGTTTTTCTTTGAGATTCCTCGTGATTCTCAGGTCGGTTGATGTGGTTTGCTCTCATCCCTGCTTCCCAGAGTCTTCCCTTCCTAATGACATCGCCTACTTATCATATACCGTACTTGCGCTCCGGGTTTGTGTTATCGATATTTAGAGCAATGCCTCGTGCCTCGTATTGGCGCTTCGAGTAGCAACATCTCTTCTGTAAATTTGTTTCACAAATTTTCACTGCCCTCCACAGATGGCATGATCACTGTCGTAGCCTTTCGGAACTGTTGCGGAAATCTGGAAACGCGTTTTTCTCCCTGGACTTGTCATCCGGAGTCCCGGAAGTGAATCCAACATGAGTTATGACGCGATTTGTCCTCTTCGTCTGATTCTGGACCATGCTTACCGTGCCCGATGGCGTTACTGTACTTAATAGACCTACTCACGGTCATGATTCATATCGAATGGACAGCGTGTGTATGGAGCCCTGGCAGATAACGCATCGCTGAAGCATCGTCTTCCACGTGTAATTACTGTTATGTACGCCATCATGCAGAACCGTTGGCTACAGATCTAGCTCATGTTGCCCATCCACGAAACGCGTCCTGGTTAACAACCACGTGCTGCGAAAGCAGTGTCACGTTTTTCGCCTCCAATGCCGCCCACCGATCTAGTCGACTGGGGGAACGGTTTTCTTTCTGAACAAAGTCTCGAGCTTGTCGACTTCGCACACTTCTCATCCTCGCCTGCGTACCCATCATAACTATATAATGCCGCCGAAGAAGCAACAACCGCAAGCCAGCTCGTCCAAGGCCAAAATCGACAAGGTGGACACCCTCCCCGCCCATCGCGCGACACCGTACTGACGACGAGCCATGCCCCTAGACCTTCGGCCTTAAGAATGTCAGCACCATTCTTCTCGTGCACTTCAACTGGCTAATGACCCCACATTGAACAGAAAAAATCCGCAAAAGTCCAGAAGCAGATCGCGCAGATCCAGTCGCAGTCCGCGCAGGCGGGCAAGTCCCCAGAGGCGCTTGCGAAGCAGAAGGAGAAGGAGCTGCGCGAGAAGGCACAGGCGGACGAGGCAAAGCGGAAGAAAGAAGAGGCAGAGCTCTTCAAGCCCGTGCAGGTGCAGAAGGTGCCATTTGGTGTCGACCCGAAGACGGTGCTGTGTGCGTTCTTCAAGGCGGGACATTGTGACAAGGGGACGAAGTGCAAGTTCAGTCATGACTTGAATGTAGGGCGGAAGGTGGAGAAGAAGAACCTGTATGAGGATGCTCGGTCGAAGGAGACAGGTACGGCTCTACGATCCTTCATGATGTCTTCCGTTGACGAGGGCGACAGATACCATGGACACATGGGACGAGGAGAAGCTACGGAGCGTGGTGCTATCCAAGTCTGGCAATCCACGGACACAGACAGATGTGCGTACCCGCCCATGCGGTCCGTCGTGAAGCTAACATGCTATTTAGATCGTATGCAAATTCTTCATCGAGGCGATCGAGCTTCAAAAGTACCTGTCCGCCGATCCAAGTTTTCTTTTTGTTTACTCAACTGGTTCAGGTTCGGCTGGTTCTGGGACTGTCCGAATGGCGAGGCGTGCCAGTACCGTCATGCCCTCCCACCAGGATTCGTGCTCAAGTCTCAGCGCAAGGCCGCCGAGGACGCCGAGAAAGCAAACGCTATCACAATAGAGGAGTTTTTAGAAACTGAGGTGCGATGTCCAGGCTGCCCACCGACTCGAAATGTGCTCAACAAACTGTTTGTTTCCAGCGTCACAAACTGGGCCCCAATCTGACTCCGGTGACGCCAGAGTCGTTTGCAAAATGGAAGCAGACGCGCATGAGCAAGAAAGATGCGGAGGCAGAAGCATTGCGCAAGACGAAGGACCAGCAAGCTGCCGCGGGCAAGAGCAGCGGCATGAGCGGTCGCGATTTGGTGCGCCTCCCTCCCTTAGTCCCTACAATTCCCTGACATCCTGTAGTTCCAATACAACCCGGAGTGGTTCGAAGACTCCGATGATGGCGAGGACGAGTGGGATCTCGCAAAGTACCGTCGGGAGTCGGAAGATGCGGAACTGGCAGCAGAGGAGGAGCGCATTCGGGTGCTCGCGCTGGAGGATGGGACACACGAGGGTGGAAGCAGTAATGGGTTTGCAGGCGATGATGGGGAGACGATTGAGGCGAGTGGGAGCCAACTCTGAGGACATGTTTGTTTGGTTGGAACACTGTTGTAACTACAGCAAGCATTGGTTGGAATATCAGTCGCTGTAAGTCACTCTGCCACCTTCCACTGACATGTCCTGCAAATTTGCTTGCATAACACGTTAATGATCAATGATAGTCGAAGCTGGACTGGCCACGCGGAGCCAAGATGCCTTCAAGCTCGCGGGCCGGCCGGGCAAGTTCCCTGATTTTGACTCGGAACAGCTCCTTATAAGTCCAACACCCCTCCAGTAGGCATCATCATGGTCAACGATGTAAACCACCAACCCTCGCCCGGACAAAGAGTCATGTCCATTGGGCCCATTCTTGACAACATCTTCTCGTATTCCACGCCCGCCACCATACTCTGCGCCTCCCGCACGATGCGTATGGCGCACGACATTGCGCGCTCCTACCTGAACCTCGCTTACAATGTCGACCGCTTCCTGTTCGCATACTTCTCAAGCCCCGACGCATTGCGCGCACTCCAAGCGCGCACAGGCACCCTGCTCGCAGGCCAACCAGTGCTCGACTTTCTCCAGCGCACAGACATGGCACTGGAGGATACTACCAGCGTTTCGCCCAATCTCGTGCTGCTGGTGTACGGGGCGTATTTTTTTGAGGCCGCGCGGTTCTTGGTGAGCAACGGGTACTCCACGTCAGATGCCCTCTCGCCGCTGTTGCCCCGCGAGGTGTCCCAATGGGCACGCCACGACAGCGTGCACACGATCTCCCTGCGTATCGTACGCCAGGCTCCAGTTGTCACCCTCCTCATGTCAGACTGTAGTGAGTGTTTCCGTGATGGACGATCATTGCGCGCAGCTTACTGACAGTACCCCGCCTTTGTTCGCAGTGTGTTCCATGAACGCCGTCGCATTCAACAAGGTCTTCTCGCTCTATCCGCACGCTGCATTCGAGACATCTCACCAGTGTTCGAAGCCGAAGCCGGCCGGCATGCCCGTCTCTGAGCGCATCGAGCCACCTGGTGCTCTTAGTCGGACACACCACCCCTACCGCTTCGTCGGGGACAAGCACACGTGGATGATGCCCATCGACGCGAGAAGCATGACGCTCCCCAGTCCAGCGAGCAACACATCACGCCTCTCGGGAGATGCGATGGAATGGTGCAGTTGGCGCCGCCCCTCGTCGGAGAAAGATGCTTGGCTCGCGAACGTCGTGTTCGACAGTTCGCTACTGCGATTTCGCTACGCTTTGTATGACAACAGTCTCTTGTATGCGGCGGAGCAGCTCCTCGCGCGGTTTGTTATTGGAAATCCTGAGCGTGCCCGAGCCTTGTGAGCAAGCCTTCTTTTACCTCGATAATCGATGTTGAGACACTGCTTTGCGCAGCCATGACGCGGAGCTGATACAATTTCTGAAACTGTGTTTTGCGAAGTGGGACTTGACAGCGGGGCCCATACCATACTCAATGATGTGGCCGATTATCAAGGTGTGTCTGTCGACCATATTGAATGTGGTGAGGAGTGCGCTGAACCCACTTCAGAGCATGTCTCCGTTGCCATCTGAGCAATGAAGAATCTATAACGGAACGAAAGTCCTCTGTGTAACCGTGTACCGCGTGCAGAGTGCAGGTTCTAGCTTTGACGTAAAGGATGGAGAATCCTCGAGGAGGTATGTGATGAGGGCAGGGGCTGCAATGTGTTTTTAGCACCGAGTGTACATGTACAAGCTGTAATGCAATTGTAGAGTATCTGTGACCAGACAATTGTGCTTCCACAGAGGACAGAGCCGCGGTCAGAAATATGCCGACCAGCTGTCGCTCATGATCCCAGAGCACAAAGGCAGCCTAGGGAGTGCAGAAATCGCGTACGACGAGCACTAATCCTCGTCATCGCTCCCATAGCCCGCGAGCCCCAAGCCTCCCGCCAGTGGTTGTACCTTCGCCTTAACAGCAGGCGGCGGTGCTGGCTGGCTGCCATTCTGCCTTCTCCGGATCTCCGAGAAATATCGCAGGCCCTCGAGAGTGTCTGCGCTCAACAAGCCTAGCGGTCCCTGCGGCGGATCTTCCTCCATGTCGCCGGTCGGGCCCTCCAGCCGTCTCCTCTTCCCCTCCCTCACATCGTCCTCCATCTCATTTCCGTCCTCCTCACCATCAACGAAATCACCATTGTCGTCCAACAGGTGACCCTCCTCGAGTGCCTTCACTGCGCGCATAGCGTCTACGACCCGCGGGTCCATCTTAGCGCGGATGGCCTCCTGCCCAATCTCCTCGAGACGATGCTTCTCTGCGACCTTGGAGGTCGGGTTCGGGTCCTCCGTCGCCCAGCGCACGTTGAGAATCTCGTCGTTGTCGAGCGATTGACAAGCCATGGATTCCTTGGCGAACTGCGCGTGGTGTTCGGAGGCGTAGGTCACGAAGGCCACGGAGCGATATTGCAGAACGCGGACTACGGAGCATGTTAATCAAAGGGGGAAATTCCAGCGGCTATGGTAATACGCACTGTGCTCAATCTCGCCCCACTCTTTAAAATGCCTGCGGACCACAGCCTCCGTCTCCGTGCCCACCCCCGTCTCCTTGATCCTCCCAATATAGAGCGTGCGGTTCTGTCGCGTGAACGTACCCACACCGCCCATGTCGTCGCGGTAATCAGCGAACTTGTCGCGCGCGAAGCAGTCCTTGGACGAGTCGGGCATGGCGGTGGCGGGGTCGGGTAGCATGTGTAGGTACTCGCATTCCCAGCCGTACGGGCAGCACCCGCGCGAAAAGAAGAGGCAACAGTAGCGCATGCCGGTCGTGTTGGCGCGCGTGAGGCCTGCGTCGCGCTTTATGTTGCACCGCGTCTGCGACTTTGTTTTACTAAGGACAATGTTAGCGGCAGCTTCACGGAGGTCTAGAATTGGCGTAACGCACTTAGAGTAGCTGTCCTCACGGTCGCCTCCGGCCCATTTGTTGTACCAAATGTCTACGATCGAGGTTCAGCAAGGAGTAAATGAAGCAAAGCTGACGAGACGCACTGTACTCCTTGCCCGTCTGCGGGGCCTCTTGCTTCTCCACGTCGCCTGGCTTGACCTGCTTCCGCGCGGGCTTGAGCTTCTTCTGCTTCTTTGTCACAGGTGCAGCAACCTGTGTTTCGGTTTCAGTGGATGTATTCATGGCAAGGACGAGGAGATGAGGGAACTGCCAGTGCGCCAGTGGCCGAGCTACGGGCGGTGTTTGAACGTGCACGTATTACTAAGCCCAGTATTTCCACACAAGACCTTAACCATAACTTCAGGTTTCCTCTCGACTCCGGAGTCCGGAACTTGCTAGATCCTATGTAGTACTGAGACGTAGCGCAGGTTGGTTCTAGAGCTGTGCAAGAACAACCGGGAATTTACCATGTACAAGATGCATTGGCATAGCTGCGCGGGGAGGCTGTGGCCTACGTACTCTACGTCTATCGATAGTCCGTGGAAAAGGAAAAGGAAAACAAAACTACAAGCACACAGAAGTCGAAGATGCCTCTCGCACGCAAACAGACGGGGTACCGGTAACCTGGCAAACAAACAAGTGGGTATTCGTGAGGAGGGGTCGGACACATGGGATGACGATGAGATGCCGTGAAAATATATAACCAGTCCGATCTTCGGTTAACCATATGTTTGCTTCGCATGAACAGAAACCGCGGGATGTCTAAGGGCCCGCATATACACGCCGCCTTCTAAATCATGCCCGTCCTGCAACATCGATATCTTCAACATCAGAGTCTGGCGGGACCGATTTCGATGGCCGCCGCCGCCGCACTTCGATTGGCATGCTATCGTCGTCATCTGTGTCCACATCATCATCGAAGATTTCGCTCGCCGTCGGTCGGTGATCGCCCACATCCAGGTCGTCCGATGCGCGCGCAAAGAAGTCCGACGACGAGTCGTCATCATATATGTCGTCTTCTTGGTCGAGCTCCTCCGAACTGTATGATAGTTGCACGAGAGGGCTGGGTGCGTGGATCCGCGAGCTGTGCCGCGAGAAGCCCGCATCGTGCATCGCAGGGTCGGGCGCTGATGCGGGGTCGCGGCCGGTGACAGGGTGTAGAAGATCCAGTGGCACCGCCGTGAGGGTCGGCGCGTCAACTATGGATGGTGTCGCGTCCAGTCTGCTAAATGGAGGCACAGGCGGCACGGACACCGACATGACACCATTCGGTGTGGGAGGGAGCGGGTAGAGCGCCACACCACCCGCGCCGACGAACAGCACGTCCTCTGGCACGCCATCCTCGCGATCGCCCGAGTGCATGCTCGTGACGTCCTCGGCCTGCCGACCATACTCGCCAACGTCACCCCAGCTCGACGCGCGCTGTGGGTTCGAGACCGGCGAGAAGGGGTGCCGGGTATACGTCCCGGTCAGAGGCGATGCCTCGTCGCTCGAAAGCGTGGGTGTACCGAGCATGCTTCCGGTGAGCGCGGACGTATGTCCACTCGAATTCTGCCTACTAGGGTTTGAGACGATGGTAGTCGACGATGTCGACGCTTCATGTGGGCCCGGGCCGTACGTGACGCTCCTCTTGACGCCCCACTGCTTGAGCGAACTGAGGGAAAAACGGCTCTTAGGGCGAGCGGGCCTGTCGGCGTTCTCCTCGCCATACGTCGGACTGATTGAGCGCTGAAAGGCCTCCGGTGGTGCGAGATGGGAAGCTGACCCACGCCGTGTTGCCACGGGCTGTCTGACAGCAGTATGAATGGCACCGCTGGACGCCGAGGCAGGAGACAGGGGCACAATGTCGTTCTTGACACGCCGTGTGGAGACATCAACGGCGGATCGATTGTATGAGCCATGACGGGACGACGACGGCCGTTTCTGCATCTGCGAGCGCGGCTTTCGCAGCGAATGGCGTGCCCCTCGAATTGAGCCGGCCGGCTTGCTGTACTTGCTCATTGTGGCAGAGGGGGCAGACTGCACACCAAGTTCATCATCCGACCTGTCGCCCGTAGAGCGAAAAGAGCGCTGCGGGCGCACTGTGCGTAACATTGACGAGATGCGGTTGGTGAGCCGTTTCGTCCAACGAAAGCGCAGCGGCGATACGGCCTCGCTGATGGCATCTTCCGTGAGAGACACAACTGCCTTGTTGTCCGGCAGTGTATCGTTCACCCATCTGTCCGCGTTGGGAAGGTCGCGCATGAACCAGCGGTAGCGCTGATATAGGATAAATGAGCGTGGAAGTGGTCAAAAACAAGCTACACAAAGCGAATGAGATGCCAGCATACCTTGACCTCGTCAAGAGTGATTCGCTTGTTGGCATCCTTTTCCAGCAGCCGGTCCAGAAGCGTGATGATGATTGCGCCTTCGGTCCACGCTTCAGTAGTGCTACAGGGGCGCTGATGATGGCGCCCTCCCGATGGAACGCGGTCCAGTCCCATTGTCTCCGCCACGTCCCAATCTTGAGTGCAGATGATCTGGTAGAGCTGCCACTCATTCGCCGACTCCGCACGAAAAGGGGTCTGGCCGAAAAGCAGGCTGTACAGCGTGACGCCGAGCGCCCAGACGTCGATGGCCTTCGTGATGGGAGGTCGATGGGCAGTGGGCTGCACGGTCGCCATCGAGCCTTGTGCGTCAGAAACGTTGAGACCGCTTCCATTCGAGGTCACAGAGGGGAGATCGGAGCTACCAAAGTCGTAGATAACTTCCGGCGCGAGGAAGGAGGGCGTTCCGGCAGTTTTGCAGAGTTCCGAGTCATCGAAGAGGGTGAGCAAGTCGTCAGATAAGGGACCGGTAGCGCTGCTTCCGCCAGTCTCAGCAAGGCGTTGGGCAGCGGAGATGTGAGCAACGCCAAAGTCACTAATCTTGACTCTCCGACGGTCCTTTGTCCAGAGAAGATTAGCGGGCTTGATGTCGCGGTGAATGATCCCTTGCAGATGCACTGAGAGGAAGACACGGTCAGATGGTGCTAGCAAAGGGGTGCGAAATACTGACGATACTCTAGTCCGAGGATCACATCTCGGCATATGCGGCGACACTGGTCAACCCGTAGCACAGGGTTGTTATAGGAATCCCTCCACTTTATCTCTCCGCCGCCTAAATATTCCATGACTGGGAGGCAGCATCAGCATATGGTCAATGTCAAGCGTTTCCAGGACACGTCCGGATTAGAGGACGGACGGACGGCTGGGGAGAGCATATCTGGCGCACGCATACGCGCACAACCCATGGTTCGTGCAGCAGCCTTCCCCGTCGGCACTGTATCAAAATCGAGCTACTTACCCATGTACACCTTCTTAAACAGCCTGTCGTCTATGACCTCCAACAACCGTACAATATGGGGATGCCGACACTGCTTCATGATTGCTATCTCCTTCCTTATCTTGTACTCTTGGCCACTGAGGTTGTTGTTGTCGGTGACGGGGAGATGAGAACCGGACTGGGGGATGGGGCGCCTCTTGAGCTTGCGTAGGCGATCCATACGGGGGTTCACGCGCGAAACGACCTTCATTGCCTGCGGTAAAGACGAGACAAGAAGAACACACGTGAGAGGCACATAGGAGACGCGATTTTTGTGACCTTTGCGGTTGGTCACTCACCACCTCGCACCCAGTGGTGAGGTCCGTACACTGGTACACGTCGCCATGCTGCCCCTTCCCAATGAGCCTTTCGCGCCGGTACTGGTTGATGATGGGACGCGCGGTCTGTGCATCCTCGTTCTGCGTGAGTTCGCCTGTCATGCGCACCCCGTCCTTGGGATCGAAAGGAGTCTCGGTCATGGCCTTGAGATCGGGGTTCTCCATGGCCGGCGGCGCATGGGCAGAACTGGGGCCGGTCGCGCTGTGGTGCGGTCTGGATTCGGGCGAGAGGACAATCCAGCGCAAAGGACTTGACGGCGGCAGATGATGGAGGAAGGCAAGCAGCAGCGTCGATGTTCGCCAGCCACCGCGGTGGGGTGTCCCAATTCCCAACTCCGCAAAGGCAATCTCGATCTTGCAGAGACGCTCTTCAACGCGCAGGCGGCCCTGCAAAGCCTACACCACGCATCAGACGCTCTACTCAGACGACCAGGCCAGTCATAACAGTTTTATTATTGCATTCTCGGCAAAACTGGGGAATCCTCGCTCTTCTTCGCCTGCCCAACCCTTAGGCCTTAGCGCGGGCACTTGCACCGATCCTCGTCCTTCACGTCCTTCATCACCTGGAAACAGCGCAACGCCGAGCCCCATCAGCGCTGCCATCGCACAGAACACGTCAAGCAACGAGAGCCGCGAGCAGCCGCACGGTGGAGTGACTTTTCATGACATAACAGCGTCTCTCCAGAAAAAGGGGGCTCACTGCCCGCGCGGCCACCCTGTTACTCACAAGCTCGAAAAAGAATGTACGCACCGAGTCAACGTGCAGTCCGCAACCCTTTGGCAAAGACGTGAGTTAATACTCACACGCTATGAAGCCGCCGACGCACCTTCCAGGTTGTCTTGCCGCACGTACCGCATTTGACCGCGTAGCAGCTGTCCACAGGCCCAGATTCGTTCGCGTGCATGGATCCCGACTATCGATTTTCCTTATCATTTGCGTCTGCCGTGCACTAGTCCGCTACTTACTCGCTAACCCTGATGTTGTTCTAACCCATCAATGAGTACGGATGAGCGGGTTAGAGTATCTGGTCACCTACCTGCGTTATAAACGACGTCTTCGCAAGATCAGAAAGGCGAGCTGAGAAAATGAGCTATCAGCTGGAGCTCCACGTGTTCCACGTGATGCACACTGAAGTCGGCCAGCTTCGTGGAAGGTTTGGGATTCACATCAAGTAGCATTCGGCGGCGTGTTGCGGTGGCCGTCGAGCCCAATCAGCCTGCAAATGCACGCCGAAGACGATGGACTTGTGGCTAGCCGGCTTCTACAGATGCTCGCCCGTCGTCGCAAATTCCACGCCTTTTTCTGACAGCGGAGAAGTAATTTGCCTTTGCCAAGCTTCGATACCGGAGGCCTTGGCAATACGTGGCATTCTGTATCGAACAACAGGTTCAACGCGTACCACACTGTGCCTTGCTAGCTCGAGCTTGCCAGCCGATGTAGATTCGCGACGGCAGCAGGACCAATCCGCGCATCACAAGGCCTTATATGTGCCTTTATGTAACTGAATTCATCAGCTGTGGCGCCCCAGTCCCAGCGGTTGAGAAAGGGGTTAAGTACTTCCTTCGATGTGCGGAGAAATTGACGCGATGTAATCTCGGAGGCCTGCCCTTGATCTCAGACTCCCGAGTCAATTAACGATTTGGAGGCATATGCCGGGGAAGCGAACGTCGACGGTACCTCGCGGCAACACGCCACCAATCAGGTGGACCGTGGTACGCACAATACTTACATGCATCAAGCGCACGTTTTAACATCGAGCCTTACATCAGGTTGACGGTTGGATGTGTATGACAGGTGTACGATAACTATTTCAGCAATGTCTGACACGGCAGGAGCAGCGTATGCGTACTGAGTGTCGACTTAGCGGTTAACAAAGTACTTGTCATACTAGTTGTCCGAGTCGACCCTCAAGCATTAATTGACCCACTCCAGGACCGCACTCCAGGGCCATACTAGATGAGGCCATTGGCTGTCGGACACTTCTGACAGGCCTTACGATCCTCTCCACGCATTCTCAATTGGCATTTATGGACACGATATCAATTTCATTCTGTATATAGAGCTGAGGTGAGATTGCGAATCCGGCACGAGAGTGAGGACTTGCGGTAGTCGTGCGAGTAGTGTCAGGGCGGCCTCAGTTCCCCACGATGACGGCGAACTGCAATATTGCATCTGGCCATACTGTACATGCTGTCGCGATCGCTTAGCGGCCAGATTGTCGGTTGACTTCCAGCCTACAAACACGTGGCTCATAGAGTGTACACCTACCTCGCGCGTGCCTTGTCTACTGCGAGCTGTACGTTGCACGTCGCGTCGGATTACCAGCTTCACAATGCATTGCGCGAGACACATGCATTGCGCGAGACAAATGCATTTGGCAGGGCCATGCACTGCGCATCACCAATGCATTGCGCCAGCGAGCTAGCACGCGTATGTATTGGAATATCTTCTACGAACAACTTTGCCTGGTGTACTCGCAGGGTGGGATGCATTATGCCCGTGTCAATTGACACGCTTAATGCATTCTGTCAATTGACACGCTGGATGCATTGTGTTAATCGACACGCTGAATGCATTCCGCGAACTGAAATCCCTCATAGACGTGACACCGGTCGCCTACTCCTTGTATAATCTCGTGGTCTCTTTCAAAGTCAGCGCCTCGTTGCCACCTTTCCTCCTTTGTACTTAGCTTGCTTTCTCCCATCATCTTACAGTAGGAAGCTCCTTGCTTTGTGCTGGCACGATCGTGCGCTCGCATGTTCTGACTCGCGTGTACTGCATTGCCTGGTATAAAGAGTTCTGCGCGTAGTACGTAGTTCGTTCAGGCAGGCAGCTGCTCACCGCCCTCACTATACCCGGTATCTCTGTTCCGCCGCCTGTGATTGTCCATCGCGCTGATTTTACGTCCAGAAACCAATCAATATACCCATACATCAACCCCAGCGCCGCTAGGGTGCTGAATGAATCATGCAGCAAAGAAACGGAGCACTCAACACGTCCGTGACCAATCCTGATATCGGAGTCGGACGCCCACCCGCCAGATGTCCTCGCTACTCCGACCGGCCACTCGCTTTTAGCGAGCTGTCCGACAGTCGCAACGACAAGGCACGACCCAAGAAGCGCTCTCCCGCAGTGGGCGCGGGCCTGTACCTCTTCGATAAAATGCAGTTGGAGAGGACGATCCGCAATCTGCATGAGCGCATGGATAAGGTAGAGAAGAGCGGTGCAGAGAGGGAGCAGGAGCTGCTTGCGCTTCTAGAAGAGCGCAAGGTAGAGGCGCAGCGGATGAGGGAGGAGAAGGAGAGCATGAAGCAAGAGTTGGAGGACGAGAGGCGTCGGTCGGACCAGAGAGAGGAGTATTACCGCGCACTTCTTGAGAAGCAAGAGGCGCGACTGGAGACCGTCTGGCGGCATATCTGGACCTCGTCTTCCTGAATGGCCATTACTTACGTCCACATCCTACGACATCGCCACCCTTTCCTCGGCCTTGTCCGCGCACATAGGTCATTACTTTCTTGCTCGAAGTATCTTGACGCGTTGACGGTTTGTGTTCTGCGATGCAGGAGAGCGGAGTGCCCGGGGGACGGCTTCCGATGCTTGTTTGTGCATGCTTGGCGGTGGCTTGCAACTAGCAAACCTTATTTCGCGAGCTTTCTACAATCAACGCCGTGTGCACGTCGCCGTAGAATATCCTCAAGACATCAGCCATGGCTTCAAGACCCACTGTCAACGTCCGTTCGACGTCCGGAGGTGCGTAGTGCGTCAGTAAGGCGGCTGCTGGAGCTGACGTGCAGCAGAGGCGTCGTCGTCGCTCCCTCTCCCCGCGGTCCTCACCGCACCGATCCGTCTGGATGTTGTCCAGCAGGTGCACAGTGCGTGTTCCAGTTTGTGTCGGCTTCCGCATGTTCTGATGATGCGCAGAGTCCATCGCCAAGAACAAGCGCCAGGCGTACTCCGTTAGCGAGAAGGCAGGCCACCAGACGTCCGCGGAGTCGTGGGGTACTGGTCGTGCCGTCGCACGTATCCCCCGTGTCGGTGGTGGAGGCACCCACCGCTCCGGCCAGGTACCGCACATCCTTCTACATAGTACCCCGTATGACGCTAAATGACCGTACCAGGCTGCTTTCGGTAACATGTGCCGTGGCGGTCGCATGTTCGCGCCCACCAAGACCTGGCGCAAATGGCACGTCAAGGTGAACCAGAACCAGCGCCGTTTCGCCACCGTCTCTGCGCTTGCCGCGTCTGCGCTCCCTTCGCTCGTGCTCGCACGTGGTCATCGCATAGAGGAGATTGAGGAGGTCCCGCTTGTCGTCGGCAGCGCCGTCGAGTCGTTCGCCAAGACTAAGGAAGCTGTCGCCCTCCTCAAGTCCCTCCGCGCCTACCGTGACGTTGTGAAGGTTTCAAACTCGCGCAAGCTGCGCGCCGGCAAGGGCAAGCTGCGCAACCGCCGCCACCGTCAGCGCCGCGGTCCGCTTGTCGTGTACAATGAGGACAACGGCATTGTCAAGGCGTTCCGCAATCTCCCAGGTGTTGAGCTCGTCAATGTGCGCCGCCTCAACCTCCTCCAGCTCGCTCCGGGTGGCCATGTCGGCCGCTTCGTCATCTGGACGGAGGGTGCCTTCGGTCTCCTGGACGAGGTCTTCGGCACCTTCGACAAGGCTGCCGTGTACAAGAAGGATTATTTGTGCGTCTGTCTTTACGCAATTACGAGCAGGTGCTGATATGTCGCCCTACATAGCCTCCCGACTGCGAAGATCTCCAACCCCGATGTCACCCGGCTCATCAACAGCACCGAGATTCAGTCCGTTGTTCGCCCCGCGAACGCGAAAATCCAAAAGCGTCCGTGGACGCAGCACAAGAACCCGCTTAAGAATAAGGGCGTGCTGTTCCGTTTGAATCCCTACGCGAAGACGCTGCGCAGGCAGGAGCTCCGTGCGTCTAATTATTCTCGTCGCCCCGTGCCCTGTCATTGATCACGACTCCGTCACAGTCCGCCAGGAGCGTGCGAAGGCGCAGAAGGACAAGAAGCCCGCGAAGAAGGCCCGTGCTGCGGACAAAGTATTCCTGGAGAACTTGCTGGCTCCTTGATATCCTACCCGACCGTTCTATGGAGCCGGAGCATGAGCAGGGCAGACGTCCATAGGAGAGAGAAGCTGTAGCCGTGCGATGGTTGGGTAGTGGTTGAGGTGTATCTATGCTGTTTGCCCATGCACATGTGTTGCTATGCTGCCATGCCGAAAACATGTTGCCTTCATGACCACGAAACACGGGGTGACTAGTGACCGGCTCGCTCGATTGTCGCCACCACACGATCGATATCGCTATCAACATGCCCTGAACGGTGAGAAGTTCTCGCCGGAGGCAGAGTCAAAGTGACATTTGGGGGTGCACTGCAGTGCAACGTAAGTACCGGATCTGCGGTAAAAGTTCTGTAAGCTACAAATGCCTATGGCTATATGACGAAGCGGAGTACAAGATTGTGTTGGGATGGGGTGATTGCTGTGTGGCTGATTAGAGAGGGGTGGGATTGGATAAATACAACTAGTAAAGTTCGCGTTGACAGCAACGATTCGATAGGGGGTGCGAAAATGTGAAGTTGCGAATAAGTATCAGCTAGACGACGAAGGGCGGCAGCTTTTGGTTTGGTTTGACAGGCATACGGCGCGGAAGTCGAAGTCGAGAGACGGAGGTGTTGTGATTGGTTTTCATACATTGGTAGAATCTGACAGACAGCTCCAACTGTGTATCATGCGTCTGAATCGATCTATAACGCCGTCCGTGTCAGCCTAGGGGACACAGAGTCAGGAGACAATTGATATACGCACGTTTGATAGGGCCGGATGCAGACGGCGCGATGCTCACGACGCTGCGGTGGCGCTCGCAATCGTGCATGCTCAGCTCGCGCGGGCTCTCATAGGAGCCCGCACACTGCGCGCACACAAAGCTGCGCGGTGTAGACGCTCTGCAGTCGGATAGCACGGGTACGCAGAAAGGAAGCGCGGCTTAGCGTTCGCTGTGACACCGAGACGCCGCCTCTCAGGCGCAGACGTTACGCACCGATCGTGGACGTCGTGGATGTGCAGGTGGTACGTCAACGCCCGCACGCCCTTGAGCACATCGCCGCAACCCGTGCGCTGGCAGGGGATCTGCCCGTCCGCGCGGCCGGCGTGGATCATCATGACGGTAGCTTCTTCGCGCTGGAGGGATAGTGCGATGGTGGTAAGTAAAGAGTGCGATGCACGAGGGATGGGACGCACAGCTTCTTCAAGCTCGTCAACGCCAGACTGACGCCGCTTGATTTGCGGCGCCTGCAGTGGGTTGCGGCTTTCGCGATGTGGGTCCTTCTGCTCCTCCGCGAACGTCACAGTCGGAGATAGTGCGCTGGGTGTCACCGCGTGCGTCGAAGGCACCACCGTCGCGCTCGCCTCAATGGTAAGACTTGGGCGCTCAGGGAGCGGCTTTTCTGAGTACACATCGACAGGCGTGCGCGCGACCGGGGTATTCTCTTTGTCATCGCCAGTAGGCGGCTTCGCAGCAGGTGAGCTTTTTGGCGCGTTGGCATCCGCACCACCGGTGAGGGCCTCAAGCGCCGCCCAGCGGGCACGCGTGCGCGCGACGACATCCTCCGCCTGGCTCAGCTTGCGCCGGCGCGGGATCAAGCTCGCGGTCGTGCCGGTTGTGTGCGTGCGGCTCGACACGCTCGACGAGCCGCTGCTCCCGCTCCCGCTGCTCACAGGCAGTGGCGCGTCGAGGATGACTGTCGCGTAGCGCTTGTGATCCTTGAGGTGGCGCGCCTTGAGCGCTGCGGCGGGGAGCGGCATTTGGCGCTTCGGACGGCTGATGGAGAGGTGGATGAGATCCTCGGAGGCGAGCGTGACAAGGGGCGCTACGCGGCGGTGGTCCATGTGAGCGATGGCGTGGGTTGCTGCTGTGGATGTGAGGGGAAGGTGGTGTCAAAGAGGGCTTGGTGGTGGGCGTAGAAATGGATGGATCGGGACGGGGCGGGACAGCCGGGGCCGACGAGCTGCTATGAGGACAAAGAGGGCGAAGAGGACGGCACGGCGTACAGGCGGAGCTTTATGGGGCGCGTGCAAGCGTGTGGCCGGACACAGCGAGAAAACACGCGCCCGTCCGAGTGGCTCAGAGCAGCAGGCACACGGCGTGCAGGCAACGCCCAAGCGGTCCCCGTGCATTTCACAGAGATCTTAATGATGATGCCGGCGCTTTGATAAGAGATCCTGGGCTCTTGCGGGGCCAATGCTGCTTGCACGTTGTTGTCGCCAGTGATGAGATGTGTTCTGCTCATTGCACGCTTGCAGGGTGTGCACGTCACGTGGCGAGTTCCCTTTGTTCCGCTGAGGCGGGACCCCGAGTACCAACGAGGCGCGTCTCAGAGTGGCGTGTCGCGGACAAAGGAGGGTGCCCGTCGCAACTCGCGACCATCAGTGCCAAGAGAGATGCATCCATCGTCGTTGACCGGGTCATCTGGGCATTGTCCGCAGCAGGCGAAGACTCACGCTCACCAGATGAAGGCACGCACAGCACGGAAGCTCGAGGATTGGAAGAGGGCTGCGCAAGGCTGGATGATGCATCAGCGCAGCTTGTCACCATCTCAGAACTGTATCAAAGACCCCACCTGGCAAGCAGATTCCGTGGGGGTAGCTTCTCAAGACCTCTCCGAGCCTCGGCATCTGAGCAGTTGATCTGCCGGCATGGCATGGGAAAGCTGAAGGAAATAATGGCGAAGCTTGGATGGCTTACACAGCTCAAGCTCGTCCGTTTGGTTTTGGACTCGACGATGGCGATGGCAAAGGGCCAAGGAGATCTGAAAGAGCGCCGGTCGCGCGAACCGGTTCGATGATCTCGTATGACCGTGACGTGACCGCTGGACCGCTGGACCTGGGTCTTCAACTTCTGTTGATCGACACGTCTAGCGGACCTTGCTGGGTAGTGCACTACGCAGCACCAGTACCACACTAGGTGGCTGCAATAATACAGGCCCATGGACGGAGGGGACGCCTTACACGAATGCAGTCCGTTTGGTGGAGGTCGAATGGTGGTTCACTAACTGGTACTAACGACGAGCGGGGAATTATTTGAACGCAATTATAGAGGCTTAGACTGGTGACCAGCCTTTATATCAACACGTCAAGATGGGTACTGTGATCCAGGTTCGCTGGCGTCGGAGTCGGACAGCCTGCGACTGCCCCATGATTCTGTATTAGTTGCGATTGTGGCGAACGAGCAGGGTCAGATCATCGCACCATTCTTGCATCGCATCATCTATTGTGACTCTGCCTGCGCCTGTGCCATCTCCTGCGCCCGCGCCCTCTTTGCCGCCGCCGCCTTCGCCTCCCCAAGCGGCCGCCTCCACTTCGGCTCCGGCGGATCCAATATCCCCAGCTCCCTCCTCAACTCCTTCGTGTCCTGCTCCCACCGCTGCTCCCAATACACCGTAATCAGACTCCGCGCACTGCTCCCACAGCGCAGCGCCCACGGCACGTACTCCGACAGCAGCCGTGCACGCTTCGCAGGCGTGAGGCGCACGGCGGCGGCGGTGGATAGAAGGGCAGAGGGGAGGCCGAGATTCGCAAATTCGAGGACTTTGAGCGCGAGCTCGTATTCAACGGACACGGGAAGCCCGCAGAGCGCATGGTAGAAGTCGTGACATTCGCGGTAGCGCTGCATCACGTATGCAAGTTCGGGGTCGTCGATGTAGTGTACCTATTCATACCAGGGTCAGTCAGGACTACTGAAGGGAAGAGATAGATGAAGGCGCACCGGTTCGCGCGTGTCGGGCGTGACACCACACCGCTCGAGCCAGGTCACATATGTGTGTCCGAAGGAGCCCTCGGGGAGTTGCGCGAGCTTGTCCATGTCAACCGTGCTCGAATTGACACGCGGCCTGTCGCGCAGAATCCGGCGCCCCTCTGCACTCTCGAGCATGCGCTCGCGCAGACGCGGGAGCGCGGGGCCAGCGGTCGTCTCGCCGAGGGCGGCGACCATGTCTACGATGGGCCGGACAGCGTGTGAGAAATGTGCGTTAAGATGGAACGGACGTACCCCCTCTCCGTGGGTCTGCGAGTGCCATGAACGCCGATCCTGCCGCCAGAAAGGCGTTCTCGAACCAGTTGAGAGGGACATGGCCGGGGTAAGCTGGTGTAGTTTTCAGCGAACGCGTCTGGTGACGAAACGCGGCACCGGTGCTAGCGGCGTAAATGCGCAGATGTGTCGAAAGGGCTCGCCGGCTGATGGTTGGAAGAGACATTGCGCATGCAATGTCCTTGAGCTTGCGGACGACGTCACAGTGGTCAGGACCGTTCAGACGCCGGCGGGCCGAGGCGACGGTCTCGATCAACTCACCTCGTGACGCACACCAGCTCCTGTTACCCGGATACCATGAGCGTTGTGCTCGACGCGCTGCTATACGTGGTGGGGTGGACGCACGTCCTACTGGCGCCTTACACGAAGGTCGAAGAAAGCTTCAATCTACACGCGACGCATGACATTCTCCTACACGGCGTGTCACCCTCAGCCGTCCTGAAAGTAAGTTCTGCAAAACCCTCTTCGTCAGTGTGTCGTTTGACGCGTTGCTACCAGTACGACCACCGTGTGTTCAGCGGGCCTGTACCGCGGTCATTCATCGGGAGCCTCCTTCTCGCCGGCCTCTCGCACCCCGTTCTCCTCCTTACGTCAAACTTCGACCTCTTGCGCTCGAAGTTGGACATCCAAGTAGTCGGTACGTCGTGGAGGAATAACTTTCATCATGCACTCACTGTGTGCAGTCCGCCTTGTTCTTGCGACTGCCAACGCAACCACCCTCGCCCTCATCCGCCGCGCGGCAGCACGCCGCTTCGGACGACCGACCGGCCTTCTCTTCACCCTCCTGACATGCTCACAATTCCATATTCCATTCTGGATGGGTCGCACGCTGCCTAACATGTTCGCTCTTCCCTTCGGTACACGCTTATTGTATTCTTTCGGTGCTTCAGCTCATCTGTCTCGGCAGTGAACATCGCGTCATACTTGTTGCTCGACAGAGCCAAGAACGCACAGCGTCCAACTCAAAGGAGCGTGTCCTCAGCGCTCTCCCTCCTCATCTTCACCGCCGTCGTCCTTCGCGCTGAGGTCGCGCTGCTCCTCGCGGGTGTGTCGCTACAGATGCTGCTTAGCCAGCACATATCATTCACCCGCTTCCTGAGCGTTGGGTTCACGGCCGGCATTGCTTCAATCGGTGCGCCCGTCTGCAATATGCGGCCGCTTAGTTCACGACTAATCTGGCGCGCCAAGGCAGCGTTAACGGTACTCGTTGACTCATACTTCTGGGGGACTTGGGTGTGGCCCGAGCTCGCCGGCATCTATTTCAACGTCTACCAGGGGAAATCATCTGAGTGGGGTGTGCGTGTCTCTTCCCTCTGTTCACCTTCAAGTCTTAATCGTTCAACAGGTTTCTCCATACCATGCCTACCTGTCCTCCCTCCTTCCCAAGATCCTCCTCTCTGCATTCCCACTTTCCATAGTTTCATATGTCCTTGAACGCCGGATCCGCATTGCACTTTTCCCGCCACTCCTGTACGTTGCGCTGATCAGCGCACTGGGACACAAGGAGTGGCGCTTCATTGCGTATGTCGTACCGTCGTTCAACGTGAGCGCGGCAACGGGTGCGCGCTGGTTGTATGTATCCCTTTATGCGTCAAAACTGGGGCTAAAGCTTTGATCGCAGAGTGGGTCTTCGAAAGGGCAGTCTTGCCGGAAGACTCGCATTCCTCACGGTTGCGGGGGCTTTGGCAGCCAACACCCTCATGACGCTGGCGTTTACGCGCGCCTCGATACTGAACTATCCAGGCGGTGTGGCGCTGTCCCGGCTGAACGACCGCTATGTGGCTTCGCCCAACGGTATTCACTATCTTTTTGTCTCTCCATGTCCTCAAGAGCTGATACTTGGCCAGTGCATGTCCATATTTCCAACCTTGCCGCGCAGACCGGCGCGTCGCTTTTCCTGCATGCGCACGCGCCGCCGCACCCCGCCTACCTCCCCCCGACAACTGCGCATTGGACGTACGACAAGACGGAGCACCTGACACTGCGCCAGCTGGGTGCATCCGCAAACATCACACACTTGATTGCGGAAGAGCGTGGGTGGAACGAGGGTGTCTGGCTCGTCAGTGACGCGGTGGAGAGCTTCGCGGGGTGGGACGTCGGCGGGCTGCGGGATGTGCAGGGGCTGCGGGAGAGGGTCGCGAAGGAGGGCGTGCTCGGCGTGCTCGGCGGCCTAGGCGTCCGCAGGGAACAGAGGCTGTGGATCTTGGAGAAACGGGGCAAGTAAGCAAACAGCTGTGGGTGATGCACTGCCATTGTAATTTTATGACGTGCCGAACATCTGGCCAGCCTGTACGACATAGCGGGTGTGTGGCAGGCATCCTTCGCATTTTGTGAAAGTCGAACAGTTACGACGCCCCCGCCACGGCCTCCCCCTTCAGATGTCTCGACCCAAATATTCCCGTGCCCACCCTTACAATGTCTGCCCCGGCCCTCAGCGCGCTCTCGAAATCGCTGGACATTCCCATACTCAACACTAGCCTCCGTCCCTCCCCCTCGCCCCACACTCCCTCGCCGGCTTTCAGCTCCGCCTCGAGCGCGTCCCGTGTCTGCTTGAGGATCTCAAAGTCGCGATTTTCGTCGCCTGCCCCGAGTGACTCTGCAAGCGCGCCGATCGTCATGAGGCCCTGTAGGTGCAAGCGTGGGCACCTGTGCACGACGTGCCGTGCGAGTGAGAGCAATGCGTGGTCGTCGGGTGCAGCAGAAGCGGTGGAGAGCGGCGGAAGGCCAGATTTTGCGTCTTCGTTGGACGTATTCACTTGAAGGAGGACGTGCAGAGGTGTGCTGCGCGTTGAAGGGAGATTCTTGTTCAGCGCGTCGGCGGCCTTCGTGGAGGTGAGGGTCTGGATGGCGTAGAGATTGGGGATCGCTGATATCCACGCACATCTCAGCACGACCACGTACGAGTGCATCTACAGACACACCTGCCAGCGTCTTCGCCTTGTTTGACTGTAGCGTCCCGATAAAATGCCATCGGATGTCCTCTGGCAGCTGAAAAGAGACATATCCCGTTAGCCCAGTCTTCGAAACCGTGTGCAAAGCGGGCGCACCTGTGGGACCTTGTCCACAAGCTCCTGGACGTAGTTCTCCCCAAAGTCGCGCTGCCCCGCCTGGTGACACGCAAGTATGTCCGCTGCGGGTTTGTACTTGGACACCGCGACGAGCGTCGGCGCAGCGGTAGACGCGTGCGCGACGCGTGTGCGGATGTCTGCTAGCGATGCGGTCAACTCAGCAGCGCGCTCTGAGGATGGCAGCGAGGCAGGTGTAGCGGAGGCCATCCTGATATTTCTTGTGAAAGTGCAGAGTGCACTTCGCATGCAGACTGGTGGAAGCTGAGGTCAAGGGAATCGAGTCGCTCGGCCCGGACCCGGTCTCGGCAAGCTGCGGGCGCACTCCAACGCCAGTGTTGCAATGACCCACTCTCTTCCTCGCACCGCCATAAAGTATATGCAGCCAGCTGTACAACATACGAGCTCACCGGCACCTCCTACAGGGTGGCGCGTCGATTATAGCACACTTCCTCGGCCAGCCTCTTGTCTGTTGACTCCGGCCGCCGGGCTTTGAACGAACTTTCCACTCCTCTCAGTACGCCCGTCTTCCAGCTATGGCCGAACCTCCACAGAAAGACCAGACCAATTTATCGTGGTCGAATGTCACGCTCGGCTTATCTTTCGTTGTCTTTGACGCGGCGGTGTCGCACATGCTCAGCCTCGGCGTCGGGAGCTCGCTCATGGTCGCCGCCTTCCGCTGTGTCGTGCAGCTCACGCTAGTCGCGACGATTCTGGAACGTGTTTTTGACACGAACAATCCGCTTGCAGTCGCCGGTATTGCGCGTAAGTGCTCGTTTTCTGAAACCTACTGCATATTCTGACGCTGAAGACCTAGTGCTGCTGAACGTGTTGGGCACTTTCGAGACCGGTGAGTCTGATGATGATTTCGGTCTGTCTGAAATTGATTCACAAATAGTGGCGAACAAATGCAAGCGACGGTATCGGCACATGGTCAGTCCCGCCGTCGCATGTATTGCTGCGCATGCAACTTATCCCCCACCATCTGTAGTTCGTGTCCGTCCTCGCCGGAATGCTCTTCTCCACGATACCAACTTCGATCATCGGCGTCCGATTTGCAATGGGCGTCACACCCTTCTGGCGCCCTGAACAATATAGTGCGTATGTCTGCATGGGCCATGTTTCATTGCCCTCAGTATTTTCCGCCGACAGTTCCTATCGTCGGCATGCTCTGCGGCAGCACCATCTCCAACGTCGCCGTGTCCGTGAGCTATGTTCTCAAAGAACTTGAGTGCGTCTACTGTCATCTTCACTCGATGCGCCTCAGGTCGAGCGTGTCTTCTTCCTCATAGTGAAAATCGCGACAAAACTGAGACATACCTCGCGTTTGGCGCGTCGCGCCTCGAAGCGTGCAGACCGATAGCCCGGGAGGCACTCCGCCTTGCACTCACCCCGACCATCAACCAGATGAGGTATGTCCATTTCCCAACCCTCTGCCGCCCCACTAACTCTTCTCTCCTCCCCAGCGTCCTCGGCATCATCGCGATTCCGGGCATGATGACCGGTGCGCTGCTCGGCGGCGCATCTGTGCAGCAGGCCGCGCGCCTGCAGATGGTCATCATGTTCATGATCAGCGCGTCCTCCGCGCTCGCGAGTATCATCACGACATTGATCGCGCTGCTTGTGTGCGTTGACGGCGAGCACCGCATCCGACCGGACCGCATCGACGCGCGCGAGCACGCAGTGTGGCGCGCGCGAGACCGCCTCGCGGGCGCGGTTGTTGCGGGCGTGCGTGCGGCGGGGCGTGCGGTCATCGACTGCGTGCGGAGAAAGAAAACGGATGGTGAAGAAGAAGAGAGGGCGCCGCTGCTGGGGTAGCAGCGTAGCTAGCGCGATGGGTGTCTGCATGGTGTGGCGTCATGGTGCGCGGATGTCTTGTCGCGGCTCAATAAAATTGGAAGCCTTCCTCTTTTGTGATATGTGCAGGCTGCCAACGATTGAGGCAAGCGATGGTGGAGGAGCGATGGAAAAGTTGTTAACGATCGTATGTGGTCTTTCTTCGCGTCGACGCGATTCTCAACCCCAGGTTACAGGCAGGTTGTGCGTTTGATAAACTGGCATCTCTTCTTGGTCTGCATCGCAGACAAAAGAATTTGACTTGGTTTAGCAGGCCTACTGTCACAGTGCATTGAAAATGCTGGTGGAACCCGGAGGCGCTTGTGGGGTAAGTGGGTAAGTGGGTATGGTGCGGAAGCTGGCACTACTAGCAGCCAGCTGTCGTTGGCCTGTTCCCGTCACGGACGCGTTGGCGGTCACGAAGTCGGTGACGACAGGGCCCGCGATGACTGGATATATTACACTTGCCGGTCGAGCACCGTCTCCCAGTTATCAAGTCATATTTCATCCTGTGATGCTAGCGGCGCAGACACCTCTAGTATGTGCCAAGGAACGTGAAGGTATCTATATAAATAAACATAAAGATGCGTTTCACGATGCATTCACCCCGACATCCACCAATGCATCCACGGTGTTGTCTCTGACATCCTTGAGGAACCTGACCAAATCTGTACCACCAGTGCCCTTCAACGGTGCCTTCCCGCCGTCCTCTTGAGCGCTCGATGAGGCTTGCGCTTCAGAAGCTGCCAGCCGCCTTGCAGGGCCGATAATGTATAGTGCCACTATCCGCATGTGTGCGTCACGGAACCGTTTGAGGGCAGCGACCGCCGCGTTGTACGATACAACAAGTTCGGGATCATCCACATGCTGTTCCTCGACAAGGGATCGCAGCGACCGCGGGCGTGTGGAAAGGTGGCGGAGGAAATTGCGGTGGTGGCGAGGCATGTAGACCTGCATGCGGTCGAGGAATGAGACCTTCGGCGCCGACGACGGTGCAGCAGCCGCAGGCCCATGCCCGGTCAGCGCGCTCGCGTGCGAGTAGTGGTCCACGCCGAGGAAGATGTCGAGGGCATGTACAATCGAGCTCTGGCCCGCGCTCGGCCCCGAGAGCTCTGTTGGCGCGCTGATCTCGGGGTGCTCGTCGAGGCCCTCGAAAACCCACTTTCCCCGCGCGCCGGCGTCCGAGTCGACACCATTAAACCACGGGCGGATGTCGCGGTAAAAAGTCTCCGGCTCGCAGCCCTCGCGCACGCGCACGAGCAACGCCGCGAGCTCGTCAATGACGCCCGCGAGCGCGTGCATGTAGCGCGTGATGCGGGCACGCGCGATCGCGTCGCCGACGAACAGCTCGTCGAGCGTCGCGCGCATGACCTCGAGCGCGGCGACACCGCGCAGCTCGATGCGCGCGGACGTAAGGTAGAACTCGGCCTCGTCGCGTGTGCCGGTGAAGCTCGAAAGCGTGCGCAGGTTGTCGAGTGCGGGTGCGGGCTCGGTCGGCGGCTGCGGGCGGAGGAGCGCCCAATTATAGAGAACGTCGTCTGAGTAGGTGACGACGGGCGGGAGCTGGAGGTGATGCGAGACTTGGAGGAGGGGGACCGTGATCGGCGCGGGGATGCGGATCGGCGCGTCCGGAGGCAGCGAGTGCACATAAAAGTGCATCGTCCAAGATAGGACGTGATGCGCGCGACGCAGCAGCAGCTCTGACCGCAATAAATCGGTGGTTGGCAAGGTCGGCAGCTACATATGATGCTAGTTAAGATCCGGACCAGGTGGGCTTGATGGAAATAAGATGGACATACCTGACGCACATGGGCCCGCCATGCCTCGGACTGTACCTTCTGGGCGTCCGTTATGTTTGACTTCCGTCCCAGCTGGAAGCGGTGGCTCTGCGCCGCGGCGAAGGCGTCCTCCCAAGGTGCCCATTGGCCTGGAAGGCGGGCAAGCGGTGGTTGTGGAGGCATGAAGCCCGTTCGGGTGTCAACATCAAAATCGTGTGCGGCGAGAGTAGTGGTGTCGACCACGCCAGCGGGAGGGCCAAGCTCGACGTCCGGACGAGGAAGGGCGAGGAAATGGTTCGGTGGGAGGGCGGTCATGGTAACAGGCGGTGAGACGGGGGGAAGAGACGAATTGCGCAATAAATGTGTGTGTAAGTTATATGGATCGCGATATTACGCGAGCGCTATCCTGGCAGGCTGCGAATGAGAAATCTAGAGGCCGAAAGCTGAGCAATGGGAGGAAAATGCATCGCCGGTCGGAGATGACTGACTCGGAGGACAATATTCATCTGATAAGATCTCCTAAATATTTGTCCGGGCCGCATTCTCCGAATCTCGGGAGGCCGCATTCCGAATCTCGGCGCCGGCGGGAGTGGCACGCAACAGCCCGCGTAGATTGGGTTCCATCGCTCGGAGGATTTGTCCAGGGTGACGCAATTCGCTGCACTTCCGTCGACAATGACGCAGTCGACCGGAAAGTTGCGCAGGTCAGCTTTTTCACAAAAATCTATCGAGGCGACTTATACTGCCCAGTTACTAGTTACTCGTCAATATAACGTCGTCAAGTCAAAGTCAAATGCGCGCATCAAAACACAGGAATTGAACATAAGTACATTGCTGCTGGCATAGTGGCATGCGCACTGGGTTCCGGGGAGGCCTTCAAATCCGCTATCTGATTTGTGTGGAGTACCTCACACTCTCTATCAAACCCCGTCAGCCCGGAAACACCCATGGAATGGGGGTTGCGACGTGTCAATCATTGAAGATGCTGGCTGAGGACTCATGTGAGGTGGGCCATAAAAGTCGACTGAGTACGTTACCAGCCCGTCTGTACTGACAATTCGCTCTATAGTAGCCTGGGGTTCACTCTGCAACTTCTCCAACGAGTTGTCCCCATCCGTCCGGTGCTTCTGATGCCATAGACTTGCGCACATCGAGGCCAGAGCACCCGTGCGCGTCTCGTGTCCACAGTACACATTCCAGTCACGTTCCCACTGTGATCCACGCCGCTGCACACGTCTTCTCATACCTTCCGGCGTCCGTGCGTCGCCTTATTCGCCACAACGCCCACGCACGCTCTTCCCGTAGAGGCCTCGGGTCGTCTGATCCGTCTTCCATCTTCAGTATGACGCTCAGCTCATGCGTTATCCCGCTCAACACCCATTTCTCCCTTATCGAAGCCTGCCGCATGCGTCCTAAGTTTACCTATCTGGTCTGCGGTTCTCCGACAATGCGCTCTCTTGGCATTGTGATCATGCCCATCTGTTGTGTATAAGAGTAGCTGTCCCCTTCGGATGTTACGGAGCGCGCCTGCAAACATGAAGACGCTTATCACATCGGTTGTGCTGTCCTGTCTTGCATCCGCAGCATTTGCTGCCCAGGTATGGCTCTGCTCCTTGCCTCAGTGGTCATGTTGACAATATTCTACGCAGGCACAGTCCTTCGAGCCGCCGTCGCTTGGCCCGACCGTTGCCTCGCCAAATTATGTCGGGCAAAATAATGGTTCTCTAGCCAAGAGCCCTGTCGTGACAGGAAAAGTCTTTGACAGGTTCATCCAGGTATATTCTTGTGTGTTGGCTCACTGAGATAGTAGTTATCGAAGAGCCATTGGCACACAGATCTGGTTGGAGAACACGGACTTCGCGACTGCAAATTCCACGGTGCGTTCTTCTCCTGGCGCCGCTTTCCAATTCTCATGCACTAGTAGGCCATGTTTCGTACTCTGGCGAAACAAGGGATATTGTTGGACCAGTACTACGCGCTGACTCACCCTTCCGAGCCTAACTATGTGGCTACCGTCGGTGGTTCCTTCTGGGGCATGGGCGATGATAACTTCTACAGCATCCCTACCAAGTACGCACTTGATCGTCTTGCAGAGTATTGTTATTAATGCAGTTCTGTAGTATATCCACTATTGTTGACCTCCTGGACACCAAGAACATATCATGGGCATCTTACCAAGAGAACATGCCTTCCGATGGCTTTTCTGGATTCAGGCAAGCCGAGCACTTCCTAATGATTGCGTAGCGGGTGCTAAGGAGCGGCGTACTTCAGCTTCACCTCACCCAACTACATCACCCCCAGCGCCGCGCCCTACACCTACTACATGCGCAAGCACAATCCAACAATTATCTACGACTCTGTCGCGCTTGTCACATCGCGCGCGGCTCTGCATCGCAACTTCAACGATTTTGCCGCAGACATCAACGCGTCCACCATCCCGCAGTGGCTCTTCGTCACACCCAACCTCGTCAATGACGCACATGACACGACGATTGATTTTGCCGCACAGTGGCTGCAGTATTGGCTTGCCCCACTCCTGCAGGATGCGCGCTTCAACGACGCGCGCACTCTCATCTTGCTCACGTTCGACGAGAACGAGTCGAGCTCGATCAATAATCGCGTGTTCTCGTTGCTGTTGGGAGGGGCTGTTCCGGCAAGCTTGCACGGAACAACCGACTCAACGTACTACACACACTATTCTGCCCTGAGCACGGTCCAGGCCAACTGGGCCCTCGGCTCTCTCGGGCGTGGGGACACGAACAAGTAAGACTCACCGCCATGCAAATGCCGTCCCTGATCATACCCATTTAGAGTCATGTCAAACGTCTATTCTCTGGTCGCCTCCGCGACGGGATACGTGAACGACAACCTCTCCGGCGCCTCCATTCCGCTCACCAACGCGAGCGGTACCACACCCGGCCCGCTCAACCCACTCATGTTCGTACCCTTCCCACCGCCGAACATCTCGGCCGTAGGCGCGGGCGGGAGGCCCGTCTTCGTCGCGCCCGGCGTTAGCTTCGCGGTGCTGCCGAGCCCCGTTAACCTAACCGCGCTCAACGAGACCGTCCCCGCGCTGAACACCAGCTCGACGGACGCGCCAGCGGTGGAGGCACCGGCACCGAGTGAGTCGGGCGCAGGGAAGGTGCGGGGATGCGCCAAGCTGGTTACGCTTGTAGGAATGACTGTAGGCATCGTCCTCGCGTCTCCGTAAACGGAATCGGAAATACTAGTAGATGAATAACGCGAGCACACCCAAGAGCTTTCCCATGGCAGGGGCATTAGGTGGATGTAGACACGAGAAAGTTAGTATTAGAATCTAGGTAGCAATATAGTATCCACACGGCATCGGGGTCGTACAACTACACAATGATAGCAGATAGCAACTGAGATCGAGACAGACGAACGAAATACCCACTCTCCGAAGATATTACAACTAGAAGTGTTGTTGGGGTTCACCCGTGGGTTGGGGTTGACCCGCGTGTTGCGGGTTCACCAAGCCAACCATATTCGCCAGATATGTGTCCCAATCATCAGACCTAAAGCAGGACAGTTGACAATCAGTCTCCCCGAACCACAAATAACACAGAAAAGCACGCACTCAAAGCTCGCCGGCATCGTCGACCACATCATCATGGTATCGCTATCCACGCCTACCTGGCCGTCCTGCGGCACCATCGGCGCGAGCACACCAACCAGCTGGTTTTCCATGCTTTGCGTCCCCATGAAGCCTGCCTGGTCCCCCGCATCGTACAGCTCGGGCACGCTGAACGACTGGCCGAGCGGCAGCTGCGGCATCTGCGCAGGGTCGGTCTGCATCTGGCTGGAGTACGTCTGCGCGGTGAATGCAGAATTCATCACGTGTGTGTGCTCTGCCATGTGTGCGACGCCCAAAATATGGGCGAGGGAGGATGAAGGTGGGTAGGTGGGCGGCGATGAGCTCGATGGGGAAGAGTGGTAGGTAAAAGGGTCTGGGACGGTCGGCGACGCGGGATTGAGCACCTGCGACGCCCCGGGGACTGGCGTTAAGGCGTGGATGGAATCACCCGCAGGTGAGTGATAGCTAGACGAATATGACGATGTCGGCGACGGGTACTGCTCTCCGTTTGTAGTTGGCAGTCCAAAGATACCTGCGGACGCCGTCTTCGTCTCTGCAGACACACGCCGTGTACCTGCGATATTGCGCTTCGAGACAGGGGGAGCCGAGGGTGGTGTGTGCACCTGTTGTGATGCATTGGACGCGGACGAATCGCTGGGGCGTGGCGACGAGGTTTCTCCGCGCTCGCGCTTGAGCGTAGCGGTCAGGGGACTGATTTGCGAGAGAGGCAGCTCGCCGATGTTGGATAGGTCGAACAAAAGATCCCTAAAAGGGTGGGTGTATGAGGCACGCGTACAAACGTGAGGAGGAGAGTGAACGCACCGAAGGCGACCGGCAACAGGCCATCGCGTTTCGCCTGATTCGAGGAGCAACATGCACTTTCTCACGTCTTCCATCTCCCTACTGGCATCGAGCGTCACACCAGAGCGCTTCGCACCCCACAGACTGAGTAGTAGGATCACGCCCGATACGAAGGCCGGCAACTGTAGACGTAGTCAGTCATGCTTGAGACAATTCTTGATCAGCATAACTGTACCTGGAAGCTGGGTGACGATGCGCCCAGGAGCCGGCGACGCTGCGCGTCCACCACGTGGCTGCACGCGCGGGCCGCATTTGCGCAGATCGCAAGCGACGGGAAGGAGAGAGACGATGGCTTGCGAAAGGATGGGATGAACGGGCGGTGGATGGTGATCTGTACGTAGTAATACGCTGCGTGCAGAGCGGCGGACTGCAGGAAATGCGTCGTGTTCTCGCGAGCCGGGTCCCAGCGTACTGTACGCTGTATCAGCAGATTGTGAATAAGGTGAGACATACGGCGTACGATGATCGGGAACTGAGTCAAACCACTTGTTCAGCGCGGAGTCGAGATCCGACACGACGCGCTGCTCCCACTGTTCGCCCAGTCTCGCCGCGCACTTCGACTTGTTGATGGAATACTGTATAATAAAAACCTGTCAGCCTCTGTCGCAGAGTGCAGATAAGAGAAGCAGGAACAGCAACGCACAATTGTTCGCAAGGCATAAGAGTGGATGAGGTTCACTCCGATGAGGTTGAAGAAGAACGACGTCTGCGACGGCTTCCCTGCAGGCTGCTTGAACGCGAGCGTGGGATCCTCGTTCTCCCAGTACTCGTCGTCACAGTCCGCCGGAAGCTCAACGTCATAACTAGTAGCACGTATATGAAAGTCAGACATATAGACGTCTTCGTTTGATAAAATCAAAGTACTTCTCTTCAGATATCGCACACGGTCGGCCCAGATAAGAGCTCATCCATATGTCAAGCATGTGAAGTACCCTGGCACAGAGTATTAGCGCATTATGTGGCAACGGAAACGTGGAGCACGCACCAGAAGGCGCGTTTCCATAGCTCGTCATCGACGGAAGGTGTCCCGTGATAGGCTCGTCGCCGGTGCGCCCCGACATCCTGCGCCAAGCGTAAGCCGACACCACACAGCGTCCAGCACGCCTGCGGGGGTGAGGAGCCGTACAAAAACTGCACAGCGAGCTGGAGCACCATTAACAGCCGACTCAAAATCAGAAGCGGTAGACGCGAAACGCACCGCTGTAATCTGCAGGTCATGTAAACTGGGAGCGGAGAGAACAGACGTGCGCACCAGGGGGACCTGGTTGAACCACTTCCACCCTGCTGAATGGAAGTGGCCGTTCGAATCCTCGAGCAGCACGCGCGGGTCGTGCGAGTAGCGTGCACCCGTTGCGCACACGAGCGACACGACGCCGGCAAAGCCATCGTCGACGTAGTGGCGACCCTCCTGCAAGTCGCGCATGAAGGTCGGCCGGTGCAAGAGCGGCATGAGCGGCGCGATGGACTTGAAGTAGATCTGCACGAGGCTCGAGAGCAGGTCCGGGTCGGGAAAGCTGTAGTTCACGCTCGGCGGCGTGAAGCGGTCGCGCTCCCACTGCAATCCAGTCGCGTCTAGCCTCTGTGCGCGCGACAAAAAGATGGATGGGCGTACAGGATGCATGAGCCAGAAATCGGGCCGCCGCTCGCCCCGGCTCAGTACGTCACGCATCTTCAGCGGTTGCGTGCCTGCCACCTCTGACTTGAGGTCCAGCGCCTCGCGCAACAGCCTGATACCACTCGATTTCCCGTAGAATCTGCGCGGGTTCGGGTTGATGCATATCTGCCGTAGGCTGCGCACGAGGGCAGCCTGCGATATGTTGTAGTCGTCGTCGTCGCTGTCGTCGTCGAGCGGGTCGCCGAATGCCGTCACCTGGTGCCGACCGACAGATTTGATTGGCGGCAGAGTAGGGAGCGCTAGGTCGTCACTTGAGGAGGAGTTGGAGCTTTCTTTCTTGCTATGCTCACCGCCATCGTCGACGGCGGCGTCAGCGGGCCGGAAGCTACGCGACCAGCCCTCGAGGTCTATTTCTTGAGAAAAGTCGCCATCGGGGTAGAGCTGGGGAGGGTGAGACGACTATGGGAGGGAGAAAGGATAAAGCTGCGCACGCGAGAGAGTAAGCCCTCCATTTTCTCCAAGCGAGACTCAAGACTGTCCACATATCTGAGGGCCATGAGCGTTTCGTGCGAGACATGTTACTATGGAACTACCGTTTAGGAGGCCCGCGTTTCTGTGCAAGGCGATGAACTGTTCAGAAGTCATGCCTCGTCGACATTATTGGGCACATACCTTGTTGGTTTCTGTGAATTCACAGGTACTGTCGGCCGCCAAGCAGTGCGTGCACTTGCTCCCGGTCTGATTTCCGTCGCCTGGAATTGGGCAGCGTCGCTCTTAATCCCCGTCACCACCGGGAGAATCCAGGACTCACATCGTACTAGAAAGGCCACTCAGAATGATGCCCAGAAGGATATCACCAGCAGACGCCGACGTACTCTTCTTCTGCCGACACCGATCGCAGGCCCTTAGATTTTGCACGCGGCGCTTTTTGAAGGTCTGGAGCACCGGATTCGCAGGGTCGATGTTGTCTTCTTCACCGGACGACAGTGACATGGGTGTGGGCGTTGGGGACAAGAGGAGAGATGCGTGCGAGTATCCTCCGACTCGATCGCTAGTAGCAACCTCCTTTGGTTTCTTTGATGTCACAGGGTCAACATGGCTCCGGACCCGAGTCGGTCTCACTGCCACGCCAGCTATATAAGCACTTTATAAATCCTACGCAATTACTCCAACTCAGGCGCGACATTATTTTTCCGGACACCGCGCCGACTTCGCGCGCCTGTACAGTGGTAAGAACATCATGGGATGAAGGACGAGACGCTCTCGCCTGGGATTCCATGCTACTTACACTCGTGCTGCACAATCATGTATGTTGTTGCGTCCGCCAGTTTGAATTCGCCACCATTCAAAGGGTATAAGCATGCATTAAACGGCCAGCCACACGTCGGCCGAGCCTTTATGTTCGCTCCTACTGTATAACCACACGACTGTCAAAATAGTCCGTGCTCCGTCTGTGAGCCTGTACACAACTGCAGAGATATAAACGAGGGAGATGAGAAACGAACGCGTAGAACGTGAGATCCGACATGTCATGTCTCCCTGTGCGTGTCCTGCTGGTCCCGCCCGCAGTCCTCAAAGCACTGCCCACGCCCCGCCTGACAGAGCAGCCGTCACAACGCCCGCCAGCGCGAGCGCGTGCGGCCCCCACCCGCTCACCGCCTCCCAGCCAGCCGCGCCGTTCGCAGATGGCGGGAACGTCGTCACGAACGCCGCGGTGGGGTTCGGGCCGCCGCTCACGGTGACGGTGGGCTGATTGGCGTCAGGTTGTGGTGCAGTGGCGTTGGAGGGTATGCTTTGGAGGATGGAGAACTGCTGCGAGTTGCCATACACGACGCCGTGTGTGCTGTTGAGGAAGAGAAGGAAGTAGTCGTCGGCCGCCGGGAGACTCTGGAAGGCGACGTTGACAGTCTTGATGGTTGATGGCACTGCACACAGACAGAATGAGTGAGCACCGAGGCGAGAATGGGCGTCGATTGCAACGCACCGTCCTTCGCGATGAAGATCAGCCCGTCAGTGCTCATTCTCGAGAGCTCGAGATCGAAGGTATCGACTCCGTCAAGGAGACCCTTCTCCCATGTTACAGGATATGTCTGTCCGTTTGCCCACTGCGCGCCCTTCGCCGGAGAGGACACTTGGAAGTCTGTCAGAGGAGCGATACTTGTCAGTTGGCCTTCCATAAAGCTGAGGCAGGTGACGCACAAGCATGAGCGGCCAGCGGGAGAATAAGTGCTGCGAGGAGGACGCGTAGGTGGTATGGTAGTATCGAAGGCGACATGGAGGACGACGGCGGGAGGCAGGCGAGGGCAGGAGATGAGGAGGGCGGGAGCACTGCACCGCCGTGGGAATTTCATATGGCAAGTTTGGCCCCAAACATTGTTTTATATGGACAACATTTCCTCCTTGGGCCGCCAAGCCGAAATTGCCGAGCCACCAACGCTGTCCCCGACAACCAACAGTCACCAACAGTCCGACCAGACAGTTTCCACGTCCTGCACGCGGCCTCTGTCTGCATCTGTCGCCCACCACGACGACACTGGGAATAATTTCCAGGATCCGACGCTTGGTGAGCTCAGCCCGTGTGCCAGTGACGGGCAGCGTGCCCGCTCGCCGTCTGCTCTAGTGCTGTACAGTGTATGATCCGGTTGAGACGAAGCTAGAGTCCCCGTCGATTGACCTTTTCTTGTCCAAGATTCTGATCCGAACAGCGCCGTCGGGCGCCCACCGCTTCTTCTGCAGCAGGACAGGCCTCCCAGTCAACCAGCTGCTCTGGAAGTCACTTCTCTCACCTGACTTGCATCGCCTATCAGTTTCAATCCTTCAGGAGTGTGTCCGTTTGACAAAGGGATGGGGTTCTCAACACCGTCTGCTCCATTAGAGATTCTAGGTATACAAAACATATCAAGCAGCTCATACTATGGATACACATGTCCTCGAGTAACTCCCGCCGCCCATCCCATAGTGGTACTTCGAAAACTCACATGTCAGGCGCTGCGTCGACCTAGGAACAGCGCGCGCGTACGCTGTCTAACTACATATTCTATAGCTGTGTCAAGCGAGCGACAGAGCGCGAGCGCCTTCTGGGCGCCTCGACGCTCGCGCTATGCACCGCTTGGTCCTGGCCCGGTTGGATGTGCGCCGGACCCTGCGTGTGGGTGCGCGAGCCCCGACACGGTTGTGATGTATGAGTCCCAGTCCTCCAGCCTGCAACCGCCGTACGTTAGAAACCATCGTGACACTGAGCAAAAAAAAATGACGCACTCGTATCCCGAAGGCACGGTAGACCAGATGTCCCCCTCCGGACTCCGTCCCTGCGCCTGCCCCGGCGGCGCGACTGGCGGCAGACTCTGCAACATCGACTCGAACATCTCCGTCCCTGGCGACCGGTACCCGAACCCGGGGAAATGCCCAGCTGGGGGGTTGGGGGCGTTGGGGGCGAACATCGTGCTCGCATCTTGCAGCGGCGCGTCCGCCGCCAGCCGGTGCAAACCATCAGCATACCACGGCGCGGTCGTGGCTGTGGCCGCGGGGGCAGGGGGGCGGTCGGGAAGCGTGACGCCATCGGGGTACTGGGGCATGCGGCCGAGCTCATACGAGTGCATGGGGAGGCTGGTCTCATCCTCTGCGGAGGCGGAGTGCAAGGCGCCAGGCGGCACGGGATTGAGGTTGATGGGGTACGCAACGTGCGGGTACGATTGCGCAACAATGGACGGCCATGTTGCAGGCGTGTGCGTGCTGGGTGGGAAACGACTATTTTTGGACTGGGCTTGAGGGTGATGGTCGCTGGAGGTGGGCGAGGTAGATGAGGGGGCGGAGTCGGCGTCGCGGCTGCGTTTCATGGAGGGGCCCTGCCCCGGCGTGGGAAGAGGCAGTTCGCCGACGAATGCGAGCTCATACAGCACGTCCCTGATAAAATGGTTAGACGTGTAAGAGCTCATAGGAGTAGGTTTGCCATACCATAAGCGCCCTGCAGCGTGCCACCTGATGCTTGCGTGAGAGCTTGCACAGACAAATCGATTGAACACACTTACCGCCCTTCGGCGTCCTTCAGTACCTCCATGCACTTATGCACATCCGTCATCTCCTTCACAGGATCAATGGCCACTCCTGAGCGCTTCACGCCCCATATGTTCAACAGCAAAACAATCCCCGCTGTGAATGCCGGCAGCTTGAGAGATACGATCGCAACAAAAATGTCAGCAAAACACAGTACACGAGTAAAGCATCGACGTACTTGGAAATGGGGCAGCGGGCGCCCGGGTGTGCGCCGGCGGAGGTGGTCGACGATATGCGCGCATGAGCGGGCGGCGTTGGTGCATATTGCGAGTGAGGGGAAAGTGAGTGGGGACGGCTTGCGCGGAGAGGGGATAAAGGGCCGGTGAACGAGTATTTGGAGGTGATAGTATGTACTATATAGACTAGCGGACTGGGTGAAAAACGTCGTGTTTTCACGTGTGGGGTCCCAGCGGACTAAATTCAAGAGCATCAGCCTGGTGCAGGCGCTGAGAAGTGGAAGAAGTACGCACGGTGATCCGGAACGGAGTCGATCCATTTGTTGAGTGCGGAGTCCAGTTCGGCAACGATATGCTGCTCCCATTGCTGACCGACAAACCCAAGCAGGATCTTAGACTTGTTGATAGAATACTGCCCGTGCGGTTCGTCATCACACTGGCACCGCCAATAGAACGGCTCTACGTACAATGGTCCGCAGCGCAAACGCTAGGATCTGATTGAGCTTCAGGAAGCTGACGAAGTAAGACGTTTGCGACGGTTTCCCTGGCGGCTGCTTGAAAGCCTGTTCGGGATCCTCGGTAACCCAGTACTCGTCGTCACATTCGACAGGAAGATCGAGGTCAAAGCTGCGGAGACAAGTAAGCGACAAAAAAGATGAGCTACGGGGTGATACACACTCTTCTTCTTGGATAGCGCACGGCCGGCCCAACGAGGCACTCATCAGCCGGTCCAGCACGACGAGACTCCTGCAGGCACAGTCGGGTGGGCATGGGAGAAACGAGTGAGACAATGATTGAGAATCATACCAGAAGGCACGCTTCCAAAGCTCGTCTTCGACAGATAGTTTCGCGCCGTATACCTTCCGCCTGTGCGCTCCGACGTCCTGAGCGAGCCGAAGTCCGATGCCGACCATCGTCCAACACGCCTGTGGTGCCGAACACCCCTGCAGGAACAGGCACGCGAGCTGTGGATGTCTATGTCAGCACGCTGCCAAGAGTAACAGCCGGACCAGCAACCAACGCCGACGCACCGAGTACATCTGCAGATCATACAAGCACGGCGCTGCGAGCAGCGACTTGCGCACCATGCGGAGCTGCTCGAACCATTTCCACCCCGACGAGTGCCATGAATCCGTGCCTTCGAGCACGACGCGCGGGTCTGGGGAGTAGCGCGCCCCGTTTGCGAGCACTGTGCACACGACCGCGCCGAACGCCTCGTCGCGGTGGTGCAGCCCGTCCACAAGCGCCGCCTCAAACGTCGGACGGTGCAGCAGCGGCAGGTAAATGTTGATGTTTGTAAAGTAGAGCTCGATAAGGCTATCCATGAGGTCCGACTCGGGGAAGGTGTACTTGCGCCCCTCGAACTTGAATGTCGAGCGCTCCCACTGAGTCAGGCGACGTGCCAAAGAGAGCGTCAAGAGAGCCGGAGGAATGAAGATACAGAGAATGTTCGTACCGGGTGGAGCATCCAGAACTCCGGCCGGCGGGTGGCCATGGAGAACTTGTCGCGAGTCTTGCCAGAGTACTCCGACTTGAGGTCGAGTGCGGTCTGCACGAGACGTGCACCGCTCGACTTTCCAAAGAAGCGATAGCTCACGGACATCTCGTTGAATGACTGTTGCAGCAGCAGCATCTGAGTCTCTCCGTATTCGTCGTCGCTCGGGTCGAGTCCTTCGATGTCCGCCACAATACCGGCGCTACCGCCAACACCAGTGGAAGAGGTGGCGATGCCTGAACCAAGGACGGACGCGCTGGCGTTGGGGGTATTGGAGGTGTCGCCGGGTGTGGTGGTTGTGCCCTCGCGCGGAAAATTGGCTCTTGTCACCGGCGTGCCAAGCTCTTGCGTGAAATCTGCGTCTGGGCAAAGCTGCCAGCAAGTGAGAAGATATAATTTCGAGACGCGATCGGACGCACTCGGTGCAGGAGTGCCTCCATCTTTTCTAGACGATTCTCCAAGCTTTCTACATACCTGCGAGCATGTCAGCTCCCGCCGCGAGGCAGGTGGCGCTCCAAACGTACCCTTTCGGCGGCCCTCGTTTCTAATGACAGTATGTCAGCAAACATTAGTAATTCGGCATGCATGGATGAGGGGATTATTTACTTTGGCCGCTTCCACGTAGCTGCAGTCGTAATTGTACGCGATGCAATTGGAGCAGCGGTTGCCAGGCATCTGACTGCCATCGCCTACAACACTAGACGTGAGCCGAGACAGCAGCTATCGAATATTTTCTTACAGCGAACTGAGGTGGAGTGTCAGCTAGAGTAAATGTGCTCAGAGAGGGGCCAGACGCGTACTCTTCTTCCTCCGGCAAACGTCACATGCCCGCTGAACTCTCCTTTTCTTAGAGGATCGGAGCCCGTTGTCGTCGTTGGTATTGTCCTCGTCTGCGGACGACATACAGTACTTGCGGAGGTCAACACCTGGAGGCGGTTGTGAAGGGGGGACGGCGTGGAACGAGGCGGAGGAAGATGACTAGGACTACTAGATGTATGGGCGCCCGTTGACGTTGAGTGGTTTACATTGACAAGCCGAATGACGAAGCCTTGCTGCCGTAGATTACGCTTGTCCAATGGGGAAACTAGCCGCCGTCGGACTCTGGCTTTTCCCGCAGCAGATCATTCTCCCCAGATTATTGGGATCGCATCAAAGCCAAAAACCGTGGAGGTTTACCAGTGGTTTACCGGTACCGGCAGCGTCCCATATATACAGTACGGGACATATAATATTGAGTACAAGAGGAGAGTTTCGAAGCTCAACGTCAACGTCAATCGCTATAGCCGCCCGACAGAGAGCCCACGACATTGAGGCAATCCTGGGACCCCGCAGCTCCGCATATATGTGGTACGATATCAGGAAACAACTGTGCGGTGTGAAGCAACAGCCGATGAGCTCAGCGTGCGCGCCCGGCCCAAGACAATGGCACGTACGGTATATCAGCTCGCCTTCCCCTTTCCCTTCGAAGATCGCGGAACGAGCTCGTACGCGTTGCGATCGTCCCTATCGATCTTCTCATGGACCTCAGTCCCCTCGCTGTCTCGCTGCCCCTGGCCGTCGTGGTGGTGATGGTGGTGATGCCGACGTTGGGTAGGCCGCGCACGCCCGTCCGAGTCTGAATCTGAATCGGACGAGTCCTCGTCAGACGATTCGTCGAAGCGTTTGGGCTTATGGTAGATGCAGCAGACTACCACAATATCCCGTGAGAATGTTTGGCAACAGGTGGAGCGAGGAACGAGCGCACTTTTTGTCTTTTTCTTGCCCATGCCCTCATTGTCGACCGTCTCCCCCACCCATGTTACTCTGGGACGATTGCGCGGACCACCACGAAGCCGTAACGTGCCAACAGTGGACGAAGAGGCTATTGGCTCTGTCGAGGATTCGGCGTCGTCGGAGTGGGTCTGCGAATCTGTCACGGTCATTGTTCGCGAGCCGTCGCGCGACGCCGCAGTCAATGGCCTGGCTACGAGAGACATCGATCTATACAGGAGGGGGCGTGAAAAGTCACACAGAGAGACTAGCGAAGCAAGCAAGGAAGGTTGCAAGTGCAAAGTCAGCGCATGTCCGCGCGCAACACAAGGGTGTTCGCTGACTAATCAGAATTCCAGCTGCCAGCTGCCTTGAAGTCCTTCAAACTTGTAATAACAGTCTCTGGATGATTATAAAGTAATGGTAACTAGATCTTGGATGATAAAACGAATGTGCACTAGATGATGAAATGATCTAACCGCTGCAGACTTCGGAGCTCACTCAATGTGAGCTGAAGTAGGCTTCATCTGCATGTCTGCGTACCCCCGCTCGCCGCCCTTTGGAAGAGGAGTAATAAAACGACCCGGCCAGAATGGGACAAACATAGCAACCGCTATCCAGAGCGGGAGGGTATCCAACAAATAGAAGAGTTTCTCGTCTTGAGCAATTGAACCTCTGTATCCTTGCGAAAGCTCCGCTACACGGTAGAAGGAGCGGATCTGATCGTGAAATCATAAGTTTCATGACACGACTTCCAGGCGCGTATATATTGCTTACAGTAATTCCGACAATGTTCACCGCAATGCCGGTGGCGAGGGCTCTCCAGTCGTTATACCAAGGTTTATCGGCATCAGAGAACCACTCGTCCCGTTCGTGCCTTCGCACTCGAATGATGAAGACGAAGTAGACGATGCCAAAGAAGATGAAGGATACGAGTTGCAGGATCAAGCCCGCAAGGAAAATCTATAATTGCCCTGGTTATTGACAGAGTCCGAACGAAGAGTGTCAGAGAGCTTACATGAGAGCCCAACTTTGCGGTATCTGGGTTGGATCCTGCGGATAAGCCGCCACCTATCGCCTGTCCAGACGTCATGAGATTGGTGTTGTGAGAAGAAAAGATGTGGAACACACTTGGACCAAAAACGTCAGTATATCAGACGACACAAATACCAGGGTTATGCGACGAGGGGAGATGAGGAGGTGCTTCCCACTCCGAAGGTGGCGGGAAAGGCGACCAATGAGGATATAGTCGGCTGCAATGAATGCACAGGGCTAGAGGACGTTGATAGCGTCACATCAGTCCAAAGATTACGCAGGTGTGATGTTTAGACGCACCGAAAGTATCACCAGGAGATACTCTGCCCTGTATACATTCGCTGAATCTGGATTCGTGTGCAAGACGTAGCGGGTGGCGATGCCCCCGGCGAAAGCTATGAGGGGGAATCGTGTGTCATCCACTACGAAGAACAAGGCGAGCAAGATCTTCACGTACTAAATTCTCCTATAACCATGCATAACATCCAAATAGCACCCCATTTGATCATGCACCAAACATGTGTGAATGCTACGGCCAGTATTGCCGCTGCACGGTATTCATGAGCTGACGAAATTGACATCAAATAAAGGCATACCAAGAGCTACCGTTGTGAGCGTATTGGACGCTATGTAGCCTAGAGGATTTTGTAGGTCGTCCTTGGGGTCGATCGAGTCAGAGGCATGGTCACTCGCCCGCCCGAGTGAGGCGAGGCACACTGTGACGAGAAGGACTGCGAATGCAGTTCGGAATGGGGTTGGAAAAATAGACATGCAAAACAACAAAAAGAGGGAAAAGGATGTTGTGGCCTCGGCTTGGCGCGCTGGTACTTATAGCGATGTCAACGACCTGGTATGGCGACCGGTGCGCTCAGTCCGCTTACGCGTGGGTGTGACAAAAGCGGGGGCCGGCCACACGCGACGCGCAGGACAACGCACCGCTCGCGCTAATCGTTTCTTATCTGGACACTGTTAGGACGCTGCACAGATGGCCTATGGAAGCAGTGTTAATGGGCGAGACGTTGCCTATCTGCTCAGCAAACCTGAGCCAGGGCAGCAGGTTGATATGAACTCTCTAGAACCTACAGCGTTGTCAATCGCCGCGCGGGAGAGAATTCAGTTTCAAATTGCGTACTGGTAGACCGACGGCTGACCGGGACTGCCAAACCTCTCCCTAAGTCGAACTAAGAGGCCCATACTTCGTATTCTGTTTACGGGGATTGGGAGCTGGGAGTTCAGGAATACCCAATCCGGAGAGAATATACTTCCGGTCCAGGCGGCAGCGTGCTGCTGCAGGCTTACGGCATGACTGCCGGCCAGGCCCACGTCCAGGGGTCGCGTTGTAGTACATTGCTACGGTTGCACCAACGATCGCCGATGTTCGTTGGATATCTCCAGAGGATATCTGAGGATGGCCAACGGCAACAATTGGAACTTGAACCAATAGAGGTCCACAGTCGTGCTCGGCGTTCTTGGAGACCTGGGGAACTCGGAGGCGTGGTGTTGGTCGCTCCGGAGCTATGCCGCAGGAGAGGGACGTCGCAAAACCAGACGGTGGGATCAGCACCTTGGTAGCAGCTTCATGAGCATTGAGCGAGTTGTGATAACCACTCGGATTGAGTGGAGAGGCCGAGAGACGTACCTAGTGCAAGAGCGACTCAGGCTAACTGCTCACACGATCCTAGTCTCCGTTGCCGACCTTGCGCGGAAGACAATCGTTCCGCCACACACGATCGTATCCACCCCGCTGTCGGCGGTCCGAATGCCCATAAACACGGCGTATCTCATCCATAAGTAGTCTCGTATCATGGCCCAGGTTTTCACCCAGATGTAACCCAACACTGCGACAAGGGAGCAGGGCGCCGAGTCAGACACCTCTCGGCGTAAAGATAATTTGGGCAGCAGTCAACAGATCCTCGGATAGCCTCACTCATATCAACCTGAGGTCTATCTGGGAGATATGAGGACTCTGCACCTGACTTTGAACATGCGTTAGCCCTCCTGGCCAGTAAATGATCTTTACTCACTCCGAGTCTTCCAGTTCTTCCTGTTACACACATCTCTGGCAGGATGGTCTTTTTCGCATTTCGTTTCGAACGAAGTCGGGCTTTACGACGCCCCTAGTCGCGGTGGAGCGCATCTACTGCGGTCAAGCCACCGGTGCCCGTGCCACTGGGGCCCCTGGGGGGCGCCGAGAAGTTCAAGCAAAACTGTGGTTAGGTTTGCGTTAGGTTAGGGTCACTGGCCTATCAACAGTCCCTCACTGCTTGGCAAGCGCTCAAGCCTCAGACCTGGCCCTCTAATACTATCTATGTAGGTCTACAGCGTCCAATGAACTCTCAGCTCCACCAATCAACTGAGTACTGACGCGTCGCCTGTCAGGTTATAAGTTTGAGACAAACATGTATACATCCTCCTCTTCTGACTAGTAATACAAAGAAAGCGCTGAGACCCGTCTACCTTAACCCTACATAAAACCTTTACTCAAGCCACGAACCCCTCTATGAGACCGACAAGTTGTCTGAAACGAGCTCTCTGCATTGAGATGCACGAGCTCACGTACGGAAGAACCGCGACGCCGCTTTGGGTTTCTCGATCACCTTTCCCGTACGAGACGGCACGCGCGTAGCCTGCGGCTCAGGGCTTGAAAGCACAGGGGCCTCAGCTTTGGAAGCTGACGCTGGGGTGTTCTTTGATGCCTTTGCAGTTGCAGTCGCCTTCGCCGCACCCGTCTCTCTCGCAGCCGAACCAAGCGCGACCGCGTTTGCTGTCATAACGCTCTTGATCGCTTTATCGTAGTTGTTGTTTTCTGTAATCACCATCAGCAGACGCTCTGGAGGCAAGACACATGCTATCACATACTGGCAGCTTCCGATGCATCCCAAAGCATGACACCGCCGAAGGACGACCACGTCTTCTGTGCATTCTTGGCGAAAGTCGCGAGCGTGTTTGGTCCGACGTAGCCGTCACCGGCGGCCTCCGAGCTTGCGGCAGCGCCAATGTACACCTTGATGTTCTTGTTGGCAGACAGGGTCTTCGCCCAGTTGTCCCTGTTCCTGGATCAGCACATGCACGGACATCATGAATACGACATGAGATGCTCACCATGTGGCGAAGTTGTATTCCTATCTCAGAGGGTTAGGGCTAGCGCGGTAGTAAGCAGGATCAACGACTTACACTGGGCGCGCTCAATTCACAGTAGTTGTTGTAGAATTGGACATACACAGCGTCGAAAGAAGCTGCATTGAGAGCTGCGCCGATGTTTGCGTCAGGGTAGGGGCACTGAGGAGCAGCAGTGATATAGTATCTGACAAGCAGTCAGTCATCAAGCATAATCAGAACAACGACAACGTACTTCTTGCTAGCTCCACTCGCATTAGATCGGATCCGATTCACAAACGTTGAGTAGTGCGCCGGCGATCCACTCTCGATGTCAAGGTCAATGCTAGGAGTCGCGTCAGCAATATGATGGAGTAATATGAAGACAGGCCTACCCATCAAGAACGGCGGTCCCAAACGGGCGGATTGTGCTCGAGCCTCCCAGGAATAAGTTCCACACCTTGTCCGCGAGGCTATTGGCAGCGCTGTCGTCCGAGAAACCAACTTGGCCAGTCGCGCCACCCATGCTCAACGTGATGATTTTGCCCTTAGCTTGGCAGGCCTTGATCTGCGATGCCATGAATTGGCAATTGGCCAGCGCGGTGCCGGGAAACACGCCGTTGTCCCATTGGTTGCAAGACTGGATCTTCGTGAGACACGGAATAAGGCGTTCGACAGAGTGAGTGAAGTGCATACATTGGCAAAGTCGATCTCGGGCTCAGAGGTACCCGAGCCTGTGCCGAAGAACACGTAGAGAAAAGCAAGGACGATGTTGTCGATCGTGTCGTCTTCGCAATACGTTGAAAGATCGCCCTGGGTCCCAGCGGAATCCTGGCCCCAGTAGCTGCATTGATGGAACGATGAGTATCAGCATTGAAAGCGTTGACGAAGAACTCACACGGCGAGCTGATTGAATGTTATGTTAGACAGAAACGATCGAGGAGATGCTAAAGTGGACAAACATTGTCGTTACGCGTAATGTCATAGGCTGCCAAGACGCGAGTGACGAGGCCCAGAGCGACGGTGAAAAACGCGAGAACGCGGGAACCGCAGAGGAAGGATACCATGGTGACGAGGAATGCGTGCCAAAAGCCCTACACGAAGATAACACTGCGCTGTGATCTTTTATAGTGGCCAGCAAGCATCGACCCGTCACTTGCTCCTTCATTTGGCGATGGGAAGCATCCATTCTTGCCTATACTCGACCGGCGGGATGAGCGGTATGCCGAGATGTCCCCAAAAATTCGAGGGATATGTCCGGTGCCGCTGGAATGCGCACATACGGAAAGGCAATCATACGTGGCAGTAATGCCACCACATGCTGAGATGGTGAGCAGGGCCATGAGAAGCCAGCAGGCAGCGTGCGAGAGTCACGCGAAGGCGGCGAGTGGTGCTCCCATGGCGGGCGATGCGCTGGCACGGAGTAGGGTCCGTATGGTCCCGGTGAGCGGAAAATGGAGAGGCGGCCAAGGATGTCGCGCGACGAATCGCATCGACCGGCTTCGCTGATTCGGATCGCATGGAGCATCTCTGGTTGAGTTCCCATGGCGCTGGACGTTGGCTGGCAAGCAATATGAGACAGAAACTGCGAACCAGTCAAGTTTCAAAGATTGTGCGAGCTCGAAGTTGTTCCAGTACGAGAAGCATATTGTGAGCAGAACTCGAGAGAGATAGAGAATGGTTGATGAGATACAAGGCGGCTGGTTCGAAGACATTCAAGAGCCCGGGGATCATGGCAGCAGGAGGCGACTCCATATTCCGAACAAAGGAACAGACTCCGTGCCCATGCGGACGCCGCGGCGCGCATGCCCGCCGGCCGTGAGTCCTGCCTGGTGCCACCACCACAAAGCCTCCCATGAGTCCAACCGTCTGCTGCCTGTATGCCTCCATAATCTGTCTGTTATCGCCGTCGAGGTTAACAATTGTAACTTCTCTCGAGCTTGACTTATCAGAAGTTGTTCGCGGGCCGACTTCGTTTGAAGCTCGCGCGCAAGTCATCGGTCATCTGATCGTAGCGATCGCAGCAGGATATGGGTGCTCATAGCGTGTGTTTGACCTTTGCGACGTACGCATACAATGGCCGCCCAGCTGCCCATTCCCGTCTACACATCGCTGGAGACTCTCTACGCTGATCTCGGCACAGCAACCAACCACGCGTGTGTGGCTCTCCTTTCCTTCGATTTCGCAGCTTATCTCTCTTCTCAGCGCCCGCTGGAATGACCTTGCTGAAGAGTTTCAGAAACGCTTCGGGAGGAGACCAACACATATCGCTCGTGCACCCGGACGCGTCAAGTAAGGAGTCCCTGAACCTGCCGGTCGTAATCCTATCCAACCACTAATTGACGCGTCTAGTCTTATCGGCGAGCACGTCGACTACGCCCTCTTTGGTGTGCTCCCAGCTGCCATTGAACGCGACATCTTGATCGCGTGCGCACCCCGAGACCCCAGTCTCTATCCGCGTGGCGACGTGAACGCCCACAACTTGCACCAGAAGTACACCCCGCAATCATTCACGCCGACAAAGAAACGGTCAAACTCCATCGGATCCGGTCCTCCCGAGGAGGAAGTGCACGTCGAGGAATGGCATCTTGACATTGACAAGAAGGAGCTGCGCTGGGAAAGCTATGTCAAGGCAGGGTACTATGTGCGATCTCTCCCTGCCCACATGCTCAAAATCGATACTCATACAAGGGGTGCAGGGCGTCTTGAATCGCTTCTTTCCGACGTCCGCCACGGAACTAGAACACCCCATTCCCGTCGATCTCCTTGTGACCGGCACCGTGCCCGCTGGATCGGGGCTGTCATCCTCTGCAGCTATGGTCGTCGCTTCCACGCTGGTGTTCCTCGCTGCAAACGACAAGCTCGACGGGGTCACCAAAGGCACGCTGGTCGAGATGTCCATGGAGAACGAGAAGCGCGTCGGTGTCAATAGCGGCGGGTATGTGCCTCGCATTATTTTCGAGAAGTTGTCTTCATTGATATCCATAGGATGGACCAGGCCGCTTCCGTGATATCCACGCCGGCCTCCGCCCTGTATGTCACGTTCTACCCCCGTCTGGCCGCTACCCCCGTTGCCCTCCCCGGCTCGTCTGCCTCTTCTACGAGCTCGCCGCGCGCTGTCTTCATCCTAGCGAACTCTTTGGTGACCTCCGAGAAGGCAGTGCATGCCCGCACCCGCTACAACCTGCGCGTCGTCGAGACGCTCGCCGCCGCGCGCATCCTCGCGCTGCACCTAGGTTTGTCCGTTGATCCGCGTGAGCGGCTTACCTTACGCCAGGTTGTCGGACGTTTGGGACAGGAACCGGAAGAAGGTTGGGCGGAAGACGACGAGTCTTTGAGGACCACTCTGCGACTGGCCGTGAAGGAGGTGGAGCGTCTGAGACCTGCCTCTGCAGATCAGGATGGGCAGGAAGGTGTCACACTCGACGAAATGGTGAAGCTCAGCGGCATGCCAGAGACTGAATTCCGCGAAGTATACCTGGATTGGATTGACGGTACGTGCTACCTGCCGTATAGGAAACAACTCTACTAACGCACGGCTTGGCGTGTTAGTCGACGCGACTCATTTCCAGCTATACAAGCGAGCTAAGCACGTCTTCACCGAGGCGTTGCGTGTCCTGCAGTTCCGCGAGGTCTGCGCGCGGCAAGATGCAGCTGACGCGTTGAAGGAGCTCGGAGACTTGATGAACGCGTCGCAAACAAGCTGCAGCCGCGACTTCGACTGCTCTTGCGCAGAGCTTGACCAGTTGACCCAGATTGCCAGGGATGCAGGTGCATACGGTAGTCGGCTTACAGGTATGAATGAATGAAAGCAATGCATTTCTATTAGTGGTTTTAATGTCTATCCAGGTGCCGGCTGGGGTGGATGTACGGTATCGCTGATTGCGGAAGACAACGTCTCATCTTTCATTGAGAAGCTGACGGCTGCATATCCGCCATACAATAACTTGAAGGGCGATGCCCTGTCGGAAGTTATTTTTGCCACGAAACCGAGCAGTGGAGCATGCGGTATGTGGCTTTCCTCCTTCAGGCTCAGTCACTGATTAGCCCGACCACGCTCAGTATTCAAATTTGACGCGTAAAACGATAAAAAGAGCTGATGTAACAAAGGAAATGTTGTAGAGCATATGTCAGTCAATTCACCTAGCATAACGGTCAAAACACCAATGCCGCGCGCAAAAGCCAAAGGCCCTACCCCCGCCATGCAACGTAGCCCTGGTTCATGTTTCATGCATTGTGGCGGTCTCATGCTGTATCCACACGCATCTGGCTCGCTGATGTCGATCGATGTACACTGGGAGCGACACTGTCGCCTGGCAGGCGACAGCATGCAACTGATGGTGTCTCTGTCTGGCATGTTACCGCGATCGGTTCCGTTAGGCTTCCACCGATGCCATGTCAAAAACGTCTGATTGCCCCCCATGGTACCAATGCGCATCCAGAGCCTATTTGAAACGTTAACCCGTCAAGAGTTCCGACAATGAATTCATGCCCGGTCAACGGTTATGTCCATGCGGCCCCGAGTACGGCACAACAGCTACTCTCAGTCTCTCACAGCAAGAGTACGTACGCGAGCGTCTGACTTATTGTTTTCGCTCTCACCCTGAGTTTCATGTGTCTTCCGCTTCCACAGGCGTTCTCGAGGGATTTGTTCTTTCGCTGAAGTCTCGAGCCTAGATGTATGATCAGAATGTTTATCTTCTGATATGATAAGGTCAGACTAAACCAAACCGCCATATGTTAGCATCAAATCTCAAACTCGAAGTCCGTCGGAAAGGGAAATTGAGTCTGAGCGTTTGGCTCCCACGCGCCAACGAATCAAACAAATCTTTCAGTGCTAGTGCTGGAGCTTGCATCGATCAGTGATCATCTCGTCGGAGTGCAGACCTCCAGACGCAAACTCACAGGCCGAACATCACAGCCTTCTGAGATGAGATAAGAGGTGGCGGCAAACGCTCGGGGAGGCGACGTGCCGGAGACAGCTGACGAGGATGTCCGTGGCCAAGAATAACAAGATTTGTGTGCGATGAGGCTCGGGCGCGCGTCAGGCGAACGGGCGGTGTGGTCTATCTTTGGGGGCCACGTACGGAGCGCACGCCTTTACTGTGACCGGGCTCGCCCTGCGCCGCAGACGGCGTCAATGGTGGTGGCGCCGGCCATCCACCATCCGATGAGCAGTAGTACTGCCGCAGGATCAATAACTTGTCTGCCGCGCCGTGTGAGAGAGTTGTAAGCCGCGCGGACAGTTGGCCGACGCTCGACTTGGATGGTGGGCCTCCAGGAACAGGGCAGGGTAGACACATGAGGGCCACGCGGAGAGTCTTGTGGGATGCCGCGGTGCGACGGGTGTCTGCGAGACAGTCAGCTGCGGTGCCACCCCACGCAGATGGCCAAATATCCTCGCCTTAATACCCATTTCGGACAGTCTCGTGTTGCAGGAGTCGCAACCATGCGTTGGCGGAGTCTGACGATAGCGCCTGGGGATCATTCATCCATCAAGCATGGCTGGAGGCATCATCGATGTGCAGAGCATATGTTGATACCCATGTGGATGTGCGTGTAGACGTGAGTGAACACACGTAGGATTTCCGAGGGTGAATGGGTCAACCCGACGACATTTTGGCGCTCATGACACGAGCCTCGCAGCCCCCTGCGTGCCTGCGGTAGTACGGGGTCCAGCGGGGAATGAAGGTATACGCGTGTGTGCCTGCCGCGGGTCGTTCGCGTTGCGCTCGAGGCAGACGAAGGTAGCGCGGCCGGCGGGCTCTAAGGGAGAATGCGCTCCCAGAAGCAGGCCAGGAGGACGACGCGAGGTGACGAGGCAGTAATGAGGACACGCGAGCGTGCCGTGTGCCTAACGAGCGACTGTCTGCTGCGGCGCCACATGATAAAGTACCTGCGCACATACCACTTACACGCGGCCTGGGCAACGGGTTAGGTCCACTTTATTGCGCACTGGACGGGACCCACTGGGCCCTATGACTTGGTGAGATCTGCCGATCGGCAGCGCGGAAAGGTTAATCGTGCGGCGGTGTCCTAGGCTCGTGTATGCAGCATGTACCCAGGCATGGCTGGCAGGAATCACGAGCATCGACAGGATGGGGGTTTGCGGACAAGCCAAAAACACCGGAGCGGGGAAGTGCATCGAGCAGGCTGTGCCGGGGTTTATCGCTGAATTGACCTGATCGGGGTCATCGGGGGTCGGGGCAGTGGTCGGAAAGGAAAGAGCGTTAATGACAACGGGCCGGGTGCATGTCCTGCGCCCGACTGGCCGAGGATTGGCGAGTAGGCAAATTGTATTCGTTGATTTGCAAGAGGGCAGGATATGGCCATCGGCGTGTGCAAGTACTCTTTCGCGCTCCAGGTCTGCCGCAACAAATCGTCCGAGATGTCCCCTAAATTCTGTCGCTGGTCTTGATCATTGTGATTTGCATATCTGAAAGAACCACACCCAACAGAAATCCGACGGGATCTTGCATCAATTGCTGACCCTTGAGCAAAAGATTTCCTTGCCAATACACGAAAGAAACGTCACAGCGGTGCACTGTTGGGCGAGTACATGCACCCGGGCCGTCGGCAAAGGACTCTGGTCTGCTGCGCTAAGAGGATTGGCCGAGGCAGTGCAGATCTGGCCGAGGTGTTCCTATCCGCCGAATGCTGTGCAGACGCGAGCACGCCCGGGTCAAGTCGCCATCCATCTCGTCGACGGCTTCGATGCCTCCCTTGATCATTCCGTCTGCGCAGCACGAATCTCGCGCCAGATGCCGCATCCTTGCGGCGTCTCCCGAGTCGAGCAGCGTCGCGCGACGGTAGGTTTTGAAATACCCGCCACCCGTGCCTATGAAAATGAGAAACGAGTCACAGATTCGGTGGTGCTCGACCCGGGTGCTGGTGGCGACAGGCGACTGCCACGAGGTGGCGCGAAGGGAGGCGGAGGCGCGATGACGCCCGTCATGGCTGTGCGGGGGGAAGTCTGCGACGTTGACGGGGGTGATGCAGGCTCGACGAACACGCCGTCCGGTTGACCCGAACGCAATGTTGACAAGTTATGCGGCAGACAAGGCCGCACAGTAGGAGAGTTAGATTGATTCGGGGGTCATGCTGTGCGGTGCTGTGTCGGAAGTCCGAAACAGCGCAGGTGAATGCGATCAAGAGATGTTGGATTGGTAATGTGCCGCTGCCGGCCGTCCTGCGGTGAGCGCGTGCAGGCCGACATGGCCAAAATGTGTACGACATAAGTTCGGGGGGAGCTGGAGGGTAGTGGTAGCGGTGCAGGGAGCACCGCCTCGCACAGGATGTTTGGCGGTGAATGCGGTGTCGCGGGGGGCCAATTGGGTGCGGAAGTGGACCAAAGATGGCGGACATTACATGATGAAGTGCCGGGCGTGCCCCGAGGACCTTCTCCCTCTTCCCACTGTGCCAGACGCTCTCTTGCTCGCGACACAGCCCCGTATTCGTTCTCACAGCCTCAGATCGCCCCCTGCAGTCCTCTTCAAAGGCCTCCTGCTCCCATCTTATATTGCACCCCCATCCGCCATGGAACATTTTCATCAGGACCACCCGTATATATCAGATCTCGACAACCTCGATATTTCCCCTCAGCACAACTCCTTCGAAGACTTCCACAGCCCCCGCTTCCCCGCCACACCCTCATACAACGGCTCATACCAGAACTCCCCCTACTCCGTGGTATCAGAGCTAGACTTCGACTCCAAACACGACGCCCTCGGCCTCTTTGACGCCGACCCGCTCGTCGTCCCCGCCACCGAAGACTACGATCCCAATTCCTACGATCCCCCAGCTTCCGCAGGCTTGCTCATGTTTGACGGTGCATTTATGTCCGGTGTAAGCAACGACGACCACCATGTTTCGCTCTCAGTCACCCCGGCTGAGGACCGCAACCCCTACGACCAGCCGTCGCCATCCTCTTCGGCAGGCGGCCAGGAGAACGACCGCTCGTCTCCCGCATCCTCCATCTCCGACCACCCCCACCCATCCCCGCACATCAACTTCAACCAGCTGCATGTCGACTCGCCGTACCTTCCCAGTATCGCTATTCCCAGCGAGCACGCGTCACCGCAAATGAAGCCTCAATCGCCACCCACTCTCCAGATACCCGACGAGCCCCAGCCCCGACAGGCGATCACCGCGCCTGGCGTGCACATCGTGCCAGCGACGCCTGTCAGTGGCGGCGTCTACCGCAATCAGGGCCTGATCGCTCAAGGTGCGTCCCCATGTTTTTCTTTGCCTGACTGGGCAGCAACTGACATTCGTCTCAGGATCGCATCAATCGACGCAGAGCACAAGCAACTGGGCCAATGACCAAGCGACGGGGCAATATCCAGCTGGTCTCGCTTTCAATTTCCCCGGCCCACAACAGCAGTCTTCGCAACAACAGCCGACTGAAGATTTCCTTCTCCCCCCATCACCCTCGCGTACGCGGGCGAAGTCGGACACTTCTTTGCGACCTCCACAGTGGGGTCTTCCTCAGCAGCTTGGACAGCAGCAGCAGCTCGGTGACCCGCGCAACACGGTGAACATGACCGATGTTCTCCCGCCAGTCTCAGATCTCTATTCGCGACCCTCCACCTCCACCTCACCCCCCTTCCCGCTCCCGTACCAAGGTCCTTCCTCACAGCCGCAGTACAACGCTCGCACCCAAGACTTTCTTTCACCGAACTTTGGGCAGGGCGAGCTCCGGCGTGCACGTTCGGACGGCGGGCGCCACCGGCAGGTGCGCTCAGAAGACCTCAGCCGATTCATGCCGCACGGGCAGCCACACAGCCAGTATCTCATGCCTGACGCGATCCTTCCGATCTCGCGTGGCGCGAGCAGCGGACACCACCGAAGGGCTTCCAGTGGCTCGCGCGAGGCGTGGTCCCCATACCCCAGCCCGTCCGCGAGTCCGCGGGCCGGTGTCGAGCCGCTGCCGAACGTCAGCTCCGGCCGGCATCACCTCGTCGACGACTATGGCGGCGACTATGGTAGCGCGGTCGTGAGGGGCCACGGTGGTACGCGCAGCGAGGCGGACCAGGCGGTCGCCAAGCCGAATGTGACGACGACGGCGACAGCAGATGCGAGCATGAAACGGCGGATCAACGACGCCAAGTTTGTCTGCCCCGTACCCGGGTGCGGTTCGACGTTCACTCGACACTTTAACCTAAAGGGTTAGTCTCCCCCGTTGCCACCATCAACCCCTCCGCTTCACGTTCATGGGCGCTGATCACGATGCTTTTTTTTGATCTGCAGGGCATATGCGCTCGCACAATGACGAGAAGCCGTTCCAGTGCAAGTGGCCTGGGTGCGGTAAAGGCTTCGCTCGGCAGCACGATTGCAAGCGACACGAGCAATTGCACTCGAATCACCGCCCATTCACTTGCGAAGGCTGTAAGAAGCCCTTTGCGCGCCTCGACGCGCTTAATCGTCATCGTGAGTGCCTGCCTTTGGCCCCTGCGCCCTCTGTCACGCATGTCTGATGGCGGTTTTTATCACAGTGCGCTCGGAGGGTGGTTCGGGATGCGTGAAGGCACAGGAGGCCAGTGGGATGCCGTACCCGGGAGGGGACGACCTAGGTCAATCGACGAAGCCCGATCCTGAGGACGGGTGGGATGACACCTTCCCGAACGGGCTGATGCTCTAGCATCACGCGTGCTAGAGGTTTCATAGATGCGCTTTTTGGTTCTTTGTTCATCACCTTGGACCGTGCGCGTGCGCCTACTTTCCTCGCCTCTTTTCTGCCTACTTTGCTCTCATGCCCGACGCTCATGATTTTGACGATCTCAATTATGTATGCTTACGATACGCACCCCCGCTTTCCTTTAGTGCCTCTCTTCGCCCCGGTGGCCTTGCTACCCCTTGCTGCTTGTTTTATTTTCTTCATTTCTGCCTGCTCCTGCTTTTGTCGTCCGATTCTTGTAGCGGTTAGTCCAGTGTCTCGTGTGGAAAGCAGAAGCTTAGAAACGGACAGTCGGGTCCTAGTATTTATATTGTGAATATGTATATCTGTGCTGTGCTGAATATAAAGGAATCTCGAATCGCCTGTGCGTTTCACGAAATTAATGACCGTGAGCGGCCCTAGCGGGGGAAGCTTGCCTGGGGAGCGCCTCTGTATATTGTGTGCAAGGCGGTGGTGCCTTGGTCATGGGAAAGGGCGCTGAAGTTCGGCGGAGATACTGAAAGGCATTCGGCAGCCTCTCGGCGCACGGAACTTTAGCAAGAAGATGGTCTGTACGTGATCGGGTTGGGTGACAATCCTGCAATTAATTTACACGAGCCCGTCAACATTCCCGCGCAGTTCGGAGCAAAGTACTCACTCTAGTTAAATGCTCTAAGCGTATACGTATGCCTGCTAGCAGACCATGCGATTTGGGCGTTGAGGGTCCTTGAGGCATTGAGGGCTTGAGGCGGAAGATGTGCTGAAGGTGCCGCCGCGTCCAGAAGAAATAAGCTTAAGACGCGACTGCCAGGACGCGCGCGTGCGTTGCGAGGCGCAGCGTAGCGAAGGCAGTCGGAAGACTGCAACTTGATGTTCTAGTCTCCGTTGCCGACTCGTTACGCCACCAAGACTTGATGTGTGACGGTCCAATTGCCAGGCAGTATAAGGGACCCCCGACAAACCTGCCAGAGGTGTCTCGATCCCGTCCACGAGCGGTGGAAGAGTTGGTCCGAAGCTGATCGATCAAGACTTTTCATCTTCTTGGATATACTAATACTTACATATTTTGAGCTACCTTCGCGAGCGCCGGGCCAAGTAGCAGTACTGACCCACAGGCGGGAGACTCATTGAGTCATTGCCACAACGGTAAGTCACGGGACGGAGCTATGGGGGAACGTGACGGTGGGTGCGCGCCGCGCGAGCGCGTTCGAGGCATCGCTTCAAGGTCCCGCCTAACATTGAACTTGATCGCATACGATCTAGTTTAAACCTGGAATATCTGTGCCTCCGATAACAACCTATCATGCACCTCGAACTCGGGCAACGAACGCCCCGCTCTCAGACACGGGTAGCCTACGGATCCGGAGGAGACAGTGGCAAGTCACAGAAACGAGCCTGCTCAAGCAGGCAGCCTGAGAACAGCCGGCCCGATTTTGCGTCTCGATGGGTTCGCATGTCTCAGGAACAGACGATTCCGACCTGGACGGACCCCATATGGAGTGTCAGCAAACTCTGATGGCCGTCTCCGGGTAACGCCTGTCTTCCAGTTCCGCGCAATGGTCGGCAACAGAGGCTAGCTGGTCAATGGAGCGCACAGACCTGGAGCATGCACGTCTTGACTCACAACTCTCTCGAGGCGACTCTGGGACGCTCCGTGCCTCCTTCAATATCTTCTGCGCTTCAGCAGGCTTTAGCCAACTGCTGCATCTTCCTGGGTGGATGAACAACCTCGCTATTCCAACGTCGTACGAGGACAACCACGACGATCCACGGGAAACTGCTCATCGCCAAATTTCATCAGGCATCGAGCGGAACAAATCGAATGTTATGGTGGTTCAGGTGATGGCCGCGTTCAGCCTGGACTGTACATGTGCTTCCAGCCCAAGGCCTTGAGGCCTTGAGGAACTCAGTTGCCCGCGGATATCCCACTTTGCTCTGCAAGCAGGTCAATGAGTTTTTATTTTATTTGATTGATAACAACCTCATCGATATCACTGTACAGTGCTGCGCTATTGCAGCCAGCCTGACGGTCAAGAGTCCCGCAGGTTGTCAACAAAGACATGGGTGCGTCGGTGCGGTGAATATGCGGTGTTCCAAGAGGAGTGAATTGGCCGGAGTTAAATACCGGAGACCGGCCGGGGAGATCCGGAAGGCGTTTGCAAGACCGGGACAGAGTTTACATACGTACCGTCGCGCTCGTCGTCGTCGCTCGACGGCAGCATGGCTTTTCGAGAGCCCGCACAACCGTCTCCGCCTCGTTCGCCCGTTAGAATGCCCCCCGCCAGCTCAGCACATCCCACCGCACTGCCCCCTCCGCTCCCCGGCTACATCCCACATCAAAACGGCGCCCCCGCCCCGCCCCTCCCAACCCCCTCTGCCTTCCGCGCACCGGCACACAAGCATGCCCACCACCTGCATTCCATCCCCCCGCGGGAGAAGTCCACCCGCACCCTCATCATCGACCACCTCCTCTGGGCACACGCGCGCACACGCTTCGCCCAGGCGCGCGCAGAGCTTGCAATGACGGACCGCACTGGCGGACCCAGTTCCTCCACTTACACCAAGCGCGAGAGGCCCGAAACATGGGACGAGGACGAGGAGGCCGTGAGTGAAGGCGAGGATGCCGATGCCGACGCGCTGGGAGCTCGGGCTGGCGGGCCCGGACATCCGCATGATGAGGAGGAGGTCGAACGCGCCGCTCGGCAAGACCTGCCGCTAGCCCGGACTCTACGCCTCCGTGCGGAGGGCCTGGAGAAAGTTGTCACGAGCATGCTAGACCAGCCCCCTCAGGACCACCCTTTTCCTAGTGACGAACCCATCATCGCGCCGGCGCCAACTTCTCCCGTGCGCCCCGCGCACCCCCACACTTTGCCCAACGGCGTGCGGCTTCGCCTCGCGCTTGCGACCGTCATCAACGATCTCTTTGCACGGCAGGCACCTATACCTCGGCACCTTCAGCAGCGGCAGTCACGGAGCAGCTCTTCCACCTCAGGGACTGTCTCCGACGTACCGACACCCGATCCATTTGGGGCATCCTCCTCTTCGGCAGGGCTCGCGTCTTCCCTGCCCCCGTCACTTCTTGCTCTCGCGACTGTCTCCAATGCTGGGCCTTCTTATTCCGTCCGTATCATATTTTTTTCTTCAGTCCAAACCTCACGGCGTTCAACCGTATATTGACAGGCTTATACCTCACCATCACCGCAATTCACTTACCAATACCCTCCGCCCCAACCGCCGCCGCCTGCACCCCACATACCGACTGTAACGACTCGCACCCGCGACTTGTTCTTCGCCGGGGCGGATCCGACGACAGCAAACTCCCCGCCGTCACTGCGCTGTCCTCGGCACCTGCACCAGGGCTGTGAGATTTGCGTCCCCGCCAAGGGTCCTGCACCGTCGCGTCCGCGCGTGAGCATCGCCAAGAGTCCTCGGATACCGGCCGGGGTCAAGCAGGGCAACGGACTCACAGGCTTCAAAGAGGGTAGCGGAGTGGGTAGTGGGCTGGCGAGGCCGGGACCGAGCGGCAGCGTATTGAGAAGGCAGGTCTCAGCATCAGAGGAGGCTGGTGCAGGAGTGTCGGAGACGTCGAACAGCGATGCGGGCACAGATAGGGAGGCAGAGAAGAGGATGAACGGGAATGGGAACACACGGCTCGGAGAGCTAATCCCTCGCTTCATGCGGCTATCTGCCCTTGTCGCAATGGAGCTCGGCAGAGAGGTCGGCAACGGCGTTGGCTTAGACGATGTGTCAGAAGATGAAGAGCCGCAACCATCCTCACCTTCGCGGCGCGGTGCGACAAACGGCGCACCGTCCAGCGTCGGCAGCACGACCAGCGGGCGGCCTCTCCGCCCGGAGTCCACCTGGTATCTGCTCCTCGCGGGGCTGCTCACACGCGCGGTGCTTGAGGGCTACCTTACCGCGGGATGGACGGGGCTCACGCCGATCTTGATGCTCCTTGGGGTGGGCTCTGGTTTGGGGGAGCAGGAGGGCGCCGTCCCGCAGTCCAAGTACGAGCGCTTCGAGCCAGACGAGTTACCGGAGCTTGTGGAGGCCGTGCAAGTGCTGTTCCCGTCGTTGAAGACGCCAGCGCGGGAGGGCAGACGGGAGCGGGAGGGAGGGGAAGCAGAGTACGAGCGCGAGATGGGGGCGCGATTAGCCCGGGTACGTGCCTCTAGTTGTCGTCTTGACTCCCTTGCCGCCGTGACTATGTGCAATGTGACAATTGCACTGGTGATCGTCGGCTAGTGTCTCCGCATCCCCCTCTGCCCCTGGCCGCGTCGCGCACCACGGCCGGCATTCAAACGTTCGATTCTGCTTCCATAGCATCGCTTCAGTTTGATTCGATTGCAGCTTCCAATCATTCACGACTGACTCAGACGTCGTGGCGCAGTTCCTGGACATTCCCGCCGGCACGCCCGATCTGTCCACTCACATGGAGGACCTCGCGTGGCAGTATCCCGCAGAGCCCGTCGAACGCGCCGCGCTGCGTTTCTGCGAGGCCATCGCGCGGTGGCGCGGCAAACCTGAGCTCGAGACCGTACGTCGTCGTCCCGAGTGCGCTGCGTCTGCTCACACACCTGCAGTACAAGAAGCGTCCGCCAGGATCGGCGAATGGCCCTGCGCCGTCGCCGGGCAACGGGAGCGGCGCGGTGCGCCTTGCGATCGAGCGTTATTTTGTGATGCCCGCATCGCCGCAGGGCCGCAAGCGTGCGCGCTCGGGTGCGGGGGAGCCGTGGGGAGACAAGAGGCTGCGATGACGTGGAGCGGCCCCGGGCTCGGCGGGCGGCGTGTACGGTGGGTACGAGTGGACGTTTGATTTGTATTGCTCTCGATGTATTTAGCTTTGGTCGTTATCTAGTGCCGGCTTACATGCTGTCGTATGTTTCACTCTCAGTCATCATCTCTTGCAACCTTGTGGGTTTATCAACCGCGTCGACAGCCTGATATTCCAAATCTGATTGTAAGTCCAGCTCGGCCTGACGCAGGCGAGGCCCCACACCGGATTAAACGGAGTGCAAGTGGGGGTTCGCTTGACCGGCTACAATGATGACAATACTGAGTAGTTGCAGCGATGTACAGTCACGTATGTAGTGAGCAGACTAAGGTACACCAAGCCTGATAGAATAGAAGTTGACACTAGAATTACATCCAAGGGGTATCCTTGATAGTTGGCCGATCCCGCACCATAGCGGCGAGATAAGTGAGAAACGACAAACACCTATAGATGATCGGCGCTGCCAGATGAAAGGGTGGAAAGTAAACAAATGATGTGGCCGTGGAGGAGATGACTCGTATCACATATACAGAGCAGCCAGAAATTCCTGCCCAAGGTCATGATTACAGTAATTCGCGATGTGAGGTGAAGAGAAGTCGAGTCCTTGATGTTGTGTTGATGTAGCCTCGATATCGTACATGGCCCACCCGCGCTCATGCCCATACGGACTCCGCCCACCACCGTTTATCCGCACCGCGTACGCCCCACTCGACGATGCCGCCCGTCGATGCCACGTACAAGAATGAACCAGTGGGGTCAAAGCACGTCCCCGCGATGTCCAGATGCGGCGACACCGCGAGCGCCGGAGGCCCCATCTCTGCCGTGGATGCCGTTGCCGCGGGCGCAGGTCGCCGCCGCCAGTGCTGCTGCTGCGATTGAACCGGAGAGCCTGCGCGGGACGTCAGGCAATCCGACTCCAGCTCGTCGAGGTCCATGCCCTCCTCAGGTAGCGCGTCCTCCACGTCGATCGGGTCCTCCGATGCGGGAAGCGTGGAACGCACGCCATGCCGCGAGAGCACGCGCCGGACATCGCGCTCTGCGCTATGATCGCCGAGCGAGGGGATCATAACGAGGCTCTCTGGGTCAAATTCGCCATCAGGGGGTGCCTCGCGGCGGATGTGATGATGTCGGCGGCCGAGACGGACGGGTGCGACGGAAGATGTCGACATCCGTGCGACAGCTGAAGGGCGCACCCGGTATTGGGCCGTACCGTTGTATACCATGACGCGTGGTTGGGGACTAGGTGCAGGCGGGAGGCGGGGGATCTGGGATGTCCATGGCGATATGGATGAAGCGGGATCCGGAGCGATGGGTGTTGGCTCTGGAAGTGCAGCATGCGATGACGGAGAGCGTTCAGCGACGATGGACGGCACGCGGACGATTTCTTCCGTCTCGAAGGTTGTGGCATCGACGACGTGCAGTAGGGAAGTATGCTGAACTGTGCTATTAGCGCAAGTCTGGCAACGTGAAGTCTGGCGGCGCACCTCTGTGAAAGTCATAATCTCCCGTCCCCCATGACCCACCGGGCTGAACTTGACGTTCCGCACACCCCAACCCGGTGCCTGCATGTTCCCCGGGCGTGTCCAGTCCCAAGCGTCCGCATCCTCATACATATAACCACTAGCCGCGCCCGTTGCATGACGCCCCGCCGGGGCCCGGCTCCTATCTGTCTGGTAGACTTTCATAGGTTTGCGGCTACGCACGTCCCAAACCGCGACCATGCCCTCTTGCGACGCGACCGCAAATTTCGTGCCCGATGCGGAAAACGCGGTCGAGAAGGACGCCGGGCCGGTGCTTGAGATATACGGCGATGCGTGGTCAAAGGATGGTAGCGTGAGTTGCGCAAGCGGGGTGAACGTTATCCGCGCGCCGCCAGTCAAGCCGTGGAGGTAGACATGCGGTGAGTCGCCCACAGATAGCAAAGTTCGCCCGTCGGGCGATATGGAAGCTGTCGCGACATTAGTTTCCGTAAACACGTGTGAAGTGGATGCGCGCGTACAGTGATTCACGGGTACATCCAAACGTAGCGTCCCGGCCTCGCTGATGCGCTTCGGGGGACCGTCGACGCCCTTAGATCCTCGTACATTGACATCGAAGAACTTGACAGTGCAGTCATTGTTGCTGACAGCGACGCGCGGCTCTGAGCTACTTTCGTGTGAGCGGGTGAGGCTCAGGGAGGTAAGGAGGACGGAGTTGTTGATAGAGCCAGTCAGGCTGCTGTCATACTGCCATAACCGTCGTGTGCGGGTTATCGAGCGGGGTCGCGTCGCGAGCTGGTGGCCATCGGATGTGGAGGGGCGTTTAGAGTGGATGGATAGATGGAGCTCCGCGTCTTGCCCGCCCGCAGCGAGTAGACGTTCATCTGAGTCCGGGATATGGAGCGACGCTATCGTGTTCGGCGTGAAGGCGAGATTCACCAACGGGGTCGGCGGCTGTAATGACCTCGTCAGACCACCGCTGGGAACGATGGATGTTGACGCACCAGCGACGGCTGCATGATATTGCGCTCCATTATGCTCTGCTCGTGCACATAGTTCACCACTCCCCTCTCATCTGGACAGACAACGAGATCTCTGAGTTGCCTGTGGCATGCCATTCTATCAGGATCTCTCGAGCGCGCAGACCAGCTGCGGTAGCAGGCTTACACATGGCCGATGGTAACAGGTTGCCGCACAATATTCGTCGGAGCGGTGGTCAGAAGCGTCTGTGAGCGGGCCATGGCAGGCGATATCAACAGCTCTGCGCAGGATGGAAGGTTCAGAGGGGGATCGATGGCCGATGGACGTTGTGAAAGACGAAGGACATGTGCTGGGGAATGGCCCAAAGAGGAGGTTTGGACACAGACTCCGGAAGTGTGTGGGGTACTCGGGTTCGATTCCGGTCCGGTCGTGCGTGACCACGGCGGGCGTCTCGTCGTCGTCAAGAGCGCTATGCGGGAGGTAGTCGGTGCGAGCTGGGCGTGACCGACGTCGTCAACGTTGAGCGGGGAGGTTGGCGGCCGCGATGAGATAGACGGCGCCGGCCGCCATATCGACCTGCCGCATTTGGCCGCATTTGGCCGTCGGCCGCGGTTGCGGGCCGATGCCGCCGCGGTGGGGATCATGGAGTGCAAAGCCTGTGGCCTACGGACGACCTCGGTTTCATTTAAAGGATTCGGAAGCCAAGGGAAAATACGAGGGTTTGTTTATCAGATATTCATTGTCATTCGTAATTTTAAATTACTTTCACCCACCGAACGCGTACATCAGCTTCGCTCTGTTCGGAGCCTGGCAACGAGCTCAGTGCCTTCCAGTTCATTCCGGGCACACTGGCGGACCACCACAACAGACTCCTCGCACGGTACAGCTACCTACATTCTACCAACTCTCAATGATTACCATTGCTGGGCAAGTAACAATTCGGCGGACGATGGAAGTGCGCATCGCTCAAGTCATTGGGTTCAGCTAGGAGATGCAGCATGCTCGTTGGCGACGTTTGCTGTGTCTATAGTTCACAACTCCCCTCTCATCTGGGCAGCGACTCAGATCTTCGAGCTGCCTGTTGACATGCCATTCTATCAGGTTCTCTTGAGCATACCAGTAACGGGAGTGCCGCAGTGGACTTACACACTGGCATGCCCGATGGTACATAATAGGTTGACGCTCAATATCCGGGAAATACTGCCGGTGGGCCTAGACATGCGATATTAGTGGCTCTGTCCAGGATGAAAAGGTTTAGAGGATCGATGGTCGAAGAAGATTGTGAAAGACCAAAAATACATGCGCACAGGAAGAGTAGGTTTAAGCACAGACTTTGGCTGAGGCCAGGCCCCACTGCGGTGGTTTCGTCGTAGAGCGCTAATCGGGAGTCGAATGAAAACTGGGTGTGGCTGACGTCGTCGAGCATGGGCGCTGCGATTGAGATGATAGGCAGCCGCCGCAGCCGCTAATCTGCGGACCTTTGAACGGGCGGGAAGGATTAGAGTTTCTCTCTTTCGTTGTAATGTCATTCGTAGTTTTTCGATTACCCCAAGTAGGCTTACACATCTCGAGCTCCTCCTAGGCTAGGAGAGGAGACCAATGGCCGGGGCTTCAAACATCAGACGTCGAGCTTCGACATGAGGTGGCACATCATCTCCTCCAGGCGATGAACTTTCTCAGCTGGACAACGACGGGAAGAGTCAACATCCGCATGGTGGCTGCACTTATGGATGATGCTCACTGAGGTATTCCGCAGAGGGCTTATCGTCCAGGGGTTGCTGGACTTCATCATCTAGTATACCGGCGCGCGATGTTAAGAGGAGAGCAGCTCCGATGGCACCACTGCAACTCACTGGTGTCCGACTGCTCTGTTTCGTCGTCGTCGTCGCTATCTTCTGGACTCTCCTGTTCAGACAATTCGCCAACGACCTTGCCCCAGATTTCATAACCTAGAAAAGAGGATGTCGGGGCGTCATTTAAGCGTAGAAAGTCATTTGGTGGTCAAACAAACCTGGAATGCCGCCCTCGGACGAAGGTACTATCAGGTAGGCTGAGGTAGGAACACCAAATGTCGGCACTGGAAACCGTTCACACTTGCGGTAATGCTCCATGCGCTGCTCCTAAAGTGAATAGCTTAGTTTTCGACAAGAGGACCATCAACGACAATGAGGCGTACTTCAAGAGAAGGCCGTCCGTAGTCCGAGAGATTCCGTGCCTGCCAGTCAGTGGTAACTATTGGCGACGAGCTCTCTTGCATTCGTAACTCCTATATCAAGATTCCTTTAGTATCGTCAAGAGCCATTGCATACCGAAGACTAACCTCAAATGAGAGGTGAGCATAACTACCGAGCATAGTTATGCTCTGATAGACTTCGGTGAGATAACTCCTAGGGTATCTAATGGATACCGTTTTCGCCACCAAGTCCTCCTCCTGCCTTATCGGAAGCTCTGTGGCTTGGGAAAGGGCGTTATTTACCATTAGATGGAAGAGCAACACTGTGCACTCACCAGACTGAGCTTCGAGGCGAAGATTCAGATTTAAAGAGGGATAGGCAAACATTCTTCAATCGCGACCAAAGATGAAGCACACCGCTTACCAGAGGCTGAAAGCGAATAGGGTCCAATAGCAGAGGGCATCCTCTCAGTATTGACAAATTCCTGTGGCAAACGCTAATGCACGCTTTGATGCAGGGCCTTGACTCCTGGAAACCACCGGGGTAGCACTGGTACTTGTCGGACAATCACGCTGCCCACGGGCCCCTCACTACGCCGAGTACGACGAGAAGATTGCAAAGGATCGAGCCAGATGCTCTGTCGAAAAGTGGGGCAGAGCGAGAGGAGATGGTGGCGAGTCATACGCCGAGGAACCCCTTATGTAGGCGGCTCCAATCACTTAGCGGCCCCGAGCTTCGTAGTAAACGCAGCCTAGTACATACATATATCATGTAGACGGTGCAATGACAGGAAATTTACTCTAACGCTAAGGATACATGGTGGTACGTGAAAGTCTGATCTAATGCATTAAGAAACCTCCTCCATGTCCTCATCCTCATCTTCGTCCTCCTCGTCCTCGTCGCCGTCCTCCATCTTCGCGTCTCCATCTACCCAGGCTTGCGACGACTGTGGGACGTTCTCTCCCTTTATCTGGTGGGATATTTCAACCTCATTGAGACATAAGATCCAGGCTTTACTTACCCCGTCTCCCTTGAAGCTCGGCTTGAGCTCCCACGTTCCATTGTGCTCGCCACTTCGATGAAGAACAGCGATCTCACTCAACACCTCCTTCAAGTAGTTCTCGGGTTGCTGCGTCTTCTCCCTGAGAACCTTGATCGGCCAGTGCTCGCGCTGCCGATAGAAGCCGAACAACAAGTCGAGCAGCTCGTTGCGTGGCATGCGCGTGAAGCGCTCGAAGGCGCCTTTCGCAGGCTTGACTTTAGGCCGCTGCACAGCAGTCAGCAGGTGGCGACGACACAATCATAAGAGACGCACCGTAAGCTCTGAGAAACCCTTCGCCGACATGATACCGCTGCTGAGCCGATTGATCGCCCCCTTCCCTCCCGAGACTCCGTCGTCGATCATCTTTATGTGCTTCTGGGGTGTATTCGCCTGGATCGTGCGCTTCTTCATGAGGCGACTGTAGCCATCGCTGAGGCTGGCTGGCGTCAGCTGACAGTTGTGTTTGACCTTCCCAGTCATAATTGTCGTTCGCGCGCGGCTGCGCGGCGCCTTCTCGCGCTCGGCGACGACAATCTGGTTGTTGACGTCCTGGTTCGTCATGTCCATTTCGAACAGCCCGCTGCCGGAATCAGGGTCTGCGGGGTCAGGCGGCACCTGCACGAAAATGCGGGGCGGCTTGTTGGCATCCGGAGCGTCGTAGATGCGGATGGTCGCAAGCGGCACACCCTCTTCGTCGACAGCAGACCATCGCTTCATTAGATAGCTTGGAATCTCCTCAGAATGAGTGCGTGAAACGGAGGACAAAAGGAATCACGGACCTTGACCTGCCAGACGCGGCCGTTGCCCGACTCCAACATGATCTGCTCGTCTGGGTCGGGTTGCGTGTCGTCGTCGTTGGCAGTGAGGGCGTCGAAAGGCTTCTTCTCGTCGTCAAGCACGACATCCTCGTCCATAGTGGGGATGTTGGGAAGAGATGGGATGCTGAGAAGGAAGGGGCACCCTTATATAAGAAGCTGTGTGGCCGTACGGTGCGGCCACTGCTGCTGGTGCCTGGGTTGATCTGGGATCCGAACCCAAGTCAAAGAGCAAGTGTACACAGGCGCGTACGAGGCCGGACCACTAGTGCGGCTGATGGTCGAATGGTCGTGGTCGCAGACGAAGACAAACCTGGTGACTCTGGCTCGGAAGGCTGACGTCGCCCACGTGATTGGCTGTAACTACCCTTGCGGGTTGCATCCTATCCTATCCTATGCTATTCCAAGATATTGTACTACTTGTGGGAAAACTGAAGTCCACCCTATTATGATACGTGATTGCTCCGGAAACGGTCTTCAATCGGGTTTGAGATTCCTCAAGGTGTCGTGCTCTTGTGCAGGTATTCAGCAAGGTCTACGTTAGGCTTCCATTATATATAATGTGAACGCACCTCCTTCAAGTAAGCCACGAGATCACTACGGTCACTCTCGTCCTTCACTCCAAACGGCTTCTTCGTGCCCGGTATATACTGCAGACGGACACGGTGTAAATCCTCACATGCATAGACCCCGCATTGGTGCCTACCTTCTTGGGATTTGCAAGGAAAGCCGACAAAGTACTCTCGTTCCATTTGATGTCCTTGCTCACGATCGCTGACGAGTACCCCGAGAAGCCCTTCGCCCGTCCACTCTCCCGCGCGAATATTCTAAATACAATTAATCAATCAGTGCATATATTGGATGCAACGACGCACCCGTGAAGATTCGGACCCATCTTGTGGGGGTCTCCGGCGGCGATAGTGTGGCAGTGCGTACAGTGGGCCTTGAAATATGCGGCGCCCTTTGCAGCATCACCTGGAGCGCGTCAGGATGTTCCACCGACGGTGACGACTATGAGGGTCAGGGTGCGTTACCAGGAGTGTACGACATGTAGTCAAGAGTCGCGGGCGGGCACAAGAGTTTCTGGAGGATGGATAGTGACGAGCATCCGGACGGTCGTCCGACGTCGTGTTTATGTGCTTCGGCACAAGCTCTAGGTTGCGATCCAGCCGTCGGGCCAATTAGCGCTTAGAGATGTCGAGGACTCGACGCGGGCCTGGGCTCCGGTCGGCAGGGCTCGATGCCAGCCTCGCGGCGAAGACCGCGCTGCTCCGATGCAGTGCAGTGCCGACGTCCAACGAGACGATGTTTTTGATACTATGATGAAGAGACGCAGCTGCTGGCTGGCAAGACATACGACCGCACTGGGCCTGGGGCTGGAATTGGCTGGCATGTGAGAGCTCGGAGCGAGGCATACGCAAGAGATCTTAAGTTAGAGGAAACTTGAGTGAAGCCATAAGTATTCAAGTTTCAAGCTTCGAGAGGCCGACGTCGTCGTCGGTTTGAGCTTGAGCGCAGACGGCTCAGGCGGCCGCGGTCACTTCGTTGAACAAGAAGCGCGTGAGAAAGCAATTCAACACCCGACGCGTGCCGGTTCTCCTCCCGCTCTCATCATCGCGCTCGACGCCGCCCACCACCACCCCGTCGTCGCGTCCGACGCGCTCGCTCGATCACCGGACACATCGGGAATTGTCTATGACAGTGTCAATCGTTGCCTTGGAGCTCATGAGTACGTCCCAGCCTCCGGCAAAGCGGAAAGCATCCGAAGATTCCAACCCCCTCAACGCCGCGCCCAAACGCACGCGTAAAGACGTGAGTTTATTCCCAATCACTGCGCATAACACCCTGACTGGTGTATATATAGAATGTTGCGTCAACGAAACGGAAACGTACGCGTTTGTGCGGTTATTGCAGTGTCTGCCTTGGATATCGAGTCCTGATAGAGGTTTGCTCTTGCAGTGGTAAACGGCGAGGAACAGCCTAGTGGGCTTGTCATCCTGCGGAGTGCGCCTTCCCGTCCACCCTCTGCTCTAGGCAACAAACCGCCATCTTCGAGCCAGCAGCCTCAAGCCTCCACCTCCCGCGCGCCCTCCTTGCAGCCTCCCGCCAAGAAGTTCAAGGCGTCTTCAACATCCGTCGATCAGCCGCACGCCAGCACAAGCCAAGACAGAAGTGCCCGACAACCGTCACATGTCGACGCACAGATGCCGCTCGCTCCCCGCGAGACGCCGCAAATCGAGAAGAACAAGCAGATGCGTGGGGAGGGCAGTAACGGGCATTCGCGGCGCAGTTCAGTTAGCATGCGAGGGAAGCGAATGAGTACGAGTTTTGAGAATACAGGAGTCATTGGTGCGTGCGGACTACGAACATTCCGCTCTCATGGATTGAATGTTACTGTTCACAGTCCAACCTCACTCGTCTGTGGAAGAGAAAGCGTTTCATATGCACATCGACCGCGATCTTCCCGAATCCTCCCGTACGCGTCAACTGCTCATCTGGTGCGCAGCTCGCACAGAGGCAGACGCGGGGCCTTCACGGAAGCCTCGTGACCAGCTGCCACCGCTGGACGCGAGCGGGGCGCGTCTTGTCAAGGATTTAAGGGATGCTGCTATCAGGATGCTTGCGGAAGGGCGCATCGACACGAATGTGATGAGTCCGGCGGGTTCTGATGCGGGGTCGCGTAAGCTGGCACCGCACCAGGACAACGAGCGCAATCGGGCAAAGAAAGCTCAGTTTACTGCGGACATTGAGCGGTGCGTGGCAGTCCCTTTGTCTATGCATGTATCTCACAAAGACATCACCAGGGCTCAAGCAGAGGACAATGCGTGGGCAGAGGTCGAACAATACTACAAATCACGCGACGCGATGGTTATGTCGGACCTGGAGCAGCGACGGAAAGCGAAGGGTAAGCAGCGCGCGCCGGATGAATGGGGCCTTCGCGATGAGGAGCTCCCAGAGCGGTTTCATGCGGGCGTCAAGCTTGCGCGGAGTGTGCTCGCTTCTGCCGGTCCCTCGTCGCAGGAGAAGAGTCCACTGGACAAACGGTGGTCAGACGTGCAATATACCGTGCGTATGATAGTGCGAACTGTCAGTCGGGACTACGCTGATGCAGCCGCACGCATGCTACCAGATCGACGAGCTGCACACCCTCGTCAACACTGCTACGCAGACCGCGTCCGTTGCGACTACGGACCTCGACCACCGCTTCGCTCTTATCTCTCTTACCCTGGCCGCGCACGCCCAGGCCCATCCGCACCCGCACCACCCACCCGCCGCGTCTTCCGCCTCCGCCGCGCTTTCTGCGTACCTCCCACCGCGCACCCATGAACCGGACCCTCAGGAATTGTTCCGCGCGCTGTCCCGTGTCGACATGGCGCGCCCGCCGGCCCAGCGCGGCGACGCAGCGTTCCGCGCTCTGCGCGAGGTGCAGCGCGCCCAGGCGCAGGGCGGTGCGGAAGGCGAGCGCAGGCTGACGGGCGTGCCGCCGCCCACTCCTAGGAAGCCGCCAGGGACTCCACGGAGGGCTGGAACTCCAGGCAAGCGGTGACCGGTGACGCTGTGACGGCCTGCAGAGGAGGCGGAGTGGTCGTGACGGGCGATTTTATGTTATTGTACATATGCGTGTGGAGGCTGGGTCGTAGGGCGCAGCCGGTCGGGGTTTGCTTGAACTATGGGTGCGTGTTCGTGTCGGCTGTCGTTGCTCTCGCATTTCTATCTTTGATGATATACTCTGTAGCCTTTGTCTTAGTGTCGGAAACCAATTTGTTTTGTTTACGTCGGGGTAGCATGAAGCTTCATGCGCGACCGCTCGGCCGCGCCACGTCTGTCAAATTACACGGCTCTAGTGACAGCACGCTTCAGAGGTCGGTTGGTGCTCCGCAGCGCGGTGCCCATGGAATATTCTTATGGGAGAGTTGCATCAAGTCAGCCAGCTGATTGAATGTCATGCCGACAGCGGACGTTGACGCAATCCTAGAAATAGAACATCACTGCTGAGTAGCCGTCACTCTGCAAATAATTCACCGAAAGAGGTGCGTTTCTGGTCCTCTAGCGCTATTCGTGGCTCTGCAGTGTTTAATGTTTCCAAAGAGTGTCTAGAGACTGCATTCGTGGGCGGTGTCGCTTCTCCGTCTATTCCTACACTCAATCGCTTCTGTCAGTCGTCAGCGCGGAGTCGATCATCAAAAAGTGCCTGCACATTAATGTCGGCAGAGAGACTCAGAGTCATGGAGCGTACTACTAAGTACTAGGGTCGCAATTCGACATGCTACTATGCGCGACCACGTGTCGAATCGGCTGAAATACACATGCGATGATTGGCCGGGAGGCAAGCGAGATCTGACGTCGCGGAGCGCGTTCACTTCGTCCAACACCTCCTGCCCTTTTTCTTCCCCCTCCCACCTTCAATTGACATGCCTTCCTCCGCCGGTGAGCACTGCCCACGCGCGGTCCTCGTAGTCGAAGCGCGACTGACGCGACTGCTCTGCGCTGGGACGTGTAGGTGACGCTTCCAAGGGTGCACTCCCGCGGCGCCTCAAGGCCTCACCGGCACCTTCCGCTTCTCTAGATCACTTCGGCGCTAAGTACTGCTGTGTTGATAATAATCAATCACAAGGCCCACTGGCGCCGGCCCGCATCGCTTGTCCTTATGCCACCACCCTGCGACGTCTACAGGGACGAATTGCTCTCCTATGGGTATGGCCAAGCTATCTGGGAGCCTGCGCCCGATGACGGCCAGCCCGCCGTCCTTCTCGGTGACGTTGGATACCTCTTTCAAGGCGCCTTCCAACGCCTCTTCAACATACATTTGCCTCGGCGTCACAGGTTCCAACCATCGACCATGCCGGAGTACGTCAGGCCTCTCCCGGTTGATGACACCATGATCAAGCTTCGGCATCTCAAGCCAGGCGCCTACTGCTCTACCTCCGTGCACGCTCAAACCGTCGACGGATCTGTCGCTACGTAAGTTCCGCGCAGTGCGACCTCTAGTGCTGATCAACTCACATCCGAGTAGTCCGGTTTCGCTTGTGGGGGGCGAGGTGTCGTTTGGTACTTCCAAGCAGCGGGGCGCAATTCTGGCTTTGCCTGAGCACGCGCAGCGCGTGGACGGACGGACGGGCCTCACGTACGAGGACTACATCGCCGAAAACTGCGATCGGTGGCTGGCATACGCCCGCCATAAAGGCCTGAACGTCCGCATGGAAGACGTCCTACTGGTCACGGGCTGCGATCTTGCCAAGTCGTGGGCTGTGGCGGCATTCGTCAGCAGTGAGGTCAACGCGAGCGCATCGCTCAAAGTTGACCTCTCCACGGTGGGAGGCCTATCGGCGTCCGTCAGTGTGCAGTGGAGGAGTATACAGAACGTGGTTCACAATTGGGGCCCAGATCCGTCCGCACCGTCGTTCTCAACTCTGATGGAACGCCGCTCGATTGGAGCGCACGACAGCTCGGCGGCCGAGAATCCCGTTCCCGACCCTGTGTGGCTTTCACGCACCCTCCTTCCGGGTTTCGCCCAGTGCATTTTCGTGCGGGGATACCACATGAAGCGTCGTCGGCTGCTGCCCAATATCATCAAGGCATTCGCGGAACACATGGATGAGCAAGACGAGAGAGAGGACGAGGATGAAGGCTTAGACATCGCTTCTTCGGTAGCCGGAAGTTCGCGGTCAGAGTATGTCGTTGAGGCGCTCGACGGAAGTGGTTTCAGGTTCGTCACTAGTCACTACTGTACGTGCCCACGTCATTACTGATCGGCCCAGTCGCAGGTACCCAGTGCGTTCGTGCATGCGCTGGACTACATCTTAGCAGTGGTATGAACTCATTTTACTAGTTCGCGTTGCGATCTCATCAAAATTCTTGTTCAGGATCCCACAGTCGACTTGGCGATGGTTCATGACGATGCTGTAACGCCGTACTTGCAGGTGTGAATCCCCACTGCTAAGCCGTAATCTTTCTCACTGACGATGACAGCTGGCAAAGGCGTCTCCCATTGGACAATCGGTGGCCTCACTGCTTTCCAAGCATTGCCCTCCAATTTTTCCCTTGTCCAGGAAGAATCGTAAAATGACTGGTAAGCATCAAAAGCAGCTATCAAGGTTTTTTTAGATCGTGGTACCTTCCTAGGTATATTGCCCGTGCCTCTGCAAAGTTACTCGGCCGACATTGAATTTGAAGCATGGCCCAAACTGCCTTCAGGGTCGGTATTTGGTCCACATGAGACAGCAGCCCTTCCGCGTCGGGCCGACGAAGTCGGCGGTAAGACACCACTGGCTGAACGTCCTAGCGGAAAGGCGAAAGGCAAAGGACGCGCAACGTTCCAGCCCGACTATTCCGAGCTCGCGCCCCGCGAGACGCCGCAAACCGAGAAGAACAAGCAGATGCGTGGGGAGGGCATTTACAGGCAATCGCGGCGCAGTTCAGTTAGCATGCGAGGGAAGCGAATGAGTACGAGCTTTGAGAATACAGGAGTCATTGGTTCGTGCTGACTGCGGACATTCCGCTCTCATGGATTAATGTTGCTGTTCACAGTCCAACCTCACTCGTCCGTGGAAGAGAAAGCGTTTCATATGCACATCGACCGCGATCTTCCCGAATCCTCCCGCGCGCGTCAATTGCTCATCTGGTGCGCAGCTCGCACAGAGGCAAACGCGGGGCATCCACAGGAGCCTCGTGACCAGCTGCCACCACTAGACGCGAACGGGGCGCGTCTTGTCAAGGATGTAAGGGATGCCGCTATTAGGATGCTTGCGGAAAGGCGCATCGACACGAATGTGATGAGTCCGGCGGGTTCTGATACGGGGTCGCGTAAGCTGGCACTGCACCAGGACAACGAGCGCAATCGGGCCAAGAAAGCTCAGTATACTGCGGACATTGAGCGGTGCGTGGCAGTCCCTTCGTCTATACATGTATCTCACAAAGACAATACCAGTGCTCAAGCGGAGGACAATGCGTGGGCAGAGGTTGAACAATTTTACAACTCACGCCACGCGATGGTTACGTCGGACCTGGAGCAGCGACGGAAAGCGAAGGGTAAGCAGCGCGCGCCCGGGCCGGATGACTGGGGCCCTCGCGATGCGGAGCTTCCAGAGCGGTTTCATGCGGGCGTCAAGCTTGCGCGGAGCGTGCTCGCTTCTGCCGGCCCCTCGTCGCAGGAGAAGAGTCCACTGGACAAACGGTGGTCAGACGTGCAATATACCGTGCGTATGATAGTGCGGACTGTCAGTCGGGGCTACGCTGATAACGCATGCTACCAGATCGACGAGTTGCACACCCTCGTCAACACTGCTACTCCGACCGCGTCCGTTGCGACTGCGGACCTCGCCCGCAGCTTCGCTCTTATGTCTCTTACCCTGGCCTCGCACGCCCAGGCCCATCCGCATCCGCACCACCCACCCGCCGTGTCTTCCGCCTCCGCCGCGCTTTCTGCGTACCTCCCACCGAGCACCCATGAACCGGACCCGCAGGAACTGTTCCGCGCGCTGTCCCGTGTTGACATGGCGCGCCCGCCAGCCCAGCGCGGCGACGCAGCGCTCCGCGCTTTGCGCGAGATGTAGCGCGCCAGGCGCAGGGCGGTGCGGAGGCTGCCAGGCGTGCCGCTTCCCACTCCTAGTAATACGCCAGGGGACTCCACCGGGGCTCGAACTCCAGGCAAGCGGTGACCGGTGACGGCTTGCAGAGGAGGCAGAGTGGTTGTGACGAGCGATCTTATCTTATTGTACGTATGCGTGTGGAGGCTGGGTCGTAGGGCGCAGCCGGTCGTGGTTTGCTTGGTTCTGGGTGCGTGTTCGTGTCGGCTGTCGTTGAGCATGAAGCTACATGCGTGGTCGGCGCCACCTCTGTCAGGTTACACTGTAGTCACTGCACGCGTCGGTTGGTGGTCCGCAGCGCGGCGCTTATAGAGTGAGAGTTGCCCAGCTGATCGAATGTTATGCCGCCAGCGGGTGGTTGACGCAGTCCTAAATATGAATATCCGGGGCTGAGAAGCCGTCGTGCGTTTCTCGCTATTCTTAACTTCTGAATCCGACTCAGCCTAGTGTTTCCGAAGAGCGTCTTGAGACTCCCCGCTTGCTCGGACACATGGATGAGATCGAGCAATCAGAGCGTGCGTTGTCCTATGCGGGACTGTCTTTGACTCAGTCACAATTTATCATAGCGGTTGAGCTGACGCACAGCACCACTGAAGTCATCGTACGCTCTCTTCTTCAATTGCAATGTGCTGATATCAGGACTCTAACTTTCCAGAGAATGGTTGCAAAGACGCATTCGCTGACACATTATCTGTGGAGTACTACTCTCTATTGTCATAGCTGAGGTCTCGACGGCCGGTGCGCCTACGGGCGCGTAGCCTACAAAATACCTGGCTAAGGACTTTGCGCGACCACGTGATGAAACGGCTGAAGTTGGGCGCCGAAATACACGTGCGATGATTGGCCGGGAGGCCGATCGGACTGGACCGGAAGCGAGATCCGACGCCGTCAGTTTTAAAGTGACGGCAAACGCGGAGCGCATCTTTCACCTCGTCCACCACCTCCATTTACTCCCTTGCCCCTTTCTTTCCACCTCCCACCTTGTAGACATGCCTTACTCCGCCGGTAAGCACCGTCCACGCGCGGTCTGAAGCGCGACTGACGCGACTGCTCTGCGCTGTGACGTGTAGGTGACGCTTCCAAGGGCGCAAGCCTCTTCAAGACGCGGTGCGCGCAATGCCATACCGTCGGCGCCGGTGAGGGCCACAAGGTTGGCCCCAACCTCCACGGGTGCGTCATGCTCCCTCCCTGCACACCGCGGGCGGCGGGCGGCTGTTGACGTGGCATGTATGCTCTAGGGTGTTCGGTCGCAAGACCGGCCAGGCAGATGGCTTCTCCTACACCGCTGCCAACGTCAACAAGGGCATCACCTGGGACGAGAACACGCTGTTCGAGTACCTCGAGAACCCTAAAAAGGTGCGTCGTCGGAGGCGGCGGGGTCAGGCGGCATCACCACTGACGCAAGTGCTGGCAGTACATCCCTGGCACGAAGATGGCGTTCGCGGGTCTGAAGAAGGATAAGGACCGCAATGACCTCGTTACGTGGTTGAAGGAGTCGGTGAGTTTATGTGCGCTGTGTATCCCCGGCTGCCATTGCTCACGCTGTGTATGTTGTGCAGACCGCGTAAGGCCCTCTCGGACAGACAACATACTACATCTCGATTATTGTCGCACACCTCTTACGATATACCATCGACGGGCCTTAGTACATGTAGACGACCCACTATCGAATTGGTTTTCAAACGGACGCACGCCCACGCTCCCTGCATCACCACTCCATATATTTATGCCATATTGCATGACCGCATACCGAGCATGTAAGGAAGACCATGACGTCACGATCGTTCCCATGCGGAGGTTTCGAAGCGACTGCTTACCATCCACCTCCACTTTGCCTGCGGTGCTGGCCTGCAGCTGGCCCGCGGGCTCTGCGCTCAGTACTCATTTCCACAGGTGCGTTGACTCCGCATCGACCACCGCTGGGAGGATCATTGACATGCGCGACATGCCAACATGTATTCCCCCAGTGGTCCGGGACAATGTATGCGGCGCGTCTAGTCGCTTTCATGCTACGGGTGCCGGTGAAAGGCTGGAAGTGAATTGACCAAAAGTCGAGCTTGAAGGCTTTCCGCGGCGCCTCACTTCTGCTTCTCCTTCCATCCTTCGGCGCTAAGTACTGCTGTGTTGTTAATAATCAGTCGCAAGGCTGACTGGCGCCGGCATCGCTCGTCCTTATGCCACCACCCTGCGACGTCTACAGGGACGAATTGCTCTCCTATGGGTATGGCCAAGCTATCTGGGAGCCTGCGCCCGATGACGGCCAGCCCGCCGTCCTTCTCGGTGACGTTGGATACCTCTTTCAAGGCGCCTTCCAACGCCTCTTCAACATACATCTCCCGCGGCGTCACAGGTTCCAGCCCTCGACAATGCCAGAGTACTTCAGGCCTCTCCCGGTTGATGACACCATGATCAAGCTTCGGCACCTGAAGCCACTGGGCGCCTATTGCTCGACCTCCGTGCACGCTCAAACCGTCGACGAGTGCTGACCAACTCACATCTGAGCAGTCCGATTTCGCTTGTGGGGGGCGAGGTGTCGTTTGGCACTTCCAAGCAGCGCGGCGCGATTCTGGCTCTGCCTGAGCACGCGCAGCGTGTGGACGGCCGGACGGGCCTCACGTACGAGGCGTATATCGCCGAGCACTGCGATAGGTGGCTGGCATACGCCCACCACAAGGGGCTCAACGTCCGCATGGAAGACATTCTGCTGGTTACGGGCTGCGATCTCGCCAAGTCGTGGGCTGTGGCTGCATTCGTCAGCAGTGAGGTAAACGCGAGGGCGTCGCTCAAAGTCGACCTCTCCACGCTGGGAGGCCTATCTGCATCCGTCAGTGTGCAGTGGAGGAGTGTACAGAACGTGGTTCACAATTGGGGCCCAGATCCGTCCGCACCGTCGTTCTCAAATCTGATGGAACGCCGCTCGACAGGGGCGCACGACATGTCGGTGGGCGAGGATTCCGTTCCCGACCCTGTGTGGCTTTCACGCACCCTCCTTCCGGGCTTCGACCAGTGCATTTTCGTGCGGGGATACCACATGAAGCGTCGTATGCTGCTGCCCAATACCATCAAGGCATTCGCGGAACACAGGGATGAGCAAGACGAGAGAGAGGACGAGGATGAAGGCTTAGACATCGCCTCTTCGGTAGCCGAAAGCTCGCAGTCAGAGTATGTCGTGGAGGCGCTCGATGGAAGTGATCAGGTTCGTCACTACTGTACGTGCCTGGCACCTCATGCTACACCCTAATGACCGGCCCAGTCGCAGGTACCCGGTGCGTCCGTGCATGCGCTGGACTACATCTTAGCGGTATGAAATCCTTTACTAGTCCGCGTTGCGATCCCACCAAACTTCTTGTTCAGGATCCCACAGTCAACTTGGCGATGGTTCATGACGATGCTGTGACGCCCTACTTGCAGGTGTGAATTCTCACTGCCAGACCCGAGGTATTCTTCCTCGCTGACGATGACGCTTGTTATAGGTGTCTCCCATTCGACAATCGGTGGCCTCCCTGCTTTCGAAGCATCGCCCTCCGATTTTACCCTCTGGTTCGACGCCTACCTCAGATGGGATGCAGAACAGCGTGAATCCTGGTAAGTCATCCCAATCACCATAATGGACCATCTCAATTAAACTACTTTCCCAGGTACATTGCGCGCGCCTCTGCAAGATGACTCGGCCAACATTGAAGCTGAAGCATGGCCCAAATTGCCTTCAGGGTCGGTATCTCGTCCCCAAAAGACAGCACCCCTTCCGCGTCGGGCCGACGAAGTCAGCGGGAAGACGCTGGCTGAACACCACCGTGCCTCGCGACCGCCGTCAAAGGTGTCAAGAGGCACTGGGAAAACACCCATCGTTATTGGCGGTACCCGTCCTAGCGGGAAGGCGAAAGACAAAGGACGCGCAACCTTGCAGCCCGACTATAGCGCAGACGACAGCGATGGCGAGGAGAGCAGTCACCCGGAGCCTGATGATAAGTTTATACGCGAGGCGGAGAGCGAGGCTCAGCGCCAGCGCGAGGTGTTCACCAAGCAGCCGAAGCATTCCTACTCGAACCTCAGCCGCGCGCAGTCTGACCACCTGACTGCAATGCTCAATCCCGATCCTTACTTTCCACCGAATCACCTACTGGACAGCAAGTCCCCCGCGGACGTCGCGCCATCGCAGCAGCACCTGCACGGCGCCTCCTCTTCAACAGCGCCCCCGACCCAGCCATTCCCGTTCACTGCGCAAATGAACGCGCAGGGATCGCGCACGAAGGGCGACATAGGAAGCTACCATCCGGATGGGCGAGCGCAAGACAGCGGGGACGACGACCGGGACGAAAACTTTGACCACAGCATTCATGTCTCGCCAAGCCTCGCACAGAAGACCTCGCATCCCGCGCAGCCTGTACCGATCCCGTCGAACCACCAGTGGGATCTGCCGCCTCCCGTCACGCCATCGACGCCGCGCACAACGCGGCGACAGATGCTCACGACGGAGCTGAGCGAGAGCTTGCGGCAGAACCTCTTGTGGAAGCGCCAGGTGGAAGGGGCAAGCATGGTCGGCCCAGATGCACACTATCGGAGCGGTGCGTCGACGTCCATGGCGCAGGCGCAAGATTTGCATGGACAGTCAGGACAGGGCGAACGAAAGTCTAACGGGAGCGAATGAGGTGTCGATGCGTAGTCTGACGATTATTTATCAGTTTCTGGAAGGTATAGCTCAGCTTGTTGCGGCCCACTGATGTCGATTGACTGTCTCTCAGGAAAGTCAGTGAGGCGGGTGGGTCCTGGTGTATTGATTCGAGTTCGGGCTAGATCTGGCGTCATCTCAGGGATTAGGTTCCTCCGGCGCCTCCTTGATAGAAACTCCACTATCGCACGCGGATGACTGAAGCCCTCTCTCACGAATGGCTGAAAGGTGCTTCACTTCACTTCCCCGTCGTTGCATACGCCACCAAGGTTCCGCCGATCGTGCCGATCTCGCAATGGCAGTGTAAAGTGTAGGATGAGGAGGGGAATGATGTGTACGGCGAGTCTACTATAGGTATAAGCATCAAGATATGCATGAATGTGGCGGCGCATAAGTTTCGAGGCGGGTGAAAACAGACTCGCATAAGGGAGAGCTTGTCGACAACAGACGTTGCTCCTGCAACATATAGTCTACGAAGACAGTTGAAGGCCGTGCCTGACTTTTGCCGCGATCAAGTGCGGGCAGATACGCTGAGTCTGGGATGTCGGGAGCCCCTATGAACTGAGTTGAGCTTCACGCAACAACGCAGCACCGACCGCTAATTTTATTTGGGAGGAAAATCACGCTGTATTTTGGCCGATTTCACCGCTCCGAAAGAGATCCCTGCAGGGACAAAAATAACTAACAAGAACGGAGTACTTAGTGAAATATTCCGATGTGCGGAGGCCTGAAAGACAGACAGACAAGCGAATGACCCTATGGAGGGATAAAGACCTAGTCGGATCAGGACAAGGCGTGGCTGATGGTGCGTACCGTGGGCCACGAGGCGAGGTCCTAATGGGCTGGGCGCTGATGATTTTCGCGACCGGAGGTACACAGCTCAGAGATCGCTATGGAGATGGTCGGGTCCAGAAGGTCATGACGGCAATGGCAAAACTTTGATAGGACTTCTAGCTTGCAGAAGCATCGCTACAAGTGCGGGGAAAACAAGAGCGGTCAGAAAGGTTCTGGGAACGTGTTGGTCAAGCCGAGACTATTCGACCGTGAGGGGAAGAGATTACTACGCTCCAACGCGGATTCCATATTTTACCGTGAGATCCAACGAGATATGCCTATGTAGGGGAAGGAGACGTTTTGCAAGGTCTTTGACGGTCAGTTAGCCCGGTGAGTATTGCGCACGTGAATGCTAGGACGGACACTCTACCGAGGTCCGACTCCCGAGGTCTGACTCGCGCCCGGCCTCCGAAGTAAGCGTAATCAAGCTCAAGGCTTCCGGTCGCGATGGAGACGGTTTGGATGTCGAGACAATAACGCGTCCGCAGAGAATAACGTTAGACGAGAAAGGCAAGTACGAACGCAGGGTCGGCGGCAAAGGACGAAAGAGGGGACAGAGTGCCTCAGTCTATGCCACATGGAGGTCTTATGAGGCGTAGTGCTGGGGATAGACGTCGGTAGACCATCAGAGTGCGTCGATTTTTGTGTGCAGAATAGCGCATACCGAGGATTGCGAATCGGGCAGAGGGCAGGGAAGCAGCTGAAGTCTACCCCGTTTTCACTCAGAAAGTGAAGAACGGGATACAAAGGGATAGGATAGACACGGTGCTGGATCAGGGGAAAGGGAACGGACATAAGGGATTTCAGTCGATCGCAAATCGCAAATCGGGAACACAGGATCGCAGGTCGTTCATGGACCCCGACATACCCTGCACACTCGAATTCCAAGCCAAGGGTCCACTTTGGTATCCAGTACTGTGGCCATGGAGGTTCTTCCGGCTCGAATTCGTCCGTGCCGTGTCTTAGCTGGGCGAAGTCTGTACATATTTCAGATAAACATTATTGCATCCGCTAGGACGACTCACCTCCTCGATAGTGGTGGCACATCCCCTGCCACGCTGAGCCTACTCCACACAACATGGTCGAACAGTCATCTCGCATGACTACAGTCAGTGGTCAACGTCGAAGACGTGTGGGCCGATTACTGACCATACGAACTCAGATCAAAATGGTACGAACCAAAATATGAGCCGCCAGAGGGCCCTCGGGGTCCTCCCAGTGTTGCGATGGAGATCGTGCGTAGCGATAAGACAAAAGGCTCGCGGAGGATGTCTGGGCCTGGCGTGGGTTTGCTCGGGTGCTCGATGTCCCAGATGGCAAGTCGGCCCGTTGGTCTGGCCGTCAGAAAGCTCCAGCGACGCGTCAGACAGAACTCTAACCGAGGTGGTGCAGAGACAAGGAGTGGTCCTAATTGTCTGCGCAGGCATTGGTGCGCAGGTGACATCACGCTGGGCAAAGACGCCGGGCAAGGTTCGAAAGGAACGTTGGCGAACACAAAGCAAAGTTGTCTTGATGTGATTAGCGAGCTCTTGTGGGCAGGGCGGGCCATATGGTATCACGGCAAAGGGGTAGGAGATGAAGGAGCTCGCCAATTGTTTTGCGTCGGTAGGCGCGCATATGCTTGCCCGATTCGGGTGGGAAGCCCTTCTGCGTTCCGCCTTTTTGTCTTGCACGCGATGACTGGAAAGTCCCACTCTCAAGTTTATTGTCTGGCCGACATGTCGAAGGCCGCTTTTCCCGTGGGGCCTCAGGCCCGGTGCGTACAACACAAAAAGCAGCGTCCTTCTGCGTACATTTGCCAATCGAGATGCGGGTCTCTTTTTGTGTTTCGCGTCCACGCTCCCGCACCCTTCGAGCTGGCTCGCCGGAACTCTGCCTCGCCCTCACTCCGCCAGGAGAACGCTATAAAACTCTGTTCACAATGGGCGAGTCAATCCATTCTTCCAGCGATCTCTCCTCCAAGACAATACCGTCTCCACCGCAATGGCCACCGCATACTACGCTACCCCCGCCGCGGCTAACTACCACACGCCGCCTACGCACTCCCATCGGCAGAGGGGTCTGCGCATGTGCGATCAATGCGGTGCCGCTGAGCAACCAGCCTCCAAGCCATTCCGTCTCTGCGGTGGATGCGTACGTTGCCCTGCCTCTCTTTCTTTACTCGCAGCATGCTAATTTTTCCGGTCTGCGTTCAGATGACCACAAACTACTGTGTGAGCACCGCCTCAGCACTGCGTTTGCGCCGCTTCTAACCTCGTTCCCGCAGTCGCCCGAGTGCCAAAAACTGAACTGGCCATCACACAAGGCGATCTGCCAGCACACCGCGGCGCAGGTGTCTGCGGCGAAGCAGCAGCCCATCAGCGCGGAGTACCCCGATGAAAACCTCGCGAAGCAGTTGCGCCGCTTCACCTCCCTCCACGCCGCGCTCCTCGGCTGGGCTGGCTTCCAGGCGCTCCAACTCAAGCGCCTGCCTGCCAATGTACGGCAGAACGCACTGCTTATCGAGCTGAGCTATCGGCCGACATCGGACTCCCATCGCCAGTGAGCCTTTTTCGCCCGTCTGCCTTGCACTTCACAGAGATTTACCTCCGATTCCGCAGATTTGTTGTCAAAGGCACCCATGTCGTCCCCAGGACGTATGTCACCTCACGCGACCCGCTCGTGGCGGCGGATATCCAGCGGCGTGAGGAGCGGTGCCGCCGCTCGGGCGGAATCGGCACTTGTGTCGTTCTCATCCAGTGCGGTGGCATTAGCCAGGTCATGCCCGTCGAGGTCGACTCACCCAGCAAAATTTCATGGGACGAGCGCGGGGACTGGGCGGATGTGCTCAATCACTTCGTCGAGTCCGGCCGCCCCGATTTCAAGCCTATATCCACGACCGCACGCGGGTGAGTGTCTTCTCTAGCTTGCTTAAGAGAAAGTTCATGGTGTTGACTGGTAGTGCTCTTCAGCGTGTATTATGGTTGATCGGATGCGCCAGATGTTGTGCATTGGTCTAGACTTTCAGGCGCTATTCGTCCGCACTGGCTGCGCTGCGGGACGCGTCTTTCTTGGGTGCTATCTTCGGACTTCCATCATACCCGCAACCCTTAATCCCCTCACATCTTCGCTTTGCATCACTGCGCATTGTACCATCATCACATTTGTATGACCACCATAGCTTCAACTTGTATAGTACACTCTAGCCCGTTTCTCTCGCCCTGGCGTTCGTCAACTACTTGATCGAATCAATGCCACTTTCCGAATGACTTCGTGTTCGTTGGGACGACTTAACGGTTGGAAACGACATTTTCGTGTCAAGTGTCAAGTGGTGACATAGTGAACGTGACCGTGTCAATCCTCTCGCCTCGACGCGTTTCACTGCAATACGTTCACTCTCACTGACTGCGTCAGTCTGATCGGACGTCTGGTAAGTGCCCGGCTCAATTTTGCGGAGGTAGTACTGAGCGCGAACATATTGGACCTCTAGATCTCATGACGTGTGGCGATGAACTCTGCCGCTGGCATACTAGCTCAGAACTGCACCGCCTGCACCGGTCATATTAGGCAGATCATTGCAGGGTCCCTTTCAGGGACTCCATCGCTGCGCTCTCTGTGCCGAGACATCCGATCGTGGGTGATGCAACTTGGCTTGACCGCGGCCATCTCGCATTGACGACAGTTTCTCTTGACTCCGAGCCGCGTAGAACGCCTGCGTTTTCCAAGATGGTATGCATCGCCTGTGTTTTTTTTCCTATGCCTCAATGAACATCCCCGGTGATATCTGCGATGCTTTTTTTGTCTGACATGCGCTGGGACTTGCCGCAAGACCGCGCCTTTGCAAATTCGTGTAGTATCCTGCAGGGATGCGGTTTGCCGTACTTGCCACAGGTCTTTCTCAGGCTGGCGACACACGGCCCCGGCAGCACCACTGTATCGTCCTGCTAGTCCATCGCCGGCCTTCTCAAACCGCAAATGTCGCCCATCTTGTCGCGCACGCTTCTGCCGCTCGATCTCCCTGCTGTCTCTGCAGCTTCTTCTGTCGTATCCTCCATGTCGATATGCCCACTGTTGACATGCCGTCCGTCCTATCTTGAATTTCTGCCTGCATTCGTACAGTCCTCCAGCTTGAGGCCAAATACGGACTGTGCTGTCGTCAGCCCAGCGTCCCACAAGACGTCCGAGATTTATCTCGACGGGTCTTCCTGACTCGATTTGCACGCCGGTCACTTTTTTGAAGGCGCCTGGGGGTATATAAGGGCGACCCGGCCGATGTCTTTCTCCCAGCAACTCTCATCCCAATTGCACCGTTCGCACTGCATATTATGCGCTTCACCATCTTCGCCATCTTCCTCGCCCTCGCGGCCGGCGCGTCTGCGTTGCCCGTACTTCCTGGCGCAGCCCTCTCTGCGGTAAGCTTCCCACAGCGTGCTTCTGCCTTCCGACTGCTGACGCCAGCTACCAACGTCTTTGTCGTGTAGGACCACGGCAGCGGCAGTGAGCTTGCAGCGCTCCTCGGCGCCGTCGTCGGAGTGCCCGCTGCGCTCGGAAACCTGGTGGACACCGTCGCTCATTTGCCCGCCAATGTTGTCGGAGGAGTCGTCTCGGGGGTAAGCACTCGGGCTTCGTTGTTAAGATAGCTGTTCATTGTCCTATTTCCAGCAGGCCTAACCTCGTTTACGATTGCCGCCCAGTCCTGCGCACGCTTGATGTAACTTGAGCTGGCGTGTCATCTGTAAAGGACCAAAGGACTCTTTCGTGTATCCTGTTGTCTTCGTCCGTTGTTACATACTTTGTTCATCCTTTAAGACGTGCCTCGTTCCAGTGTACGAGTGACGAAAACTTGTCAAACATTGTGCGCGATTCTGTAATCTGCACCTTCCAGATCTCGCTGCATGCCATTAAGTTACCCAGGTCGCATCGCTCATAAAGTCCAAACGGCCGGTCTACAAGTCTAAGAACCGCTTCATGCCCTGCCACACTGCGAAGCTCACGGCGTTCATCGGCACAATCTTCAAGTACCCGATGCTCAGCCCGACGTAGAACCCGCGCAGCCCGCCGCGCGACCAGACCGCGCGCACCGTCTCTCCCAACCGGAGCCACCGATCCGGCTGCGTCAGCCCACCGACCTGCATGCGCCGCCGTACGACTTCAAACGGGTAGCTGACGGTCTGTGCGAGTGCCCCGGAGAGCGCGCCGATGCCGAGGTCCGCGAGCGGAGTGCCCGTGTGTTTTGTGCCGGGGGGCGATAGCGGGAGGAGGTGCTGGCGCAGGAAGCCCCAGGTAAGGAACGCGGTGCCGGCGTACGGCACCATGCCGACAATGCTAACGGTGAAGCCGCGGTAGAATTTGAGCAGGGGAATAGTGTGGAAGAGCTGGCGCGACACGGCGGGAGCTGCGCTGGGGAGGGGCGCGCCTTCCGCGTAGATATGGCGCGCGGCGCCGAGGAAGGTCGGGCGTGGAGGGGCACCTGAGGAGGAGGAGGACGCGCGTGTTTGGAAGGCCATACGCACGCGTATGAGCTCGAGTGGGTACGTGAAGAAAACGGAGATGGTGCCTGCGTCGGGTTAGTGTCTGACGACGTCACTCGGACGTGAGGTGCACGCACCGGATATTGCGCCTGCTGCAAACCGGCGCATGTTCGTCTCCTGCACACGCGTAGGCATTAAGAACTATGACAGAAAACCCATGTCAGCGAGGGTTGTGATATAAAAAGGAACGGCGTACGTCGTGGACTTGGTCGTATGCTACGAATTTGACCGCGGCATAGGGAAAGACGCGCAGCAGTGTTGCAGAGTGTCCTTGTAAGAGGCCTCGCATACCAGTGTCCTTATAGATCTGTGTCCCTGCACGAAATGCGCCGCTCCATGTACCTGCCCTGGGCCATCAGCCCTCCTGTCACACGAGGGGCACCGAGCGCAGCGGACGCACCTGCATATTTCTGATAGTCTGGGTTGGATGCCTGGAATAGGATCTTGACGCGGTCGAGGGGGGCGACGACTGTCTTTGCCTTGAAGTATATCATTAAGAAGATATGCAGGATAGAGAAAGCTGACGCACAACGCAGCCTGCGACGCCGCCAGCGAGCCCCGAGCGCAGGAAATGGTTGACGGTGTGGTTCTTGCGGGGAGAGGCATTTGCACTCATCCAGAATGCGGTTCCAGACGGTGTATCTGGTCGAGGGTCAAGGCCAAGGGAGCATGCGAGCGGGATGTGTGGGGAAAGCTGAGCGTTTCCGCGAGACCCGCCCGTGTTCTTTTTTGAGCCGAACCGCGTCACCTACGCTGTTCGCTCCATGCTACGCTCGCATCCTAGCCTCCTACATAGTCTGCAGACTACGTGTGCCAGTGTGCCACCTTGATATCCAGTGGGTCGTCATAGGCCGACCAAGAAACGCTTCTGAGGCTCGCTATCTGATTCGAAGCAGAATCGAGAACGCACACGAACTTCTCTCGAGCACTATAGACGCAAAAATCGCGTAATAACGATGGATTACATGCGTAGTTTTCGGTCACAGCGGCGACATGTTTCTTGCCTCTTGAAAGCGAGGTTCAATGACAGACGCTGACAGACATGTTTCCTTCTCGTTCGCAGGTGGTGTGCTTTTGTACACCAGCGGCGAATTGCCACATTTGCCACGGTCACTCCGGATAGGTCGGCCGCAGCGCAAGGCTTTGAGAATCTGCACCTGGGGGAAGACAGCTTGCAGTTGATCTGCCGGAGTAAATTGTCCTTTGCCAGTATATCAGGGCGATGACGTCAGTGAATGTACCGAAGCACTGGCAGCAGCGAGGGGGCACTTGGTACGTTGCGAATTCGTATAAGAGAGACATATGGTGGATACAGACATGAATCTCCATCCGGTGTTGTTGGTACATGATCGTAACGGAGTCAGTACAGTACGCCGTTTGTACTCACGCGCAGCTCAGCTCCAGTCAGCTTGGACTTCGTGTCCGTTTTGCTCAACGTCGCCGCTGCGAGCTCCTGAAGGCTCGTCAGGGGGCAGCCTGATACGCCCTTCGCTGCGCGTGCCAAAGCGCGCGAATACCGCAGACACGACGAGCGTGAGCGGATGCAAGACGGTGAATAGGATAGTGGTGATCTGCAATTAACTTAAGTTCCATTACTTGCCCCATGACACAAGAGAAGGATGCGCACGTAGACAGGAGATGGCTTGAGCTTCGTCGTCCAGATCGACACACAGATCCAGGTCGCGCCTACACACCACACAATATCTCTTCGGGCAGCCACAAATATCAAGCCGATTATGTTGATGCCGAGGATAACGCCGAATCCCTCCCATTGGTGCTCAGTGTAGTGATCTGGGTGAGCGGGATCCCAAGCGTGTCCTAGCTTGATGCTGAGCGACAAGGTCAGCAGCCCTTCCATAACGTGCAAGAGATTACGTACAAGAGGGAATACGGGAACAGCAGTGCCAGAGGCAGAATGAGGAAGAGGCGGATGGGCGCGTGGATGAACGCGATGTCCAGGGGCCGCTTGGCAGTGGGGACGTGGTATGTGACAAGCACGATGTTGCAATAGATAAGCAATAGCGTGAGGATTCCAAGCAATATCGTCGATGCCAGGAATGCCTCGAAGACCTGCGAGAACCTGCGGTCAAAATGCGGGTAAGCGAGACATGATCGGAGACATGCGCACCCAAGCGACAGCCCAAGCTGCCATGACCCAATTCGAGAAGACGAGAGCGAGGCCTACGCCATTAACCATGGTTCTCTAGTGGCTGTGTCATGGGCGAAGCGAGGCATATCATGCATACAGCGCACCTTCGTCTCGGGCTTGTGCACAAGCACAAGCAGTATACAGTACCCAATTTGCCCCAGGTAGATAGCAAAGACGTATGCCGCGATTACAGATGGCGTTGGAGATAATGAGGCCGGGAACAAGTGAATGATCTGGCCTGCTCGACGTAGGGAAAGTCAGCGAACAACCTGGTACGACCGACGGGCAAGCGCACCAATGGAAGGCGTCACGACCAAAGAGCAGATGAGGATTGTTGCCATGTTGATGAGCAGAGACAGAGGGGTGAGGACCTGCAACCTGGCATACCATGCACCCACTGGTCAACGCGAACCGATGACTTGAGAGGAGACAGGTCGACCGACCTGATGAGCGACATGTAGTCGCGCACGGCGGGGTTGGAGAAGTCTATCGGGATGTCTGGGTCCGTCATTGTAGCAGAGGTCTTTTGCTGGGAGGAGAGAGAGGCGTTGAGGAGGGGGGAGATAGAGCAGCGGGTGCCCCATCGCGCACTACATCCTTGCTGCAGACAAGACGACGTCATCACAACTTGGCGCAGCCCTTACCTTACATAAACCTACTTCGCGTCGCGTCGCGTACTTCTGACTCGGGTCGCGCTCTTGTTTCCTGCTGCGACAGACCCCAGTGCTGCTGCTACACCCGCTCTGTCTTCTCCTCGATGTCATCCGACCCCCAGCCGTCTGATGGATCCCCGGTATCATCTACAGCAGCAGTTCATGCCAGTGATGCGCCTCCTGAGCCTGGTGAAACCAAGTCTACAAGTCGACACCTGCGCAGAGAATTCACCACATCCAAGTTGCTCTCCGCCCTGCCCGTTGACTCTGACGATCAGCTTGTTTCCTCCACGAATGCTGTGGTGCGCAATACATTCCAGGACACGACAGGCGCCGCAGCGCTGGTGACATCCCAGAATACTACCGGGTGCGTGAAGCGTTTGCTCTCAATGTCCCTCATCTAACTGTTTGCCTCGTGCGGCTACATAGTATCTCTGATCCCCAGAAGGAAACCTTGCTGGGTAACAGCGTGGCAAACTCCCCAGATGACACGCCGGGCGGCAAGAAGCCTACACCGAGGACGCTTGGAAGATCCAGAACAGTTCCTTATATTACCAGCAAGCCCGAACCACGTCAGCATGCTCCTCCACAGAAGTCAGCTTCGATGAGCCAAGTCGGCCAAAAAAGCTACACCTACAAAGACTACGCGCCGGTGCCGATAGTCAAGTATGTGACCACCGTGGAAGAGGCGAACGAACTTGTCGAGCGTTTGGAGGGGTGCGTCGCCCCACCGTTTTCTCGTGGTAAACCAACTCAACATTGTATCATGCAGTCCTCTTGGCTTTGACCTTGAATGGCCTGTCACATTCCATCAATCTGGGGTGACCGAGTTTCCAACTGCACTCGTGCAGTTCTGCGACAGCAACACGATACTTCTCATCCATGTTAGCCGTATGAAAGGTGGAGTGTTCTCGCTTTCTTTCATAGTCATGAGCTGAACTCTTGCAGAGTTTCCGGAGAAAGTTAAAGTAAGCATGCTCGAGAAACGTCGCTGGATTCTTCACCCTGATCCGCAGGCTTTCAGGAAGTCATCGAAAACCCTAGGGTAACGAAGTTAGGTGCTATGATTCGCGGTACGTACATACCAGACCCCCACGCGCATACATTGACGAGTTTCAATGAGGTGACGGCAAAAAACTCTACCGCGATTTTGGTATACTGGCCAGGGGCCTCGTGGAGCTCGGCGCGTTCGCTGGTCAGATGGACCGGGCCTTTGCTACAGCGTATCCCAGGGGAATTGTCGCGCTTGCTCGCATAGTCGATTTCTACCTCAAGAAGGAATTGAGAAAAGGCGATGTGCGTACCAGTGATTGGAGCCGCCCGCTCAGTCCTGAGCAGATCCAATGTGGGTTATATTTGCCACTCTTTTCGATGCGTTAAGATGACCTGCTATCTGCTTAGATGCAGCAGATGACTCACACTGTGCGCTGATGGCGTACGAAAGCATTTTGTCCGTGAACAAAGGTCTGGCTGAGACCTTAGATGCGGGCTCATTTACTAGGGATCTGGCTCAAGAGGTCGTAGAGCCACCGGGCGCTGTGACACGTTCTCAGAAAACATCTCTGGGAGCATCATCAGCGTACGACCTATGGTCCCAGGGATACGGTCTGCTTGGGATTTGCATTAAGCTTGGGTGCGACAAGACGCCAGGCAACGACGCGGAAAAAGAAATTGTGTGCGTATACCGCATCTCACTCTCACTGTACCCCGATGACTGCCTGACGGCTGATGCGCTGATGTATGATGCTTACAGTCAAAATATCGTCCGCACCATAGTTCGAGATCCCAGACTGCCCTTCGACATGGTGAAGTTGAGAAGACTTGTCGACACCCAGCCGGGAATGACCGCTGCGTACGACAGCTTGGGCCTTATGGAGCGGCAGGGACGGGGGAAGAACTGAGCGTCGCACACTGGATTCGTACAGCATGGAACATTATTTACTCATATTTATCCAATCGCCGACGGGGCCACCGAGGCCGAGGACTGCCGACGACGCGGTTCCTACCAGTAAATTATCTCCCTTCCCAGCTTTTTCTGTCGCCTTCGTTCCCTGTGATTACATTTTTCACTTATACCTCCCACCCAACAGCAGTTTTTCAATCGGCTCGCGCGCCATGAGTCGAGGTATGTTGAAGAGATGATACAGTCGGAGGAGGGCAAAAAAGCGACCCGGAAGACACTTGCCAAGGCTGAGCCAGTGAGCCTGGCTTCAAGTCAGCGAGCAGACAACATGTAGAGAAAATGCAGCGGCTCACGCGCTTCGCGGCCCGTCCCCACCGGGCCTGCGGCTGGGCGCGTGCCAGCACCTTCTTCGCTTGCATACACTCAAATTCGTTGACAACGACTCCCCGAGCTTGGTTTTCCGCTTCTCGGGCATATCAATCTGCTTTTGCATACCCTTGGAATGCTGGCTGGCTTCAATGGCATGGTAGTTCTCGGCCCAACAACTGCAGTGGCCTTACGTCGGGTCCGCACGCCCGCCGCCGACGGCTTCAAAATGTCCAATGTATGTCCGTCTTGATTGTGAAGCCAGGAATTTCGATTTGGGGCACCGCACTAGTGCCCCAAAGACGTATTTCAGACTCTTCTATGAGTCAGGGCTTTCCGCTGATGCTGCGCCGATGTTGTTTGCCTCATGGCATGCACGCGCTTGACGCACCCCAAACACACACCTCAAAAGCACCAGCACTAGTGCCCTTACTCCTCCCGCACGCTCCTGCATCATGTCCGACAAGCAGCACTCCCGCTCACGACACTCTACTCTCGTCGGCAACACAGTTCCCTTCCCAGGCGCAGCCCCTAGTCTCAGCCGCCAACTGAGTGATACCTCCGAGTCCCTCGTCGACCTCGGTAGCCTGGGCTACTCATACCCTACAGCATACTCCCGCCTCACCCGTGACTCGATAATCTATCAGCATCCAAGATCTGGCCGCCACTCCTCTGTGGGATCGGCGTATTCGCAACGCACGCGGCGGCTCACGCAGCAGCTCAGCCCTGTCGCAGAAGAGAATGAGAGTCGTGGGACCCGATCGCCTACCTCCCTTGTCGCGCCATGGTACCCTTCGGTGATTATGCCTGTGAACGCCGACGATCCATTCGCGGAAGACATCACATTTGCAATGATGATGATGATGCCCTCGCCGCGAGTTGAGATGCGGAGAAGTGCTGCGAAGAAGAGGAGGGCAGAGCAATCAAAGGTGCGAGCGACATACCACAGCGCAAAGCGCGCTGCGGGGGCAACAAAGCGTGTTGTCGCCTCTGTCGGGCGAACCATCTTCTGTCCTCCTTGGCAATGGGCCAAGCCCTAGACTGCCTTTCACTGATCATCATATTTCTGGTCAGTAAGTCATCTCGCCAGGTTTCTTCGCTTGCGAATTCTGACATCCCGACGTTTCCTAGACGCTTTCCTCATACGGACCCTGCGCCATTCCGCCCCCGCCCTGTTTCCGACGCCTCGCTTTGCATGCACGGGCACTGCCACCCCATTCCTTTTAGCCACGGTCCACACATCATACCATCACCTCTCTGTCTCTATCTCTCCCCCATCATGCTCTGATCCACGTTGCATCGTCGCCGTCGAACCTGCAGGCAGCCACGGCACGCCGCAACCGCACCTGGACAAAGTGGAGGTCACGTGGATGCTTTGACCGCGTTCCGTCCACACTCAAAAGCACTGTTCACGTTCCCCCCATTATCCTCCCATCTCATTGTAGCACACGGCCAAGTCACAAACAGGCGCAAGCAGTCACCCGAGCAATTAATAACCATGCCTCCGACAAGACGCCAGTTTCATCCTCTCCCTACGTCTCGATCGTCTCAGCAAACTCCACCCATGGGGATCAAGAACTACTTCGCCCGCTCCACCTCAGCTACTGCAAAGCGTCACAGCGCAATTGACTCCTCGTCCAAGAAGGAGATTCAAAGCAATGCTGTGCGCCAGCCGCTCACGCAGCTGAACAACCGTTCCGCCATCCATGTCGCTCCACAGTCCCCGAGCACGCCTCTTTCGACGCATCGCTCGCCGCAACGTGATGCCGGTCGCGTGCCGGGGAACTCCATTCCGACCACACCAAAGTCCGTATCCGCCCGCTACGTCTCCCCCAAGGGTTCCGCTACCATCGCAACGAGACGGTCCATCGGAAGGCCGGTCGACCTGTCCCCCAGGAAGTCATTGATCGCGTCCCCCGCCCCCTCCATCCGCACCCCCACATCTGCAAAGACCAATTTGTCTGCGAGGACCGATCCGGGGCCCTTTTACTTCTTGGAGCGCGTCAATGAAGGTAGTTTCGGCAGTGCATGGGCTGCCCGCGATGCGGCCACTGGACGCGTCCTGTGCCTCAAAGTGACTCCAAAAAACCTAATCAAAAGAAACGATGGACACCGGAACGCTATCATGCGTGAGATTGAGGCGTACCAGCGGATCTCGGTCTGTGGGGAGTCGCCGCATGTTATGCAGCTGCACGCAGTATTCCAGGATGACCTTGATATTTTCTTCGCCATGGTGCGTCAATCTCGAATGAATCTTCTTCAGTGTTCTGATTCGTTTCCGCGATATAGGATCTCATGGACGGGGATTTATGGAGCAGCATTCCGTTGAACTCTGGCCATCCTGTCCCTCTCGTCAGGAAGTGGATGGCTCAAGTGGTGCGTTTGAGAGCGGCGACCTGTTTGGCGCTATCTGACAATGATCACAGGCGACTGGGCTTAACGCCCTTCACAACATGGGCATCATTCACCGCGACGTAAAGCCCGAGAATATCCTGCTCTCTCCAGCTGGCGACGCCCGCATCTCCGACCTCGGCTCGGCATTCACCCATCGTGACTCGCGACTCGTTCCTGGCGAGACCTACACGAACGATCTCATTTTTACTCCGGGCTATGCCGCTCCCGAAATCGTTGGTGCCGAAGACTATGGCGAGAGTTGGGCTGCACCGCCAGGCGATCATGTGTGGACGATGTATGGCATTTCGGTGGATTGGTGGGCGTTGGGATGTGTCTTCTTCATGCTCACCCATGGATTCATGCTGTTCCCGGAGAAGAAGGACATGGCGGCCTATGTCCGCTGGTATGATCGGAGGCGAGGACAGGACTGGTTGCTTGACAGGACTTTAGAGGTCATGCCGGAGTCTGAGCATCGAGTCCTCTACGGAGTACGTTCCTGCGCTCTAGTGGTGATAATGACGACGAACTAACGGCCAATCTTCCGTAGCTCCTAAGGGTTACCCCGTCCAGTCGCTTCACCTTTGAGGCGCTCCAAGCTGAGCCTTACTTTCGACTCCAGAGGTGCGTCCCATCCGTCAGCATGCGTCGGATAGCTAACTAATAGCTGCCTCTAGCGGTGGAACTGAGTTCATGGCACTCGAGCAGCGTGCGCACTCTGTCGTCCAGTCTCTATACCGCCCCGAACGCCCGCGATACAAGCTCATGGATACCTCGACGAAGCAGCCGTACGATCTAATCAAGACGACTGACGACGCAGCAAAGGGAAACTCTGCCGATTGGGTGTTTTATAAATGGTTTGCCTGGCACAACCGACAAGGAATGTGGAACGACTGGCAAGGGGAGAAGCGTTGGTGGGCATTCTGAACCTGTGCGCCTCTTTGGTGGCTCATCTTGCCGTCCGCTTGTATGGGAGGTTTTTATCGCTGTTATCGGTCTAGTTTTTTTTTTTTCAATCGCTCTTTTGTCTGTACTCATCCACTGTCCTTGTTATCCGTTTTCTGTTGATTCGTGTGGTCAGGGAAGGGGGATCCCACCACAGTAGCTCATGCTGTAGACCGTTTGCTTGTGTACTGGGCCGGAGGAGCTCCGAGCCATCACTGTACAATACGTAGGTTTGTACCGGGGCTAGTCTTGCCCGGGGTGATTCCGAAGTAGTTTCAGGCTACTGCGCACCTCTCCGGGCTGAATTATTTGCATATCCTTTGTCAGATATACCCTGACACGCACCACGAAAACGTGGCCGAGATGACGGCGAAAAATGATGCTCTGCAGAACCCATCCCAGAGATGGCAAATTCGGATGCCGTGCTTCCCAGAGTGGTGTCGCACACAGCCCGCGGAGATCTGAAAAATTAACGGTCATGGGGGACGACTTACGGATGCCGATAGGCCTCAGTTCGCCCCAGGACCGGATTGCGGACAGTGGCGACTGGGTCCGCAGTCTACTCCCGGGAGAAACACAATTACAAGGACCGGTGGAACCGAGACGAAAAGGTGAGAATGGAGCCAGCCTCTGGACCACCCGCCAAACGCACCGGAGCGTGAATTTGGAAGACGCGTGCTGCCTTCTACTATCGAACACTGATTGTGTCGCCATATGCGGTTTTGTCTAAAGCAATGGTCACTGGTCCAGTTTACCTGTGAATGACCTTCGAGGGCGGACATGGCCGGATTACAATCACCCCTCGCTCTTCGGTCCCAACGCCGTCATTCAATGGGTATACTGAGAATTAGTTATAGGGGAGGAGTGTGATATCAGTGTGATATCTCGAATGTGTGTGAAGATGAGTACACGGAGAGCAGTGGCGATCCATGGCATCCGTTAGTATTGAGCGTATCTTCCACACCCACGGCCACAAGCTTCAAGACCATTCCGGGGATCCCAGGCACTGGCATGTCGTGTGCAGCATGTTATGCTGCGTCCGATGACGCAAGGTTTGAAGCGATTCGTGTCCACAACTTTAGGAAGGAACACAACGGTCGGAGACGACTTGCATAGTGACCGTAGATCGCACTCTGCAGCACTAAGAATTCTTGACGACGTCTTGGGAGAAACAGACGTCTAGGTCAAGCAGAAATCACTCCAGGATAGTCTGGGACAAAGGAGTACATAGAGGGGAAACCGACCTACTAGTAAGAGCGGGAGCCTGAGACGATAGCCAAAACGCAGGGCAATTAACTAGTAAGCGTGCTAGGGTACAGTGGGTCGGAGAGCCGTCAAGACAAGCTGTAGGATATAGACTAGATATATAAATGGGGCGATGTTGAAACAACGCGCGCACATGCCACATCGAGTTACATGAGCAAGCTCACTTCGTGTCTTGTTCAAAGCGTCAATGACAACGCGTCTTCTGATCTGGTTATGATGAGCTATCACGATATTGCCACGCACCAGGTTGCGAAGCCATCCATCACTCCTCCGTGAGCGTCCCACTAGGTGCCTTGTAAGTAGTAGGCAATTTTTGCGCGTGACCTTGGAAAATCGTTGTCGTGACTCGCGAGTGGCCCGACGTTCTCGCGTACAATTTGGATTGGTCTTGGCTTCACGTTCTGCCTAGGCTATCCGCAGGCAGGAGGGATGTTGAACAGAACATAGGCTTAGTACCGGCCGCTGACCGCCGCCGCCAGCCTGCCGACGACTCGGCAAGTTCCGAGGGTTACGACAAGAGTATGACATATCACCAATATGTTTTTGAGCGATGCTCCTTACCTCGTTCAATACGACGAGAAGAACCAAATGGCGAAAGGGACAACGCTACCACAGAAATCGACTTGGCTCGAGCGTGTCTGAAGCTGAAGGCACATAACAAAATGCTCGCACTACAGAGTCACGTATCCCGCGATGACTGTGCCCCAGTGCCCATAATTCGCAAGTTCCAGATTACCTGTCTGTAGCTGTGTACTGACTCGCTCAAGAGCCATATGCTGTGCCACCGCCCGCCCTCCTTTCGTCGCCGCGGCAATTTTATCCCATCCCGGCGCAAACATCAATGCAACGTGGCCGGGAGCGCACCGCTCGTCCACCACGCCCCCCACCACGCTGCAGCCGGCACTGCACGGCTTCCGCCCGGCGTCCCCCCGCACAGCAAACACGAAATCCGCGCATGTCACCTGCGGATGGAACTTACGCGACGAGCTCCCACACCAGCCGCAATCAAACCCACCGCAGAACTGAAATGGAAGGCTGAAGCGGGCATATGCATGTAAGCAGAACAAATAACGGGCTGCGATGGGAGCACTTACGCTCTAGTGGCACTCGGCTGACCGATCGCACGATATGTCGATAGATGCGATGCGATAAGTGCTCACCGGGGAGTCATGACATTCTGCGCCGGGTCTTTCTTGGAGTCCTGTCTGAGACCCGCTCCTGACGTTAAGCACCACCGGGGGGAGAAAGATGCGCAGCGGACGTGCGATCATTCATATTCAGGGATGAGGGTACGTGGGCTCGTAGCACAGCAAACGCGTATGTCTTGTCGCACCGGAGGGCACGCGACCTCACAGTTTGAAAACCTCCGAAAAGAACAAACAAAAGACATACCTCGCATCGGGCTATCCGATAAAGCCAAGGCACCATAGCCGAACGAGCAGCGACGGAGCAAGAGGAGAGGACGTACGGCGCCGAGGAGTCCCTGGATCGGGGTGGGCGTCCAGGCATGCTGCTTCGCGCGGAAGGAGGAGACGGCTCGGCTGCCGTCCAAACCTGGAAGAGGAAGAGAGGTTACACTTACGGCCGCAAGTTCTCCAAGGGGTATAGATATTGGGCGAAGTCACCTGCAGCCGCAGAAAACAGAAACAGAACAAAGGTCGCTCGTATGCGGCCCACAATGAACGAAGCGCCATATGGCTTCGCAGCGCACGCCCATCGGATCACGATTGTGACACTTATCCTGCATCATACTGTGCTGCGACTAGGCGGTCGACAACGCAACGGTGCTGATCGTCAGGTCTGTCGTGGACGCGCGCTGAACCGACGCCGCCTCGATCGCAATGACACGGAGGCATCGCCGCTCCAGGTACATATCTGCGCGCCCGAGATATTGCCCACCCAGCTAGGGATAGCGTTGCGCCACGCGCACGGGCCCGGAAGAATTTTTGGTTCCGCAGAGCTGCGATCAGATAGCGCTCCGGAGCAGCAAATGTACCCCCGCTTTGCTCCTGGCGCGGTGCTCGTCTCGTCCATGCAAACGCCAACCAACGCTGCGCACCCAAAGCTCGGGCTCGCCGGCCATGTCACCCGCCTCTGGTGCGGATGTAGAACTCCTCCCAGCCCCATTCCAGAAGCGCGCGAAGACCACTGAGGCATGGAGTCACGAAGCCTAATGCAGTTCTCCGGAATCGAAGAGAATCGCACACACAAAAGCATATGTTTTACCTGCTGTTCTGTATCTGGCGTCCTCGCTAACGTGAAATGCAGGCTGAGAATGGACTGCGGATCCCCATCGACGACCTATTAATTAATGTGTCAGTGGCGGAATGTGTCGAATATGGGCGCGATCGTACTGGGCATATGTATGAAGCGCTGAGGTCCTTCGCAGGTGATTGGGCGGCGCAGGCACCCCAGCCGTGGCAATCATCCACATCCCCAGCGGTTACTTATAGCACCAACGCAAACTCTAAACTTGTCGTTGCCCGCAGAAGACATCGAAAGAACTTGTTGGCATGCGTGAGAGACGCGCATGCGTTGCGTCGCGAGATGAAAGTTCTAGGCGCACGGAGGCCGCGCGCGCTGTTGCAGAAAGCAACTGAACGTACGTGAAGGAGCGGACGAGGACGCACGCGGGCAAAATGAACACGGGCATGGCACAGATCACGCTTGGCGTGGAAAGTTTGCTGATGGTCCAGTCCAGAGCGAGCACATTGTCCGAGGCAGCCGAAGTGAGCGCGGTAACTGTCCGCAGAGCAAGGGAGGCCGTCGATCGACCTATAAGGCGAATGCGGGGAAGTGGCGCGCCGCACCAGCGCGACGATGCCAGCATTCCTAAAAGCTGCGCAGGACTAAGCAGCTAGATAGCATCGGGAACGCGCCTCGTGCTCGCACGTTGCGCGCGCCAACTTCACAAAGCGCGATGACGGCACCGTCACGCCAGCTTCGGAAGTTGCGCGGACGTGCGCGCTTCAGCGGTGTCCGAGTGCCGAGAATCCACAAGCAGCGACCGCGACCGTAAGTGTGTGATGCATGCATCGTGAAACGTTCCCGCGCAGCGCGGGCGACGACGGGAGAAGCGAGCCGAAATGAGTGATTATCTTCATGAACGTATGCACGACGTGCTTCACTGAGCGCGCACTGATGCGAGGTTGCTATCGTGTGTCGCGAATCTTTGCCCTACACAATGAATGGAGACCTATAACCAGAAAAGACATTGCATCGCTGTCAGCGACGTGCGCAAGATCAAAGGCGAGTGAATGCAGAAGTACGTACGGAACAGTGCCTGTGCGGCGTCGAACGCGGGGACACGAGCTGCAGCCTGAGAGTCTGCGCGAGCGCTGCCGGCACTGAGTCCGAGTCTTCTCATAGACCAAGCAATCAAACTGGCTGCCTGCAAACCTTGAGCTTGATCCCCGGATGCACTGTGCAAAATACAACATGCGGGACGCGGGCAGGCACACATCGATATCTGCGTCAGGCCCAAGGTGGCCAATGTTGAGACTCAGAGTGTCGGGTAGTAGACCTACTAGCATGATCGATGGACGGGTCCGAAGGCCCGATGGGCCGAAAGACGGCACCGCACCTATTGCATGACATGGAAACAAAGTGTCCCGAACACGTCGGGGAGCGAGGAACAAGGCGGGATATCTCCGACTCGAGATTAGCAGACCGCGTAATATGCATCGAAGCAGCGAGAGCTGCGAGGGCAGTATGAAGTCAGGAACGATGCTGACGATGTGATGTGATGATGAATGCGCACACTCGGTCGGTGGGGTCTTCCGTCCTAGTATGTTTCAGTTAAACCCTAGGAAGGCCACTACAGCCTGCGTCCATATGAATTCGCGCAAGGACAAGAACACGTATTCACTCACCTGCGCCAAGGGACCGCGCGCGCTGCCTCCGCAACGGGCGGCGAGGCCCGGGGATCCGTGGCCACCCTGCGCAGCCTTCAGGTATCAGTGTAGGTGGCACAAGTGGCGGATGGTCGCGTGGGCGCGGGCCCGCTGCTGGAACGCGAGGCAACTTATACAGGGCCCGCGCGGCGGTGTCTCCATACCACGCTCATGGGACATGACAAGCGAGACAAAAGATATTGTCAGATGGGGAGGTTCAAAAAGGGAATTCGATCAGTTGCCGAGATATCTCAGCTCGCCACTTGCAGCCTCTTCCGGGAGTAGGGCTTCTGGAGGGACTTGACGCAATGACAGATAACCGGAAGCGGCAAGCTTATGCGACGCGAATGTCGGGTCGTCGGGTCGCGGTGGACAGCGCCGGTGAGATTTGGAGGGCGGGAGGAAGTGATTGCGAGGGAATGAGGCAAGAGGGAAAACATAACGCCGGAGCTGTGCAGTGGCGGGAGTGGATTGCAGCGGGGTGGCGGGGAGCGGCGCAAGTGAGTGCGGTCGGCGGGGAGCGGTGTCTTGTGCAAAGTCTAAAAAAGCAATTAACGGGATGGGACTAGCGCGGGTTGCGTAACGCGGGCCCTAGTTACGGGCTGGTCGAGGACGGGGAGGGGACGGAGGACAGACGGGTGGGCGGGGCGCACGGGCGGGGATCCGGACGGGGCGAGGATAGCGGGGACCACGAAGTGGACTGGGGAGTGCGGGGCGGGGACGGAGGGATATGTGAGTGGCGGCGGATCGGGGGTGGGGATCTGCAGGCGGAGGACCAGGGGGACGGCCCCGACAAACAGCGGACAACAGCCTCATAAGAAAATGAGCCAACGCAGCCGCGCCAGCCTTGAATATCCGTCTCGAATGCATCGTCCGCGTCCGCCGCCCGTCCCCCCGCCATGACATCCCACCCCAGCGCAACCCGCCGCTTCCGCACAAAGACCTCAGAGCTCGGCGACCTCCTCCGCAGACGCGACCACCCCGCACCCGCACCCGCCCCCGCCCCCGCCCCCGCACTCCCACCCGCACCCGCCCCGCACGACCCAGACGTCCCCGACACGCCCAAGCCCAGACGCAGGCTCCCGTTCCTCGGTCTCAAGCGCAAGTCCAACGTCGTCTCGGATGAACCGCGTCCCTCCACCTCCACCGCCGCCTCCACCGTCCCCGTCCACTCCCTCGACGCGTGCGTATTCTCTCCTCCCGTCACGTTCATCCCTCACCCGCCCCCACAGACGCCCGTCCATCCCGCCCCACGCCCCGCTCTCCCCTCTGCCCCATTTCTCCTCCTCCCCGTCCCCGCAGTCCACGTCCCCCACCGCCCTCAAACCGACGCGCTCAACAACCCCCACCGCCCACTCCCCGACGCGTCCCGCTGCGCGTCATTCCCGAACGCCCACTCCGCCGTCATACCGCGCATCTTCTTCTTCAGATCGTGGTCGTCCTACCATCACTGTCACCATTCAGTCCGCTGCCGATGAGGACGTCAATCTCTATATGACACCCCGAATGGTGCCGTTACCCCCGGGCAAGCCAGCGCCTACCACAGCTCTGCCGTCACCTCCCCCGGAAGCCGACGACGCGTCTGAGCCCCCGACGAGCCCCCGAGTCGCTGCCTTCGCGACCTCGGGCCAGCCACGCGATGCGTCATCCTCTGCGTCCACGTCGCAGCGCCAGACCGCGTCCGCATATCCGCCCGCCTCCAGTGTCCCCCGCCGTCGCGTCACGTCGCGAGGGCCCGTCGCGTCCGATTACACGTCGGGTTCGGGCTCCGAGGGTCCTGGGATCGGCCTGGGGCTCCGGCTACGGAAAGCATACGCGAACAGCGGGGTGGGCAGCGGCAGTGGGAGCGACTCTGGCACGAGCGTGAGGAAGGGCATCCTGCGCTCTGGGAGCACGCTGCGCTCCGCGTTGCATGGAAGCGCGACGCCTACTGAACCGAGCACAGGCACAGTGGACGGAGCGAGCACCGGCCAGACAAAGAGGAGCTCACCGCCTGGTCTGAACACGCCCCCGGGATTAACTGGGGGGCAGAGGAGCTCACCGACGGCACCGACATCGGCTGCAAGCTCATCCAAGTTGCCGTCGCCGCGCAGTGCCGCATTCTCCTTTTCGCCTAGCAGGTCGCTTGGGCCGGCTCCTCCAGGCGCATTCAAAATGCCCGCCCGTGGGTCTGCTACCTCTGATACAGAGTCCGCGTCGGGATCGGACCTGGATAGTTTGAGGACTGGGCGAGGGACCGGAGGGAGTGGATATGGTTCGAGTTCAAGCGCGACATCACCGACCTTGGCCTCGAAACGCCACGGACATTCCTGGCTCGTCCTGCCCAAAACGCCTTCCCCCGTGTCTCCGCCGCCATCACAGAACCAATTATCGCTCCCCGTACGTACCCACCCTCTAAACTTGCACCAGGATTCACTGATGCGTCTTACAGATACCGGCGACGCGGGCGCGCTCGGCCTCCGATTCCCGGACTCTCGGCCCGCCACCTGCTATTTCGGCGTCCTTGTCCGCCACCCTCGGCCGCTCGGCCGCCGCCGTTCCGGCGCGGTCGCCGCGGTCGTCCGCTTCAACGTCGCCGCCTGTCTCGCGCGCGCCCTCTCGCAGCTCTGGCTCGCCCCCGAGCGACCCTCTACCGCCTGCCCCATCCTCGAGCAGGCCCGTTCTATCCGTTAATGCCACACTGTCGTCAACTCCTCGTAGCATTCGCGGCGGGGGTAAGACGCCTGAGCCTGAAGGTCGGTCGAGCGACGAATCGAACTCTTCTTCGCGGACGGTCGCCGTGCCCTCACCCTCTCCATCCGCGACAACGCCGACGTCGACGAACTCTACCTCGACGACGGACTCCAATGCGACTTCTACTTCGACCGCGACCGCGCCCTCTAGCACAAAATCGATGTCGCCATCAGTGACTACCCTTACCATGGCCAGCTCAGCCTCGGGTAGTATAAAGGCGATATCCATGACGAGCTCTAGCTCGGGGAGTGCTCTCAGCTCGTCCCGGACTATGGTGTCCTCAGCCTCTTCATCGGGCGGCATGTCCTCGTTGCCGACGATTCCTTCCATGTCCAGCGTCAATGACAAGTTGAGCAAGGACCGCGTTCGGCAGAAATCATCTCCGCAGGTGCAGACCCACGCGCCGTTCTCCCCTTCCCCGCTCTCCCGCTCGCCGACGCCTGTCTCCCGCGGCTCGTCGACACCTGTGCCTGTCGCGCGCACCTCCCCCGCGGCATCGCCCACGACATCCACCGCGCCGTCACCTGTGCCAACGCCGCGGCCGACGCCTGCGACGCTGTACGCGCTGCAGTCTGAGAACGCGGCACTGCGCGCGCAGGTTGAGCAGCTCGAGAAGGCCGCGAAACGGCGCGAGCGCGAGATCCGTGGGCTGCGCTGGCTCGTCGTCAACTGGGGCGACAAGGGCGCGGGCGCGTTCAGTGCCATCGCGGAGCAGACTGCGCGCGCAAAGGACGAGCGTGACAAGGGCAAGCTGCGGCACAGCGGCGAGGCCGACGAGGACGAGGGAGACGACGTGCAAGAGGCCGTGCGCTACCTGCGCGCCGAGTCGGAGTCGGGGTACGGGAGCGCCGCGAGCATGCTCAGCAGCGCGGTGTCGCGCTCGAGCGCGTACTCAAGCCTGTACGCCGCTGACAGCGTGTCGGACGGCAGCGGCAGTGAACGTGGCGGCGCCGGGCGGTCACGGGCGGACTCTATCGATGCGCTGGACACGATCCCCGAAAGCACTTCGGTCGAAGGTGGTGCGGACGCGGACGCTGAGCGGCGGTCGAAGGACGAGCGCCGCGCATCGCGTGCGCTGAAGCGCTTGTCGGCGGCCGCGTCGTCGCCGTCGAGCGGCGGAGAGGACGCGCCTGCGACTGCGGCGTATGCGAGCAATCTCTCGCGCGGGCGTGCGCAGAGCATCGAGCAAGTGATGGACAGGGACCGCGCGCGCCAGGAGAAGGGCATGGACGAGGTTCTCGAGAAGCTGCGCGCCGTCGCTGGCGTCGGCGTGGGCGGCGAGACGCGCGTCCGCAAAACCAGCCTCGTCGGCCGGTAACGAACTACATGGCTGTGAAGATCATGGACTTTTTTTCCCTTTTTCGCGATGCTGGCAAGCATTGATGGACTCTGCACTTTGCATCGTGATTCCTCAGCAGGCTGGACCTTTGTCCATTCGTTGGTTGTTTCCCAGCATATCCACCACACACTCTCCCCTACCATCCATCCTATTCCCCATTAACCCTCTACCCTCGCTCCTTACCCCGCCATCTCGTCCTGTCATCATCATCTTCGCCAGCGCCACCTTCTCCAGATATCGAGCTAACCGCACGATGTCGATCCGTCCACCATCCTTTCCTCTTCACCCTCACTGTCTCCTTTCCTCTCGCCACCCGTCCACCACCCTCATTCTTTAACTCCTCGACTTACTTCGTTCACTTCTCTGTCCTGAGGATCTCTGTGACTGTCCACGCACATTGTACATCTGTTATCATACCAGCGCATTTCATCCATCTACTCATCCATCCCTCGGTTCCCGTTTCACTTCGTCTTTCTCTGCATCATGTCTTACCCTACCTACTCGTGGAATACCCGGAAGTTTTATTTACATGCGGACGCGCAGGCGGGAAACCTGACTGGCTTAATGGTTTCAGCGTCCTGGCTGGCCGTTAGTTAACCCGTGAATATATTAATTTGCAGTTTGCAGACGCGGGCGATACTGAAAGGCGTTGTGTGTCATCGGCGCATGACCAGGCGCATGACTTCATGTTGCCTGCGCAAACGTTGCATGCTTCTAGCGCCAACATGAAGTGTGGCGTGTCGACGGCTGTGGCCCATTCTTGCCGTGTACGACGCTCACTCACCCCCTCCATTGAACGCCACAACCACGATGATAGAAGCAACCCATCTGGAGACACTACCCCCGTTGACCGGTGGGGATGGCGAGCCTGGGGAACGTATCAGTGCACGCTGTAAGTGCAGACCAATTCGTCCTACGCGAACGCCGATCGTCAGCGATCGAGGCTTTTCGTCGTATAACAAATCTTCTTAGCTACGCCGGCCAGACCAGCTCACGTATACTGTACTGCGTTTCAGTTACTAACTGACACTTGCTGCGCAGTCTCATCCGCCAACTCAGACGTCATGATCCGATCGTCAGACGATGTCGTGTTCAAACTGATCCGTCGCGACCTCGCCGCCTACTCCGAAATCTTCCCCGGCGAGGAGATCGACACGCACAACGAGGTCGTGCCGCTGACCGAAGACGCTGAGACCCTCGAACTGCTCTTCCAGTACACATGCCGCCAGCCGCTCCCCCTCCTGGGCGACGTCCCCTTCGAGAAGGTGGCGAAGCTCGCCGAGGCGGCCGAGAAGTACCGTGTCTTCTCGGCTATGGCGATCTGTCAGATACGGATGAAGTAAGTCGCATGCGAGATGCTCGGGTTGTGCGGTTGATCGCATCCTTACGGCGTCGCTTTGTGTATGTTCCAGAGCCGCCGTCCAGCAACACCCATTGGCCGTCCTGGGCTATGCAGCTCGTCACGGATATGCAAGCATGTGCGACGAAGCGGCGCCCCTCACGATCGATACACCGTCGGGGACAGTTCTGCAAGCCTTTCGGCCTGCGATGTTTATGAAATGGGTCAGAACTTGACATCGGACACACTGGATAGCACCAGGAAGCTAAGCAAATTACAGGTATTATATCGCGACGAGTGGAAACGCCTCCACCGTATGACACTCAAAAAGCCACGTACATACCTACTGCATAAGGGAGGGGCCGAGGACTGTGAGCTGTGGGCGCCATTCTTCCAGGAGGTCACGGTGGCTCTCAGCGATGAAGGAAGTCTCCCGCTTCTCGGGCTGGACAAGGTCATCGAATCACTGATGGCAAGTAAGAGTGTCAGTTCGTGCACGCAGTGCCATTCGAGAGCCACTGGTTGGAGGCGTACCCTCGAGACGGCGAGGGGTCGCATTCCGCTGTTCAGCACCATACGGCTCCCAGAATAAGTGAATTGCCATACATCTCGACTGACGCTCCCAAAGTACTGTATGGCTTCTTGGTTGCTGTAGCTCGTCACCGTTGTAAATTATGGATCTGTGGAGAACTTCTCAGTGCCACCAATGCCACGATGATGCCCTGGGCGTCAGCGCCTGCGAAGCAACGGGGACCAGATCTTCAGCCGCGTCCTACCCCATTCGTCGTAGCCAAAGAGCCAAAGAGTTCGTTGCACCGGTACTCGTCTAACACCTGCGGACAATATGATGTCGGGAAGGCTGCGTGCCGGCAGCTACTGCATGTGATGTTTGTGTGAGTGGGAGAAGAACTTCTGCGCGCTGTAGTCATCGCGGGCTCCGCGTCCAGCGCGGAGAGATGGAGACAAGTCACCTCGATGAATAAGACGCCTGCATTGTGTGAGGTTTGGACGGTGTCTCGCGGCCGGTCGGTCAGCTCTGCGCACATTGCAGCGGACTCGGACGAGATGCCGTATTGATGTATCTATAGTAGCTGTCAAGTGGGGCCAGGGCAGATCAAACTCTGCATCGTGCGCTGAGGATGTCGATCGCACTGACGCCATATAATTTATGATAGTCGGAGGGGAGTGGGGCTGAGCTGTCTCCGGCGGCCGCGGGCGCACAGCGCGGGGTGATGTGCCGTTGCTGCTGGGTACGGGTGGTGTGCTCGGCGGGCGACGAAGGAGATGCTGGGATGGACGGGGGCGGGGGGGCGATCAAAGCAGTGCAATGCCACTGCAAGTGCGCTGTGGCCTCAAGCGCGGCGCGGCGGGACGCGACTAGCAGCAGCCGGCTGAGGTCACGGCAATAGAGTATTGATGGGTGGTCTCAAACAGCCATCGTCGGCACGATCTCACAGCTCACAAACCCGGCCGGTGATGGTCGCAACCTCGCCCAGCTTTCTTGATGGGACATCAACCATTACCCTCTCCTACGTGCGGCGACGACCTCGCGGTGTCCATAGCGCCCCGTGCCCCTTGCCGCCCTTTTTATATTCCTTTTCTACGTTCTGGCGTTTCTCTTCTCCCGTTGCATACCACGCGGGGACTCGGACATGTCTTTCTTGACCTTTCGCTCAGCAAAACGCAAGGCCAAGAAGATATCAACAAGCGTCGTCCGCAGACCTCCCCCCCGCTCCTTCTCTCCAGATAGCTTCCATTCCCCATACGTCGTCGAGATCAGCGAGAGCGGCAATGACACCTACAACCTCGGGCCCCAGCCCCGCGAGGACCATCCCCTCGCTTTGACGTCTCCCCAGGTCGCGTTGGAATTCTCCAGCGAGCCTCTCTTCCCCAGCGACATATTCGTCTCTCACACCGACGGAGAGGGCTCCGACGACGCCAGGCGCGGCGCGAGTAGGGAGAGGCCGGCCGGCGGTTCCTCGTCTGGTGCGGGGAGTATTGGCGCGTCGAGATCATGGCCGGACGGGATACACGAAGCTGGGAATGATGCTACCGACGTGCGTGATCAGCCTTCTCACTTATGAGCAGCCGACCTCACATACGCCGACCCATAGTCAGCAAGCAATCTCGACTTGAGTAATGCTGAGGACGACGTCGCGGTGAGTCCGTGTGCAGCCGTCATTGTCCTCTTTGCTGAACGAATCTTGCAGACAAAGCCGCCGCGGAAAGCTTTGAAAGCTGCACCGACTCCCATACGCATACCCGCTGTCTCTCGCCATGCCAAGCTGCAGGTTCAACGCTCCGCGGGCAAATCTGCGGCCCCATCTGCGTTCCCTCCCCATTTGGAAAACGTCGACTCGCCTGTGACAGGCGACGACGCCTCGGCCATTTCGGGGTTTACTCTCGCAGGTGCCCTAGCTGCCAACGCATTTTCAATGCAGAATGAGCCCAGCGACACGCGCCGGTCGAGGCACGTCACACGCAAGGATTCAGCAACACTGCCCATAGGCTATTGGAAGCAGAGTCGGAAGAGCCCTTCGGAACACGACGGAGGCGCGACCTCAGGGTTGGATCCATCTATACCACCCTTGCCGCCCCTGCCTTTGAGGACCGCCTCGCTCACGCTCGACATCGCGATGGGGTCTTCGTCGTTCGGCGAGGTCGCCTTGGCATCTGAGCCCAGTCACACGGACGCAGATGATGCCGCAGTCAGGCGTTTAGCGCGAAATCCTGCGACACCGCCACTTTCGCGGACACCCAGCTCTGCACGCTTTTTCGACAACGAGCAGCATCCTGGGCAGCGGCGTGTGTCTCCCATTGCCGAGGCTCCCACGCCATCACCTGCGACGCCTGAGCAGACGAAGGCTCCCTCGAGCTCAACGAGCAGTTCTGGACCCGCTTCGTCTACAGGTACGAACCCGCAACGTACCGGCGCGTCCGACACCAGCCTGTTCCTCTCCCCTAATTCTGGTGGACGGCCATCCCCGTACTCGGACCTCTCTAGCCGTTCGGGCACAGACATCAACCAGGTTCTCGACAATTTCGGCTCTCCCTCTATCGACGGGAAAAATCCGCTCACTCCAGAACGGAAGGTATCGTCAGGTTCACCATCGCCCTCGGGCACTTCGGTTCGGGTTGCTGCCGAGAGGACGTCAAGTTCACGACGGCGCGGGAAGAGTACGTCTTTGATCATTCACTTCTGTCTGCTGTCGTTCTGACAGGTCTCTGCGTGGTTTCCAGGTAGTCTTCTTGAGGCACGGATATCCAACCCACGTCGGCCTTCTATGGTCTCCGTGAATAGCATCCTCCATCCTTCGACACTTCTCCCCATCGGCGATAGGCGTGGTTCTACCTTCAGCGCGTCCGCCGTGGCCTCATCGCTGGAGGAGCGCGACACCCTGTCTGCTGCGTTACCGTCTTTTCTTGGCACCACCCATTCTCAACATATCTCGCAGCTCCCTTCATTCCCTGAAAGCGCGAATCTTCCGTCGGCGACCTTCAGCCCTGGCATCCCTCCTAGTCCTGGCCAATCCCCTGCCTTCCCGCCGACTCCCGACCTTTTCGACAACATCATCGTCGGAGACGAGGGGCAGACAACCAATAACGGGATGCGGCGCCCTAGCGGAGCCCTCACCATCTTGGCAGACCCGAGGGATCCTTCCTCCTACGACATCGCAGTTGGCGAGTCTAGCTCGCCTGCGAACACTACGCCATCTACGGGAACTGGCAAGCAGACATTCCCAGAGACTCCCGATGCATTCAGCCCTATCTTTTCGCCTAACGCGAGCGCAACGGCGTCGAGAAGCGCATCATTCGGCCCAAGTGCGCTGCGCACAGTCTCTGTGAATCGGGGCACTCGTGGACGGAGTGCACGTCTAGTGCCACGTGTCGTGTCGCGGTCGAGCTCGCTGAAGTCTCGTAAAAGGTCTTTGAAATCAAAGGCGTCGAAGGCGAGCATGGTCGATTCTCTTGCAGGCTCCGAAGGAACTGCTTCTGGTCATGCAGCGTCGAGCTCCACCATGTCTAAGAGTGTGGACATCTCATCCAGAGCGTCCGGCTCATCGGCTGCATCTAGCGCCACGTTTGGCGTTACCCGACAACGATCCGCTAGCTTGCGGAGAGGCATCCCTCCTGCGCCGGTAGCAGTTCCACCACCCCCTCCGCCATTACCATCGGCGCCGAGAGTAGCGCCAACTCCCACCCCCCCGCCTGCCTTCCCGGAGGCACCATCATCAGTCGACAGCGCGCACAGTGGGGCTCCTCCGCCTCCGTATCAATCCGTCGCGAACGGTCCTGGTCCTTCCGTGACGCCTGGCCCCTCCGGCTCTGTCGCTAACCGCCGACTTCAAGGCCGGCCCCCGCTACCCATCGGTCCTCGCAACCGCAATGTTTCAGGAGGTCCAGGGCCAGGTCTGGCCACGACCACCGCGGGACGATCTCGCAACGGCTCCAGCGCATCCCTCCTGCCACAAGGCGACTCGTTGCAGCGCTCCACTGCTGGCTCGGTCAGCTCAAGGTCGGGGCCGAGGTTCCAGCCTAAGGGTATCGCTTACAAGGGTTACACCATGGAAGCAGCGAAGTGGACCTTCTCTTCGGAACAGCTGCAATCCATCGTATCCACGGCGATTAGGCAGTCTGCTGAGGCGTCATCAATAAGGTTATTGCCGCCCCAACAACTCAACGCAGACGTGCCCCAAGAGATGGATCGCCTCGCCGCGGTCGAGTCCGAATTGAAGGTCAAGCACAAGCTGCAGGTCCGGAAGCGCGATACGCTCCTCTCGTCCATTTCGGCACAACTCGAGGGCCAGGAGGGAGCGTACACAATTCGCTCGAAGCTGGACGACGTCGCTGAGGTCTCTGACAACCTGGATCAGATTGCCGACGACTTGTATACCACCCGAGATCAGGCCGCGCAGCTCGACCTGTTGATGGCCGTGCACTCCGCCAGCGCGCTCGCGATGGCGCTCAGGAAACTCAACACGAGCTTTCTCAAGCGCACCGCCGAAGTGCAAGGCCTGCGCCAGCACATTGCCGCACTCGAGGCGGAACGAGATGAGGCGTGGTCGCAGGCACAGCAAGTCGCACAGGATCTTGATGACCTCAACGAGAGTATCCAGGACGACTCTGCAGATGGAGAGCGCCGGCACTCCAGATCCCACAGTCGGCACTCGAGCCGCGTCATGGCGTCTCGCAAGTCCAGCTTGCGTGCCTCAAAAGCCGGTCTGCGGTCAAGTCGGAGCCACCGGGGATCGGTGGCAAGCCAAGTCGCCACGAGTCGCATGAGTTACATGTCGTCGGCAGGTACACCTTCCTTTACCCCCGCGGAGGTGCCGCCCGTGCCGCCTATCCCCCTACATCGCAACTCCATTGGGATCGTGACTACCGGTCTCTCCAGCCATAACTCTGGTAAGCTTGAATCACCGGTATGGTTGCATCTGTATTTTCCTGATCGCCGTCTAGGGATGTACAACTCGGGCTTCTCGTCGACGTCGGAGAGCCACGCCCTAGCGCAGGCACAGATGGATTTGTACAGGATGCTTGGGCTCCCTATACAGGAAGCGAAGGACCCGCGGACGAGGAGATCATCTCTCTCTCAGCTCATGACACCGTCCAGCGGACGCCTTCGTGGCACTCCTACTGGTTCTCCCAGACCCGTGTCCGATGGCGGTGGTCATCGGAGGACGCAGAGCTTGGATGCGTTAGAAGCTCTAATTTCTGATGATGTACGTCGCCCAGCATGTGCATACATGTCACTACACTGACTCAGTCGCTTTATCAGCATCAAGCTGTCCTGGCGACACTACACATGATAGGCTAGCACCACACGAAGGATCATATCTTATTATCGCCTTGCTGTTTGTATCACGCTATTTTAACAACGTACCTACCCAACCACTCTTTTCACATTATTATCTTCTATGCCTCGTAATCGTTGAACACAATCATTCATTCACACATCCATTCGTTTTGGACCCACCACTAACCCACCACATACCCTGTCCACACTATGCATTGCTCGTTAATACATATTCATTCCGTCAGTACAGTAACGTCAGCGTAAGTTACACACTCGACAGCAAGAAGCAAAGCACCAGAGCAGCGTCTCCAATAAAGATAAAAAGAAGAATCTATGCGCATCAATGACGGGCTCTTTTCCGCCTTATCTGGATCTCTCCAGTGGAGCTAGCCTGTGAGGCTGGCGGACGGACAGGGGATGAGGCATCCTGTCCATTCTGAACGGGGGCAATGTTTTCGTCGTCGTCATCGCCAGTGTCGTCGATCTCTGCTCGGTTCCGCTTCCGCACGAGCTTGGGCGTGACCTCGCCCATCTCTTCATCCTCATCACCGGGCAGTATTTGAGGGGGTGTGAGTGGCGATTCCGACTGACGTCCGGGTTCAGGTTGTTCGAGTGGCGCTGACTCCTCGCGCTGTGGCGATTGGTGCGCATCCTCTTCTTGTGCTTCTTCGTGATCGGATTGGGGCCCATCGTCAATCGCGGCTCTCGTTCTATATGCTGGTCGTGCACGAGGTCGTGCACTTTGGATGGGTTCGACCGCCTCGTCGGCCGATGGCTCGCCTTCTGATTCGCTGGCTACTATGTCCTTCGATTTGGCGCCTTTTCTAGATTTCACAGTCGCACCTTCACAGCAGGTCAAAAGACAATAGCCTTGAATCAGAAATATGATGCGCACCCTTCATCTTGGACATGACTGTGTTCAGCCTTTTTTCAAAGGCTCGCTGAGGCTCCCATGCAGGGGCAGTAGCTGATGGTTCTACTTTCGCCTGTGCCAGGACCTGATCCATATGTGCCTTTCTGGAAGATGATACGTCATGTCAGAGATCGGGCTCGCACACAAGTTTCAAAATCTACTCACATTTTCAAGGCATCGCGGCTGTCAACCGCACTGACCAGGGGCTGTAGAGCTCGGAAGAAAAGCAGAGCTGCCGTCCGACCTTTCTTATTCTTGTTGCTCTCATAAGATCCAATTCGCTTGCCGATCCAAGTGAGCAAGGTCGTGAGGATATCGACGACGTGCTGACCCTCCAGTCGACGAACGACAGAGAGCTGAGCACCGCGGATCATGAGACAAGGCACTAAAGCCTTCGCCAAGGACGTCGCAGGACCTTCATCAGAGATGACACCTTCCAAGTGGAGCGTGAAAGCCTGTGCAGGAGTCGTTAGTCAACAAGACACATGAGTGACTGGAAATAACGCACATCGAGCAGGGCTTGCGATACCACCGTGGATACGAGGTCGCCGTGACCCTTGTACATGCCTTCTTCTTTCAAGACCTCGACGATGACCTTGGAACAAAGATCAAACGCCGGCCCCAGACGACCATGGTGCATGAGTAAAACGGCGCTGTGCTGCAGACTGATTGCCCCTGCGCGAATGGCCCGCAAGAACGTCGATATGACACCCATGAAGACATACTCTCGCTCCAGCTGAGCTCGAGTCGTACGATGAGCTAAGCGCGTAGGCAGTCAGATGACACGGTTGTGGGCAAAAAGAAACCACCATACCTGACGAGGCTCCGTCAGTTGCCTTTCGCCGTCTAGCCGGACGCTTCTTCGGCGTCTCCGCATCGCTGCCGCCAGCATCCCCTTCGCTAGCCCGGCTCTCAGCTGGACTGCCGCCAAATTCGTCGGCGTAGCGGTCAATTTCCGCCTGCACAAACCCGGCGCAGCGATATTGCACCTCGTCATCAAGGGTAAGGGAAAGCAATGCCGATGGTGCCTCGTCTGCGTCTTCGGGAGAAGGCGGACTAAATAAGATGTGAAGGTTCATAAGGTTTTGGAAAGCCTTGAGGCAAGTCAATTATCAGGCAAAAATTCGGTCAGCAGAGGAATCCGTACCACTCTGCGTACACCATCGGCCGTATTTGACTGAGTACCGACTGCATACTCCACGAGCTTTTCTAAAAGCGATTCGCGCTGCTCGCGGAATGAGTCTCGAAACTCGATTTCCTCAGGGGAGGGTCGGCTTTCGATAGGCAGACGCCTTGCCTTCCAAATGATGTGAAGGGTGAGGAGGCTCAATCCTTGGTCGATCATCTGGGGGATACGTCACGCACAATCACAAAATGCCGGTCAAGGATCTTACCGCTTCCTCCTCCTTATACCCGAGCTTTCCTCGCTCGACGAGTGCGCTCACGATATCCCAAGCGCTGCTCTGCTTACCACCTTCGTCCTCCTCCATCCAGGATGTCATGTCTCGGGTACCCGCCAACACGGATAACCGCGCGCATATACCTCCCAGCACGAGGACCTCATCCTCCGTGAAAGTGGCAATCTCGAGTTCGTCTCGCCCAGCGACGGCATCTCTCAGAGACGTCGCCAACTCGTCTTCGAGCTCCAGGATTTTGGTGCTGTTCGTGTTCGACAAACTTGTCGCGTCCATAAGATGTCGAATAGCTGCGACGGCGTGTGAGAGAACCGTGGGCGACGAGTGGGAGGTGAATTGCTTCGTGACGTCATCCCATAAGCTCGAATAGGTCTTAGAAACGCGTCAACCAACCGAAACGAAGAAATGACAAACGCAGACTTACCGTGATCATGCGCATCTCGAGATACAGATCAAGATTCATAAGTTGCGGTATTGACAAAACCTCCGCAATCCGAGTCTTGTCTGTTTGATGTTTCGCGAAAAGGCGTGGCAGACCTTTGATAAGAGCCCGAGTGATATCGGACGTGACGGAGTCTTCTTCGCCCTGCCAAAATTCTTCAGTTCTCCTCTCGCCTATCTCAAACTCTCGCTAACCTTCTTCGCGGTGCCGGCGTCGACCTTTGCCTTGCGCAAGGAAGCGACGAGCACCTCTAGGAGCACAGCTTCCTCCACCTCCTCCAGCCGCCATGCTTCATCGATAGCCGATTCTGCTGACGGCCCCTTTGCTTTTGCTCTCCGGCCCCGAGAGTCTTGACTACTTTCGCCACCCGCGGAGTGATCCAAAAGTAAGACGTCCAGTAGCGCCTCCCAATCGCTCACCGGCGCCACCTCATCCCAGAGCGCTTCTACAGCAAGTGCAGTGCGGCCACGTTGCTCTGCGCCCATCAGAGCCGCTATCTCGCGGACGCCCTTCGGGTGTGCCGTGCCCTCCACTGGGTTGGCCTCGTCTGCGGTGTCTTCCTCCTCGTTTGAAGCGACGACCTTGTCCAAAGCCTTGCCTAGCCGCACAAGAAGCGCCCCGAGTGCTTTCACCCCAACGCGAGTCTTCTCCGGCTTTCCTACTTTCTTGCCGACCAAGAACTCTTCCACCAAGTCGTCCCATACACCGCGCACGAAGTTGCTAACAGCCTTGCGCACCTTGGGCTCCTCGTCAAATACGAGCAGACATAGTTGCTCTCTCTGCTCGTCCTCCAAGAGCCCATGCCCATCTATGGCTCCAAGCACCTGAATGACTGCGACGCGAACAGATAATTCAGTGTCGCCCGTGGCCATCTCGACCAGTCTTGGTTTGAACCTGTCGGTGAAGTTCTGCAGCGACCCGATGAAATCAGATTTTTGGTATACGCCGGATAAAGACTTGACAGCCTCCAGGCGAACATGGGTGTTCGAGTCTGACAGGACCCAGCCCACGTATCGCAGGTAGGCGCCGTCCAAAAAGTGCCCAGGGTATTTCTTGAACCAAAGGCCGATCGCGCGAACGCACTCCGCCCGGATTGAAGGATCTAAGTCTCGGTAACGATGGACGAAGACGCTACAATGATAGCAGTTGAGCACACGACATGATATGTTAGCGAATGCTTTACCCGTCAACAAATTCTTTCAAGAACTCCGCAAGCTTAGTCCTGCGCACTCGTACTTCGTTGGCCTTGCCCTCAAGTTCCTTGTCGCGCCCCCCAGCTGCCTTCCCCTTGCTGCCAGCCTTGCGTTTCCTTTCGCCCTCTCTCTGCCGACTAATGACCTCTGCTTCTTTCTCCACGGCTGCGGCAACGTCGCAAAGCGCTGTCTCCACCTCGAGGGCGACAAATGTGGCTGTATGTCGAAAGCTTCGTAGTTGAGAAGAGGACATGGGCATCACCCATGTTTGGAGCGTCCTCATCAGCTCGGTGGAATACAGCAGACCGAGGTCCGCCGAGGAAATAACAAGTCGCTCCAAGAACTCGGACAGTGATTTCCTAAACTTCTTGAAGACGGGAAGTTTCGAAGTTAAGGGGTAAATGGGTGAGTTGTCCTGTGTACACCGTTAACAGATACTCATTTGCCTAGAGCAAGGGCACACGCACCTGTTTCAACACCTCAGTGAAGTTGTCGAGTGCATCGACTACTCCATCAGAATCGAGCACCGCGTCTCCGTCCACTATGTCGTTGCAGCCACAAGCGCGTAGAATGGCGTTGATAAATTCAGCTTGCGCTGCCGCAGGCGAGTCGGAGAGCGATTCCAGGAAGTCTTCGACAGTTGATTGGAGTGCAGCGGAGGGATTCATGATTGCGTCTGTCATCCGACACATTAATTGAGTCGGTGGTCGAGATGCGCTAATCACGTACTGAAGAGCGCATTATCGGAAGCGATGTTGGTGTCACTTGCACCTCTGCCAGCGTCAACCGCGTCTGCGCCTCCTCTCGCCCTCCTGCGCTTCGAAGGACCTGCTGCAGTAGCATTTGAAGACGCGTTTTTGCCGGTGCGCACGCGCTTCGCCTGTGGAGGCCCTTTGGGTCTGCCCCTCTTCTTCGCGGTTGCCGTAGGCCCCTTCGGCTTGGGCTGAGGGTCACTGGAGTCCCCCTCTTCCGGATCCTGTATTGATTCTTCTTCATCCACTTCTGAAAGCCGCTCGTCAGCATCTTCTTCTGTATCGGTGTCGCCAAGCTTCCTCTTGTGGGAGGGGACTGGCGCATTAGTTAGCGCGCTTTCGTGGTAGTGGCGAGCGATCACGTACGCGATACAAACTTCTTGGCCTGTTTCCTGTCTCTTTGTGAGCGGCGGGGACCCGAAATCGAGTCTGTTTCTGACATTGAGGAGATGGTGGACGCGTTCGAAAGGACGCGCTTGTCCGTGGCAGCGCGTGCATCACACGCGACACCGTGATGTCACTGCGTCACATCACACCAGCCACACGCGTGACCCTCAGTAAAAACGCGAAGTCAGCCGCCAGTCCTGTATGGAGGCGTAGGTCATCCTCTAGTCCAACAATGGGCCGAAATAGTCCGCTGCTGTCAGAACACCCTATATACGTAATGATCCGTTATATACGTTATATACATCATGATATGTACGGGTATGCAATCGGCTCGCTCAGCGGCAGCCTGCCACGCGTCGAGCCTGGCGGCGTAGTGCGCGCGCAGGCGGCGGCCAGCGACGGGGAACCAAGAGGTGGCGCTGTAGCACGTCTCAGCGGAGAAGGGAGAGGTCAAACGAAATTGTGACGCACAGGTGCTTTGAGTGCTTCAGATCAAGACCTGGACGTGTCGTTTAGAGGGCAGGGCGACCGCGCCTATGGCACAGTTGTGTGGCCTCGCGGGTGGGGAGCAGACTCGCTGTCTAGCGCGGGCTGAGCGCACGGTGCGTGGCGCAGGGCGCACTGTGGGCCTGAGACGTGGGTGGGTGATGGGTGGGGGATGGACTGGGTGCTGCAGACGTACGGCGAGTGGGATGAGCGCGTCGAGAGTCGAGAGAAGTGATTTCGCTGTCTAGTAGCAGGCTGAGCGCACGGTGCGTGGCGCAGGGCGTTGTGGGCCTGAGACATGGGTGGGTGTGTAGGGAGCAGTCGGGTGCGAGTTGAGGGGATCGCATCAGCACACCGGCGCTTGCGGCGCTGCGCCGGCAACGCGCGACGCGACTAAGTGCTCGCGGTCGCGGCGAACTCGAACTTCACGCTTTCATCGTCCAAACCCTGTGTCAGTCTTTTGTAGCATTCCATCCTCACAAATGCTGACGCCCTCGCATCAAGGCAATGTCGAACAACTACAATAATCAGTGGATTCAGGTCAATAATATCAACTACAACCAACCACTATTCCTCTACCCTGCGGTGGCCCTCGTCGTTGTACCAGCCCACGGCAACCTCCCCCCGCTCTACTACATGCCTCTGCCCCTGCAGACCGCATACCCGATCGTCTCCGGGCAAGGCTTCCACTACGAGGGAGGGATAGGGGACAGCGGCCGCGACGGCGCGTACGGCGGGACAGCACCGCGTTCGCGTCGCTTCGCGCGTCGCTGCGTGTGCACCAGAGTGCGTCGCTTCTTTGCCGCCATATTCTGTGCGCAGTCCACGGCATTGGGCCGCGGTGAGGCCGATAGCATGGGACTGGCAGATATTTGAGCGCGGGGCGAGGGGCTAGGTGGAAGACGGGGAGGTGTACATGGAGGAAAAGTTTCATGGAGGAGGTTTGGTTGAAAAGTCGCGTCGCGGCCAACGGGGAGGGGGCACTGATGAGCCATGTATTCGTGTCACTGTGATTCTGTTTCTTGATATGCACTTGTTTTGTTGCTCGCCACCCGCGCGCGAGCTCCAAGCTCGCTCGTGGAGGTAAGTATTCTGTCTCGCGAGAGGAAGGACCACGTCAAGGGAGATTTGACGTACCGCCCGCGCCGGACGCCCACGCGCCCTTTTCCCGCCTCGTCGTGCATCGCGCGTCCCGGCACGCGCAACAGCACGCGCACCGCGCTCGCCCTGCCGGGACAGCGCACGCCCTTCCTCCATGAGGTCCGCGGCTGGCGCGCGTCCGTTGCTGCACCAAGTCGACTCCGCCGCCCGGGCGTGGTCATCAAGTGCGGCAACTACTGGTCGGGCAGGGTCTTCGGGCCGCTGCGCCTCAAGGTCGTCGAGGTCAGCGGCGCCCCGGAGGAGGGCGAGCGCATGGTGAAACCCAGCGGCTCCTTTTCCCCCGTCATGAGCAAGCCCTCGCACCGCTCGCCGGCGGACGACACGATCCGGCGCGTGCTCGAGCTCACGCACACAGGCTACCCGTCGCTGCCCCCGCGGTGCGTCGTGCAGTACCTCGAGTGGCCGGACCTCAACGTGCCTGTCGATCCGCGCGGCGTGCTCAAGCTCATCCGCACGATTGAGCGCGAGACCGAGGTCAGCGAGGAGGCGCGCACTGGCGCGGGATCCGCAGTCCGGGCGGCGCCGTGCAGCGCACGAGCGACAAGGACTCGCCGAGCGGGACAGGCAGCAGCAGGAGCGGGACGACCAGCGCGCCGCTCGACGACGTTGTCATGAAGCACGCGCTCGGCGAGCACCCCGTGCTGCTGCACTGCTCGGTGGGCGTGGGCCAGGCAGGTTCGTCGCGGTCGACGCGGTGCTCAACGGCGTGCGCCGCGAGAGCCTGCTCAAGACGAAGGCCGCAGTGGCCACGGGCAATGCTGGTTCGCAGGAGTCCGGGTGCGACAGCGGCGCGCGCGCCAGCGGGGTCGTAGCGGGAACGACGCGAGGGGGAGCAGGACCAACAAGTACTGAGGCTGCAACGCACCTTGTGCTCTCACCCCCGGACGCCGCCATGGCGCCTCGCGGGCATGTACGCGACCGCGCCCTTCACGCTCACAAACTCGCGGACGCCGTGCACAGAGTTGGGCGCATGCCCCGGGAGCACGAGCACAATGCACGCAGCAGCCATGCCACCACCAACGCCGCAGAGAAGCGCAGAGAGACGGCCACGAGCTCCTGCATCAATAGCGGGGCATGCGGTTGCGTCTCGAGAACGTGCACCGAGGCGGACGAGACCAGCGCTGCTGCGGGAAGTTCTGGTCGCTGTAGGAGGGTGTTGAATGCGCGCAGAGAAAATCGTCTTGAACGTCCATGCGCGCAGCGAGCACCGCAGCAAGCCGTCTTCCTATGTAAGCACTGTAGCCGCCTCTCCAGATCACGGACTCACAGAGTGTAGCGGGCTATGTTATGCGCGGACTGCCAGATGGAAAATGCCAGCAGTTCTTGTTGAGTTTCGAGCCATGATACGCGATTACTTAAGCATAATGTTCGCACACTGCGGGCATTGTGGAGACAGACTCGTAATTCATACACACAGACCACAGGAATGGACGACGTATCAAATAGCTAATTACTACTGTCGCAATGTCTGTGAACGAGACTCGATGCCCTAGCCCTTCTCGCTTCGTACTTCGTGGATCGGTGGGCGGAGAAAATCATGTATGCGTGCGTAGCCATGATCAACACTGGCTGCGGACTCGGCGCGGTAGCGATTGGGAGGGCTGGAGGGCGTCGATTATCCTCCAGCTTCACTGTCCTCAGACTCTGCATATGCGCCTGTGGGTCGATGAGTATCGCGATGAGGGCCACGACGCGGGTCGACAGACTCTCTCTTCCGTTTCACGCGCACGGCAGTCGGCTCTGGCTTCTTCGGCTCTGGAATGGTCTCCGCAACAGCTATCGCTTCTTTGAGGCACTGAAGGAATTGCTCGTGCGTGATGGTGCTGGTGGAGATACGCTGATCTTTTGCGTTGTCCCACATGAAGCCGTGCAGTTTCGTCATGCTGGGTTTCATGAAGTGAAAGTAAGGCGTGTAGAAGTCGAGGAATTTATGGAATTTGGTGATGAGCTTGCCTTTCGCCTGGCTGCAGGTTAGGCGCGTCCCTGAGACCAATGGGCCCACCAGGTCATGCCAATCTTCATTGGCTTCGCCTGCCACGAACTTGTGTCCCGGCTCCGTGTAGGCGCAGCAGATATAGTTTATGTGCCAGTAAAATCGCTCGAGATCGTGGAGGGAGGTCTCAATGGTTTCCGGGTCGTCGGCCAGCTCGATTGGTAGCGACAGCATATTGGTCTGGGCGATGTCATTGTACGCGGGTCGTCAAGCATCACAATGAGAGAACTCACCGGTCGGGGAAGCTTCGCGAACTCTCTATTCGGCATATTGGAATAGATAGCCTGGTCGAAACTCGAGATCATACCGTGGCCGACCTGGACAGAGGGGCGACGCGGGAGAGGTCTCTCGAGAGCCTCTACGGCCGTCTCGAAGCCGATGTTCCTGAGGTTGATGTCGCGATGAAGAATGTGCGCCTTCTCGGTCAGGATTTTATGCGCTGAGACGTTGGTCAGTGAAAGATATGGCGCACTCAACTGATTTGTGCTTACCCTCGATGATATGTTTGAAAGCATGTAAGAGTTCGAGCTTCGTGGTAAAGTCACCGATCGGGAGGACGATCGTACTTGTCAGGAGCCGGCAGTGCTTCCGGTAGAAGCCCTCCTTCTTGTCCTCCCCGACGTTCTTGTCCTCTTCGTCGTTGTCCGCCTCGTCGCGCTGCGTGGACGTCCGGCGCCTCTTCGCATACGAACGCGATCCGTAGGCTGCGTCGTCTTCACTCGGCTTCTTCTTGTTGATCGGTATACCCTCCCGCGCATTGGCCTTCCTCTTCAATTCCTGGACGGTTTGTCGAGCGCCTGTTAGCTCCCTTTTCACCATCGCAACATCATCTTGACTCGGTGCAGAGCGACGCTTCGCCGCGAGCACGGCGTCGGACGGGTAATCGTCCAGAAGCACATCCTCTTCCTTCAAACCGCCCTGTTCCTGCAAACCGTCCTCTTCATCCTCCCCCTGAGGGCCGACGAGCAACGGTACTGCAACACCAGCCTTCTTGGCTGCTGCGAGAAATGATCCGGTGAGGAACGTACGAGTCGGATCGGGATAGGTGTCTGTGAGCGTGTAAGTCCTGCCATTCCTCTCGACGACGTATGCCCAGGGGGCCGGCCCGTGAAGAGAATACTCGTTGTAGAGCGTGTAACGGAATTTGTACCACTCGCCCCGGTACTTGACTTGGTCGATCTTGCCTTGTGGTGTCCACTTGACCGTCTCGTCGATACCCAAGTACCGATTTGGCGCGTAGATGAGGGTTAAGATGAGGCGAAGGATGCGAGGTACTGTGTTGGCGTATGTGAAGCGGACGCGGCCGTTGCGGTCGAAGATGTTATACTCGATGTAGTAGGGAGTGATCGCGACTGCGAGCACAAAGGATCGGCCAAGCTGAAGTTGAGTGACCACTTTCGCTTTGTGACACATCGTCTTCTCGATGCGATCTGGGACTTCTGCAGTCGTTGTGAGCTCCACAACGGCTGCGTTCTGCGACCAATCGAATCCGAATTCGACCTCGGGGAACGAGTCAATCGGTACCGTAGCAATATCTGGTTTTTGAACGTCGAGACCCTTCGGCGGGGAGGTACAGTACTTCGCCGACAATTTCCGTTTGGGTATCTAAAGGACGTTTCAGTAATATCCTGCACATAATGGAAATGCTACGCACCAGCTGCGGGAAGTCAATACCGACTCTTTTGAAGATAGCTTCGCAATGTATTTCGAATGCATCCTCAGTGAAGTTCCCGGCTGAAAGATGCACGTGGATGTCGCTATAGACTGTCTTCTCGATCTGCTGATATAAACCGGGTGGAAGTGTATCGACCCAAGCCGTGGCTTGCAGGTCGAGGCCCTCGCTCTTGATGGCCGGGAGCTCGGTCCTACTGAAGACATCGGCCATGGCTTCGTTTCCGTAGCGTTGGTTGTCAAGATGACCTTGATGACTCGCCACGTCACCGGAGTATTCTGAAGGCGAGGACTTGAGAGGCGTGATAACCCTCTGCCTCGGCACGTAGGGTCTTATATTCGGTGTGGCGACGGGGACGCTGTCCGTGCGGCGGTGCGCGGCAGTGGAACCAGCTTGCGAGACGTTCTCTGCGGCGGCGACGGCTGAGTTCTGCGCGACGGCAGCGGCGGGGAGGGGGAGTGGAGCGTATTCCTCTGAGAAGATGATCGAGTTCGACAGCTCGTGGGTGGATGATTCAGGGCTGCCGGGGCCCTGAGTATGCGCGTCCATTGTTGCGCGTACTCCTAGTAGATCAGCAACGTGAGATCAGTGGAGGTAGGCCCGATTCGGCTCCGGCGGCTTGCCGGCTTCCTAGCGCTTCCTTCTGTGCCTCGTGTCTCGCATCTATCCCCTTTCTGTGCCTCCCGTTTTGCCCCTCTGCGTATAACAACAAGACATTCATTCTACTTGGCAGAATACAAGAGCGGTTCTGACCAGCCTTGAGCGACTTGGAGCCTCTTGGACCAAGTCTGCAGGCATAGCTATTAGCCTGATGGGGCTGGGCGCTGATCATATGATACGCGCTGCGGTTCCGGCAGACCCGAGAAGCCCGCCGACAAGCGCTTGGCCGGCCGCGACGCGAAAGGGAGGCCAGCGTGCGTGATATTACATGTGGGGATGTCCGAAGCTATCTGGTAGAGCATGGTTTTGAGGTGCGAGTCAGCTGCTCGACGTATTGCAGGCATATTGCAGGCGTCGCGTGTATGCCAAGTTATGTCATTGAGATATGTTACGGAAATACCGCCGAGCCATAATACAAGGGGACGTCCATAAGTACACATGTCCGAGCGGTCGGAATCCGTTTGCAGGCCTAATACTGAAGCGGCCTGAGAATTACTTAAGGCCCTGAGGACTTACATTCGCAGGCGACGCCGCAGATGCGCATTCCCTGGCCCCGTTTGTTCCCAGTACAGCACCTTGTGGGAACTATAAGTATTCATTTATATGCGGACGATGGGAGGGAATAACAAAATATACGAATCTTACACACAGCACAGTTCTCCTGCCAATGCGTGTGTTTTCTGGCGCTCTAAGGGAGTGACCTAGTGGGAGAGATATCAGTGTGAGCTCGGCGGAGACTTACTGCCCGTCGCCGTACACTTCCTGACGTGATCCGCCAGCCCAGCCAAACCGCCAAGAAGACGCCGCGGCGCCGCGGTGCTCCGGTGCTCCTGCACGCGCCGGTGGTCGTCCGGGAAAGCCACCCACGGGCCCGGGGCACCGCGCAGCTGGTCCGCCTGCGCAGCGGGGTCGCGGAGAAAATGGCCACCGAGGTAGTCGAGGTAGTGCACATACATACACGTGCGAGAGCGGAGCACAGCACGCATGTCGAGTACCGGCAAGAGATCTAGATAAGGGGTACGTCGGACTGAGCTGAGTGCATGCAATGTGATCGAGTGGCGCGTTCGAGGGTGCTGCGGTGCACGGGAGGGAGTGCAGTGAACGATGCGCAGATACGGTAGACAATCCAGCTAGTCCGGATGTGAGAGGTTGTGCTTTCCTTGTAGAGCGTGAGCCCGCCTGCACCGTCGGACTTTCTCCGCTCCCGTGGCCTTGAGCGCTGCCATGGTGCCATCGCGCAGCATCTAATGCTTCAAGACCTGCAGCACGGCGGTGTCAGGATGTACCTTGAAGCAGCAGCCTGCTAATGGCTCAAGCGCTCAATACCTGCACTGGCAGGGCATCTCGACAATGAACAGGCGAGGCCATGCGCCCGCGCGTTCCGGCTCTACATGCTGGCGGGCTGAACACATGGCCGCCATACACGGCCATTGACTGCGTGTGTGCTCGCCAGCAGCGCCGAGCGTCTCGAGTGGTGCGTGGATGGGCCAGACCCCGGCCGCCAGAGGACAACGGCGGCGCCATGTCGCCTGCGTTCCTGCCCACGCGCACAAGCCCGGCGTGAACGGGCCGCGCAAGCATGGGCAGGGCAAACGCGACGCGGGCTCACCATGGGTTGACTCGCGTTCGTGCGTCGTACGTGCACAGCGGTGCACTTGCGCCGAGAGGAGCAGGGGGGAGATGTGCACGGCGCGGTGTGTATAGGCCGCCGTGGGGACCGAGGAACGCTGCGAGGACAATGCGTGTATCGCGTCGCGGGCTGGCGAGTGGAGGCGTCGTGGGGAGTGCGCAGGGACAGGGCGTCGTGATATGCTCACCAATAGCAATACGCACTGCTGGAACAAAAGACGAGACAATGATGTTTGCCAGCTAAATGATAGGTACCAGCTGGGTGTGGCCGCCGCCTTCCTAATTCATATGTGGCTCTCGGCTTCTTCCGCGCACCTCCATCTGCTTCGCCCACTTCCGCGCAGCGGCGCTTTTGGACTAAAAAAGGGTGCCAGACTGAATCATGGTTGGGGAAAGTGGTAAATTTAATTGCAGATTTTCAACTCCTGTACATACTGGAAGGCAGATGAACCACTAAACTACATCCCCCTCCTCATCTACATCCCCCTCATCTCCCAAGTTGAGCTCATCCAAATTGAGTATGTGTAGTCCTGGGTGCTTTCTCAATATGTGAACTCTGCACTCAAACTCTACAGTACCAATTAGGTTCTGGATCAATTTCACTGGTAGAGCTTCAATAGCCCTTCCCCATTTTCCTTTCCACCTCTTCAAGTGCAGCTTACAGTCAATCAAAGGAATAAATACAACATATGCTTCAGAGGTTCCAACAACTTCATAATATGCCAATGCTTGTCCAAATACAGGGTCTTCTCTCTCATCTACTACAGCCTCAAAATGTTTACTTGATCGTGTAACCGGTTTTCCCAATGTTTCAAAGAGTTTAGAAGTCAATGTCTTTTTATTTGGAATTGAATACTTCGCCCATCGACAAAGCTCCAAATTGGTATCAATAGGGTGCTTTCGATATTTACAAATAGCACTCAAATGGGACCGAAACTCTGAGGTTTGATTTTTTCTCTCAGATTTTTTGATTGCCACTTCTTTGATAAATGTCTTCTTTTTAGTCTCTGGTTTTACATATGCCAATGAGGGCTCATACAGCAAGAGCACTCTCATAAGCTCCCTTTCCCAGATGATAGTAGCCATATTTGCAAATGGTGCCTTTTTGGACCGGATTTTGTGTCCCATTTCTCCTATAGCCCGTTCAACAGTTGCTTGGGATCCCAGTCTTATTGACCCATACCATTCAATATGAGTGGGGATATGGATCAGTTGAAAGATACAAAGTCTGCACCGAGAAACCTTTTCAGGATCCTCGCCAACATAAATTGTTTCATACTCTTCAAGAAAATCCTTTATCAGGGAGTGAAAAACCCTAAGTTCTGATGGTGAATGTGATCGAATAGCCATGGCAATATCTGCAATTTCTACAAACTTTGCAAAGTTTGATAACACAGTGGGATTAAAACCCAGCTCTGTACCTAGTGGAATGATGTACCAATGCAATAATGCCATCCACTCAAATATTTTATATTGACTTTGACGTTTTAAGAATGGATCCCGGATAGGCCCACAAAAACAAGGAGGAAGTGTACACATGGCTTCACTGACAAGTCTCCCTAATGTCTCAGCTTTATAAGTGCTAAGATGGCACATTTCTTCTGGAGCACTAAAAGTTGTCCACAGATCCCACAAATAGGCCATACAATTTTCATATATCAGATGAAACGGATCAAGGGGAAAAAATGATGGATGGAGAAAAGCAGGGCTAAACATGCAGAGCGGCATCCTGGATATCCCACTCATCTTGGTAACTTTGTTACTTGCAGTCTTGCTTTTAGCTTGATTTAATTTCTCAAGAGTCTCTCGATAATGAAGCTCAGTCCGCATAGGTAATTTGAGAAGATCATATTTTTTTGGTCGATCTGGATTATACCTCAGACTTTCTGGAGGAGAACATGGATAATACTGTGCCTTTGCCCCCTTTTTCAGGCTGCTTTGAGCACCCCGTATCATACTGAATCTGTCTCCAAATAATGCTGTATGTCCAGCCATGCCATTGAGCTTAGCAGAACCTAGCATATCACCAAGAACCATGCACAGATATGTTCGTTGAATATAATAATGTGAATCAATTACATCCCAAATCCAAGTCCCCTCTGAAAGCTGTGCCATTTGTCTGAACAGACCAAAAAGAAAAGATTCTATATGTCCAGGGGGTTGAGGTCCTGGTATTGCCAGGGGTATCACAATATTTTTGGTCTTATAGCGTAACTCAGCTGGGAAGTTGAGCAATTCTAGTATCAATACCCAGGTGTCTGATTGCTTCTTCATTGTGAGTTGTGCACCATCTGTTGACAGTGCTAATGCAATATCTCTTTGATCCTGAAACAATCCCTGTGCTTGGTAATGGTGTCTATGCACTGTTCCACTTGCAAAGTCTGAGAACCTTGAAGCTTCTGCTACTAGTTTCAAGGTTTCTTTCAAACATCGATCTCTACTCCGAATTAAATCAGAGGTGTCAGCATTTGCAAAAAGAGCTTGTATAGTGGCAATTAGGGGCAAAGACATCATTTGAGCACGTGGTTTTGGCTTTAAGGTAGCCTTTGACTGAGGCCTATATCGAGGCTGCCCACATATCTTCCCTTTCTTCTTATAAGGGCATGCAGTCAGTTGCTCAAATTCACCTGAGTATGCTATGCAACTGTTAGGACATATATCTATTTTGATAGGCTGCAGGCCAGTGATTTTAGTGGCCAATTTTCTGACACTGTACAGACTGATAATCTTTGTGTTGCTTTCCTCTTGGAGAACATGACCATGCTCTATGTAAGCCTGTACAGTGCCATTTGTCTTCTTCCAAGCTATCCAATGCTTTAATGATAGCCTTTCAGATGCTGTAAGAGGGATCTTGGTAGGAATGTCCACAGGGACAGGAGGGCATGTGTACCCATCAAGAAGTGTCTTTTTGATTTCAGCTGCTGAGTCTGGAAGCTGCCAGAAAAATTCTTCTTCTATGTCTGATGTACTTGATGATTCATCCTCTGAATCAGCATGATTTGAGATAGCTTCATCACTTGAATCAGTATCATCTGTAATTGCTTCATCAACATCCTCCCCACTTGATTCTTCAGCAATATCCAGAATATTGTTGTTAAGTTCATCAGGATCATCAAAATCATCATCTGGACTCCATGTGCCCTCATCAGGATTACCATGGGCTTTATCTTTGTCATCATTTAGACCAACCATAGGTTCATCCACATCATGAGATTCATTCACATCATGAGATTCATCCACATCATGAGATTCATCCACATCATTGTTGGCGATGTGGGTTGTCGCTCGTCGTAGGGTACATACTTACGTAATCCGCGTCGCTGTATGCGCGCGTCGTGCTCGTACTTTCTTCACTCTCTCCGGTCACCTCCCTTGCAATCATACTTTGATTCTCATAGGTTATGGGCCCTGCTCGTCGCTCTTAGCCCCCTAGTATCATTCTTCCTTTGCTCTTGACCCGATTCAGTCACCCCCGGCCAGCTAGAGCCTCATATCCAGCCAGTTGCCAGCTAGAGCCTATCCAGCCAGTCGCCAGCTAGAGCAAGAATCCAGCCAGTCTCCCCAGTGCGCCAGCTAGAGCAAGAATCCAGCCTTCCCTTCCCTTCCCTTCCCGTCATTGAATCATCTCCGCCCTCGACAATCTTTCGCCACATCACCACATCACTACGATGACCTCCGGTATCGAGAAACTCAACGAGGAGAACTACTCGACGTGGGTCATTCAAATGGAGGCCTTGCTGGAGGAGAAGGAGTTGTGGGATGTGGTCAGTGGGGAGGAGACGATGCCACATACGGGTCCAAATTCCAAAGGTGTGAAAACCTTTGCTCGTAAAGAACGCCTTGCCCGTGCCAAGATCATCCTGCACCTCGAGCCTTCCCAACTCCCCCATGCCCAGTCCAAGGACGTTCGCGAGGTATGGACCAACCTCGAGCGCATCCATCGCTCACGTGGTTTCGGCACCCTCATGTCCCTCCGTCGCCGCCTCTTCGAGATGGCGAAGCGTGACAACCAGTCCATGCAGTCGTGGGTAGCCCAGGTTCGCACGGCTGCCTTCCACCTCAAAGCTGCTGGCTACAAGCTCGAGGATATGGACATCATCATGGCGCTCACCCAGCATCTCCCTCCCTCCTTTGCTCCCCTTATCGTCTCCCTCGAGTCCACCCCTGTCGACGAGCTCACTATCGACAATGTTGTCACCCGTCTCCTCAACGAGGAAACTCGTCAGCTCCTTGAGCAGACTCTGGACGTGGATCTCTGGGGTGGGCGCACCGACAAGTCCGAGAGCACCAACTTGTCTCGTGGCAAGCTGCGTTTTGCGCCGCCTTCGCATTCCGACATGCGCTGTTACAACTGTCGTGGTCGTGGTCACATGGCCTCCCAGTGTCCCTCCCCGAAGCAGCCCCGGGCAAGGTTCGAGGACGATGAAGAGGAACCGCGTAGGGAGAAGGCGCATATGGCGCGCGATGAAGAGGTTGATAAGTCCCAGCTCACTTTTTAATTCCTCCATACTCCTCACATTCTTTTTAATACTCCATTCGTTTAATATGGACTCGCTTGACCCAAGAGGTTGTGTTGGCGATGTGGGTTGTCGCTCGTCGTAGGGTACATACTTACGTAATCCGCGTCGCTGTATGCGCGCGTCGTGCTCGTACTTTCTTCACTCTCTCCGGTCACCTCCCTTGCAATCATACTTTGATTCTCATAATCATGAGAGTGGTGGTCATTATCTTTTTCTTCCATTAGATGAGAAGCAATTGAATGCATAGATGGGGAGTTCCCAGCATCCCCAGCATCCACAGGCAAGATGTCTCTAGATGAATCCTCCTGGAATAAATGAGGATCTTCAAGGATCAAATACTGAGTAGTAGTCAGATAAGATAACCCTTAACTCACCTTGATCAATATGAGTATTTCTCTCTTGAGCCCTTTGACCTATGAAAATGTCAGAATTTTGGATTCATAGGCACACAATAACAAACATGCCTGAAATCTGATCTAACACCCCCTGGCATCGATCTAGTCCGGCCTGGATGACATCAAGAAACTCCTGGGTATGGTCTTGGGGCCGTGAGATGATCTTCCGGTCATAAGCCATGTGCTTTTTGATTGTATTTACTTGAACAATGCTCTTGGGATGGCACTTTGAGCAGTAACAGTAGGGCATTGCGAATTGCGCGGGTAGGTGCTCGTGGAGGCGGTAGAAGAGAACGCGTGGAGGCAGTAGCTGAGAAAGCGAGGACGACGATCAGCGAATCGATTATCAGGCGCGTGCCGTCGGTCCGCGGGCCGCGCTCTCGTCGCTAGTACAGTTGAATTCTATACTATGCTATCCAGACTGTCCCATGTGAACAAATTCATCATACTACCTAGTCCACTTTCTGCTATACATTAAAAACGGTTTCAATGTCTGTCGCAAGCTCATCGTACTTCGAAAAGAGGGCCACAGATTCACGCCAACGCTCGTGTTTGCTGGCATCCATGGCAGCCCACCCATCCGGGTCCTGGTCCTGAAACTCCTGCTCCGTGCGATGTCCGTACGCGACCCTGCGAAACAACGCGCCCGCAGTGTACTGCGTGATGGATGCCCGTGTTTCGTCAAGCCCGATGGGAATGTTGCCGTGAGGAAATGCAGCGGACAGGATATGCATGACGGAGTGAGGGGGGAATTCGATTACAAGCTTCGCGCGGTGGAGGATAATTTGGCCGCCCGTTCTTGGGTTATACTCACCCAAGGACGCAATGCTGCACCAGCCATTAGGAAGGTTCGCGAAGTCGAGGTGGGTCTTGGTAAACGCCTGCGGGCCAAAGTTGAAAGTTGTGGCCGCGCGGATCGAGTTGTCGTATGGCAGTTCGAGGCTTGGGTCGTGGTCCAGTATCTCAGCGATATTGCTCTCAAAGTACTTATACATCTTCGGGGATCCGAGGGCGAAAGTTGCTTTCGAACCGTCGTAAGAGTCGTGTGAGTGGCGGAGCCTATGTTAGCTCACCGTTCATGAATCCTGAAATGCGGCGGGGCCCGCGCCGTCTAAGCAGCTTCTTGACTATCGGCCGATTGCTCTCGTGGAGCATCAGCTCGGCTGGCTCCTACATGAGGCATGGGTGAGCTCGTCTGCATACAGTCGGACAGAACTCACAGTTTGCCCTCCTCCATAAGAAATACCCGTTGATAGCGCAGGATAGTCACCGCGACGGTGATAACGCTGGTCCTTAGACAGCTTGAGATCTTCCTTGGCCTCGTCCATCGCAAGATATGTGTCAACGCAGTCGTCGTGCCACGTTAGATCTCCCACAGGCCGGCCGGCGAGGCTCCCAATGATGCGACCCTTCAAGTCGACGATGGCGTGGTGCGTCCTTGAGGGCTTTGAGCGCGCGGCATGCAGTTGATCGACTGCTGACTCACCTTCCGTTCCATGCAAAATAGCGATAATTTTGCGCCCTCAGCTTCGCCAACGTTCTCCGAATCACCAGCAGTAGCCCGCAGTCCCTCACGCCAATCCAACCGCCACTAGCGTGCGGTAGTTTCTCCGCAATCACTCGGACCGTAACCTTCTTGGGCTGAGAGTACTTCGATACAAGCTTGCTGCGAACCTTGTAAATGATCATGCGACGCCCAACCCTTGTCTGCTGGCGCAGGCGGTTACGGCGAACGATGTTGTGCCGTTGCCTGGCAGATTGCGTCTCGGCTTCGATGGCGGCGTGAACCTCGTCGACCTCGGCAGCATTAGATGAGCGCGTGGAATGGGAATGCACGAAGTTGTCGGCGGATGGGCTGTTTTGCAGTGGGGTGGTGTCTGCGTCAGGGTTGTTGTCCTCGGCGCGTACAAATGCGTCGTGAATGAGTGCATCAAGATTGCAGCCATCGTCGACAACGATGACCGATTGGGGAAGGAGGGTCCCTGGGTCAAATTCGTATGGAGAAAAAACGCGTTTAGAACGCGTCTTATCTCTACTTAGCATTGAACTTGATGCGTGGGTTGGGGTTGGGGACGAACCGTTCGAGACATGCCGACGCAGTCGGAATGCGCGTGTCGCGACGCGTTTTCACGCGTTTAAGGACACTCGCAGGGGATATCTTAATTAAAATGTTAGCCTCAATCAATGAATGGCGCGGCACAGGTGCAAATGTATGTGCCCCGACGCGCCAAGCGGTCCCTGTCGGGCTCTCGTCAAGGCTAGCCAGGGAGTATTGTACGCAGAAAGCAACCTTCAGACGACTAGCAACCACAAACGCAGCAAGAGGACCCTGTCGGGTGCACTAGCAAGCTTTGTCCGGGAGTTATAGACGTGAAGGTGCCAAGGTAATGTAGTGTGGAGGAATATCGCCTGGACCCACCTTACTTTATCGCGACAATCTGGGAGAATTTGGATATGACGGGAGAGTGTTCAACGGGTGAGTAGGGCGGATATCTGGGATGATGCTGAAGGGACAGGTCGAACGATGGTGGGACACGGGGAACTTCATATAAGTGCCATAGGCGCGGGCAGCCACAGTCATGAGACGCCGGCCATGATTTCCGGCCACACCCTATGGAAATATCATTTAGCTGGCAAATATCATTGTCTCGCTGTCTTTTCTTCCAACAGGACTATTGGTGAGTATATACCGCGCCGCACTGCCTAGCCATAATGCGCGCATTGTCCTCGAAGCCCCCGCGGAGGCCGGCATATGCGACACCGCGCCGCGCACATCTCCCCCACTGCTCCTCTCGGCGCGAGCGCACGTCCGACGCACGAACGCGAGTTACAGTAACTCACCGCGTCGCGTTTGCCCTGCACGCTTGCGCGGCCCGTTCACGCCGGGCTCGCACTCTGGCGCGTGGGCGAGCCGAGGTCAAATTCTCCTACTTCCCTCCACGTGTCGACACCTCGCACCCGCCCCGTTAACACCGCCTGCGTACCAGGGCCCGGCACATGCCCAAGCGTCAGCTCTGTGCGCCTCGGGACACAGCGCCCCAGCCCACAGACAATGCAGAGAGGATGGTCGCTACACAGCGCAAGAAACACAGGTGCGTTACACACCACCGCCTGCCAACCGTCAGCCGCACCTCCTCCGCCACAAGCTGTAGTTGTCGAGCCCAGCGCAGACGAGTTCTCGCGCCGCCTCACGATCAGCAGCTCCCCGCGAGCCGCCAAGCTTTACAATATAGAGACGGATGTCATTCCAATGCGCCGCACCGCCGAGCCCGAAGCCATGTCCCACTTGGCCCATGCCGTGGCAAAGCCCAAACCACAGTCGTCTCAACGACTATTCGACCACCAGCGAGACGACCTCGCACGCTTCTTCGTGCAGGCGCGGAAACCAACCCCCACCCCGAAGTCATCCGGGGACTACTCCTCCACCTCGTCATACGCGCCGTCGACGAGTTCATCTAATTTCACCCTCACCTCGGACAGCACCACCGACTTTTCATCCTCCTCCTCTCTCTTCGACCGCAAACCACGCGATGAGTCAAAGACCAACGCATTCTCTGCCCAGCTCAAGAAGCTGTACCGCGACATATCGGCACTCGAAGCGAAGATCTTGCAGGATTCGGGCGAGGTGACGCCGGATGATAGCAGAGTCTTGCTGAAGGGAGGCAGTGGGAATGAAGATCCTGAGTCGCTGCGGTGGAAGAAGGCTGTGGAGGATCACAAATCGTGAGTCATCGCTGTCTCTGCTCTACGACTCGCTGACCCTCGGCCGATATAGACTCGCGGAGATGATGCACAATCTCCTCGCCATCTCGCTCGCTCCCAACGTCCCTGCATCATTAAGAAATATACCCGAGAAGTACAATATTGTCATTCGTCTGTGGACCCACGCATTCCATCGTCTCCTGGAGAACCTCCGCCACTCGTCGCTCGACTCGAAGATAGCGATGGAACATCTCCAAGATTTCATTTATTACGCGTACACCTTCTACACGGGGCTCCTCGAAGAAGAAACCCTCGTCAGTCTGAAGCCCGGATGGCTCGAGGCCCTCGGCGACCTCGCGCGCTATCGCATGGCGATCGCCTCCATGGTACCCTCCTCCGCCGGCCCCTTCTCATCCCTCACTGCCGCTGCTGTTTCCAGCAGCGCGCAGCGGTTGACTCCCACGTCGACCGCAGCGAACGCATCCGCTGCGATGAGCACAACAAGCAGCAGAAATCCCGCTGTTGTCGCGCGCATCGACGACTCGCCGAGTCTAAGCGTGGGCATCGCGGCGGCGAGGATGATGGAGCTCGAGCCGGAGAAGGAACGTTGGAGAACGATCGCCAAGCAATGGTACGCGGAATGCGTCGCGAACATGCCCGGCACAGGCAAACTGCATCACCATTTGGGCCTGCTTCGTCGCGAAGTCGAAGGCGAGGAGCTGCGTGCCGTGTACCATTTCGTCAAAAGGTCAGTTGTGCAGTCATGTGTCCGCGTGCATTTGCTAATTAAGGTTGTTTGCAGCATGATCGCCATCCGGCCATTCGAGACGTCACGCGAATCCGTGCTTTCCATCTGGTCACCCGCCGCGCAAGCTCGGCGCAGCGCTCCCGACGCCCGGACCGCAGATCTGTTCGTCCTGCTGCACGGCATGTTGTTCACGAACATCCAGCTGGACGACTTCGCGCCGACACTCGCGCGCTTCATGGAACGTCTTTCGACTGACGCTCCTGAGGCGCGCGAGTGGACCATGATGGCGGCCATCAACATCGGCGCGATGCTCGAGTACGGGCGTTCCACCGGCGTCCTGCACCGGGCGGGCGTTGTCGGCGCAGGAGCCCCCGTTGCGCCGGCGAAGAAGCTTGCAAACAAAGGCATCGTGGAGGAGAAGATGGATGTCGACGAGGCGGAGCCGCGACGCAGCAACGACGGCCAGCGTACCGCTACGCACGCGTCGCCTGCGCTCTCCGACGCGCAGATGTCCACGGATCCCCCGCCCGTGTTCACCATGGCGCAGCAAATTGCCTTCACGATGCTCGCACACGCTCTCGAGCATCTCGATACCTTCGAGGACCAGAAGGTGCCTGGCTCCTACGTCACGGTAATGCTGACATTCCTGCCGACGGTCATGAAGAGTCCTCAAGGCTTAGCTGCCGTCGAGCGCCTCGTTCCCTGGGAGAGCCTTACGCGGCTCCTCATTCGCGTCCCACGCCGCGCCCTCAAAGACGTCGACACCGGCGAGAAGCTCACCGCGCACAACGCGCTCCCCGAGGATTGGGCAGTCCGCGGCATGGCCTGGCCGGGCCGCGGACTGTACGAGCGTGGGTTTTGGGCATCGGGCGAGTCTCGCCAAAACGAGATGGAGATGCTCGACGAGCGCAACGAGACGGAGGCGGACGTGCAGATAGGCGACGACTCGGATGAGACGAAGGAGAAGGAGTCGCGCGAGACGCTGCGCTGGCGACGCGTGGCGTGGGCCGGGCGGCGGTTCACGATGATTGTTGATGGTTTCCGCGGTGGGACGAGGAGCGGCGGTGGTGGACCGAGGGCGCGCTCGCTGAGAAGGTCCGGGTGTGGGCCCAGCTCGAGCGCGCATCCCGCGGCAGACAGACGAGGCGGGTGTTAATATTGCAGCAATATATTACAGACAGTGTTGTTTTCTTCGCAGGGCAGTAGGATATATATACAAACATGCACAGTAGAATCATCCGACTGATTTTAAGACCGCGAAGCACGCTTTTACGCCGCCTTACGAGGGCTGCGAGGAGATAGGCAACGCCGGACAGAGCGCGCAGGCTCCGCCTCTACGAGCGACTTCTCTTCATCATCTTCGCGGGAGCGCTTGTTGCGGGCGATGCCAAGTGAATTTCCGGCATCTGTGCCCGAGGCCTCTGCGTCATGCTGAGGTCCAGATCTGAATGATTGTAGTATGGTGAGGATGTCGCGACTCGGAGAAAATGTCTACTCACGACCTCGCCGTGAGCGGGCTCATGCCTATGTGCCTCGCGTCTGAGGGCGGGAACGCAAAGTCACGGATCTTGATCCCCGCGGGGGGAGAGGGTTGGCGTGCCTCAAGCGCGGGCTGGGCTCCCGGCCTTCCCCAATCTTCGGGGTACCGGTACTCCCTAGCGTCCAAGTCGCCATCTTGATTTTTGTGGAAAAAAATAGTTTGGGTTCGGGCGATGCCACGCCGAGGAAGAGCCGTGTCAGTTGAGTGGCTATACGGATTAATATATGAGTAACCTGGTCAAAGAACTGAGCAGGAGCGAGACTACACGGATACGTACCTGACTTTACGGGGCGAAGGAGGTAGCGGTGGACTGTGAGAAGAATGTTTACATCGAGCACATATTTAGGATCAGAAAAAAGGCCCTACCTGTTGTTTTCACAGACCGGAGACAATTTCTCCGCCATGATTTCAGGGTCAACTGTGTTGCGAGCTACGAGTCGTAGCAAGAGGTCCGATCGCCCGGGCATAGCCGACGTGCGCTTAGGATGGGATAGGCGCTTGCAAGTTCGCCGCTCTCAGCGCTTGCAAGGTCGCCGCTCTCGTTCATCTTCTCGCCATCACCATGGCCGACTTTACTTGGGGCACGCCCTATAATCCCGGTATTATTGACGCACCTGGACTCTCCTTGGGCACATTTTCCGTCGAGAACCTCGACCTTCCCGAGTTATTGAAGAACCGACACGTCCGGCAACTCTACGAGTCTCAACAACGGCATTCAAATGAGCTCCTTCGCCTGACGGCCGAGCTGGCTCAACTGTCGGTACAACGGGGTTCGGATGTCGGCAGCGGTATTTATATTTGTGTTATCTTGATCACGGCAGCGTACTGAATGCCGCGTTCAGACTTGAGCCGCGGCAGCACTCCCCTCCGAGAATCCACCCCATTGACACCTCTGCTCGAGGCCTCGTCGGCAATCAGACCCCGCCAGTACCCCGCAGAGATCCTCTGGAATCTCGCAGACTGCGAGGATCAGCCTGACTCTGGTTGGACTGCGGCGAATTCGGCTCGCCCGCCCATGCGACACTGCATTCGCCAGGCCGATGGAAGGTTGATTAACGATGTCACCTACCGACAGATAAGGACGTCGGCTCGCATCGTTAAAGCCGATCTGACCGCCCTCCCGATTGCCGCTGGATACCAGGGCAAGCTCCGCCACAAGGCATATTACCGAACTCACCACGCGAAGAAGTGGAATGACGCAATTGCGAGGCTCGAGGTCATGCAGCCGCTACTGGCACTATGCGGTAACCACTGGAAAGCGGAGCAGATCCTTGGCAACAGTCTCAGGGGCACGGACAAGAAGAAAAAGAAGACCGTCAGCGAGACGGACGATGAAGACGATGATGATGAAGGGGACAGCGCGACTCAGGGTGGCGCCAGCGCCGGCGTCGAGATCCAGGACCAGAGCAAGAAGCGCAGGAAGGACGAGAACTCTACGCCGCTTCGCCCTGATGTCATCAAGAAGTCCAGGGCCGCTCCGATGTCGCCCCTGCGCCTTCCCAGTACGTTTTCATCGTGCGACGCTTCAAAGCTAGACCTAATGGCACGCAGCTCCTGCGGCTGTGCGGGCTGCCACAAGCAGAGCTCTCTCGCTCCTTCCCGGTATGTGTTCATCCTATTCAACAGCCTGTCTAATTACGGCGCACAGATCCAGCTAGCGAGTCCGATTCGGAGGAAAACCCTGCTCATCTGATGCTCCAGTCAGCTTCCTTCTTGCAGGCTCCTGCTATGACGCTGCCGGCGGGCTCAATTGACGTAGATTTCATCGTTGTCAGCACGAAGGGTGAGATTTATTTCCTTGAATTAGACACATGCTCACATGCACACATGTGTGTTTTCACACCCGCATAGTGGAAAGCCTTCTCGGTAAGCGGTGCATTCATCAGATGCTCTGATTTGATTGCCGACCATGTCGTGACAATTCAGACACTTTCTCCGAGCTCCCAGCCATCCCCGGCGCGCGCGATCTTTTGGAGTTCTTGCAAGAGGCTGGAACAACGCTCAACAAAGGCGAGCCATCGGCTAATGTAATGTCCTTCCTCGAGCGCATCGAGAACGCCGACCCGAACGCAGCCGACATTGATGAGGACAACACCAATGCAAACTGGGGACACCGCCAGTTTACCGCAGGGGGCCTCACGTGCACTACGGTCCTCACGCTGTGGTCGGCTGTAGGAAACACCAACATCGCCTATCGGCTCATTGCAGCAGCCCTGCGCACGTGCAAGGTAGCCCGCCACCTTTGCTTCAAGCGGCAGCTGAAGCCGGACGCCTTCCTCTCCGACGCGTACTTATCGAACATCGTCGAACAGCTACGCAAGATTACGAAGGTTCCCGCGCCGGTAAGTACCCATATTCTCACATGGTTGTCCATCCTCTCATCATGCGCTGGCAGCCTTCCTCTGCCGATGATGTCCCGACCTCGCCCGAGAACGACGAAGCGGTACGTCGCTTCCAGATGTATTACTTTCCTTTGTGCTCACCATAGATCTACCTGTAGATCCGTGCCGCCTTGTCTTCTCTCACGAAGGACGAACTCAAGCAGTGGTTCGAGACCCACAAAATTGAGTTGCCGAAGAAAAAGAATAAAGGCGGTGAGCTCTTTCTACCATATACGTTCGCGGACTTGTGCCTGACGATATCCAGATTTCGTATCTGCGCTCATGGACCTGTCAGCCCCGTTGAAGCCCTCTCAAAAAGATATCCAGGCCGTGCTGACGGAGGTACGTCGACGATGGTTTTTGACCACGGATACTTGCTTACATTTCTCGTTAGCGGAAGGCCAAGAAGGCGAAATGATAAGGCCTCAAGGTGCGGGTCTCCACCGCGCTGCGAGCCGCGCCGCGAGCATCGCAGGACCATGGGGCGCAGGGAGCAGCGAGGCGTATAGTGTACATATTGCGACTGAAAACCGACTGTGGCTTGACTGCAATGTGACTGAAAGATGACTACGAGCGACTGAACAATGACTACGAGCGGACTGATGCTTCCGGACCGGAAGGTGACTATCAGTTGACGGGAAAATTGGACAGGAAGATGACCACGAGTGGACAGGAAAGGGGACGGGACGCTCCCGGACTGGAAGATGACTACGGGAGGACTTGTCTGTTAGATGACTGCTACCGGACCAATACATGACTGATTGTCCCCTTCAATGAAAGTTTGTTCCCATGACTGTCAGTCGACTGACGCATGACGTAGCCGTCACCTTGGGGTCCTGCAATTAAAGGACTTGAGTGGACTGACGCATCGACTGTAACCGGACCGTGAGTGGACGGGTCGGAATGGTTCCCATCAAGATCTAATTAATTTCTCAGACTTAGACGAGACTTGGACAGGAAGATCCTAGTCACAGAACGTGCCGATTAGTCCACCCGCAGTCTGCTCGGTCCCGACTGGACTGGCACCGGACCGATGGCTGACTCTCGTTTTTACTGAGCGTGACCGTCCGACTCGGAGTCTCGGAGTCTAGTACAAACTTCTTGCCATAGACTATCCACCCTCATAGACTTCGCACAGCGCCGCGCAACCGCTTGGTCACGTTCTCACCATCGGAATATCTGGAGACTCACTGGTAGCTGCCTACTAGTCTATGCAATAGGTTGCTCGTACTAGTATGCCAGCATCGCCTTCAATGCTCGATTGCTGTCTTCCAAGCGTATTGCTTTGTCGCATACCCCAGTATGTGCGGTCTCATGGGGACTGTCCTATACTCGTGGTTGGTCAAAGGTCCGATCCGCGTTACACACTACGTTTCTTTGTCCTTTTCAGCACGCTCGTCTACCATTCTGGTCTGTGGCCTGATATAAAAGTAGGCTGCGATTCCCATCCGTTTTTCACACTCGCAGTCGCTGGCATGCCTGGTCTCCTCGTATCACCGCCTCTCCGCATCACGCGCAAAATAGGGAAGCTTCCTCAAACACTCCCGCGCCCTCCTGGTGTGCAACTTGCCGCGAGGTCATTGGAGTCTTGGGACGATGACGAGATATTCAACCCACACTACTATTCGAATCAGCCTCCCCCGGTGGAAGGCCGAAACAAAGGCGCTGGCGAAGTGCAGATGGATGACTCGTTCCCACTCAGCAACCGCCTTCCGTTTCAAGATCTGCTCTATTGCGTGAAGTTCGCGAATCCTGCCGATCTCGCACGCGCTTTGGCTGAGGTCCGAGCCCTCAGGCGCATCTCGGAGCACAAGTTGTCACCCTTCTTGGTCGAAGCCAGCTACTATCTGGAAGGTCCTCAACCGTTCTATGCGGTCGTGAGTGGCACCGCTTAACGCGCGGGGCGCGGGGCTTATATGTATCCTCCAGCCGACTCTGAGACGCAGCCTCAGGTCTGAGGTTGGCTACCCAAAGAACCTTCCTCAGTATATGTACCAAACGGTAAGCCGTATTTGACGTTCGCTTGATCTCGTGACCATGACACCTACCTCAATAGACGAAAGGACTGGCTTCTCTACACGGCATAGGCATCATTCATCGGGATATCAGACCAGACAATCTGCTCTTGTCCGAAGATGGTGACATCTGCATTGCGAACTTTGATCTTGCATACGTCCACAGCAAATGGCACATGCGCCTTTGCCATTTGAACCTGAGCGACTTCCCCGTAGGCTTACTCGAATACCGCAGTCCAGAAGCGCGCAGAGGTTCCTACAACCATATGGTTGATTACTGGGCTCTCGGCATTACCATGTTCGAACTATACTGCGGTCAAGTAGGGTTTTCCCAGCCTTGTTTGCGTAATCGCCATGTCGACGTGCCCAGCTCCCATTAGGTGCCACTGATGCTGACAAGGTCAACGGTATCGGCTCCGACGACTGGAGGGAGGGAGATCGCCTACCTGAGAGCGAGAGGCGAGTGATACGTGCCGTGCGTAGCCTTCAGTGCGTCGAAATGGGCGTGTCACTTACATTTCACCCATCGCAGTTCCTCAACCCTCAACCCCTGGTCCGTGCGGGTGCGACGTCGGACCCGTATTTTAACGGCGTCAAGAAGTGATGCATACAATGCATTGGAGTAGCAGTCGTGGTGCAATGAAGCTTCTGCGGCAGCTGTGGCTGCGACCCTGGTAGCAGTTATATGAACATTTGAAGGCATATGATCTAGAAATGTAGCTATCCTGTCTAATGTATCTGTCTAAAGGACACGCCTGTTTGATACTCTTTACACCCCTAGGGACGGACTCGGAGTCCCCACGTCTGCATTGCACATCAAGTCACGGAAGAAACACATTTCACTGAGCTGTTGACATTATGAGTTCTTCCGCCTTTCGGCTTCGAGGAACTATCGCGCATTTGTACTTCTTTGGGTGGCTAGAGCTATTGTCAGCCACGCGGAATTTAAGGAACCCTAGTGACATACCGGACGATAACCCCTTCATACGTTTCCGCATCCAGCGGCACCTCAATACCGTCTGCGTCCCTTGCTTTGCTGACAGTGAAAGTCGACAAAAGCATGGCGGAGATGATGAAGATCTCCAAGTCCACGAGGAATCGGGCTGGGCATATCCTGCGCCACAAAGTCAATACATGTAATGTGTAAGTGACTCGCGACGGGGCCCACCTTTTACCGGCCCCAAACGCGAAGTTGATCAGAGGGTCCTCTTTGTATTGTCCGTCTTCAGTCAAGAAACGCTCGGGCTTGAATGCTTCGGGATCAGGATACAACTCTGGGTCGTGGAGAATAGCCCTGAATATACGATGCAACATTTTTGTCAGGATAAACTCGATATCGTCAAGGTTGCCAAGTACTTACGGGGCGTTGACAATGACCAAGGTGCCTGTCAATGAGGATGAGGATGAGGATGACCGTGTCCCTTATCGAGATGTATCGCACCTTTAGGGATGAAATAGCCCTCATATATGTCATCTTCGGTAGTCCTATGGGGGACCCCTAGGCAGACAAAGTCAGCGAAAGCACTACACAACGGACAGGCCTCTCGACAGAGTGGAGGCAGATGACGCATGACGCATACCTGTCGGTGTTGCGACCCTCCATCGCAGCAGCTCCCTGCTCAGGGCACTTGTGTATGGCAGATTGGCCCGGTCTTCGAATGTAGGCATCCTCTCGCCACCAGTCACGGCGTCGATCTCTGCTTGCGCGCGCGCTTGCACGTCGGGGTGCAACGCCAGCATGAGGAACATCGACTGCAAGGTAGAGGTGGTCTGCAGACAGGCAAGATCAGGCCTTACCCTCATCGTCATGTTGATACACTCACGGTATCTGACCCAGCTACGGCAGCGTCAGTAGCCGCACAAATCGCTGGTATTCAACTGACTCACCGATGAAAAGCGAGCCTAAAGAAGTCACCATGTCGCGCTCCTCTTTCTCCGATAACTCTTTCTGCTCTTCATACTCGTCTAGAGCTATGGATGGGAGAGCCACGCCTTTGTTCTGCAAATAAATGAATACGAATCAGGATGACGCGCGCCGTCAAGAGAGAGATAAAATTGACATACCAGAGCGTCCTTGAAGGCGTCCCAAGGTCCCCCCGCCGCGACCTCCGCAATTTTGTGAACTTGGTGCGCAAGCGCTTTGAAACCCATTCCGGGCAACCAACCTGGCAGACGAGCCACTGCCGAAGGGAGAAGCATTAGACGGATACCTTGTACTCCGTCTCCAATTTATGAATCAACTCACAAGAAGGAAACGTGTTGACAAGAAGGGCCCCCGGGAGGACCAGAGGGGCGGCTACGTGGGCAAGTGACCGTGACTTAGCCAGGATTATGTCCTGGCTGTTTTCCACGTCATAGCCATACGAGATCCGGATGATAACCGACCCTTGCAGACTGGATCATAAATTTACATGATCATTGTGATATGCAGGGGGGAAAAAGTACGCACAATTCCACATGTTCTAGAAACTGCTCAGGTTTAGACAAAAGATTCTTCAGGAAGTCGCGAGCCTTCGAGACAAGCACAGGTCGGTGTTTAGTCGTGGCTGCAGGGCGCATGCTACGGTCTAGGATCCGCCGCCCTGAGCGCCAATACGTGTCATACCGAGCCGCAGATATCATCCAGTCAAAGTTCGCACTGGACGCATAGTATTAGCAATGTACTTTCCAACTAGATGTGATTTCAACTGACAGCTCGTAGATTGGAGGTGTGAGACGATCAGAGTAGATTGATGCCCGCTTGTCCATCAAGTCTATTGCGGCCTTCGGCGATTGAAGCACAACAATTAACTGTCCAGGCATTTCGAACGACATGACATCCCCTGCAAGCCCAGTCATGTCAACCACGTTAATACGACGTGAGGAGATAATCACCATATTGCTTGCGCCAGTGGGCGTAAGTCACCCACGGCGCCGTGTTCGAGAGATCGAAGAGATTCTTGATCAGAGGCAGGCGTCGCGGACCAGGGGGGTAAGGTAGGTGTGTTTTCCTGTTCCGGGTCTGGACAGCACGCAGTAGGAGGAGTACAGCGACTGCCGCTATGACGTCTACGACCACCGAGGGCGAAATCATGATGTCGCGGTAGTGTGAGGATGGCAGATTTAGTGGAGCATTATAACTGCTTCCCTCTCTAGTGTCTTAGTAAAACCGCCGCTCGATCCCGGGTTGGGCGGCTGCATCGGGCGCCGATGCGAACTATTCGTGGTAAGAAGAAGCCAACAGAACATGGTTATCAATGGCCAGTATATTGGTGGCAGCGCCATAACACACGGCGAGAGAGCAATTCAGAAACATCACATCATGGGGCGCCCTGGCGTATTCATGGACAAGACTAAGACTGGAAACGAAAGTCAGCACGAATGACAGCAAAGTCGCTGACACGTACAGTCATACAAGTCATACATCTCCTTTGAATACCCCGCCTTCATGCATCCGCAGGGTCGCCAACATGAGCGTCGATGACATGTTTCACCAGCTCTTCGCTTGGCGCTTCCACATCGATAACGCGCTTCGGCTTGTCCAGCAGGCCACGAAACTCTTCAGGAAGCACCTTGCGGTCGAAATCGAAGTTGGTCGAGCCTTCAAGGGCTCTTGTGACGGCTTCAGAGAACTTCGCTGGATGCGCCGTAGACAGGATGACCTGTACCGTTCCCGGCGCACTACAATGTGCTTGTCAGTAGATGGGGAAAGAAACACTCCTGTGGCGTCCTACTTGTGCGGTGCGATCATCCCGGCAACTGACAGGCCAACCGCCGTGTGGGGGTCAGCCACATACGACGGATTGCCACTGAAATGCCGTCGTATTGTTTCCAGCGTCTATTTCCACAGAAAAATCATTTACCACTTTGCCGATAGTTTGGGAAGCACTCACCTGCTCATCAGAGATTTTCTCCGCCAGGAAGTCCCGCCGAGCCAACTCAAGCACAGCGACCGGCACTTCCACCCGACCGTCGAGCTTCATCTTCGACATCCACTCGTTCACCGTCGATCCCGCTGCTGCGCGCCGCGCCGACTCCGACGCGCCCCCTTCGGTTTCGTACGCAAGATACCACAGCAAGCGCTCGAAGTTGCTGGATACGAGGATGTCCATCGCCGGGCTCAGCGTCTCGCGCACGCCGCCGCCAACCGCCTGTTTCCCGTCCGACGCCCCTCCCACAGGCTCAGTCTCCCTATCGCCGACCGCAAATGACGGATCGATCTTCTCGTACCGTCCGTCGCGCCAGAAGCGCGCGAGGATGTCATTTGAGTTTGTCGCGACGACGAGCTTACCCATGGGTAGACCCATGCGTTTTGCGTAATAGCCCGCCAAGACGTCCCCAAAGTTGCCTGTGGGAACGACAAACTGTAGTTCCGCGCCAGCAGAATGCAGCTGCCTGCGGATATGAAAGTAAGCGACGAAGTAATAGACCGTCTGCGCGAGGATGCGCGCCCAGTTGATCGAGTTGACAGCGCCCAGGCGGTGTTTGTCGTTGAAGGTGCGGTCGGCGAAAAGAGCTTTGACGATGTCCTACATTCGAAATATCTGAGAAGGATAGGAGGTGACAGTATGCCTTTCGTACCTGGCAGTCGTCGAAAGTGCCTTTCACGGCAACATTGTGTACGTTGGCGTCTGTGACAGTGGTCATTTGAGCCTCCTGAATGGGGGAGACGCGGCCCTTCGGGTGCAAGATGAAGATAGACACATTGGCTTTGTTCCGGAGTCCGTATATCGCAGCGCTGCGTGCGCTGATGGTTGAATTGCGTGCCAGAAATAAGTGGTAGACTGCGCACCTGCCAGTGTCTCCGCTCGTGGCGCCTACTACTGTGAGCTTTTCTGGCTTCTCTGACGACAGTTTGTTCGCATTCCTTCGAATCAGAAAGAACTCGAACAGATTCCCCAGAAGTTGCAGCGCAACATCCTTGAAGGCGAACGTGGGGCCATGGAATAGCTCCAAGATGAACTTGCCGTCACCGAGCTTCTGCACAGGCGCGATATCAGGATGGCGAAAGGTACTGTAGGAATTGTCCACCAGAGCGCGTAGCTCCTCTCTGGATATCTCCTCATCGGAGATATAGAGCGAAAGCACGGCTACGGAAAGGTCTTGGAACGAGTAAGACGCCCATTCGCTCTGCCAATTGGGCGGCAGGGTGGGGATGTGCTCCGGGATATAGAGACCTCCATTCGGTGCGAGGCCTGCGAGGACAGCCTGAAGATGGTTCAGGAAAGACTAGTCGTAGGATTGGCAGTGATTGACCTCTTCGAAAGTAAGCGTCGCGTCTCCTCCGCGCGTGGAAAAGTACTTCATGGCGTGCAGATGATGTTTGAAAGAAGAGGGCAGCAAGCCTGGTTGCGTGAAGTTGCCTGGTCTTTTATGAACGACACCAGACAGATACTGGTACTCGCAGTCGTGGCGCAGAGCTGGAGGCCAGCGATTGAGATCGAGACAAATTGACAGGGCGCGGCCCGTCGGCTCCGATGCGGGTCCGAGTCCAGCCCCGCGGCAGTCGACGCGCGCCGCTTGCGCGCAGTACGCATCTTCAGCTGAGTCTTGGAATCTCCATCTTCGCCCGTGCGCTCATGGCCAACCGCTCACGCTCTTGAGCCTCGTCGCGAGAGCACCGTCGTCAAGAGGCTCTCTCCGGGCCGTCCTGTATGATCCAAGCATTGCTATCCCGCTGTCACCGGCGACTGCGGGTAGCAATGGTGGCTCTACAGGACGGGGAGAGTTCCTCTTCATGACGACTCTCCATCGGCGCCGGGGTGGTTAGCATTCGTCCCGCCGAGTCAGTCCGCAATCTTGACACAGGATTGATCTCAAACTCGTCGGACTCCATGTCCGTTCTCAATTACAGACCAAAATACAGCGCATCGGACACTTCTCTACGTCTATTCCACTCTCTCCCCTTCGCTAACCACTGCATATGGAGTCTACGCGTGCTTGCGCTGAAGATTCTTCGGCAACTCCTTGACAAATTTCAAGAACTCCCGACCCTGCATGTACGGGCGGAGCGGTTCCGGGATAATGAGCCCCTGCCCATCTTGTTCAATTTCAACAAATCTTCGGAAGGGTTAGAGCTTACCTCCTCTGTCTGGTAGTTCTCCACAAGGCAGCACAGGGCGCGCTCCGTGGCACACAACGTTCCATTGAGCATATGGACGTAGACTTTCCGCGCCTGCTCCTTGGCCTTAAGCCCACAACGAACCTCCAGCCTTCGGCTCTCTGAGGTATGCTCAGCAGGTGTAAAACCAGAGGATGCCCGCTACTCACGATAGTCTGTGCAATTCGAACACGACACGAGCTCCTTGTACCCGCCCTGGAATGGGAACCACGCCTCCAGGTCGAATTTTTGCGCCGCCGCGAGATTCAATGCGCCTGAAACGATGGCCACAACGCGGTACGGGATGTTCAAGCTCTGATAGAACGCCTCCGAATTTTCAATCATCGTGTTGAACATCTCCCATGATTTTTCCGGCTCCGTGATGCAGAACTGCTCGACCTTCTCAAACTGGTGCACACGGAAGATGCCCCACATGTCGCGGCCAGCTGAGCCGGCCTCTTTCCGGAAGCACGTCGAGTAGCCAGCGTATTGAATGGGAAGTTGCTTTTCAGGTGACTCGAACCATTCATCCGAGTGGAACGCCGAGATTGGTTGCTCCGACGTGGCGATGAGATACTTCTCATCGTCTCCGCCGACGACCTGCAGAAAACACACACAGTCAACACGAGTCAACGGGATTGGTCGTAGAGTTACCTTGTACAACTCTTCGTCAAACTGATCAAGTTGCGCGGTCTTGGCCATTTGATCCTTGTTCATCATGAAAGGAGGCTGCAATTTCCTGTAGCCTCGATTCCTCAGGAAGTCAAGACCATACGAGATCAGGGCCTGATTGAGATCCACGCCGTCGTTTGTCAGGAAGTAACCTCTGTGCCCCGCAATTTTCGAGCCTAGACACCGCATGAACTGGTCAGAGCCCCACGGAATGAGCGTAGACATGAGAGACGTACCCCGCTCAAGATCAATGGCATCCAGCCGCAGTAGGACTTCATGATGTGCTAAGATGTTCGTTTTCTTCTCGACTTGAGCGTTTGGTCCGTCTGGATGCCAGAGCCGAAGCGTGGCATTATCATCCTGGGTGCACTCGTGAGCTTCCGTCGAGATGGTCATAGCACAGATGCACACCTCCGTCAGGCTCACGGGAACAGTCTTGTTTACGATGTTCCCCACTGTGCTCGCCTTTCGCCGCATCGTCTGCTCAAACTCACGCGACTCCTTCCTCTTCGCCTCGACCTGTAGGTCAATGGCCTTCTTCTCTGCAAGTAAATCTTCTGCGTCCTCCTTTGCCTAGTGCATAACATTACGATCAATAGCTGCGACCAACGCGTATCGGGCCATCGTACCTTCTTCTTTACACCAATCTGCTTCTGCAAGGCATTGGACTGCTTGCCGAGTCTGTTTGCCTCAAAATCAACTGCGGACACGCGCAGTGTTCGTGAGAACCTGACCCCAGCATCCCATGGAGAGACACGCACTTTTCACCCAGTCGGCGTACATCTGGATGACCTCGTCCACGATCTCTACCGAGTGCCCTCGCTTGCGCTGCGACTCTCTGATCTCCTCGGCATTGCCTCCCTTGGAGTCGATAAATTGCAGTAGGTCAAGCGTCATACTTGAAGATTGTCGTGCGATGTGATAGAGCAGAAGATGACTTCGTGGCCAGCAACGCGTTGCTACTTACTTTAGCTGAAAGCCCGAGTCAAATCTAGGCGATGAGGTAAGCTGGATCAGATCTGCTCGCGATCCCCTGCAAAAATGTATTATCTCTGCTCAAGCTCAGCGCTCAACTCAGGACCAGGGCGGTACAATCTTTCTTACGCTAGAAAATACTCAGAAAACCCTGAGTCCTATTGAGCGCCTCATCCGACGCAGAGGGTGGAGGGAAGTGCCGGGCCGCCGATGCGTTGCGGCGGAGTGCGGAGTGCGAAAAGCGCGTTTCGACGCCAGCATTTCTCGTCGCCGCGAGTCGCGTCCCTCGCCAGCTCCGTCTATACCCCGCACGCAAAGGCCTTCTTGTATATTCTACCTGTGCTTTCACGATGTTCAAGCTCCTCAGGCGCATCTCTTCCTCAGTATACCCGCGCCCAGACCGGCCTTGGAGTGACGATGGTGCGCTTTTTCGCAAGTCGCCGACACGCGCTGACGGAGATATGATATCTCTGTATAGCCACATCTAACGCGCCTACTATCGGGCGCAAGCGTGCACGAGATGACGACGACGAGGACATGCCCGATGTTGCAACCACGCGTAAACGGCGCGGGCAGCTCGACCGGGAGGACTCCGCTGCGTCGGAGATCGGTGAGCTCGGCCCCAAGGGCAAGGAGACGGATCCGGCGGTGAAGGAGGTCACTCTGGGCGTCAAGGAGGTTGAGCTCGATGAGAAGAAGGAAGAAGGAGGCAAGTCAGGGGATGTGAAGGAGGAGCTGGCCGAAAAGGGCTCGGAGAAGGGGGACGACGACGGGGCCGACGCGACGCCATCTGCGGCATCTGCGGGTGTCTCGGAGGAGAAGGAGGCGTCATCTGCGGGTGTCTCTGAGGAGAAGGAGGCGTCATCGAAGGTCGAGCTGCCAGCTGCCGATGCAGAAGCCACGCCCGAGGAGCCAGTCGACACAAAGGACACCTCCGCAGTTGACGAGCCCCCGGCAGATCCGGCAGCCCTTCCGTCTTCATTGAAGACTCCCTCGACGTCGCAGGACCCTATTCCCACCCCCAATACTGACAAGCCAGAGTCAGAGGATGTTGAAGCCGTCGCTGAACACGACGATACCCAGGATGCCGTCGCGGACGAGGAGTGAAGGGCGAGCTGACATACGGGGTCGGGGTCCGATCCGATACCAGCTATGCCCGTGCCCATGCACGCAGTGAGGCAGCCAAGTGTCGAGGGTTGTACGACGGAGCGATATTTAATCTTTTCATATTTGTTGTTGCCCCACCCACAGTCTTTACTACTGCAAGGTACAGTACTTACCGCACTAATACTTTTCATCTCCTCAGTTCCCTGTAACATCTACTTTCCTTCTTGAATATCACGCATCATGCATCATATCGCAGACCACTGTCCATATTGCAATCACCATGTGCTCGATCGAAGTGAGGTTGCGGCGGTTCACGTCGTCACGCGCGCGGCGGCAGTGCACGCCTGCTCTTCACCTTCTTGCATCCACGTTTCCTATCGGCTCAGCACTTCCGGTTCCAACGTCACCGCTGGACACTCTTACAAGTGAATAGGCATCTTGCTTGACCAGCGACAGTGCTTCTGTTGTGGCAGGATTTTTTATGGGGCGAGACCTTCATTTCTCATTCCCTTTGCCGGTGCTGCGGGCCCGCTGAGCACATTCTGCGCTGCGGTAGCCCCGCTTCCTCGTGTCTTGCACCCCGTCCTTACGCACGCTTGATGAAGTAGCGCTTGATGCGCTATGGAGCACGCTATGCACCTATATAACGAGCCTGCCCTGAGCCGCTCGGTCACCCCTGCTCTCCTCTCCTCGTCTTTCTGGTTCTGGGCCGGGTGGCGCAAATCCTTGTTTGATGGCGCACTTCTTTCCCTCCGGATCCCGCCTCGATACAGAGCGCACGCCAGCCGCCCGCCTGAAGAGAGCTCCATCGCACCGCGCGACGAAGTCTAGCGACGCGCTCCTCATCTCCAGCGAGCACTACTACGCCGGCCCATCACACATTAATTGGCTGAGCTCTGCCTCATCGAGCCGAACCGTCCCTGCACCTCCACGTTGCCCGCCCAACGCGCACGTTCTGGGCCGTTCGGCGTCCCTTTCCGTCCTCATGTCGAGCCCGCCGATGTACAGACATGCGTCGCTCGCGAGCAACCACTCCTTGCAGCTCGACGCCCCGCCACCGCCTGCTGAGAGAAAGCCTGGCCCCCCACAGGTCAAGCCCCTCTCACCGATCTTCGAGAAAACACACCACCACATAGACGGCACATTCAGCGATATGCGGGAGGTTGAGCCTCAAACGCCTGCATCCTTTGGTACGTACGTTGTTATTAATGATGAGGGGCATTGCTCATTTTCGTCATGCTGCAGGCGACCATGCATCGACATATTCGGCGTTCCTAAGACGCCCTTTGAGGCGCTCGATCTCTCAAGCGTCCACGAGCTCTCTTCGTACCGTCGGAACAGCCTCCATGGCCGCACCTACCCTGCCGCCCATCAACGTCTCCCCTCTCGACATCCGCGGGGCCCTCTGCCCGCCGGCCCACCGCTCCGGCCCTCAGCTCTTCTCGACGGTGTATGAGGACGCCAACTCCGAGCGCACTGGCAGCTTCGTCACTGCGCGCTCCGTATACGGAGACGAGCGCGAAGTGGGCACGGGTACAGGCACAACGCAGGGCGGCGGTGAGGGCTCCCGCACGCTGGCCTCTTCGACCGAGCTGCCGCCCACGCTGCCTGATACCCCCGGAGGCATGGCGCCCACGGAACCGGACTCCGACATCACGTTCACCCAGGCCACTCCGCGTCCTCGCGTTCATGATCCGACGTCGACATGGACCTCCGACTCCTTCATCTGGCGGCGGTGGCGGAGGGGCCTCTCCTTCGGCAGCACGCGCCCCCGGTTCTCCCTCATCATTCCGTCGTACATGTTCAAGCGGCGTTCGCTTCCTGCCCTCCTCTTCTGGGCGGGTTTTGTGGCACCGTGGTGCTGGTTGATTGGCGGTTGGTTGGTTGCTGAGGGGAGGCAGGATGAGAAAGCAGGCGGGCCTCTCCTTCCGATATTCAAAGTTCATTTAGATCCGGCTGTCAAGGAGAGGCCGGGGCTTAATGAAAAGGGGAAGAAGAAAGCAGCCGGCAATGGTGCAACGACGATAGTCTCATCTCCGAGTCGGCGCGCTCGATGGTGGACCCAATGGAGACCTTCAAACAACACTGTCTCTGTTCAAGATCCTGACCCAGTTCAAGATCCTGAAACTTCATATCGGCTTAGGAGACGCGATACCGAGAAAGACCCGCCGTCTCAGACACGGGTCCAAAGCTGGGTTGTTCGCTGTCGTGTTGCTGCAGTCTCCAGCGGCGCGCTTCTTGTCGTCGCCTTTGTGGTTGCCGTTATCGTCGCGGGCAATTCCAAGTGACGGACTGCCCCGTTTACTTATTTGTCGTAACTATACACGCTCTATTTGCTCATCGACAGGCTAAGTACAGCAGTACTGTACTGTGTACACGGACATGGCGCGGGACGGACGCTACGTAGATAGGCACTCATTGAAACCACTTTAACGATGGATAGTTCTGATAGATAGATAGACTATTTAGACAGCTGGCGTGACTGGTATAAATCAAAGCAAATGGAATAATTATAAAGTATAGCAAGTAGTGACATGACGTACAGATACAGATCAGAGCTTCCAATGCAGCGATGGGGAACAAACAGAAAATATGCGTGAATCAGTCCGTGAGATCAAAGTAGGAGCGGAACATCGACTCCTGACGAAGCAACGAGTTGGCGATGACGGAATGCACATGGAGGAAGAGGCGAGGATAGCGACGTGTGAAGTAGGAGAGGTAGCCTTCCGGCATCGAACCAACGTGACGCTTCACATTGTCTGGCAGGTCTTGATAGTGATGTTTCTGCGATCGAACACGCGTTGCATTAGATACTCACACACGATCCAGAAATTCATGCACAAGCGACGCACCTTGTTCCGCAGTGCTCGAAGGAGGTCCTGAACGGATTTGCCATCGTACTTCCTGAACTTTCCCAAATTATCCACGAAAATCTTGTCCAATCTGGAAGCCCAGTCAGGCCCAACGACATTGATAGCCCCAGTCTCCAGCAAGACCAAGTTAGGATCCTTGGGATCGCGACACATGATCTCGAAGCGGTCCGACGCGTCCTGCAGGAACCCGAGCCGACGCCCGGCATCCCAAAAATATGGATGCATGAGACACTCCGTGGTATCAGGCCTGCACGGCAGGGCAGACACGGCCACGGTCAGACACGGCCACGCGCAGAATACACATGCAGCACATACCTGTCTGCGGCCTCCGGCGCCAACATCGCACCTATCAGATCGACTGCCTCCGAACCCTCCTCCCCCCAACCCTCCAACACGTCCAGCGATCGGGCGTTCCGCATGATGTTGACCTCGCGCTCAAATCGATCGCCGAAAGGATGGCCTCCATTCGAGAGACAGTAATAGTAGAGGCAGCCCAGCGCGAAAATGTCCACAGACTTTGTCAAGCGTGTCGTTGGCTTGCCGCTGCCCGAGTGAACGCTTCCGGTCGCGGTGCCCACGCTATCGCGCGAAGACTGGGAATTGTCGTCGCCCGTCGTCTCGGAGAGGTTGACTTCTCCTCGAAGGATTTCAGGGGCCCGCCAGCCCACAGTCCCCACGCCCATCATCCCGTTCGCTGTCGGCAGAAAGCTCGTCTGGTCAAGCTCGAGCTTCCTACATAATCCGAAATCAGAGATGAGCATCCGATGCCCTGACGACTCGCCCTTCTTCCCAGTGGAAATAAGGATGTTTTGAGGCTTGATGTCTCGATGAACGATCTTGAGCGCATGCAGATGCCGGAGACCAGAGGTGATCTGCCGTAATGCCTTTTTAGGGTTGAAGACGATAGCGATGTCGCGAAACTGGTCTGGCCGTTCGATGATGTCCGCGAGAGATGCGGGGCACAGCTCCAAGGCGATATACAAGAAATTTGCCTGTGCCTCTTGATAGTAGTACCGGATGACGTTTGGGTGATCATCCGCATCTTGTAGTAATGTAACTTCGCGAGCCGCCAGCGTGACGAAGTCCTGTAGAAGACGCTTTACCGCAACTGCACGCCCTTGTAATGATCCTTGATAGACCACAGTTCCATGCGATCCGAAGCCTGAAGCCAGATTAAATCAGTGAAGATAAACCAATTGAGTGGTTTCTTGGACCGACCGAGGATGGTGTCCGATACAATCAGCGATGGAGCAGACGAAGGTATCGGCGTGGGAGGCACAACCAGTGAAAAAGATGACTGAGGCAGCGGGGTCCCATTCCCATTGAGCACTTGCCATTCCCCTTCACTCCCATCAGCCTTGTCTTTTTCTCCTTCGCCCTCTTCAACGACAGCATCCTTCGCCAGTTTTTTCTTCTTTCCTCTCCGCCGTCGGCCATTTTTCCGCCGGCCGGGCGTGGCAGCCGCATCGTCCCTATCACTGTCATCATCCCCTACTTCTTCCGTTGGCTCAGAGATGTCGACTTCCTTAGCTGGTGGCAATGGAGACGGGAATTCGGTGCTAGCAGGAGCGGGCGGAGGGTCGGGAGGTACGAGGGTCTGTGGAAGTACTGGCGTAGCAATTTCCTTCTGCTCGTCGGCAGAAATTGATAAGCCAGCTGGAGTGCTGTGAGCGTCGCTTGCAGATGAAATCTGCTGAGAGGCAGGACTAGTCAACTGCAGTGCCTCTGTCGAGCGTGGCGGTGATGCAAGACTGGAGCGACGTCCAAACATCCAAATGGCGGCGCATGCAAGGAAAACCACGGACGCCAGGAGCCCAGCTGGGTATTTTGTACCATCACCCAAGAAAAAGGAATCTCCAGTGATGACCCAGGGCCAAGAGTGGCTAGCCGATTGATTCTGGCTGACCGGAATCGGGACTGCTTCGTGCTCGACGCCTGCATGTGTCTGCGAGTTTGTATTCGTGGGCGGCTGCGGTGGTGCTTGTGGGACAGCATCTAGCAGCCTCGCAAGGCGTGAGCGACTATCTGCTCGCAGGGGCCGAACTCCCACTGAACACCGGCGGTCCGTGCTTCCATTGCGGCACATCGCATTGATATCCCGCGTGTCACCCGCGGGAGGAGATTGGGGGTCCATGACACCGGGCGGGGCATCAATGCCGAGAGGCTCTTTGTCTGGGCCGCCAAAGACCACCAGCGGGAAGTGGTCTGGACTGAGGGCAAACAACGACCCGGTCTCCTGGACGAGGCCAACGTAGGCAGATTCCAGATTCGGAAAGCGATTCAGTTTAGCTGCGGTGGGCAAATCGAATGACGGCAAGACGTCGTGAAGGCGGGGACGTGGCTGCAGCAATACGAATGGCGCCTTCCGTCGTGCGCTGGTGACGACATCGAAAACAGCCACACTAGGTCGCGTGAGCATACGGCACATATAGACACGTCAGTGTACTTACATGGGATTCGAAAACTGCTGCGCCCAGACGAAGGTGTTGTCGGGTATGGTTGCCGTCAGAGGAATATCCCCAGTCCGAGTTTTGAACGAGATGATTTCCCCGTTGGGAAGGGACTCAACGTAGACGTCGTCGACAGTGCGCCGATACGACGCCTGCATGTCCGCGTCTTGATTGTTCGGCCCATATGTTGAGAAGGAGAGGTTCTGCACTGGGAGCCTGCGCGACGAGGGCGAGAGAGGGCGGGTATGGATGGATATATGATAGTCTTGTGCGTCCAATTGAGGTGTATCCAAGGAAAAGAGGATAGGAACTCACCAGTGCGTCCAATGAAAATCTCTGTGGGGTATTCTTTGGGTGGCTTCGTCCCATCCAATTCGTCCAGATCCACATCCATCACATCATGTTCCATAAAGTCTTCAAACGGATCCCAAGGACACTCTGAGTCGAGCGCAGCCTTCACTCTGCCTGTCTCCAGCTCCACCAGCAGCAAAGACGTCTTCTTCCTGCCCACAAACACCCTTCTATCTGTATCCCCAAAACTAAACGGCGACATGTCGACGAGCTGTGCCATGGAGAATGGCAGGCGCTGAAGCGGCTCGGAGGGCGAGGACGTGACATAGATGTCCCCAGATTGCGGCTCGATGATATAGGTCTCCTGCGTGTATGAGTCGTCTAGGTCTGGATCGTAGTCCGGGTGCCGCGTTGATACCAAAGGCTGCAAGAAATAGGGCTGCGACTGGCCGGACTGCGGATTGCCGTTGGGTGTAGGAACGGGGGCGGAAGGCATGGACCATAGCTTTTCCCCAGTCGTCCGGTCGAGAGCATGGAACTTCCCATCCACAGATGCAACCAGTACGACGTTGAGGAGTTCCAAATTGTCGTCGATGTGGTCTGTGCCTGCGCGCGGAGGCAGAAAGTGGTTTTCGACGGAGAGTCCTAGGTCGCGCCGGACGGCGATGGTTTCAGCCCATGTTGATACGAGTAGAAGAGACACCAAAAACAAGGAGATGTGAAGAAAGAAAGGCGGAGACATGGAGGAGCATGCTCTCCGGGGAGCGGGTAGTAGTGAGTGCAGGAAGTGTTAACGAGCCGTGGGAATCTCTGACGATGCTCGAAACCCGGAAACCCCGGATATTTATGCATAGCTTCCTACCACAGCCTGGACATGCCGGACATCCCTGTCGGCTCCCAGATTTTTGATGTCGTCTTTCATCCTCACGAACCTATTGTGTACACTGGCTTGCTGACCGGCGACATCAAGGCCTTCGGCTACGATGACCAAGGCCAGCATCAAGCCAAGTTCACTCTTCGGCCCTCCAAACGTTCATGTCGCGGTCTTGCGATCAGCGAAGATGGATCGCAGCTGTGGGCCGTAGGAAAGGGGAAAAGTCTATAGTGCGCGGTCGTCCTCTCATCGTCGCCCCCGAGATGAGTTTATTAATCAGTCGGCATTTAGCACTATCGACGCCGGGACAGGCAAATTGACCGACTCTATTACGGCGGCCCATGAGTGAGTTACAACATGATGGATTTAGCAACTGTCGGGTGTATTGATAACACTAGTCACCGGACAGTTCACCTATAAACCGCATAAAACGTCTGATGCCGCATTTACTGTCGACCGGAGACGATGAAGGTGTCATAAAGGTGTCTTATGCATATGGTCGCGCAGTCGCGTATCTTATACTGACATTCCTCGCAGTTATGGGATCCGCGGAAGCCAGAGGCGATACGGGCGTATACCCAGCATTTCGATTTCATCTCGGATTTTATGTGGTTGGACGACAAAAAGCAACTTGTTGCGACTAGGTGCGCCTCTCTGGCCATGCTTCTTGACATTGGCCGACGTTATCGCAGTGGTGACGGCACGCTGTCTGTCATGGACGTGCGCGCTAAGAAGACGGAGCCTTTCGCTCAGTCCGAAGACCAAGAAGATGAATTGTTATCTATACTCCCGATAAAAAGGTAGGTCACACTAAGTCGCAAACCTTTACTTTGGTTGCTTACGCAGGTCTCAGCGGCACCAAAGTGGTGATAGGCACCCAGCTTGGGATCCTCTCCGTTTTCAATCGCGCAAAAGGGTGGGGCGACTGTGTCGATCGAATTCCAGGGTGAGTATCAGGTTTTGAGACATTCACCGCTTCGACCGCTGACCCAGCCATAGCCATCCGCACTCTATCGACGCGCTCTGCGCTCTTCCCTCGTCGTATCCGTCGTCTCACAGCACCATCCTCACCGGCTCTTCGGACGGCCTTCTGCGGGCTGTTGAACTCTTTCCTACCAAGCTCGTCGGCGTCATTGCTGACCACGGCGACTTCCCCATCGAGCGAATAGCCGTGGATCTCGGCGGCGAAGGCCGTTGGGTGGGCAGCGTTGGGCACGACGAAGTCCTGCGGATGACGGATCTTAAGGACGTGTTCGAGGATGAGGAGCCAGAAGAGGGAAACGACACAGGAGAGAGAGAGGAAGGCGTTGTGGATGAAGACAAGGATGAGGAGATGGAAAGCGACATGCCTGGCGACATCGATGGCGGGGAGCCCACCATATCTATTAGCAAGCGGCGTCTGGAAGTGGGCAGCGATGACGAGGAGACCACTAGTACGAAGGATGCGTCCGATGCGGAAGACTCAGACGTGCCGCAGACGAGGAAGAAAAAGCGGAAAAAAGAAAAGGATGCGCTGAGCGGCAAGGCGAAGAAGAAGGGCCGAAATCAAGTGGAAGCCGACCCGTCGTTCTTCTCCGGTTTATGAGCGGGTGTGCTCACAGGTACCCAGAGCATTTCGTCGACATCAGTCTACACGTCAACGTTCATTTATAGCAGCGCCGTCGACGCCCCACCGTAACATGCGAATCGATAATTACTGTAGTGCTAATGAACATTGAATTTCAGCGACCCTGGAGCGCACTGAATACAGTAGTATTACTGCCGCGTTGTGCCGAGGCTCAGGCTTGCCGCAGCGCACCGCACCTCACTAGGCCTCACTGCTTGCACTGTACATGTACAAGCTCATAGCAATCCAGTGTCATGCGCGCATGCTATCCAGCATTGCACAGGTATGCTATTGGCCACGCCGTTATTAGCGCCAAGGTACATTGCATTGTCGCCTACCTTTATAACGTCCTACCAGCCCAGGTAGTTACTCATTTCTTTTCGCCATGGCACATCCCTTCGTCGACCCGCGCCTGCTTACAACTTTGCTAGCAGATGCGCGAGAATACCACAAGCACTTGAGCGTCTTACTGGACACCTATGCACAACATTCCCTGCTTTCTCTATCGGCATACGCCTCCACCTCCCCAGCACCGGTCGCTCGCGCGGTGATAGCGGTCGCTGGGAGTTTTGCAGGAGCCGATGATGCGCTCCGACGTTACGCCAATAGTGTCGAGGCATGGCAGACGGAGCTCCAGGCCATCAAGGGCCTCGAAGAGGAGATGTCCAACGCGACCCGAGACCGTGAAATTCTGTACGCTGCCTCTCCTGAAATCCGAACACCTCTGACCATCGTTTAGTGTTACTAGATTGCTGGAGCAATCAAGGTCACAGAGGACGAGGAAACCTAGCACAACCACCCTCGGCTCCTCCAACTCAGGAAGCATGGCTGATGCCGCGCAGGAAGAACTCCGAGTATCGGACCGGGAGCTGACGGTGAAGAAGCAGCGGTTGAGCGCACTACGCACGGCAGCACTGCGGGATGGATTGCACCGACGGTGCGAAGCCATGATCGATTGTGGGCAGACTTGGGCCGATATGGGAAAGGCAGGCATGCGAGTCCTCGAGGGTATCATAGATGTAGGTGAAGATCGTGAGTACACCCAGCACGCACTATGCTGTGACAAATTCTGAAGCCGCATGTTATGTACGTCCAGAGCTTGAAGACCCCCTTCTTGGTGTGCCGGGAACGACTCTGGCGCAGCCTGAAATTAGTCGCGTGCCGTCCCACTCCCCGACGGTCCTCAAGATACAGTCTCGCATATCAACTCGAGGCTCTGCTCAGCCCATTGCGCAGACACTGCCAAAGGACTCGTTGCTTCTTGAACCCTTGTCCATTCCCCCGCGCATGCCATCAACGCAGACCCTACCCGCACCTTTCCCAATCACACCGCCAACACCACGTCGGCCGCGTTCCCGCCAGCAGCCATTATTTGTCACGAAGCAACGTTCACGTTCACGTTCGCGCTCGAGCTCCAGATCGAGGCCACACTCACCTGGGGACGTCATGTCGCCACCGCCATCCCTGGATTGGAACACCGTTACTCGTCAGAATGCCAGTCATAGACCCCGGCGACATCCGTCTCCGCCGACGATCCTTCAACCACGGCCCGTGTCTCCTCGGCAGCCCACACTCATCCAGCCGCAGCCGCAGCGGCCGATCATCATCTATCCAGGTACACCGCCCTCCCCCGCGTCCCCTCCAACCCATGAACCCATCGTACTCCAACCGCCAACACGTGAACCTATCTATCCTCGGCCGCTCAGTCTTGTCGACGAAGGCCCCGAGATAGACTTTGAGCAAGCTGTACGCCAGCGCCGTGATAGGTGGGGGAGGACAACACCTGTTGTACCTGCTATACCTGGCCTCGGGTCCAGCTCCACGTGGTACCAACCGCCGTATCTGCTGCCACAGCCGATGCCTCAAATTATTCCGCCGACCTTCATCCCGCCGACCTTTATCCCGCCACCCGTGACAATTATGACGGACTCAGACGACGATGACACGTCAGGCGTCCCTCATAGACATACATCCCGGAACAGGAGGCCGGCTAAGATCTCGAGGTCGACCTCACTCCCAGTGAGGAATCGTACACGCACGCGGCCCGCACCTCCGCCAGTGATCTTGCCACCCCTTCCCCCAGGCTCCGCAACGGCTAGTGAACGAGAGCGCAGAGTGCGTGCATTCTTCCGCGGCTTGGCGGGCATCTTCAAAAGTGGGGACAAGCCCTCGCCAGAGTCTTACTACCCATATGCGCCGTATATCCCAGCGTACAGTCCTACCATCCGAAGTCCTACCATCCGATCTTTGACACCACCACCGGCTCCGAGTCGCACGTGGAGATCATCCAATCCCAGCGTAGGCTACACACACACGGCTGTATCAGCGACGGCCGAGTCCCAGCAGTACACGTCGTATTCCGCATACACCAGGAACACACAGCAAAGCCAGACGTCACGGAATAATTACTATATAGGCCCTGTTCGTGCAACCCCGCCCCATACCATCACGGCTGATGGGTCTTCTCTTCCATATGGCACCCAGTCAAGAAGGAGTTATTCTTCTAGTCGATCACGCTCGCCGCGTATCGTCGTAGTGAACGATGCACCGTCAGATTACTCAAGTAGCTCGTCTCGTTCGCGGGGTCCGAGCCCTCAACCAATTATTGTGCAAGGTCCTTCGTCATGGACTCCGTCGTCCTCACGCGCTCATCCTCCAACGACAATCGTAGTGCAGGCACCGCCACGCCAGTACACGCCAAGCCGAAGCCGGTCACGCTCCCATAGTCCCGAAAGGACCGGCCTTCGATCGTCTTCATCACCCAGTCGGGCACCAGCGATGATCATAGTGCAGCAGCCCCAACGCCGTTACCGTTCACGCTCCCGCAGCCCTACGACAATAGTTCTCCCACCACAGCCTTCACCTTCTAAGACACGACAGGCTCCTCGTACGATCGTTGTGCAGCAACCTAGGCGCAGACATCATTCCCGGAGTCCCCATCCCATAACCCCCACAACAATAGTTATGCCACCACATCCATCGCCTTCCAAGTCACGACAGGCTCCTCGTACGATTGTTGTGCAGCAGCCTAGGCGCAGACATCGTTCCCGTAGTCCCCAGCCCATAATCATCGAGCGTGCACCCTCCCCAGTGAGCCTGCGGAGGACCCCGCGTACGCCGGCTACGATTGTACTCCAGCCACCGTCACACTACTCTCCGCAGAGGGGCAGATCACGTACCCGCACCCCCAGAGTGACCGTTGCCGAGCAGAATTCCTCTCCGTCAAGCTCTGTTGAGAGCTACGGCCGTGTCTTGACACGTCTTGCTTCCCCGGAGTCCGATGCCTCTTCGGAAGCGTCCTACGCCACGGGCGTTGAGGACGAGGCAGAGTAGACATAAGGCGTTCTCTTTTGCACACCACAACCGCTCCACTGCTATCAGACTTCTAGCTTTCTTCCCGACGTGTTGTTAAAGTGCTTCCCGACCCACAGGCGCATGTACTATCTTCGAAAGGTGTCCTTTTATGATATGCGTGTTGAGCACGAAGTGTCATCGACAGTATGTAATCATCATCCTCTTACAAGTCTCGCATCGGCATCGGAGACCTCAATCCGACCCGCAAGCCTTCCGGCCCAATATGAAATCCCCTGTCTAAAGCCCATTCCCCTTGACCATACTTATACCATTACAGCCACGGTACCAGTTCTAACCAACACCCACAGCCCACCGGTATATATCAAAATGTCTCCTCAAACAGAATCCTCGCTCTCTTCTCTGCACCTGTTCGATCTTTCGTCTAACGCAGAACCATCGTCGTCATCTGCAGAGAAGTACATCGAAAACTCTCTCCTCGAACTCCTAGCGATGGCCGACGAATATGAACAGAGCAAGAGGTCCCCTTCTGCCGAGCCAGCCACCTGCGATCAGAGCTCGACTATGCCGGGCAAGAATACTCCTGCGCCTACCTCGAGCCCTCCTCCGGACTTGGCTCTGCCCCCGGAGATGCTTCTCATCGAGTCTTCCAAAGCTCCTTCTCACAAGGTGAAGACGCCGCCTCATGGCCACTCGAGTCCCTCCCCGTCTTCATCATCGTGTAGTCCTACCTGCGACAATACCCCCCGAGCTCACTCGCATTCCTCGTCCTCTCCTACCGATTCCGCCTCGCCTCTATCCTTGCCCCGCCCCTATGACTCTTCGCCGGGCACGACTCCTACTGCTTCATCAAGCAGAGCTTCTGCGACGCCAAACAATTCGAGTCGCGAGTCCTCGCCACATCCCCTCCTCCAGCAGTTCCTCGCAGCTCATCCGAGATACGATCTTGAGACCGCCGCACTCGAGCAGGCGATACGTATCCAAGAGCATCTCGAGACACTGCGCGAGATGGGCTTCCACGCGGATGTCGCGCCTGTTCCCATGCCGCACATTGGCGTCCCGTCTGTTGCCTACGCTATCGCACTTTGCCACCAGGAGCGTCTAATGCTCATGGGCACCGATGACCCCCCGACGCGCACGCAGATCCCGTGCCGGTATGAAGCACCGAGTCAGGTTACGCCTGCGCCCGCGCCTACGCCTGCACCCGCAACCGCCACCGAGTCTGCTCAGGACCCCAGTCTTCTCATTGTACCGGACGAGCACATCCCGTGCCGGTATGAAGCACCGGAGCAGGTTACGCCTGCGCCCGCGCCTACGCCTGCACCCGCAACCGCCACCGAGTCTGCTCAGGACCCCAGTCTTCTCATTGTACCGGACGAGCACGAGTGGATTCCTATGAGAGGCCGCGCTCGTCCTGGCACGGCGAAACGTTCTCGTCCTCAGAACAAGAAACCGAAGCCCTCGGCGAAGAAGAGGCGCACTGGATGATCGATCTCGCCTTGTCTTAGTATATTATAGAACCATACAAGCGCATAAATAGATACCAGCTACGCACAGAGAATACCATCGCATTTTGGAACTAGATTGAGTGTCATTTTGTCGCTAACCATATCGGCCGAGTAAAGCCGACTTCAAGTGTGCGAAGTTTTTAGTGGCAGTGACCTCCGAAACGTCTTTCAGCACCTTGCAGCTGAATATCCCCAATACTTGAGCATTGAACCTGTCCAGATTTACGATCTCTAAACCCTTTATGGCACCCTCCCGCAAACGTAAACAACGCTCATACCATTCCTCCGACCAACCACCCCGTTCTACTCGTGCCTTCGATCGCGACGATCGCGCTGTATCTCCGGCAGTCGACTCCTCTCTGTTCATCGTCGCCCACGAAGCCGATGTCGTGCGTGGACCACAAGCAGCCTATGCCGCTGACTCACTGGAAGTCACTCTGGTGGATGCGAACGGCGAATCGTCAAAGAGAGTCGGAGACAGTCTCATCATGTGGGAGCGGTCCGGGCAGCAGGAGGATGTCTGGGTGGACAGGTGCGTACTTCTTATTCCTTGGTAGTTCTGTTGTTGGTTGGCGTCTGTGCTCCTTAAGTCTTGCAATGGATTGAATGGAATAATTGTCCTCGAGTCATGGTATGGAAGCCGCGCGGACCTTGGTACTGATATCATCCTAGGACGGTAGCTCTCATCTCAGTCGATTGCTCACGTCTGCTACAGATACGACGCTCGGCTCCTCTTAGACGCATTACCTACCGCCTATACCGCGACAACCGTTAGCTCGGGCGCAGGAGAGAGGCCAAACTCCCCATCCGGATGGTCTGATCTGCCCTCCGACGCGGAGGACACGTTTTTCTTCTCTCCCGAAGAGACGGAGGACTATCATCGTGATAAACGGAGGAGGCAGATTGATCGACTTCGCGAGGACCGTTTAAGGGCCTTACAAGATGAAGACGACGAAGCTGATGCAGTCACAGGGGAGCGCTGGGGCGGAAGCGATGAAGAGGTTCGTCTGCAATACTGCGACGGGGCCTCACCGTTTCTATGTCTTGTTCCTGATGTGCGTCTTAGCCCGACGAAGCTGAAGTTGCCATCATGCGACGCACTGCAACGCATGTGCTCTCTTCTCCCAACCCCGCGCACCTCGAAATGCGCATTCTCGCCAACCACGGGGCAGACCCACGCTTTGCGTTCCTCCGAGGACGGTGGTCTAAAGCGTGGGCCCTCACCAAGGCCGTTGTGCGGCAAGAGACTGTCACGAAGGAAACAGCCGAGAAGCGGGAGAAAGAACGAAAGACGGGCCTCGGGGGTCTTATGGGATACGATGACAGTGACTCGGACGCGGATGAGGATGATGGCAAAGCGGATGAAAAACTTTCAAAGATCAGTGAGAATGCCCGCGCGGACTCTGCCGGCCAGATTGATGGAGGAGGTGGAGACGCTAATGCAGAGGATGCGGCCAGACAAGCACGGCGAGAAAGAGCAAAGAAATGGGTGGATGCAAGGAGGGCTGCTCGGTCAACTGGCCGCAGTGGGGAGGACATATAAGAGCATACAAGTTCCTAAGCATCCCCGCCCATTGTTCGACTATATTCAAAAAATTCTCGTCAAAGCCGGCTTCATATGGTTATCACCACAGCCCATCCCCCACTACTTAGGGCCAAAGTCGAGCGGGGTCTGTTGCTGGGACGGCGCTGGGCTGGACGGTTTGAGGATGAGGGGAAGGTACGAGGCGACAAGAGCGAAGGTCGCCAGCCTGACACGACGACAGGCCAGTCAGTAACATGTCGTAAAGAGGTAGAGTTTAATATGGGGGTACATGAGGTTGCCAATGGGGGGTGTGCTTCCCTCTTTGGTACGGAGTGGGTGCTGGTTGATGAAGGCGCTGACGCCAAGAATGAGTGACGGCCAGGCGAGTATCCTGTGGGCAGGCAGGCAGCAATCAGCGACACAGAAAACTGGAGGGATCGAGTGCACTGCACGCACCGATTGCGTGTAACCATGATCAGGCCGGCGAGGAACATGCCCGAGGTTGCGAGGCCATCTACAGAGGGTGTAAACGAACCGAGCGACGCGACGTGGGCGTACACATACCGGCAGACTCCTGCTTCCAAGTCTGCGGAGGAGCAAACTTTGTTTCTAACGAGGAATCACGAGGGTCGTCTTGAGGCATGGTGGACGTGCTGGCAGTGGCGGACTCGCGAGTCGCGAATGTCGGCCGGGCAGCCCGGGCCGGAACCCGTGGCTCCAACTCTCCACCGAGTCCGCCGGGTCTCCGCGGCTCTCTCCAGCTGCACCGGCACGCGGCCACTGTAACCAAAGTCAGTAGATGCCGCCGCTGTATCATAGTATATCAGCCGCACGCACCACTGGGCCACTGCCGTCATCGGTATCGTCCTGGTAAGATCATCCCATTGCTTTCTTCAGTTTGCCCTGTGGATTCTGGGCGCTGTTTGGCCGCAATAGTCATTTATAGGCTGGAAATACGGAGCACTAGTAAGTCTTGGCATGCCAGTGTTCAATAGCGCCGCTGACGTCTTCATTTCTAGAAGCCTACTGCTGAGTACATAAAGGCGTGTTGGCCCTCAACTCTTCAATCGCTGCCTGCCTCACTCTCGAAACATGTCTGGCCCGCTACGCCTACCGAGCCTTTCTGTTTTAGACTTCTTTGCTGTCGCCGTGTCCCTACTGGTATTCAAGGCCATACTTGACCGGCGGAGGAGAAAGGGTCTACCTTATCCTCCAGGGCCACGACCGCTGCCTCTCATAGGTAACCTGCTCAACATGCCCGCATCCGAGGGCTCGTGGAAAGCATACGCCAAGCTCGGGGAGCAATACGGTGGGCATTGTCTTCTATATTTCTACCAGCCCTAATATAAGCCTCAGGAGACATTATATCACTCCGCGTCCTTGGCCAAACCATCGTAGTTCTCAATTCACACCAGCGCGCCTTTGACCTCCTGGAAAGACGCAGCGCTCTATACTCCGATCGTGTTGTGATGCCATTCTATGACCTGCATATATCTCTCAGCCTCCTAGACGGTCTACATTCTGACATTCTTCCCTAGGGCCGGATTCGGCTGGCTTCTTCCTACGGCTAGACAGGATGATGCCTGGCGAGCCGGACGTCGTAGCCTCGATCGCAGTCTGCGACCGAACGCCATCACACAATATCGGCCTATGCAGACCTCTAAAGCGCACGTCTTGCTCAAGGGCCTTCTGCAGAAGCCTGAGGAATACACGGCCCATCTTGAACAGTTGCGTCATATTTTCCATCTCGTTTTCGATGATTACTTGATTGGCAGTTAGGCTGCAGGGATCGTTGATCTTGTCGCTTACTTATGGGTATGAGGTGAAGGGACACAGTGATGAGCACTTGACCAGGGCTCTAGCCCTTAACAAAATAACGAACGCAACGGCTTTGCCCGGTGCTAATGTCGTCAACGTTTTCCCATTTCGTGAGGACTTTCGTCGCGTTGTGTGTATGTCCGCTTGACGTCCTGTTGCTTCCGCAGTGCGGTACTTTCCTGGGTGGTTGCCGGGCATGTCGTTCAAGGCCTTAGCACGCCAAGGCCGTGAAGCCGGCGACGCGAGCATGACTCGTACATGGGATTCCTTCAAAGAAGCAGTGGTACGTCGATCCATATGGCCGTCGATCCATATTTCATACTCGTCGTCTTAGGATAAAGGCACTGCCCGCAACTCCATCGCTCTCGACGAGATGCGAGAGTATCAACAATTCAAGTCAGACGAAGAGGAAAGGAATGTGATGGCGGCGTTGGGGTCTCTGTTCGTAGGTAAGGCAGAGTTGCCATACGAAGTGTACACCCACTTACTTGGCTTCCTTAGCTGGTTCTGACACTGTAAGTTTCTTTGCGCCTGAATGATATCTTGCTGACAAGTCGATTATCACGGGCAGACAACGTCTTTGTTACAATCGTTCTTCCTGATGCTCGCAACGTACCCATCTGTTCAAAAGCGCGCTCAGGCAGAGCTCGATACTATTCTGGCAGGGAAGAGGCTGCCTAACTTTGACGATCGTCCGAAGCTACCATACATCAATGCAATTTGCAAAGAGCTCGGACGATGGAGAATGGTGACACCGATAGGTTAGCTACACAACGTCGTTGGATAACGAGATAATACTCAACCAGTAAAAAGGATTGCCCCATGCCTCTACCGAGGACGATGTTTATGACGGATACTTCATTCCCAAAGGTAAGCGTGTATGCTTTATTTACACACATTGGATTTCTCTCATTGTATTGTGCAGGGTCCATAGTCATAGCTAATGGATGGTAGAGTCTAGTCACTTGTCAGCCTGCTTCAACCTGATGAGCTCAATATCAGGGCGATGCTTCACGACCCTGCTCTCTACCCGGAGCCCGAGGTATTCCAACCCGAACGCTTTCTGACGGAGGATGGGCATTTCAAGGATGACCCGCTGATCAACGTGGCGTTTGGTTTGGGCAAACGGTAATCTCCCTTGCGTTTTTCGCGCAAACTGAGAGTACTTATATCATTTACAGGATATGTCCTGGTCGATTCATCGTCGACTCGACTGTCTTCATCGTCGTCAGCATGGTGCTGTCGACGTTCACAGTCGGCAGGCCAAGGAACCCACCTCCAAATGAAACCCCTCTGGACCAAAACGTCAACATAGGATTTGTAGTGACGTACGTTCCCTATTTTATATAACGGCGGCCTTCGGTTCTGAGCAGGTTGATTTCCAGTCGTCCGGAGTCCTTTCAGTGTACGATTGTCCCGCGGAGCAAGGATGCCGAAGAGTTAATCCTTGCCGCGGTGACGAGTAATGTTAATGATGTCTGACTCGGACTCGAAAGAAGTTACGCCTGGTCTGTACTGCATACTTGACTTGGTCCACATGACAGACCGTCTGCGACCCTCCGCCTTTCCCTTCAATGATCCACGAGGGCATGGTACATATTCTGTAAACACCGTGGCCTACTTGGCAGAGTTTAGCGTCTAGCTTGAGAGATGGACTGGTGACCGTTTGTCCAGCGAGAACGAGATGGGGAGGGTGTTGTCGCCAGACATCGTCGTCAATACGGCTGGTTACGAGTCTCCGACCGGCGCGGCGGGCCGGGGTTAGCCCTAAAGGTGGGGTTATCGGGTGTTGGTGCGGTTGACTTGCGGCCAGCACGACGATGGACTCCGCGCAGCCGCAGTCGCCCCTCCGCTCGTCCACACTGCCCTTTCGCGCGCGTGGGCGGACGCGTGCTGCCCCTCTTCAGCCAAGGCCCACAACCCCACGTTTCAGCAAGTTATTTGGCACAGTCCTTGGATCTCCCTTCCTCGCCCCCTCTGACCCCGCCGCATCCTCATCCATGAACGTGAACGTGAACGACCTCGACATGGACATCGTCGACGGTGCCCTTTCCGCCGTTCCGCATGCCCTCACCATAACGCGCCCATCATCGCCGTCCCCGTCTATGGACTTCTCCATCATCAGCCCGCCCAGTCCTGGTCCGGATCAGAACTTCTCTGGGATATTCTTCCCCCGCGGTCCCTCCTCCTCCTCCTCGTCTTTCTTTCCTTCCACATCACGCCACCGACGCTTTCATACCATCCACGGATCCACTTACCCACTGGGTCAGTCGTCGTCTTCCAAATCAATGAAGACATTGTTCCCCCGACTCTGGGATGCCCTGTCCTCGCCCGCGAAGAAGGGCAAGGGTAAACCCCTGTATGGGATGCCCTATGCCCTCGGCGATGATTGCAGCTACGCAGACTTACTGCCTCTTGATGGCGAGGAGGGCGAGTTGATTGACGACGAGGCTTGTTTCATGGACAGCAATGGCTTCATCCCCAGAGGCATTGGTATGTGGCCCTCACTTTTTCCACCCACTCACTCGCATTGACATGTGTTGCAGACTTGCTTTCGCTCCTTCCCCCCGAAGTCTCCATCCAGATCTTGAGCTACCTCGACTTCCCCTCCGTCATCGCCTGTCAACTTGTTTCTCGTACATGGCACAAGTTGGCAGACGACGGCGCCGTTTGGCGTGGACTCTTCCACCGCCGTGCAGGCTGGGGCGTTGACCTCGAACGCGCCCTCGCCCGCGGTTGGGTCCCACCTAACACCCAGGCACCGCTGACACTTTCCATTCCACAATCACCGTCGGCAGTCACCCTTGCCAGTCCGTCGGAGAACCCGCCCTCCCCGCCGCTCTCGGTGCCCGTAAACACGGGGCGCCATTTCCCCCTGGATCCATCTCCATGGAGCCCTGAACTGCCGTCACCTTCATGCCACTCGCCCTCGCCCGAATCTGCACCACTCTCCCTTCCGTGGCGCACGCTGTACGCGGCACGAGCGGAACTCGATGCCCGCTGGGCTGTTCCATGTCTTTCCAGTCCTTTGAGCCCATCTTCTGCCCGCGGGTTCAACCCGCAGGCTCGCTGGCTCGCCGGCCATGCTGACAGCGTCTATTGCCTCGAGTTCGATTCGACGCGCATCATCACAGGCTCGCGCGACCAGACGATCAAGGTGTGGGATCTCGCGAGCGGGCGCTGCGTTGGCACGTTCAAGGGCCACTCGGGCAGTGTGCTGTGCTTGAAGTTCGAAAAGGACTGGGATGTGCGCCGGACAGGTCAGGAGCCGAAGCGGGGTTTCTTGGTCAGTGGGAGCAGCGATCGCTCTGTGGTTGTGTGGGATATGTGGGTGACCGAGTCGGGCGAGGTGTGCGCGGATATGCGTGCAGTACTCAAGGGCCACATGGGCGGTGTCTTGGACCTACGCATCGACGACCAGTGGATTGTGAGCTGGTGCGTATCACTCTGTCACTCGAGAGCTGTTCACTAACGAGATAGTGATCGGCTCCATAGCTCCAAGGACGCGGTGATACACGTGTGGGATAGGGAGACTCTGAGGCTCCATCGCACGCTGGTGGGACATGAGGGCCCTGTGAACGCGGTTGGATTGCAGAACGGGCGCGTTGTGTCCGCAAGCGGCGACGGCAAGATGATGCTGTGGGACATCGAGGGTGGGTCGCGCCTCCGTACATTCGAGGGCCACGATCGCGGCCTCGCCTGTATCGAGTTCAAGGTGCGCCCCAACCGTCACCACTCCAGTCACGTAACTGATGAATCGCTCGCACGTAGGATGACTTCATTGTGTCTGGATCGAATGATTGCAAAATCAAGGTCTGGTCTGCCTCGACAGGCGAGTGCCTGCGCACGCTTGGCGGGCACGACTCGCTCGTGCGCGCACTCGCGGTGGACCCTGTCTCAGGTCGCCTCGTCAGCGCATCCTATGACAAGACGGTGCGCCTGTGGGACCTGCGTACTGGCCGCCTAATTCGCCTGTTCCGCGGGCACCATGTGAGCCACATATTTGACGTCAAGTTCGACGTCAGACGGATTATGAGGTATGTGGCTTGTGTCGTCTGAGAGTGCGATGACTGTGCTGACGATGGGTTTACAGTACGTCGCATGATCAGAAGATCGTCGTGCTTGATTTCGCAGAGCAGCTGGACGCGGCTCTGTTCACTTAAAGCCTTGCCATACCATGCGGCATGTCTTTTCGTTTTTCTGTATGTTTGTTTCTTCCTCCTCTTCCTCTGTTCCGCTCCATTGTGCTGTCTTTTCATTGTACATACGCATTCATACCCGCCGGGACTGTCATCGGCAGCCGCGGCACCCACCACGAGCCTCATACATCCCCATCTCTGCTAGGACGATCTAGGACAATGTTTATACCTCACCGAATCTCGCCAGCCCATCTGTAAGTACATGTTGTGTCTTTACTACCGCCGTTACCTTCATGTGAATGATTTCTTTGGATCTCGTTATATATTGATATACGTGTACCTTGTAATAAACAGTCTGACCGTTTCTTAGCTCACGTTATGCGCCCAAAATTTACGCGCAGTCGTTATACCCAGGACGTTGACCAGCGGGTATGAATCGGAGCTCTGACTCGGAGCCCAGCGGGCCGCACCGGCCGAGGCGGCTGCCACTCACTTCAAGAAGTTGTCAGTGTACTACTACTGTACTTTTTCGACCATAAGTTCAAATGAATTTTGCGTGACCCGTGACCAATCTGGAAGTTCGCCGGGGTCACGGTTCCAATTGGGTTCGGACGCGTGACCGGAGTTCCGAGCGCGTGTAGCCATGGCCGGCGCGTGCAGCCTTGGCCGTGCTGCAACAATCGACCATGGCTGTCAACAACCATGGTCGTCGTTTCTATCTGCATTGTTCTCTGTACTCTTATAAGACATGATCTTTTCCGCTGCTATAGCTCGACTTTCCGTCACTTTCACTGTCTCCGATGTCTCTCTCAGGCTCTCCTTCTCCTCTTCATGAGTTTGAAGACATCTTGTCGAGCTTCAAAGCCCCGAAGCGCTATGTGCGTCTCATTCCCGACGCCGAGATGCCTATCACTGAATTTCTTGGCTTGACACTTCCCACTGTTGATCTCGTCTCTGCAGAGAGCAGTCATGTCTTCTGTCACACTCATCCTTCATCGGGGCTACTCCCACTCATGGAAATCCCAATTCCCTCCCCTTTCATTGTCAAGGCACTCAAGGATGCTGCAAACACACGGTACGAAGCGTACGAGGCTCATTAGAAGCGATTCATACACTCTACATAGTCTGTACAATATGTCACGTATTTAAGTTCTTCCTACTGCGTGCGTGCGTGACCCGAGGAGCCCGAAGTTCACGACGGGGGCCAAGGGGACGCGTGACGAACTTATGGTCGAAAAAGTACAGTACCTCTGCTTTCATCGCCACAATTTCTTCAAGCCCGGAGCGTAACTATTGCTCCTCACGAATACGCCTCTGTTCATCGTGGTTGCTCCTCGTTCATTATTGGCACACTCGGTCGCCCGTCATTTTCGCATTCGTCGTCAACTGCTGGCACCGCCGGCCTCCGCGCCTCGCGCTTCCTACGCAAGCATGAGGCTTCCATTTCCACTTCCAGCCAACGGTTCATACGGGAGCAAGAAGGAGCTATACTGTCGGCGCGTGGGGCATCGGAGGTATTTTCAGCTGACACCTCCTGCGGTTCCGGGACCTTGTGGATAACAATGTGCAGGAGGGTAGCTGTATACTTGAGTGCTGTGATCGCTTGCTGACCTCTCTATGGCTAAGGGCTATTTGTATCTATCTTTCCTTTTCTCTTTGGGCCGTGTCAGGTTACTTGCCGGTGCAACCGTCAATCATCCATTTCAAGTCCCCGGCGAATACCTCCATGAATTGAACGCCATTGACAACTGGCGATCATCATCGATGGCGCCGGCGAGCTCGGGTTGCGCGGGGATGGCACGCCATATTGGCATACTAATTACAGACGGCGTGATGGACGCGCCCGACGACTCCCATCAGCTTCCTTGCCATTTAACGTTCGTGGAAATATGGCAGCCTGCTCATCGCGCAGTCTGCACTTCTCGTGAATCTGATGTGTTCATCAACGGGCCATGCTGCATGGACAAGCCGCCTTGCGTTTCGTCTCCAGACGGTCCGACAATTCGCATGGCGTATACTGTTCCTACGCTGTCTCGGTTCTGCCCAGGCTCTATCTCTGGCGAATGTGGGTTTGTGTATATGTGCACGGACACCCGCCTCTTTCACTCCGACCATCGTCTGACTGGTCATGGCAGACTAGAAGGGGATCCCGATTCGCGGCCTCCGTCCTCTAGACGAATTGCGACCCTCTCCTGACTACCGGGTCCCCCAGCTGCGCACGGTGAAGCGTGCTCAGGGCAGGTCTCGCTCCCAGAGACGTCAGCCCGCTCATCAGGCGTACCTCAGCCAACATGCCATACGGCCTATTGTCGCCCACGGCTCGCCTGGACGCCTTATCATCCGCGTTCGGATGCAGCATTCTCGGGCATCTACTCGACGATCTGGGATACCCTTCGTGGACACGTAGCGTGCTGTTTTAGCGCTCTCACGCTCTATCCGCGGTCCTTCCGTAACAGAGAGCGCCGGAGTCGCATGCTTGCCTTCCATTGCCATCCTTTGTTTGTTCTTCGAAATCAGTCATGAGCGGTATAAGATTGCCAGGTCATTGCGACCATCACGATTCCCGTTGTCTTCCCTGGATTTCTAGACGATCCTCCTACGGCGACCATGCCCCGCATCGTCCACCCGCTGCTAGCGAGCCTTGCAGTTCTTAGCGGGAATCTTCTTGCCTTCGCGGCGTCGGACCCGTGCGCCAAGATTGGGGGCCTGACATTTGCCGCCGCTGCCGACGTTATCGCTTGCCAGAAGTCGTTCCCGCTCAACGAGACCATCCGGCAGAACGTGATGGCCACCGTTTCGGGTGTCTTTGACTTCTACACCTTCGAGGACTATTATTTGAACTCTCCGCCACCATTCCAAGAGTCTACGACGAACATCCCCGCAGACCTTGCGAGACTGAAGAGCGCACATTTCGCGGTGAGTGCATATCCGTGGCCAGGAGCAGTTGCGTTGCGAGCAGAAAGTTGACCGGCTCCCGACGGCAGACGGACTACGAGTTCAACCTGGCATTGTGGGATTTCACCACGCAACTCAACGATGGCCATACGCGTACGCATCCAATATCTGATGTATCAAGAACAAGCGACACTGATCTTTCACGCTTCTTTCACCAGGCTGGTTCCCGTCTTGCTATAATGCCTACCAAAACCTTCTGCCAGCACCGATTGTCATTCTTGACCAGGGTGTATTCATCGTTCCGGATCTCGTCGAATTCGTACCCCTCGTCGGTTCCGGTTACACTGATTTGTTGGACTCCATTGGCTTCAATTGGCAGCGTCTGGCAGGCGCGACGGTGCTCTCCATCGCCGGGTTGAGCCCCTTCGACTACATTGACAACATCGCGACCACCGTATCTGGGAACTATCTGGACCATGGCGTTCGCGTGAACAGCGTCGTCAGCAGCTACCGAATCTCCGGCACTGACTTCTCGCAGCGATTTGGAGACCTTGCAGGGCCATCCTTCATCACCCAGACCAGTCTGACCATGACCGTTATCCCCGCGAACTCGACGAAGCCCGAGTCTGTGACTATCCCGTTCGTTTCGGCCTTCGCCGGTAACCCATTCACCGACCAGGCGTCCTAGTGAGTCCCTTGGTCTCATTAAAAAAGGCACCTCTGACGTGGCCCAAAAGCTGGGCAAACAATTGCGCAGCGAACGAGGATACGAACGGTGTTGATAGGAGGGTCTCTTCTCAGGTCACGCAAGGCCCGCTGAAACAACGTCTTCAACCGATTGCCAAGATTGTCGATCTTGCTCCGAAGCAAGCCGTCGGTCTTCCAGGGCCTTTCATCCCAACTCTCCCACAAGTCAACGGAAGCACGGGGGTCATCAAGTCGTATATACTTGACGATAAGAAGACGGGCGTCATGTTTATCGGCTCTTTTGAAGGTGACTTCGTACAGTTCCAAACGGACACTGTGGCTGCCATCAATCAATTCAAAGCTTCTGGCGTCACGAACCTTCTGATTGACATAACGAACAACGGAGGTATTCTCTTTCGCGAGCGCTAGCAAATGTCGTGTTGACATTTGGGTAGGCGGATTTGTCTGCCTCGGTTTGTTCTTGCATCAGTATCTCGCCGGCTCGAACATCGGGTATCCGTAAGTGTCACCAGAATGAGCGACTTGGATGTTCCTCACCTTGCACGGTGGTTAGGGGTTTCCAGAGCTCCATGCGCGCAAATCCTCTGGCACAGAAGATTGTCACGGCCGACGTTTCACAGGGCATTGACGATACTCTGGCCTTCTATGGGGCGAATAATTGTAGCCGCCCCTGTTCAATCCTGCGCTACTGTCATCTGACATCGTGTTGGAAGGGGCATTCTTCAACAACACACCCTTCCCGGCAGATTTCAATTACATGAAGCCTCCAGCTCCGAACGTCGTCAATGGCATATCCGACCCGACGTCCCAACGCTTCTTCGTAGGAACTTCATTTCTGTCAAATCGAGTTATTCGCCCACGTTGAGTCATTCAGGATATCTGCACTCCGTTCAATGTCGATGTCCCACCGACACCTCCGTTTGATCTGAAGTGAGCCACTGACTTGCGTGAGGCGTCGCAGTCAATGCTGATAATTGAACCTTGATAGGAATGTTGCCATCGGTGGGTAAACGATTCCACAAGCTGCCCTGTTCCACTAATATCACCCGACCCGCACAGTGGGCAACGGGAACTGCGCCTCCACCTGCTCTTTATTCACCACCTTGATGAACGAGAAGCACAATACGAGGTCTGCCGTCTTCGGTGGGAAGCCTGGCGAACAGGTACAATTCAAAGGTGTGTCGTCTTCAAGGACATAGGGCAAGCGGAAGCATAGAAAAACCTGTTTTCCAGGTATGGCCGGCAACCAAGTCCTGGAGTGGGCGGACTTGGATTCAGAGATCAAGACTGCAGGCGTGAAGAACGTGAGCACGTTCACTGCTCCCACTGCTTCTTCGCTAATGCTGTAGTACTATGTGTAGGATCCTCTGGCTCCTCCTGATTTGTATGTTGCGCAGCCTGGTTTCGCATATCAGATGCTCACTTGATTCGACCAGGCTTGTGGATGGTAATATGCGGGTCAACTGGAGGACTGGTGAGTTTATTACCGCGCGGTGTGATGACGCACACATGCTCACCGCCGTTGACTCCCAGCTTGGAGCTTCTTCGACGAGTCTAAGCCTATCGGTACGTCTTATGCTAGTCAAGAACGCTCGCACTGATCATCATAATCCTCCTCAGCTTACGTGTCTGAGCTCCCGACGTGTGGGTGTCACGTCCTATCCTTGATTTAATGGTGCAACGCTCAATGTCTGCATCGCTAGTCCGCTTTGCATACACGAAGGACACTTACAACAACCCGCAAAACCTATGGGCCTTTGCGTACGCTCCGTGTTTTTGCGGACACCTGCTGAAGTGCTGACCCGACGTAATTGCTCAGGGCGAAAGTATTTTTCCATTGATAAGATCCCTCACCCGTCCTAGTGCGGGCGAATGGGAGCAAAGCACCGACGTCTTCTTCGCGAGTACTAGTTTGAGTAGTTAGCACATTAAACCCAATCTATAGTACTACTACGGGACAGTCACGTGCTGCAAAGACAGGGCGGCACTCCGATTCCGCCATCGAGTCAAGCTAGCCATTACTCAAAAACGGACCCAGCGACCTGAGCGAGGCTCAAGCAATAATGGCGTTCGTCAACCTGTACAAACCCCCACCTCCGCTCGACTTGCGAGGTTGCTACGGCCCCGACCCATACGATATCAACTTCATATTGCCTATTCACCTGCCCTCCCTCGAAACCGAGCGTGTCAAGCTCACTCCGTTCATCCCGTCCATCCATGCGCAGCACTACACGGAACAAATCACGGAGAACCCGCAGGTCCAGAAGTTCATCCCCATGGAGCACTATAACCTGACCGACGAGGTGCTCCCATTCGTCGAGATACACATGCGGCGTGATCCAACCCGATGCCTGTTCGCGATTATCGACAGAAAGCGTCCTGATCCCGCGCATCCGGAGTTCGAAGGAAGCATGGCGGGCGTGCTCTCGCTGATGACCACGTCTGCGCCGAATCTGTCTACCGAGATCGGATGGGTCATCGTGTTCCCTGCCTTCCAGCGCACATACGTAACGTCCAACGCCTGCGGAGTGCTCCTGCGATACTGCTTGGACCTGCCGACAGCGAACCCGCCTGGACTGGGTCTGCGCAGGGTCCAGTGGATGGCAGACGCTAGGAATGAGCCGTCGAGGAGGACAGCGAGAAGGCTGGGATTCAAAGAAGAGGGAGTCGTGCGAGCATCGCGGGCACTCGAAGAGGGGAAGGATGGGAAGATTCCGAGAGGGGGTGATCCACAGCCGAAGAACATGGGCCGGGACAGCGCGATGCTATCGTTCTGCGACGTTGACTGGGAAGACGGGGGGCGAGAGCATGTGCAGAAGCTGATTGACCGGGAGTAGGAACAAATAATGAGTGGCAATGAACATCAGAACATGTGGAAATGACGCTGAGCTTCAACTGTGAAAAGCTGGGTAGCATCGGGGGATATGTATACGGCTTGGCCGGTCGCGTGTAGACCCGTGAAAGAAAGACATGGGCGGGAGATGATGGCGGGGGGATGGCGGCGTCTGTTCACAAACAGGAAGTTGAAGGCTGTTGAAGGCCGCGCTCTTCTTCTTCCACACGCGCGACAACGACCGTCAACAACGACCGGGCGTCGGTCCATCCTCGACGCTCTCCTCCTGGTCTGGCTTCGTCGTCTCTTTCTCCTCCACGGTCATGTCAGGCAAGGCCCCTCCCCGAGGCCCTCGAGCTCTTTTGAACTCGCTCGGGGCTGGAGGCCCTGCCACCGCTGGCCCGTCCTCCGCCCCGCCCCCGCCCCCGCCCGCCTCCCCCGCCTCGTCGTCCTCCGCTCTCAACACGCGACTCGGTGCTGTCCCACCTACCGGTCCGCGAAGCTTGACGAATGGCGCTCCGCAATCCTTCAACAGGAATGGCGCGAAGCCTGCTGTGAATGGACACTCTAGCCCCCTCAACGGCCAACCGAGGACAAATGGTCCGTCTCCCCCGACTGCTCCCAGCGCGATGCAGGCAAAGGCGACACATAAAGGCAAGCAGGTAGAGATTAAATGGAGCACGGCCAGCACCGTATGTGTCCCGCTTCCTTTCATCCACCCCGTACTCACCAAGCGCTCGTCCAGTCGCGCTTAAATGGGAGCGAGGCCGGTCCATCGACGCACGCTTCCCGCTCAACACCTCACAGTACGCCCCCGGCACCTAACGGGCGCGCCTCTGGGGGCTGGTCGTCCGTCACGCCGCCCATCGCACCGAGGGCCTCGTCGTCCAAGCTTCCTCCTCAGCCGTCTTACGAGCCGCCCCCGCCCCCGCCTCCAGCTTCTGAACCGCCGCCCCCACCGCCTCCAGCTTCTCCACCGCCTCCACCTCCGCCAGTATCACCCCCGCCACCACCACCTCCTTCGACAACCCCGCTGCCGCCGCCACCACCGCCGCCGCCTTCCTTGCCTGGACCGCCGCCACCACCTCCATCCTCCGATCCTCCTCTCTCCCCTCCTCCGCCCCCAGGCTCCCCAGGACCGCCGCCGCCGCCGCCTCCATCCGAGGCTCCTCCTCCTCCTCCGCCTCCATCAAGCGAAGCACCTCCATTACCGCCATCTGCACCTCCTCTCATTCGCATACAACTTCCTACAAAGCCCACTATTGTGGCACCTCCTGCGCCTCGACTACCTCCTCCCTCGTCCAAACCCCCGCCGCCGCCGCCTCCTTCCTCGGATCCACCGCCGCCGCCGCCACCTCCCAGGGAGGCTACTCCGCCGCCGCCACCTCCATCACCGCCGCCCTCACCATTGCCTCCTCCCCCTCCAACTCTTTATTCTTTACCGCCGCCACCTCCATGGCCGCCCTCGCGGGACGAATATCCCTCTGGATCAGACTTCAAGGTGCTGTTCGACCCTTCGTTTGAGAAAGACAAGGACGGGTTTGCCGCGCTCATCGAAAAGGTCCGCGAGGCCGGTATCAACGAAGCGGAACCGCGCCTGAAGGGGAAGGGGAAGGGCAAAGAGATCTTGCTCCGGTATCGTGGACAGGTGATCGAGGGAGAAGCAGAGGTCGTCGTGAGAGATCCAAGAAAGGCAGAAGGTTTCAAGAGAGTGAGACCGCTCCGCGTGCCACACTCAGAGCTGATAAGACTCACATACGAGGTAAGTTCTAGCTTCCTCAGCCCCAGCGCAACCTAAACGTTGGTCCAGATCGATGCCTCGTCTGCCGGCCCACCTCCAGCGACGGCAGTCTTGGTCGTGGGCGTCTCTCCCTTGACGCCCAAGGACCAGATTCGACGACATTTCTCCGCCCATGGAAACATCATCTCTTTCGAGCCGCAGATCGACAAGACCACCGGCGGCGCCCTGGGCATCATCTTTATCAAGTACAGCTCCCACTCCGAGGCAACACGTTGTGTTGAGCGAGAGCATGGAAAGAAGATGGGAACCGGGACGGTGCTGAGCCTGAGTACGGGTGCTGCAGATGGTCAGGAGATGAAGGTGGTGCTGGATGGCGAGCGAAAGATTCTGGCGGCGGTGATGCGGGCATTGGATCGGCGGCGGAAAGAACGCACATCGAAGGTCAAGGAGAGGGCCGGCGATGCGGTGCGTGCTACCCCAACTTCTGCGTCTGGCCACACGCCTTCATCTCTCGTCCCAACGCCGTGGCGAGGTGCCCCGAATCTGCCTGTAGCACCTCACCTTCGAGCACCTAGCGGCGCGCCTTCGTCACCCGCCGTGTCCACTCTCCCTGCTCCAGGTCCAAATCTCCCCGCAAGACCAGCAACGCCGACCGATGCCCAAATTAATCGCTTCCCGGGCGCGGGTCCTATGCAGCCAATGGCTCCGCGCGTGCGCCGCCCTCCTGCCAATCTCGTCAAAGCGCGAAGCGGGGTCACTACCGCGACGCCCATGAGCTACTCGCGCCCCCCCCTCGCCGGGTCGTCATCGCACTCTTCCTCACCGACGCCCCTCCCTCCGCGTGGTCGCCATTCGTTTCGTCCATCTCGCATGGTCGATCATTATTCCCCAGGCCGGGGGGATCACTATTTACCGAACCATTACTCGCCGATGCAAATCTCGCGCTCTCCATCTCCAGTAATGCGCAAGCCAGGTCATTCCAGTCGTCTTTCGCAGCAACGACAGCGTGAGCTAGTGGTGGAAGAGCTGTCTAAGAACGGATATGATCACGTGAGGATAGGCGGGCAGAGTGGTGTGTTGGGCGGTGCAGTGACCGAGGAGGACGTGAGGGTGTTTCTCACAGGCTTTCAGCACGACAAGGTGCGTGGTCTGCGATACTGAATGGCAATGAACTGACATACCCTATGCATCCAGATTCTTCATGACCACCTCGGCTGGCATGTTACCTTCCACAGGGCCGAAACAGCTCGCCGTGCAGCATTTGTTCTTGCTACGCGGACGCTTGCCCATCACGCTGTCACCGTCACCGTCAATCCCCCACCAACTTCCTCCACTGTTCCTGTGAAGACGACATGGACCGACGACGAGCTCGTGGAGCAAGCAGGTCGGATCATCACGAAGGAGTTGCGCGAGCTGCTTGAGAAGGACGTCCTCGAGCGACTAGTGGGGGTGCGATTGCGTCGCCTCGTGGCTGACCAGAAAAAGCAGTCATCCTCAAAGACAAAGCAACCTCCTGGAGACAAGGACGGTGGAAAGGTCGCATCATCGGTCGAGCCAAGAAGTCTCAAGGGCCTGTCTTTTAAGAAGCAGCACAAACGGGTCCGAGAGGCACCGAAGCCTGCTGTCCTTGAAGCCGTTGAAGTGACGCCGGAAATCAATCTGGACGCGGGGCTGAAGGTGAAGGAGGAAACGGAGGTTGTTGAGCGCCCGAAGAAGAAGCGGAAGAAGGAAGAGGCGAAAGTGGTACGTGAGGACGTCGAGTCGGAAGATGAGGGTCCCGTCATTCTTGAGGACCGCAAAAGAGCTGTTTCTGTGGAGAGCGAGGATGACGAGCCCGCCAAGAAGAAAGCGAAGGTCGATGCTGGGGTTGAGCAAGAGATCGAGGCCGCCGTCCCTCAGTCGAAGAAGGCCCAGATCAATAAAAAGAAGGCCAAGAAAATTGCTCGTACCACCCAACCTCCCGCTGTGTTGGACGAAGCCATTGACCAGTTCGTGCTTCCGGACGAACTGGACTTTGCTATCCCGACTGTCACTCAGCTTCGTGTCACTCCCGACTTCGCTTCCTCTCTGTCGCCGCCTTCCTCTCCCGTTGTCAAGCCGCGACGTCCACCGCGCATCAGTCCGGCACCCGATCCCATCGCTGACGGCATCTGTGACGATGACGAGGACCTGTTTTACGCTCGCATGGTCATTGCCGAATTGAAGGGTTATGACACGCAGTCCATTCTCTGTCCACCGGTCCCTGCACCCGATCCCGACTCGCCGCCTCCGTTCCGCGTCCACGTTACTGGCTCTGCGCGTACTGAAGGGTACTACAAGATATCGCACGCAGAGAAATCCGCGTATGTTGCTCAGTACGCGTCGCGGACGACAGCGGCGGACACAATTGAGGAACCACCGCCCCAGCAGCCGAAGCAGACAATGACATCCTCCCGATCGAACCGCGCTAATGCCCGCCGACAGGCGCAGGGCCTGGAGGAGATCAATCAGGTCCAACGTGCCATGGCGCTGTCGAAGGGCGAGACCGCTGCCGCGGAGCTGTCAATCAAGTTCAACCAGCTCCAGACTCGCAAGAAACACCTGCGCTTCGCGCGCTCGCCGATCCATGACTGGGGTCTCTACGCCATGGAGCGCATCTCGCGAGGAGAGATGGTCATCGAGTATGTGGGTGAGGTCATCCGGGCTCAGGTGGCAGACAAGCGTGAGAAGGTCTACGAGCGCCAGGGCATAGGCAGCAGCTATCTCTTCCGCATTGACGAGGACTTGGTGGTGGATGCTACGAAGAAGGGGAACCTTGGGTACGTCTTTCTATATCTTGAAAGCTCGATCTCAGCTTACATGCGGTACAGGCGGCTAATCAATCACTCTTGTGACCCCAACTGCACCGCCAAAATCATCACAATCAATGGGGAGAAGAAGATCGTCATCTATGCAAAACAGGACATCGAGCTCGGCGACGAGATCACTTACGGTGAGTTTGACCGCTGCGCCCGAGTGTCATCAATGCTGAACATCTGGCACAGACTATCACTTTCCTATCGAGCAGGACAAGATCACTTGTCTCTGCGGCTCCGCCAAATGCCGTGGCTACCTCAACTAGACAGACAGACGGACCCCCTGCATCATTTACACTTACTTACATTATGTATTGGACATACCCCGTCGTCATCGTCACATTGTCATTGCACTCTTTCCTGCTTGCTTTCATTGGGCACATGGATTTGTATCACCTAAGTATTTTTACCTTGTCTGCCGTTCATACGCGCGCCAGTACCCACGTCACCCCGCAAAATGTGATTTATGATAGCTGTTTGGTTTCTTGTGCTGTAGAACGTAATTGCTTTCGCTACCGGGTCTTTCGATGCTGCAGAAATTAATCCAATATGTATTGCTCTGCCGTGCATGTGCATAGTAGTACGTCTGCATTCGAGCAGTTTCAGGGGACAAAGCTGACGCCTTGGGCGAGGGGTGCTTCGTCGGAAAAGTTGATGGTGCAAGCGCTCCAACGCACGTATTGCTTCCACGCATCGCCACCAGACTCGCGTCCCCAGCCGGTGCTCTGCAGTCAAGTCAGTTCGCATCTGACGGTTGTATAGTACACAGCCTACCTTATTGCCACCAAACGCAGCACCGATTTCAGCGCCGCTCGTGCCGACGTTGACATTGACGATCCCAGCGTCCGAACCGGCGGGCCCAATCCACTTCCCGACGTTCCTCAAGTCTCGCGTCCACAGGCTGCTCGACAGGCCCTGCGGCACTGCGTTGTTCCACTCAATCGCCTGCTCGAGCTCATCGAATACAGCCGTATACAGCACCGGCGCGAAGCGCTCCTGGCTCCAAATCTCGTCCCTAGGGTCGAGCGTCTTGGGCAGCGCGATAGCCGGGCGGACAAAATACCCTTTGTCGTAAGGTGCGTCGGTGAACCGCCCGCCGCCCGTCAGGACCTCCGCATCAGAAGACTTCAGCTGCGCAATGGCAGCGTCGTAGATGGACAGTGCCTGAGCGTTGTGCATAGGCCCGAGAAGCGTGCCGGCCTCCAGCGGGTCGCCAGGCTTCAAAGAGGCGTGGAGGGACTGCAGCCGCGAAAGGAACTCAGACGCGATGGATTTGTGGAGATAGAGACGCCGTGTGGATGTGCAGCGCTGCCCGGCGGTGCCGACGGAGCCAAAGAAGACGGCAGGGACAGCAAGCGAAAGGTCCGCGTCAGGCATGATGATTGCGGCTGCCTTTTGCATCAGCCCTGGCAGGGGGACGAAGACGGGAAGCATACCGTTGTTCCCTCCAAGTTCGAGGAGCGTTTTCCCAAATCGGGACTGCACAGACTTGCCAACCTTACGACCAACAGCCTCGCTCCCCGTGAAGGAGACTTAAGGTCACAGTGAGCATACAGATCGGCAGGCAATAGAAAGTGCATTCACCCATGTCGACGTCGGCGCTCTCGACGACTGCTTCGCCGACATCTTTACCGCCCGTGACAAGACCAGCGACAGCCCCGGAGATGCCGTTCCTTTCGAGCACACCAGAGACAATCTTGGTCACGGCTATGGCGCACAGTGGGGTGCTCGGGGAGGGCTTCCATATGGTTGCGTTACCGGCAGCTATTGAAATACATAAATTCCTGCCAGAGCTCAGCGAAGGTCTAAATGAACTACAAGGCGGCAGTGCTTACCAGCCGTAAACCGCAACTGGGAAATTGAAGGCGGAGAGGACAGCGATGACTCCGAGGGGGTTAGGAACTAAGATCAGTTCAGTGTGAGCAAGCAGCGGCGAGATATGGATCCATACCCTCAAGGATGGAGTGACCCGGCCGTTCTGATGCTACGACGCGTCCGTTCATCATGCGTGACAAGCCGACAGCGTAGTCAGCCTTGGCACTCTTAGTGTGTAACTCCCTATGAAAGACGCGCGCCTCACAATGTCTATGAATTCCTGCACTTCACCGACGCCTTCTGTTCGAATCTTTCCCATCTCCAGAGATACGAGAGCGCCCAGTTCATCGCGCTGTACATCGCCGTATATGAGGCAAAGACGAGCGCACAGGTAACTCGTCCATACCTTGGCTGCGAGTGCTTCGCGTATTTGACGAACAATCTCGCCCCTGCGAGGCGCAGGAAGCAGGCGGAAGGCCTTGTAGGCCTCCCGTGCCTTTTCAATGGCAGCATGGAGCTCCGAAGGAGATGCCTGGAGTCGTGTTTTCGACGCAAGAGGCAGAAGGGAAAAGGTGCACGTACTGATCGGACGCGAGCGAGGACTTCACCTGTGGTTGGGCATATACTCTCCAGGATGTCGCCTGAGCCCTTCCATGCACCGTCGTAGACGCCGTCGAGCTCTGCGGAAGTTGTAGGGATGTCGAGGGCGGAGAGCACTGCAGAAGCCCTGGAAGAAAGGTGTCGGCGTGCCAGACGCGCAGCCGCGATGGGCGCGGTCGCGAGCCTTGCGCGGAGAAGTAGCATGGCGGCTAAGGAATGGTGGAACTGGACAGTCAAGCTCACCAGCGCAGGTCTGACGACGACGACGAGAGCTTCAAGATCCGGTTTGTCGGCTGCCCGGGCCGATCCGAGTTGAGATCCACGACTCGGACACTCTCCTTCGCTCGGCGATCAGACTACTTTTTCACCAATGCCAGGGTTGCATCCCTAAGGATCCTATTCTATATATTTCTATCCAGCCAATGCCAGCGGCCACATTTTCCCTCCGTAATGGTTTATGGGTGCCTGCCAGCACGTCTGCATCTCAGAGTCTGTCCGCCTTGTTTTCTGCACACCCTGGCGACCTTTTGCTCGTTCTGAACAATCGAGAATTATTTCCCTGTACGTTCCGAATTATTCTGGTGCTGGATCCGGTCTCTAATTTGCGTTTTGCAGACCATGTCTTACCTGTGGATAGTCTTGGACTTGCTGGTGGCAGTGATGGCATTCGCGACTCTTCACATCATCAGAGACAGTCACAGGAAGAAAAATCATCGTTATCCGCCTGGACCAAAAGCACTGCCTTTCATAGGCAACCTGCTCGATGTATCGTCTGATGAGCCATACTGGCTTAAATACGACAGGCTGGGCAAACCTTACGGTCCGTCTACCCTCGCCTTGCCGCCTGTAGCCGCTGACATCGTTCCCAGGGGATATCTACTCCTTGAGAGTCTACGGGCAACTGACCATTGTGCTGCAGTCCTACAAGGCTGTCACAGATCTCCTTGAGAAACGGTCATCCATTTACTCCGACCGTCTGGTTCCGACCTTTGTTGATATGTGCGTGTGTCCCCGTCTCTTGGTTCTGAGCACTGACACAGGACGTTTACCAGGGCTGGCTACAACTGGCGTCTGCCCGCCTCTCAGCCTGATGACCATTGGCGCATTGGAAGACGTACTCTTGACCGCACTTTGCGTCCTAGTGCCATTGTACAACACCGGCCTATGCTAGAGACCAAGGCGCGAGACTTTCTGAGGCAACTGCTTTCTGACTCAAACAATTTCGAGCATCACATTCGTCAGTGAGTGGTGCGCTTCTCCCTAGTTGGTACTCATGTGCTGATACAGGCTCTAGGCTGCAAGGATCGATCATCATGGAGCTTGCGTACGGCTATGAGGTGCAGGGAGGCTACAACGACGAACACCTCAAGAACGCGCGATCAGTCGCATACTTCGCAAGTATTGTCTGGGTGCCGGGCGTTCAACTTGTGAACAGTATACCTTTTTGTCAGTCCCTCTCATCAACTACTAGTGCCGTGTGCTGCACTAAAATGTAATTCGAGTTTAGTGCGCCACATTCCAGCCTGGGTTCCTTTTCTGAGCTATCAAGGCCTAGCGAAAGCTGCTCGTCAAGTCGGAGAAGCCAGTATGTATGGTCCATGGAACTTTGCAAAGGACGAAATGGTAAGTTAATATGCCGATTCGCCGACCTTGATGGGCGTCTTCATATGTTATAGGAAAAAGGAACCGCGCGCCCGTCGATGGCTCTTGATGAACTCCGGGAGCGCCTGCCGTTTGAATCAGAGCAAGAAGAGCGCGGGGTAGCCGCGGCTCTAGGTTCCATTTTCACAGCCGGGTCCGATACGGTGAGCGGTGACTCATTTCAACAACAAGATCTAAGCGATCGAACCCTGAATGAACTTACTAGACAGCATCTCTGCTATACTCCTTCTTCCTCATGCTAGTGCTATACCCGTCGGTACAAGAACGTGCGCAGACAGAGCTCGACGCCGTGACGGGTGGGACACGGTTGCCCGGCTTTGAAGATCGTGACAAGCTTCACTATGTCAATGCGTTGTGCAAAGAGCTTGTGCGATGGAGACTCGTGACACCTATAGGCGTTCCTCATGCTACTGCGGAGGATGATGTATACCAGGGATATGTCATCCCAAAAGGTTCTTTGGTCATCGCCAACGGATGGTGCGACATGATTGCTTGTCATGGTCATCGCACGTGTCCAACTACTTATGCTGATTGTAGGAGCATCCTCCACGACCCTGCTGTTTACCCGGCGCCGGAAAAATTCAACCCCGAACGTTTTCTGACCGACGACGGCCTTTTCAGAGATGACCTGCGGCTAAGCATAGCGTTCGGTGCAGGTAAGAGGTGAGTCGCCAGCTTTTCAACCGAGTGCAGAGGCTTGGCATAAACGGCTGTTCAGAATATGCCCAGGTAGATTCGTCGTGGATTCGACCGTCTTCATCATCGTCGCAAGAGTGCTGTCGGCATTCACTGTTGACAAATCCGAGGACGGTGACAAAAATAGCGGGCTGGATGCGAAAGTCAACATGGGAGCTGGCGTAATCACGTACGTGGACACTCAGGATTCATTTGGGCGGAACTCATGTTCAAATCACAGGCGTCCAGAGCCATTCACATGTACGATTAATCCGCGAAGCAAAGTTGTAGAGGAATTGGTCTCCGCGATCACCACACCCAATCTGTGATATTTTGACTAAGGATAGGATTACAAAGTTTCAAGTTTCCAACGACTGGCACGAGCGTCGAATTCGGAAAGGCGCTCACAAGCATCCGATGGCGCCGTTTGCGGTTTCCTCTTCGTGTTCCAATGATTGAATAATGTCGCCATCGCACGTTGTTTTTTATCACCCTGACCTCGCTGACCTGCAGATGAGACAATACCTCAGGTGGTGTGCTCTCGGCCGCCTCATCCGACGGTGCAATTGCAGTTGGAATGAGAACGCGCCACCATGTTTATGCTATCGCAACGCCATCAACTCCGCATCTACGCAGCCTGCAAGCACCCAGCCTCCGCTTATCTCAGTCGCCATCTCACGAGGCGATGGCAACATCTTCTTTTCCTTGCACCCACTGCTTCTCCGCCGAGCCAAGCTTAAATAAATACACTCGAATGGCCATGAGCACTGCAATCTTCGTCGATTACCTCTCTTCCATATGTCGATCTCATTCAAACCACCTCTTCCCCAGGGTGTCGGCTATGGTGTCGTCCTTGGCCTGGGATTCCTATTCGCCATTATCATGAATGGCATCACATGGGTGCAAGCCAAGTACTCCAAGTTTTCACCAAACTCTGCAGCAGAGTTTACGGCAGCGAGCCGGTCTTTGAAGACAGGCATCGTCGTCGCAGGCATTCTCAGCTCATGTGCGTCTCCTGCCATCAATTTATCGTAGTACTCACGGTTCATAAAGGGACATGGAGTTTGACGCTTCTTCAGAGCGCCACCGAGTCGTACAACCTGGGCATCTCGGGCGGCTACTGGTATGGTGTAGGCGGAACGCTGCAGATCGCCGTATTCAGCGTCATCGCCAGCAAGGTCAAGCTGAATGCAAAGCGCGCGACAACCTTCCCTGAAGTCGCGTATGTTCGCTTCGGCACCGCAGGTCACTTGGCGTTCCTGTGGTGTGGGTTTGTGTGCAATGCGATTGTTTCGTCTTGCATTCTACTGGGTGGGGGCGCTGTTGTGTCGGCCTTGACCGGAATGAATGCGTATGCTGCGCTTTTCCTAATCCCCATTGGCGTTGCCGTCTATGTTGCGACAGGGTGAGTTGAATATGCATTGCACGTACACGCGTTTACTCAGCTGTGCGATGTGCCAATTAGAGGGCTACGGGCCACGTTCATCAGCGATGCCACTCATACGTTTTTCCTGTTGGGAATACTTTTCTGTTTCGGTTTTGTGTAAGTTTTTATCGCGTGCTTGCTCGATGCGCTCATCTTATGCTTTTCGACAGGACGTATACGTCGTCGGACATTATCGGTAGCCCTGGAAAGATGTGGGATCTGTTGACGGAGCTGGCGGAAACAACACCTGTTGAGGGCAACTACCACGGCTCTTATCTGACCTTCCGGTCGCGATTAGGCGCAATATTTGCAGTTCAGGTATTATCATCGTACATCGTCGGTGTCTACTGTCGCTCAAGCAACATTGCCGTATGCCTTCCAGTCCATTATCACAGGCTTCGGTCTTGTCACCTGTGACCAAGGTGAGCACAGACAAGGGTTTTCCACGACGGCATCCTGACCTCGTCGACAGGCTACTGGTCGCGCGCGATTGCCTCGAACCCATCGACAACGGCGCGGGCCTATTTTCTCGGCGGCTTTGCGTGGTTCTCCATCCCTTTTGCATGTGGAACAGTTCTCGGGCTTGGTGCACGCGCTTTGAGCACACGACCCGACTTTCCAAGCCTGACCTCCGGCGACATCGGCGCCGGCCTTGCAGGTGTCGCTACCGTCAATTACCTGATGGGAACGGCGGGATCTGTGCTCATGTTACTGCTTGTCTTCTTAAGCGTCACGTCTGTGCGTCCTCGAGGCATCTTGCGTGCCATCAGCGGCAGTAGTGCTAACATGTGCTTTCGAAGGCCTTGAGTGCTGAGCTTATCGCGACGTCGACATTGCTGTCGTACGATGTTTATCGTCACTACTACAAGCCGAATGCTACTAGCTATGAGGTTGTCAACGCTTCGCGCTGGTTCATCGTATTCTGGGCAATATTCACAGGGGGGCTTTCTTCCATCTTCAAGGTTGTTGGCATCGTATGTTTCCTAAATGCGTTGTTTGTCGTCACTCTAACAAGTCCTTTATCAGAATCTCGGTTGGCTCTTCAACTTCTTGGGCGTAGCTACTGCGTCCGGTGTCTTCCCCATCACATTGACCTTCACGTGAGCTTTTCCCCACCGAGTCCCCCTTAATGGCGTCTTATGTCCTCTCTCGCAGATGGAAGAATCTGAGCAAAGCAGGGGCGGTTGCGGGCTCCCTTGGCGGCATGCTCATCGCACTCATAGTGTGGCTCGTGACTGCCAAGGCTCATGTTGGATCTATCACTATCGACACACTGTCCGACCAATGGGTGTCCTTCGCGGGGAACGCTGCCGCCATCGTGTCCGGGGGCATCCTCTCAATCGGACTCTCGCTGTGGCGGCCGGCGAATTTTGATTGGGAGAAGACTCGCAGCATCAAAGCCGTGCGCGAGACCTCCACCGAAAACGAATCCTTGGATGAGAAAGATTATGAAGGCAAGAAGGCCGATCTGGCAGTCGGAGAGGTTGAGAAGGAAGCGGCGGATGCAGAAGCGATCTCAATGGACCTAGGCCACGAAGGACTGGACTACGAAGGATTGGAACGAACGTACAAGTTTTATGGCTGGCTGTTTGCAGCATACGCCTTGATCGTCGTGGTGGCAAGCTATTTTCCCTCGTCGATCCGCCAGACCCCACTTGACACATCCCAGATCATACCGGTGCCACTTGGAGCATCGCCTTACATTTTCTCGAAGCATTTCCTCGCGGGCACGGTGGGAGTCATGTTTGTAAGTCTTGTCCAGTCGTCGCGCGCCATTTATTTTCAATTAAGCTTTACTCGGCCTACCAGATCTGGCTCTTTATAGCCGCGTTCCTTGTGATTGTGCTGCCTCTTATTGAATCTCGGCAGGCCCTTTGGAGGATAACGAAGGCGCTGTTTGGCCAGCGTTAGGCCTTCTCTCGAGTACCTTCAACCTAGATTGATGTCACGTGCCACTCTGGGTTACGCAGAACGCATTACGAGCAAAGATACAGTCCGACCCAGAAAACTATCGCGAACTCTTCTTCGCCGGAGGGTTCAAGGAGAAATCGTCGGCGCGATAGGTACCATGCATACTGAGGAGTGCTCCCAACCCTTGGTGAACCTCTGCTAGATACTCCGTGAATGGGAACCTCTCCCCGTCGATAGCTAGGTGGCCATGCGGAATAAGAGGCTTCAGGCGGTACGCTGAGGCCTTGATGTACTTCGCCTGACGTTTCATAGCTAGTCAGATCATCTGTTTGCAAGTTGTAATGTACATACCGAGGGAAGCCAAAACGGCTCGCCGCGTTCCGCGCCACTCATACCCGCGTACATATCGCTCCGGGTAATCTGCGGATTCAGAGAACATGAGAAGCTGCAAGCTGTGCCTTTAAGACTTTTTCAGGCGCACAGAAGGTTGAATGACAATGTCAATTGCGCCATCACTTGGTAGAGAAACAGGGAACTCCATGACATCCCTAAGATGAAGCGTCAGACAATGGCAACATGCTGAGGGCTGGCGCAATGATGGGACTCACTTGCTAACGTACGGCCCCTTGCCAGCATATATGAACAAGATCGGATCCTCGAAAGTTATCCACCCGTCGGTATGGTCAAACGAGGCGTAACGCAATGGCGGCAGTGGTGCACCGTCTTCCGGGACCTCCTTCGGCATTGCCTCAAATCGCTGAGCGGGGAAGCTTTCCCGCGAAGCCCGCACAATCTCGATCATCTTCATCTTATCGGTCTCGATAGGTTTAACGGATAGGGAAAAGTGGTAGAGCTTGTGGGTTATCACTGATTCGGATTGAGTTTACGGTGAGATGTGGAGCAGGAGAGGTTGTCTCACAGCCGCGCAGAAAGCCATATAAGAATCGCTTTGAACCCATCCAGCGCAGATGCTCAGTTCCCAGGTCCAATTCGGCCATGAGACCAACGCATTGGGACATGGAGGAGAAGCTACGTTTTCCGTCTTGAAGAATGGAACATAGGTCGACGGGCATTGAACGACCTGTACACACATGAGGCTGACTTCGGGCAATCTGGATCGACGAACCTTTGATCGCGTTCAGGGTCGCTGCACCAATATCCCGGTCTCCCTGTCGCAGAGGACATGGACATCCGTGCCACAAAATGTGATGAGTTCTAATCAACCTACCCCTGGCCCAATGATATTCATGCATGTACCGTTGCCAGATCCCGCTGGCACAACTGCTATGGGAATCCTGAAGGCCTTCATTGGTTCCCGGTGCTGGGAGAACCCATTGAATATCTCATGAACCAGGCCGTCTCCGGAGATGCAGATGACAGCATCGTACTTGTCGAGCGGAATTTCGGATGCTATCTTCGTCGCGTGTTGATGGTACTCTGTGACTGGAGTGGACGATGAGCGCAGGCGACCAGGCGCACGAGGCCTGACGCACATTGACATTCGTACATGCATTGTGCCGCGCGTAGGATGGGTTCGACCTTTGTGCGGAAGACGGACACGGCTTTGCCCTGTGTGAAGTTGAGGCGCAGCCGGGGGACGCGACGCAGAAGCACGCACCGGTCCACCATGGGGGTTCACCAAGACAAGGAAATGTCGCTTCTGGTTGACGCCTCCAGGGCACTTAGAGCAACCATAGAAGGATGAGGGAATCCAGCGAGACGTACCTGCATAGGCAGCGTCTCTCAGCGCATGCGCCCACTCCTGCAATGCCGATGCTCCTCCATCCTGCGCAGCCCCCGACACTTTCACCAAGGTGTGCCGCCCGTGCTTCTTTGCTAACAGATGCACGCGCACCTTACCGCCGTCTGCGTCGGCCCATATGACGGAATTGAGGGGTACCTGCAGCTGAGACTCTGAGGGAAGGCCCGAACACGCGCAAAGGGCGAGTCTGACAGCGCTATGAGGAAGAGTACTGTCGACGAGAAAAGTCTCGTCTGTGAAGGAGAAAGTGGCGGGCACGCCGTTGGACACGAGTTCAATAGCTCTGGCCGCCATGGAGAGGCTCTTGATGAGGCAAGGCAACTAAAGTAAGTTATTGAAGTTATAAGGTCATGATCATATATAGGACTCAGAGAAGCTAAATAAGAGTGACATGAATCATGGATCATCCTATCCTGTCCGCAGCTCCCGCAGTCAACCGATGTCAAGTCGATCGTCCGCCAGCAGCGCAGCTCCATTCAGCGCTCGCACCGGGTCGTCCTGTCCTGGCAACATTGGCACCATCGACAAGAAGAGCATGAGGGCACAAGTGTCGATTTGGCAGTTGGTCTCCGAGCCGCGCGCCGCATGGCCATGTTCACGTGCCGCTGCCGCTCTGCATCAGTTAGCCGTAGGCCGTAGCCCGTCTTGCCTTCGACGCCGTTGCCGAAGGACGCCGTTTGTGCGCGATTGAATCAAGCGTTCGCCCACTCTCCGCCCCCTCGGGCCCAGTACACGATCATCATGGTCGCCTTCGAACGTTTGCCAATGCCCTCCAGCGTCCCCGCCAGGCGTGCTGTCCTGCCGAGGCCTCTTCTCTCAGTCGCGCCGCCTTCCATCTTACCGCCATTGCCCGCACTGCCCTCCGCCCCCAGAGCCGCCGACTTCGGCCATTCTTACACGCTGAGCACCCACATCATTCCCTCTGCTTCTCCGAGGAACACGCCCGATATCCCGCTGCCCCATGTCCCAGAGAAAGAGACAAAGCAAGAGCGCAAGGACCGCCTCCGCCGTCAGACGACAGAAGTGTTGGAAATGAAAGAGGCATACGAGCGGGGCGAAGTGAGAGGCGCGCACAGTGAGAAGGCCCTGTGGAATGTTGTCAATCGGTATGTCCGCAAGGGTGCTGGGTCCACGGAGCGGATGGGCATAACGGTGTTCATGGCACATGCGAATGGTCTGCATAAAGAGGTCCGTCGCAGTTGTATGCTCGTGCACACACAGCCAACAAGCTCGCGATGTATAGACATTTGAGCCCATCCTGCATCACCTTCTTCCCAAGACAGCTTCCGGCGGGTCGTACCAGATTGATGAAGTTTGGACGTTCGACGCAGTGCAGCACGGCGACTCCGCTCTGCTCAACGCCGCGCACCTCGGAGGGCTATGTGAGTCTCAATAACAATGAACTATGATCATCTTCCTGACGACAGGTCGTACTCGTTCAGTCGACTGGGCGGACAACTCCCGCGACATATTGAATTTCTTTTTCCATTACCTCCCGGAGGCGCCATCTTCTGAGCCGGTGCCACTTCACCTCCCTCGTGTATCCTCTGTTATTTCAGATGCTCGGCGTGTACATGGGCTGCGACAACGTACCCTCGTGACCGTGGGGCACTCGTTCGGCGGCACGAGCCTGTGAGTGTAACTTGATTCTAACCCACATGGTATCTCTGAAACTATATCTCCCCTCCAGCGCGCTTGCTGCACACTACTTTCCCTCTCTTTTCTCCGGCCTCGTTCTTGTAGACCCTGTGATCATGCCTTTCGAACTGGATCGTAGGCTGGGCGTGTGGGGACTTACATACGGAGGATTGTCTCGGCGAGAGACATGGCCCTCCAAGTGAGCAATGCACTCGTCCGCCTGAATTATCGTCACTGAAACAGGTTACAGGGAAGAAGCAGTCAGCTCATTGAGCGCCTCGCCGTTCTTTGGGCGATGGCACCCCGACGTGTTTAAGCTCTACCTCGACCACGCCATCACGACTATGCCATCCGGCGAGGTCAAGCTGAAATGTACTAGCATACAAGTGATGATGTTGTCGCTTTGCTTTTTCCACTACTCACGAAGAAATCAGGAAGCCACGGTTTTCGTTGAGGCGCAGTGTACGCGCGAAGTATGGACTATCTTTGATAAGCTCCCGGAACATATCGCCATACATTGGATCGTTTGCCCCACGGAAGACAGGTGCCGCTCTCAACTTTTGCAGACAATATTTAGTGATGCTGAGGTCGCTCTAGCGTCGTGCCTGAAGAAGATATGCAGCGGGAGCGTGTTTGGAGGCGGCCGGCGAACTCTACGAATATTCGTATACTGGATGTTACGCATCTCGTGAGTTCCTTTCTCATATAATTTCTTCTATGAGCGCTCAACAGCATGTCATATCTTCAGCTCATCCAAGAAGTGCCACGGGACGTTGGTGAGTATTCCACTGCACAAAGGGAGGGTCATACTCATTTCTGACCCTCAACGGCACCGATAATAGCGGAAGTTCTGCACGATTTTTTCCTGGACAAGTTCACTGAAAAGAGGGCAAAACTCTAGACCGTGGCACTACTAGAGCCGACCGTGTACTGTCTCTTCAAATTTCTTGGGTTTCTCTTTTGGTCAATCTAGCGAATGATGCAGAATTGTCTCTTGTACCATCTTCGGTCGAGGTCCGTACGTCGCGGAATCAGACGCACACTTCAATGACCACAGGAGCTCGTAGTTGCGCCCAGGAAGAGGCATGGGCGAAAGTTCGCCAGACAACGTCTAGAAGGTACTAGTTATGATCACGTTTAGCTGACACACTACATCTGCGCGAGGTCCATGTCATTATATTGCTGGTATCGCGCTGTAGCCTGTGGCATCGTGGTATGTACGCGGTAGGGTAACTAGGGTTTGCTGGACAAACGTGCCGGTATGCCGACGGGTGTTAGACGTTAGACTCGTAACCAGTCACAACACCCTCCCCATCTCGTTGTCGCCGACAGACGGTCACCGGTCCAGACGGGTGTCAGATTGGTCAGCAAGCTCGACGGGGGGCTGCGATATTAATCCACCTTCTGCTATGCTGCTTTGCACTGAGGGAAATTTGTTGTTCTCAAAGGCTACATCTCCGGTCACCGTCTTTACTTGAATGTCTCTGCGCCGACCCCTGGCCGCAACAACTTGAATGTGCTAGGCATCCACTCCCGGGCCACTCCTGTCTCGCGGAAAGGATCTGTGTGCTCACTCATCTTTTGCTCGTCTTCCGCGTCGTATAAATCTCGAGAATATATGATTTGCCCCCGTTTTCCCATCCCTGTCCCCCGTCCCTGCCCCCCATTTCCTTAACGACCATGAAGATCACCCTTGTTACGGTCGCTCTCCTCACTTCGGCATGCGCAACGCCTCACACTCGCGATATGCTCGTTCATGAGCGCCGCGATCATGTTCCGCACGGGTACACGCACAAGGGACCTGCCCCTTCTGACCAGAAGCTTCGCCTCCGACTCGCTCTCACTCAGACAGACATCGCCGGTCTCCATGGTGCTATCTACGCTATGAGTACTCCCGGTAGCGCAACTTATGGACAACACCTCTCCAAGGACGACGTGACGAAGTACGTTGCACCGAAGTCGGAAAGCGTCGACGCGATGAAGTCGTGGCTGTCGGAGAATGGCCTCAGCGCAACGACATTGTCGCCTGCGGGCGACTGGTATGGCTTTGAGACGACCGTGGCTAAGGCGAATGAGCTGTTCCATGCGGAATTCTCCACCTTTTTGCATGAGTCGGGGCAGGAGGCAATTCGCACCCTGTCTTACTCGATCCCCGCCTCACTCGAGAGGCACCTCGACCTTGTCCACCCAACTGTCTCGTTCCCCGGCCAGCGCTCTAATGTTCCTGTGGTATCTGTGCCCCTGCCACTGTCAGCTCGTGCGCCGTCGAACGACTCGGTACCGGCATCTTGCTATCAGTACCTCACGCCGATGTGTCTGCAGGAATTATACGGCATTCCTTCGACGCCTGCCATCCAAGATGGGAATCAGCTCGGAGTGACCGGTTTAATCCAGGAGTACGCGAACAGGGCCGATCTAAGGGTACGCGTCTTACATCTGGCGATCTTTTGCTTCCGCTCACCTCGTCGGAACTAGTCCTTTCTCGAGAAGTTCCGTCCTGATCTGTCACCGAACAATACATTCTCATTTCAAAGCATCGACGGTGGCGAGAACTCTCAAAATATCAGCGAAGCCGGTGCAGAAGCAGTCCGTATACTCATGCTGCATTCCGCAAAGTCTTAATGAATAGATCTACAGGATCTTGATGTCCAGTACACGATCGGCGTCGCATCCGACGTGCCTGTGACCTTCATTTCTGTCGGGTCAGATTTTCAAGATGGTGATCTGGATGGTTCCCTCGACATCGTCAACTTCTTGCTGTCCCAGGACAACCCTCCTCAGGTTTTGTCAACAAGTTACGCACAGGATGAATACACTCTTTCGCTAGGTCTAGCCGAGTGAGCGAACTTACTTCCCTCTGTTTTCTGAACCAACCTTTCACCCACAGAAAACTATGCAACGCGTACGCGCAGCTTGGCGCTCGTGGCACGTCCTTGCTGTTTGGGTCGGGAGATGGTGGAGTCACCGGCACACAGTACCAGAACAAGTGCAAGGCGGACAAGTTCGTGCCCACGTTCCCGTCGAGCTGCCCCTTGTATGTCCTTGTCTCCTATGGCTTAGATTTGTCGTTGAACGAGATTCATCAGTGTCACGTCCGTTGGCGCTACGGAGCTTATCAGTCCCACCGAGGTCGCCGCCAACTTCTCTTCAGGCGGCTTCTCGAACTACTTTGATACGCCATCGTACCAGACCGATGCCAAGAAAACATACATGGACAAGCTCGGTAAGTCACTGAAGGGCAAGTACAACGCAACTGGGCGCGGATATCCGGATGTATCTGCCATTGGCTATGTGCAGATCTTCTTCCAAGGCGAGCAGGGCAATGTCTCAGGAACCTCATGTTCGACACCGATCTTCGCGAGCGTGATCTCGCTCCTCAACGACCGCCTCATCGCCGGGGGCAAGAGCCCGTTGGGCTTCTTGAACCCTCTGTTGTACTCGGAGGCGGGTGTTGCCGCCCTCACAGATATTACATCGGGGAACAACCCCGGGTGTAAGACGAATGGCTTCTCGGCGGTCGCCGGCTGGGATCCTGTGAGTACATAGCTTCCTCGAGTTTAGCCCGTGTGCACACCTGATTGTTGTTCAGATTACTGGTTTGGGTACACCCATCTTCTCGAAGATGGCGTCGGCGTTGGGACTCTGAGAAGTAGAACCTATGTACCTTGTTTTCTGATGGTTATCGCATGAGCGCACATCATTAACATCGTGTTGCATAAGCAAAGTTTTATTGACACGTTTATATCACCTACTTGGTTTCCTCCCAGAGGCACCATGCATACTGCCACCATGCGTCTTCCATCAATTCCAGCTCTTCGATCTGTGTCAGTCACGCCAAGCCGGAAATGGCGCGGAACATCACATTGTCGTTTTCATGGCCAGCGAAATACGCGAGTCCAATTGTTGTGACATAGGGGTCCACAAATCTGAGGCATCTGGACCCACGACCACCCACGGGAGTAATTCAGGATGCGTCATGTTTTTACACGAGGCCCCGACCATCGCGGCTTTGGGGTGCAAAGTTGGTCTAGCCAGGGGGAAGAGGGGGACCTTCCGCCGGCAAGAAACCTTCATTGGACGGGGATCACGAACGGCATTTTATCGTATGGCAGTGGCGTCCCTGCTGGACCTCGGGGAAACCACGACCAGAGGAGCAAAGCGCGACTGCCGACATAGAGCGAATACAAGGACACGGTGTGCGCATCCCAGGGTTATTTCGCCTGTGATACATCAGCGCCGTCCCGAAGATTTGCAGTGCGGGTGGCGAGGATGTCGACATAATTAGCGAGCGGCGTGGACTGTTCCGGGACAGAAGAGGACGAGTTGGAGGTGGGTGACGGCAGACGACTAGGCGACAACTAACGGGGACATTATCACCGACGTTCCTCGGAGGAGATTCGCTGTGATAGGCGACGCGAGCGAGAGATTGGAGGCTGCCAGAGCGCTGCTGGAGCCCAGAAGAGCGACTGACATTGCTCGTTCACGGCATGCAAAGAAATGCAGCTACAGCGCGATGGGAGGATGGGCCCAGGACTGGCATGGGCAGGGCAGATCCGGAAACAAAAGGACGGGCGACGCACGTCCATCTAATCTTATCAACGTGCTCTGCTCCTCCCGCCGCCCAGTCCAAGGTCCTGGCGGGGCTCTTCCACGCTCCCCCGTCTGCGATGCCGTCCTCACCGTTCAAAAGCCCCCTTGTTCTCAACAACCGCCCTTCTCCCCGCCCTCCGAACCATCACCACCGCCCCCGCTTCCACCACCGCCGTCCACGCAACACCTGTTGCTCTTTCTGGTAGGTTCACCAAGCGCGCTCGACCGACGAGCCCAGGCTGACCTGCCCATCACCCAGCCAGCACCGCTAGGGCGTCGTCGCGACCACGTCGTGGAACAAAAGAGATCGCAACGTGCCAGCTGTCCCAGTGCCCGCTCCCCTTATCCCCGAGCATCTGTGCCGTCCATTTGACTGGATCACATCCGATCATCTTACTCCGGCTCGTAAGTCGTCTCAAGCCTCAGTTGCATTAGTGTTGCCTGAGCGCATCTTTTGCAGGCAGTGCCATCGTCGAGGGCCGCTGAAGTTGACTCAGCGCTGCATTAGTGAGCAAGTGTGCCCCCCCCCCCGCTCACACTCAGCATCTGATATATCCCCCAGCTAGCCATCCCTACTCCCCCTACTATGTCGGCATCCACCTCTGACGGCTCCCGGCTCCCAGTAGAGCTATATCGGCCCGTCCTCGAGCACCTCCGAAATCTGTACTACCCCATCCACAAGATCAGCTACGTCTCGCGTACGTGGCGCCACGAGGTTGAAGCCGTGCAGTACCTTTGGGTCAGGGTGCCCGACACGAACATCCTTTTTTTCTGCCAAACTATCAAGGAACGGCCGGACCTTGCCCGACGCGTGCGCAGGTTCTCGTTCACGTCCGCCGCGCACCGACCGCGCCAGCCGGGCGACACGGAGTTCCTCCAGAGCACGCTGCACGCGCTCGTCAATCTCCGGGACCTCTCCATCCTCGAGTCCCCCTCGGGGATGGTCGAGGAGTGGGTCGTGACGCACATGGATTACTGGGTACTCGACGGGTGCACGTTCAAGCTCTCGCGCTACGCCACACATCTCCTCTGGTCGCAAGAGCTCGCCGAGTTCTTGGCATCGCAGCCCTCCTTGCGCGAGTTCCAGTTCTTCGGCGGCACGACCGCGGACAGCGAGCGCGTCGACGTGCCCGACCACGCGCTGCCCCGCTGCAACGTGCTCCGAGTATCGGCGCATATGCTTCCTGATTTCAAGGCGAGACGCAATATCACGCATCTTCGCGTTGATATGTTTCACAACAACGCGGAGGAGGAGAAGCGCATGGCGAAAAACATCAAGCGATATGGCCACGTGCTGAAGGTGCTCGCCCTGGTACGCAGGGTGGGCCCGGAAGAGTACCTTAGCACCCCATCCATCCTCAAGCACTTCATTGAGCAAACACCCCATCTTGTGTGCCTCGCTTTGTACGACACCCTCGATTTCGTGCGTTTATCTCAGTCATCAAGTCAGCCTGAAAATGCTCACTTTCTCCCAGTCGCCAGTGGAAAACAAGAAAATTCTCAAGCTTATGTCTCAGAACCTTCGCAATTTGCAAGTGCTGATCTGGGCACCGCTGCATGACGGACACCACATGGACGACGACATCGATAGCTCTGAGGATGAGTCCGGCTTCTCCGCCGACTCCGACTCTGACGAAGACTCGAAGAGCAAAGTCAATCGGTACGCCCTCGTGGTCATGGCAGCGATGCCCTCCCTCAAATACTTCATCTCCATGCGCGACCGCGGCATGGAGGGCTGGCTACGTGACGCGCAGGGCAACATTATACGTCACATACCCCCCATGCCGACACTCGAGAACTGCTACGCCTCGGTGAACCCGCAAGATCCACTCGACTACTTCCTGCGTCCAGGATTCCCCTGGATAACCGAAAGCCTGGACATTACCGAGCGGTATTACCTCCCGTATGACATGCCACCTCGTCGCACAACGCAGTCGATGAACGCACATTGAATCATCTGTGCACCAAGGAATTCGGGGGAAGCTTCGACGATCTGGGTTTGCTTGGAAATTGTTTATACCCCGTGGGATGTATTACTTACATTATTTGACCAAGGCTTCCTCTCGTTTACATGTAGAGGATAGCAGTGTAAACATCCAGTGTGTCTAGATGTACAATGGATGTCCGTCGTAAATGATGTGTGCATGCGTCAATCATCTGGCTCCTCCAGACGCAACAACACTTTCTTCTTCGACTCGCCTGCCAGCATCTTGTCAATGGCCGCCTTGACAGAGTCGGCAGCCTCCTTGTCTTTCTTCTCTTTGCCGATCGTCAAGATCTCGTGCACGGGCTCTGGGATCTTAGGTATCCACACCTCGTCAACACGCACATCCCACCTATGTCTCAAGTGACCGGTGACCAGCGTACCTTCAAATCTACCAGCTCCTTCATGAGCGCCTCGCGCTCCTGCACGCTGTGCTCTGAGTACCACCGCGACACCCAGAAGCCATGCGCAGTGAGGTTGCGGAAGATCTGTGCGGACGCGGGGATCGCGAGCGGCGCGCGCGACATCGCGCCGTACGTGACGATATGCGCGTTCTGGCCGAGGAGTGGCAGCAACGCGGTCGTAGTGGGCCCGGAGATGCAGTTCAGCGCGAGGCGGAAGGGCGCGCCGCCGGTCCACTCGGCGACCTGCGCGCGCACGGCCCTCTTGTCTTCGAGGGCGTCGTAGGTGAGGACTTGCGTTGCGCCGAGCGCTGTCAGCTCGCGCTTCATGTCATCCAGGTTATTTCTGGATGCTTGTGCATGAGTAACGTGGGTTGATAGAGGCGGGAGGGCGAGGCACCTGTTGCGGACAAAGTTGAGGGTCTTTACACCTCGCGCGCGCGCGATGTGAATGACTGCTTGACCGACCTGGCCGCAGTTTGAGGCGTGAGGTCGTCATACATACATAGAGCTTACGCACAGCACTATTCGCGCCATTCTGGATGATCCAGTCGCCTGGCTTCAGGTCGACGAAGGATGTCAGCATGAGATACGCAGTCGCTGGATTGACCTGCACAGAAATTTGCCAGACATCAGCCCATCTATCCATTATTCCCCTCATAGAGCGGGAACGTACAGTGAGCGTCGCAGCATTGACCTCGCTGAGACCCTTCCTCTCGAGCCTGATCACCTCATCTGCGCCCACATTCGCTGCGGTCCTCCACGTCCCTGCCTGCTGCCTCGTCACAAGCACCCAGTCGCCCACGCTCAGCCCCCTCCCATCCAAGCCCGCGCCGAGCGCCTGCACCTCCGCATAGCCCTCGTTCCCGCCCACGAGCACCTCGCCCTGGCCCGGGAATGCCGTCGGCGCGGGGCGGCTGGGGTACACGCCCTCGATGACGTTCAGGTCTGCAGGGTTGATGGGCGCGAGGCGGAGCCGCACGTTGAGTGTGCCGGGCGCCGGGGGCGGGAGTGCGGGGTAGGTGAGCGCGCGGAGGACGGAGGACGGGGAGCCTGTGTGCGAGTAGATCAGGGCGCGGTTGGCGCGGTTGGCGGCGCTGGAGGAGAACATGCGGCGGGTGTGTTGGGTTTTGGGGAGGCGGAGGGCGGCCATGGTGGTGATGTGGGGAAGGAGATCAGAGACATGGGTCGTCATTGAACGCGCGCGAGACGCGACGGCATTTATAGCTCCCGCCGCCACCATCGCGCAAGTTCAATATTAACGCTAGAAAAAGGATATTGATCACCGTGGCCCGTGGGGTAGGGTATGTAACAAACTAGGTATAGCTGCGAGGGCGAAACCCTCTTTACTACATAAGCTTCAGACTGAGGCGTCTGCCTCCGTACCCAGAACATCGCTGAGCCGGACGAGCCTCATCGGCACCGGCGACGTCAAAGAAAATTGTCCGCCTATGATCTCCGAAGGTTGCAGATTGGCGCAGACCGACTGCAGCAAGCTGCACAACTTCAGAAGCGCGAGGTGGCGCCTCGACACGCCGCCAGCCAACCTCGCTTCCTCCTCGTCTCGGCGCCGCTGCACCTCGTCGTTCAGCTCCAACAACGAATGCACCGAGCCCACGGACGGGTGCTTCCCTTCCACCTCCTTCCCAAGCGCGTGTAACGTCTCCCACACCGTCGAGAGCACGTCGTCCGGGAGCGCCTCGTCCTCCACATGCGGCAGCACCGCGCTCACGAACCCCACGATATTCGCCACCTCATACGTCCCGGGGAGATACAGATGGTACTGCAGAAGCTTCACCGGCACTTCCATGAGTGTCGCGAGGTAGTCGCGCGTGAGGCGCGACCCGTCCCCTTCTAGCACGCGCGCGCGGTTGCGCGCCGCGAGCGCGCAGATGCAGCGCGCGGTGGCCGCGACGGCGGCGTTCGCGTCGCGGCGCAGCGTGAGCGCGAGCATGCTGTCGCCGAAGATCCACAGGTCGTGGATGCCCGGGAACGCGCGCAGAATCGCCCAGATCGCGCGCAGCCCGACGAGCAGGCGGCGCGTGCGCACAGGCGGCGGGAGCGCGTGCGCGGGGCCGCATGTCTCGAGGAGCAGGCGGATGCGGAACGCGAGCGGCGAGTCGCCCTTGCCCTGCTCGAGCACGGCAGCCATCGTCGTCGGCGCGCCCGCGACGTGTTCGGAGCGCAGGAAGCCGGGGATGCCCGCGATGAACTGCTCCGCCTCGTGGTCCTCGTCGAGCGACTCGAGCGTCCAGCTGAGCGCGCGGTAGTCGATGTCGCTGGAGAGGCGCGCGGCGATGTGCATCAGTGTGCGGCTCATGCCACTGGCGAGTCGGGCGCGGCACTTGGGGATGGCACGGTAGGCGATCCAGTCGGCCCATCTGTGTGGCAGCACGAAGAAGGTCTGCGCCACGGCGTTGATGCAGGTGAAGAAGGCGAGGGTAGGAACGTGATAAAGGTACCACGCGGCAGCAGTCAGCGGGGTCTGGTAGGGGCTGTTTGCGTAAATAAGGGGGAAGGTGGTGCATAAGAGATAGGTGGCTGCGCCGGCCGCGGCGAAGGTGGACAGTACCCAAGCGACTGTCGAATTGATGGAAAAGAGAAAGTCGATGAGTCCCGCGAAGAACAGGAACACAGAAACATGGAGGAGGGCCGGGATCGCCTCGACTACGTGATCCAAACCGAAGCGTTCGACGCCCTCGAACAAAAACGCCCGGATGCGGGCTCGCTTGCGCGGCGTGGTGTGCCTCTGTGCGGCAAGCAGATACTGTCGCGCCCATTGCTGCATCAACGTCGCGGAGAGCGCGCACGTCAGGCTCATCGCGAGACTCAGGAACCACATCGCGTTCACGCGTAATGCTGACGCCGAGGGCCTGAACGTGTTTGCGGCGGTGAGAGGCTGAAGGACGGGGGCTTGGGTGCCATTTGAGATGGCTGCGAGTTGGCTCGAAATCTGGAGGAGAAGACGGGCCGTGGTGTCGTTCGGATCCGGCTGCAAGTTTTTGTAACTCTCCACGAGGAAGGTTGCGATAGTTGCGGAGAACAGACCGGTCTGTATTGACCGCACGCTCATTAACAACTGCGATAAATCCGGAGAGCGGGCAGATGAAACACGTACGAATACGAGGATGCCTTGCGTGTCGCCTTCCCACCGCTCCGACATCTCCTTGTCGTGTTTCTCCGCGAGTCCCAGATACACCTGCCAAAGCGCAGTCGACGGGTCGCTATTGGGCGGTCCGCCTGCGCTGATGATAAACGCCATGCAAGTCAGCGCCTATGTTTGATCCGCACCATGGTGTTCTCTAGACCCGAATTCCTGTGCAAGTCGTTCAGAATCTGCAAGGTCCGGGTCAGCATGCGGCCGAGAACAGCTTTTTGCCAGCTGACCTGCGGTGGTTGGGTGGCCTCGGTCATCGGAGCCCAGAGGCGCGACGGTCGTTCGTCTGGGTATGGCCATGGCGGATAGACGTGTTCAAAGCGCTACCGGTGATGGTGGGGTAACAGGCGACTAAGTTGGATGCGATTTGGGCAATTCTGTGCTGGGGGATCTCAGCGGCCGAAACGAGGTGATAAGATCAAGGAGCAGTACCATCTGTGAGCTGGTCTGCCTGGTCGATGTGAACTGCCTGGTAGATGCGACTGCCTGGTCGATGGAACAAGTGCACAAGCGTGGTGAGAGATCCGACGGCGGCAAGAGGACCCACAGGCGCACGCGCACGCGACCGACCTGGGAACGAGGCACAGTGCAATTCTATGGGCATTGAGCGCAGATAACACATTATATTCCGGATCAGGCGTCGGCCGCACCGTGCTTCGCAGATGAAGAAGACGGCGCTGCGAGGCTCAGGCGCAGAGGCAGAGCAGCGGCGGGGGCAGAGGCCTGGGTTGGATATAATCGATTGCAACGGCGGGTCAACTCACGGCAGGGAGAGCAGGGACGCGACGCGATCGAGGGCTCATCGCAGCTGGCGGGCGCGCGTTGCAATTCGCTGCCGCTTGGACTCCCAACTCGGGGCGAGCCACGGGCGAGCCTTTCATTCTGTCCTCCACCAGCGCTATATCCCCCATCACCGCCTCTTCCTTCCCCCGCGATACCTTTCACGGCCCTCCTCACGACTCCGTCCTCGTCTGTTCCCCGCGACTGCTCAAAGCCATCCGAGCGTCAACCAGCCCATGTCATGTCCACAAATCCGAACACTCTTGCCGTCTGCAGCTCGTAGTCCATCTCTGGGCTTCTTCCCTGCCCTGCTCGTCCTTCTCGCCTTGGTCCCCTCAGCCCTCGCCGCTCCCCTTGTACGTCGCGGCGGATCAGGCAGCAGCGTAAAGATATGGGTGCGTCCATTGCCTCCTGTGTCCCCCGCATCTCCTCAGCCCTTCCACGCAGGTCCCCATCCTCGTCGTCGTCATCGCAATCCTGCTCGTCATGCTTGTCGTCTTCCGCAAGACAGACTTGGTCAGCAGGCTCAAGCACATAACCGTCAACTCCGTGTTCGCTCCGCGTCAACGTCCGGCCGCAGCACCAGCTGCTGATGGCGTCAGAGAGCTTACTGCTGAGACATTGGCCGGCCCTGTGGCGACCGCCGCAGCTCGTCCTGCCGCCCGCACTGCGCGACGCAACAACAGACGCACGCCGAGTCAAATATCCACCCGCTCGTTGCCCGCGTACAACAAGGAACCCGGAGAGCATGAGCTGGTCATCATCCAGTAAGTCTCTATTCGAGTCCATTCCCCTGCTGTTCTCACGTAGGCGCTACGCGTCATCCAGAGGTTCGGACGAACTCGAAGACGTGCCCGTGTCGAACGTCGTCATGCCCGCAGTTGCCGAAGACGACGGCGAAAGCATGCGAACACACTCACGCAATGCATCTGACGTTTCTTCCTATGTACACGTCCCCGACAACGCCAACGTGTCTACACCCCTCCTCTCCGCTGACGACATTAACGAACAACAAAACGAAAACGACAACGAACAAGCTAATTTGTCCGCGCGCACCGACGCGTCGGCGGCCGACGACAGCCGCGCCGCCCTGCTGCCTAATGCCTCGCCGAACCCCAGTGCCCTTCCGGACCCGCGCGGCGAGGCACCGGCCTATTTCGAGGTGCAAGGCAACGCGAACGACGATGGTGTACACCACGTCCACGACCTGTCGCGCATCGAGACCACCGACACCCTTCCTGCCGCGCCGGAATCTAGTCCGCCAGTAGCCGAAGACCATCCAGCGACGCCGGCGGACGTCGAGGCAGGGACAGGCAGTACTCGCAGGCGGTCGATGTTCCGCGGCATTCTCAGTGCACTGTCACCGCGCGCTGTGCCCGTGCCGCCAACACCCAGTGAAACCGTGCGCCCTTCCGTCGACCAGCAGCCCGCTTTGCCGCGCCCCTCCGGCGTGTCCTCGCGCCTCGGCGCACGCTCCCCGGCTGCCCAGACCCACCGCCCCTCGCACTCCGGCTCCCAGTCCGTCTTCAGCGTCACGTCTTCCGCGTTCGGGCGCACCATCTCCCGTACACGCACGCGATCTAACTCGAACTTCCACGGATCGGGTGCCGCGGGCGCACTCACCTCACCGTCGAACATCTCGATCAACTCCATCTCCTCGCCGCTCACGCACACGCTCGTGCGCACGGACTTCGTGTACCCGCGTTCCGGGCCGACGCCCGAGCAGGTTAAGATGCTCTCGTCACGCGAGGCCGTCGGCAAGTTCGGCGTCCCGTACGGCCAGGACGCGCGCGCGTTCGCGTCAGCGTCGCGTGTCAACTTGGCGCAGGGCCCGCCGCCGGAGTTTGAGGAGCGTCAGTCGTTTGATGGGCTGCCACGGCCGTCCATCGACGGCGTGCCCAGGTCTTCCGGCGAGGGCAACCGCCCCCACGATTGGTCGCGCCTGCGCGGCCACTCGCCGAACGACTCCATCGACTCGTCGGGTTCTTCGCACCAGCGCACGACATCTGCCGGAGGTGCCACATCGTCACCGCTGGCCGCCGGATCAAGTACTCCAGCGCCTGATCCCGTTGCTGCGGCACCGGCAGCTGAGGATGTTCACCATGCACAGTCTAGCACTGACGAGAAGCCGCCGATCGAGACCGCCAGCACCACGCCACGACCGCCTTCGCCCGCCGTCTCCTCTACCACTGTGTCAACGGCCACAGCAACGCAATCCCAGAACCAAGCCCCTCCCCTCCCCACTGCTTCTGCTCCCGCTCCTGCTCCCGCCCCAACCTCACTTGCTCCTCCCACGCCCTCGCTCTCGAAGAAGGCCTCCTCGCCGGCCATCGCGCCGCCGACCGCGTTCCGCATGCCGACGACGCCGCTCACGTCAGGGCGCCCCGAGTCGCGCGCGAGCTCGGTGCTCACGTTCCAGACGGCCGAGTCGTCCTTCACGAGTGACGCCGCGCCGACGCCGACAACGCCGGACCTCCGACTGTCCACGATGACCGTCATGCCGCGGCGCGACGCGGACGAGGATGAGCCGGCCCCGCCTACGCCCAAGGCGACGCACAGCGCAGAAGTTGGGGCCTAGGATGCCGAGCACATGCCGGAGTTACTGACTGCATTCACATTTACATCATCTTGCTTTCTCCTGTTGTCCTTTGGCATAAGTTTCACTCCGGGACCCTTCCTGCTTTTCCCTTGCATCTATCCCCTCCATACTGACTGTGGATCTGCCTTGCTTGATTACGACTCATACGGCTGCTTACTCTAGATTTTACACGTATTTTAACTGAGGATGCTAACGTGAATATTCACACATGGTTTTATACCTCACATCGGTGTTCTGGAAGACGCGAATCAGGGCATAATTTGGTACTTCGCAGGATTGTCAGCAAAGAGGACTAGAGCTACAATTATCAGAGGATATGGTAAACTCGCGTACAACAGAGGAGTAGATGTAACCGTCAGGTTAGGACGATATTGACGATAAAAGAGTATCCCTTGCCTGGGCGGCTGGATCTCCTCCTTCGCCCTCGAACTCCATGATGGTGTCCACCCAGGCCAACGCCCACGCGCCATTGCCTGTCTTCGCCCCTCCGAGCACCTGCCTCTTCTCCGGCGTGTCCGGCAAACCTTCCCAGCGGCTCTTCGTAGGCTGCGTATCCCCACGATCTACGGCAGCATCAGCAACGCGTCTATCCACAGACAACCATGACTCACAGAAGACAAGCCCCGAATGCGGCTCATACACGCCCATCGGCGCGACGTCCTCTTCCGTACGCGCTTTCTTCCTCTTCCGGCCCTCCTCCTCCGCGTCCACGTCCGCACCCGCCTCCTCGACCGCAGGCAGGCTCAGCTCGCCGTAGATGCCGCCGTACGGCTTGAGCGCCTGACGGCGCTGCTGCGCGAACTCCTCCGCCGCCTCCGCGGTGCGCTGCGCGGCGATGAGCATCCAGTTCTCCTCGTTCAGCCCGTCGCGGTTGAGCAGCGACTTGCGCACCGCGTTGAGCGGCCCGTCGCTGTACGGGCCCCACCCCGCGCCGCCGAACAGCGTCGTCGGGCCGCCCGCGCGGTACATGCCCTGCCCGCCCCCGCGGTCCGCCTTCTGCGCTTGGGCGGCGGCGGCGGCGCTCTCGGCGGCAGCGGTGGTCTGCGGCTCGGAGAGGTCGCCGACGAGGTCGCCCGGTTTGAGGCCCTTTTCTGTGATCTCCGCGAGGACCTTGTCTTCGTAGTAGTCGTCTATAACCCACCGCCCGTCTGCGTTCTACTAGTAAACTCTGGGACAGCAGGATACTGCGGGCGCACGCACCGAGTAACATTTTGGATCCATGCAGTTTGAATGCACTTCGCGCGGTGATGAGGGTGACACTGCGCGTGCGCAGATGCGAGCCCAGCTTGCCTATTTCGATGAGGTACTCCTTCTCCTGCTGTGTCGCGTTGAGCTTGAGGGCGAGATGGTTCCGGCGGAAGTAGTATAGAGAGTCCCGGAACCCAGATGTCCGGGCGGCATCTATGGCAAGCATGTACATGCGCTCAGGATGGCGATTCGGCAGCGCAAACGTCCCAGCTTTGAACTTGCGGTCTGCGGCGACAAGATGCTGCTGAGCTGCCCGCGCAGAGCCTGTCGACGATAGGAAACTCACCTCCGAGAAGGTTTCCCCACTTGTCGATTTTGGAGTCCCCCTTGGGGTCCTCCTCGGTCACATACTCGTCGCCCTCGACAACATATGCCTTTCCCTGCACCATCCTGAACGGTTTCCCACCCCCGAGCACCTCCCCTGCGGCCTCCTCGACACCCGGCGTCTCTTCATCCGCAACGGCGCCCGCAGGCGCATCTTCTGCCTCCGTGTGCGTCTCGTCTCCGACTCGCCCAGGAAGGCGGATGGTGATCGCGCTCTTCGTCCCCCGGCCGCGCCCTCGCCCTCTGCCGAGCCCACGCCCTCTCCCGCGCGCGCGCCCGCCGCGCTCGCTGCCCACCAGCGCTCCCCGTCCTCGCCCTCTGGGGCGCCCCCGCGGGCGAGGCACCGGGACCGCCTCGGGGACGTCCGCTGGCTCGTCGGCTTCCCCGTCATTTGCGTCGCCGGCGCTCTCGTCGTCGTCGTCCTGCGCTCCGTCCGCGTCGTCCTGCTGTGATGACGCAGCTGGCGTGTCAGCTTGGTCTTCATCCATTGGCGTCGGGGGCTCCGGCGTCGGCGGGCGACGAGAGGGTCCGGCGGAGGCAGCAGCGGGAGGACGACCTCGACGGGGTCGGCCGGGAATAATAATTTTGCCAGACATGGGTGTTGTGATGGGATGTTCACGCGGGAGAACGTCGAGGTTGAGCGCAACAGAGAGAGCGCTCGCACATTTGCCATCACGTGCGCTCAACGCGTTGGTGGCTCTGCTGACCCCGCAACACGGCGCATGCGTTCTGCAGCGCACCCGTCGACGGAAGATCCTCGCATTTTCCACTTTTAGACGTCGTCGATGAAGAACATCATATTACAACGAAAAAAAAACTTCAGCACATATACGTAGCAGCACGTAGCAACCACTTGTACAGATACGAGATCCTGCCGTCCGAATACTGAACAACAGCTATAAAGTGAGATTGAGGCGATAAATGAGAGAGGGCAAAAAGACAGCAAATTTGACAACCAGCAAGTGGATAGCGGAGGACATAAACATGAGGGATACGATATGTATAGACTAGCGAGAGGTGGTCACCGGGGGTATGAGTTATGACGAGTCGCCGTGGCTAGCCGCCTCTCTCCGCAGGCGATCGTTGACCCTCGCACGATGGTTCCGATTCTTCAGATGGACCTCGAAGTTGGATAGGTTCCTGTCACCGGGTTTGTACAGCTGCAGCTAGAAATGAGCAAAGCGCTTCGCACACGACGGCAGATGCACACCGACCTTGCCAGGGCAATCAAGGCACTTCAATCGCCACTCCTGCTCTCCCGTCGGCCCGAGACGCGACAGCACCTCAAATCTATCATTGGGGTATTCGCGCTGAGCCGCTGCCCTGTGCTCTCTCAACCACTCTGGCGGCAGCTCCTACATAGCTATTAGGGGCCGACGCTGGAACATCAAGACCTGGCAATTACCTCGGTATGTTGCGACGGAGACATCAGTCCGTCACCGGCAGGCACAGCCGCGGACGCAGCAGCGAATGATGGCGACTTGGTCGACGCCGCGTCATTCTGCAAGGCCTCGGCCTTTGCGTGATTAACGCCATTGACCTTCATCTTCTGCGAGACGATGGGTTCCGAGGCGCTCGAGCTCCCGGACGACACAGGCGAGACCTGACGGTCGTCCTCAGCGTGTGCGCGTCCACGAGACGGGGTGCGCCGTGGCGTCTCCGACCACGCCGCAGCCTTCGACCGCGTCGGCGTTTCCGGCTCAACAAAGGCCGGCGTCGGCGGCTCTTGCTCCGCCGCCGCCGCGTTAGCAGCACGCAAAGCGGCAGCGCCGCCTTTCTTCTTCGCGTACGTCTTGGCCCGCTCAGCCTCGGCCCTGAGGTTCAGATGGAACTCTGGGTCCGAGTTGTACACAACGGGCATCGGCCGGCGATGTCGATGCCAATATTTGCCTGCGATGACCATTAGCAAGGGTCCCCATACACCGGCGACCACCACGTACCGCATGTCCCGCATTGAGACTTATCACCAAGCGGGCCTTTGCGCCGCCCGATAGCAATGTCTTCTGGGCAGCCGCAGTTCGAGCAGTGCCACACGCCGTTGATCATGTTCGCATGCTGCCCGTCCGCGAACTCTTTTTCCTTGGCCTCACGCTCGAGCTCCTTCGCGCGCTTCGCCGAGATGACCTTCGTGATCGTGCTGTTTGGCGCGGTGACTGGGGTCGGCGCCGGCGGGTCGTTCTCCAGCGGCGGGGGGAGCGTGGACGCATCCGCCGCTGTAGACATTGTCGGCGCATGGACGTGTGCTCGCGGGCGGAGCACGGACGACGGATACGAGGGCGGCTTGAACAGGCCCTTTGTCTTCTTCTCCTTCGGCACGACAGGCGTCGGCGCCGTCGGTACCGCCATCGGCATTGTTGGCGTAATCAACGCCGTGCCGTTCTCAGACGCCACCATGTTCGCTATCGTCAGCGACGCGGCGGCAGCAGCAGCGCGCCTCGACGTCGGTGCCGCCGCCGCCGCGGCGAGCGCGAGCGTCGCAGGATCGACGTCTGGAAAGCCGATCGCGGGCGTGCGGGCCGTCTTGATGGGCTCGCGATCGGGCAGCGCGATGCCGCGCCGGCCGCGCGTGTTGCGCTTCCGGCGGCGGTTCATCTCCTTCTCGCGTTCCTTGTCGGTCCGCTCGAGCTCGCTGTCGCTGAGGTACGCGAGCGTCGGCGTGAACGACGTGATCTGGTCCATCGACCGCGCAGCTGAGGTGAGCGACGGCAGGAACGACATGCGCAGATCGTCGTCCTGCACCATCGTTCCATCGGAGGGATGCCCAACGAGGAATAGTGACTTCTGGTACGTCTGCACCTGTTCCCGGATGCTGTGCGCAATGCCCGTCCTGAAACTCCGATCAGCCCCCATAGATATTGAACACTAGGGACATTAACCCACTTGAACTCGCCGCCCAAACCGAGGTCCTGCGCATATACCTCCGCAAACTGCTCGGGCGATGCTCCGGGGTTGTCGATATCCCACTCAAACTGGTCTTCCAATTTGACCGAGCCGACGACGATGTCCAGCTGCATCACCTCCATTAGTAAGCCTAGCGCCTAACACCTGCACCCGACGCACCTTCACGAGGATGCGCATCTCCTCCAGCGCATCCGTGTCATCCATCTCCACGTCCGCGACCATGCCCTTGTCCTCCCCATCCGCACCGTATGGCGCAGGTTTCACCTCTGAGCCTTTGTTGACCTTTCTCCTCTTCCGACTCGGGCGGTCCTTCTTCGCGGCGGCCAGGGCGTCCGCCTCGTTGCGCTTGCGCCAGCCCTCCCACCACTGCTCTTCCTCAGGGGCCAGGCGCCCATGCGTCACAGGTTCTTCGTCCTCACCCGCGGCCATGTGCGCCTTATAGTCGCTCAGTTGGTCCTGGATCGCCTTGGAGATGACGGAGAGGTAGCTCGGCGCCAGAGCGTAGTCATCCACAATCGACTGCGCGAATACGTCGGGCGTGATGACGGTGTCTGCCCCAATCAACGAGTCATCCCGTGAGCGCCTGCCCAGGTACATTCCAGAGAAAGGGGCACACGCACCATTGAGATTCCACACAAATGTATCGCGCATCTTGTGGTGCTCGACGTCGAACTCTAATCGGATCGGCACGAGGACCTCGGGGCGGTTCGCGTCCTCCGACCTGACCTTCGGCGGCCTGCAACAGTCACGCCGGCAACGCATCCGTTTAGCGCCGTGCCGCAGATATATATATAAGACGGGCGAAATGAGTGCTCACAGCTTGAACCCCTCGCGCCGCCCGCGCTTCCTGTTCTCGCGCGCGCGCTGCCCGGGATACGTCACGCCGAACTTTGTGCGCAGCTTGCGCCCGTCGCCTGCCTCCCACCACATCGTGCCCGCGGACGCCCGCAGATCGCGCAGCTCGTCGTTCACGCGGTCCTTCATGCCGCGGTACACCACGTCGTACGCCTTGTCGCGCTCTGACCACACCTTCACGTTCGCGATTTCCTCCTCCGTCAGATCTCTCACGTCGCCGGGATCCACGATCGTCACGCGCGTTGTCTTTGCGTTCAGCGAGGCGGACCCGGGGAAGGCGGGCAGGGCGGGGTACGACGTCGAAGGGGCGGGCGCGGCCTGCGTCACGGAGGCCGTCGGACGCACGGGCGTCTGCATCGGCGTGGGGAGCTTCGCTTGCACGGCGGGGCTCGTGAGCATCGCCGTGTGGCCGCGTGTGCTCGGGCCCGGAAGGTCCGCAAAGGCCGCAGCGTCGAGAGACGACTGCCGCTGGCGCACGTCCTGCAGCCCGGAAATCGCCGCGCTGGGCAGGAATGCAGCGTTGAGCGCAGGTGTATGCTGCGCGAGGAGCGGCGCCTGCACAGCGGCGAGCAGCGGGTTCGGCGAGTCGGCTGAGTGTGGCAACCCTAGGGAGCCCGCGCGTGCAGGTACGACGTGTGGCGGGCCCATAAGTCCGCCACCAGCACCACCCATGTACGCGGCAGAGTTTGAAGCGCTCAATGGTAAGTTGGCTAGGTTGCCAGATGACGCGGCCATGAGCCCACCGCCACCCGCGTTCACGCCTCCGTTGGACATGCTCATGCCCAAGCCCCCAAGCCCGCCCCCACCCATGCCATACTGGGGAGAGGCATTCATCTGCATCCCGTCCGGACCTGTGAGCTTGCGTTTGCGCCCGGGAGAGCCCGGGGTTGGTGTAGCAGGCACGGATCCGAACGGCCCAGCGCCGCCCTGGGGCTGGAAAGGCGAGTTCATGTGCGTGGGTGTATGCACTTGTGCCTGCGGCGGGGCCGGCTGTATGGGCGTGGGTGGTTTCATCATGGGCTGCGGCTGGCCCTGGGGTGCAAAAGGCGAAACACCACTGGAAGTGCGGGGGCGACTGGGCGGACGCTGCATGGGTGCGCCGCCGCCGAGCGATGGAGACTGCGGGCCCGCGACTTGGAGCGGCTGCCCCGAATGATGGGATGGATGAGAGTTGGACGTGCCGGGGCGAGATGATGGTGGACGGGGCGGTGGGGGCGGCATCATCTGGAACGGCGTCGACGTCTGCTGCAGTGAAAACTGTTGAGCGTGAGGCGATTGCTGGGGATTGAACTGCTGGGATCCCTGGGAATGCGTCGCAGATGCTGATGATGAAGGACGGTCATAGAAGTTGCCTATGTTCTGTTGCGCCTGTTGTTGCGCCAGAACTGCTTGTAAGCCGGCCGTCTGGTGCTGCTGATTCTGCAGCTGGGGGGTTCCGCCACCAAACTGCTGCTGCTGGTGATTCCGCATGAGCTGCGCGGCCATCTGTTGGTTCTGAAGCTGCGCGCCACCACTGAACTGCCGTTGTTGTTGTTGCTGGAACGCCTGCTGCTGTACCTGTAGCTGTTGTTGTTGCTGCAGCTGCTGCTGCACATGAGGTTGTTGCGCATGCTGTACTTAACGTCAACAAAACCTCAAGGCGACGATGACACCATTACTCACGATGACCCGCTTGATTTGCTCAGGCGTCATTGCCTGCAGCTGGGCGAGTTGCTCTGGGGTGAAGCCCATCGTGTTCGCCATTCCGCCGCCGCCGCCCATGTTCATGCCCATATTGCCCAGCCCACTCGAACCACTCATCCCCAGCGACGCGGGGTTGATGCCGTTCATGCCGCCGCCCAGACCAGCCTGATTGCTCCCATGCGATTGGAGAAGCATGGCAGGATTGAGAGATTGCTGCTGGGGCATACGGCCGTTGTTCATGAGCTGCTGGGGGTTGAGTCCACCGTTGCCCTGGAACATCTGGGCGTTGAAGGGGGCAGAGTTGTTGTAGGCCTTTTGGAACTGTGAGTTCTGCTGCTGGCTTTGGAGGGCGGCGAGCATGGCAGGATTGATGTGATTCTGGCTAAATTGGCCTTGGGACTGCGGTGCAAATCCATTGCTGTTACCGTTCATTTCCGGTCGCGAGTGCCGGCGGAAGATATCCTAGAACGCGGCCGACAGGTTGCGCGAAGAGCTGTGGGCGCGACATGTGAGAAGGCGGATACGTGCAGACACGAGGGGCGGGTGGCAGGCGGTGGAGATGAGAAGATGGACTCACATGGCAAGATGAACGGGGCGCGAAGGCTGGAGGAGGACGCGCCGTGAGTTGCGGCATGTGAAATGGGAGGGGGAGGTGATACGGACCTTGGCGCTGGGGAGCGTGACCGCGTGGTAGGGCGGCTGGAGGAGGACCGATAAGTCAGCATCGTGGCATACGGGACGGAGGGGGGGAGCACGGGTCCAGGGTGTCAGTGCGGGAAGCGGGGCCGGGACGTGTGGGGAGAATCGGGGGGCAGGGACCAGGCGGTGCGGGGACGGGGGCGCAAGGGGAGACGGCTTACGTTTTTGCAGAGCGTGTTGTATGCGGAGCTAAAAAGTGAGTGGGTGGAACAGAGGGGGGAAAGGGAGCGCGGTCTCTCGGAGAGCCGAGGCTTGGGAGGGAGACGATCAATGATGATGCGATACGACAGCCCACGATACTATCGCCTGCAGCTGCGGTGCGCGGGGCGCTGTCCGGCGAGCAGGGGCGTGCTGGTCCGCGGGGTGGGGGATGGGGGAGACGGGTGGGGAGACGGGGTGGGCCAGTCGTCGTGGGCGGGGCGTTGTAGTGGCAAGAGCGGGTGTTGGACGAGATGTCACGCACAGGGTGTGACTCAACGGTCACGTCACGGGGTGTCAGCCACCGGGCGAGGACTGGGTGCATCGCAGGGCCACGGGAGGGGCGGGGGCGGGGGCGGGGGCGGGGGCGGGGGACAGGACGGGGCGGCGGGCGGCGGACGGGGGACGGCGTACGGGGCTGGCGACGGGCTGTAGGGGAGGCCACTGTAAGAAACAGATCTCAGATCGACCCGGCCAACCTCTGCCAAATGAAGGCTATCCTTCCACTCACGCCCAGCGGCCTATTTCCGGCCCTCCTCCTCCAGTCCGCCGCCCCCGTCCCTCACGCCCTCCTCGCCCGCGTCCCTCGCCCCCGCCGGCCGCCGGCCACGTAGCCAGCCCCGGATGCCGAGGACACGCCTCCGTCACTCCTGCTGCCCGACATGACGTAGCCCCTCGATTCCGTAACTGCGTCCAACGCGCTCCCCCCGGCCCACGCGGCCGTCTGGCATGCCCCCTTCCTCCCCGGCGGGCACGCAGTCCTCGAGGGCCCAGGATCCCTCGCTTACACCGGTCGTCTGACGCGAAACGGACTCGGGCTGAGATATCATCGCACTACACCGTCCCGATCGCCCCTGACTACCCACATGCTTGCAAATACCTACTCGTAGTACTGACACACAAGAATGGAGAGCATTTGACTAGACGAAGCGCGCACTCCCGACGCGTTCCTAATCAGGCAAGTACGATCGTGAAGCTGCAGGCGACGCGCGCAGGAGCAGTGCATATCCGACGAACATGTGTCGACACGCAGCCCTGCAGACACCGCACCTGGGTACGCCTGTTGACTCCGAGTCAGCCTGCGACCAGAGCATGGGACCCATCTCGGCCCCCGTTCTCTGACTTGACCACCCTCAGCTTCAACGTTCAACGTACAGCCGATGACCCCAACAATTAATCGCTAGCAGGGGTGCCGTGATTAATTGCATCTCGAAGTGGCCATGTCCGCGTCGCGTCTAGGTCCCGTTGACCTTCACAGCACCTTCACTTGCATATACTGGGCCGCTTGAACTTCGTCACCGAGGACACACCTCCCCCCGATTAATCCCCTCCGGGACAGGAACGTAACACTAGACTATCACATTGATCTATCAAGAAAATTCTACAGCATTGTCTGTATGTGTCTAAGTACAGTGGCCTGCTCTATCGGCGTCCAACTCACCTTCTCACACAGATCTATATCAAAGCCCGAGTTGAGCATCGGAAACGAAATGACTCCCTCCCGCGCAGCGATACCCTGAACTCTGCTTGATCCATCTGAATCCCGCCACGCACACGCCCATGCTGCGCAACTTCGCCTGCGCCTGCGCCTCCCGCTCCCGCTCCTCCTGCTCCTGTCTGCGCCGCTCCTCCAGCAGCGCCTCCATCCTCTCGAGCTCCCGCCGCCGCTCAATCGCTGCAAGCCGTTCCTGCTCCAACCGCCGCTTCAGCTCGTTCGCCTTGGCTGCATCCATTGCGCGCCTCTCCAGCTCCGCCTCGGCCGCGCGCCGCGCCTCTTCCGCCCGCGCCTCCTCCCGGCGCGCCTCCGCCAACGCCGCCTCCAGCGCGCGCGTCTCCTCCTCCTTGCGCTTCGCCGCGTCCAGCGCGGCCTTCTTGTCCGCCTGCAGCTGCCGCCAGATCTGATCGGACACCCCGGCGTCGCGGCCGTCGGCCTGCTCCGCGGGCGCGGCGCTTGCTGGCGGCGCAGTCGTCGTCGCCGCGGTCCGCGCCGTGGATATGGCCGGCGGGGTCAGGGTCGGCAGCTGCGGGGGCGCGCGCTGCATGCGGTCGGCGAACGGGTTTTGGGGCGTCGGCAGGTTGGTGCTGCGCTCGTGGCGCTCCCGCAGCATGTCGTCCATGCACGCGAGCGCGTCGTCCAGATGGAGCGGCACATCGCCCGACACGTCGACGTTCTCGCGGCCCCAAACGCGGCCTGCCATCGCATTCGCGAGCGTCTTCGCGTCGCGCGCGTTGCCCCACGACGGCCCGCGCGCGAGCTCGCGCATCTTCTCCACCATCGCCGCGTACCCTGCGCCGGCGGGATCGGCCAGCTCCGCCGAGGCGACGTCGTTCTCCTTCAGCTCTTGTGCGATCACGCGGAGGCAGGCCTCGGCGCTCATGTTTTCGAAGAGGATGACTTCGGGAAAGCGGCTCGACAGACCCGCATTGACGTCGAGCAGCTTGTTAATGTCCTGGTCGTACCCCGCGAGGATCACGACGAGCTTCCCGGCGAACGCCTCCAGCGTGAGTGTGCTGACGAGCTCGTCAATGGCTTCCTTGGCAAAGTGGCCCTCCGCGAGCCGGTATGCCTCATCGATGAAAAGCACCTTCCCGAGCGCCTGGGTGAAGAGCCTCTGCGTCTTCGGCCCGGTCTGCCCGACGTACTCGCCCACGAGGTCCGAGGCGGAGCACTCGACGACATCCACGGAGGAGAGTATCCCCATGTCATAGTAGACCTCCCCCATCTTGCGCGCCGTCGTCGTCTTTCCCGTACCTGTGCGTAGTTAGTAGTCAGCATGCGCGGCTCCCGGGCGTCCAATGCAACAATGACTTACCCGGAGGTCCTTTGAACACGAAGTTCGTTGGGATCAGGCCGGGGCGCACCACCCTGCCCCTCGTCTTCATACTACGAGCGATGTTCTGGTATCCCTCTAGCTTTTCGACGATCTTCTCGCACCCGATGACATCCGCGAAAAGCGCCTTCAGGTTCGCACCGGAGTGGGCGGCCCGGTCGAATTTGAGGTCGAAGTCCTGCGGCTCGAACACGATGTCCATTGAACGCTCTCGCAGCGGCAGCTTGGCCTGCCGCGCCTGGTAGCGCCCCTTGGCGCCGCTGAGGAGGTTCTCCACCGCGCCGCCGTTCCCAAAGTTCGGCCGGTTCCGCTCGCGCCCGAGCACCTCGATAGCAACGCGCTTCGCGTTGTCCGTCGCGGCCAGATCACCTTGCTTCAGCTTCAACTCCAGGATTTTTGTCAGTTCGGCGTCATTGAAGTCCGCGAATTTGAAGGCCTCTTCTATGGCGAAGCGCCGCGACAGGCCGGGGTTGACGTGCTGCCAGCATGCTGTGAGCGCGTGGCAGACGCCTCTCGTTGTAACCAGACTCACCTGGAACATGTCCCGAATCTCCTTCTCGTACCCAAGTAGCAGCACGCAACGATCCTCACCCGGCACGCTCTGTATCTCGGCTACCATTGTATCAATCACCGCGGTTTTGAAGGAATCGGTGTTGCCGGAGCCAGCTGATTTTCCTCCGTACAGCATATAAGCCTGGGTGCCAGTCAGACGACCTACACGTCACTAATCCAAGACACGGCGACGCACCTCGTCTATCACAAGAACCTTGCCCACTGTCGTTGCAAGGATGGCCTTGGTGTTGCTCTCCGATGCTCCTAGAACGTTACCAATGAAGTCTGCAGGAGATTTCTCCACCACTTCGCCGTTGCTCAGGAGCGCCAAATCCGCGAGGATCTGCCCATACAATTTCGCGACGGTCGTCTTGCCTGTCCCTGGCGACCCAATGAAGACACGGTTCAGCGACACCTGGACAGGCTCTTTCTCCCGGAGCTCGCGCTGGTAGTTGGTGTTGATGATGTTAAACAAATTCTGGACGCTCTCCTTGACTTCTGTGAGGCCAATCATCTCGTGCAGCTTCGTCCAAGACTTGCTAACGAGCACTGCCTGCGATGGATCGGGGCCGATGAGGTCTTCCTGGACAAGAAGCATGTCGTCTGGCGCCCGACCCTCCTTCCGCTGCCTTGCGATACGGGTCGCCTGCCTCCCCGTGACCTTGTCGAACATATTCTGAAGCGCGCGCGCGTTTCCGAATCCTTCCCTCCCGCGCCCGCGTCCAAGACGTGTGATGGCGATGCGGCATCCCAGTCCACGCATGCCCCCCTCCACGCGCATGCGACCGCCGTACTTCTTCTCAATCCGCTTCACAAGCATGGTTAAGAGCTCCGCGTCGCTGTAGTCGGCGAACTGGAGCTGGTACGGAACGCGGCTGGTCAGCCCGGGATTGTGCTCGAAAAACTTCTCCATCTGCTTGTTGTAGCCTGCGAGGATGAACACGAGCTTGCCGACGTTGTTCTCCATCTCGGCGAGGAGGAAGTCGAGCACCGGGCCGCCGCCTAAGTTGTGGGCGCTGGTCAACTGGTACGCTTCGTCGATAAATATCGTGCCGCCGCCTGCGTTGAGGACGGTTTCGAGCTGCTTCTGGATCCCGGGGACACCCTCGTTGGCCAGCTTCGAGCCGGTGGTCTCGATAAACTCGTCGCCAGGCAAGACCCCGAGCGATGTCAAGAACTTGGCATAGTGCCTTGCGACAGTTGTCTTCCCTGTGGAAACGGGAATTAGCAGACGAACTCGTAGCTCGATGACCAGCCGTACCTGTGCCGGGATTGCCCTGCAAGACGACATTGAAACGCTCATCCTTGACGGACGTGCCTTGCCGGATGCCCAAGTCGATCTTCGCTTTTATTGCCAGGACTTGCGCTTTGACTTCTTCCAGCCCAACCATCTCCATGATCGCGTCTATGCTTGTATTGTCTGCCCCTTCCATGTCCTTCTGGCGCTGCCACTCCTGCTGCGATACGGAAATTGGTGGCTGCTCGAGTATCTTCTGGGCCTGAGGGGGAGGCGGAGGCGGGGTCTGCTGCGACTCGTCGCCCGCGCCCTGCTGCGGCTCAGCCGGCGTGACCTGCGGCAGAGAAGTTGGAGGTGATGATTGTGTCGACGTCGAAGGCGGGCTCGCATGGCTGCTGCCGGGCGCAGCTCGTGTTGTAAACGTCCTCAAAGTTCGAGCTCTGGCTTCTTCGAGGTCCGCGATCTTCTGACGCAATGCATTCTCTCTTTCTTGCGTCAGGCGCACATCCGTCTGCTTCTCCTGCTCGGCTCTGATTTGTTCCTCGAGCTCGGCCAACTGCTGGATGTGCTTCTGCTGCTCAACTTCGCGCAGTCGTTGGGCTTCGAAAGCTTCCTTCTGCTTCTTCTCCGCGAGCGCCGCCGCTCTTTCGCACTTGCGACACACGAGAGGACGTGAAAACTGACATTTCCACGACAGAGGATGACCGGCCGAACACTTGTCGTGCATGATCTGCTCGCACGCCATCTTGGAGTGATCAGCCAGCTGATGACATTTTGACGGACAGGTATGCAGGCCGCACTTCAGCATCGTACCACTGATGATATCATGAGCGACCTTGCATATAGAATCTCTCTATGACGTCTGTCAACTCACCAAGGTTCTGAACAGCCGCCATCTGGACATAGGTTGTCGAAGTCTTCCGGTTCTCGAAGGGAAGCCTGCCGATCCGGGTGCCTTTCACATTTGACAGGCAAGCCGCCGTATATGTAACCACGAAGCTTGCAGAAATCGAGCAATCGCGTCCACAATTCTCCACCTTTGCGCGACTTCATGAATGTCTCCGCGTTGCCGATCATGATCAAGGCATTGCGGCTGCGCGAGAGAAGAACGTTGAGGCGCTCGGGAGAGAACATGAAGCCAATGTCGTGATTCGGGTTGCTGCGAGTGAGGGACAAGATGACGATATCGCTCTCCTCTCCTTGGTAGTTATCTGCTCCGAAAATCAGACAAACCTGGTTGATGATAGAGACGGGGCATTCATACCGATTGTCGCAAGCCGGATAGAGTTCTTCGACACGCCGGCCGCCGCCGGCTGTAACAAGCCAGCCCGAATGAGATCATACGAATCCAGATCATTGAGGACAGGATCGTTGTCCTTCTTCAGTGCGTCTCGGAGAAGGTGCAACTGTCCCAAGTACGGCGTCAGTATGACGACCTGGCTGGTCCCGTAGCCTTGCTGTGCAAGATATCGGAGGATCTTCAAAACCATTTGAACTTCATGCGTGTTCTGTTTTGACGACTTCGAGCCTTCGTCCCGCCCGTCGGAGATTTTGGCATTCACATCCTCAGGCTTTGCGTGCTCGATGAAGACAATATTGCTGAGCACCCCTCGTAGATCAGGACGTCCCTTGGTCGAGTCGGCATCGATGAGGTCACTGTACGTGAGGAAGCGGACTAGCTCGGCGATCTCGGGGCGCATGCGATGCTGTCTCAAAAGCGTCTTGTGAGGGTATCCTTTTAGGACCATGCGCTCGAAGACTGATTTGTTGAAGTCGTATCCCTCTCCTTTCTCCACGGTCAACAGGTAGTTGTTGACCTTTGGGCGGAGCTGCCTGATAAACAGAGACGCGTGTAAACAGACAGAAAATGACCAAAAGAGCTCTGAAGGCGTACTGATGGTCTCCGATCAGTATCAAACGCTCCGTTGTCTGCCCAAGGGCCGTCAACACATGGCTCTCCAATATCTCGCCCGCCTCCTCTACTATGAGAATATGGGGCGATGCCTCTTGTAGCTGTTGACTGTACTTGGCTGCGGCCGTCGTCGTGCACCCGATGATGCGCTTGGTCCGGAGGACCGTTGTCTCGTTCTCCTTGAATTTCCGCCCAAGCTGTTCCTGGTACTCGTTGTACTGTGACGCGAGCTGATAGAATGACTCCACTTCCTGTCGGAGCATCGTGTCGCGCCATTCTGCCAATTGTGTATCCCTCTCCGCGCGGCTCATTGCCCAGATCTCCCTAGCCTGGCGGACGAAAGGCTCGTGGAGATATATGCCGGCATTCTTGCCTTGAATCCACCGCATCACCAGGTACTGAGGATCGGCCGCCTTGCCGCCTTTGCCTACTCGAGTCATGCCCTTTTCATCAGATGGCACGCGAAAGGCTTCATGGTAAAGATCATGTTCGAACTCCAGGAAGGACATCAAGTCATTCCCCGAGAATCCAGTTCGGAGCCTCATGTATCGTTCGAACGCGGCGTGCAGCCGGTGCCAACACACCTGCGATGCATTTTTGAGTGGGTCAATGACGGCCCAATCCGCGCGACCAAATTTGAAGTTTGACTTTTGGCTGTACAGGGAAAGAGGTTCGGTCCTGGCTGTCGTCCTGCCGCCCAAGCGAACGAGGCTCCCCTGTGGTATGCCGATGTCGAGAAGATCTTCAAGGAACTGATCGAGTGCATGATTTGTATAACAGCACACCAATATCGTCTGTGCCGTCTTGTCATGAAATATTTTCGCTAGTAGAGCGCCGATGAATGATTTGCCAGTCCCTGTATGATGGACGATGAGAGGGATCCACACAGTGATACTATGCGGGGATATTCACCAGGTGGGCCTTGGATGAGAGATACTCGTCGCGTCAGGCTCATTAAGAGCGAAGCCGCCTGTGCGTCGTCAAGTTTAATGGCTTTCGGGGTGCCGAGTAGGGGCCGGAGGTCCTGGTACGGAGCTTCAATGAGTGCTCGTGTGATATGGGAGATTGATAGTCCTAAAGGGGGCTCAGGTATCGTCGACCCTTCCTTCCACAATATGATTTCCGGCGCCAATGGCATTGCTTTGATGGCCTTCAGAGCTTCCAAGACAGGCTTGTACGAGAAGATCGCAGTGTCGATCTGTATAAGCTTGACAACTTCCAATCCGCGTAGCTTCGTCAGGGTCTTGGTAGCGCTGGACTCCTCATCGAATTGAAGTGCAAAGATTGGCGGCGTCTTCGACAGTAACTCCTCGTCACGGCTGATCGCAGGGAACGCCACGATCTCGTTGTCCACGAGCAGACACGCCAAGGAGCCGTCACGAACGAGCTTCGGGTTATCTTTCAGATATTTTGGACGGTTTTTTGGCTTGTCCTTGCGGAAGAACCACAGGTCCTCGCGACACTGAAATTGGAGGCCCCAGCGAGGATTGCGTGTCGACGGCTCGCCATGCAGATCCTGTATCTTCAAACCCTCTACGACAAGCCCACGATGGTGACCCTTCTTCTCGCCTAGAGCAATCTGCAGCTCGTTACGAAGCTCGTAAAGCATGTCCTCACGCAGAAGTCGATATTGATTATCGAGGTGGGTCGCGGTCCGCTGTGACTCGTCGACATCTTCCATGTCATCGGCAGTGCGCAGAAAGGGCTTCCTCTTGGAGTATATTTCGTCAGCAGTGGGTAGAATGGCGATGCTGCGAAAGTCGGGGAAGTCGTTGTCATGTCGGCCTCCAGGGCCGTCGTCATCGATAGCAGCCCCTACGCCACGCGTCTCGACCACGTGTTTGATACTCTGGGTGTATGTTCGAGTCTCTGAATTCGCGGATGCGAGGAGGATATCGAGCACCGAAGTGTCCTCTGCGAGTGCGCGATAGGGTTGAGCCTGATCGGGCGGCAAAGAGACGAGCTGAAGGAGTAGCCAGCAGAAGCCCAGCCTCGCGCCTTCCTGCAAATGGCCAGATCGTAGGGCTTTCACAAACGCATCCCAGAAAATGGGAGGCTCCACAGTCTTGACGACGAAGTCCTGCAACGACTGGCCACCCTGAACGAGCTTGAGCTCCGGTGCTTGGCGGAAGAAGTCAAGGAGTGGCGCGGCGGTCTTGTTGAAAAATGACACAGACTGGTCAGCCCAGAGCGCTGTTTGGTACAAATCGGCTCGTGTGAGAAGTTTGGCAAGGGCCGGCACTGGCGCCTCTTGGACGCTGATAGCTTCGAGAAAGAGCGCCGTGTTGCGCGAGTTGAGTGAGGTCTTGCCATCCAATATGGAGAGAAAGAGCCTGCGAGACCGGGAGATGCGAGCGTCGTCCATGGTCGACGCGGATGGGAAGGTTGAAGGGATCGATTGAGTGGGCTGATGGAGACGATGGGGCGCTTGAATGAAGGGTCCTGCCACATACCACGCCCAAGGACACCCTGCACTGTTTGACAGGAAGTCCCGTTATCGACGTTCATTCTATGGAAAAGGCATCAGGAATGCGCTGTGAAAACAGAGTAACGCTCACGCTTATGTTTCCGCAGCAGCCTCATGCGAAGAAGCGGGCTAGGAAAGGCAGTCATCCGCGTCCCAGGATTTCGAAGCAGCCATCCATCGATGTTCATTGGACGGCTAATTCTGTAGGTGGACAAGGTTGTGCGCGCAGACGTGAAAAGTAGGTGCATGGTGATTATTGCACCTTCAGTCACACTGCGTCGGTGCTAGCTTCGAAGCGAATCACAAACGCACCGTAGGTCAAGTTGCTTGATTACTGCCTCCTGCCGAGGAAGTATCGCTCGTGCCGAACACCATGAGCATCGGAAGACTGTGCCGTTACGGACCTCGCGCTCGACTCACGCTGGTAAACGTTTGAACACTTATGCATCGAGACAGATAGACGGCACCACTCGTGCAATACGCAGCTATTCTGATACCGGAACCTGTGTCACAGACAATCTATTGACCTATGAAGGGCGGTCTTTGCCTCGTCAATGACCTCCGTGCTGCGCCAGATGTCCCGCCTTGCTGTTCTGCCAGGCGTCTTTGCGCTTTGCCCAAGCATACACACTGTACCCTGCGCACATGGTAGGCAAAAGATCAGCATTGGAACGTCATTTCCCGAACGCGGGGGAAATGAAGCACCCGAGGAAAGTCGGGCTGTATACGGGCGAAGTAGACACGCACCAATAGTGATGGGCACGGCGAAGTAAACGAACTGCTGGGAGATACGGCGGTAGGCATTGAAGAGATAGTGACGGAAGAGATGCTTGGTCGGGTTCTGAGCAAAGGGAGAGACCGCTGCATTTTGAACAACGTCAATTCAAGGGCAAAACGTGGCGGGAGTTTGTGACGCACTATACTGATAGATTCCGCGCTGCCTCTGGGTACCTCCATGGTAGTCACCCCACCAAACGTTCTGAAATAGCGATGAGGGTCATATTCTAGCTGGCCTTGTGCAGCGGGCAGGACGACGGCTCACGTAGACCTTGGCTGTGAACGGATACGACACAATCAGTCTCAGCAGCATCCATAAGGCAATGAAGAGAGAACGTACGTCCAGGCATTTCGCTCATGGCAGCGATAGAGGGTCTCATGTTGGCGAATTCTAGTAGTAGAGAGCAATAAGATGATGAACGGGAAGAGAGAGCCTTGACGGAGAATTCCGGAAGCCGTGGCGGTTCGGTTTGGAGGCGTGCCGTTCGGTTATCCACTACCTCAACAACTCCGTCGTGGCGCCCCTGAACCGAACCCCACTGTGCTTTCCACTAGTGCCTTATCACTCATATACATCGCTAGCAGCGATGGATGTTGCACAAGCACACCCGGAACTGCACAAGCAGCTCGCTCTCATGCACCGCGTCCATGATTCCATATTGTCCTACGAGCCGTTTGTCCCAAGACCACCCGTACTCGACTCGTCCTTGCCGCTGCCCACCGACGCCGTTCCAGATGCGTCAGACGATTCTGCACACCACATAACAGGCCTGCGTCCACTTTTAGAGACAGTCCGACGTGACATGGACGTCATGAAAACGGTATGCTTTCCTGTCTACTGGTACGCAGCGTTGCTCATCGCGTGCATCTGCAGTAGTTCCTCGCTGACTCCGGCTCTGCACTGCTACCTCCGCTCTCTACAAATGCGACATACCTCATCGCAGTGTGGAAGGAGGTGATCTGTGCATCGCCGCCCATCATTGCACTCGGCAAGACGTTCTTCGAGTCAAACCGGGCGCAAGCTCAGAACGGCGATGCAAACGGGGGTGCAAAGAAGGGGAAGAAACGTGCCGCCAACCAATCCAAGCCCACAGGAGTGAAGGTGGACGTCGTAGCAGACAACGGTGGCACTTGGATTCGTGTAAACACGTACGTTCGCCATCTTGACGTCCACACTCTGCGTCGCGCCTTACCGACCCTGCCATTAGCACGAAGAATTCTCGTCTTCTCTCCGAGTTTCGTGAGATCGACTCCTACATGACCGATTCGTCGGACGAATCAGACTCTGGAATGGGTCCTTCCTTGGCCCAGACAGAGTTTGACAACTCCCTCCTCCGCGCCGGACGTCAACTCCTCGCCGCCGCGCGAAATAACCCTCTTCCTGGCACATCAATTGCACCCACCGTAGTCTTCCGCCTCACTCGTCTCGACCCGGAACCCACAGATCAGCACGAGCATGACACGCGAATAGCGCTCACGATACGGATGCTTCGCGAGATGGGGCTTATCGTGGAACTGGGCGAGCGGGACGACGCGCTCTTAGATGCCACCGCTTCGGCGCCATCCCCATTGGTTGACCCACCTCTCGTCGTGCACCCCACCACGCGCATCAACTTGGACTTGTCCGTGCTGATCGCGCTGGTGTCCGACCTCACCCACGCGTCGCTCCCGCTGACAGCCGTTTCGGCGCATGCGCGGTTCACGCCGTCCGCATCTTATCTGGAGTGGAAAAAGTCCCGCCAGCGCGCGAAGATCTACAGCGATAGGCAGCAGAGCACGGGCTCTGGCTCTGGTCTAGACGGCGAGGACGGCGATACAGGCATAGAGGACCTGGGCAAGCATTCCCGCGCGCTCGCCGAGCAGCTGCAGCAGGAGATGCAGAAGGGCGTGCTCCAAGAGATGCTCGAAAGGATATCCGAGTCTGCAGGTGCGCATGCAGATGGCCCGGTCAATGCAGAGTTCTGGACAACGGCCGAAGCGCGAGATCGTTGCCTTCGAATAATCGCCAAAATCGGCGGACCGCACGAAAAACAGCGCGCATCTGCGCTCTTCCCTTCGGACTCAACCACATCCCTAGCAGCTCGGGAGGAACAATATTGGCAGGACTCGCGATACCCACCGCGTTTCCTTCCAATTCTTCCTATCCATGTTTTCCCGCCAGAGTTTTCTTCCACTACCTCATCACATGCCACATACCCGCTATTCCGTTCCCTCGAACAAACCTGCCTGACCCTCCTTGCTCAGGAGACCGCGCCTCATCCACGGGCTCTTCCCGCTGAGCTCGCGGACGCAGAGATTCAGCGGGCGACGGTCATGCGCGCAAACCCGCGCCTCACGGCGCACACAGTACAGAGCTTGTTATGCGGCGCGGTGCGCGGATGGACGACGCTCACAGCGAACAAGGCGAGCGTGAAGGCTGTTCTGAAAGAGATGAAGGGGAGGGGGTTGAGCGTGAACCTTGGGCAGGGAAGAACTTCTGGGGAAGCGGTTGATGCTGTGATTTGGATGGTGGATCCGAGGAGTCTGGCAGAGGGCATGAGGTCTGATTATGGAGCTTAATTCGCACAATTCTGCGAGTAGCTGTATGCCCGTAGAGACCTACTCAGTCTGTAGGCATACTTGCCAAGTTCACCACAAGTTGGATTCATGACCGTCACCACCGCGCGGGTGTCCCCTAATCTCTGAATACCTCCGAGGTACGTTGGAACAGCGCTCTACTCTTGAACTGATCGTTATCGGATATTTCAGCCGGCCGCCGACGACGACAGCTTGCAACTAATACTTGTGATCGTTGTCTCTGCTTCGTTCATCGATACAGCAAAGTCGTGGGCACTAGTACTTACTCTGTTTCGTTTCGTATGTCCTCAGATACGACTTACCACGTACGGCCGGCCGCCGCAGCGCCGCCTGGCCCAAGGGTAAAGCCCCAGCCCAAAGTCTCTGTTCTTTCCTCGCCCTTCACCTACAATCCCAGCGACGATGGCACCGACGAGAATCTCTTGATCCTGCTACACGGCCTGGGTGCGTTTCCGCGCGTCTCTGATCCCCATCGTGTCCTCACTTCGAATCTTCGCGCACACGAGTACAGGGGACACCCAAGTTGCATTCGGGAAGCTCGGCCGCTCCCTGAACCTCCCGCAAACAGCGACCTTAGCTCTGCGAGCACCGGCGCAGTACGCTTGCCTTCTATCTGAGGACGTACTATCCTAACCACCGGAATTGTAGAATCCCGTACCTATACGAGGACGCCTTCCAATGGTACCCCTCATTCGACCACCTCGGCGAGCTCATTGCGCAACCGAACCCGACGCCTGCCCTTGACTATGTCCTCAAGGTGCTTGATCACCTCACGCGCGACTGCGCATGGCCACCGCACCACATCCACCTCTTCGGGTTCGCGCAAGGTGGCTCTGTAGCTGCCGAATCTGCGCTCAGATGGTGGCGGCGCGAGCTCGACGCGCAGAAAGGGCCGACGTCCAGCGAGGCACGCCCGCTGGGCTCGGTAGTGAGCGTTGGCGGACCGCTGCTGTCTTATCCTACGTTGCAGACGGTGTGCCCGACGCCTGGTCTGGTGTTTCGCCGTTTGCCGCCTGCAGAGGACGCATTAGCGAGCGAAGCACTGGCGGCGTTCAGAAAAGGCTTCAGCCTAGTGGTGGAGGCGAAACGGAGTGGGGAGGGCATGCCACGATCTAAGGATGAGTGGTATCCTATCATGAAGTTCTGGAGTGAGCGCCTGGGGAGGAGGCAGGTTGAGGGTTTGTACGAAGTGATGAGTGGGCAATCATAGTAGGAAGGACGCATATACCGATTGCTGTTGGCAGAGAAAATTGTTGACGTGTTTCATACTGCGAGACATGCGAATCGCCATGCAAATGTCAGCTGAAGCAGGCAGCTGGATTGCATGTGGTACAAACGGTCACAACAAAATGCGATCAACTAATTGTCATTGCGTTACAAGGCAGCGCCCGGCCCTCCAATGGGTCCTTGTCTCTCGTCTGTCCAAACGGCACGGAACAGTGACCGGCGACGGTGCGAGCATGAGCAGCGGCGCCTCAGGACAAATATTCGTGCATGTCATGAGCCACGGGAACATATACCCTGACATAGAGCGTACGCCCGATGGTCCGTGGTTGGCACATAGACGGAGAGAGTGCGCTCATCTCGGCGATCAGCAGCGCCGGGCTGCGGCGCAAGTTTTAGGTTGATAATGAGGCAATGCTATGGTGGAATCGACTTCCGAGTATCCATGGGTTCTTTACTAACGGACCGCCTCGGCTTGTATTTACCTCGCTTGTCTATCGAGAATGGGTCACATGAGACATGCATCGCCGACAAGATTGGTGCTTGACTTACGCTTGCGAGGGCGACTGCTGCCATACGAATCTAACAAGTTCTGATCTATGTGAGCCATCCTTGCGGCTAGCTTTTTGCTGGCCACTTTGCGTGCCTCGGCGCGTTCCACGCTACTTGAAGCGCTCGGAGTGGGACAGTAGATGGATTTAAGGCGCTCTTGAACGTCGCGGAGAATGCTGACGTCCGACATATCATTAGCAAAGCCTAGGTGTTGATATCATACGACTCACGATATCTCGACCAGGCCCGTCGCACTGACGATGGCGATAACGTCGCGCCAGTCCAAGGGTTTTAGCCTGAGCTGCACGCTCTTCTTCTGCACAGGTATATATGAAGCCAGGGCACCCAGCAGGCACTCCAAGTGATGCGAAGACACATCAGCAAGGACTCGCAAAGACGATGGCGGCAGTAGCATATCTGCCTGGTCGTCCTCGGGAAACTCGCGAGACGATGCGGAGCTCGCAGTCAAGTGAGACGGCAGGCCATCCTGAGCAATTATGGACTGCTTGACGATGGAGTGAACCTCGTCCTCAAAGCTCCATTCGGGTACAGGCACATCAGCGGCAGGCAGGGGCCACCGTGTCCAGGTGTCTTTCGGTGTGCTCTCGACGGTACTCTGAGCTGACAGATGGGATTTGGACCTCGCATGAGATGAGGTTGGAGGGGAGGAGTCGCGAGATGGGGTGGGAGTATCCGCGCGTTCCGAGCGGTCTTCGGCGTCGACTGCGAGGTGCCGCGGAGGGTGGGTGAGATGAGACACGACATCGAGGGTGTTGGTAGTGCGGAGGGCGCGCAGAAGGCTGGAATACTCGGAGAGTTCCTCGTGCAGGCGTGTGGGCACCGTCTTGCGCTTCTTGCCCATGGCCGCCAGCACACAAGACAAACCCGTCGGTCCGCCGGTCCGACGCGATCAAGCGCTGGGAAAGCTGACATCAGCAACTGTACAGTTCCTCTGCAGCCTCATCATTGGCGCAGCCCCGCACTGATCCCTCACCCAGTCTCCCATATTCACGACACAAGTACGTCCGTTTTTCTGATATTCAGCTTCCGGTCGCTCATCTCTCTTTCCCCAGTATGAGAGAGAAGTGGAAGAAAAAGAGGTCCCGCAGGCTCAGACGCAAACGCCGAAAAATGCGGGCGCGTTCCAGTCCGTATAATCCTGTTATTCCTTTTCGCCGAGGCTGATTGTCTGCTGCAGAGTAATCGTCCAAAAGGCTGCCGAGTGGGCTCAGTGGGCGACGTCAGTCACCAACCGTGGAGGAGGTTGATCATCCATCTGCACATGCGCATCGTGCCCCTTTCATCTTGACGTTTCCCGCCGTTGCACCACTTAGTGCCTGCCGTCTCGTATGTACGAGACAGCTCTCCGACATATCAAGCCGCGTTGGGGTGGTCATTTGGTCAGAATGTGTAAATCAGCAGTCGCAATACGCAGTTGTGAACGAAGTTGGTTATTGCTCAATCGTGTGCACGCCCCTCAGTTCAGCACGCATGTGGCGTCGACTGGTATTCGTCGCGTGATGAGAGCGGAACCGGGAAGGCATCGTTCTGACTCTTTCATGAGCGGACTGAACGTTGTCTCGGACGTTATATGTGACGAAGTTGACCGCAATATCCGGTTGCTGTCCAAGTTTGCGCGTCCATCTCGTCTATCCCTTCCCTGCTTCCCTCAGTGACCCTCGCTTCAGACAATGATCACCCGCTGGGACTCGAACTGGCGAGTCGTGCACGGGTGCGCTTGGAGGTACTTCGATCTGTAGCGTCGACCACCGCAGCGAAGTCCGTCTCTACATCCAAAATCATATAAAACTCTCACAGGGTATCGATACCGCTGACCTCTCCAATCTTAGGTCGTATTGTGAATACACACCAACGGCATAGGGCGTGACCCTGCCAGCTCATGAGGCTCCTTCGAACCGCCCCGTCGCTCCGTCATCTGACACACCTCGTCACCACAGAACCCTTCTGATTTTCTCTATAAAGTGTTCGACATGGCTCTGCTCGCGGTCGTCGCGAGACTGCTTCCTCACGCGTGTTGCACTATTCTCGCCATGTGGCTCACCAAGTCAGCTTCAGGCCTTCTTCTGGCCGCGCGCGTTGCTCTCGCCTCCAAGTCCAATGTGGTCGACGTTGGCTACGCCAAGTATCTGGGGAACCAGTCTTATCCAAACACTGTCGCCTACCTTGGAGTTCCTTACGCGGAGCCTCCATTGGGACACTTTCGATTCCGGGCGCCTGTGCAGCTGAATACGTCCCGCGTGGCTGCGTTGGCGCAAGGTAAGGCCGTGGACGCGACGCAGTATCCGGATTTTTGCATTCAAGGCAGCACCGGAAGTGAGTTGACCTGAAGTATCCAGATTGTCCGACTAACACGATGCGATGATGGTCAGATGGGGACGCCGGAGGAGCGGGAAGTGAGGATTGTCTCAAAGTGAATGTCTACACTCCCGCGGGCGCACACAAGGGCAGCAATTGTGAGTGTTTCGCTCACTTCTCCAAATGACTGAGGATATGACGATGGATCGCAATAGTACCTGTTCTGGTCTACATACACGGTGGAGGTGAGTTCTCAGTCGACACAAGCCACGGATGTCCTGACGCGTCTCAAAGGGTATTATTATGGCAACCCCCGAAACTGGCCATTCGATCATTGGATTCATCAGAGTCCTAACGTCGTCATCGTCTCCGTCTATTATCGTCTCGACTCTTTCGGCTTCCTTGCGACACCCGAACTTACCAACTCTGCAAATGGGGACCTCAATGCTGGCTTCCAAGATCAGATTCGAGCCTTGCGCTGGGTCAAACAATACATCTCGGCTTTCGGAGGAAACCCTTCCCGAGTGACTATCAACGGCGAGAGCGCCGGCGGGTCGTCGGTTGAGCTGCATCTGGTAGCCCGTGAGACGGAGCAGTTGTTTTCCGGTGCTATCGCACAGAGCGTGTACCGGACGCCCGTGCCCACCCCGCAGCAGCAAGTCGTGAGTACAGGTGTCAATTTTCATTTTTGCGCGTGTTACCCTCTTCACAGCCATTGTTCGAATTCTACGCCGCGAGCGCGGGCTGTGGATCCGGTTCCGTGACCGACAAGTTGTCGTGCCTGCGCGGCGCATCTGTCAGCGCTCTTGCTCGGGCGCAGGATAGTGCGTCGTTCGGATCATTGTAGGTGTCTCTTTTCGTTGACCCTCGGAACGTCTCACGCGAATGTTCTCTAGCACAGGCGCATATAATGCATTCCATCCCGTGATAGATGGGAAAGTCATCACAGAGTACCCTTCGCTGTCAGTATTGCAAGGCAATTTCCGCAGCGTTCCCTTGATTGTTGGGTATGTTGCCGGTGTTCCCGATCGGAGCCCGCTCGCTAATGTACAACAGCGCAACGTCCAATGAGACACTTTCCGGACCTGCGACTGACATCGCGACGCCGCTGAAACGGTTCTTTCCCGGCCTTTCAAATTCTTCTTTGCAGCAATTCGTCGAAGTATATCCTGTCAGCGACTTCGGCGGTGATGTGGTCGTGCAGCAGGAAGTCGCCACTGGGGAGTCAGAATTGAAATGTGCAGTATGTCACCCGAGTCGCATGACCCCACTCGTACAAGTTGAATTGATAGTCATTGATACGTATCAGCGGACCATCATGGGCGAGGCTTGGGCGCGGCGCACATCCATCTTCACGTACCGGTATAACCAAGCGAATCCAACCGGTTCCAATCCCACCGTTGTTGGTCACGCTGCTGAGAACTGGATGATGTTCTTGGGCACAAATACGGGGTTCGTTTGTCCGGTCTTGTTCCTCTTATGTCAACTCTTCTGAACACAAGGGTAGGGCCAATGGTACAACAACATTCACCCCGCAGAACGCGATACAGAGCGCCTTTGCCCGAGAACTTATCGCCTATTGGCTCTCCTTTGTGCGTTCGAGCGACCCCAATACATTCAAGCTCACGCAGTCGCCCGTGTGGCCGCTGTACACATCGGGTCGGAAATCTCGCATCGTTCTTCAAGAGGTGCCGGCAGGCTCGACCGCGGGAAGTGGAAGTTACGTTGAAGCCGAACCGGCGAAAGAGAACGCACGCTGCCACTTCGTTGCTAGCAAGGTGTTAGAGGAGCAGAATTGATTGACATTTTGCCTCGAATTAGCGGTGTCGAGACCCGGTCTCATGGGATCAAGAATCCGAGTACTGAAAATCCGACCACGTACGATGATCGCTTTAGATGATCCCTTTGTGAAGCCGTTCTTTTAAGGCTATTTGGCGCCCGCGCGAAGCTCAACGGCCAGTCACTTAGTCAGACCAACACGCTTCGCCTTCTTCTGCACGGGAGGACTTCTACTGTGCGGTAGAACGTACCCTGGAAGAGCAAGTGAGCTGTCCTTTTTGAGTCCCGCGCCCTGCCATTGCGCTGATTGACATCATGATCCAGCTTTCTTGGGCGTTTTCCGCTGGCAACGCGAGCCTAGGTCGTGCCGCAGTGCCGTCGGAACAGTCACTGCACTGCCCAGTGTGGAACAACGGCTCACGAACACGCGAAGCTCGGAGCTCGAGAACTTAAGCTTTGTGGCTTCCGCAGTATTTTGAGAGAATCCACTTGTAAGCGCCGGTCGGCCGTATCTCACTCGCTGTGTCACCGGGGGGTCTCTGACTACCGAGACAGAGGACTCCTTGTTCTGCAAGCAGTCCATCTGCAGTGACAGTCTCCCTCTTCCATTCACTCCAGCTCTCACTTCGTCCACAGACACAGGCAGTGTGAGGCACCGCGATGTGTTACCAGGCTCATCTCGGCAGGTGCGCCGTGACATGTCCTGAAATGACTCCCATCTGACTGGAGCAGTGTCGCGGTGACATACACACACGATGGGGCCGCGTCCCGTGCGGTGCGCTAATTGCCATTGCCACCATCTGTTATATCAGGGAATCTGCCATTCGCACAGTGAGTCCTATCCTCGTGCTCTGATGGGAATTTCATATCTTCATTTGACTTCCTGGGCCGCCCGTCCCGGCTCTCCGCAGATTTCATCACCCAGACTCGCTTTTGGGTTCGCCCGGTAGGTTAAAAGGGCCAGGAGGAGCGCGTTAGTGTCCGTCATCGAACATCCTCCACCAAGGTCTGCCACCGCAAGTATCATATATGCTCGCTATGCGCTCTTTCGCCCCTACTCTTTCCACCCTCTTCCTTGCTTTGTCCATCACGTCCACCGCCGATGGTCACAAACGTGCGGACCCTTGCGCTCAGATTGCTGGTGGTCTCTTCGCGGCACCCGCTGAGCTCAAGCCCTGTCTGAAGTCTTTCCCTTTCAATGAAACTTTGCGCCAAAATGTCATCAACGTGGTGTCGGGCGTGTTTGACTTCTTTACTTTCGAGGACTTCTATCTTAATTCCCCGCCGCCGTTCCAAGAGTCGACGGTGGACATCCGCGCCGAGCTGTCCAGGATTAGTACCCAGATATACGAGGTCGGTCTTTCTCTCTGTTCGATACCTAGAAGCGTGCTGAGAGTCGAGTTATACAGACGGATTATGACTTCAATTTAGACCTCTACAACTTCGTGAATAGGTTGAATGACGGGCACACACGTAGTTCATTCAACTGCGCTCGATGTGCATCACTCTGACGTGCATTTCCAGAATGGACACCCAATTGTTACGCGACCTGGGAAAACCTCCTGCCTACTCCGATTGTCTCCCTCGAAGTGGACGGGACTGAAAGCGTCTACATCGCTCCCGATTCAGTCGCGTTCATCAACCTGGTGCCCTCGGGTTTCGCGTCCTTCTACGCTTCGATTAACTTCGATTGGCAACGCCTTGCCGGCGCCCGCGTCCTAAAAATAGAAGGCCAGGATCCGTATGACTACGTCGACTTCATCGCGGACACGGTGACAGGCAACTTCCTGGACCACGGCGTGCGCGTCAACAGCGTCTTTAGCAGCTACAGGCTGTCTGGCTCGGCGTTCTCGCAACGGTTCGGGGACTTGGCCGGCCAGCTTTTCTCGCCGGCGGAGAACATCACGTTCACCCTCGTTCCTGCGGAGTCGAGTACACCGGAGAACGTCACAGTGCCATTCCTGTCGACGTTCATGGGCGATCAATTCACCGACAGCGCCTCCTAGTGAGTGGGACCTCGGCTTCTCTGGGCCTGCGCCTATTGCTAATTGTGTGTCCAGTTGGGAGAACAACTGCGCAGCGAACAGCGGAACCAATGGTGTCGACAGGCGTTTAGGCTCTAATCTCCACGGCTCGCCTGCTCGTGCTCTGCCAGTTGCGGTGGGCCGCATGCCCTCCAGCGCCATTGGCTTGCCGGCTCCATTCCAGCCTTCCTTACCTCCTGTGGTCCCAAGTGCAGATGTCATGCGTACCTACCTCCTTCCCGATGGCAAGACTGGGGTGGTGAGTAAATCTCATAGAGAATCGCACTGTGCGCCTTCTGACTGGGCCCATCCTTGTTAAGATATTTGTCGGATCTTTCCTGGACGACGTCGACCAATTCCAAATCGACGTCCAGAATGCTGTGACTTCTCTGAAGAGCTCCGGTGCAACGCGCCTTCTAATTGATCTCACCAACAACTTAGGTAAGTAGTCGCACTAGCCATCTGCCTCGTGTACTCAGACGTCTTTAAGGTGGTACGGTCTGTCTTGGAATATTCTTGCACCAGTATCTGGCGGGGTCGAGCTTTGGGTATTCGTGAGTACACTTGCTTCACTTCCTTCGGCAATTAATCAAAATTTCACTATGGCCATAGGGGGTTCAACAGTGCCGTACGAGCAAATCCGCTCGCACAAAAAATAGTAGCGGCCGATATCGCCCATAGGATCACACAAGATGTTTCGTTCTACGCACCGGATCAGTGTATGTGTTCCTTGGATTGTTAGGAATGTTGATATGAACCGGGCGTAAATTAGGGACCTTTGTCAACAATACCGTGCTACCCGATGACTTCAACTTCGTCTCCCCTGCGGAGGGTGTGACGATCAATGGACAGGTTGATCCCACATCTCGGAGACTTCGAGTTCGTGTCGATTTTCCCCTCCTCCGGTTTGCGCCTCACGCCGTCTATAGGATATCTGCTCCTTCAGTGTTCCTATTCCGGAGTCCCCTCCTTTCGAACTCACGTACGTATCTAAGCATTACATTTTAGCGTCGATCTGCGCCTCATCATCTCTATCAGGAATGTTGCAATAGGTAGACAACGGACCTTCAATAATTTTGGCCGCTGACGGCTTCTTCATAGTGAGCAACGGCAATTGCGCTTCCACGTGTGCCATGTTCAGCACCGGCATGTACGAACGCCACAATACAACCATCGCCGTCTTTGGTGGGAAGCCCGGCGAGAGTATGGAGTTCAAAGGTGCTTCAACCAGCAATAACGCGAGTAGGTTACATGCTAACGCCTTTGAAGGCATGGCCGGTAACCAAGTTTTGGAATGGACGGACCTTGACTCTGAAATTAAGACGGCGGGCTTGAAAGACGTACGTGCCCTAGCCTCTCTTCTTGAGATGATCGACTGAAAAGAACCTGTCCCAGGACTCCCTCGCGCCACCTGATCTGTGAGTATTCCGTCTTCTGCGCATCACCACGGTCTTGACAGCATTCTGCAGGCTAGTCTCCGCAAACATGCGGTAAGTCTACGATTCATAGTGAACCGAGCCCTTCTAACAGCGCTCGCGTAGCCATAATTGGCGCACCGGTGAGTTCCTGCACACGCGTCTTCTGCGTTATTCCATCTTCTGAGCTTCGTGTTCATCTAGCGTACAGCTTCTTGGAAGAAGACACGCCCATCGGTATGTCTCGTCCTGGTCTCGCTCGATTCGCTTACCGTTGACTGATTTCAAATGGCAGCCTATCGCTCGGAGCTGCCTCAGCGTGAGTGGATTTGCGACCCACCCGGCATCGCTTGGCGTCTCTGACCGGCCCACAGTCCGATTCCCCTACACCTTGAAGACGTACAATGACCCGCAGAACCTGTGGATCTTCGCGTAAGCTTCTTCTTTCCAAGAATCGACAGCACGACTGAGAGCGCACGCACAGTGCTCAGCAGATCTTCGGGTGATTTGAATGTTCGAACGAATCTCTCAGTGCTCTGCTAAACCCATGACAAACATTACCTACATCTATGACTGACTATGGCGCATTTAAATGTGGGCATCTCTGCGGGACTATGGTATGGGTGGGATTGCGCACTAATACTGTAATCAGTTGGTTTGTGAATGATGATACGCAATCCTTGTAGCAATCGCCGCATTGGCTCGTGGATCCTGATTTATGTAGTGACTCCAGACCCGTCTAGCTAGCTAGATAGCTAGACGGGTCTGGAGATCTATCTCCACTGTCCAGACAGGAGACCGTACCCTCCCGGCTGTGCGTGCCGCGGCGGAGCACCAGTAAAGCATCGAGTCGCCTCGAGGTCGGGCCCAGACAATGCGTTCACCGGTGAGCGTGGCAACTCGGGGAAGGTACTAGTTAGGTAGCTTGCAAGATATGCTGCAGCAGAGCTGAGAGGCGGCGCAAATATGCACGCAGTGAGGCTCATTGACGCTGTAGATTGAGTTTCTCGCGAGCGCGAGAGCCGGAGGACTCGAGAGGGAGAGGCATTCGCATCGGATCCGATTGACGTCAGGACCGGACGGGACGGAGCGGTCGGAACGGCGTGCTCATAAACTCGCGTCTCTTCACGTCCGCGCCCACCGCCTCTTCGCTCTCCTCTTCCTCTCAACCGCGATCCTTCATCATGGGTGTCCTCGACGTTGTTCCTGTAAGCAGTCTTTTCTGACGCTCGATGGTCCTGCTTTTCACGTCGGTGAGCGCAGGCGGGTGTCCTGACGGGCGACAATGTCCGCAAGCTCTTCGAATACGCCAAACAAAACAACGTATGTGCTCCCTGATGTTTGCTCCTCGCATGGCTAAGATCACCCCACTTTCCCTCGCCATCGGAAGTTCGCCATCCCCGTAAGTCTGCGTGACTGCGTTTATCGATTTCAAAGCTGATGCTTCATCTGCAGGCCATCGTGAGTTCGACAGAGCGCCTTTCCCTAGCGGACGATGACTCTAGCTCCATATCAGAACGTTACTTCCTCCTCTGTAGCGAATGCCGTGCTTGAGGCTGCTCGGTAAGTACCCTATGGCCCATAGTGCTAGCATCTAACCATATCTTCGCAGCGATATCAAGTCGCCCATCATCCTGCAGGTGTCGCAAGGGGGTGCTGCCTACTTCGGCGGCAAGGGCCTTGCCAATGACAAGCAGCAAGCGTCCATTATTGGCGCCATCGCCGCAGCGCACCACATCAGGACGGTCGCAAAAATTTACGGCGTGTACGTGGTGTTCTGCAAACTCCGCATACGCGCATCGCCGATATGAGTCTTTTTCTAGCCCCGTCGTCCTACACTCCGATCATTGTGCGAAGAAGCTCCTGCCATGGTTCGATGGAATGCTCGCCGCGGACGAGGAGTACTTCAAGCAGCACCAAGAGCCGCTGTTCTCCTCGCACATGCTCGATCTTTCCGAGGAGCCCAAGGATAAGAACATTGCGACATGTGCGCAGTACTTCAAGCGCATGGCCCCGCTTGGCCTTTGGCTTGAGATGGAGATCGGCATTACCGGTGGAGAGGAGGACGGTGTGGATAACACCGGCGTCGACAATAACAGCTTGTACACTCAACCGGAGGACGTATACGATGTCTACGAGACGCTCAGCAAGATCGGGCCCAACTTCAGCATCGCCGCGGCGTTCGGCAACGTGCACGGTGTCTACAAGTCTGGCAACGTTAGGCTGCACCCGGAGCTCTTGGCGAAGCACCAGGCCTTCACCAAGGAGAAGACGGGTTCCAAAGCCGATCAACCTCTGTAGGAAAGATTCGCAAGATAGCTCCCGCTCCAAGCTGAATGCTGTCTTAGGTTCCTTGTATTCCACGGCGGTTCCGGATCGACGAAGGAGGAGATCAAGACTGCCGTCGGCAATGGTGTCGTCAAGATGAATGTCGACACTGGTGAGCATTCCGGCCATCTTCCATACGTATGTCGCTCAAAAATGCAACACAGACACTCAATTTGCGTACTTGGCGGGTATCAGGGTATGTCCTATAAGGGTTTGGTGCCATTCTCGATCATCTGCTCACCGAGTGCTACTAGGACTTTGTCTTGACCAAGAAGGATTATCTCCTTTCTCAGGTCGGAAACCCCGAAGGCGCGGACAAGCCCAACAAGAAGGTAAGCATGCTCTCGCTATCTACGTCGCCCTATGCCTGATCCAGTGTTCCCAGTTCTACGATCCCCGTGTCTGGGTGCGCGAGGGTGAGAAAACCTTGTCGGCGCGTGTCAAGGAAGCCTGCACGGATCTGGGCAATGTCGGTATGTATATTCACGTGCTCGTTGGATTTCTCTTCTCTGGTGCTGACTGCCTTGCAAGATCGCCTGTAGAAGCATGTTGCACCCCTCCTTCAATAAGTCATGAAACGGACAACCTGAGATGTAAGTTGAGTGAACAGTTGCGAATGAAGTTTACTCTTGTTGTAGCTCTGTCTTTGTTACTTATGTATAGTTCATGGAACCCAAGGAATGTTTGTTCTAGACCAAGGCCATCGTTGTTTCGGACATCGCTCGATGTGAACCGCATCAGACACGAAGTGCATGCATGCCGCTAAGCGAGTACAAGCGAGCATTTCGCCTTTGATGTGATGAGGGGTGCTCAATAGCACGTCCTACTATGCAAAGGAAAAAAAAGAACAGGATGATGCGGGATTGTCTGCCTTGAAAATGCTCATGTCTTCCGTCGCTTCCGACTGCCACCCTCCTCTTTCTCTGCCTCCCTCTTGCTCTTGATACCCGCTACCCGCATATGCTCCTTCCGCTCCTCCCTCTTCTTCTCGTTCTTCCTCTCCTCGTCCTTCTCGACCTTCTTCTTCCGCACCTCCTTCCTCTCGTGCTGCTTCTCCCTTCTCCGCACAACCTGGTCCTTCCTGATCGCGCGGATCTGCTGCATCACAGCAAGCGCTTTCTTTTCCTCAGGCTCGAGCACGACAGCACGTTTTTGGAGGTACGTTGCACGGTGCTGGGGCTTCATCAACTTTGGCTTGCTCGCGTACGGGAGCGAAGCCTGCAGTTTGCGCGGGACCTTGAGCGGATTGAAGCGCCGGCCGGGCCGTTCCACGGGCTTGTAGGTTGAGTTTACGTTTGAGGGCGCGGAGAGGCCTTCTTCGCGCCGCACCTGACCTGTGAGGCGCATGCCGGACCAGTCCGTATTTGTTGATAAGAGTAGCGAAGTAATAGGATTGTAGAATTTTCGAGGTTGTATTGAGTACCATGCGCGAAGGAAGATCAAGTCTGCGAATAGCACTCGCAGTCAGCGTCGTGTGTCTGTTGAGATGAGACTATCGTACCACTCATGAGCACCTTGTCTTCGAAAGTCGCTCGAAATGCGCCGTCTGGTTTCGGCAATGCCTTCTTGACTTGTCCTCTTATACCGGACACCGTACGGATATTGGCGCCTTCGAACTTCGCGACCTCTAACGCGCTTGTGAACATGTCCTTGATGAAGGCCGTATTCTTGAATATCTTGTAAGGAACGCCAGTCAGCTTCAGCTTCTTCACGATCTTCGCGGACCGGTCGATGTCAAGAACGACGCCTGTCGCGGAGATGCGGAAGGCAGCCGTCTCAGTGCCGAGGGAATTGAACGCGCAAAAGCCCGTGTTCGGCAAAGCAACGGGTCCATAAAATGTCGCGTAGCAGTGCATATGCTCTGGGGTGTACTTCAGCATGCGCATCCGGATCGAGTGGTCATCCAGTGAATATATTGGCACAGTCTGGAAGCGGCGCCACCCTAGGCTGAAGATGAGTGGGTCATTCGTCTTGAGGGTGCGCGTGTACCACCGGTGCCTCTTGATGCGCACCTGCACGAATCCGAAGCGTTCCTCTGCAGGAAGTAGCCCGCCGACGATTAGCGGGCGGCGCGGGTCGAAGTGCTCGACCATTTCACATGGCACGTCTGCGAACTCGATGCGCACATACAGGCCCGGGCGGTGGCCCTCCACCAATGCGCGTGTCTCCGCGTCGACGTTGGCGAACTCGGCTCGGTTCAGCTCCTGCTGGCGTGCAATCTCGTCCTTCTTCTCATCGTAGAAGTCCTGCTTGGCGCTCTCTGGGTCGTCATACTGCTCGTCGAATTTCCGCTTGAGGGCCTCCTTCTTGGCCGCAAGCGCGGCCTTCGGGTCCTGGGCACGAGGCGTGTTCTCTCTGTCTTCGCCCTCGCTCGCCTCCAGGTCCTCGTATTCGCCACCGCCCTCGGCGTCCTCGTACTCTGCCTCGTCACCCACATCGTCTCCGCCGGTGATGAACAGATGTCGTATCGAGTCTAAGAGCTCCTCGTCCTCCCACTGCTTCAGCTCGTCAATCGGAACAAGATCCTTCGTCCGATCCAAGGCCTCGGCGTCATCAGTGGCATTCTTCACGGTGAATAGTTCGTCGTCTTCGTCTGGCTGGTCATCCGCAGTCGTCGAATTTCCTCGTAGGATGTCTGCCGGAGTCGTGTTATTCGAGTAAATCAGCTTCGTCCAGTCTCTCCGCTTTGTCCGCTTGGAAGAGAGCTCGAACGCCTCGGCCGCACGTTCGGCAAGGTTGGCCTTCCACTTCACGTCGCCATCTTCGTCGTCTGGGTCGCTCGATATGTCTGCGTCCTCATCTTCGTCATTGAACCGCACTCTTCTTCCTGCAGCGTTGTCATCATCTTCATCCATTTCCGAATCGCTGTCGGCATAGGCAACGCCGCTGCCACCAGCGGCTCGTGCACCTGATAGCTTCGCTGTCGAGCGTTGCACGACTCTGTGCGTCGACCGTCCTGTGTTGGACAGCTCGGTGTCATCGTCGGCATTCATCCATTCGGCATCGTCAAGCTCCGAGCCACTCTCCATTTCATCGTCCTCATCCTCTCCGCCTTCGTCCTCGCTATCGTCATAGTCCTCTTGGTCACTGTCTTGGTGATCGAATCCACCCGAGGAAGGGCCTACAGTGATGGAGTTCAATGAGGAGCCGAGAAGTTGTATGTGGCTGCGTGCGACGACATCTTCCAAGGTTTCGTCCACGTCTTGGAGGTCCATAACCATTTGCTCTCCTTCGCCTTGGGGAACTGTGACTTGGTCTGAGACTGACATTAATAAGAGAGTACACTCCACGCACCGTCCGTACTGCCTCGCGTAAAGCTCCCGGGCACATTCACCCAAACGGCATCCTTGTCGTAAATGACACCACCGACGTCGCTCATAGGCGCATGGATGAGCAATTTCTTCTTCTCGCTCAGCTTCCTCCTCTTCTCCGACTCTGCATTCGGCAGCGGACATGGGTCGCTCAAGGCAGATACACTCGCCATATCCAAATCGCCCACGCCGGGAATATGAACCTTCATCCCCATGCGTAGGTTTGTCCCTCTGAGATACCCGTACACAGTGACTGTCCGGTCGCATTTACCTTTCGAGAGCCGGATCTCCTCACGCGCGGTAAGGTCTTCGAAGCGGTCTGCGAGCAGGTAGGGGTGCTGGTTGCGGAACACGAGTGGTCGAAACTTCATTACACTGATGAAGCGCGACAAATTGAGTATTTCGGTGTCGGGATAGCGGCCATTTAGCACGCCAGAAAGATAGAAGAGCTTAGCGCCCTGGTATATCTCGGTCCAGAAACGCTTTTTGAGTGCCTTCTTGGTTGCGCGTAAAGTTGCAGCTTTTTTTATTAGGTCCAGGTGAGTTAGAACGCCGATGACTTTTGGAAAGCCGTGCGACTGCAGCACATTGAGAAACTCAAAAGTTTCCTGAGTGCCTCATACGTGAGCAGGCTGCAGTGCCAGAGCTAGAGAGAACGCACCATCTCGAATCCAAAGGACCCGTCGATCATGAGCAACACAAGGTCAGCTACCTTGCCAAGGTCAAGCATCGAGTTGAGATCATTGTTGCATTCAATGAATGTCAAGCGTCGTTTCTTTCCGCTGACGACGGTGACAGGACCTCGTATATCGCTGAGTGTTTGCTTTGTGTACCGCCGCACGAGACTCTTGATGAGCGTGGTCTTGCCGACACCAGGCGGCCCGACGATGGCGATGACGACTGGAGGAGGGTCTTCTTCAGGTGTGCGATCGACAAGGGGGACATGAAGACGCGTCTGGTCCTTCTCTGCGGTACGGCGGCCTTGTCTCTCTGCTCGACGACCTGACTTGGGGGCGAATGCCTGCAGGACGGGTTTACATACATCGATGAGGTGCGACAATGGTCACGCACTTTCTCGTTGAAGCCACTCTGTTTCTCCTTCCCTTTTCCCTTCTTGTCAACTTTCCGACCGGACTGTGCGGTATGGTGAGCCTTGTGTGGCCTGTCCTCAGACATAGCGTGCGATTTGAAGAGTTTTCAATTCGTTCGGCCGCGTTCCGACAGCGGCGGCCCGCCTCGGCCCGCAGGCATCGGGAAAACCCTAAATCAAGGTTTAGGTTGGGCGCTCCCGAACTTGCTCAATGCCGCCCGGGCTACTTCGAGTTCTCAGTCTCTACTACCCTTACTAGCTACAGTCTTACTGGCCACTGATCAGCGTAGTAATCGCTGCATTGTGCCACGGTTAACCGTTACTGAGCTGCCTGGTGAGTGCTCACCGTCCGTAGGGACGCTGATCATTTTCGCGCAGACTTGTATGGCAGCGTTCCAGCGGCAACTCGACACTTCCCCGCATCCCCGCCGGAGGAAGTGTCCCACCGATAGGCCGCTGTAACTCGATCAACTTGTAGCGTGGATCGGGCATTAGTGCTGCGGCTTGGATCCGCACCCGCGGGGCGCCGCGTCCACTTGACCGGCCGACTGCCTCCATAGACGGTATTAGACCGGAGACGCGATGAAGGAAGAGGACACGTCCGAGCCAAGTCGCCTAATCTCCAACAATAACTAACAATCTTCAGCTTCAACAGCCTTCCAGGCGAGTAACGAGTAGCCGATGGCACGAAATGTTGTCAATCGCCGGCTGAAATGACTGGCTCTGAGCCGAAATGTTGAGCCCCTCTTGACACAGGGGCTCGATCGACTCGCAACTCGTGAGTGCACTGTCTCAGGCACCTTCCCCGGTGACCAGTCCGTTATTGCGCTCCATGCGCCATTAGAACATACGCGGCCAAGCCGCCACGGGACCCCCGTAACCTGCTCTGCTTTTGCCAGCCCACTGGCGGGCTTTCACGAGCGTCAACTCGCTATGTACAAAGCATGCAGTGATTATTTACATTGCAGATGACATGAAGGTACGTTCATGATTCACTTCCGTCAGGATTCCGAGGAACATTGAGCAGCAACGAGCTCCTGGCACCCTCTGGGGTCTAGACGTCTACTGCCGACCCGGGACCGCCCCATCGCGCCCCATCGCGCATGCGGAGGCAATGCCTGCTCGAATTGCGGGGTCCGAGACAGCGTGACGCGATCGAGGACGCTCATCCGCTATAAAGTGCAGGACGCTCGGCCGCTGACTCTAGGTCGCCCCCCTACCGCGCCTTCATCATCTTTCCCAATGTCGACCACTGAAAAGAACGCTGGCGCCAGAATGTCTGCATCTGACAACTCGTCGGCGAATAACAAGGCTGCTACCGCTCACTTGGAGGACATCCAGGGCGAGTCTCCCGAGGTATTCCAGTCGCGATATGAGTACTACACACAATACCCGAACAAATGGTCGAGATGGCGGTATGTCTTTCGGCTTTCCGACGATCATCATGGAATTTACGGACATCTCAGCGAGTACATACGCGAGCCAGCAGCGGAAATGTTGGGGACGATGACCCTCATTCTATTCGGCACGGGCGTAGACTGCCAGGTTGTCCTCAGTACGAACACCGGCGTTGCAGCCTCTCCCAAGGGTGACTACTTGTCCTTGAACTTTGGCTGGGCCTGCGGTAAGTCGAAGTAGTCGTCCATTCATTTGTCTAGCGCCTAAAGCTCATTTCTCCAGGTGCCGCCCTCGGCGTTTGGGTCTCTGGTGGTATATCTGGTGGACATATCAATCCTGCGGTGCGGTGCCGTTACTCGCACCTATTACTCGGGGCCATCCTCACTGTCTGGCTTGCGTAGGTGACCTTAGCCATGGCGGTCTACCGCAAGTTCCCGTGGAGGAAAGTCCCCGGCTACATGCTCGGCCAGCTCATCGGCGCGTGGATCGCGGCTTTGATCGTCTTTGCCAACTATTTTCACGCCATCGACATCTTTGAGGGTGGGAAGGGTGTGCGCACTCTTTCGACTGCATCGTTGTTCGCCACATATTCGGTACGTATCCAGCTTGCCTATTGTATGCAGCATCTACTGAGCCACCAGCTGCGCAGCTGGTTTACATGCCCGCGGCAAACTGCTTTTTCGACGAAGTGAGCACCTTTGTTCTCTTGTTGCTCACTTACTGATCGAACGCTAGTTTATTGGGGCATTCATACTGCTATTGGTTGTGTTTGCAGTCTCCGACCGAAGAAACGGACCTCCGCCCCCTGGTCTTGTTCCGCTTGTCATCTTCATCGTGATCCTGGGAATTGGCGCAGCCTTCGGAATGCAGACAGGTGCGTCGCGGCAATTGCTCATGGCAAAATGTCGACGCTCAGCTTCGTCCACAGGTTACGCCATCAACCCGGCTCGTGACCTGGGTCCGCGTCTCATGACTGCAATGGTTGGGTACGGACATCAAGGTGGGCTCCACGTCTGGCTCTTGCGCAACACCAATATTGACAACTGTCTCTCAGTATTCAATTACCGTAGTCAGTACTGGCTCTGGACGCCAATCCTTGGCTCGTTCGCGGGAGCATTGGTGGCGCCGCTGGTATACGACGTCTTTATCTTCAACGGCGACGAGAGCTTCATCAACAGACCGTGAGTTTCCCACTCATCAAACACCGGTCCCCCTGCTGATGGCTTCGCATCTACTAGATCCGTGTCAGCTCGCCGTCATTTCGCTCATGCGAGGCATGCTGAGCGGCCCATGGCGCCAGCTGGCTTCGAGCCGGACCACGCTGTCTAACGCCCCGCTTCGACGATTTTCTACTTTTCCTAGGGTCGGGTTCATACACGCCATATCTCTTAGGCATTGTACAGTAACTCTAAATTCGCCTTCCCTTATTGTTGGGCGATAGCTCTTTCGGTCTTTCTCTTTGTACCATGACACCACGACATGAAAATGATGTTTCAACCTCCACTCGGAATGAGACATGAGCACGCGGTCCCTGTCGCCTTCCCATGCATGATGCCGAGCAAGCCAATAATCATATAGCTAGTGATCACCCACGCCCTAATGTACCCAACTTTAACTTCCTCTCTAAAAATACAGACTCACAGACGACGCGGCGCGGGATGGAGGGCGTCACTCGGACTTCGTGCCGCCGTTGCGGCCTCACCCCGATGCCGACGTTCAGCTGGTCGGGCGGCGCAGGCTGGATTATCCCTCGGCGCGACTCATTCTGTGTGAGCAGTCAGTCCTAGTGCCACCAAGACATGCCGTCATGAGCTCATCGACGGTGCGCGCGACGTCGGCGGTGTGACCATTATCCACCGCTCTCGTCAGCATGCGCACGAGCTTTCCCCCACACCCAGCAAAACACACCGATGCTCATGTGGTCCGCGCCCGCCGAATGTGTGCGTGCGGTGCCGTCCGTGCTAGCACGTCGACGGCAAGGCCGCCTCCTTCGTAAACCACAATGGCGGCTTGGTGCGCAGCGCGGACGGGGATCACGTAGCACTGGATGGAGTCGTATACGGGCAGCGCTTCAGCGCGGGCGGCGATGTGCGTGGGGTGCGCCTTGATAAAAACGGGCGGAGGGAGGGTGCTTGAAAGTCCTAGGCGCATGAAGGCATGGCTTCTGGAAGTGCTCGAGGACTGCGAGGATAAGACTCTACCGAAAATATAACGTTGCACGATGCCAGTATGAAGCCCAAACACTTTCCTGCCAGCAGACGCCAAAGTGCCATAACTTGTAACATCACTGAGCAGTGGACTCACACTGTGCGCTGTAGGCTAGGAGCAGATGCATTTTGAAGAGCGACAGTTGGAACAGCGGACTGTTTAGCAGTTCTCCTTCGCTTCAGTCCTGACAGGGTCCACTTAACTCGGCACAACGTCCTTCTTACCCCGCTGGAAGATCTTTACTCGCCGAATGACAAATTTGGGGCCAACGAAAGGAAAAACCATCGGTCGCGAGGCTACATAGTTGTTCAATAAGCCGACGCTAAGCAGAGAGGTCGTGACCCATCATTTGAGGTGGCAGCAGGTGCGAAAGAGACGCTGGACACAGTGGAGGCGGGTCAGATCTGAGGTTGGTCAAACTGGGCGCATGCACTCGAATGGCTTGACGTATAAGTTCCACAAATACAAGGGACAAGGCGAGTAAGAGTGGCAGCTTCCCAGCCCTCCCAGTTGCCACGATTGTGCTGATAAAGGTAATAGCTGAGCGATGCCAGCAGTACTAGAGTACTATTGTGGGGATGTCTTCGGGAGGTACAGAGGAAGCGCAAAATCAAGGTCAGAGGCCGGCGTGCCCAGAATTGCTTCCAGATCCACCACGGCCTTGTCTTCTAAGAGTGACCAATTTGGAGATGGCGTCGGTCGGATATGCGAGAAGTCCTGCACAGCGGAGTAGGTGTTCTGCGAACCGAGGGTCGGCTGTGAGGGCAAATTTCCAGTACGTCGTGACTCACGTTCAGCGGGAAATGACCATCCGGGTACATTGAGCGGAGAAAGGCTGGGTACGGGGCAAAGGCGACACGAGAACAGTCTTCAATGATTGGGCCGGAAGGTATGTATAGGTACACATGGACGTCTGTCGAAGTGTGCATGCGAAACTGGAGACAGTGTCAGAGGCGTAAGCAACCAGTCACGATCGACGCTTGCCTGATGACATCCAACAACAACGACGCAGCGGGTCACATTGTGTAATATCACGCTGCCTTTGAGTGGCGGAAGCACAAGGATAGAATCCAGAACGTTGCGTATATGCAGAGCAGTCAATGGAGCGGGTTGCGAGGTAACCTGAGCGGTGTCATTTGGTACGGCCGGGCGGAGATCGACGAGACAATGGTCCAAATCCGCGATGGTTAAGCCTGACTCTGAAGAGTTCGACAATCGGAGAGTGGGGATATCTTGCGACGACAGGCTCCGATGTGAATGGGAGGAGAGAGTATGGAAAGTAGAAGGCAGAAGCTGTGGTGGCACTGCATGAGCAGATACGGCCTCATTGCCGGTACGTGTTGGCATTGAGGCTGGTTGGACACCAGCGGGTTGCGCAGCCTTGCGCTTGAACGAGAATTTCGGCTTCTGCGCTGATGAGGCACGAATTTCCGCTAGTAACGCCTCGAGAGCCGACATTTGCTGGTAGCAAGGAGAATACATTGAGCACTCGCAACTAAAGCATACGTCAGATAACTCACCTCTTCGCATTGACGCTGGTCATATGCAGTAAGGATCGTGGTTGCGTCGACGAGACTTTTTCTGAGTTTCGCGACATCCGACGCCAGTGCTTGTGTCGAGCTTTGGCTCATATGCAGCCTCTGTGCCTGCAGCGTGACGGTCAATGCTAATGAACAGACAGTTCAGGGTGGATAAGAGCCGATGGGAGAGATGTCAGACCGGAACGTGTCGCCTGGAACTGGGTATAGAATTCAGCGGCTTCACCAAGCCCTGTGACAGCCTCAGGCATGCTCGCAGCCTGAATTCTGATATGCCACCTGGATGTTTTTGACAGAGCGCGCGATGGGTAGCGGATTATATGCTGAGAGACGAGTGGCAAGTACTGGCAGGTACGGTTGCGTGACAAAGCATGACAGGTATGGTTGCGTGACAGAGCATCTGCAGGTTCGCGGACCGCGATATATTTATCGTCAAGGGCTGCAAGGCGGAAGGACTACATCTGTTTGCACACAACAGTCTCCGTGGCTGACCTTGGCACAGAAGACGATCGTTCTTTAATAACACATCTACGCATCAGGCTGTCATTACTAGGTACGAACAAGATGTACACGACATGAATGAAGGAGATGGATCGTGGTAATGTACAGGTTGCGTTGTTTCGAGCTGTTTCAGCGACCATACCTGCAACAAGAGTATGTTATAGACAGCTGACACATTGACAAATCGGAACTTACTTCTGCATCTCCCACTCCCTGTTGTCCAAAGGACACACGTTGCGTGTCTTCAGCCACCTATGGATGCAGTGGAAATGGAAAGCATGCTATGATATCGGGTTAATATAGCAAAGGATGGCAAAAGACGAGTAACAAACATTGCAGATGCCCCACGCAGCGTTGCATTCTTCGCTGGTGGCTGAAACCTGGTTCGCCTGGCAATCGATACCTGATGCATGGAAAAGGTCAAGGGGCTAGTATATGGCTGTAAGAGAGTAAGACGCTCACAGAGATCCATAATATGGTTTCGGCATATCGCGCAGTTGTCGACAACGATGTCTGAACAGAGGATGAGTCATGCAATGAAAAGGAGGCGACAATACGTGGCCTGAAAGGCGTAACTGACCCCAGGCCCACAGAGCCACTGCATTCCACTACTCGGATAGATGGATATAAGCATGGTGGGCGCCCACCACTCATCGCTGGAGTCCGACGCACCTTCTTGACCTCAAATCGCTTCTTATCACCGTGGTCGTGCTTCTTGACGGTAGTCTCAGCAGCGGGGGGATCCACATCCATGTCTGCCATCGTGATGGAGCTGTAGCAAGAGGATACTGCGGGCGGGACGCCGATGGTGAGAGACTGACGAAGATAGGCGTGGGGACAACGCACATAGTGACATAAGCACAAAGGAAGCCATCACATGACCTGTGCCAGGCGCGTTGAACCGCGAATCGGCCGGCCCTAAACGTTCAACTTCGCTCCGAGGGCCATCGTCAACTTGTCCTTCCCCCATCTTCGTTCCCTCCCACCGCCTTCTTGAGTATGCTCTGACCGCCGACATTTTCAGATCTCATGACAAGCCATACTTCGTCCGACCCCACAAGGGCACCCCGTTCCCCGCTGTTTGGGACCGCAACATTCTCAAGTCTAACGCACTCTGAAGGGACACCCATGTCTCCATCAAGATACACTTACTCGACCCGCTCAGGTATGCGTCTATCTCATGTCTTTGACAGTGCCACCCTGAAAATATCCCCAGAAACACCGCCAATCACTTCGGAAGACAGCGACGACGTTTCCTCTGGTCGTCGCATGCGGCGCATCACGGTCTCCCCATCCCGTTCTTCCTACCGGCACTCGGACTCGGACTCATATTCGTACTCAGACGAGAATTCCGTTGATGACGCGGCGGAAGTCGAAGCTGCCTTGAGCGCTCTGGATAACGAGTTTGACCAGACGGAAGATGTCCTCACGGAGTGGTCGCGGGGCTCGTCTGTCACCCCGTCCTCTTACCTCAGTGGTTCTGCTACTTCCCCCACCTTTACGACCACAGACTCTAGCTACATTCCGTTCACGAACACACTCCGTGACGCTCGCATCTTGAGCACCATCACGGAAAGGACGGAAAACCCTTCCTCACGCCCCACCTCACATCTCATATCAACAGGAGGTTCAAGACCTACTTCTGAGGCTCTTAGGCGTTCAACCGTCGGTTTGTCGTCTTCACATCTGCGTGGTGCGACGGAGCCAGGACCTGGTGACCGCCCGACGCCTCCTCAAGGTCGCCGAGCTGGAGATCTCATCGCGTTCTTCGAGGACAAGACGGGGTCAGCATCCCCTTCGTTACTTGGCGCCCACACACGTACAACATCTGCTCCCTCCGGTCCTCGTTCTCCCAGCCCTTATACCACCAGCCAGTCCATGCCGACCTTCACAGGCACGACAAGCTATGGGTACAGTTCTCGGCCGTCATCCCCGACAAAGAGCTGGACCACGCATACATCCTCGTCGCTTGCCCAGTCACGGCCATCAGTGGTGTCTCCGCCTCTCCGCGGATCTGCCTCGGTCACGAACACATACACCGACACCTTCACACCCAGCACATTCACCCCTACAAATTCCAGCATCACACCCACGGCGTCATCCCTGCGAAGACCTCAGGCTTCTCCCCGCTCGCCCTTGTCTTCTGTGCGCAACATCGTCGCTGCATGGAAGGACCGCAGCGTCAGCAAGTCGAGCAAATCGTCGACGCCCATCGCTTCAACAAGCCCAACCATCTCGGAGGATGGATTCTTCAGTCTTAGGCGGCGAGCTGAAAGAGGCTTTCAGAGGGCTAGGGCATTGTCCGAAAGTCCAGAGCCAGGCGACGATCATCGACGCAGCAATCCTCCTCGTGAGTCTGGTAGGGGAGGAAGGTCGAGTCCTCCTCGTACCGAGTCCTCCGTGACTTCCAGCAGCATCGCACCTCCTCCGTTCGATCTTGAAGAGTTGGCGACGTATGTGAAGGGCACTAATGACGTAAGTTGGCCGCTAGATCTTATCTTATCGGTCATTCCCACGCCTATCTTGCTCGCTTTTTTCTGGGTTCCTACTGTTTGATTCGTTACTGACGTGTGCTTTGCAGCCCCTGCGCATCGGTCTCTTATGGTATCTCAATGTCCACGCGGAGCCTCCGTACCGGTGGCAGCGGTGTCAGGCGCTGTTGTATCCCCACATGCTGGTACTTTCTTGGATTGCGCCAGGTGGCGGCCGAGGAATCGTAACGTTGGACCTGCTCAACTGCACAGAAGTGCGATCGGTTCCGTCACCCACGCATCCGACTGCCCAGGATGACGTCGGCACAATCGCCGCCCGAGCGCAGAGCACCGCTGCCGCAGCAGGGGGCCCTGCGCAGTTGGGTGAGACGGTCTTGATGGAAACACTGTGTCCATTTCAGCTATTATATGGAGATGGCGTGGAACGCTTGGGCGCCGAATCTCCCAGGGAAAGAGTGCGGTGGGTTAGCGCCATCTGGTGAGGACTTTTGTCAATATCCGAGTTATAGTGTCTCACTCAGAGATATTGACAGGGAAGCCCTTGATCGTTCCGTTACCATTCCCGACCGCTCGGAAACTCGTTCGCCCACTGGATCAATGCGGACCATACGCTCCTCGACGAGCAGCGTTCATTCTGGCTCCGCTTCGGGATCGCGCTCGACGATATTTGTCCCTCCCATGGAGTCAATTCCGGACCTCTCAGACTTCTACTCGATGTCAGCGTCAAGCTCTGGTTCTCTGTCCCGTCGCCCTTCCCTCGCACTTTCGCACTCCCGTGCTGCGGACGACGCTACCATCGCCAATCAGACCTATCTATATCCAGGAGACTCGCGTGTCATTGCTCCCAGCCGTAGCAGCTCCTTGCGCAGGACCACCTCCATGACAGATCTGGATGAAGAGTTCGCTTCCGCTCTCAGGCGAGCCCGGGACTCACGCCCAGGGCTTGGTTTCGGTTTGGGTCTCGCTGGAGGTGCATTGGCTGGGGACGGCTCGCCAGTTACCGTTTCCAGCGGCCCTACTCTGGGGCGGCGTGTCTTCGTGACTCCTCCCCCCAGTGTTGGCAGAGGGGCTGCCGCGCGCGTTTCACGAGAAGGATCTGATCTGACGACGTCGACGTCGGATGATGCATTCTTCTCCACTGGTGTTCGTTCGAGCGGAGAGCTCTCAGGTTTCTACTCCCTCTCGTCTGTCCCGACATCTCCAAAGCCGACCAGCACGAAGGTCCTATCTCCTTCCGACACCAGAACGGGTACCGAGACGGAGGGAACATCTCTGGCTCTGACGTCGTCTGGATCTGACACTGTCATTTTGCCGTCGCGGAGGGAATTGGCCGTTCCATCGCCCACCAGCGCAACACCCACCGCAGCCACTACGCTGTCCACGATCGCCCCAACATCTCCTTCTCGCACAACGGGATTGTCTCGTTCTGGTGGTGTTAGGAGAAGGACGCGTCCCACATCGCAGATCACCTCGTCTTACATCTCGGAGACGGAGAAATCGTCTGACAAGGAGAACACCGCAACGTACACGTCTACACACACCTTCTCCGACGACTACTCCACGAGAGGCGATGGACTTAGCACACTGGACACGTACACTCGGTCGGCTGCGAGCACTCCATTCCGGACATCTTCCACTCCAACCTCTGACGAGACAGAGGAAGACCCCCCAAGCGCTGTAACGCCGTCAACTCAGTTTGCTACGCCTCGGTCTCCGTCCATCATGTCGTTCGAATCCCTGCCCACGATCCCATCGATCTACGACACCGCAGATACCAGTGATTACGAAACCGCCAAGAAGGCCGAGTCGGACCTTTCAAATGGCTTCGTCACAGCGGAGGTCTGTGAGACAGATGCATCCTCCGAATACTTGACAGCACCGAAGTGTGCCAGCGAGCCGCCGTCTGAATTCACGACTGCGGAGCTATGTCCTTCTGAACATTCAACAGAGTACGACGACGCGGAGTGCAGGTGCCCACCGGAGAAGGTTGTCGTTGAGGAGGGCACTCAAGTAGTTCCAGAGTTGCCAGTCGAGGTTCGGGAGGACCGGGCAACCCAGGTCGAGGTCAGGAGGCCAGAGATTGCTGCGGAGGCAGTGCAGACGATCGCGCATACGATCGCGCAGACGATCGTGCCTCCCGAAGAGAGTCTGGAGAGCATCTCTGATGTCTCAACGCCTAGCGTTTTCGTGATTCACGAGGAGTACGCTCGACCGGAGCGTATTCCCTTGCCAATGTCGGAGCCCAGCACGTCTTTGCTCTCGAGTCCAGTCCCTTCCTGGCGCGACCTGGCGCGGTATTCTCCCACGCCCTCGAGCGTCCCCTCGGTTAGCATTGGGCTGCCTTCCGAACATAGCCCTGCGCCGACGGCTCCTTTCGACTCGCGATCCACGACTCCGCTCTTGCCTTCGGTGTCGACGCCCAGCAGCATCACACCCACGCAGACAGACCGTAGTTCAAGGGCGCCTTCTGTCGCGTTGCCTCCTAGTCCGTCCATCCGCGAGTCGCTGTGGGCGGCTGAAACCGACGAGTCCTACGAGTCGTCAGTACTCCGAGCATCACCTTCCGTTCAATCGATTGCCATTCATGAGGGCCCCGATATCTCGTTCGAGACGTCTTTCCTCAGACCTACGGCGTCCTCAATATCATCTCCCCGACGGCTCAGCACTATCACAGAGAGCGTATCTCCGCCATCAGCCTCTGCTACGCCGTCGCCTTCATCGTCCTCGTACACCCCGTCTGGCAGTCAAATTTCCGAGGCTTTGTCCCCATCCATCCCATTCCTGCCTTCTCCAACCGCGGGTAGGGAGACATCGCTCGCTACAACGACGTCTGCTGGGACTCCCTCTGTGTCAGAACTGGCTGCCGTTACGGTGACCAGGACACCGTCATCTGTGTCAACTGTTTCATCTGTGTCGATGCGGTCATCTGTGCTCGGCCCGCGATCGTTGTACGATGAACCATTATGGGAGGAAGCGTCGACAGTACCATCCCTGTTATCGAGCCACAGGTCTGCTGTTCCGAGATCGGTAAGCCATGTCGCTCGCTACGGCAAATGTCCCATCTAACACACTCCTAATAGGTTTCGCCCGCTCACATACCACTCCCTCGCTCTCCATCATTATTGACACCATCGGTATCGTTCAGCGTGAGCGCAAGCACGCCTCTGGGTGATGCTCCATCGATCCACTCTGAACTCGCTACTCAACTATCAGACGGACCACGGGAGATTGTCACGCATGATGTGAATAGGCTGCTCGAGTACCTCCATTCGTTGGAGGATGACCGTGCCCGCGATAACAGAGGCGTCCACGATCATCTTGGAGAGATTCGAGATGAGTTGCGCCAGTTGGCAGATCTTTTACAAGACCGCAAACCAGCAGAACCGCTTCCTCCGCCCGTTCCTCGTAAGGATCGCTCAGTCGGGGGCGACAGCGTGATTCCTCAGTCTCCTGCTCGGCGGCCAAGGACCGCGGGCCCAGTCAGTCCCCCTCGCTTGGAGCTCGCTCCTCGCCCTCGAACTGCGGGCGCGCGTCGCATTCCCATCCCGCTCACTCCTCCCCCATTGCGTCTTCCATCACCGAGCTCGTTGTCGTCGAGCATGTCATTCTTGTCGTCTCATCATTCTGACGATTTCAGCTTGATGGAGTCGGAGCCTTATCCCATGAAGTCCTCTCCCTCCTCGTCGCCACCGTCGTCGCCGCCTTACAGCTCGTCGTCTGCGAGCAGTCCGCGATCGAGATCAATATCTCGATCGCCCACGTCGTCTGGGCTTTACTTGTCCAGGACGTCGTCTTCATCTCCCACCATCCCGCCATTGTCGACATCTCCTACGCCATCGACTCAATCGAGTGCAACGGTCACGCCGCGGGTACTAGATCAGAGCGCCTTGGTTAATCTTCGCGACATGCTGGGAGCGATTAAAGATCAAACGGAAGCACTCTGGGATGGACAGCTCTCTACAAATCACGTCCTAGACGAACTGCGGCAACGTGTACCACGAACACAGGACACAGATCTAGGGAACAGGATTCAGCGGATGGAGGACCTACTGGAAAGAATTGCAGCTGATCTTTCGCGGGATAGAGCCGCGCCCGAGCCCGCAGAGTCCCTCTTGGATTCTGGCTCTGACACATCGTCCGCCATTAGGCGTCTCCGTCAGAGGTGGGAAGGGATAAGGCATGGAACTCCGGCTCTGATTGCTCCTACTCCTGTGCGAGCACGACCTTCTCTCGATGACATAATGGCGGACTTACTTCGGCCATTACCTTCGGCTGCTGTTCCTCCTGTGCAACCGCCTCCAGCCTTGGTGCCGTTGGTTTTCCGCCCCGATCCGCGTCTGTCGAGACCGAGAAGTGTCAGTCCTACAATCCAGACCGAGTTGCCACCACGTCCGCACACAGTACCACGTACCGAGCCTGTGTTCTTTGAACCGCGAAGACGACCTACACGACACACTCGCCCGACGAGGCTGGCTCCCATTCAATCCGTCGCACGTACGACTTCCCGGGCTTCGGGAACTCCGCTTGTTCAAGAGGGTGGGCTACCGGGTGCACGATATGGAGGTCCTGATCCTGATCCGGACTTCCTGGCTGGAGTCAGGGGACGTCGTGCACAGCAACCCGGAGGGCCTCCAGATGGCTTCATTGACGTAAGGCGGCCTGGTCCAGCAGCTGCTCCTGTGGTCGTAAGTAGCGATCATAAATCAAGCTGGCGGTTTCCTGATGTTGTGTACAGGGGGAATTGCACGAGCCCGGACCTGAGGGAGATCGGCCAGCCACTGCTCCCGCTCAACTCGGTGCGGAGCCTTGGTACCGTCCTGTGAGTGCTTTCAGAGTTCCAACAAATATATGGCATGACCTAACATTGTTGCAGTCGGCTACGCGCCCAACAGCGGGTTTAGAACCTGGTCCCTCGGTGCCTTTGGGGCCAGGGATCGGATTTGGTATGCCTCCTCCGCCACCGCCCTTGCTTCCCCTTGGTACAGCACCCGTAGGTTTTATTGTGTCATGGTGAACTCCCACATTCTGAACTTATGTCAGACTTTGCTGCAACTCCCTCCAATATTCAACGACATGATGTCGATGCTGAGGGTGGGTGGCGCTGTGTTCGCGGCGGTCCTTCCACTCACGCGATGATTAGGACAATCGCCACATGCACCTGGCCTCCATCGAGCAACAGAGGGAACTTATGAGGTATATGGCCTCATTGAACGATTGGCTTGGAGACGATGTTCAGGACCGTCATGCGGAGCTACGGGGCGTGTCGGCTCGTATTGACCAGTTGAGGGATGACATGAATCGACTACGACGTAAGTCACCTCGCCATGTGTGAATTATGCTCGAATTAATTTTCCTGCTATCGAAGACGGCCAACAGCCTTTCCAGCCCGGCCCTGGAGGTCTCCAGCCCGGCGGCTTTGTCGGTCCGGCCCCTCCACAAGTCGGTCCCGGTCAGCAGCGACCTCCCACTGCTCCGCCAGTGGGAGCATATCCTCCTCCTCCCAATATGTACCCTGGCGGACCTATTGTCTATCCTCCCCAGCCTCCATACGGGTCCCCGTCGCCGACGGAGTCGCCTGTCATACCGTCTCCGCTGGGTTACCAGGGACCAGGCGGTGTTCCTGTCGTTATTCCACCGTTCGCAACACAACCTCCGCCGTCACGAGTTTATGAGCCTCCCATTCCAATAGGACGAGATGATGATCGGCCATATATCCCGGAGGATTCTACATCGTCAGGCTCGCGATCTCCGGACCAGTCGCGCCCCGTCACTATCATCCCTCCCCCTGGGCAATACCCACCTCAGCAGCAGGTGCCTACGGTGATAGTACAGCAGCCGTCTTACCGCGGTCCGAGCCGCAGCTCTAGCTCGGGCAGAGGTTCCCGCCGATCTGCGAGTCCTCCCCCCGGCCAAGCTGGGGGTAATACTATCATCAATATCCCTCCCGCGCAGGTGATTGCTTCACAGCCCTCGGCGGCTGGCCCCGCAGACGTTCGTACTGGTTCTCCTCGACAAGAAGGCGCACCGCACGTTATTGTTGCCCCTTCACAACCTACGGAGGGTCCGCCTAGGTTTCCTGTTCCTGACTATCAAGGGCCAGGCGGATATGCCGGGACGAGTCAACCGATCATCATCCATCCCCCTCCTGTTGGTCCTCCTGGAGGTGTGCAGTATGGCGGACCGCCTGGTCTCATCACGGTTAGGCCGTCATCACAGTCATCAAGGTCGTCCTCTTCCTCCGGGAGGCACACACCTGTTGTTATACGGCAAGACCAACCGGGAGGTCCAGGTACAGTGGTTCTCCCTCCACAGACAATGGCTTCTGGTCAAGCTCCTGTTACGATGGTGATGCCATCTCAACCTCCAGGCTCTTACGGAAGAGCTCCTACTCGTGCCCGATCTCATTCCAGCTCCTCACGGTCACGGTCACCACCAAGGTCGCAGATTCCGACTGTCCTTCCTTCTCGCGCATATACACCGTCCCATGTCATCCACATTCCTCAGTCGGATTACGGGCGGTCGCGCGCTGGCCGGTCTCGCAGGTCGAGGTCTCGCACTCCGTCATCTGACAGATCTCCTCGTCGGAGGTCTCGTCGCGGCCGATCCCCATCTTACGATGACAGAGACCATCGTCGCGACCCACGCCGTGTTCGCGATCGACCCTACGATGATCGCGATCGCCCCTACGACAGGGATCGTCCTCGTCGCAGTTCGCGATCTCCTCGTCGCAGTTCGCGATCTCCTCGTCGCAGTTCGCGCTCTCCTCGTCCCCGTTCCCGTTCTCCGGGGGATGGTCGCCGCTCGATCTCTCCCGGCCGAACCCACCGTGCACCGACAGTATATGAGCCGCGCCCTGGAACAAGTTATGAACCTGCCCGTGTTCGATCTCCGACTGGTACTCATGTTTACTCGCGCACTCCGACGCACATCACGCATGGGCATCCGGGCAGTGAATACGATGAAGGAGTGCCAGTGCGCGTGATAAGCCCGTCCCAACGCTCCGAGATCCCTCATGTCATTGTGCAGCCTAGTCGAGGAGGCCGGCCTTCGGGTCCTCCCACTGTGGTGGAAGTCACCGGTCATCCAGAAGATATCGACGTTCGCGGTTCGAGACGCCAACCCCCCGGCAGAACAAGTTCCTTCGGTAAGCATCTAGGTTCGACATTCCGCTTCTTTTGCTGACCTGTCTCGCTATAGGATCATCATATCAGCCACCGATCTCTGGCCCGTACCCGACCTCTTACCCGGGGAGAGCGGCGACTGGTGTTCCACTTGACGACTTGGAGGACCAAATTCGTCAAGCTCCCGCCGATGCACCGTTCATACCAGTGGCGCCATCGTCCTCCCGTGGAGCCCAACCCCGGGCCGCATCGCAGGCCCAACCTCGGGCCGCATCGCCGGAGATGGTAACACCTTCGCCATCCCCCTCGATTGCCCAACCGCTTCCTGTTCGTCATATTCCATTTGACCGGCCAGAGTCTCGAGGTGCTCTTACGGCCCGCTCCCTGACACCACCTATGAGCGAAGAAGGCCCGTACAGTGACGCCCCGTATGATCCTCGTGCCGGTGTACCGACAGGCGATCCTCGTGCCGGCATACCACCAGGCGATCCTCGTGCCGGCATACCGCTGGGCGATCCTCGTGCAGGCATACCTCCAGATGATCTTGGCCTACCTGTAGGGGATCCTCGCGCTGGCGCACCTCCGGGAGCAGGTTTGCCTGGGGATCCTCGTGCGGCAGTACCCGGCGTACCAATGCGGGTACCTGGAGCACCTGGAGCACCGAGAGACGTGAGCGGTGCATATCCACATCCTCCTTCAGGGCCAGGCGATCTCGGCTTTGAGGACGCGGAGCGCACCCGACATGAGCGCTTTGGAGAGCTCGCTAGGCAGCTGGACGACTTTTCGCATGCCGCAGAAGAAGGAGAAAATCAGCGCGATCTTGAATTCCGACAGAACGAGGACGAAAGGGACCGTATCTTTAAAGAGCATGAACAGCAGCGTCAGGAAGAGGCGCGGCAGCGGGCAGAGCAGCTTCTACAGGACCTGCAGCAGCAGCTGCCCCCTACTGCACCTAGGGTTCCTATGCCCCCTGTGTCGGAAGGCTCGCCCCTCGCCGACCGACCGGCCTCTATCATGGAGTCTATACGAACAGCAGCAGCCCAAGATGCAGCGATTCGTCACGCAGACGAAATCGCGTCCATAGTTACAGCGGAACGTGAGGAGATACGCAGGCAGCAAGCCGAGCTCAATCAGGAACGGGAACTCAGTCAAACCAATCTTCTAAAACAGTTCTCGCGCGAGAGCGAGATGCACCAGGCTAAAATTCGTGATCTGGAGGAGCAGCTGGCTCGGACTCAAGCCGAATTGGAGGATCAGAGGCAACTACGCGTGACGGAGGAAGCAGAACGTCGCGAACGGGAACGCGAGGAGAACCTGGAACGGGACGAAGCCATCCGAAACCAGCTGGCTGACCTCACTAATCTTGTTCAGCAGCAGCGTGATGTAACGGAGAGGAAGAAAGAGTGGATGGAGGACCGCTGGCAGGATAAGCTGGTCTGGAGGGCGGAGCAGAACGAAAAATGGGACGAGATGAAAAACATGGTCCAGACGATCATAGACGAGCAAGCGCTTGAAAAGGAGAAGTGTGAAGAGGACCGTCTGGCAGAGGCTGAGAAACCTGGTCAGTACTGCTGAGTTCCGGATCCGCCAGCTGTCCAACTGACAGCTCCTGATAGGCATTGAAGCTGTGCTCCAGGAACTTCGAGAGGAGAACGCCAAATTGCGTGAATTGTTCCAGCAGTTCCAAGACAGTAAGTTTGCCGAGCGTATCACCGGCATACGCTAATCCCCGCCCAGCTTGGACAGCAGACAACAATAGGCAGCACGAAGAATTGCTCGAGACCATCAGGACCACCGCTAACGAACGGATTCCTTTCAATGTGCAAGGTGTAAGTCCTCATCTTGATATATTCGTGTGCTCGCTCATCATTCGGCTCCCAGTACTTGGACGAGTTCAGCAAGTCCCTTGCTGCCGAAGTCCGCATGCTGCTTGGAGAGGTTGGAAAGCTCCGTGAGGAGAAACGTGCCATAGAACAGTATGCTTTCTTTCACACTGTCTGCTTCAAATCGCTTATCTTCCTTGCAGCGAAATGGGTATGCTCCTGATCTTGCGCAGCAAGTACGGACCAGGTGGCGAATTCGAGCCGGACTGGAAGCCGCCCACTACTTTCGCGCCGCAACCACAGCCAGAGGCAGGCCCTCCTGATGCTCCTCCTCCACCGCCAGAGCCCGCGCGCCCCGCGTGGCGGACACTGCCTACTCGAGGTGGTCGACGCACGCGCAAGAAGTCGGAAGTGCCGCCTCCTGGACCGGTCGTGGAAGCGCAGCATCTTGACCCGCGTGTCGACCCGCGTTTCGCTCAAGGACAGGTACCTCCGCGCGCTGGCTCGTGGGCGACCTGGCTACGTACGTGGTATTTTCTTGCGACAGTAAAGTTTCCTGACCTTGGCCTTTCACAGCGGATCCCAATGTCGAATACACCCCGCCGCCGAGTGTTCCCGTTACCTTGCTGGCCCCTGAGGCTCCAGCTGTTGGTTTATTCGGTCCACGTTCGCCTCGCGATTCACAATAATTCACGCACTTGATCTCTTGCACGACTTGCTTTCACGATTAATTTTATTCACTCCTCTTGCGCATCATCTGTCGACGTATATGTTTAGTATCTGTTACATGCAGCTGTTCTTTGTATGCTCTATATTGCTCCACGAATCGATATGCTCTTTCCCTGCCAAATGTTTGCGAAAGCCGGAGTCCCGGGCCGGGCCGGGCCGCAAGTGCGCGCAATCGTCACGTCGGCCCAAGTAGGCCAACTTTGAAGTTGTCCTAGTAGTCGACGAGTCCGAGCTCTGCATCTGAGCTGCCTTCGCCATTCGGACCTCAAACTCGCTCCCAGCACTCACGCGCTGCAGTACTAGTGCGACTGGCCTTGTAGGGCCCCGACTGCAGTCTCGTTCACTGCGCTCTCGCGATCTTGCAAGCACTCTCTTGACCTCTAGGAATGGGAAATACGCAGTCAGGGTATCCATTGACGCGTACGGCAGGAGCACTGGACTCGTTCGTTGCGGAGTTGGGCCCAGATATCGTATACGAGAAGAGGTGCGCCTCACCTAGGCTTCTAACACTCAGCGATTCACGAACAGTCCTATAGCCTAGGTTCGTCACGCTTTCTCAAGACAGTCCGATGTCGACACAGAAATGGGTACCTCGTCGCTAAGATGTACATCAAGCCGGACCCAGGGATGAGTCTGCGGAAGTATCAAAGGCGTTTGAAGAGTGCGTCTCCGTCTCCTGTAGTAAGCTCTTTCTGACGAGCTGCCATTCGCAGTCGAACGCGAGGCCCTCATCGACATACCCAATGTGTACAGCTACCAGACATTTGTGGAGACTGAGAAAGCAGGGTACTTGATTCGTCAATGGGTGGCAAGCAACTTGTACGACCGCATCAGGTGCGTCGCAAGTTACCTTGGCTGCCCACAGCTGACTGACTGTCTTCAGCACTCGTCCGTTTCTGAGCCCTGTTGAGAAGAAATGGATCGCTTTTCAGCTCCTGACGGCTCTGCGCGATGCCCGCATTCATAAGGTAGCGCACGGTGATATCAAGGCCGAGAACATCCTCGTGACGTCCTGGAACTGGGTGTACCTCTCCGATTTTGCGTCGCACAAACCTACGTATTTGCCTCTCGATGACCCCACCGACTTTTCCTTCTACTTCGACACGTCTGGCCGCCGAACGTGCTACGTCGCGCCGGAGCGCTTCTACGCCGAGGGTGCCCGTCCGGAGGTTGCAGGCAGGCGCGATAGCATGTCCTCAGATGGTGATGGGAAGAAGGATGCGCGCGTGACAGAGGCAATGGACGTATTCAGTGCAGGATGTGTGATAGCTGAGCTCTTCCGAGAAGGCGCGCCGCTGTTTACGCTCAGTCAGCTATTCAAGTACAGGGAAGGCGAACTTTCCATTGATGGCTTACTGTCATCTATCGATGACGCTGGCGTCCGCGTGAGTCTTTTGCATTCGGTTGGCTTCAGGACTGTCTTCATCCTCTATCAGGACCTCATCAAAGAGATGACGGCTTTGGACCCCGCCGAACGTCCGACATTTGATACACTGCTGCACAATACCCGCGGTACCGTCTTCCCAGAGGTTTTCTACTCCTTTTTACATGGCTACGTCGCGTCCATCAACGAGCTGCCGTCTTCGTCTCCATTTGCGGCGTCCTCCGTCGGTGCGCCAAGCGCCACCCCAACCGTATCGACTGCCACCAATACCACGCCTAGCACGATCAAGGACGCAGGAACTCCCACCATCCCGCCTGTGATGGAAGGTAGCCCAGGAGGCCATGCGTTGCCGAGCGACGCCGACCACAGGATGGAAAGGATCTGGGCTGACTATGAGAGTGTTGAGCCTTATCTAGTCGAGGATACATGCGAGGCAACAGTCATGGACGTAAGGGTGGACTACGCCCCCCCAGAACCAACCTCCAGGCCATTTCATGTCCGTGTGTTCATTTCATTTCTTAGTGAGCCCTCTCAGACCTGTCTTTTACAGGACGTACTCCCCGTAGAGTTGTACGTACCCAACCGAGATTCGAAGCTCATGCGAGCTTTCCCCTCAAGGCGGCGCGCAGCGACAGAAGGTAATCTGTTCCGAACCCTCCATTGGCATGCTTACTGATTCCTCCAGACGGTCCTGCCCTCATCATTCTGGCCCTGGCAAGTGCAAACATTAGAAACTGCGCGCAACCCTCGAGCAAGCTGCGTGCACTAGACGTGTTGCTCGCACTTGCTGTGCACATCACCGATGAAGCCAAACTTGACCGGATGGTCCCGTACATCGTTGACTTGCTACATGACGACGCCGCAGCAGTCCGCGCAGCCGCGCTTAGGACGTTAATGCAAGTGGTTAGTCCTGTCGCTTCCTGCTAGCCATGACAGTGGGGCGTTGTCTGATGTGAAGATATTCTCAGTTGATGCTGGTTGTTGTGATCACGCCATCGAACGCATCGATCTTCCCCGAGTATATCATACCGAATATTCAGCCTCTCGTCCAGGATCAAGAAGTGTCCGTGCGGTGCATGTACGCGCAGTGTATTGTGCCTCTTGCCGACACTGCCGTCCGTTACCTCGAGATGGGGCAGGCCCTCAAAGCGCACGGTACATTCAAACTAGCTGCCGATGTTGTCGAGTATGACGAAGCCCATTTCGAGGTTCGCCAATTTCTTTGTCGATGAATTTAAAGCACACCATCTGATCCAGTGTCTAGGTTTCGTACGACGCTGCCCTTCAGGATCTGCAGAATTCTGTCCAGGAACATCTGACGACGCTTCTCGTCGACTCATCAAGCGTCGTCAAACGCGCTGTTCTCCACGACATTTCGGCCTTGTGCATATTCTTGGGCCGGCAGCGCACAAACGATGTCCTATTGAGTCACATGATCACCTACCTGAATGACCGCGACTGGCTGCTGCGATGGTCTTTTTTCGATGCCATCGTCGACGTCGCCGCATGTGCGGGTGGACGTAGCTTGGAAGAGTATATCCTACCGCTCATGATACAGTCGTTGTCAGGTGGGTCGCATCAGCCGTACGAACAGGTCTCTCTTGCTGATCTGTGGCCTATAGACGTGGAAGAGAGCGTCGTGGCCCGCGTGCTGTCCTCGTTGACCAACTTGTGCGAGCTTGGATTATTCCAAAAGATGAGGATATGGGAGCTCATGAGCGCGACGTTGGGCTTTTTGTATCATCCAAACGCGTGGATACGGCAAGGTATGCATATTTCATCATCGCGCGACAGACGGTCTGACATTGGAGGCAGGTGCTGCCGCTTTCATCGCTGCTGCCGCGAAGCATCTTCCGTCGAGCGACGTATGGGCCATATTATACCCATCTCTGCGCCATTTTCTGCGCTCTGACGTGCGCGAAATTTCCGAAATGACACTGCTGACCGCGATGAAACCACCTGTAAGCCAACGGCTTCCTGTCTCTGACGTGCTAGAGTTGACGTAGTTTCTCTCAGCTGTCGAGACAGGTTTTCGATGCGGCTGTGCAATGGGCGATGAAAGCCGACAAGACGCAATTCTGGAGAACGCATCGCAGAACAGTGACGAAGGTCGACTCTCCACAGAGCAGCGTCGTTGCGATGCGGAAGACGGCTGCGACGGCTCGGAATAAGTCAGAAGAGTGAGCTTCTCAGTGATGAGTGTGGACGGGGGTGCTCACTGCCTCTCAGAGACGAAGTGCAGCTCACCAAACTGCGGCAACTTGGCATGACGGGTACAGAGGAAGCCAAGCTAATGGCGATGCGAGACTACATCCTAAAACTTGCCAATGCGATCTCAAGGTCGGTACTTCGAACAGGCATAGCTTTCCTACAAGTGATCAATATTTGCCGCCTAGTTTTATTATGCGATTACGGCTAGAAGACGAGGCGGAGCTGCTCAAAACCACAAATGACGTTGAGCTACAGAAGCTGAAGGTCGTGCCGCAGACGGTGTTCTTGAAAACTCGAGCATCGGATGTCGCGTCACGTTCTTCCCGAGCCGTGTCATCCTCTCGCCGCTCAACAATGGAATTCGCCCGATCGCCGTTATTAGATACACCTCGAATGTCGCGACCAGGCAGTGTCAACGATTTTGCGCCCGGCGCGCCATTCGAGGACCTCCGCCGTCGACTCACTGCCATCAACGGCTCAGGCACTTCCCTCCCTTCCGCGATTCGGGACACGCCACGCATAACTTCCGTGGCCGCGCAGAGTCCGACTCTACCTACCGGCCCTAGTATGGACGACCTGCCACCCGTGTTTGACAGACCGGGCAGCCCGGCGGATTCCGTATTCTCGAATCCCAACATGCCGGTTAATCGTGCTATGCAGCGCTTCCAGGTCGGCAGCACCGACAGTCAGAAAGCTGCGCCTGCTGTTGGATCATCGAGGGCGAATGCTACTGGACTCCTGGAGGCGACTTCCAAGATGCGCTCTGAGGGGTCGCCAGAGCGATCGGGAAGGACATCTCCGGTGTCTGTAGCAGGTACCGTGCGTGGACAGCAATTACGCCGCCCACCGTCTCTGTTGCCCATCTCGACCTACGGTGAGCGTGGCCACGAACTGTCACGAGTGGGGCTGATCTAGTCTTTTAGATGGCCAGGAAGCTGGTGTGAACAATCTACTGGAGCATCTGTATCTTGACAGCAACCGCGAGTACCAGCAAGATTTTGGTCCGAAAGTTCACGAAGGTCCTGTCCGCCGCCGCAACGCCGTCAGGCACAGCTTCGCTCCACGGGACGGCACCCTGCGGCGACCGGAAGCCACTCTCGTCGCTCATCTTGCGTCGCACTCCGATGCTGTTACAGGACTCGCTGTGTCGCCCGATCATATGTTCTTTGTCTCCGCCTCGGACGACAAGACCGTCAAGGTCTGGGACACCGCGCGACTAGAACGAAACGTCACAAGCAAGCCGCGGTACTCCTATACACAGCACCATTCACAGGTCAAGAGCGTCTGCATGCTGGAAGGCGTGCACTGTTTTGCGAGTGCTGCTGAGGACGGCAGTCTGCATGTCGTTCGTGTGCAGGTCAGCCAGAGCGGCGCGCTGCCCAAATACGGGAAGGTGCACTCTGTGAGAGAGCATCGTGTGGACAGGCCCGGGGAGTACATCACTTGCATGGCCCATTTCAACACCGGTAGGCTGCCTGCTGCATCTTGGGAGTCTTGTAGATTTACAGAGCGCTTGTTCCAGATTCGGCGTCTAACCTCGTGTACGCAACTACCCATTCGGCCATATCCATCCTGGATCTGCGTACCATGCGGACACTACAGACGATGGAACACCCGAATCATTCCGGGCCCATCACGGCATTGTGTTTGGATCGGAAACGCACCTGGGTGGTCACTGGCACCGCGTCTGGAGTCCTGACACTGTGGGACATACGCTTTGGGCTGTTGCTCAAAACGTGGAAAATTAGCGCGGCTGCGAACGGGCGATCACCACGAATCTACCAATGTGTTGTCCACCCTAACCGAGGCAAAGGCCGGTGGATCATGGTCACAATCGAAGCCACCCGGTCCACATCGGAGACCGTCCCGACGACTTTGGTTGAAGTTTGGGATCTGGAGACGACTCTACTTGTTGAGACGTATGGCACGCGGACTGTTTCGAAACCCTCGGCAGCAGTGGACGAGCCGCGGGAGATGTCCGGGGGCAGCCCGGAGCCGAGCGCAGCGTCGGCGATCGCAGCCCTAGTGCGTGCAAGGCAGCAGGGAGCGGGCTCGGGCATGTCGCGCCGGTCATCGTCAGAGGCATCGGCCAGGGAGCCTCTGCTAACTGGGCCTTCTCTGGACATGCGCGCAATTCTCGTCGGCCACGAGTTCGGGGGTCATTCGACCACGCATCGATCGGCGGGGTCGACGTTGAATGCGGACGGGCAGTCTACTGGTGGCCGTGGATTCATGGTCAGCGGCTCAGAAGACCGAAAGCTCAGGCTGTGGGACTTGGCCAGGGTGGATCGTACGACGGTGCTTAGTGGCATGGAGTCGGAAGGCGACCGGCCAACGTATAGGTATGGACGCAGGAATCTTTTGAGGGCATCTCCGGCTGACTGGTATTCATTAGTACGATCGCCTTTTCAAACGCGTCCACAACGACTCACGTAGAGACCTGGGTGAACTCTGCGCAGCAAAGCAGCCAACAGAATCGGCCGGCGCAGAGAATGGCCTTACTGAACGGCAGCCAACAGAATCTCCTCAAACCGCATCAAGATACAATCACAGCATTGGCGTGCATTGATTCGCCGTTCCGTGGAGGGCTTGTGAGCGCGGACCGTGCTGGAGTCATCAAGGTATGGCGGGTCGACGGGGCGGATCTATGAGACATAATCATCGTCGGGAATAATGTAGCCATATGTCATTGTAGCCCTCGTACATACATATAGATCAAAAAGTAATCTTTTGACATAAGTACTCGGCTAGATCTTCTGCGCGAAAAATTGAACGCGTTTGTTGCCGTCGACGAGCGCGAGCACGGCAATTGCCGCGAGCAACAGCGCAAGTGACTCGGAAGGCGATCGCAGGCTGTATGCAGCACAGGCTGCTAAATCGATTGCAGCCCTTGCTACGGACGCGGACTCTTCTTGTGCGCTGGCATCCCCCCGCTCACATCTCTCGTCTCGCTCGCTCTTGCTCATCAGCGATGGCACACCCAGTCGCGTCCACCTCTCACCCCGCAGAGCTCCCTGCGCTCGAAGCCCAGCATGCCGATCTCGCTAAAGGGCCGTCCGAGAAGAAGCCCAAAGAGAAAAAGAGCAAGCCCGAGGCTACTGGCTCACAGTTCCCGCTGGAGGTGTGTTCATGAGACTTGTCTGCTTCGTGTCCTGCACGCATTAATACACATCTGCATCCTAGTTACAACCTAAACCAGAGTTTTTCGACCATCGCATCCGGATGTTTGAAGAACTGAAGACCAAGTATGATGAGTTCGCAAAAGGTGTGTTACTGGCACCATACGCCGCACGTAGCAGCTGACAGCGTCCTTCAGCGCAACCTCGTGAGGAGATCACCGTCACGCTGCCGGACGGCTCTGAGAGGAAGGCCACTAGCTGGCAAACCAGCCCTATGGACGTCGCGAAGGAAATCTCCAAGAGCTTGTCAGAGCGACTAGTCATTGCCAAGGTGCGCACACTCTTGATTGCACTGTGCTCAGTCTTATGCATCACGTCGATAACAGGTAGATGGGAGTTTGTGGGACTTAGAAAGACCTCTGGAGGTATCTTGCAAGTTGGAGTTGCTTGACTTTGAGCACGCAGAAGGTATGTTGCGTGTCCCATTAAACTAACTAGCTTGTCACTGACAAACGGCTGCGTCGCAGGCAAAAAGGTCTTTTGGCACTCGTCCGCACATGTCCTAGGCGAAGCCGCAGAACGCCATTATGGCTGTCACCTCTGCCTCGGTCCTCCCACCGATGACGGGTTCTTCTACGAGATGGCGATCGAGGACAGGTGAGGCGCCGACTGCCTACACCGACTGCTTCGAGCTAATGGCATAAACACAGGCCCGTCTCGCTCACCGACTACCCGGCACTGGAGAAGGTTGCAGAGAGCGCGGTGAAGGATAAGCAAAAGTTTGAACGCTTGGTGGTATCTAAAGAAGATCTTCTGAAGATGTTTCACGTAAGTTTCCCACATAGGCTGTTCTACCGTGGCGAACCCTGAATTCCCCCCCTTGGGCGATATAGTACAACAAATACAAGAAATACCTCATCGAGACCAAGGTGCCAGATGGAACCTCCACCACCGTGTACCGGTGCGGTCCCATGATCGATCTCTGCGTCGGGCCGCACATCCCACATACGGGTAAGATCAAAGCATTCATGATCACGAAGGTATCTGAGTTTCGCACCAATTATCTTGTATCTATTCTGAGTTGCATCCTCGTCAGAACTCTGCGTCGTACTTCTTGGGAGATGCTACGAACGATTCGCTGCAACGCATTTACGGGATCTCTTTCCCGGACAAGAAGCAACTCACTGAGTACAAGGCGTTCCTGGCGGAGGCAGCCAAACGAGATCATCGCAAGATCGGCAAAGCAAGTCCTGCGTTTTGAAGCGTTTTATTTCGCATTGACCGTGTGCAGGAGCAAGAACTGTTCTTCTTCAACGATCTGAGTCCAGGAAGTGCCTTCTGGCTCCCGCACGGAACCCGCATCTACAATACCCTTGTAGAAATGATGCGTGTACGTAGCGTATTGCACCCGTCCTATATCCGGATCTGAGCTACCTCTAGGGCGAGTACTCCAGACGTGGCTATCAAGAAGGTGAATCCTGCCGACATCGTCTTCTCTCGTATCTGACACGGCCTTCTCAGTCATCTCACCCAACATGTACAACGCCAAGCTATGGGAAACCTCGGGACACTGGCAAAACTACAAGGACGACATGTTCACGCTTGACGTTGAGAAGGAGAAATGGGCGTTGAAGCCTATGAATTGCCCGGGTCACTGCCTAATCTTCGACTCGCGTGACCGCAGTTACAAGGAACTCCCAATCCGCATGGCAGAATTTGGTATCATCCACCGAAACGAGGCGAGCGGCGCCTTGACCGGCCTTACCCGCGTGCGGCGGTTCGTGCAAGATGACACACATGTTTTCTGCATGCCTTCTCAAGTGGGTTTCTGATGTTATGTCTCTGTGGAGACTACGCCGACGATTATCATAGATTGAGGAGGAAATCAGCGCATTGTTCCATTTTATGCAGCACACGTATGGTATTTTCGGTTTCGACTTCAGCCTCGAGCTGTCCACCCGGCCAGAGAACTATCTAGGATCGATTGAAACGTGGGATGCTGCTGAAGCGGTACGTAGATGGATCATCATCCACATGCATCTATTTTCCTCGTCTGACTCGGTCCGACCTTCTAGCAACTGAGCAAGGCGCTGGACCAGCACTATCCCGGCAAGTGGGAGCTCAACCCCGGGGACGGCGCGTTCTACGGGCCCAAGATCGACATCACGATCCGCGACGCCCTGCGGCGCTCGTACCAGTGCGCGACCATCCAGCTCGACTTCCAGCTACCCGAGCGCTTCAACCTCAAGTACCGCTCTGCGGACGAGACCGCTAACGCTGACAAGCCGCCGAGCCGGCCCGTGATGATTCATCGCGCGATCCTCGGCAGTCTGGAGAGGTTCATAGCGATCATCACAGAGCACTTTGCTGGGAAATGGTGCGTCGCAGTCGGGCCCGAGTGCCGGACGAAGCAGCATCGGGCTAACGAGGAACGTATCTGCAGGCCCTTCTGGATTTCACCGCGTCAAGTGCTCGTGATTCCTGTCGCCGCGCCCTATGTTCGTTCTCTTGCCGTTCTCTCTGCCTACTCCGGGCAGCGCTGACCCTGGCCATGCGGGCACACGTTTCGACAGAAAGAGTACGCGTCCGAGATCGCGGGCAAGCTGTCCGAGCTCGGGCTCTTCGCCGACGTCGATAACGGCGAGAACACGCTGCCCAAGAAGATTCGAAACGGCGAGATCGCGCAGTACAATTTTATACTCGGTGCGTTGCGCGTCACCACATTGTTGTCAATACAAGTCGCATTGACAAAGCTACGCATTCATTTCTCCGTCGGGGGCCAATTTTCCAACGCTTATCCACGCGCACGTGACGAAATGACACATAATTCCCACGGGTCCTCCCGCCTGCCGACACCAAAATTGTTCCGCCAATGCAGTCGTCGGGCAAGAAGAGCTCGACAGCCGCTCGGTGAACGTTCGCAACCGGGACGACGTGGGCTCGAAGGCCAAAACCGCGATGGTGCCCCTCGATGTCATCACCGATCAGCTGGTTCGCCTCAAGTCCTCGCGCAGCTTACAGAACACGCTACCCGCGTAGCCCCGGATGCAATTTTTGCCTGAACGCCCTATGCATTTGGCTGTGATACGAGTTTTGCAGGGTGTAGAGGCAGAACAGAAGAGCGTGTTAGAAACGAAATGAAAAAAATTTATGTGTTCGCCGATGCGCGGGATATACAACGTGACTGTAAATGGCGTCTTTTTGGGCCTGAAGATTGACCGAGCTATGCATTTGCGAGCATGCGGCGTAACGTGAACAGCTTGCGTGGCGTGATGGTGGGTGCGGGGTTCCGGAACGGGTGAAGAGGCCAGGGCGGGGCGTGGCGGCGGCGTCCGCGCCGCACAATGACTCGGAAAATTGACGGCGGAAGTGCGCGGCTGGCTTCGCGCGTCGGACCCGTCGCCTACACGAGGCCGCCCAGCTGGTTTCTCTGTGCGGGGTAAGGCACGGCGTGCGCGAGTCACACAGAAGATCGTCAGCAATCGGGCTTTCGCTGGACGCGGACTAGGAAATATAACGGCATGCGCGCGCCCGGCAGCTCTGACGCGACAACGAGCGCACTAGGGCACCCGAGGACGTCGAAAGCAGGGTGACAGACGGCGAAGAGCGGGGGAAGAGAGGACGGCGGAAGAGGGTGCGATAGTAGGTTGGAGAAGGGCGGAAAGACGTACGAGTGTCATGACCGTGTCCCGCTCCTGCGGCGCGAGCTGCGCGATCTGCTCCTGCGTGAGGGACAGCACCTGCAGCAGCATCGCCTGCACACGCGGCGCAGCCCAACACACCAATAGGTCGACACGGCACGCGTACGCAGCGGCGGGTGAGCCGAGCAGCGGCGCGGTGGTAGATCGCAGCAAGGAGGAGATAGAACAATGATACGAGCGGCAATTAGCTCTCATGGTTCGCAGACGGGCAGCGCAGCGACGTACCCTTTGCGCAGGATCAATGGCCAGACTGTCCAGCCCTGCGGGCGCGCCCTGCGCGGGCAGTTGCTGTGGGGGTGCCTGCTGCTGCTGCGGAGGGGGAGGCGGCGGCGGTTGTTGCTGCTGCGGCACGGCGCGCGGTGGGTACCCATAATTCATCGGCGGCGGGGTGTGGTAGTACGGCGCAGGCGCCGGAGGCTGCTGCTGCTGCTGCTGCTGCTGCGGTGGCGCGTGGTATTGCGGAGGCGGTGGCGCGTGCTGGTGCATGGCGGCCGGCGGCGGGAAGTGTTGCGGGGGCGGCGCGGCGCGCGGCGGGGGTGCGGGTGCGGGCACAGGTGCGGGCGCCGGGGGCGGCGCGGCGTTGGGGTTCGTCGCGGCGAGCATGCGCTGGAAGGCCGATCAGCACACGCACACCCACGGCGATACTGCGGTGAGAGGGTGGCGAGATGCCCGAGGGACGTACCTGGAGGATGCCCGGGTCCACGATCTTGTTCAGCAGCAGCGCCTGGAAGAGCGCGTATGCGAGCTGCGGGTGCGCGACGAGCAGCGCGCGCGCAGGCTCGGGATGCGTGATGACGAATGCCTGAAAACCATGGCGAGCATCAGCGGTGATTTCGCCCTCGCACAGCATGAAACGGAATCGGGACAACGGTGCGAGTCAACGGGACGATGAGTGCGTAGCGGAGAACGCCGCGAGAACGTATGCGCGATGGATATATCGCGTGTGAGGGCGGGCAGGGACGGAGTCGTGACGCACACACGATTCGGATGCGTCGCCGGAGACGCGTGTGGGCGCGTCGCAGCGCATCACTCAGCTGAGGTGTCGAGGCGCGCAGGCCACAAACTGCCGCCCACAACCGCATCGCCCTCGGACCCGACCCCGCACGGCGACGGTCGCCCCGCACCAATGTGCGAGCGGCTATCGGGTCGCGTCGCGATGTCACGGTAAAATGCAGCTAGCTATGAATCTGTGAAACACCACGGCGCACAGCGTATGTGTACATGTGTAGGCGCGGACAAGACTGCGGCCAGGCACGCAGCCCCGCCGCGCGACGGCATCGCGCCCGGCAGGAGGGGAATGCGGGCGCAAGACAAGATCTGTTGCTGTCGTCTGGTGCGCCCATCGGCTGACTGCCGGACGGAAACGTGTGCCCATGGGACAATGTATACGCGATGAGGCCGACGCCGAGGACGTGCGAGCACGAGGAGAAACGAAGCGCGCCACAAACGTACGAGAACACCATCGCCGAGCCCGGGCGTGGGCGAGACACGTACCTTGAACTGTGCGAGGACCTCTATCAGCTGTGTCGGGTTCATCGTCGCGAGCGTCTGGCTGATGACATCGAGGGCGTTCGCGCCTGGGGGAACTGAGGTACCCTGTGGCAAGTTGCGCAGGAAAGCCGGGGTGCTGCTGTCCTTGGGGCCCGCGTCGCGGTCGTCCTTGCGGCCAGTAAAGTTGGGGTTGAAGTCGGGGCCTACGCCGCCGCCGCGGTACCCTGGGCCGTGGGGGCCGCGCGAGTACTCGTCCTTGAGCTCGCGCTCGCGCCACTGGGCACGGGTCTCGCCGCCGTCGAGGAGCTCGCCGCGCACGGTGGTCTTGCCCTCGAGGAAGGGGTCTGAATCTGCGAGATCGATGCGCAGGGGCCGGCCGCCGACGTCGACGTTGTTGAGGTTGCGCACGGCGGACTGGGCGGTTTCGTGATCTGGGGCAGGGGACGCGTCACGTCAGGAGCGAAGATAGTTGCGGGGAGAGGAGGGAGTCGGACCGGCGAACTCGCAGAAGCCGTAGCCGCGCGGCTTGCCTGTGTCTCTGTCAAAGACGAGCCTGTGTGTGACGTGTATGTGCGGCGTGGTGGTGGAGATGATGTGGGATGGAGACGCGTTTTTCACCGGGGGTTGGAGAGACGCGGTAGAGACAAGGCGGTGAGACGCGTTGCAGGCGAGGGCGAGGCAAGAGACGCACCGAAAGCCTACGACCTGCCCTACGGACTTGAAGACGTCGATGAGTTGTTCCTGGGGACAGGTGAGTGCGGCGTCGGCCGGGGAGGCAGGGCACGGACCTCGCCCATGTTGTAGGGGACATTTCCGACTGTGGGGTGGGTGAGCTAGCGGCGGAGGGCGCGGGTGGATGACGCACCGAAGACGACCTTGCTCATTGGGTGGAGTGGGTGCTGTGGCCCGGGGGAGGAGCTGGCGGAGGACGAGGGAGAGGCGGTGCTGCGGGACGGGACGAGACGAGGCCGCCGGCAGAGGGTCGGCAGTGTGGGCACCGCCTGCTGACGTGATGTTCTGGCCGGTTCGTGGTGGCCCGCGCACGACTCGGCCGCCTGAGCGTGGACTCCGCCGCCTCGTCGCCCGCTCTGACTCGTCGCCGACCCGCGATGCATCGGAGATCCGTCGCCAATCTGCCCCCCCGCCCGGGCCCCGGGTGCGCATGCGGAGTCGTCTATAAAGCCAGCCGCGCTCCCCGAAGCCTCGCAGTGTTCCCTCGCCCTCCGCGCTCACAGCCTCTCCCGCTCCAGCGCACCCTCGACCCCCCTTATAGCCCGCCTTGACCAATGACCGTCAAGCCCGCCATCGCAAAGACACACGCCCTCCAGAAGATGAGCAATGACCCCGCCTCCCATCGCAACTCCCAGTACTACCGCGCCCTCGACCGCGCCCTCGCCACCCGCTACATGGCCATAGTCCTCGAGCAGCGCCGCCGCGCCGCAGCAGTCCGCGCAGGCAATCCAGTCGATCCCATGCGCCCCAGGTACCGACCTCTCGTCCCTTCCTCCCCCCCGCCTAACCTCTATGCCTCTAGGATGGAGATTTGTGACGAGCCAGACTCTCACCTCGTCACCGCCGTCTTCGAGCTCCCCGGCCTCCGCAAGGAGGAGATTGGTGTCCACCTCACCAAGGAGGGTCGTCTCACCATCTCTGGCGACCGCCGTGCCCCGCCACTCCTCAACAATGCCGACCCCTCGCTGCCCCGCTACCCCGTGCGCGAGCTCAAGTATGGCAAGTTTGAGCGCACCGTCGATATTCCCGCAGGCCTCGAGGTGAGCCGCCCTTCCCGCACTCTTCAGCTCCACTCCTACGCCCTCCCCAATCCATCTTTTCCACCGTCTTCTTCCCCTTCACATCGTCCTTCTTTGCTGCGGCGCGCTGACAAACCACCCTTCATGCAACAGGTCAAAGACATCACCGCCTCGCTCTCCGATGGCATGCTCAGCATCTCTTGGCCGCGTGTCGGCCCTACGCCGCCGCCGCCGTCCGCCTCCAGCATCGGCCATTCGTCCTCCTCACCGTATCCCGAGGCCGGCCCATCCACCATTGCGCAGTCATAGCCTTTGCAATCGCACTGCGTTGTTTCGTCTCGTCTCGTCTCACCTCACTCGTCTCGTACCGTCTCATGTCGCCTCCCGGACCGCCACCCGTTTCCCCTGCTAGGCTGTACCCCCCATGTATCCATATACGTGCCGTGTCGATGACTCCCCTCAACAAATACCCGTCGCGTGCACGGACACGCGATGACTCGCACCTCCTACTACTCTCCTTAGCGAGGCTGCGAGGCATCGTGACTCGCGTCTTGCCGATTCATGCCACGTAGGAGGACCCCCCCGCGGATTTGCCCGTGCCCCCCCGCCTGCAGGCCGCCGCGTTGCCTGCCTTTACGGGACGAGCACGTCCGCTGCACACTCCGCAGCATCAGCACCAGCACTGCACAGGCAGCTACTCTGCGATCGACGACGCGCAAGGCCACCGCTTTCCGCAGCTCCTCGGAGCGGGCTGCCTCCCCGGCGTCACGGCCATGCGCACGGGAGTCTCTGCGCTGTCACGGCCATACGCTTTTGCATTGTCTCCTCCACTCTGGACGGGCAAGGAGCGCTCTGGGCAGGCCCCGCCGAGTCATCGCCAAACCTACACACGTACGTGGCTGCTGCCACGCCACTTCTCGTCTTCCTCAGATACCTTTTGGGCATTCCTTCTGCAGACTTCTCCTCTTCTTGTTCCATTGTGCGCTTCATTCGGACGCATCATCCACCACTCTGCGCCTCGTCACCGTGACACTCCACGTAGTACCCACATTCGCTTTTTGGTCGTTCCTGCATTTGCTCCATCGTATGGAGTGGCTGCTTGGGGGAACCCGGCCGGACCTTAACTTACTTCTACATCTGTTCATCCTGTGCGGAGAACACCTATTCTACCTATCTCACGGAATCATATCGTCCCAGCACAGTACACGTCCCTGTTCATATAATGTATCGCAGAGTTCACTTCATGTCATTGTCGTTTCTTTATCCATAGATCACGCGCCTTGCACTGTACGTTAGCATGAAAATGCAGTCTTAAACACTCCACTTGCGCATGGGCCCGTCCGAGTTGCAGTGTTCACGGTCATCTCCGAGCCGCCCGGGGACGGGGACGAGCGGGCTCTCTCGCTCACTGCATAATGGCTTCGGACCAAATTATTTATGCCTCGGATACGAAGTCATCATGGATGATGCTCCTCCGCTCCTGATGTCGTTGCCCGTCCAGCGTAAGTATGCACAATTGTACCCAGAACCGTCTCGAACGCGCACGGGTAGCTTCGTGCCGCCACCAGAATTTCAGATGGCAAGACTCGCGATCTTTTCGTGGCGAATCTCGGGCCTTGTGTGCGTCCGCTCGCCCGCGAGGTCGCATGAATACGTAGTCTGAACACTGATTCCTGAACAGTGAACAGGGTGCTGAGCTCGGGAGGTCACGTGCGCTTGCCGACCAGCCGCCCCCTCATCGTGGCGGCCGATCCACACTGCCCGTGCAGGGACGTCCCCACCCGGCGCCCGCATGGCGCGCCACCTTGTCCAATTGCAATGTTCGCCAGTGCGCGCGGAACGACTGTCACCCGCGCTATTGCCAACGTTAGCTTCGCTTCGACGCATCTTCGCTGTCTTCATCTTCACTCCCAAAAATTTCGTTCCTTGCACAGCATCGCGGCACAGGGCGCTGCCCGGAAGCAAAATTAACCTCCCAATGGCGCCGGCCGCCCTCCGAGTCGTCCTCTCGTATTCACATGCACATGCACAAGCCAACTAGAACGCGCGTCCCCATTCCCCAGCCTGCGTTCCAGCTTACCCAGACGGCGTCGATGTGCTGGCAGGGCAGGCGCCCCACCTGTCGCGAAATTTTCCGGCGCGCGCAGTTCCGGCCTCCGGTGGGTGCGTACACGTGCACGTGTGCGCATGGGCAGACGTTGCGATCGGCATCGTAGAGGCGAGCCCCGGGACGCGGATCGCAGACGCGGCGGCATGGATCAGCCTGGCGCGGGCTCTCTGGGGCGCTTCGCTGACTGGGGGCGTTCCGACGGCTCGTCTCCGTGTCTCAGACACGGAACAGGCTCAGGCTGCCCAGGAGCGCGAGGGTGCGGTAGAGCGGTGGACGCGAGCCGTGGTTTATTCGTGTGGATGATGTGTGCACGCAGAGGAGTCCTCTGAGGATGAGGCGCGTCGGTGGCTGGATAATAGGTCCGGTGGCCCGCGACGATAGGATCGTACGGGGCGATTCGAAGGGACTGGCACGCCCCTTGCAGCTCGGTCTCCGTGGGAATATCATTCAAGAGCTAGTCCTCGCCACCATCTACGATGTGCGCGTCTCCTCGTGGTCTTCGCAACAGCATGTATCTCTGGTGGCACCCACCTGGACCGCCTCAAACTATTACCTGATTCGCCACTGTGATTGGCAGGCTATGCTCTACTATTTTCTGCAGGACCACACGGCTGTATCGATCGACTCTATTCTGAAGCCACAACTGCTTGCTCTGGCTGCACCACATCGATCAAGCCTTTCGGGGATCAACTGAATACACGCATCTGCTTTCTACGCTCGCGCGGGCGTCTCGTGCTCCAGCCAGCTTCTTTGCACGCGGACCTGTAACCGGTTGACCAGTCGTCCCAATCTCTGGACACGCACCAGGCGGTGTTGTGGCTCTGCGATCGCCCGCCTACCTGCGCGTGAACCGATTGGAACGCTCCGACGCGGCGCGCGCGTATCTTGTTTTGATCTGTTCAAGCGGCAACCACGTAGTAGTACGGCGCGCTACTCGAGCTCGCGCTCGCGCTGCTGCTGTAGAGTGTCGCCAGGCAACCACGCCAAGTACTCCGAGACGGAGGCCCGCGCAGTACTGCGTGAGTAATTGATTCAGCGTCTCAGCGGCCGGCGTCAGCTTACTCATCGCGGTGTCCATTTCTGTTTGAGCTTGGCCGGTGCCACAAAGCCTAAGTAAACCTTAGTCGCAGTGGCCCGTGGGTCACCGGTCGCGGTGAAATTTGGCCTTAGCCACGGACCTCAGCCTCGACATGTGGTCTGTAAGCACCCTTGTGCGGGGTGGCCGATCCGACTCGGGCATTGCAGACAAATTATGTGTCAGATGCAGCACGGCATATGACTATGTACCCAGCCACTGCAGGAGCCCACCGGCCGTGCTGAAAATCTGGCGCGCCTATCTCACAGATATAGATATACTCGCCTGAGTCCACGGTCGACGACGCTCTCAGGTAGGAGTCAACACCGGGGTTCAGGTGGAATAGTCACGTAAGCGCGCGCATTTGCGACTGTGTGTGTGATGCATCATGCATGTGAGGCCAAATGCTGGCGCTGAACGGCTATTCAAGGCCTACGGCAGCACATGCACTCGTCCTGCTCAAAATTTGGCATGTGTAATGTTTCATAAAGCCGTGCCACAATGAGTTGTCGCAGGTGATCTTGGTCTTGATGTCGGCCTCCGTAATCGACCGTGGTCCGTGACGGGTATGATCGCCGCGCGGAGGTCTCACCGTCTTACGTCGAAAATTTGGATCGCCAGCGGTGGTTCGTATTCACATTACTCTACGGGTACCCCGGCTTATACGTCCGTCCGGAGTCATCACCATTCGAAGGGCGCTGGGGTCAGGTACCTGTAGCGTTGCCGACGCGCGTAGTACTGCCACCTACTTACAGTTACACACCTCACTTGTACAAGCGTATAGAAGCACCAGGCGTTGACGCCGGCCCAAACCCCTTGTTACGCAGTGAGTCACAGTTATTCGGCGCGGTGAACAAAGGAAGGCGGGCGGTTCCGCGCGATTGGCTGGCGCTTACCAGTGTTCAGATGCGCTGCCTTCGCGTTTGAGCCACACGTCCGTCCAGCGACGACCGCTGCACTGCCAAAGGTCGGACCGTACTACTGCGCACATGCGATGCTGCGAGCCACGAGATATCAATGCACGAGTCATTCCTGTAGCATCCAGACAGTACTTTACATATAAGGTGAGAGATGTCAGTCATATCCATACAATTGATCCACTGTTATCCGCTGCCAGACACATCGTGCTTCGGAAATATAAGGGAACTCGGTGAGTGGGAATGAGCGGGTAGTCTGTGTGAGAAGATATCTTGAGAAGGGTAACGATACATTGATGGCGGCGGCGGTGGGTGGCCTAAGCCGAGTCAAACGGGCATAGAGCTGGCCGTGCAGCAACAAGGGTGGCGGCACAACGCCTATCAGACGTGTGCTTGCTGAGATACCGGGTTTGAGGAGGGATTGTTGATGGTGGAATGAGGCCTAGTGTCCGTGAGTTGCAACGGCCGCGTCCAATACGCCGCCGGCACGGAAAGGTGCGCATCGGGAGGGAGAACGGCCGGTCCACATTCGCTACCTTGATGTTTCATCGGCTCCGATGACATCGCGCCGATACCACGCCGTGACTCTATAAGGACGCTCAATCATCAGAGCATGAGTTCCTCGGGAGGGGACTCAGAAGGCCACCGGCAACTCCATCGTCGCCTCCACATCCATCGGAACCGGCACGGTCTGCATGCCGCTGACTGAGCCATCCCACAGCACCTCGCCCGCGAGGCCAGCAAACCCCTCCATGACAGACCGCACCACATTCGAATAACACACCACGAGGCTCGGGAGCCTAATCCCGAGATCGATCCGCTGCTGCAGCGTGCGCCGCAGCGGGCGGAAATCGCCCGCGCCCACGGCCTCGTACACGGCCAGCGTGTGCAGCCCGGCCATCTGGACGAGCGGCGGCTCGTGCGCGGCCGAGGGCATGCTGCACAGCGCGTGCAGCGCGGAGGAGCCGTGCACCGTGATCTCCTCCAGCGCGGCGAGCGCGGGGAGCACGGTGGTGAAGAGGCCCGCAGGGATGCTGTCGAGCCGCGCGATCGTGGCGGAGCGCACGGTGTGCAGCGGCAGCGCGCCGATGAGGTCGAGCAGCGCGCGGTGCAGGGACGTGTTGTCGCCGTCCGGCTCGCGCACGATCTGCACATCGAGCTTTGGCAGCGGCATGTCGTCCGTGTGGAAGAACGTCGGCGCGGCGGTGGACGTCCACGCGTGGAGGCGCAGCCCGCGCCGACGGTACAGGTTCGCCTGGGAGATGAGAATGGCGCGCAGCGGCGCGCCCTTGGCTGCGTGGCTGACGAGCGTGGGGGCCATGACCGGCGGCGCTGTCAACCAGAGGCCCGATAGGAGGACCTGGAGGCGGATGGACGCGGTGGGTGGGATGGTGAGGAGGGGCAGCAGCCCGAACGCGCTGTTCGCGCGGAGGTCGCCAAACGTGCAGTTGAGATGCAAGCGGCGGATGTGGGGGACGGGGATCGGCTCCGTCGGAAGCTCTGTGGATAGACTGAGCGGAACGAGGTCCAGGATGAGCACCTCGAGCGTGTTAGAGGCGGCCCGGGCGATGTACAGCACATCTTCGACGCTGAGGGGAGTGACGTAGTGTAGCTCGAGATGAACGAGGTGCACGCAGTGCCTAGGCAGCACGTTGGGTGGAAGTTTGACGCGTTCTAGCACCAACTTACGCAGAGGCCACACTGGCGCGCGTGCAAATATATCTACAGGCAAGTCGAACACAGTGTTGTAGTATCTCTCCGAAACACCAAGCAGGGAGAGATACTCCAGCATCTCTCCAGGCGGCTGAATATCGGACACGAGTTTGGCGAGTTGCTTGCCTGCGCGGCTACGCAGGCTGATCTCCTTCGCGCGGGAAGAGTGGCGGAGCGCGCGCCGAGCCGCTTTGTAAATGGGCGCGACTTGGGACTCTATTTCGTTCTCTAGGACAAAATCGCAGCGTATGGTGAGCGGGGCATCCTGGGAGCGGTCGAGCATAAGGCGAGCGAGATATGGTGTGCGGAAGGAGATGGTGGACCAGAGGAGCGGGTAGTCGAGCGCGACCGCGCGCCAGCGCCGACAGACATGGGTGAGGATGATGGTTGATGTGGGATTGAATGGCCCATCGTCATTTCCGGGCTGCTTTCGGGTGCAGATAGAGAAAATTTGGAGGAGAAGTTCTGTAGGCAGGCGGATGGCGAGTGGCGGATTCAAGTCAATATGCACATATGGCTAGTGAAAGGACATCGATCAGAAGGAGAAAAACCGATGACACCTGAGCAACGCACCTGAGAGACCCCCTCCAGTGTTTCTGGGACGAGTGCCCAGCCTGGATCGATGTGAAGGTCCATGGCGTGGGTGCGCGGATGGGAAGTGACGCGGAGGCGCGAGTGGGACTCGGAGGAATTGGCGACTGCGCGAACGTGCAGAGGTGTGATATAGACGTTCTTTGACTGTGAAATGGCGCTCCCAGTGACTTCAATCGGTTGGTTTTCTGCAACAAAGCTGCCAGTGCTCGACCCGGAGTCAACCCTGCATCGCCGGCCCGGGTAGTGCCGAAGCTAACAACAAAGACAATAGCCTGCTGAAGCCTACAATCTGCAGCGTGATAGCGCCAACATTGCAGTACAGCAACGACGCGGTCAGCCTGGGGTTACACGACATATTGAATCTCGTTATCTGGCACGCAAGGAATGTGTGAAGCCCTCGTTCCCAAGGGCTCAATTATGTAACCTGGATCCAGGCTCACGCGCAGAGCTAGTGAGCGGCCGGATGCGAAGGTGAGTGTGCTGTGCTCTATGCTTTGTGTCGACTGAGTCTCATTTGAATCCATGGGCTGTATCACATACAAAGACACAGCACAGGATTACTGTAATGCTAAGCATGAGTTCTCCCGAATTATCAGTCATGACGTCTGCTATATCGAAACCTATCCTATGCAGATCGTGAGAGGTCGCCGTCGTGGTGAGTCGTCGCGGGCAGCGATGGACGGCATGAGCCCCAATCCGCTTGTCGGAGAAGGCGACGAGACAAGGGTTCATTCGAAGTCATAGAGCACAATTGGGTGTCAACTTCGAAGACATCGAAAACAAGGAGCCCACAACCATTCATTTAATAGAGATGCAGCAGCTGGACCAGAGACAAAGATAGCCCTCTGCTGGTCACCTGCACTTGAGACAGTATATGCTACTAGGACCATGAGTTACGCCCAGCCTTCTCACGAGAGAATCAAACGCACCAAAACAGCCAGGCTAAGTAATCCAGCGCCTCCTACTTCAGAGCATCCTTCGACACATATTTCGCGTTCACCGCGATGAAGTGATAGGCGACGACCGTGAGCATGGACAGCGCGCCGAGGGTGTTCGCGAGCGAGTAGAGCGTGTCGTGGCTGATCATCGGGGTCTTTGGGTTTGAATGAGCGGAAGGGGGGTGCTACGGTTCAAGCTCAGCAACTACTTCAAGTGGTGAGAGAGAACTTAGTGACCTTCAGTGGGCAGGTGAGATGGCGGTTGCTGCGTGAGGTGTAGAGGCGCCGTTGACACGTCTGCTGCAGGGCCGCCCGGACCGCGCGATTGCCTTCAAGTCTCGTCCGCGACTTGTCCGCTCGTCGTTGTCCGCTCGTCTGCTGGCACATGTCCGCTACGACCCACCTTCGTCGCATTGCTCATGGCCTCCAACCATCCCCCAAACTGCGTCGCAACCCACGCACACTGACGTGTCGGCCCTCTGGTATCACCAGCCCATGTGCACGGCCTTCAATTTCCCTACGTCATGCCCGCCTTCCACCACATGCTCCCTTGACGTATGTGCGCGCCTTCACCAGCACCTCACATACACGGGAAGAGGAAGAGTCGCAGACCACTTTCTCCGACCCCTCGCGCTCAGACCTCTTCTACCACCTCGTACCCCCGCCGACCCCGCTCTCGCGCACCCATCCCGTTTTTGCGGTCTCACTTCTGCCGCACGCGCCCCCGCGCCCTGACTCGAGCACTGTGCTAGGGTGGCTGCCTGCTGAGACGCCCGGTAATGAAGATCAGGCAGGCTTAAACGACTTCAAGGAAAATCGTGAGTGCTGCGTGCGGTGAGGATATGTGTGCACGGTGTTGACGTGATCTGGGCAGCGGCATTCCGACCACTGCTTGACAGAGCGATCGCATCCGCGCTGGTAGATGGCGTAGATGAGATTCAAAAAAATGGGGCTATCCAGATAGGCGATGGCTGGATGCACATCCACGGTACGTCCTCGCCTGGTCGCTCGTTCCGCGTGTGTATGCTCAAGCCCTACTCACACAGACGCGCGGAACATCCCACCTTTAGGGCGCATCGGGGACCCTGATGACATTCTGGGTACCGTACGCGTCGAGGAGGGCAAGGTACGCGTGTTGCACATGTTGCGATGTTCTATACCAACCTGTAACAGATCCTTGCGTCCACGTACTCGCCGATGCCGGCTTACCGTGTATGCACCTCTGATGGGGTCTCTCAACTTACCGATGGGCTTGCACAGCGACTGAGAGAGGTGCTCGAGGCACGGGCGCGTGAAGAACGTAGTAAGAGCTCTTGACGATGCATTACGGGGCAAAATTGATAGATTAATCCAAGTAACCGGTAATCAAACGAAGTAGATGCTGTCGATGACGCCACCTCTACTACCACTCCCCCTCAGATTCTGAAGGCGTATGGTCCCCGTTGTCCCCCGAATCTTCTTCATCCAGCGCGTCGTAACGAAATAGGTGCGGACGGTCCGCCAAATGGTGCGGCACATGGCCCTCATCTTCTTCGTCTTCATCTACGTCAAGGGAATCATCTTCATGTTCCTCCAACAGGTGTCGCAGATGGCGTGGCGGGCCGGGAATCGCGCCGTCATCCTCATACTCGGGGGCATCAGAGTATTCTCGAGGCTCGCTAGAGATAGAACGATAGATTAGTTCTCTAAAAGGTGTGAAGCAACGTAGCGGGGACTGACTCCTCGTCCTCATCTGAAGCAATAACTTCGATGGAGGCTTGAGGCGGCTCGTCTTCGTCCTCTTCGTCGGACAGGATGATAGGCGCACCCCTCCTCCCGCGTCTCGCACCTTCGGGCCTAGCTTCACCTTCCTCATCTTCATCCGACGATATTTCGATGACTTCGGCATGTCCCTCACCGTCATCGATGAAGCTGCCCCCGTAGCCATCATCTGACCCGGCGTCGTAGAATGCATCCTCCTCATCGCTAGAGAAGGCCGCAAAGCGGGCCAACTGTCTGCCCAGGTTTCGCAGGAAGCCCACGTTGTCGGCGTGCTCGTCGTCGTCGTCGGTATCATCGAGGATGTGCGCCCCTATGTCTGCGAACCCTGGATAGATGCGCTCACAACTGACGCACTCGCCCTGGACAATCTCGTGCATGCAATCGAGGCACCGGTAGCATCCATCCTCCTCGTCGAACAACCCAAACTGCTCCATCGGCTCGCCGAACGGCCTCGCAGCGTGCGGCACGGGCACGAATGGTTTCGGAAAGATACCCGCCCACGGGTCTTCGTCCTCCGCGCTCGGAGGACCAGGCTCGGGCAGGGGGAAATCGTGTGGAAGGCCGCTGCGCACAAGAGCAGCCACCATATCTTTGACGTTCCAGGCCACGCCGGGAGGCTCTTTCACTAGTGCGCGGCATTGCGGACACGTCTTTTTGTGATACAGCGGGTTGCGCGCAGGCCCGTCACCGGCAGGCGGGGCAGTGAACCAGCTCACGAGGCATGAGTGGCAGGAGACGTGCCCGCAGGGTGACAGCGAGAACGGCGAGTGCATGAGGTCGAGGCATATTTGACACGTGAGGGATGGGATGATCGCGGTGAGGAAAGAGTCATGCTTGCGCAGGGTCTGCTGAAAGTAAACACCTTATGAGACTATTTGGAGCTGCAGAACACACCTCTTTGGACGTCGCAAGAGCCTCCGATAATTGAGAATCACTATTGGCTTCAACCTGCTTGATGGGATGCTCCCCCTGCTTGACCTCAGAAGTAGGCATTGGTGATGTAGGCAGTGAGGGCATCGTTCCCGACGATGATGACGAGCCCTGTACAAACTCTGGTTGTTCCGTGGCAGTGTCCATGACAGCGCCCACCTCTGCCGACTCTGGGCCCGATGGCCCTAGTACAAGTGGCGAGGATGGCCCCGGTGTCTCCTCGTCGTCGTCGGCGTCCGGGTTCAAATCCGGCAGCTCCTCGCGAGGGGCGTCGCCTCCCACTACAGAGATCTTGCGCTTCTTCCTGCGGTTGCGCTTCTTCTTGTCTTTGTGGTCACCAAACACCTGCGCTGGGTCGGCGCGCGCTTTCTTCGACTCTCGCTCTATAGCCTCCTGAGAACGTGCTCGTTTGGTAAGCGCCACGCCACGCTTTGCATTTCTCTCGAAAAGCGATGATGTGGAATTCTCAGGGCGCGACGACATGGTGCGGGATGGGAGGAGAGAGTGACAGACAAAGTCAGTCTGAAATCTCAGAGACGCGCTGGTTCAGGGTCGTTCCCACGCATGTGTTTAGGGCCGGTCATTTGGTGACAAGGGCTGCTACTTTATTTAATTACTATCGAGGTTGTATCAGCCCGCACGCCCGCTACTCACCGTCCTTACATCCCGCCGCCCCCGCGACATCCACCGCAACCGACATTCCCCCTCTTTCCCCTGATACCCCCCGCAGGCCCTGGCGGTCTCCGATATCAGTGCAGGACGATGTCCATCCCACTTGTCTTTGCGAAACTCAGCACGTCTATGCCTCTCTACCACACAACCCGCCTGTCGGATCTCCTTGGACGTCATGGGGGTAAGGCACGCAGCGATAGCTCTCCAGACGACGTTGAGTGGGCTGGGCGGGGACGGCGGGAAAGTGCCAGCTCTGCGTCTGTTATCCGCAATCCATGGGAGGGCGACTGGGTGCCGCTCACGACGCACAGGTCATTCACGCCGTCCGGAACGCGGATTCGCATGACAAGCACTTTACAGACGTCCTTTGACGATCCCGAAGCGGAAGGGCTCCCTCTACCGACCGTTTCCCCGTCCTCATCCAGTTCGGACCTGGCTTCACACTTCCCCCGCATCCTGTCCTCGTCGACAGCTCGCAGACACTCCTTCAACCAACTCTTGCTTGCCTTTGGGCTGCACAGACTCAAACGTTACTCCGACCGCCAATCTTTCTGGCTCGCACTCTACTTCACGTTCAACCTCCTTCTCACTCTCTACAACAAACTCATACTGGTGTCGTTTCCGTTCCCCTACATCCTGACTGCCCTGCACGCCCTGTGTGGTTCGCTCGGCGGACAACTCCTCCTGCGTCATGGTGTCTACCAACCAAAGAAGCTTCACGCTACAGACTACATGGTGCTCGCCGCATTTAGCGTGCTGTACTCCGTCAACATCGCCATCAGCAATGTTTCTCTCGATTTAGTGACCGTGCCTGTGAGTGCGCTTGCATCTTCGCCTTCTCAAAAGTCTCATTCTTGCCTAGTTCCATCAGGTTGTCCGGGCTGCCACCCCCATCTTTACGACCTTTCTTTCATGGTGGCTCTTCAATGCCCACTTTAGCCACCACAAGATCGCGTCTCTCATGCCCGTCATTGCCGGAGTCGGTCTGGCGACATACGGCGACTACTACTTTACAACCTGGGGTTTCGTGCTCACGCTGCTCGGCACATTCCTCGCGGCTCTCAAAACCGTCGTGACACATCTTCTGCAAACTACACCCGCCCGCCGAGCCCCGCCTTCGCTGTCCCGCCGACGCATCATTCGCATACCTACACCGTTCCTTTCCGTCTCCATCGCTATCCCGCAGCTCATCATATTTCGGCCGTCGAGTTTGAATTTGCACCCCCTCGACCTTCTCACACGCATGTCGCCACTCGCCTTTGCGCAATGCCTTTTGTACGCCACCATGGCCGGCGAAGTTGACTCACTCCGATCTGGACACGAACGCGCAGACACATACATGTACTTCCGACACCCTTTCTTGTACGCCGTCCTCCTCGCTGGCAATGGAATCATCGCCTTCGGCCTCAATGTTGTCAGCTTTGAGGCGAATCGCCGGGCGGGAGCTTTGAGCATGGGTGTAGCTGGTGAGCCTCACACTTGTTCGTTCCGGGTCGTCGGGCTGACGAAATCTGTACAGCGAACGTCAAGCAAGTCTTGACAATTATATGCGCAGTCTCGCTCTTCAACCTTCAATTGAGCACGGCGAATGTCGCGGGCGTGGCATTGACGCTAGGTGGTGGAGCGTGGTATGCCTTCGTCGAATGCAGGGAAAAGATGTCGAAGCCCTCGCGATCGCCCCGGGCAATGTAAAGCTGGAAGTTTATCTCGCACAAGCATATACCATAGTCTATTCATATACCATCAACCACACATACGATGTATCATTTCCGTAGCACGGTACTTTATTCCCTATCTAACATCGCTACTACGTTTTCATAACACGAGTGGCACACTCTCAGCACATTGTTTCCCAAGCACCGATTATGCAGACTTTCGGATGCTCTCTTCAAAGGTCGCTTTCACCTGCTTCCTGTCAGCGGAGTCATGTGCATAGAGAGTTTTCCTCACTTCAGCGAAGAAATCAGCGTCTGCTAGCACCCGCACTCCGGTCAAAGCCAACGCTTTCGCCACCTCCAGCGTGGCATCATGGCCGCCCTGGCTCTGCGCTGCAGCGGTGAATCCAGCCGTGTGGTTACCGCCATTTGGCAAGGTTGGTATCGCTTTGAAGTCCATGTCAACAACGATTAAGATATGACAGTTAGCTGCTCCACGCACAGTAGAAAGGATGAATGGATGGCAAGGCTAGACAACAACCATCAGCTTTGATAGTGCATCCTCGGTCTGCGTATGCGCCTACCGTATGTGATATTACCCTAGTACCAGAAGGTGAGCCAACGACAACTAAGAATGGGCCATCATACTCACAAAATCCGTGGACGCAGGAGTGATTTTGCCGTAGTCAGCCTCGGCAGGGCCCGATCTACCTCCGTAGGTCCGGGAGAAAGTATCGCCTGTGAAAGCAGAGTTTGCAACTGACTACTACAATTGAAGCGCGATGGGAGATACCTAGAGCCTTGTTCTGGTTCACCTCGTCGAGCTTTTCTGTGACCGTGATCTCCACGGCACAGCCAGTCGCCAGTGCAGCTGCCCTGCCGTTCGACATTTCCATCAGCTCAAGTCTATTGAAGCGAGGAAATTCGCACTCAAAACAACCTCGCACTCGTGCTGCGAGTTCTTCGACCTCGGATCTAGTGTAAGATCGAACATACCAGCTGTATCTCGACTATAAGCACACCGCGACAGTTCGGCGCAATTGACCAACACCTACTGCATCGTCGCATTATCTGGAATGACTATGAAGTGAATTTTGTCGTCAGCAGAAGAGGAAGGGGGTCCGTTCAAGTGACATACTGTTAGCCGTCCAATCCTGTCCGCCGAATACGCCATGAACTCTCTGGAAAGGTTTGATCTGCTGACGCAGCAGCGCGATATTGTTGTACGCCGCCACGGCCGCATCCAGAGCATTCTGCGCTTCCCAGGGTGAGAGCGCGGCATGCGCCCTGGAAGGACGGTAAATTTTAGCCTCTGTTGAGGCGATGTTAGAAGATCAGGATGAACTTACGTGTGGCCGCGATACGTGACATCGAGGCGCTGCAACGCCAGGGAACTCCTCATCGCGGCACCATGTTTGGGGCCTGGACCTGGATGGCACCTGCAAAACAATTCACTCTACGTGCGGATTTTGATGATATGTGAGAACCTACATGAGGCACGCGTCCATCCCTTCGTAGGCACCCATCTCAAGTAGTCTGACCTTACCCGCTCCTCCTTCCTCAGCTTGTACAGACAATGAACACCACGCCCGTGGATAGCAAGTAGAAAAGGCGGACCTGGGGTTCCCAGTAAGATTACCTTCCCGGCAATGTCGTGCCTCTCGAGGGCCGCTCTCGTCCCAAGAGCAACCGCGACACCTGCGATCGCGATGAGATTGTGCCCGCATGCGTGCCCGATGCCTGGGAGCGCATCCATCTCGGAGTTAATGCCGAGTGTCTTCCCGCCGAACCCATGCTCAAAAGTCGCCACCCACGCCGTGTCCAATAGATGATGCCTCTTCACGTCCCAGCCGCGGTTAAGCAGGAAATTCGTCAGTGCGTCGTGTGCATGACTAGTGGCAGTGAGAATGTTGATCAATGGGCTTGTAGCGGAGCTTACACTTCCTGGAACTTCAGTTCAGGGTGACCTTGAGGGGTGAACTTCAGTTCGTCCGATGCTTAAAGGTGGCACATGTTGCTCACTGTGAATATCCAGGCTCAGCTCCCGAAGCTTTGATGACTCGACTACTATTTCCTTCGTGATGGTTTCGTATATTTCCGGCTTGTATATGTCCAGCGAGTCGATTGGATTGCCGTATGGCACCTGGGAGTCCTCACGTGCGTCTTGGAGTCGCCAGATAGATGTACTTTCGACAGACATAGCTTGAGATGATGGGAGCCTGGAGGATGTGAGACAGGAGTTCGGGCTTGAACTGATTGAGCCCGAACCATCTTCCTTTTATCAGTTTCGGCCATTAGGGGTCATTTGGCCAACCGACGGACACCAGAGGCATGCGTGCAAACAGGAGAGCAGGATGCCATCGGAAGACGCCAGTTAAGCCGACGGCGATGGCTAATACTATCAGGTAAATTACACAGAATAAATTAAGACCCGACGGACCCACCTGCCCATGGCCAATCCAACGCTCCCATAGAAGCGTGCGCTTGATATGCCGTCGGTCGGTCATGATTAAGCAGCGGTCATGCATCATTGGGCGGCGCTCAACGACGGCGTTTCCGCCTTCGATATTCTGGACGTTCTACAAGCTTGACAAATTTCTCCATGGTATCGTACATAGATCCGTACGGGATTCTCCTTTGGTCATTCATCGGTGATCACATCAAGCAGCTCGTGCCTTCCGCAAGTCTTCCTCGAATGTAGCCTTCACCTACACACCTCATCAGCCCTCATCAGCGAAGCGAAATAAAGATGTGATGCGCATTCTCACCTCCTCGAAGAAGTCGTCATCCAAGAGAACCCTGGCGCAGGTCAATCCCAACGCCTTCGATACTTCAAGCGTAGCTTGGTGTGCTTCTGGAGTTGCAGCAGCAGCAGTGAATGCGCGCGTATGGTTTCCGCCGTCCGGTACCGTTGGGATAGCTGTTAGAACGATTGCTATCAGGTGCCTCGATTGCAATGTATAAGATGGAAACTTTACAGAAGCCAGGATGGATAGAGGGTAGCGCTGAGATAGATATTGTCAGGTGACGGACGTTGAAGACGTAGCACGTATACAAACAATAGGTTATGTTACCCTGAGCAGCAAAATCCATGGATTGAGTAGGTAGATTAGTAAGACTAACGCAGGACGGGACGTACAAAATCGGTCGAAGCACTCGCAATGCCCCATTCATAGTCGATGGGTCCAGTTTTGTTTCTCCACGTTTGTGCGAACGTGTGCCCTAGATTAAGTTAGCACGCTCACCAACAGACTTCAAATTTTGAACTTGATGTGGTACCTAGAGCTTTGTTTTGTCGTATGTCGGCTATCCTAACTCCTGGCTCGGGCACTGTTATCACGACCTTGCATCCAGTCGCGAGTGAAGCCGCTCTGCCGTTTCGCATGAGACCGATAGGGAAGCGATACCATCGACGAACACGTACTCAAAGCAACCTCTCACTCTCGGCTCCACAGCTTCGACTTCTGCAAGAGTCGGTGCACGCGCGTACCATCTGACGCGTTCAATCAGTCAACATCAGCTGAGCGGGAGCATGAGGCTGCGTACAGCATACTGGAATTATCAGGAATGACTGCAAGTAGAGACGGTCAGTTAGGAATGTTTCGTGGTGATGAAAACCGTGGCCTTACTATTGGCAGCCCAGTCATTGCCTTTGAAGACACCATGGACTCGATGGCTAGGTTTGATTTGCTGGCGAAGGAGCGCCACGTTTGTGTATGCAGCTACTGCGGCATCCAATGCGTTTTGTCCTTGCCATGGAGAGAGTGCAGCGTGAGCGCTAGGATGTGCAGAAGTGAACAGAGAATCCGGCATCTCAACGCATGGCTAACTGACGTATGTCCTCTGTACTCCACTTCAAAACGCTGAAGGGCAAGGCTACTGCTCAGACTGGCACCAAACTTTGGACCGGGAGCTGGATGGCACCTGGAAGGTGTCGAAGAAGGTTCTTGCGTGCACTGGGTAAAGTGACGTACATGACACAGATATCCATCTCGGAGTACGCGCCTTTGTCGAGTAGCATGACCTTTCCAGCGCCACCTTCCTCGGCTGAAGAAGGGCGGGCGAGAATTGTTTTTAAATAAAATAAAATAAAAACCACAGTGTCTTTATATCACGCACCCGGCGTTCCGAGCAGGATAATCTTGCCAGGGATATCGTGCTTGATCATCGCAGCTTTAAGTCCAAGGGCAACCGCAACTCCAGCTATGGCAATGAGATTATGTCCGCAAGCATGCCCTACTCCAGGGAGAGCGTCCATCTCTGAGTTCACCCCAATGGTCCGCCCACCACTTTTGTGCGTGAACGTCGCCACCCAGGCCGTCTTGAGATGGTAGTGGTCCGTGACTGCCCACTTGTGCTTGCGCATGAAAGCGGTCAGCGTATCATGAGCATATCTGGACATGCTATCAGACGGGACAAGACACTGGAGCCCAACGTACATTTCCTCGAACTTCAGCTCAGGATGGCCTGCCAGGCTGAAGTCATATCCTTGCCTATTTACAAGGAGGCAGAACGCACCGTGGATGTCCAGGCTTAATGACCTGAGTTCTGCATCCAATGTACGTATCTCGTTCTCGATCGTCGCGAAAACCTCAGGCTTGTATACTGGGAGTGTCTCATCGCGGCCATCGACTTGGTAGGTTTGAGGATCCGGCGGTGCGCCAGAAGCGCGCCAAAACTCTGCAGAGGTTGTGGACATGAATGCTGGTGCAAGGATATACCGTATGTCAAAAGTGACGAGCAATCCGATGAATGGTCGCCGTCGCGGTGAGCCATGGGAGCCGGTCACAAAAACAGCACGCCTGAAGTGTTATCTGATAAGCCATTGGCGTCCGACTGTCAAGTCGAGACTCGAAGTCACTTCGCGCGTCTTTCGCTTTTGCACCATGACATCCTCTGAAACGGACCTTCTTGCCTTTATAAACCGACACCGCGACCTTCTTGCCAAGGAGCGTAATGCAGAAATTGAGCGCAGCACCCTTCTGCTGTCAAATTGTGGGCCAAAGCTTCTTGAGCAAAAAGGATTGGCTCTCAATGGGCTCGGGATCGTTGGAGTCAACATCGGTCTAGGAGGCAAGACGTGCGGAGGACATAAAAAGCTCTACTATAGGAGCTGAATCCCTCTTGTAGACTGATTGAACTTGAACGCCCAACTGCTTACCACACGAGCCCTTCGTTTCCGCCTCACACCATCAGGTTGCGTTCTGCCTTCCAAGACCAGCAGCGCTTTGCAACTTACCTTCCACAGACCTGGAGATCTTGCACGCATAGAAGAGAATGTATCTGGGAATGGGCCGCCTCGAAAGTCAGTGAAGAGCAAAAAGTCGGTTGCTGGCTCGGATATCCAGTCACGATCTGCGGAGGGTGTCGTTTACAAGGTATTGCTCAGACGATGCAACTTGTCAAAGTTTTGCTCAACGATTGTCTCATTCAGGTAACGGAAACTCGTATTGTGGTAGCTGTCGACCCATCTGAGTCCAGCTCTGACGATCTCGATCTTCCTGAAAGATGTCGTGTCGTCAAAGTCGCGAACAGTGTGACCTATGATAGGTGTGGTGTCGATCATTTCACTGTATTAGCAGGTAAAGGTACTGATGATGATGAGCACAGGATGGCGAAGACACTTGATCAACTAGAGCGATTGCTTGTACCCACCTCGGCGACCAGCGCAACGGTACGCGGGTAAATCTCTACTTCCAACTGTTCGTACTGCTGACAGAAAGAAAGGGAAATGCCTCGAAGGATGACTTCTCACGACTAGCAGAGGTTCTGTTGGGTATAACCAAACGCTCAGCAAAATTGACATTGAAAGCAATCAATTTCTTCGATGAGACTCTCAACGACAGTCAGAAGGAAGCCATCCAATTCGCGCTAGAGTCCCCTGAGGTTGCTTGTATCCATGGTCCCCCAGGTATGTTCCTCATTCTCGCCTGAGAGTCGCGCAACGTCTTAATACTCGCTACAGGGACTGGGAAGACGCACACTCTCGTTGAGATAATTCGTCAGCTTACGTCTGCTACCCTTGCCAACCCCAAACCACTACGGCTCTTAGTCTGCGGAGCATCCAACCTGTCTGTTGACAACATTCTGGAACGCCTTCTTGCTCTTCCTGCGCCGGACAAGGGGGAAAAACTTAAAGTTACCCGGATCGGCCATCCCGCGCGTGTCATGAACAGCGAAGGCGTCCTTGAGAGCACCTTGGACGCCAAAGCAGGACGCTCAGACCAGGTGTGTGTATAACGACCGACTCATCCAAGATTCTTCATCTCAGCTATGTTCGACGCAGGCGGCCCTAGCCAAGGATGTGAAGGATGAGCTCCAGGCAGCTCTTGATACATTGTCCGGGAAAGGTAAGAGTGCGAAAGGAAAAGCTCCCAGGGGCTTGGAGAGGAAGAAGCTGTGGGAGGAGGTTCGCGCCCTCAGGAAAGAGTAAGCAGCATGGGTCGACCCCACGACTGCTTTCATCTAAACCCTTTCAACAGATATCGACAAAGGGAAGGTGGCGTTGTGAGGTCTGTCTTGAGCGAATCCCAAGTACGTATCCCTTGGTGCGCTTGCGGGACTGGCACTTACTCATCCATCGTTCTTAAGGTTGTTCTGGCAACTTGCCACTCTGCTGGTGGTCGTCAGCTGCGAAACGAGAAGTTTGATGTAGTCATCATCGATGAAGCTACGCAAGCCCTCGAAGCTGTACGTATGGCCTATTTTGTGCAACGCCAAATGATATCATCGAAGTCGCGTCAGGTTTGTTGGATACCCATACTCAAAGCGAACAAGCTCATCATCGCTGGAGACCCTAAACAACTTCCACCGACAATATTATCCCTCGACAAGTCTCGTCAGAAGAAAGGTCTTGAGAAAGCGAAAGACGCGAAGGCGACAATTCCTACCCCCAAATCACCCTCGTCGAGCAAGAAGGCCCCAGATTCCGAACCGTCAGATAGCTCAGATTCTGAGGATGGGGATGAAGAGCTTGAAGATGGGCCCTTGCCTCCGGAACCAACTGCTGGAGGACCGACCGCTTCAAAGAACAACCGCGACCCAAAAGTCGGTGCTCCGAAACGGCCGCGGGAGCTCCAGGGTCTGGAGCCGCCCAGCACCTTGGAGACCACTATGTTTGAACGGTTGGAGAAGATGTACGGGCCCCAAATCAAACGCATGCTCACAGTCCAATACAGGTGGGTATTTTCGAGTCAACAGGTCTTCAACGGTGTTTATAAAGCTCGTAGGATGCACAAGCAGATCGCAGAGTTCCCGTCAAAAGTCATTTACGCGTCGAGACTCACTGCTCATTCTTCGGTCGCCTCGCATCTATTACGTGATCTGCCCAATTCGTCCGCTGCATCTGAGGAGGACGAGAAAGAGATTCTGGGGACGCCTGTGGTCTTCTTCGATACCGCAGGCTGTGAGTATTATGAGAGGCTGGACGGAGACGGAGACGAAGGCAGCAGATGCAACGAGAACGAGGCCACCGTGGTGAAGAACTGGGTTGAGCAACTGGTGCGTATACATACTACGTCAAGTTCTTCTGCCGGTCGACCAATAGGGCCTAACGCAGACAAGTGCCGGCGTTTACGCTTCCCAGATTGCCGTGATTACCCCGTCAGTCACTCAATTTCCTACCGAGCTTAGGTTACCTCCTCACTGTTTTGCCCAGGTATCAAGCTCAAGTGACTCTGCTTACGTCGCTTCTCCGGCCTCTCTTCGGTGCAGACATCGAGGTAGGGACGGTAGACGGAATGCAGGGCAGAGAGAAAGAAGCTGTCATCATCAGTCTTGTCCGGAGCAACGACAAGGTATGCGACCGGCTGCTCGCAGCACGTCTCAATAATTCATAGAGCATCTCATGCAGAGAGAGGTGGGCTTTTTGAAAGAGAAGCGCCGGCTCAACGGTACGTTTTGTGCACCTGACTGTACCTCAGTTTTGTGATCCTGTATCATGTCGCTCTAATCACATCGTCTCTTCACAGTGGCCATGACACGGGCGCGACGACATCTGGTATGTGATGTTGTCTTCTTGGCATCCTCAAGGGCATGATCATTAATATATCCCACAACAGTGCGTCGTAGGCGACTCGTCGACAGTAGCACACGGCGGGTCGTACCTCAAGAAATGGCTTGCATGGCTAGATGCGCACGCCGATGTTCGCTACGCTGGACCAGAGTAGACGAAACGTCTCGACATGACCGCCGCCGCACGATCGCCCCCTCGTGCTAACAAACTGATAGACATGCAATGAAGCCGACATAATGAGATACATAGGTGCCGCAGGCGAGTCGTAAGCTACACTATAAGTAATTGCGTCGATTCCGTGTGTACAAGGGTCCAAGATACGAGAAATTTGTCCAAGGGAGACAAGCGTGAATGTTTTCAATATTCCTCCACATCCTCCGCATCCTCCAACGAAGCATATTCCGAAACGGAACGTGTGTCTTCGTACTCGGCGACCACCTCCCGCATCGCATACCTCATGATCGGCGTTGCAGGCAAGATTTTCGGCCCAAAGACCTCTTCATCCTCGAGAATGGCCGCCGGCTCTCTGTCGAGGATGATCATTGGCTCGGCATCCAGATCGACAGACTCGCTCATGATGGCCGTCCCGCTGCTCGACGCGCCGAGGTGCACTCCCAGGCTGACCCTGCGGCTCGCGCCCCCGGTCTGGTCGAACCGGGTGCTGGGCGTCGTCGCATCCCCACCACCGACATGTTCACTGCCCTCCTTCGTGACGGGATCCATCCACCGCAGGTCTAGAATGCGCCCGCGCACCATGCCATCGACCGCGCGCACGCCGAACTCACGACACAGCATGAAATACGGCAAGCATCGCGCGCCTGGCTGTGTCAAGCGGCTCATGACGCGGAGGAGCTGTATCGCGGTGAAGTCCGAGGTGTAGCCAGGCTCTGACGTCTGCGAAGAGGAGCCGTGTGGGTTGCGAGGAGGGCCTGTGAGAGGCGAGTAGATGGGGAAGCCGGTACCGCCTCGAGTAGGGGACGAGGGCAGATTTGCGGTCGACTGGCGCACGGCAGTAGCCGTGCTGGCACGGCGAGAGCGCGACTTCGATGGTTCGGCACCCTGAGGTGCCTGTGAAGAGTGGATGATGTGCAGGTTGAGCAGGGCATGCGCTTGAATGAAGTGTGAACTTTGATGGACTACAATGAGGCATAAGGTCAGATTATGTGAATGCGATGTCGAAGAACCGCCTACTTTCGAGACGTCCGTTTGCGTTTACTGATATTTTTTTGTCTCAATACTGACAGGGATGCAAGAGTTGCCTCGACAAGCTTACCGTAGTCTGTGACGTAATCTTGCCAGTGGACAAGCCGTCCTCCAAATGCTTCGTATAATCGTTCGAACTCCAATCCTCTCCTTAGTTGCTCAGGCACACGAGGAAGGATACGCTCTTCATAAAAGGCGCGTGCTTCTGCCTTGGAGCAATCCCCTATAGTGATAATCTGGATATGTCCTCGTGAGCGATATGTATATGATCGCGGAGATGGGAAATGAACCGACTTTGCAATGCTGCATCACGTTCAATTGTCGTAGCCACGTCTGATAAAACGGATCGCTCGTCGCGTGTATCACATGGCACAAGCGGTCCTGCTTGGTCAGCACGAGCATGGAATCCAGCATTGATTTCATGGCTTCAACCGATTGGATAAGACCTGGACTACGGATTTCTTCAGTAAACGACGCATGGAAGAGCAAAGAGGTAATACAGTTTATGCGCCTCATCGAGGAAAAACACTGGCATCTTCTTTGGGGGAAGTTCTACGGGCTTCTCAGCCTCTTGACCATTCTGCTGGCGTCGCTCTGGTTGCTTCTGGCTGACGCGCTCCTGCGACGAAGAGCCCAGGCGCCACCACTTCTTCCTCTTGGTCCGGCTTTGCTGTGAAATAGGCTCACTGTTCGTGGGCGGTTGAGTATCAGACCCGTCGGACTTCTTGGAAGGATCCGTCGGCACGAATTCTCGATATTTCAGGAGCGAGCTCTGTATGATTTTCAGCTGCGGCTCGAACAATAAGGATTCTAACGCACCTGAAACAACTCCATGAGACGAGCGATATCACTTGTTTTGATGTAACCTGAGCCATTCGAATCAGAGAGACGACGTTCCACGCTAAGACGATCGTGCTGAATTGTGACAGAATCAGCAAGTAACTTGACTCAACGCAAAGCAACATACTTTGAATCCCCATGCCTCCTTCTCGAAGTCCTGGTAACCGTCGGTCTCCGCAATATAGATAAAGTACTGCTCCATCTGCTGGCTCAGGCTCATATATAAGCTTTCGAGGTCCGCAAAACCAGCAATACGGAGGTCGAAGTGCAAGACATGGTACTTGTCCGAGGTAAGGAGCTGCCGCAGGAGAGCGGTCTATACGGCGAACGGGTAAGGTATCGGGCAAAGGTACGGAACAAGCGACACCCACCTTCCCAACGGAGCTTGCACCGAACAATACCGTGAAACAAGGCTCCTCCTCCAGAACACGTCCGACTGCCTCAAGCTCTGCTGGCCTTGGGAAGAAGTTCGGGAGGCGGGAGAACGTGTGTGACGGTCGAAGCTGCGCGCGCTCCCTTGTTTCGGCCATTTCGCGGCGGGTCTCTTCCAGGAGGCGTCGCGATTCCGTGAGCGAGCGTAGCGTTGACGCAGGCTGGTCAGTGTCAGTATTGAAGGAAAACGAAGACATCGACGTTGTGGACAGGTGTGGACGTTCATGGAAGGATGAGAGGTGAGAGGTAGGTCCGATGGTGGCGCAGGGCATGAGGAGTTGGGATGTTAGACAGGTCAGTTATGAAAGACACGAGTACGAGAGGAGCGCACGTACGTTCGCCACCACTTGTATGATTTCGCCAATGCCAAAGAAGCGGCGTTTCTGCGCATCGTTCTTTTTCCGCTGGGGCTTTTGGCGAATGTTGGTGGGCTGGGTGAACAAGTGGGGTGTCGATTGCGCGTTGGTGCGGTAGCCGCGCTGGGCCGGCGACGAGGGTGCGTTGGCCGCAGTTGCGCGCCGTGAGGGCCGGCTCATGATCGATAAGTTATTCGAGCACGACTTTGAGTGTGAAAGGAGAGGGCGGGCGGGCGACGAAACGATCGTCAATGATATGCGGGCAAGGACACGCACAGAGTCAGGATATGATACGGACGAGGAGGTTCCCGTAGATAAATGGCCGCCTGTGCGGGGAGGGCCAGGCAAGCAGCGCTGGGCATCTTGATTGCATTGCAGAACACATGTCGCGAGGCGCAGGATCCAGTGCGAGTGCTAGCGGCAGCCTCAGCAGTGCTTCATGCAAGCCACGCGCGGGACGCGAGGGCGCGCGATCTGTCACTGCGCGGAAGCACGCTGCAGCCACGGGTCGCCACAGATGGCAAGGCAGTGAGCAGTCTTTGGCAAGACGCGTGCGTCTGGGATTATTTCGACACGGTCGATGAAGTGGGGCGAGCAGAGTCCGCACGACGCCGCCGGCCACGACTCACTGCGCCGAAGGCACGTGCCACCAGGTGTATCGACAATTTCTCACTCGTATCAGCACTGGCAGCGACTGGCGCTCACTCGCGTGCATAGCGGAACTTGAGTACTTGCTGTGCTGTACGACACAAACAAAAATTACCAGCCGCGAGGCGATAATACGCAAGTCTGTTACTAGCCAAGTCCTTAGTGGCGCAGCGACGTCTGGGCATGCACAATGCGCCGTGGACAACCATCGGCAGGTTGTCATTCAAGCAGACTTGCATTGCCTCGCATGGGCGGAGGGGAACGACTCATCGCGAACATCGCGTTCCAAAGGCGGGTTTGAGAAGCGCCGGTCTGCCCAGCAGGTAACCCTGATATTAAATTCCGTTCATCCCCTGACACGCCCAAAGGAAAACTAAACACCCAGATAGGAAGAAAAAGGAGGCAGGCTATGCAGGCCAGCAGCGCTGCGCCTGCGGGGACGCTCCCAATCGCGCCCGCCAAGAAACTAGCGCAAAGTCAGATTCGCACGAATCCCATGCAGTCCACAGAGCGATGTGACGCACCGCTGCAGCAATAAGGACTGGTATCCCAGTCCGCATGCCGCAACCACTCCTAGGTCATGACGCTCCACCATTTGACACATGCACTAACGCAATGGTTTCCCTCATTCCTTGCACCATACACCGCACCAAGGAAGCGTGCCCGCCATCGTATGCCTGCATTGCTCATTAGTGTATGTATACATTTTGGTCGGGTAGGACAATCACCTCATTGATCGCGGGATAGTAACTCTTCGTTACACCGGTTGTGATAGAGATTGCAGGATACCCGTGCCTCATGAGAGGAATGGATGCGAGCATTCGTGACATGCGCCCATTACCGTCCTAACGGATATTAGTTCACATTGTGGGCAATTTAACAAGCACGACAACGCTCACCTCAAACGCGTGGCACCTGGCGAATATCAGATGCATCCAGCTAGCAGTCGCGAACGGGTTTCGCCATGACTTGATCCATTGCTATACGGAAACCAAGGATGAGCGATGGAGCATCAAGTCATAGACGGACTCGACTCACCTTGGCCATTCTGCAGATGTATTCCAGTTCGTCGTCGACCCTAGTGAAAGGGCAGCACTGAATACTGTAGGCGCCAGTAACGATAAACGTCTTCTTCGTCACGCCCCGCGTCTCGCCTGCAGCAATGTAGTAGCTGTCGCCGAGTCGACATGTATTCATCATGCGCGCGTGAATCTGACATATCACAGCTTTGTTGAGGTTTTCGGGGTTCGCGATGAGCGGTGCTAGGAGCTCATAAGCCTGCGAAAGTGAGGGGCAGCCGTATCAGAGTGCTTCTTCAGGCGAACTAAGAGTGGCTGCCAGACCGCCAGAGTATCCCGCAATATGTTCTTGATTTTTTCGGGATCCTGCACCGCACTGGCTGGCGCACACTCCACAACACCCTCTTCGATGCCACGTCGGATAAGGTCTTGCATTGACTGGAGAAGGCGAACGCAATGAAGCGCAGTCGACGCGATAAGAACAAACACACTCACCTCCTCAGTGAGGAGAAATATGCTCTCAACATGGTTTGTGGTAATGGCAAGCGCGACCGAATAACTAGCAGACAACGTTGGTTGGATCTGTGTCCACTGGTCCATGACTTCTTGGTGACCAGACGGTAATTGGGGGAGACTAACAGGGAACCTATGCTGGTTCGTCGGCTTCCACGTCTGGTAGTAGTACCCTGCATGGTGATGAAACCCGGGACGCGATAGCAAGAGGAGCGAAACTGACTTCGTTGCGAGTCCGCCAGAGCTGCGTTGGCTTTCGCATCTAGTTCAGATGCCTGTCGGTGGATCAGCTTGTCCACCTCTTCATCGTCGACGCCATTCTGCAAGAGGATATTTTGGGCCTAGGAGGATAAGTGCGTGCTCGATGGACTCGAAGGCTACACACATCTTCACCTTGTGCAGAAGGAGCACAGAAAGTGCGACGGATCGCAGCGAGGCGAAGACTGCGGCGAGGCGTACGAGCAGGAGTGGATGTGCGGACTCGGGGTATTTGTCGATGAGGGATTCGTAGAGCAGAACTTGGGAAGATCGAGCGAGAGTTGGAGCGGCCTGCAGCCTATCGCGGTCGTGGGGCGAGAAGATGCTGAGTTCCTGCCGAATGGATCAGCAGAGAGACGATGTGATCGCAGACGCGGCTTGCCTGCGAGTTGGACATGTTGGGCGTTGGAGGTCGCCTCCCACAGCCAGTGTCACCGTGAATGAACGTCCGCGTGAACTTGAAGGCGTTGGCGCTTTCGATGCGATTGGAAGGATGTGACTGTGGCCTCGCCCTTTGGACCGTGCGTAGGGGAACAGCCGGGTCTGGCTCTCGAGGCCGAGTCGGGCAACTGCGGCCACTCTGCGGCCCCTCCTTTGCGCTCGCTGCACCCTGCGATCGCAGTCCATCGCAGTCCATCGCGACCCAGCTTTCTGCAGCCATTGTCCACCCGACTCTGCGCTGCGACAGCGCACCGCTCGCACTCCGGTCTTCCAAACCCAACTACACCATTGTATCGAGCAGCCAATAGCGGCATTGCGACGCCTCGTGGACTGATCTCACTGGAAACGCCCATATAAGACCGTGCTTCACGCTCACGCGCCTCCACTTGTTCCATTCCACCCACACCTTACACAAGATGCAACGAGGCGGACGAGGCGACTCGCGGGGCCGTGGCGGCGATCGCGGCAGGGGCGGACGAGGCAGCAGCCCAGCTGGCAGAGGCAGCCCTGGAGGCGACAGCTACAGAGGGCGCGGCTCCCCAGGCCCAGGTGGTGGCGACGGATACCGAGGTCGAGGTGGTGGAGGCGATGGCGGATTCAGAGGTGGTGGAGGCGATTTTAGAGGACGCGGGTTTGGAGGCCCACCTCGTGGACGCGGCGGCAGAGAGCAAGGAGGGTGAGCGAACCCTCATTTCGTTCTCTACGCACTGATAGAGGCGCATCCAAAGTGTCTTTGCTCCAGGCGGCCCAGCAAACATCGACGCTCGACTTGACGCTTCCCAGGATCAGCTCGTCGCGTCCTTCAAATCGCTCACTCTCCAGCACGACGACTTGCCCTTGCGCCCCAACTTCGGGACAGTTGGCACAGCCATCAAATTGCGCACCAACTTCTTTCCCGTTCGCCTTCCCAAAGGCCCGCTGCATGAGTACGACGTGTCTATCAGCCCTGCGCAGGGCACCAAGATTCGCAGAGTGAAACGCAGAATATTCCAGCTGGCTGAGCAGGCGCCAGACTGGGTGGAGAAAGGCTTGCGGGGCAACGTCGCCCACGACCACAGCGCGAAGCTGATTGCGGCCAAGGTTCTTGTCCAGCCGTTGACCATCCGAGTTCCCTTCTATGACGAAGACGAGGACGGCCCACGAACTGACGGCAAGGGGAAGGAGTATACGCTGACCATCAAATACATTCAGGCTATTGATACGGGCAATCTTCAAAAGTGAGCTTCAGAGTTTTACGCCCGTCTCTCGTTTGACGAAGATGTCTAGCTACCTCATGGGGGACCTTCAGTCCCGCAATATCGACATTCTCCCGGTCATCGCCGCGTTGAACCTCATCTTGGCTGCTCATCCAAATCGCACACAGGCGGGCGGCGGCGTCATGGTCGGCCGAAATCGGTTCTTCTTCCCTACGGTCCAACCGCCAGTACCTCTCGGCGGCGGCTTAGAAGCCTGGAGGGGTTTCTTCTCTTCAGTCCGCCCAGCCTTCAAACAGCTGATGGTCAACGTCAATGTTTGTACGACAGCTTTCTATCAAGAAGGCAACCTTGCGGAGTCTATGATGGCCTTCGAGAGGTCTAGTTTCGGCGCAAGAGCATCCGCATTTGTTCGCGGCGTTCGCGTCAAGACGGATCACCTAGGCTTCAGGAAGTCAGTCAAGGGCCTTGCCAAAGTCAACGCTAGGCAGCACAAGTTCAAATGGGACGAAGGAGGAGGAGCGATGGTGTCCGTAGAGGACTACTTCCTGCGGAGTGAGTATGCTGCTTCATCATCCGCGACTACTAATCAAATCGTTCCTTGGCTCATAGAGTATCGCATCAAGTTGCGATACCCGGAGATGCAGCTAGTCGATGTTGGCGGCAAGCAAACCAACTACATTCCGCCCGAAGTATGCACTATCCTACCTGGGCAATCGTTTAAGGGCAAGCTACTGGATGATCAGACCGCGCAAATGATTTTGGTGGCGGCCAAGCCTCCCAATGTCAACGCGGCAGCTATCACGACAAGTGGGCTGAAGGAGCTTGGTTTCAACCAAGGCACAAATGCCTCTCCCGTCTTGAACGTGTTCGGAGTGACTATCGGCAACGAAATGGCTATCGTCCCTGGCCGAATCCTCTCCCCTCCCCGAATCCGCTACGGCAGAGGCGATCCTCAAGTCGACGAGCGAGCCAGCTGGAACATGCGCGGCGTTGTTTTCGCGGTTGGCGCGAAGCTCGATAATTGGGCCGTTCTGGTGATCAAGGATGGCATGCCTAATGCCGAGTTCGTCGATACTCTGGACCCCGAACTCCGCAGTACGGTGGAAGGGTTCGTTAAGATGTGTAAGACGAGCGGTATGAACGTGTCGCAGGCTCCCCCACAGTATGCGATGGCCGTGCTTCCCCGCAAAGCTCCTCAAGATCCCATCCGAGCGCAAGCAATTGGCGTGCTCCGGAATACGCTAATGACCGTGCGACCGAAGCCGAGCCTCGTTCTGGTCATCTTGGCAAACGGTGACAAGCACGTCTATTCCGGTCTCAAACATCTCTGCGACGTTTACCTTGATGTGGCGACCGTCTGCGTGCAGTCCCAAAAGATCCGCAAACAGGCGGGACAGTTGCAGTATTTCGCTAACGTCGCTCTGAAGGTCAACATGAAGCTGGGGGGCGTCAACCACGGTCTGGACGAGCAGTCGATGGCCAAGCTGAAGCAGCCTTCTACTATGCTAGTTGGTATGGACGTCACGCATCCAGGCCCTGGCACTGTCAAAGGCACCCCATCTATCGCGGCTGTGGTTGCGAGCTCAGATCAGAAATTCGCACAATACCCTGCCAGCATGCGCATCCAAGAGACCAAGAAAGAGGTGGGCCTCTTACTTGAATTGATGTTCGAGGGTGTCTCATAATGACACATAGATGATCACCGACCTTCGGGAGATGATGGAAGAAAGGCTTCAGGTCTACCGCGACAAGAACAACAAGACTCTTCCAGCGCGCATTCTCGTCTACCGGGACGGTGTGTCAGAAGTATGCCCGCAGTATATGCCTTTGTATACAATGAACTGACAATCACCACAGGGCCAATTCCCCATCGTCGTCGCCGACGAGATCCCGAAGATAAAAGCGGCCTTCCGGAAGTATGACACTGCGCAGACTCCGTACCGCCCCAAGCTCACCGTCGTAATCTGCGGCAAGCGCCATCACACGCGCTTCTACCCCACCGACGCCCAGCACGCGGACCGTGACGGCAACCCACGTCCAGGCACAGTCGTCGACCGCGGCGTCACGGCCATCTACGAGTTTGACTTTTTCTTGCAGGCGCACGGCGGTCTGCAGGGCACGACGAAGCCGACACACTACTACGTGGTCTGCAACGAGATGGATCTCAAGGCGGACGACCTGCAGGGTCTCACCAACGCGGTGAGCTACACTTTCGCCCGCGCGACGAAGGCAGTCAGTCTCGTGTCGCCCGCGTACTATGCGGATCTGGCGTGTGAACGGGGTCGATGCTACTTGCACAAGCTCCTGCAGGGCCTCTCGTCGTCGAGCACGACAACGGCAAGCGGCAGTGCCGCGGAGGAAGATGTGTACAAGGAAGCCGTCGGTCTGTGGCACAACGGCGTCAAAGGCAAGCTGAAGGATGTCATGTTCTATCTGTAAACCCATCTCGGGGTGCTGATCTAGTGTAGCGCTTGTACGATGTTTTCGTAGTCGTATGCTGTATCGATCTATAGCGCTGTATTCTGGGTATCCAATGTATCAATGCAATCATGTTCCTAGGTTCCTTATGCAAAGGGGGTGAGCAGGACGGGCGGGATAGAGGACCGGCTGAGGGAGGCGGGCGCAGCCCGCAGGGCAGGAGAAAAAGCACGGACACGGGACAGAGGACGGAGGAACGGGAACAGGGACACGGAGGTCGAGCACGCACAGCACGAATCAGCAACGCGCCCCAGACAAAACCCACACGCGAATCGGGGCAAACAACGACATGGCAGCGAGCACGCCTCGCATAGGCCACGGCCGAGCATCTTCTTGTCGACACCATCTTCCCCTCACTCGACGAAGACGCCCCCCAAGCCACACGGGCCACCGGAACCTTGGAATGCCAAGGCTCACATTCACTCGGAGGAAACTCACGGGTCGTCGTAGGGAACAGACAGTGCACGCAGAGGAAGAGACGGTACGATATCTACGATAGCCACAGTCCTGACATACGGTACGCCGCCACGGGACTCTAAATTGGAACCAAAAAAAAAAAAAAAAAAAAAAGGGGGTGAGGCGTGGGAACGACGAGCCCTCGTTCGAGTCCGAGTCGGTATCCCATGTCTCGACTCTCCCACTGGCTCTTCTTTTACATGAAGGTTCGTTGGCTTCTGTGCGGGCTCCTGTGCACGTGGTCGCAAATGCTCGCCCGGACTTTATCTAGGGTTGCTGAGCAGATAAGCGTTGCTGACTTTTCGGTCCTGCCAGGCTGCACTTGTCCGAGTCACCTCCTGTCACTTTGTCCCTCCGGCACACCTCAGGTGCTGGTTGTATTGCGCCATCTTGAGATTCTCCCAGTGCAGTCGTCAGAGCCTGCCATCGTAGTCAACATGATACACTTCAGAGTTACCAGAGTGAATGACTTATGGTTATCATCGCGGCTCTTTCTTGTGCACCCTATCAACTTGCCTGGCCTCTCTGCTGCTGCTATACGATACTCAATCGAGCTTGACTGGAGCTGGCTGCTGCACTGATGGCATGGCCTCGTTAGGAGCTTATACAACGTTTATATACCACTCACTCGGCATCGACCCATAGCTTCTTCGCCTTCGAAATGAGCGGTATTGGCTGTGCCTAGTATCTAAGCTTTCGCGCTGCCACTGCGCTGGAGTACCAAATTGTCGCAGACTCCTACTTCCGTGCGTGCGTGGCCGCCCCATAAAGCAAGACGTGTTTACAGGCGGAGCGTACAGGGCTTTTCGGCGAAGGTTGTGACGGTAAGCACGAATACGATTTGTCCAGTCGTGCACCATATGTGCGGGCCGCAGCAAGTGTTTAATTGGCTCGGACGTCACGGTATCGCCGACCACAGTCAGCAGTGAGTCAGCCGTCTAACGCCTAGATATAACGCCGACTTGTCGAAGCGCCATTGCTGCTGTCCCACCAGACAAAAAGCGACCGCTTGAGGTGAGAATGTCTATTTGTTGTCCTCTGCTGCCAGCATCTCCTCTCATAACTAATGACCACTTGGACGGGCAAGACCAAAGCTGTCGACGCGGCTTCTGCCCTGCAGAACGAAATTCGCGGGAAGAATGGTATGCTCGTTACATCCCTGGTTTTCCTCTCTGAGACACAACCTTACCTGCGACTAGTGCTAGTCACTGGCGTGAGCCCGAAGTCGCTCGGTGCTGAGACTGTCCGGGTGCTCGCGCCGTATGCGCAGTCTGTCATCCTCGCGGGCCGGTTCCAGACAAAGTAAGTTCGTTGCTCTGAGACAGCATGGGCTTACAATGGAGAAGGATCGACGAGACGATTGTCGCGGTCAAGGCGCAGACACCGACTGCGTCGTTGAAGTCGGTCATTCTCGACCTTGCCTCAATTGAATCGATCAAGCATGCCGCGGCTGAGGTCAACGCCCTTGCCATCCCCATCCACGTTCGTCATTGTCATACATTAAACCTATTTTTTCTCGCTGAGTGGGCTGTCCAGGTTGTGATCAATAACGCGGCGTCAGCTCAGCACAAGACCATCGTCAAGACGGCCGATGGGTTTGAGGCGCAGTTCGGGATTAACCACCTCGGGCACTTCCTGTTCACTAGCCTCATAATGCCGTCCGTTCGCCGCGCTGTTGGAAATGTTCACGGCTTCCCGCCGCGCATCGTTGTCGTGGCGAGCTCGGCGCACTCTTCCATGCCGGGTGCGATCCGGTTCGATGACCTCTTCTTTGAAAAGCGACCGGAGGAGTATAGTACGTATGCACAACCGCTATCATAGATCTAGTTAACTCAATAATCTCTGTCAGATACAATGGTGGCGTACGCGGCGTCGAAGACCGCGAATATCCAGTTCGTGCGCCTGTTCGCCAAGAAATTCGCACCTGAGGGAATCCTCGCGTTCTCCCTTCACCCTGGCGGGATCTTGGAGACAGGTATGGGCAGCGTCCCCACAGTCGAAGAGCTGCACAGCTGGGGCCTCGTCGACAAGAACGGGAAGCCGTATCGCGACGATACGTTCAAGACAATCGAGGAGGGCACGTCGACGTGAGTGACTCGCTGCTTATCTGCCACCCTCTGGCTGACCCGTGAGCGTGTTCATCTAGGCAAGTCATCGCCGCATTCGACCCGAACCTGAAGGAAAGGTCAGGGGTTTACCTCCTGGATGGTGTGCCCCACGACGACCTGGTGGCCGATTATGCCTCGGACGATGTGGGTTGCCTCCGAATATTGACTTCGATGGGTTATCGATTGATGCCCTTGAATGTAGGCCGTCGCAGAAAGGCTGTGGGTGCTGAGTGAGAAACTCATTGGGCAGCCGTTCGACGTCAAGCGCTGATAGATGTAGTGATTTCGAAATATGATACCGGCTCCACTTCAGTCTTTACACTACAATGTGTTGTAGTGCCAATGATCACAGTAAGTCAGGTCCGAAACACATCGGCACCTATCGTTGGATCGGGAGTGCAGCTACTGCATGTCTGCTCCTATGAGCCTATAGCACTCAAAGCGTGGATTGCTCTATCCAAGGGACGAAGCGGTACAATTTGGGTGCCATACTGTATAATAAAAGCCGAAATTTGTTATGAGCCCTGTAGTTGTCTGGGAAAGGAATCGTTGATGGTAAACAGAGGACGAAGGGGTATCTTTTAGGTGGAATATTCCGGTAGTGATCCAAAAGGTCCAGATTATGCAGACAAGACTAGAACGTATCGGATGTAATGGATGTTCACGTTCTGGTCACCTTTTTTGCAGGCACGCGCGCCACTTTGCGAGGAACGAAGCTCGTCAGGGTGATGGGCGTTGTGCTCTTGGGAGCGGGAGGGCTCGGCGTTGCTGTGTCGGGACTAGCAAGGGACACCACCCTCGAAGCAAACCCGCTGTCGATCACGGGGCTGGCCTGCTCCTATTTCTCGCCCCAGCCTGGCAGATGTGTGGAGCTCCGAGTCGGAGACAAGGAACGCGCGCGAGCCTCGGTGGCATGTACGTGGGCGGCGCGAGCCTGAGGACCGCCCGGGGCCTCGGACGACGTTTGGCCGCCCGAGACTTCCGCAACGTCAGAGGCCTGTTTGATTGGGCGTCGCTTCGATGAGGAGTGCTTGATCGGGCGCCACTGCGATGATGACCGTTTGGTGCCGTCGGGATCGATCCACTCCATGATTTTTGGGCTCAAGGAGGAAGTCGCGGGGACGGCGGCGCAGTCAGGCTGCTCTGCGGGTACCGCGGATGCACCCCCGGGGCGGTCGACCGCTGCCTTTCCTTCGCGTTCGGCAGGTTCGGCCGTGGGCGACTTATTTCGGCGTGGCTTGGACGGGACTGGGGGCTTGCCCAATCCCAGGGACTTGAGTTGGTTAGCCAGAGCTGTCTCGAGGGCATCTAGCGACAGCTCTGCGACAGGTTTGATACCATCATCGGGTGATAGAGGCAGCGGCGTCCCCAGTAGCGCGTCAATATCTCCAGGTTGGGCAGTTCTAGACGTTAGGGAGATGGCACTAAGCTCGTCCACAAGGCTTGCGACATCGTTCGCAGCCTCCACGCTCGATGCTTGCCGAACGACTCTGACAGGTCGATTCCTACAAGTGCATAGACAAGGCAGCCAATCGTGAGTGGCATGGAATTGATGAGGTGTAGACAAAGGCGTTCACCTTGGGTTCTCGACTAGCATGTCGTGCGCTAGCACCACAAGTGGTGTGAGCCACATTTCTGACCAGGACTCAGCTTTCTCAGCCTGGTATCGATAATAAGCTCCAATAACCGCTTTCATTGCTTTGGAGAGCACTAGTTGTTCGAGTTGTTGAGGGGTTCCTTCGGGAGTCGCCGTAGTGAGAAGGCTTAGGCGAAACTTGAGTGTCAGGGTCTGGACGGGGCTGCCTTGAGATATATTCCTCCAAACAGACCACTCGAGCCAGACGTGATAGGACGACGTAGTTAGTCAACAACCGCGTGATGCACTGTCCAATGATAATGTGTCAGGCGCCCAGGTCTGCCCACGGAAATACTTACGGTGGCAAGATGAGCAGCTCCTGCCGTCGCCTGGGGGTAGGACGGCCACGTTTTGGAGATGATTTTGCAGATCCACATGTTGAGGAGATCGCGAGCGAGCAGAAGCCAGTCCGAGTGCGGCTCCTCCGAGATCCCCAGCCGCATCGAAAACCAAAGAGCTCTTCGCAAGGTCGAGCGCTTCGAAGATGGGGCCGAACTTCTCAGCCAGAAGCCAGTCTTCAGACGCCAGGTAGCCCAGGAGTCGCGTTTCAGGGACGAAATCGCTCAGACACACGATGTCCCCGGAGCGTGCTCCGCCGCTGCAGCAGCGCCTCCGTCGTGACGTCGCGGTACCAGTAGTCGCTCGTCGCAGCTTTAATGACAGGGCCCGAGAGCGTCTCGAGCCAGCGCCGCAGGACCTTCCAGCCGCGGTGCACGAACACGGCGCCAGCGTACGCTTCCAGGAGGTCCGCGAGGGCCTTCGGCGGGGGGTGTTTGACTGCAGGCTCCAGTGCTCGAGCATCATTTCTGTCACGAGGTCTAACTCGGCGACATCATCCAGGTGTAGACAGAACGCGATGCGGCCGAAGATGTCGTTCGTCCATATCATCAACCTCACGGCCTGTTACTGTCAGGTTGGCGGCTGACGCTACTAGTACGTGCGAGTTCATTTGGACGTACCTCGTGATGCCGCTTGTCCATACGGACCTGGTCTACTAGTAACGCCGCAACCAGGATGATGCATCTGTCGCCGATGAACGCGAGATAGTCGTTGTTGTCGAGGGAGTGCTTCCTGCAGTTGTGAGCCTGAGTGAGCAGCGGTTCAGAGAGTCTGGGAAGGTCCTGAGCCTGAGTCCGAGGCTGATTCTGAATGAGCGAGAAGTAGGCTTAGAGGTTCGACTACCGCGATGGGCGGTAAGTAGTAGTTGTTATGCTTGGTTTAGCTTGGGTCAAGCTTGGTTCAAGCTGCTGCCGAGCTCGGCCGTCGACACGTCACAAACTGGAGATGAATTGGTCACCGACGTCCAATATTCATTATTCCTCTTGTTATCTACTCTAATGCTAAGGAGTGTGTAAGTAGTGGGGTATGCACTGAAAACTACCTACAATGCCCTATATGACTCGTGCTATCACACATCGGGATCAAAATGCCAACTAACGCAGTGGGGACATAAAAAAATCGTGAGATGTAAAAGAAATCCAAAGGAATGCGTGCGCCGAGGTATCCCTATCAACAATGTCCTATGTGTCTCTAGTTAATCGCTGCAGATGTGGATCATTGCTTGCTCAAAGCCTGCAGTTGCACGTATTCGAAGTAGCCGCCGCGCTTGGCAATGAGCTCGTCGTGGGTACCTGATTCGCTGACTGCACCGTCCTTGATGAAGTAGCTGGAGTACACCTCCGTCAGTGCATGCAGCCAACAATGAAGAACAGGTATACGCACATGCGATCCGCGTTTTGGATGGTAGACAGCCGATGTGCGATGGCAATGGTTGTCCGGCCCTTCGCAGCAATGTCGAGCGCGGCCTGAACGACCTTCTCCGAGTTGGAGTCGAGGGCCGACGTCGCTTCGTCCAGTAATAAGACCTTGGGGTTGCGGAGAAGCGCGCGGGCGATGGCAATGCGTTCTGTGGTTGCAAAGGATAAGCACATCGAGCATGTAGAATTTGAAATATAAACGTACGCTTCTGACCACCTGACAGCTGCGAGCCCTTGCCGCCAACTTCCGTATCGAAGCCACTGAGTTGGTCTATGTTAAGAAAGTTCCAAACATTCAAAGTTGCGCAACATACCTCGGCAAGCTCTGGATGAACTCTAAAATGTTCGCGTCACGACATGCGGCCTCAAGCTCTTCTTGCGTCACTTCCTCTACGGGCTTTGTAGCGCCGAGCAGAATGTTGAAGCGAACGGTGCCTGCGTACAGCGTCTGAAGCAAGTCAGCGGTCGATATCAAGCAGCAGCGATAGCGTGACTTACAGGCTCCTGAGACACGAGCGCGATGTGCTTGCGGTACTCCTGCACGTTGAACTCTGAGATCGGTTGACCGTCGAGGTAAACGGTGCCAGCCAGAGGGTCGTAGAACCGTTCGACGAGCTGGATGCTGTAGCCAAATCAGCGCCCGCATCGAGAGACAGGTTGAGAGTAAAAACGCACGTAGTACTCTTTCCGCAACCGCTAGCACCGACGAGGGCGATGTAGGTACCAGGCTTGACTTCAAGGTTCAGGTTGCGCAGCACACGGACGCCAGGGCGCGTCGGGTACCGGAAGTGTATATTCTCAAACCGGATATGGCCGCGGACGTTCTGTGGGACCTTGCCCTCGGTCGACTCGGCGTCGACCTCTGGCCGCGCATCGAGCAGAGTGATGATGTCGGCGGCGGCGCCTCTTGCAGACGACACATCCGGCACGAAGGCGAAGACATTCCCTGCCTGGATAGCACCGAAGACCGTGCTCTGCAGACGCATTTGCCATCAGACGTGGACGCGAATCGACAACTAAAAGATTACTGACCATGAGACCGACGAAGAAGTCGCTTGTGCTGAACTCCTGATTGGCAACCAGGCGCGAGCCGTACCAGAAGACCAGGGAGATGACGAAGAATGAGAACGACTGCGTGAGGGCGAACAAGAAGTTGCTGTACAGCGCGCTGCGGTTTGACTGCTCGAGAGGTCCCTCGAGACTCTTGCTGTACTGATCCAAGCAATCGTCCTCGCGGGTGAGCGACGCTACCGTCCGTATCGAACCGGCCGCCTCGCATGCCAGTTGGGCCGACTCCTCGTGAGCCTTCTTGTTCTTCTGATCCTTGAGCACAACAACACGCTGTAGAGGCTGTGAGTGGAATGATGGGGACTAATAAGATTGGCAACTCACCAGACGAACATAGCCAGCCGACATGAGAAGGGGGATGCAAGCTAGCGGCAAATGAGTGGAGGGAGGGTGACAAAGAATCAGGGCGGACTTACCAAGACCGACGAGGCCGAGTTTCCAGACGTAGACAAGTCCAAGAACAACGCCGAGGATGACAGTTGAAATAGACTGGATGATGCTGCAAAAAGGTAGGGTCAATAACAATCAGAGACAGAAGATTCGCGAACGTACGCTCCGAGCGTGATGCCGGCGAGACCATTGATCTTCTGCGGTCCGTCACTGAGATTAGACACGATAGAACCGGTCTGCGCACAGTGATCAGTGATGCGCCCCATCAACAGGACGAGCGTGCTTACGCTATGCTGTTCCTGGTCAAAGTACTCGATATCCTGCCGCAAGATCGCCTTGAAGCTCAGCGAGCGCAGTTTGCTGGTGAGGGACGCGGCCGATGCAGCGAAGAAATAATTCTGGAAGCAAATGGACACCGCGGAGATGATCGCGATGAGGAACACCCACAAGGCGTTGCGGTCACCGGCGTGACGGCGCTCGTGGGCAGTCGGGTCTGAAAACCCGCCAAGAGCGTGCGACCACACGATACCAAAGGCAGGGTAAACGGCACCAGTCACTAAAATATTTGATTATTCAGTCAAGCTCCTCAGAGACGACGAACGCACTTACTGGAAGCGAATATGGCACCCAGGAGGTACCGCTTCCACTCCTGCTGGTTGATCGCACCCATGCGCCGGAAGAGATAGGACCAGCTGTAGTTCTCCTCCTGCGGCTCGCGTTTGCGCTGTTCGAGAATTTCGCTAGCAAGTGAACGGCGGGTGTCACGGCGGCCGAGAGGAACCTCGTCCGCCGCCTCCTTCTCGAAATCCTCCTTCTCAGCGTCCTCCTTGGAGTCTGATTCGGATCCTCCAGGGCCAGTGGCTTCCTCCTCCTTCGCCTCGCGCAGTTTCTGTGCGGCGACGAGGCGCGCGTACGCGCCGTTCTCGTCGGCTAGGAGCTCGTTGTGCTTGCCCTTCTCGATGATGACTCCTTCGCCGACGACGTAGATGCAGTCCGCGTCCTTGATGGTCGACAGACGATGCGCGATGGTGATGGTCGTGCGTCCGGCGGCGGCCTTGTCGAGCGCGTCCTGCACAATGCCTTCTGACTGCGTGTCCAGGGCCGAAGTAGCCTCGTCGAGCAGGAGGATACGCGGATCAGATACGATGGCGCGTGCGATGGCAATCCGCTGCTTCTGACCTCCAGACAGCAGGAAACCACGCTCGCCGACCATGGTGTCGTAGCCCAGCGGCAGCTTGGAGATAAAGCCGTCCGCGTTGGCCTTGATACACGCCTCTTTGACGAGCTCGAACTTCTCCTCGGGCGACGCGTGCTGGTGCGGGGTATTGATCAAGCCATGTTCGACGTTGCCGCGGATGGTGGTCGCAAACAGCGTAGGCTCCTGCGAGACCAAGCCGATTTGCGTCCGCAGCCATTTGACGTTCAGTTCCTTCAAGTCAACCCCATCAAGTTTGACCACGCCAGACAGCGGGTCGTAAAAGCGCTCGACAAGAGATATGACGGTTGATTTGCCGGAACCGGAAGCGCCGACCAGGGCGGCCGTCTTTCCCGCAGCGAACGTGATGTTCAGGTCCTTGACGATGCGGACATCGGGGCGGGCGGGATAGTTGAAGTTGACATGCTCGAGAGTAATCTCGCCGATGACCTTCTCGGGCTTGAGGCCCTCCTCGCTCGACGAGTCGATGGAGGGGACGCGGTCGATGGTCGAGAAAAGCTTGGCGGCGGCACCGCGCGCATGTGTGATGGCTGCCGACGGGGGCCGATGAGTCAAACGCCGTATCCAGCGCAGATGAGTTCGCATACCTTGCATCTCCGGGGCCATGAGCGCCAACGAAAAGGAGCCAATGAGAATGGCCAAAATAACGTTTACAATTTCGCCAGGAGTGGCATGACCTTGGTTAATGAGTGTGGTTCCAAAATCGAATGCTGAAAAGCACGTTCAACTGTCAATGCCAGCGTCACGATATGGAGGAACGGAACACACCAAGCCCATAGGCCGCATAAATAGCGAAGAAGAAGCAACCGAGGCCTCCGCCATGCCAAACGGCGGCCTTGGCATCCACGATGCGGGCCTTGTTAATGGAAACGTCGTAAAGCTCGCCTAGGATTCGCTGTGTACCGAACGCCTGGGCCGTCCGGACGGTAGACACGACCTCCTCAGCAAGGGTACCACCTTCAGCGACATGCTTGAGGGAGAGTCTGGGAGGACCATTCAGGAAATACAGCGGGAACCAAGGCTTCCAAGATACGTACTGCATATATTTCGACACAAACTTGTTCATGACGCCACCGGTGATAACGATGCAGGGAAGCAGGGACGACATGGCGAGGGACAATCGCCAGTTGCGGGCGTATGCGAGGGCAAAACCGGTGACAAAAGCCGCGAGGAAGTTGACGACGAGGGCGACCTTCTCAGAGATACCCTGCTGCACGAGATCTGAAATGTCCATTTAGGGAGACTCCACATGTGGGAACAATGCGGACTCACGCGTGTCAGTCTGGATGCGCGTTGCGACCTCTCCCGCGCCGACTGTGTCGAAGAAGGCGACGTCCTGACGGAGCACGGACCTGAGGTACTGCTCGCGCAACCTCTTGGCAGCTACTTCAGCAGTATACACCCAGATGTTCATGTAGACGTATGTGGCGGCGAACATGCCGATACCTGCGATAGCGTGTGTGAAAATGAAAGGCGGCGCCCACGGATACACGCTATACACATACCGATATAAGTCAAGTAGGATGCGTCATTAGCAGCTGTATGCCGGAATTTGCGAGCGGCGGCCTTGAGATCCGCTTGGGCGGCGGGGTTATTATTGGCGTTGTTGACGGCGGTACCAAAAGAGACAAAGTCCTGAGTAAGATTTGCGAAGAGCAGGCTCATAAGAGGCTGGGAACAGTTAGTTGGTGTGGAACGAGGAGAAGAGTTGTGTACGGACCTGGGCAGCTCCTGCAATAGCGGCGGCAATCAAGCCGACAAAGTTGGCGATGAGCTCGGCACGAGTAGCAAAGCTATGACGGCAATGAGAGGGATGAACTGGGAAGGAGAGGGCGGCTTACCGAAAGAGGGAGGTGACGCCGACGGGGGCGAGGGTGTCATCTGCAGAGGGGACGGGGACGTGTGCGGTGTCGTCGCTTGACAAGTCTGCAGAGTCCTTCTCCGACTTGTCCTTCTTCCAGGAAAAGCGACCGGACTTGCGATGCTCTGAGACGGGAGAGCCCTTCTCGTCGTGGACTGAGTCCGCGGACATCTTGGCAGCCTGGACTGGGGCCGGAGAGATGAAGGAACGGGGAGGGCAAGGAAGAGGATGAAGAGGGAGCGGGGGAGCCCAGGCTATATAGATCTCTTACGGGCATATATTCGCCGCCCACACATTTTATATGACACACGCCGTTCTCCCACGGGCCGGGACCCCTCGCCGAGATCTGGGATCTGCCGGAGAGACGCGTCGTCGCCGGGGCAGACGCGTCGCACGATCCACTTGCCCCTCGATTCGGCCCCAAGATGGCAACTGCTTATCAGATAGCCCAAGCCCATATGCATAAGCGCCGGATCACAATTCGGCCCCTCCGAGTCCCTGCCCAGTCATTTTCGTCGTCTGACGCTGGTGACTCTCTGCATCGCGGCAGCCTTCCGATGACTGCGCGCTTGCACTACCAAGTAGTTCCGTGACGTTCCATGCGATTCGTTCCACGCAGCCGCCGGCAACGCCACCGCAGACTGCGCACCCCCATGGGCAGTCTCTTGGCAGTATAATGTTTGCCGTACAGGGACGCACAGCCGCCGGGGTTCCTGCCAGACGCTCGGACCTATTTCTCCCTTGCACCGCGACATGTCATCTTCCGCACCTTGACGGTCGCTGTGCCCAGTCATACCTTGATCGCGACACGTCGTTCGACGATCAACAGCCGCCAGCTGAACAGCGCTCGCATGAGCGTCGTGTCACTCTGAAACCAGGCGCTCGCCGCTGCAGCAAAATGTTCTGCACCGGCGGCCCGCGCAGAACAAAAACTGAGGGATCGATGAAGCTATCGATGGGCAGCCGAGGCAGCCGCGGCGAGAAAGCATGCAGTTATAGCCGGGATGATGTGGGCGCCTACGCACCAGTACTCTTTGCTTCGCTCCTTCTTCTAGTATACGCACGCTCCTTACCTAGCTTACGCTGGGCCTATATAATTGCTATATACCCTTCTCCTCACCGGTAAGTACGTCTGTCAACCAACCCATCGTCTCCATGGACCCTAAACCGCCCTCCTCGTCCCAGGCCTCGTGTCTTATACCCCTTCCCTTCTGTATACCCCCGTACAGCCATGAACTCGAGAGACTCCCCGCCGCCCCTGCGCGAGTCTCCCCAGTTTGTCCCCGCCCCGCTCCCCATCCCCTCGCGTCTCCAGCACCAGCACCACCGCCCCCACATCTCCCTCGGTGACCCAGACGAGCCGTCAGCCGCCGCCTCCCCGCCCATGTCCCAGACGCCCTACCTTACCGCGGACGAGGACCCGCTCCAGTAACGCCGCCGCCTTCTTCAATCCATACCCGCGCTAACTTCATTTCCCAGCGTGCTCAGCCACTTCTTCCACGTCTCCAAGCCCGCTCCGCTGCGCGCCGGCGAGCTCACGAAAGCCTACGACCTCTCCGTGCTCCCCACGCACGAACGCGCCCCGCGGCTCCCCACGCATGTCCTCGCCGTCTTCGACACCCCGCTCACGGACCACTACGCCCCCGTCACCCTCGTGCCCATCGACCTCGACCTCTTCACCGCGAAGCTCCGCGCCGACGTCCGCCCCGCCGCCGCACGCCCCCCGCCGCCCGCACGCGCACCGTACACGCTCTCCGTGCCCGTGCTGCCCCTCCAGGTCCCGCACGCCGCGTCCGCGCCGCTGCTCCTCGTCTTCGCCCTCGGCATCCGCAGCGACCCGTCCGCCCTCGCCGCGCGCCTCCTCCCCATCGTCGCCGTCGAGGAGTTCCCGTCCGCCGCCGCGATGGCCCAGGCCATGGCCGCGCACTGCGACCAGGACCGCCTCGGCCGCTACATCGCGTACAACCAGGGCGTCTGGAAGAACGTCCTCTTCCTCGGCGTGGCGGACGCCCGCGTCATGGGCGTCGTCCAGACCGTGTGGAATGTCACCGCCGATGCCCGCAAGCTGTGGCTCAAGGGGAAGGAAAAGGAGCGCACGAGACGCGGCTAATTAAGCCCGGCGCCCAAGGTAAATAAAATCTCATCTAATTTCGCTGCTCGAATGCTCTGCGCCTGCTCTACGCTTTCTGCTGCATATAATAGTTCTGTTTGCTGTCTACCTTGCATTTTACAGTATATAGTTACACCGTCCTTGTCTTGAAATCTACATACCTAATGTAATTCTCGCTCTTGACCATGGTATACACGTTATGAAAGCCACGTACAAATCACTCTTTGCCATCCGTAGTTGTACTGTGAAAAAATTGATACCCGTCATCGACGATGGCAGCTTAGCCTCCCCCGCAACCGCCGCCGCCGCCACCACCGCCCCCGCATCCGCCTCCCCCACCGCATCCGCCTCCCCCGCCACACCCGCCCCCTCCACCACAAGCTGAGCCCCCTGCACCGCACGCTGCTCCAGACCCCTTCACATCACAATCAGCTACTACATTCCACCGATAAGGCTCAGAGAAATAAACTCACCGCAGAGCAGCCAGAAAAGCCGCCTCCCCAGCCCCCAGCCCCCGCATCGACCACATTCCCCGCGCCCGCGACACACCCGCCTATCCCGCCCATGCCGCCCCAGTAAAGCGGCACCGGCACCAAAAACGCCGGCGCAAACCCGAACCCGCCGTGGTCGAACTGCTCCTTCGACGCCACGCCGTCGCGCCGCCGCGCGGCGAGGACGCGCTCGCGGCGGCGCTGCATCTTCTTCTCGTACGCCTGGTGGTTCGCCTTGTAGTGCGGCAGATCGGGCACGGCGACGCTGTTGTGGTCCGACGGGTGCGAGGCGGCGAGCAGCTCGGGGAGCTCGGGCGGCGGCGCGAGCGCCGACTGTGGGTAGTACCGCGAGCCGGCGTGCGAGACGAGGCGGGAGAGTTTCTGGCCGATCGTGTCTCCGGGCAGTGGGCAGCCGCATTGCATGTACTGGACTTTGAAACGATCCTATGAGGTTTATTTAGAGATATGCGGCGAGTGGAAACCCTGTCGATTGGTACGCACAAACCAAGCTCGGCACGTCAGATCGAATGCATTTGCCAGGTGCGTCTCCTCGACTTTGTCATCGCTATAAGTACCTGCATTAGTCCATTCGAGACGTAAACACTGTGGTACATACTGGTTGACGTAGCGCTTAACATACGCCTTACAGTTCGCTTGGTAGCGTGGCCCGGTGAGTTGATGTGTGTGCCATGCCAAGTCGATGTCGAGAGTTGGCACCAAGAAAGACGAAGGAGAAGATGACATGAGGTCAAGGAACCTGCATCGTACTGTTCTCAGCGACGAAACAATGAGGAAGGTGATGCCGGCTTACGCGTGGTATCTGACATTCGCATGATGAAGTGCGAGCTCGTCGTCCGGATTGTCGAAGTAGTCGGCTTCCGTCCAGTGCAGATCCTTCATTTTCTTGACGAAAGACCCCTGGCGCAGGACCTTCCGATCGCATACATACGTCAGCAGAGGCGATGGCAAAGATATCGAAGGCTTACGGCTCCAACTAGTTCAACGGAAAAAGGTCGCTGGTCGTGATAGCACCCAAAGACCCTCGCCCCCCTAGTTCTCGTCAGTCCAACTGCCCGACGGTGGCGAGGAAATTCCCACTCACGTCCTTGCCCTTACTTTCAGCTGAACAGCGGTCTTCACAGTGCTCCAATCCCAGCCTACATTCTGCGCCATCTCGAGCGCACTCTTCATGGGGCCGCGTTTCAAGGTGTGCCCCGAGGGCTTGAACGGCGCAACTGTTAGGAGCTGCTCCTTGACCACGCGGGCGGTGGCCTTCTGCTCGGGTAAGACGGAACTGCGCAGCGTTGCCCTGATCAAGGGATGAGCACAGTCGCATGCTAGTAAAGAGTAGCGTACTCACGGAAGGTAAACTCCTAGACCATACTCATCCCGTATCTTCTGCGAGTCCAGGTCCAGCGCCAGATCGGACGTAAATCGAAAGATGGCCAGCTTGTCTCTTGTGATGACGAAAGCGCAGGTAGGGCACGTCACGGTGAACTTCTGTTGAGCGTATCCCGTTCCGTCGCTTTTCAGATAACCTACACCATGCCAGTCTTAAATTAGGTAGAGCAAATATGTGCACGTTGGAAGACTCACGAGCCTGCACTGCCTTCTCGCACACCGGGCACTGGAGATTCTGGTGAGTGAGAACCTGTGCGGCTTCCAGAGGATCATACGGCGTGTCCGTCTCAGACAGCCAACTGGCTATGCGGGCTTCTGAAGGTGTCAGCTTGTTCATGTCGCCGAGCTCTTCCTGCCACCGAAGGCTTTCAGTACCAGAATTGATTCTAGACGAAACAGACACGAACCAGCACCTCCAGGAAGAAGCTGTCGGATGTTCCCAAAAGAGCACTCAATGGCAGGAGGGATTTGTGCCGGCTGCAGTCATCGGCGAATGACCTAGGGATACAGTTAGATAGGAGATTTTGGCAAAAGACTGCGAACGCGACTCACTCGGGATTTAGCATATACGCGTGCCATACCAGCCAGACGTCGAGCGGTGGCGCAGCGGCGTGCGCGAACTCCTTGGGGTTCGTCGGTGCAAGGTTGATGTTCTTCACCCAGCGCTCGAATCTGCCCGTCTGTCAACGCGGGCTCGACCAGCATGTCGCCGACAGACGACGCACCTCTCCACAGCCAGCCCGACAAACCACGCCCACCTGCGCTCTGTCTCCAAGCGCATGGCCGCCTCGGGCAGCGCAGCATCGCTCGCCTCGACTTCCTGTCTGAGCTGCGCAAACGCACCGAGGAGATTGAGATGACACTTGAGATGCTTGACCTCCACGAGAGGCACCTGCAGGTTCGCCGTGCCGATGCGATAGACGCCGGGGAAGCCGGGACGATTGGCGGATGTTGCAGTTGTGGAGGTCCCCGCTTCGGAGATCGCAGTGGTGCCGGCCGCACCATACGCTGGTGGGACGTCTGCAGACGCAGCGGGGGCTTGAGTAGTCGCGCTGGCCATGGTCGTGGATCAGGTTATGTTCAAGGGATGGGTTAGAGTTGCAGGCTATATAAGTGGTGCCTACGCTGTGCAGTGGAGGCTGCCGCGCGCGCGTGCTGTGCAGCCGCCAAGCAGCCGCAGTACCCTGACCGGAACTTGACCCTGTCGATACCTGTCGACGAATAGAGACAGAGGGCCGATGAGCGCACTGCAAGCATTGGCCATTATGTTTACGCATGAAAAAGAGGCGACCGAAGTGTTGACTACTTGTAACTTGAAAGCGCGACGTGACTGAAAACTGTGGCTGTATCTGCTCCTATGGCACACCACTTTGACACAGCCTCTTCCAGGGGTGGCTTGCAATCGTTAGATACCCGGACCCGATTGGTAGAAGTTGATAGAGTGTAAATTGGTTGGTGCAAAGTACTAGTCACAGGTCTAGGCCACAGCACGTTAAACGTTCCGTTGCAGTTGCAAATACGGTAGCTGCTACAAGAATGCGTGTTCTAAGGTGGTTCATGTCTAGAGTGTCCGTATGGCAAAGAAATTGAATGCACACGGCCGCTTCTGCTACCCACAAACTGGTCAGGACAAACTCGAATCCATGAGGGACCAGCGTGACATGACATACCTCTGCTCGGCAGCTCCTCAGAGCAGCCATGGAATGATCGCGCGCCTCTCAGACGGATACGACGTCCCAAAACGCTGGTGATACCACTGGTGTCCGCGCACCGCCCTCGGTATCATGAGGAACACCTCCCCAAAGAAGAATGCCCATGGCGGCATGACCGAGTCCGCGAACGGCGTGAACAGCTGCCCGACTTCGCCCAACGCACCGGACGTGAGCGCCGTCAGCACCGGCGCGACCGCGGGGAGCAGCTGCCAGTTTGGCGCAGGGCCCGCCGCGAGCGCGAAGCCGGCCCACTCGATCCACTCGCACAGGTAGTTCGGGTACGAGACGAGCCTGTACAGCCCGCCATGTGGGATGGCGTAGTGCTCGCCCGCGGATTGGCCCGCCGCCTCGCGCGCCTTGCCCTTCGCCTTCGCCTTGCGCCGGAGGTTCAGCAGCATCTCGTCATGCGCGATGTTGCCAGCGAAGCCCGCGGCCCAGAGGGCGATGCCGAGCCAGAAGCGCGGGGAGGAGTATGCGTTGACGAGGATTGCGCCGAGGCGCGCAGATGAGAGGTAGGCGGAGAGTAGGAAACCGTTGACTGTGTTGAAAACGATGGCGGACAGGACGACGCTGAGGTGGGACTTGGACCGAGAGGGCGTCCGTAATGGTGAAATGAGCGCACGATTGAGATAGTGAACAAAGAAAAGGAAAGTCAGAAGGAGCTGTGGGTTGATTTGCGGTCTTGAGAGGGAGGGTAGAGGGATGGCGTGTGGGGAGAAAGGGTGTAGCCAGAGTGTGACACCGAATGCTAGTGGAGAGATGAGCTCCATGAAGATCCAGGACGTGATCCCGTCAACCGCAAGCAGGCTACTTGGTGTCGCAAATCGCCCGAACGGCGCGTCGTAAAGAAATGACAGTGGGCATATCACAGCGGGCAGAAAGAGGAACCAGCGCTTGCTGACTGGAACAAGTGTAAATTGAGGCATGATCATACAAGAACCCAGTTGAACATACCGGGATAGAGATAATCTGCTTCAGCAGCGCGACATATTCCGACATCGTGGGTGGTTGCGGCCTACTAGTTGAATGTTTACTGCACGACGAGTCGAGAGGTCGCTGACTCAGCATGCGCGGCCGAAGAATTACTTCGGCGAGTCTGCCGCAGTTCGCCGCGCTCCGCTGCCTGCCAGTCATCCACCATCTCCAATGGCGAACCCACCCTCTGCGAAGACCATCCTTTCGCTTTATGCAAGCATGCTGCGCACCTCGCGCTCCTTCAGCTCATACAACTTCCGCGAGTACTTCGTGCGGAAGACAAAGATGACGTTCCGTGAGATCCAGGTGCGTAGTCGAGCCCTCTGCCCTTGACCGTACTGAAGCGGTGCTTGGGTGACCGTAGAATGAAGAAGACCCAGCGAAGGTGTCTGCGTTTTACAGTCAGAGCGTGGCAGACCTCGCCGTGCTGAAGCGTAGTGCCATCGTCAATCAGTTATACGGCGGCTGGAAGCTTGCGGTGGAGAACCAGAAACCTCGCAGGGAGCGCGGCAATACATAGCCGCGCGGGTTTCCGGTTCTCATGCGTGCATGAGGAGAGCGGTCTTTGACCACGGTGGAGGTAGCGATCACTAGTTCCCCCTCTATGTCGAACTTCTTTCAATTGGTGATCTGCCTTGTGTTCGCCGTGCAGCCTCGTGCTGCGGCCGGCGCTTCGAGACGTGGCTCGTCCACCGCAACTCGTTCAAGTGGCTGCCAGAGTCCGCACTCCTAATGACTCTAGTGAGCGCTGAACGTTGGATGGCCTGGTGTAGCCGGTGTGGGGAGGCCGGCCTGTCCGAGCCGCTCACTCGGCGTATCTTCGCGCCCGCAGCTGTTGCGCAGCTGCCGCCCAATTGACTATTAGTAGTAGTCTCCGTGGCTGACCTTGGCACAGAAGATAGTCGTTCTGTTATAAGGTCTGCATCAAAATTACAGGGCCTGGCGGGTGGACCCCATTCGGGGATTGCCGAGGAATTTCTTCGTCTCTTGCCAGGCACAGATGGCGGTAGCGTCAGCAGAATTACTCTGTCGCGTCATCACATGCAGTCATGCGGCCAATCTATTACTAGCAAGCCTTAGGCAAGGTCAAGAGTTTCAATATACTTGAGGGCGGTGACAACTATTACAAGTGCGAAACAGAAGCAAGCGGGCATAAGTACTCATTGCCTTATTTTCTGTCTACAAGATGACTTGTAGACGCGCCGTGTCCACGCCAACCGACGAGCATGTGCTGTGCGGTATGCGAGTGCTGTTGACAGCCAACGTGACTTCATATGGGACACTAGCACATTATCAAATGGACCAAAAGGCGCGTTTGTCCCATGCCAACCACAAGCTCGAGTGCGGTGACCGACTACTCACTTGCCCGGCACCACATCGGCCAGCGCCTGCGCGCACCACTCGAGCAGCAGCTGATAGCACATGCCGCGCGCGCAACCTCACTCTATAAGCAGGTGTCTTCGATGAGCACGAGCAGCGCGGGAAGCACGTCGCCTTGGCCTGCGTCGGCGGGAGCCTCACGTTCGCAAGCAACGTACCGAACAGCGCGCGAGAGCGTCGTCAGCGTGACGTCTCCCGCTTGCGCTTCACCTGCGCATGCAGGGACGAAGGCAGTTTCGTGGACATTCCGTGAAACAATGGCGCATCTGCATCCACGCATGCGGTGCGTGCCCGGCCCTGCGACGAGCTTGAACAGCATCGCCGCGCTCCCATTTTTGCGCTGGCTCGTACGCGGTATGCACGTTCAGCTGGTAGCTGCGCGCCCACCGTTCTACGGCAGTCTGTTTTGCGAGCCATGCGAGACGCCACTCGTACGTGCAGTCCTTGTAGTTGATCTCAAGCGAGATGAGCAGACGCCGCCGTAGGGTGACGGGCGAGGCCCTTGCGCAGTGCCGTCACGCCGACGCCTATGCCCACACCTTGGCATAAATCAGGGACTGGCAGGAGATGAACGGAATCGTGGCGCACCATGAGGCCAAAGCCGGCTTGGAAGTACGAGCTGCGCTTCGAGGATGGAGTCTCGAGCTGAGCACTCATGGTGCCGCGCCACGTCCACCAAAACCAACCCCTATTCAACCCGGGCCACTGCAGCGAACTGGAGACTGCAGAGAGGTGCCATGTACGATCCCAATACGGGAGGTGCGTGAGACACCCGTCGTCGTTGATATCGCTGACTCTGGAACTAGTGGGCGGGTAATGTGAGCATGCAGCGAGAACCGCACGTTCCTGGTGGGTCTCACGCTGCGCTGCTCATGCGCGACATGTATCGGGGAGTGCGACCGCGTCGCGAATGGGCTTGAGGTCATGCGCTGAAGCGACGTTCCCGCAGAGGATCTGGTGCAGAAGCGAAAGCAGCCGCGTTGAGGTCGCGTGTTAACAGACAAAGACTCCATGGAGGTCTGTAAAGACGCCAGGAGTGCCTCGAGAATGTATGATGTCGAAGCAGAGCAGGCAAAGGCAGGCAATCAAGTGATACTAATAGGATACTTCGTGACTACCACCGGGATAACGCGTCAACCAAAAGGATCAACGCGCTCGTTCACGTGCTCTCAACTATTTCCGCTGACTCTCTGGCCTTACGAACATTGCTGATGGGCCCTCAAAAAGGCTCCGAGGGGCGCGGAATGGGGTTCGCCACCAAGGCCCTGTAATTTTGATTCAGCCTATATTAGTAGTGCCTGTGAGTCTAGGCGCGATCACAGCTGATCATAGCCAATGAAATAAATTTAGAGTCGGGGTGTGGGAGGGTCGCGAACGCTCGCCTGGTACGTTCGCCGTCGCTGCTCGTGGTTCCCTGGCATCACCCGTGCGCGCAATGAGTACGAACGCTACTGGTGCGCATTCCGATATCTGTGCATTGTCGCGTAGGCACTGAAAGGAAATCCATTGATTGGCAGCTACGGGAGGGAACAACATTGGCGACGACCAATTCCTGCCGTATAACTATGTCCCGACGAAGTGGGTCTGCGCACTTTTTCTTGCGCTCTTCAGTTTGTCCACTGGTGCGTTGCATTCGATCAGCAGCGTTGCTGGTGCTCATCGCACTTTGGTTGTCGCAGGACTACATTTCGCACAGGCTTTACGCTACCGCCTCTGGTGGCTGCTTCCAACAGCCATTGTCGCCGGAATACTCGAGATAGTCGGCTGGAGCGCGCGTCTGAAGTCAAGCTCGCATCCACACGACTTTAATCCGTACATCATACAGTAAGTCGGTACCCGCTCTTCAAGATTCAGTATCCATGCTTATGCACACTGCGCAGGATCAGCACAACCATCCTTGCGCCGACACCCCTCGTCGCTGCCAACTTCATTATACTGGGTCGCATTATTACACGTCTGGGGCCCCGCTACAGCCGACTGAACGCAAAGTGGTGTGAGTGCATCAGGCTTTCCCATTGCTCAAAGTCTTCTGATGATACTCATTGATCGTACGCATATCAATCACGCTGTGCATATAGACACAATCTTGTTTCTTTCATGTGTGAGTGCTTGATTGTACCACATAAGGGCCTGGACTTATGTGCGGCAATGTATACAGGATACTATCGCACTCGTGGTACAGGCTATCGGGGGCTCTGTCGCGTCGGGGGCCGTGCACAGGCTCAAGGATCCTACACCAGTACGCGTCCAGCTACGATATGTGCAAATGTGTGGCGATTGACATCGGGATAGGGCGGGAACATCATGCTGGGCGGTATCGTCTTCCAGCTGGGTACGTCAAGCTTTGCGGATAGACACAACGGGGGACACTGATGCATCATCCCCTCAGCGGCCATTGTTGCGTACGTGACGCTGGCGGCCGAGTTTCTCTTGCGATACATCAAGGACCAGCCGGTGCACAGAGCGGGCGTCGTGACAGAGCGCCGGGGTCGCACCGATCCACGCACGAAGATTCTACTCATGGGAATGGGGTTCATGACGATCTGCATCCTCATCCGGTGCGTCTACCGCTGGATATGGGTTGTACTTGCGTTGAGATGACATCAGGTCGGTATATCGTACCATTGAGCTCGCGGACGGCTGGAATGGCACAGTCATCTCGACGCAAGTGCTGTTTAGTACGTGCATGGGCTCGTCGGGACGGGCAGAGTGCTGATGTCTTCACAGATGTCCTGGACGGTGCTATGATATCGCTGGCCATGCTGACGTTGAATATCGTGCATCCTGGTATTTTCCTCACCCGCGCGCCTGTTGGTGACGGTGAGGCCGCGGGTGAGACGGATGTGGTTACGGAGCAGGCAGACCCAGAAAAGGCCGAGGAAAAGGCTGAGGAGACCGCGTCGTGATGTACGTACGGAGAATGTAAACATTATGTACAACTCAATGCGCACATGCACAGTCGCCGCTGGTGCCCGACGGGACCCAGAGAGGCAGGAGAGTCGCACGGTGCGAGTCGGTGAAATGTCTGGCTGCAGCGAGCGAGATCTTTTGCGGCTTGCCCCCATCCGAGACCGTCGTTCCCGCAGTGTTCCGCAGTGAGCACAAACGTTCCTGCACGACGACACCTCTGACATGCCGTCGCCCATCGCCCTCAACCCCATCTCCCCCACAAAGTCCATGTTCAAAAAGCGTTCCTCCACTCCCATGGCGTCGGCCACGTCCTATCTCTCCGCTGTCTCCCAGGCGGATGCTCGTGCGAGGGCTCACGGCGCGGCGACCCCTACGGCCACTCCAGCACTCTCTTTGTCGTCGTCGGTGACCTCCTCATCGGAGGACACCGTGCTCGACGAGTACGACAACAACAGCGACGGGCTGACCCTACCCTTGGTCGCGCCCACGTCCGAACAGGTCTTCACAACAGTCCACTCCGAGTTTGGCCACTGCGCGAACGAGAACTTTCGCTATACGTCGTCTCATCGTTTGGGTGCGCCAGCGCAGGAAACAGAGGAGCCGGAGCCGCCCTACTATATCGTCCTCACCACCTACCTCAGCTACATCCTCCTTATCTGCATAGGGCACGTCCGGGACTTCGTCGGCAAACGCTTCCACCCCTCGTTCTACTACCACCTCATGCCCCACGATGTGAGTTTTGTCTATTTGTGGTGTTTCGGTTACTGTTGTCATCTGGCAACGGGTCACCCTGCACCTTTTGCCGCGTCTGTTTCCGCCTACCAGCGCATTTCCATGGCCTCGAGTACACCCGCGGGGCCCCGAGTCTCGACTGATGCCTCAAATGTTCACTTCCTAATCTGACACCTCCTGATAGGGCTATGCACCCCTCAACTCGGACTTTGACTCCTTCTATACCCGCCGCCTCAAGACCCGCATTGACGAGTGTTTTTCGCATCCTGTCACTGGTGTCCCCGGACGCACTATTATGCTGCTCGACCGTGTCAGCTACGATCACAACATCACCAGCCATCTGACGGGAACGAAGACGCGCGCTCTGAACATCTCTTCGTACAACTACCTCGGATTTGCGCAGGCCCGCGGGGGGTGCGCGGACGCCGTGGAGGAAGGTCTGCGCCGGTACGGTGTCGCTGTGGGAGGGACCCGTCTGGAGGGTGGCACGTCGGAGCTGCACGTCGCGGCCGAGGCCCTCGTCGCGCGGTTCCTGGGCCAGGAGGATTCACTTATCAGCTCCATGGGCTTCGCGACCAACTCGACTGTCATCCCTGCGCTCGTGGGCAAGGGCTGCTTGGTGATCTCTGATGAGCTGAACCATGCGTCCATCCGCTTCGGTGTCCGTCTCAGTGGCGCCAGCGTCCGCATGTTCAAGCACAACGACATGGAGTCTTTAGAGAATTTACTCAAGGAGGTCATCAGTCAAGGCCAGCCGAAGACACATCGCCCGTGGAAGAAGATTCTGATTATTGTGGAGGGCCTGTACAGCATGGAAGGCACCCTCTTGAATTTGCCCCGCGTAATGGAGCTCAAGAAGAAGTATAAGGTACTTCCGCTGTTGTATGTTGTTGTGAGTCTTGCTCATAGAGTTGTCACACAGTTTTACCTCTTCATTGACGAGGCTCATTCCATTGGCGCCATCGGCCCGCACGGTCGTGGCGTGGCTGACTACTTCGGCATCAATCCGCGCGAGATCGACCTTCTGATGGGTACATTCACCAAGTCATTCGGCGCTGCCGGTGGATACGTCGCTGGAAACAAGTCTGTCATCGACCGCATCCGTTTGCGGGGACACAGTGGTACATATGCCGAGTCCATGGGCCCGCCGGTCATCATCCAGATCGTCGCCAGCATGGCCAGCATCATGGGCGTCGCCTCGCCTCTTCCCCTCGCCCGGCATTCCTCGCACACATCTGCCTCGTCCGTTTCCACCGTCGGCCTGCTCGAGGCGACAGAACATCACCCGGGCCCCGCACCCGCGTCGGCACTTCCGTCCTGGATGGACCTGCCTATGGAGCTGCGCGATGGCAGCGAGGGGCTCACGCGGCTGCGGCGCCTGGCGTTCAACTCGCGGTACCTTTCCCGAGGACTGAAGAAGCTCGGCTTCATCACATATGGGCACGACGACTCGCCGATCGTGCCGCTGTTGCTCTTCCACCCCGGGAAAATGCGCATGTTCCACCGCATGATGAAGCACCGCGAGACGCCCATTGTCGTCGTCGTCGTTGCGTACCCCGCCACGTCGCTCACGACGTCGCGCGTGCGCTTCTGCCTCAGCGCGGCGCACACGAAGGACGACGTCGACATCGTGCTGCGAGCATGCGACGAGATTGGAGACCTGCTCGATATCAAGAACTACTCCGGCGAGCGGTGGTCGATCCAGCGCGTCATTGACAGCGCGGTCGAGCTTGTCAACGCAGAGGACATCTAACTTATGGGGCGCTTATAGTGCTCGCAGACATTGACACAAGCAACTACACTACTATCCCTGTAGACTCCTAGAACTCTACCGAGCCTTCTCCGCAATCTTTTTATTTCTCATTTGGCTGCTTGCTTAGTATATACGTTGGCCCCCGTGCATCATACATAGGAATACGTTCGCCGTAATTCACGCAGATTCATCACAGACACGTCTTGACGTTCAATATATCCTGTATCTGCATTTTCTCCACAGCCGCAGCTGCATTCGAAGTCGACAAGGGTATACGGCATGGTAGCCACCCTACAAACGGCTGTATAGCAGCGGCCAGAAAGATGCTCTGTCTATGTCTACGTACACGGCTAGGGCGCGGGGAAGGAGAATCCATGCGAAACAATTTAGGTATTATGTTGAGGGGAAAAGAGAGAGTACCACAGTGTCCCAGTCCACATCACAAATCTAATAGAGGACAATATGTACCAAATGCAAGCTTTGGGGGCATTCAGAACGCGACGCCCCGGCCGATGGTCTTGACGGTGAAGCCAATCTTGCGCAGCTCGTCCGCGTCGAGGATCGCGCGACCGTCGAAGATGAACGCGGGCTTGTTCATCGTGCCGTACACCGCCGCCCAGTCGATCTCGACGAACTCCTTCCACTCCGTCGCGATGACCACCGCGTCGGTGTTGCTCGCCGCCGCGAGCGCGCTCGGCGCGATGATGACCTGCTTCTTGACTGCGGCCAAGGTCAACACGTGCTGGAATTACTAAGGAGGGGAGAGGGAAACGTACTGTTTTCAAGAGGTGTGTCGGGGAGGGCCTCTTGGAGGTCAAGCCAGATCTGCGCCTCGTCGACTTGTGGGTCGTAGATCGTGACGCGCGCGCGCTCCGAGAGGAAGTCACGGATCAAGGTGATCGCCGCCGACTCGCGGGTGTCGCCGGTATCTGCCTTGAACGCAAAGCCCAGCACCGTGATGTTCTGTTTCATTTGTCAGTTTCAATGCGCCCCGAACTTCGTCGCAACAGCACGCACCTTGCCCGTGATGGTGTTGAACAGGGTGTCCACGACGGTCTTGGAGAACCGGCGCTTCTGGTACTCGTTCATCGTGACAACCTGGCGCCAGTATGCGGCGACCTCGGGCAGGTGCAGGCTCTCGCTCAGATACACCAGGTTGAGGATGTCCTTCTGGAAGCACGAGCCGCCGAAGCCGACTGATGCGCGCAGGAACTTGGGGCCGACACGCGAGTCCTTGCCGACCGCGTGCGCGACCTCGTCGATGTTCGCGCCCGTTGCCTCGCAGATCGCGGACAGCGCGTTGATCGAGGAGATACGCTGCGCGAGCATCGCGTTCGCGGCGAGCTTGGACAGCTCCGATGACCAGAGGCCGACGGTCAAAATGCGATCCTTTCTGGAGACCCACGTGTCTGAGTCCAGAGACGTAAAAACGCGAGCGGAAATGACTTACGGAACCCAGTGTGCGTACACATCGATGAGAGACGAGGCCGCGCTCTTGCCCTCCGGCGTCTGGAGCGACCCAATCAGAACGCGATCTGGAGCGAAGAGGTCACCGATGGCCGTGCCCTCTGCGAGGAACTCTGGGTTGGAAAGGATGTCGAAGCGCAGGCCGGGCTTGGAGTTGGCCTCGAGGATGGTGCGCATCGATTCGGCAGTGCGCATTGGCACGGTTGATTTTTCCACGACGATCTTGGACGAGGTCGCGACGGCAGCAATGCGACGCGTCGCAGACTCAACATAGCTATCAGGGGATGGTGATTAGCATCAGGAAGCGTGATATTATGGTGGTAGGCGCTAATTGAGAGAGTGAAGGCATTCCCCGGCGTGAGCCTCGCTTGCATGCAGGCGCCTCCCGCCGATGCAGCGCGGTGGAGAGAAGGCAAAGTGTGGTTTTAACGTAGTAGGTACGCACTTGAGATCGGCGGCGAAGCCGGCACCGACACCGCTCTTCTTCGTGGGCGTGTTGACACTGACAAAAATAAGGTCGGCTTCCTTAATGGCCTTGTCGATCTCTGTTGAGAAGAAAAGGTTGCGGCCGCGGGCCTGCTTGACGACGTCGTCGAGGCCGGGCTCGTAGATAGGGAGCTTGTAGTCGGGGGAGTTCCAAGCATCGATGCGAGCCTTGTTGAGATCGACGATGGTGACAGTGATGTCAGGGCACTTGAGGGCGATGACAGCACACGTAGGGCCGCCTGGGGAGACATGAGAGGCGGACATGTTGATCAGAGTGATGGACACCTACCCACATAGCCGGCACCGACTGTTGGACAAAATGGAGAATGAGGATGACAGGCGTGTGCAGGGGATGTGGAAGGACGCACTGCAGCAGATCTTTTTGACGGTGACGGGGGCCATGTTGGGAGAGGGGGAACGAGCGGAGGAGCTGGTGGTGAGGGTACGAAGGAAAGAGGGGACGGCTGGCGAGATGAACGGTGCAGGTCAGAAAAGCAACGCCCCGCTCGCTCTGCACAACTATTAATTGGCGCACGGCCGCACGCTCGGGCTCTCCACCCCATACCGGGAAATTCGTTTGTTGCCGAACTGTCTTGGCACCGGCATTGGATTCAGACTTTTGGCCTTTGACTGTAGACAGCTGCTACTTGTCCGACAAAACATCTTTGCGAACATCGATATGTAGTCTGGCATGAAAGACGTCGCACATAGAGAAGCTTAGATATCACTTGTCCGACTCGGATGGTAGAGCGCCAAAAGTCACGCGTCACGTGAGTATGCCCTCGACTGGCCCGTACTGGCACGTCCCCCCAAGCCTACAAGAGCACCATCGCCATTGGAAACATGCATCAAGCTACTTCGACTATATTCTGCGTCCTCTCCTACAGTCTGGACATGCTCTCGGCTGGTCTTGAGGAGTCCATGCTGCCTGCCATCGCCTACATCTAATACGTTCTCGGCACATCGCTAGCTGCCTCCACGCCGGCCATCGTCTCCCGGCCCGTTGTTGATATTCTGGCGGTGCAGTAGGTGCAGTGCAGAAGACCGTCTTCAGCTATATTCACCTGGTTGTTGCACGTTTCATCCGCACATAGATCGGAATGTGGCTGGCTGACATCTAGCGGATCAGAGCCTATCAGAGCTCTGCCAGCTTCTGCCCTTCAATGCGAGTGGCACAGGTCGCTCCCCCCACCGATGCAGGATCTTGAAGCCCTTGGGCTTGAGCTTGAGCGCCAGTATCATTCATAGAACTCTGCAACCGCTGCCCGGGTCCCGGTTGAACATGCCACGCTTGAGAACATTCTATACATACATCACAGGAAGTACGTCTACGAAGAGGTAATGTCTTACATACACTATGATGTCTGTCCAACGGAGTGCCTTTAGAAATACAGCATGATTGAAAATACCACCACCACGAGCATGAGTCTCTGCTTCGAGTTCATTCTTTCTTCGTCCATGGGCCCGCTCCCTACCCGACCCGCGAACCAATCAAAACGGTGTCCCAACAACCTCCATTCACCTCGCTGCAGCAGTCCCACGACGCGCCCCCACTCACTGAACATGCGGATCAGTGCGCTCTCCACGACCGCCGCGCCCCAACGCAGAACCCGCACCGACGAGTTGATAGCGAGCGTACGCGCGGTGTCACGCCAGAGGTGCCGATACACATCATGTGAGATGTTCGCGATGAAGATGGCCACAGCCATGCGGACACTGCAGAGCAAAAGCCACGTCTTAGCCATCAGCAAGAATACTATCATGCCTGCAAAGAGCATGATGAAGTTGGCAAGGGCAAGTTCGGCGCTGTTCGGCGCGGCGTCGCGGTAGACGAGGTCCGGGTACATTTTGACGAGGCCGCCATCGCCCTTGGACCACATGTAGAAGCGAGAATACGATCTCCGCCCGCCATTCCACCACGGATGTGTCGCCACCGCTAGCGGCGCAGCGCCGAACCCCTCGCCTCCGTTCTCCAGCGACCGCGCGCGCTTCTGGCGGCAGAAGTCGATGTCTTCGCCGCCACCTGTCTTTGGAAACTGGAGGTCAAAGCAAACATTGTCGCGCACGTTGCGCCGCGCAACGAGGTTTGCGGTGACACCCCACGGCACGTCGTCCGGGATCTCTGTCGCGATGTCCCAGAACTACGTCATCCCGGCCAGATGCACTGCCGTCGTGAACACGCTCTCCGCCTGAGGAAACAGCGTGGTCCCAACAAACCCCGCCGCCAATGGGCGTGCGCGGATCGCGTCCTCCGCACAAGCAAGCAGGTTGGGCGCCGGGCGCACGTCGTCGTCCAGAAAGATTGCCCACTCGGCGGCGGACTCGGTCAGGCCACGGTTGCGGGAAGCCGACGCACCGAGGTTCCTCGCGTTCACTTCACAGGCCCGGTGAATCCAGATCTGGGACTTGTCCTCAGCCCTTGGGTGCAGCCGTTCACAGCGAAACCATGGGGATACGCTGGCGCGCGGCCGGGACACCCCTTCGCGTCCGAATGGGGGCAAGTTTTGGAAGAGACGGATTGGCACGGGTATCGGGCGTCGAAGGAGTTCGCAAGCTATTCCTTGTACGAGTCGGAAAAGGCGCTAGAAGAGGCAGGGAAAAAAGTAGAGGAAATACGAGCGTCAGCGATGCACTCTGACTAGACTGTCACAGAGCAGCGGCCCAGCTGCATCACGACGTGACGCTCCTGCCTACATGACATGTTACTCCTTCAAGCCACTTGCTGCACTCATGCTGTCGGCCAGTGGCTCTGTCTTATTTTACTCCTGGTCTCCCTAAGGCAGAGTATACAGATTCAAACGTTCGCAAGCTCAGGATCATCTGTTTCACTCTTTTCCTGGATTTGTCCGGTTGTTCGTCCACATTGTCCGCGCCTGCTCATAAGCCTCAATCATGGTCCCGGTCTTTCCATTGCCTCCATAGGGCTGGCGGTCGTCTCTGTGGTGCGAGTCTCACGCCGCCTTGGACTTCTTGGCGTTTCTGATTGTACGTTCTTCACAGTGTGCAGATAGGACTCCTAGCTGACATCTTGGTGATGTCCAAGTCTCTCCGCCATCGCGCATCGAGCATCCCTTCTCGGCCATCCACGGTCCTGAAGGCATAATTGACGGCTTCGTGTCCTCGTCACACAAACCGTCGGACGTGCTGACAGACGGCTACCTTTTCATGCTCATCAGACACTGCCGGTGAGGCCGGGGATAGCCCCCGCGGTGCTGTCTGACTCGCACCTTGAGTGCCATATATCAGGCATGCTGTGTTGCTGACTCTCTAGATCTGGGATCTAGCAGGAAGTCCTCTCCTCAATTGGCTGTCATCCCGCGGTCGCCAGCATTGTGGCGGCTGAAGCTTGAAATCTCGCGCGGTGTGCGGAGGTCAGCGTTTACCTCAGGAAAACTTCTAGCTCTGTCCATTTCTATGCGATTTCATTGCCATCATCCTTTGTCGCGTGGAAGTTTCTGAACCAAGTAGGCTCCACACCTCGAATGTCGCTTGATCGGGCGTGTGCAACGGCGGCTCCAGTTTTCCTTTCGCCCCCTCCACTTCTGACTTGTGTCTCCACGCCGCCGAACTTTGCAGTGAGCTTCGCTGTCATCCGTCTTTGCGCAGACGGCATTGCCCTCAAAGAAAAGCTCACGCTATAACTACTACGGGCGGAATTCTTTCTCAGCCCTGCTGCGTTCGCTCCTCTTTTACCACAGGGAAGCGTCTCTCACAACAGCCTGGCACTTCTGACCTGACCTCATGCTTCCGGCTTAAATGGGCGACTGAAGTTCGTGCTTGGCAGCAGTCCTAGCCATGCGTTTCCCCCGCGATCACTCCGACCTAGTCGCCCGTGTGCAACATGCACCGCGGCATGACTTCGCCGGTCTCCATGTGTTTTCTGTCGACTTCCCACCGCATCAGCAACTTGTTCCCTCGAATGCTCCTATTGAAAGCAAGAGAGGGGAGACGCGTTTCTATTTGGCATCGCATGGAATGATGGAAGACCCGTCCGATTTGGGCGGTGATAGGTTGCGTTACTACCTGTCTATATTGTGTCTGTAGTGTCGTTACTTGAAGGTCTCGGTGTGATTTTTGCGTTACCGTCTCTGTTATCTCTCGAAACCATGCTTAACCAGGCTTAACCCGATTTATTCGAAGACATTCACATACGCATATATTGAATGCTCTGAAATCATCCCTCTTGAAACCCATGCCCGACCTTAGACGAGTGTTACGGTGATTGATGCATCACGCGAAGATGATCGTGCGTCAAAGAACGAGTGTCGGTAAACGATAAAGCTACAAATTGGACTTCTGGTGGTAGACGCAAAGTACGGCATTCTATGCGAATAAAACTGTACTAACTGTCCATCCCGCAAAGAGTTCCACGTGCAATGCTATGCAATCTATCACAGCAAACCGGCGAGCCGCCGCCGGCAGGAATTTTCGATACAGGTCAAGTACCTCCCAAACAGCCCCCACAAACCCAGAAGATGCGTATCCAAACACCCAAAAGCATACTAGTAGAATCTGAATTACCACCGCGGGCGCGCTGACTCATACAGCACCGAAGCTGCCTGTCGGCTTGCGATCGAGTGTCTCGACTCCGTAGCCGTTGCCGTTGGAGAACGGGAACGAGTGGCTCCCTGACGTGTCGCCCTCGTACTCCGTGCGGACGTGGATCTGCAGGTTCTCGGTTGCGGTAGGGTCGAACGGCGCGTAATTCGAGCGCCGCGTGCGCGGGGAGGCTGTGGACTTGTGCACCTCGGTGAGCGGGATGTTGTTCTGCGTGCGCTCGAAGAGCTGCGCGGGCCCGTAGACGGTCGTACGGAGGTTGAGCGTAATGCGGCAGATGAACACTGTGGTGATGCTGCGGAGGGATGAGCGACGCGAGGGGCAGGATTGTCGGTGGACTTACCATGAGGAGGGGCTGTAAAGGGGTGGTTATCAGTCAGGTGCTCTGCGCGACTGGAGACATGCACACCACACTCACATGGACGCAATAGCGCGAAGGCCCGTCGGAGCATGCATGATCATGATCACCCACATCAGGTTCATCGAGAAGATGGCACTGTCAGCCGTCAACTCCCGTCAGCCTCTACTCGTGCGTGAGTAGCAGTGGAGAGCGCACGTACCCGAAGTAGAAGGCACCGTCCCGAATCAACAAGGCAATCAGACCAGGTGAGTTATTGCTTCTCGCCACCTGGTGCCGCCAGAACATGTAAACCGTCCTCGAGATGGTGAGGAGGAAGATAAGGCTGTCGAAACCCAGCTCCCAGAAAACATACATCGTCGATAGATGGCCGCTGCACACCATGTCAGCATCACATCTCGTAGCCTGTCCGCAGGGCCACGCACATCCTCTTTGGAGGCAGATAGATGCAGACTGCCGGCGTCGAACAAATCAGATAACTTCTTCGGTGGTAGATAGGGCTTCGACTCACAATGAAACTCGTAATTGTCCAGAGGAAGCGGCGCCGCTGAAAACCCCAAGAGCTTGAGAATGGCGCGGCAACACCACCAAGGCGAGGTCACTCACGAGTGGCACCCTTCACCGTGTATTGCCATAACCCCGCAGCAGTTTGTGCAGCGAGAACGGTCACAAGCCCGATGAGAATGACCTTATTGCGGTTGTACAGAGCGTACACTCTGTTGTGGAGAGCATTAGAAGGTTCACAGGCCCAGACTGGAGCGCGGGACTTGCCGGATAAGCATTATGATACCTGGCATTATCGACAGCGGCATCGTAATCCCGAGAGGTAGGAACTTCATCCAGTGCGCACACCTGTCATTACAACCGAGAAGAATTGAGACGGGTGCCAGATGGGGAAGTGGCAGCGGAGTGAGAGCGGGGACATCGGTAAAGTAAGTGAATGTCCTCGGAAATGCGGAGAATGAAGGGGCTTACCGGTCGCGTGTCATCGCAGTCGAGAAAAAGCCTACGCAAAATTATGCGTCGATGAGCGGCCAGGCACATGACGCCGCTTAGGCAGCGAGGACGTACCAAAGCAGACTATGGCCACTGCGATCGGTGCATAGTAACGGATCTGAACGTGGGCGTCCTCAGCAGTGCGCCCCAGGAGCGGCGCTAACAAGACATACGACGAGAAATAGGTAAAGAACTGGAGATGAGGCAAGGTGAGATAGGGCAACCTGGAAGTGCCGATGGATACGCACCGAATGTCTTTTTCTTCTTCCATACAGTCTGAATCTGTGTCACAGGGCACACACGGGCACGAGGCGCGGTCAGCATGGCAAGCGTACAAATACGACGTGACCAATTACCTCCGCCGGGAACGTGATGAGGTGGTCATACAGGAGCACCGTGAGGCCGGCAAGGAAGAAGTACTGGCGTCGAAAAGTCAGTGCGACAGCGCGCGAGTACGACCATCATGAGTTCTGACCTTCCCAACCAGACTGTAATTAGGATGAGGGCGTGATCAGCACGGAACGATCATAGAAGAGAACGAACGGCGCACATCTGTTGAAGATTCTTTATGACGGCTGGGGCTACCTCGCCCGGTGCGATGTAGGAGGAGGACGCTGACACAAGGCCGTAGGTGTCGAAATCCATGGCGGGCTAGTCTGGGGGCTTCGCGCGGAAGCGCTGGTCTGGAGGTCTTTGTAGATGCAGCTTCACCGGCGCCTTTTCCTGCAAGTCAATACAGGCGGCAAGCTGGTCCACCAGCGTGCAGAGTGACACAAAAGAGGGTTACGGGATGGGGAGGAGCGAACTCTTGGCGCAGGAACGTACTAGTGACATAGCCGATGTATACTTATAGTCGGGGATTGCGACCTGGGCGCGTAGGGATAGTCCGAAGAATTTCGGGAAGCGCGAGGGGAAACGCACAGCAGTGCCATGTAGCGACAAGGCGAACCCCTCGAAGTGGAGATCTCCGCTCGCACGGTGCGCTTGTACGAGAGCAAGAGTTTGGGCAGCACGCGATGCGGACAGCCAAGCGTGAGACTCGAGATCTGCGATTGCGTTTGCCGCTGTAACTGCCCGTGCAGGTCCGGAAGCAGGACTGAGCAGGGTTACAGCCTGATGAGATGAATTTGATCTCATTCAGCAGTCTCTAGGCAGACCGCGCGCCAGACATGGCCTCCATACTCCGGGCGAGACGGCGCCTGGGAGTAGCCGGAGGTGCGGGCCAGGCGCGTTGCGGACAGGCATTCCCCAGAATCCTGTCGAGAGGCATTGTGAGAGAGGCATCCCACTTTGCTTGCCAAGGACGCCACAAAGCTGCCGATCTGAGGCTGACGAGGAACTCAGCGATGTCTCGGTAACAGTTGGCAGCACCGCGTGGGCAGGGACATCTGCAGGAGAGGAGCGCTTGCGAAGAGTAGTGGTAGCGCTGCAAGAGCAACCGCGCCGCTGCGCCTTCCGCTTTGGGGATTCACTGGCCGGCCGGCCGGTGAGGCCGAATTTCTCATTCAATGCCATAGTGACTAATAATAGAGCGCATGGCGACACTCGAGTGTCGAACCTACCTGGTCGGCGTTCTGTTTAGAGGATTTTATCCAAATCGAAGGTATGCGACGAGAGGCAACGAGGCGGCCATGTCGGCGATCCAGGCTCGGGACGAGGACCCCGCAAATCGAGTCTCAGCGGCCAGCACACTCTAAACTTCGCCTTCTCCGTCATCAATCTCGATACACTTCGTCAAGCGTTGAATGTCGAATTCCACCCTTTTTTCCACCTCGATTGGCCGCGCTCGCAACCGCCCGACGCCTTCCGACGCCTGCGTTCAAAAGTCGCTCAAACTCGTAATGTCGTTCACTGACTCGCTTAACAGAAGCTTTCTTCAGTCATGGTGAAACAGGATGCACTCTGCTCTGACTCTCAGCACCTTGTGGTCGTTTCCAGGACCAGATGCTTCGCAGCCGCCCTCATGGCCTAGAAACTCAGTCTACCCGTCTACGCGTCGCCGTCATGCGGTCCTCGGCTTCTCTGCGCAAATCTCGGGAGCATCGACATCAAGCATCGACATCATACGGCACAATGTACGCGCAAATTCTCAGCGTCAACCCTAAATCTCATCTGCACTCCGTGCTCGTCAGCGATGGTCGTGACAGCACTGCCTGTGGATGCCTCTGTCGACGCACTGCTGCTCATTTTGCGACGCCTAGCGCACAGCGAAGTGCTAAGCCCCTCATCGTGCTCGCTATAATTCCAGACGGTCTTCTTCAGCGCGCTCCTTCCCAACTCCGCCAATATGTCCCCGCGCCTGAAAACGCGCTCACAGTCCGCACCCTCGTTCCTGCTGTGCCCATCAATTGCCCGCACCTGCAGGCATCTCGGTTCCATCTAGTACTACCCTGTTAGAAGTGGACGCGAGTGCCCGCCATCCAGGCTCCCAGAGACCGGACCTGGATCACATTCGCCTATTCCGGCGATGCGCAAGTCCCCCGAGGAAAGGAAATTTATACAAAGACACACAAACACAGTGGAGGTGCTTACTTTGACTGGCTATGGAGGGGTTAAGCGTTGCCAGTTGGCCCCGAGTCCCCGAGCTTGGCCGCTATCGGGGTGCGGGCCATTCGGAGATCTCGGCAGGCTCGCCTACTACTACTGCGTAGTCTGATCTTGGGCCTGGAATCCTTTCACAGTCACTCCACGACGTCGGTGGTCGGCTAGGAATTGCGCTAGGTACGCGACTCCGTTCCCGTTGACCGGCCCCGATCTCAGCAGGAAAATATGGCATTGTATTCTCGGTAAACAAAGCAGTGCGGGCGGTTGGCAAGGCTCCCTGCAGGGATCTCATGCATGTCTGGGTCCGTCTGGGTGCAATTGCGCGGTGGAACACCAGCAGGCGCATCGAGGCGCATCGGCGGGCGGACCTGCGGGGAGAATCGTCGTGGCGTTTGCCTTGTGGCGGAACTGAGGTGGGCGGGCTAGCAGACTGCGTGCATGGTGCGTCCGCCACGGTGTCGGGTCCATTCTGCGCTGAGAAGCCAACATCTTCAGCTCTGGGCCACGCAGAACCATTTCGCGTCTCATTTTCCATCCGGGGGACCCCAGTCGCTGTCACGAGCTTCGCTGATGGCCTGTAGCACGGTGCGCACCGCGATCACGTTCTGAAGAACCCTAGTGACGGCATCCTCAAATCACAGCGCCTCTCTGCAAGCGCCGCGCTCACGCACTCGCGTCAAGCTCGAGAGTCGACATGCCAAGGCAGGTTGGATCTGTCATGACGGCCACACGTCCAATATACGCGGGAGATAAACTTGCGGACGGGACATCGTGGCTGCTGGCTATGCCACGGCGTTTACGGTGCCCCCAGGAAAAGAGCCGCTCTCGCTGATAGCAAAAACTGCATAGAACGCACCCGGTATCTCACTGCTTCCGGGAATTTTTGTCTGCTCGCTGTGGGCGCTGAATCACCGGCGCAAGCGGCTCCCGTGGTACATGTGCAGCGGCGAGAGCGGCCTGCTGAGCCCGCAACCGTCAATCGCCCCACCTCCCGCAGAACCAACAACTCCGTGCATCCTCGTGCTCTTGCTTCCAGCTCATCAGCATCAACAAACCTTCTGTCAATTTTGCTCCCGACGCCACACCTTGCCATAAACTCACGTCTTGTCGCACCCGCCACAGAGAACTGATGGCTATGTCAGTATCTGGCATCCCTCTGACCCACACGGTGACATCCTCTCCACAGCGTACTTGTTCTCAATGTCAAGCTTTCGAGTTACAGAGTGGCAGCAGCGGGCAGACGAAGCTTCTCGGCCGGCACACGCGCGACCCGCAGGCGCCTCAGGCCCGTTCTCAAGCACATGCACATGCCGTTACGCTTTTCGGTTTCCCGCCGAGACGCGATAAGGCCCCGTTATTCTGCCTGCCTGCGTGTCCGTAACCTTCACTCGGACCCTTTTCGCGGGCCAGGCGTACTTACACCCAGTCCAGAGACTACCCTCGGTTGCGATACGTTCCTAACGTGGCCGGGAACGTGACCGCCGTATTGCGGGCGCATCAGATGTCGTCAAGCTGCGCAGTCATCCCGTCGGATCCTCAGGAAGTCGAGGGTCGGTTTGGTCCCTCTCCCCGCCCGTGCTGCGCAGCCTAGGGTAAGCTCCTTGCGCCGCCTGAGGTCAGGCTGGCCTGACACCCGACATCGCAGGCAGCCGGGATCTTCGCTTCAGATGCTTCCCATGAAATACCGGTCGCAAACTCTGATCGCCACCCAATTCACGGAATGTCGTACACCTACGCGGAACTAATGGGCGGTTATGGGCGGCCACCGCATTATCTCTCAATTTTCCCAGTTCAAGTCGCGGGCTCAGGCACCGAAGTTTTTTCCACACATTGTTCTCCCATGACATACTGCAGTACAGTAATATTCAGGACCTACCTGTGCTTCTCCAGGGGCGGTGGGAGTGCTGAGTGGCTGAGAGAAGCTGAGAGCCTCGGACTGCGGCTCTAATGCGATTATGACATGGCCTTTCTTGCCTGTGTGCGCAATTTGTGCGGCGTGATTGTGTGCGTGGTTCTGCTGGGAACTGTGGGGCGGGACGCTGTAGTCCTCTGTAGCCCCGTCGCGGCGACACCAGCACGTCGTAATCCGAGGGCTTCGAATTCGCCCGCTCACCCGAATATCTTGCGCTTCATTTAAACGAGTCCAAATGGCTTTAGCAGTCGACGCACGGTATCGTCGCATTTCATCAAGGGACTCGAAGACACTGATAACATTTCGTAAGTCATCGTGCGGTGCATGTACATGGTCTATGATGAAGCTCGTCAAGCCAGTACGTAAGGGAGAATGCAATCCAGATAACCCGAGGATACGTCGGAAGTGTCTATGTCGTATGCTTTTGAACAGTACTATCGTATCCGAATTGTATGTAGTAGTCGACCGACGCGCCGACGTCCTGCCTTCGGCTAGAGAGGGAAAAGGTGAACGGGCGACGCTATTAACAGAGAGATGATGACCAACAATAAATGGAAACTAATAAACAGACCCAAGGTATCCAAGAAAACCCACTACTCAACATCCCGATACCGATGTATAACTCTATCTGCATGCATGCGACGACACTCACTCGGCGAGATATGAAAAGACACGATCAGAGCGTGAACTCGAAGCGCGGGTGGCGATCGCCCAAACGGCGACGCTCCTCCTTCGAGTCCCACTCGCCTGGGCCGGTGCCGGCGCCATGCTCAGCTAGCAAGCGCGCGACCTCCGCATGCTTCTGCGTATTGCGCCACTTGAGGTACACGATCGCGATGGCAGAGAACAGCGCCATCCCGAGGGAGAACGCCAGGTTGATGCACGTCGCGGTGTGGAAGCGCGGCGGCGTCGTGAAAAGCCATGTCGACACGATACCGCCGGTGTTGGTGCTCACGAAGGAAAGCGCGACGGCAGTCGCGCGGCGGTAGTGGGGCTGCACGTTGTTCGCGTTCCAAGTGGAGAGGCAGGGTGCGATGCAGTAAACGCCGATGATCTGCAGGTAGAGCGCGGCGTAGTCGGCATGCTTATGCGCGGTACCTGGGAACGGGGGTGCGATCAGCGTGGGATGGCGCAGGGCGCGAATCGGAAAGGTGCGTACCGAGGAAGATGGCATATCCAGTCGCGGCGAGAAGTGAGCATGCGATCGTCATGAGACCACGGCTCTTGTACTTGTCGCACAAGTAGGCGGCGGCAATGCTGATCACGAATGAGCATGCGTATGGCGGAACCTGGAGGCGCGATCAATGACCAATCATGTCAGCATGGCGGAAGGAGCTTACGGTCAAGAGCTGGCTGTGATTGGGAGAATGTCCAAGGGCATTCACGATCGTGGGCGAGCTGAAAAGGCGGGAATTCACTTCGTGCGCGCAATACAGTGATCAGCATATACTCACAAGTTAGCGAGACCGAAGAGCTATCGCAGGACCATCAATCAGTTGGGAAAATCAAGCAGAGCTCAGCTAAGCTTACCGTGACACCGCTGAAGAACAGAGGGATGCACAGAAGAAGAGTATGCGGGGCGTTGATGAAAACGCTGCCGACCTCGCTCCAACTGAAAATTTCCTGGCCCTCGCCGTCACTATCGTTGTCGCCGCTCCAATCGTCCGCAAGGGACTGCATGTAGACGCTCTTCTCGTGTTCCGTGAGCCAGTTGATGTCCCTCGGGGTGGCGGGGAGGAAGAAGAGGGTTGCAAGTCCGAAGGCGGAGGTGAAAGCGCCCTCCTGCAGATTCAATGAGTGCAGCCCAATGCGGAGCAAAGGACAAAAGACACCCACAATGATGAAGATCCATGCCCATCCCGCCAGATGGCGCTTGCCATGCAAATTCTGGATGGCAGCGGCGAGAAGACCGGAGAAAGCGCCCGCGAGGGAGGTCGAGCTGAACATCATGGCGAATCGGAATTGCATGCCGTGACGCTTGTAGAAAGACGAAAGGTACAGGACGATGCCCGGGAACAGACCACCTTCATGAACGCATTAGCCTCTAGAACAAGGATGATAGGCAGGAGCATTACCTTCGAGGGCACCGAGGAAAAAGCGTGTGATAAGAAGACTGTGGTAGGTCTTGACAGCACCTAGCACGAGGGCGCAATCGATGAGTGACATCGTAGCTAGGTGGATGGCAGGGGAGACGGACCTTGAGCAGCGCAGACCGCACCCCAAAGGATGACCATGATGGGCAGTGTCCGGTTCGCGCCCAGGCGCTTCATCAGCAGGTTCATGGGAAGCTCCATCAGGATGTAAGGTACGCTAGAAGTGTGAATGGGGTGAGCATCGAGTGACATGGAACCGGGGCCACGACGTGCCAAGGGGCGGAGTAGCGCGTCCTGGGATAACTAGCGGATGGGGAGTTGTGACTTACTAGGTAATGGTGAGAGCAACCGAGAACTGATGAGGAGACATCTTGAGGTCCTTGGTGAGACCTGCGATCTTCGCGTTACCGATGTTTCTGTGACAGAATATGAGCGCATGTCCTGGCACGCGGAGAGGCTGCACTTACGATCGGTCCTATCATACGGGTTGGCTCGGGATGAGCGCAGAGCATACAGAGAGAGGCAGTACGTACGAGGAAAGACAACAGGTCTGCCGAGCAGTAGGTGAGCTATGGTGCATGAACGATGAGAAAGAGTATACTTACAGTACATGCCGACCAGTGGAATGACAACGATGTCAATCTTGAAAGCCGCACGGCGCGCCGCAGCATCATCTACGGTGAGCGCCTCTGCGTGGCCGAGGTCGGATCCCTTTTCGCGCAAGCTGGGGACATGGGAGGAGCCGGGCCTGCTGCCGTCCTTCGCGATGGAGGGGGAGCGAGAGCCGGGTTTGTCTGTGGGTGAGCTCATGGTGAATAAAAGGAAGAAGGGACGGGGCGCCTGGGAGTGCGCGGCGGGTCGAGGGGAAAGATGGGACCGGGGGACATGTTCGGGAAAGTGGAGGGTACTTGAGCAAGAGCAAGAGAGGGCTGCACGTGACTGCATTCTCTCGCGCTCTTTAGGCCCGGCGACCGGCAGCCGGGCGCAGATCCACGGGGGCCGATGGCGGGGACCCGGGGGACCGCTCGCTTGTCGTCGTCCGCTTCGCCTCCCTGCCAGTGCGCGCGAGTGTCTACAGTCTGATCGACGGACCGTTTCAATGCAGATGCACGCCTCGTGCCCGCCGCCGTGTGCTACACATCTTCGCAAACTCCCAGCTGCATCCCAGCATGCTCGCAGCCGATCATCACAATCTGCAAAATCTCCTGCGCTTGTTCCACGATTGTACCCACTTTCACAGAAGGCTGCTCTTTGTGGCGGCGACTCCCTCCACGAGCCCTCCTCGTACGTACCCCCCAATGTAAACGGGATCCGCATCTACCGCCCCCTTGACTTGGCACCCACGCCTCACCATCCATTGCTGCCGCCGCCGCACCGCCCTCAGCTCCCACCTGCACCCCGGCCAGCCTTCTGACATCCCTTCATCATGCCGATGGCCGGACTGGAACCCAGGCGTTCGCGATTGCCGAGACATAGAATGCGGAGGCCCGCCCGCGACACATGTCTGGCAGGCGAAAAATATCACTGAACCTTCTCTCCGGCCATGAGGCTTCTGCTACGCGCTGTCCAGGCACTCCCACTAATGGCTACCCTGCTCGCGAGACGTTCCACCGCTAGAATCAACCCTAGATATACGCGGTTTCTCATTCACGGGCTTACGCGGGCAGCAACCCTTCGCTGACCCTCCATTATAATATTCGACTCAACGCCATCTAGCCCTCTCACATCGTACGTATTGACTCCTTGCTTGTTGCCTGCCAGCCCTGATATCTGCTCTGATAGCCCTTCCCGACCGCGTCGCGTCCGGGAAGGGCTCGGCTGTCTGTCTGCAACTACTCTGAGCCGCTGTGGGTCGACGGGGCCAGCATCTGTCTGTCTTCTCCGCAACTCATTCCACGAACGCCACCCCTTCATATATCAACCTATGTCATAGTCATCCCATCTCGCCCAGTCACAACGCCGCAACCAGCTTGGAACCTCTTTGCTGCGTCCCACGCCATGCCCTCCGCTGTGGTCAATGTATCGCCCGGTGCGCTCACAGATCGGGCCCCGCACGTGCCTGGCGCCGACGCCGGCCACAGATGTGCGGCGCCGCACTTCCACCCACGGCGGCGGCGGGCCCGGATGCCAACGGTGATGGAGCTCTGACGTTCCCCTTGCCGACATCCTGCGGCAGCGGAGTCCGCCGACGTTCTGCGACTCGTCTTCTCTTGTCGTCATGTACGCCGACGTGTACGTCATACACTGCGATCCGCGCTCCCGAATGCGTGCGGCGTGCGCCGACGTGCACGTGCTGCTCATGCGCCGACGCACGCGATGTGCCCGCCGGTCGAAACTCTCCAGCTATGCGACTCCCCGCACACCGCCGCCGAACCCCGCTCACACAACAAACGCCACCTAGCCACAGGCTTTCTCAATCGAAAACAGAACAGTTGCTGAAACAAAACAGGATGCTGCAGAATGGAAATCGCATACATTGTCATACATCATAGATGGTCATATACTTCATGTCCTCGGACGCGGACGCCCGCCCTTCTTCCCCGCAAATAACGACGGTCAACACAAATGGCATCGCGACGTCGACACGCCCCTATGCGGACGCGAAGCCTCAAGCCAAGATTCTGAGAACACGTTCCGCGCACGCGACTGTGCCTCTTCGACCGCCTGCGCGCGCTCGCCCTCCCTGAGCCCGCATATCCCGTCCCGAAAGTACTCGCTGACACTGTGCTCGCAGAGATCCCCGTTCTGCCACAGCCAGCCCGCGACCTCCACGAACGCGTCCAGATACGCCGCACGCTCCGAGTCTGCCTTAGCGCGCGATGCTGCCTTGAAGTCCGCGACGAGCGCCGCGAGCTTGCGCTCGCGGTATTTGCGCGGACGGCTCTCCCCGAGGTGAAACATGCAGATCTGCTCTTTCAAGTCCGCGTACGACATGGGGCCGTCGCCGCTGCGCCCGACGAGCGTCGGATCCGTCCACTGCACGCGGGTTCTCGGCGGCACGTACGCCAGCATACACGCCGCGCGCTCGCCCTCTGGGAGCCCGCGCATGTCCGCGAGCTTCTCGAAGGTATGGAAGAACGGGTAGAGGCTCAGCGCGTCGTCGTCGAAGGTCGGCGCCCGCGGCCCACTGCAGCATGCGAGGCCGCGCTGCTTCGGCAGGCACTGGTGTGGCGCGGCCAGGCTAGAGGAGCTAGCGTGGCCCGGGAGCTTGTCAGCGCTGCACGAGCATGTTTCGCCGTCGAGTTCCTCTTGAAGAGTGTTTGGCTTGACGTTGGGTGTGGCGGCTGCCGCAGCGGGCTGTTGGATGCATACGAGGGAGAGGGGAGAGGGGAAGGCGTCCGTTTTGCCAGGCGAGAAGTAATGACCCTGCGGCCAGTCGATGTTGAAAGTAATCGCCAGCATGTTGCGTTATGGCAAGGGATAATAAGCTCGAGAGGAGATGTGCGAAGATAGTAGACTTGTGGAAGTCGATGACCTTGTGGTGGTGGGTGCGCACGGTTTTATAAGGATGAACAATACTGCCAAGCAGGGACTGCGAACAGCGGCACAGTCACTGCTGCTTTACAGTATAACAATACAAAGCGATGACATGATATAAGGTCAAGCGGACTGATCATCAGCCTCGTGCCCAGATCTCTCCAGCCACAAACTGACGCGCCACCCTCACTGCACCGTGCATACAACAAATAGAATGCGTTTTGTTCCATCTGTGGCTACATGCGTTTGCATCGTGTCAACTTCTCCGAAATTTGCTTTGTTCCCCCGCCATTGGCTCCGTGCCTGACATGACGTCGACGGAGAGCACTCGCCTTGCGCTCACGCCTTCGTTCCCGCAGCAACCTCGTACAGATAGGTACCGAGCAGCTTAGTCTGCAAAGCCACACCATCGTCAGCGAAGCCCCGGGGACCCCCAACAGAAAACAACGCACCCCTTCGATGTAATTCGAGATGTCCAGCTTCTCGTTGGTGGAACTAAGGACAGGCACCGGAAGCCGAGTCAGAATGTGCGGAAGATGATGAAGTGAGGGAAGCACGACGCACTGGGCACCGTCGTCGCCACGCCCCATAGGCAGAAGCAACACGTTCACACCGAGCGCCTCCGCAAACGTCAGCGTAACGGGAATAGACCCGCCTTCGCGCGTGTAGTCCGGCGTCTGCTTGTAGATCGCCTGCAGTGGTTGCCAGACATCGCGGTGACAATCAGCAATTTGCGTGCGCATGAGAAGTATCCACGCCTAGCGCAGCGGGCGAACCAGCCCGGTAGACGCCCGTTGCGCAGGAACCGGGACGCCGACGCACCTCCGTAGCACGCCGCGCGGCCTCGTAACTCCAGTGCTTATGGTCTTCCACCCACGGCTTCCCACCGTGCAGGTTCTCGATGCTGAATGTGTTCTTACTCCCGAGCTTCTTGAACTCCGTCTCGAGGTAACTGATCACCAATGGGTCGACGTTCTCCGGAGTCTGTGGCGGCACGAGGCTATACAATTGCAAGGCACGGCAGCAGAGAGCAAGTAGAGATGAGAAGGTGCTAGGCACAGCAAGGAGGTCGTGCGTACCGAATGCTAAACTTGCCAGCGACTTTCGCAGGGATGACGGTCTTCGCGCCGGCACCGTAGAACGCCCCCTCGATGCCGTGGAGGGAAAGCGACGGCGAGCGCATGCGGCCCATGAGCACGCTCGCCTTGTCGTCGCTGAGCGCAATCTTTCCACCTGCGGACAGCTCGACGTCTTCGATCGAATAATCGAGAGCTGTATACAGCTTCCTGAGGACGCGCAGCAGCATCAGCGCCAGATTCTGATGACACCAGAGTCATTCTTACTTCTCTTCTTCATCAGCGGCAGGCACCATCTCGTCGACGCCGGGCACAAGAATGTTGCCCTGCGGGTCGACGAGCTTGCTGAGAAGCGTGATTAGGTCTGTCATGGGTTCGTGCACCATGCGCCCGAAGACCCCAGAGTGCAGGTCGCGTGCGGGGCCAGCAATGTTGACCTTGTAATACGATATCCCGCGCAGGCCGTAGGTCAGCGCCGGTGTGCGTGTGTTCAGCCAGTAGTTGTCCGACTGCTCCAGGGTTAGCACCGACTACACGAGAGATTGGGGGTATAGACGCACGATGCAGACGCAGTCTACGCCATCGAACCAGGATTCTTTACCCTTCTTGACCTCCTCGAGGATAAGATCGTCGAGGCCCTCGCTGCCGCTCTCTTCCATGCCCTCGAAACAGAAGCGCAGGTTCACAGGGAGCGGCTTCTGCAGCTGGTGATGCGCCTCAAGGACGTTCACCCAACCGAGCACGGGGCCCTTATCGTCCGACGAGCCGCGCCCGTACAGGCGACCAGTCTTTTCGTCGCGCGTAAGCGTGAATGGCGGCCACGACCAGCCATCTGAGAGCTCTGCCTACACAGACCGCCGATCGCGTTAACCCAGGCGACCTAACATCTCGTGCACAAGCACGTACCGGCTGTACATCAAAATGTCCATATATCAGAACCGTCTTCTTCGCTTTGTCGTTGCCGATGCGCCCGAGGATCGCAGGTGGGAGCGGCAGTGTCTGGCCGTCCATGACGTGCGTACCTAGGTCGACCTGCTTTGTCTCGACGCCGTACGCCTGCAGCTGCTCCTCAAGGTATTTCGCCATGCGCACGACATCGGGGCGGCGGGCAGGCTCGCCGGATACACTGAGCCCAAGCGTGAGGTATCAGTATTACGCAGCAGGGAGCAGGTGAAGGCACCATCGCATGGGGCAACGACGCACGCACCTGGGAATCTCGACGGCGGTGGCAAGGCGCTGGATGAACTGGTCCTGGTGGTCATCCACGTAGGTGAGAAAGTCGACTGGGGCGGCCATTATGAAGCGATGTAGAGCGACGAGGAGAGGAACGAGCGCCAAGATGTGATGGTAGGCATCTTTCGGCATCCGCCGACACAAGCGCCGGTGATCCATCTAGCGCTGCTCACCCGTTTCTTGGACTTATAAAAGGTATCATGCCTGCTGTATCGTGAAAGGTATCTTTGGTTACAGGCCGTAGGAATCATGTTTGAACGTCCTCGAGAGTTATAAATGTACGTTATTAATAATTGAACCCCATCGGCGCTCTCTCGTTCGAACCTAAAACGGCGAAAAAGCGCACACACTACCACCGCACAGACGCTTGAGGGAACTGGTATCTGTGTCCATACTCATTTCGCAGCAACCACTTCCAAGGGAGCAGCCGCGTTACCCGACACCGCGCCGCCGTCATCCATGCCGCGTCCCTGCCCGTTCTGCTCGCATCCTGCAGCCACACGTTCGCCGTGCCCCAGCGCTCCTGCGCGCTCGCGAAGTACCATTGGTAGTACCACCATGTGCTCCCGCACTCCCCGAGCGGCGTCGACGCGTCCTTTGGCACGCCTTTCGTCGCCGGCGCCACGCGGTCGTAGAGGCGCACGCTGACAAAGTGCGCGGGGAAGAGGTACATGAGCGCGTTGATCAGCGTCTGGTCATTGCCAACGAATATGTCTCGCGCGAGGTAGATGTCGTGGTAGTGGTAGTACAATTCGTGGTAGCGCATGATGGCGGGCCACTTGCCGCCAAAAAATGAACCTGGTGAGGGTGTGCTTAGCCACGGAGCCGGATACCGCCGACGCACAACCTACCTTCGCTGACGACATCGTCTATGGGACCCTTATCTTCGGTCCACGGCACAGCCCAGTCGGGAGGCCCATTCCAGAGAGGGAAGAATATGATGTTTTCCTTCGCTGTGCCAGTTAGCGATTGCGACTCGGCGAAGATCTGCTCGACGCGGCGCCCCGACGGCCACCCCCTGTACCTGTTCGGGTCGCGCAGTCCGCCCGCGTCCTGCCAAAATGCGTAATCGTAGGTCTTGCCCACCGCGGCAGCATTTTTGAGTCCCTCAGCTAGAAAGTACGGCTTCCCATTCCAAACCGCGTATAAATCAGGGCCGTGCATGTCCTTCTGACGATCCCACTCGTGAATTTTGGCATAGCGTGTGTCGAGACCTTTGAGCGGCGGGATGTCGAACGGCGACGAGAAAGACGTGTTGAGAGTGAGCGGGTTGCTGCCGCGCAAGGAGCGGATGAGGGGTGCGACTTCGGGCGGACAGAAGAAGTAGAGGTCGGTGGTGATGGGCTCGAGGAAGCGGCGGAACCATGCCTCGTAATCAGACATGGGGTGTTTGGACTTAGGGAGGGGGAAGAACGCAGAGACGAGCAGGACGCTCGCATCGGGAAAGTCTGCCTCTGCGAGCTCTGGGGGCAGCGCGGGGGACACGAAAAAGGCCCGCGCATGTTCGTGGAAGAAGAAGCATAGAGCGATGGTGACTGTGCAGAAGATCAGCGGGAGAGTGCGGAACTTCGCGTTGCCTGCTAGCAGGGCGCGAGGGTGGGGAAAGTGCATGGGAGCCACGATCTAAGCAGAATCCGACGGGGAAAGGAGAGCAGGTCCCGTACCAGAGAGGAGGTGTTTGAAGCGTTTTGAACATAAATTCCGAGTCGGAGGCGGCGGCGGTTGACCGTGGAACATCCACCATCGACATAATCGCCTCTCGCGTCGGATTACGAATATCAGCGCCCGCGTTCGATGAGTTCGGCCCACAATCCCAACGAAGGCCTCACAGCGAGCGAGAGCCACATGTTCGTGCCACGCCGGCAATCCAGGAGTGTGAGTCTGAGCGGAAGCGCAAGTTTCGTGTGCGAGGGGCGACCACCGCAAATAACGCAGACGAGCGCGCAAAGGCTACAGCGCACTCACGTACGCCAAAATACGACCTCAAGCAATCTCGCCAAAAGGGGTTCGCATTCGGTTGCAGGTCGATGCACAGCAGCTGGCACGCCGCTGTGCAAGCTAGCATGCCTTGCCATTTCATGGGTAATGCATACTGTACGAACCAGGGGGCTCGAGGGCGTGGTGCGGATTCCGTGTCCACTCTGTCTTCATAGGTCCGTTAGCTCAAAGTACGTGAGAACCACAGACCTCGATCACAGGCGGTGTTGGAAGACTTTAAGCCGGCACAGGGAAAATTGCATGATGGGGCGGCGAGGGTAACGTTGACTTGATCAACCAAGAGCAATGCGATGTCGGAAACTAAAAGAGAGCAGCGATTTATTATTTATTAGGACCCTAGAGTTCGGTGCGCACGCCCACGTGATCACGTTGAGACTTGTTTCCTCGGGGCCACTCTTCCCACCGCCCACCTCCTACGTCGTCTCGCGCTGCTTCTCCCACCACAACGAGTCCGATGCATTCTCCCGTCCAAGCAACTTGGCAAGAAAGACGAGCGCGACACAAGAGCTGATGAAGGCGAAAGACCAAGAAAGGCTCCGAGATGCCTCCCAGCCTTGACGAGCCGCGGGATCAAGAAAGAGTATTTGCTGCTGTGGCGTGCGCTATGCTCACCTGTACGCACTGTTCTGCTATCCGTCGGAGGCATGCAATTGAAGTCACGAGAAAAAGGCCTCAGTAAGGTCATTCAACGCGCGCATAAGTATAACTATGCTACCTACCGAAGTGATTTTGTGCTCGCGGCTCACTACCAGTCACTGCCATCTCTGCCCAACTCAGTCACATCAACATCTTGAGCAAGCGCCCGCCGTTCTGCGTATACGAGTTCAGCAGAATCAATCACGAGGGCACATATTGCTGCCCTTGACGTGCGTTGCTCTACTTTTCTTCGATGCTGATAGCTAGTGTGTCGTATCGCGCAGTCATACTCAAGCGCCTCTGAGCCGAATCTTTGGCGATGTAGTTTGTTCTGGTGTGTATCTATTTTCACATGCTTCGAGAATCATCCATCAAACGTTTGTCCGAGTTCTGTCTCACGCAAAGTTTTGTCTTCCGCTGAGACGTAAATAGCAGCTGGGCGAGGAGCTCATCCTAACGGTACGGGCCATCAGCACGCCTCGACGCATCGGGATCTACAACAAGACTGTGTTCACTGTCATTTCAACGTGGTGGTCATCATCTACAAATATGCCATAATCTAAGATTTCATGTCTGCTGTATGACGGGGAAAGCGCAAGATCGTTTATATGTCCGTAAGTGAGCTGCGTCGATTCTTGATGAAAGACAATTTGACAATTTGACCTAGCCTCAAAGCCAACAAACACCCCAACACATGCAGCAAGCATTACTACCACCGCACAGACGCTTGCGGGAGCTGGTACCTGTGTCCATACTCGTTTCGCAGCAGCCACTTCCACGGGAGCAGCCGCGTGACCCGACACCGCGCCGCTGCCATCCACGCCGCGTCCCTGCCCGTTCTGCTCGCGTCCTGCAGCCACACATTCGCCATCTCCCAGCGCTCCTGCGCGCTCGCGAAGTACCATTGATAATACCACCACGTGCTCCCACACTCCCCAATCGGCGTCGACGCATCCTCTGGCACGCCTTTTGTCGCCGGCGCGGCGCGGTCGTAGAGGCGCACGCCGACGAAATGTGCGGGGAAGAGGTAGAAGAGTGTGTTGATCAGGGTCTGGTCCTTCCCGACGAATATGTCCCGTGCGAGGTAGAGGTCGTGGTAGCGGTAATAGAGGTCGTGAAAGCGCATTATGGCGGGCCATTTGCCACCAAAGAATGAGCCTGGTGCGGGTGTAGTTAGCCGTGAAGCGACGTGCAGTACAACGCCGACCCGCAACCTACCTTCGCTTACAGTCTCGTCTATGGGGCCCTTATCTTCTGTCCACCGCGCAGCCCAGTCCGGCGGCCCGTTCCAGAGAGGGAAGAATATGATGTTTTCCTTTGCCGTGCCCGTCAGTGCCTCCGCCTCTGCGAAGATATGCTCAACGCGACGCCCAGCCGGCCAGTGCCTGTATGCGCTTGTTGGGTCGCGCAATCCGCCCGCGTCTTGCCAAAACGCGTAGTCGTAGCTCCTGCCCGCGGCCGCGGCGTTCTTAAGCCCCTCGGCGAGGAAGTAGGGCTTCCCGTTCCAGACCGCGTACAGCTCGGGCGCGTGCATGTCCTTCTCGCGATCCCACGCGTGCATCTGGGCATAACGCTCCTCAAGGCCGTGGAGCGGCGGGATGTCGAACGGCGAGGAGAAGGACGTGTTAAGAGTGAGCGGGTTGCCGCCGCGCAAGGAACGGATGAGGGGCGCAACGTCGGGTGGGCAGAAGAAGTAGAGGTCGGTGGTGATGGGTTCGAGGAAGTCGCGGAACCACGCCTCGTAGTCGGCCATGGGGTGCTTTGACTTTGGGAGCGGGAAGAAGGCAGCGACGAGCAGCACACGAGCATCGGGGAAGTCTGCCTCTGCGAGCTCGGGGGTCGTCAGCGGCGCGGTGGACACGATGAAAGCGCGTGGGTGTTCGTGGATGAACAAGAAGAAGGCGAGGAAGACAGTGCAGATGAGGAGGATGGAGACGGTGCGGAACTTTGCGTTGCCTGTCAAGAGGGCACCAGCGCAGGGGAGGGACATGGGTGCCAGGGTCGGACGCGGGAGCCTGAGGGAGAGCAGGTGGGTGCTCCATGGCAAACACGAGGCGCCTAAAGTGCTGGATCAGGATTCATGGCAGTTATAGTCTTCGACATACCCGATTCGGCCGCCGTGGTCAGTGGCGCCCGCCGCCTCCGAGCGCAGTGCGCACGATCTCGACAACAGGACAATCACCTGTCGTATACATCAGTATCCAACGCAGCCGCCGGGCGCAGCGCGCTCGCTGCCAGCGCTGTGTGAGTACACTATTGTACTCACGTTCGGACGAAACGGAGTCGACAGACGCTGTGGGCCTTGAACACCAGGAGTACTTGCCTATTTCTTCGTCTTTATCAATCTAGCTATCACTCGTTCGCACAGCACGTTGGCGGGCTGACGAACGTCAACATCAAGAGCGAGGGAAAAATAAAACATCAGGAGCTGAGGAAGATTATAGGAATGCAATATCGCAGATGCTGATGATGAACGTCATTCATAGAAGTTGCATATGTTCTGTTGCACCGGAACTTGCTTGTAAGCCGGCGCCTGGTGCAGAGTCAACAGGGGGTTTCCGCCACCACCGAACTGCTGTTGGTGATTATTGACAAGACGTTGCGCGGCCATCAGTTGGTTGCGCGCCACCACTTGAACTGCTCTGTGATGTCTTTATGAGTATGAGCTCTCAATGTCTCAAGCTTACTGACTGTATGTTTGTTGTCCTGAGAAGGCTTTCACGAACATGAATCAGGAAACTTTTTTCACACAGTGACACAGTTAGACCGGGCACAGCCACCGACATCTTCCGCGAGCCATTACCAATTCTGTTCTACAACCAGCACAACTCGCTTCGTTTATTTCTTCGTCTTGATCAAGCCCGCCATGAGATCAAAGCTATTTCCATCGGGTTGCAAATCGATGTAGCCATCGTCTTCTGTGGAGCGGCGCCCCAGCCCAGCGCGCTCGGGGATCGTGCGCAGCAGCCCATGGTCGTGTGTGATACCAATGATTCGCACAGCACGCGGAGGGCTGACGGTCATCACCGTCACCAGCTGGTCCCTGCGGGCATATGAATTAGCGGATGCAAGATAGACGTGGCACGGAGCAGCTCACGAATGCATCCACGCATCGAGGTAGTCATCCTCGAACGGCGCCCAGCTGCCGCGCGTGTCGAGGAACCTGGTCCACAGACGCTCGAACTCGCTCAGAATGAGCGCGAGCATCGTCTCCATGCTGAGTGGTCTGAGGGTAGAAAGTGACGTCAATGGCGCCGGTGTAGATATGTTTAACCCGCAGCCTACAACGCATATCAACTACAACTCGAGACAGGAAATGAACAGGTGGGCGCACCGACAATCACATCCACCTTCCCGCCTTGAAAGCTCGTATTCACCAAGATGCCTCCGACCTTTCGCTTCTCCGCGCCGGGATCCTCCACGTACACATCGTTCGGCCACTTCAGCTTCACACGCGCGCCCTCGCTGCCCAGCGCACGGGGGTCGCGCGCGGCGCCGACGACCGCGAGCCCGAACAGGTACTGCACGAAGACGAGGCGCGCGCCGGGGAGCCCGGGCGGCACGCGCAGGCGCAGCGAAAACTGCAGGCAGCCCGCCGGCGAGAGCCACGTGTTGCTGCCACGCCCGCGCCCAGCTAGCTGGAAGGACGCAAGGGATACGAGCGGGGATGGGAGGACTGCGAGGAGGCTGGGGTTCCTAGGCGCGGGGTCAGTGTTGCGCAAAGGGAACGGGGGGAGTGAAACATACTTGTCGAGCATCGTTTGTGTGCTGGTGACTGCTTCGGAATATAGAAGGGCTTCCCCCATGCCCCCTGCAGAACTATTGGGCGGCTGGCTGGCCGAGAGCACGTCAAAGTACGACGCGACGTCGAACCGCGGTGTCAGGTCTTTCGGGGGCGCACATCCGGAGGGCAGCACCACGACGTCTTTGGCCGCACCGTCCTCTGGCGCCGCCTGCCGTGCGGTGTCCAGGATTTGCGTGCCGTGCGCCTGCGACGCCGCGAAGTGGAAGCGGAACGTGTCTGCGGCATCTGCGAAGAGCGTCTGCGGCGCGGCGGCACTGAGGCCCAGGGCCGCGACAACCTGCTCGATGATGTGAGGCTTCTCCGGCGGCGCGAGGAGAAATTGGGGCAGGGGGTGCGTGGGCGTGGGCGGTAGATCCGGCGGCGGTTGGGTGACCGACGGCATAGGCAGGATGAGACCAAGAGCGCGCAGAACATGGGTCAAGATACTGTCCACGGCAGCGGACGATGCAGCGTCCGGGAGGTGCACATCAAGGAGCGCGATTCGCCCGGTGCCCACACCCAGATCGACGGCCGCCAAATCCCGTTCCTCCCGCTCCCCCGCGGGCTCCCACCACGCCAGCGCACTCCAGCGCGCTGCCTTCACCGCAGACAACCGCGCACCTGCTCGTCGGAGCCCTGCCAGCATCTCCCCGCCTGGAAGACGCACCGATGCGTACTGTGTCCCTACGCCGCTGCGCCCTTCAAACTGCACACCGATTTGCGATGCGGGGTCCCATACTTCGCCAGTTCGCGTCTTGATGACGGAGGCACCGAGTCCGAGGAGCAGCGCGCGCCCCCCGGCGGTCAGATACTGCTGCAGAGCGAGCTTCGCGGGCGCAGACATCGCAGGTACGCCACCATTGTCGTCGGGGGCGATGACGAGGAGGGCGCAAGAGGCTGACCAGGGCTGACTCGCGAGTGCTGCTGCGGTAAGGGCGCCCACTGTGTACGCGGGGTTGACTACTCGGCGCAGAACTGTGAGACAATCGAAGTCCAAGGAAGTCGTGTAGAGCAAGATGTCCATGTGTGTTGACGTACCAAAAACAAAATATACCGCGCAAGACAAACCCACTACCGCCGACGGGGATCGAACCCGCAACCCCCACCTTAGGAAGGTGATGCGCTACCGTTGCGCCACGACGGCATCCCTTGCATTATTGTTGTAAGAATATCATACCGCTCTGGGCGCAAGAGCGTGCCGCATGTTGCGGCAAACCCCGTTACGCTCGCGCGGCCATCGCGGGTCATTGCACTGGTGGCAGATGTTACAGCGCGCGATATCTGGCGGCGATAATCTACTCCCTGCCGCATGGGAGCGGGTGCAAATCATCGCGGTCGGGTCGCCTGGGAAAGATGGAGAGCGGTTGGGACCCCGCTGAATTGCCGCAGATCTTGGATCCTCTGCGAAAACTGAGCCGATAAGACTCACTACTACTCAGTAGCGGGAATAACAGGAACGGCATGACAAGGTGGTTGCTCGGAGGCGAAATGATACGTTGCCCTGGCAAGGTCTCCCGGTGAGACTAGCACCCGTAATTGAGTCAGGCACCTCCCACCGTCTGGCGCTCGGCATCGTCCGGACTGGCCCCCTGCAGGCCCCTGCATCCCCCCGCATCTTCCGGACTGCAGTCTCTGCATCCAGACGCCCCTGCACCGTGACCCCCCCGACTCCGAGCGGGCAAGGTCACGGTGGCTGCCACGCGCAGCGGCGCTGTTCGATGCCTACTAAGCTGCAGCAATGCCGGAAAGCACCGGTACCCGATACCGGCGGCATCTGGCGCCGCTGAGCAGTGAGGACAGAAAGATATCTGGAAGCAGACAGTCAACAGTGAGGTACTGTGCTGGGCAAGCAGTCCTCAACGCGGTACACATAGGAAGCACGGGCAATGTACTGCCACCGCGTCTATAGCGTCTAAAGCTTGGGCGTCGACGCGTCATCGCAGTTCCCCGCATGGCGATGACAGAGATTGTAGCAGCGCTGTTTCATCGCACGCAGCATCGCACGCAACATCGCACGCAACATCGCACGCAACATCGCACGCAACATCGATGGCCCTGCACTGCACGTTGCTAGCTTCGCCGAAGTCTATCCCATCTATGTAGATTACTGCATGCGCACCTGCGACCAATTGAGCGGCAAGCTGCAGCAGACAGGCAGTGGACCCTGACTGCAGTGATAAGCCGGGGCCACACATCTGCGCTGCGTTATCGTCCACGGATCAAAGGGGCACGCAGCCGTCGAGCGTCTCCAGTATGTACCAGTAGCGGTCGGGGATCGTGTGGACGCGGAGGTCCGAGGCAGACGGCGCTCGCACCTGGCCGCAGGTGACTTGCTGCGCCTGTGTTGGTTGGACGACATATCCATGGGACTAGGCCGGGTGCTGACCGTCGTTGAGGACTTGCAGCCTTGGGTGGCAGTGGGCGCCGCGCTGGCGGCGAGGGCGCGATCAGATTCGGACCGATCAAGGTCTGCTCCCGAAAACGGCTGGCTCTGCCACAGGCCACGAAGGCTGCTCCCCCCTATATATCCCTTATATATTGTTCGCTAATAATGTCCACACCACCCACTCTCAACCAGCATGTCCTCCTTCGCCGCCCTCCTCCTCGCAATCGCCGCCTACTTTGCACCCTCCCCCGCCCCGCAGCCGCTCTCCGTCCCCCCGCACGACCGCACGGGCGACTCCGTCAGCGTCATCCTCGTCACCGGCGGCACAGGCCTCGTTGGCAGCGCCATCCGCCGCGTCCTCGAGACAGAGCCCGTGGGCTCGCGCTACGGCCGCCTCCCAGGCGAACGCTGGGTTTTTCTCAGCTCGAAGGACGCCGATCTCAGGTGCGCAACTTTCATTCTCTCCCGCCCGCTCTGACGGACGTACAATGTGTTCTGCATCCCGCTCGGTGCATCGTCTACAGGGATCCGGTCCAGACCAAGGCCCTGTTTGACAAGTACCAACCGACGCGGGTCATACATCTTGCAGCCCTCGGTACGTCTTCGTTACCGGTGGCGTCCTTGTCCGATGTCGCGGCTGACGATCCATAAATAAAGTCGGCGGCCTCTTCAGGAACATGAAAATGAAGGTTTGTCGTTCCTGTATCTGCTCCAAACCGGGGTTTAACCGGCGGGCGTGCCAGTATACCTTCCTCGACGACAACATGCGCATCAACGAAAACGTGATCACTCACTCGCACAGGGTTGGCGTCACCAAGGTGGTGTCATGTTTGTCGACGTGCGTCTTCCCGGACAAGGTCGAGTACCCACTGGACGAGACCAAGATCCACGACGGCCCGCCACACCAGAGCAACTTTGGCTACGCGCATGCAAAGCGTCTAGTGGATGTGTACAATCAGTGAGTAATCCGACTCCCATGTGGGCGTTCGGGCGGGTTTTAAACTTGAGGGCAGCGCGTATAAGGAGCAATTTGGCGTCACATACACGGCCGCCATCCCCACCAATGTCTTCGGGCCCAATGACAACTTGTATGTTCCTTGGCTGTTGAGAGACGACCTATTGAAAAATCCATCATCAGCGATCTCGAAGATTCGCATGTCATCCCCGCGTTGATACACAGATGCGTCCTGGCGAAACGTACGCCCTCCTGCCTTTATGCCCTGGTCTGCCGAACCCGCTAACTCCTGACAGGAAACAACACACCTTTTGTTGTCGCGGGCTCTGGAAAGCCTCTCCGACAGTTTATCTACTCGGACGACCTTGCCAAACTCATGATCTGGCAATTGCGCGAATACGACGACGTTGAACCTTTAATACTGTCCGGTAAGCCAATCGAGCACCGGAAAAGTTGCCAGACTGACAATGCTACAGTCGGGCAGAGTGAGGAAATCAGCATCGGGACTGTGGTCGAGGCGATCGTGAAGGCCGTGGGATTTGATGGACAATACACAGTGCGCACCAGTTCTTCCGCTGCCTATAAAGCCAGTCAGCTAATGCCGATCGCGATGGTGTCGCGCAGTTCGATACCAGTCGTCCAGACGGCCAGTATCGCAAGCCCGCGTCGAATCAGAAGCTCATTACACTTATTGACGAGGATTTCAAGTTTACGCCCTTCGAGTCTGCGCTGCGCGATACCGTCGCCTGGTTCCTGAACAACTACGACAGCGCACGGACAGGCACGTCAAGCGCGAAGACCTCGATTGGCGACCGTGAGCCCAAGGGTGCCAACGGATTCGCCAAAGGGCACTGACAGCAGAGCGGACTCGTCGAGGACGCAGATAGGTGTGGGGAAGAGAAGCTGTTCTATGTCCGGGTGGGCCTTTATACGTGTAGCTTCCCCGAACCTGGGCCGAGCACTGGGCATTGATTTGATGGCATGGGAGAGTGACGTCTCTCGTTGGATGACATTCTTGGTTACGACATATGTATAGAGCATTTGGCTGTATTCTTACTACTCTACTTTCGTGTATACAATGATTGGGGGGCGGAGGGAGAGGGGGGCCATAGTCCGTCTCGTCTCGGCAATTCCTTGCCAAGGTACTATCTCCCTGCGGCTGCGAGATCTAAGACACGGCGAGACACGGCGAGCAACCCGCACTGCATGCGTGGACTCGTCGTCGCGAGGTCGAGCGCATCGTCGGAAAGTCGCGCATCGTCGGAAAGTCGAACGATATCGATAAATCCTTAATAGCGCATCTTGTTTCAGAAACAGTAGCGTCTGCGCATGCCGCCAGCTGTCAAAATGGCGGACAGCGGCTGCGGCTACGTTGAGAAATTATGACAGGAAAAAATTAAAACACCCAGCCCACGCAGGTGCCTCATGATTTTCACCGCGTGAGGGCCAGGGCCCACCAGTACTGACATGGGCATATGGACTTCTGGGAAGCACTGTTCATCACGCCGAGAGTCGAGACCAGTGCGAGGCGCAGAGGGTCGCAGAGGGCCGCAGGATAGGATAGGAGCGAAAATGCGGCGTAGCGCTCGTGAAAGACGCCCAGCACCGTGCCGGGCCTCGAGGTATACGCCGGTCTTAGCCTCGAGCGCACGCGAAGCTAGCGTTGCTCTCGGCCTCTAACATCCTCCAGCGCAAGATGAGTATGGAGATGAGCAGAATGGGGCAAGGATGGGGGTTCTTGATGAGAATCTAGTCGGACTGAGGAGGAATCCGAGTGGGTCGACGTATGAATGGAGACTGTAATACAGGTGGCACCAAGCCCTTCGCGTACATAAACTAATCAATTGGATTTGGCGCCATATGCTAGGCATTTATAACACCACATTGCGCCGCGACCCCCTCTCTTCTTCCACCTGCCTCTGCCCCCGTCTCCCTCGCCCTTCCGACTCTCTACCACCATGTCTATCCACGCCGCAACAAGTGCGCCCCTCAAGCTGCGCGCCGACCTCCCTTCTCCAGCCGAATGGCACAAGCGCAAGGTCGCCCTCATCTCCGGTGCGTGTGCCGTGCCGCGATTTTTCGTGATCTAACGCCCCGGCTGTCTGCGCGCAGGGGTCACCGGCCAGGATGGGTCTTATCTGTGAGTGCGATCTGAGTACGTGTGACTCCCAATGCTGAGGGTGCTTGTCCGTGCTGTGCAGCTCGGAGCTGCTGCTCGAGAAGGGGTATGAGGTGCACGGGATCATTCGCCGATCCTCCAGTTTCAACACTGGGCGCGTCGACCATCTCTACAACGATGAGCATGACCGTACGTCCCGGTTCTCAGCTCTCCGGACACCTCTGAACGCCTTGGTTCTGTGCAGGCAAGAACAACTTCCATATAATCCACGGCGACCTGTCCGACAGCACAAACCTCGTGTACATCCTCGCGCAGGTGCAGCCGTCCGAAATCTACAATCTCGGTGCACAGTCGCACGTCAAGGTCTCCTTCGACATGGCTGAGTACACCGGCGACGTCGATGCGCTCGGGACACTGCGGATTCTCGATGCCGTGCGCACTGTCGGGCTCGAGAAGCACGTCCGCTTCTACCAGGCGAGCACGTCCGAGCTGTACGGCCTCGTGCAGGCCGTGCCGCAGGACGAGAACACGCCGTTCTACCCGCGTTCACCTTACGGCGTTGCGAAGCTGTACGCGTTCTGGATCACCAAGAACTACCGCGAGGCGTACGACATGTTCGCATGCAACGGCATCCTATTCAACCATGAGAGTCCTCGTCGGGGGCGGACGTTCGTCACGCGCAAGATCACACGTGCGGTCGCAGATATCAGCTTGGGGAAGCAGAACTGCCTGTATCTCGGCAACATGGACGCCCAGCGTGACTGGGGCCACGGTGCGTGTTTAGCTGCTGCTTCGAGTATCAGAAGGCTGATTGTGGATCTTCTGCGCAGCGCGCGATTACGTCGAGGGCATGTGGCGTATGCTCCAGCAGGACAAGCCCGACGATTTCGTGCTTGCTACTGGTGAGACGCATTACGTCCGGGAGTTCGTCGAGAAGGCTTTTGCGATCGTCAACGTAAAGATTGTGTACGTTACCTTACATCCTTTGATATAGCCCACCGCTGAGCGTTATGTTTTGCAGATGGGAGGGCAAGGGCGTGGACGAGGTTGGCAAGGATGCGGCGTCGGGCAAGGTCGTCGTCAAGGTCGACCCCAAGTACTTCCGCCCCGCAGAAGTCGAGTGCGTCATCCGCTTCTCCTTCTGTGTATAGCCCTCACTCACTACTCTTCTCACTCTTCTCTTCTTAGGCTTCTCCTGGGCAACCCTGCGAAGGCCGATCGCGAGCTTGGTTGGAAGCGCACGGTTGACTTTGATACGCTGGTGCGGGATATGGTCGAGTCTGATTTGAAAGCAAGCCAGAACCTTGTGGAGGACAAGAACTAGGTTGTCATGTGTGGACTGACTAAAACATGGACCTCAGTGCTTATACGCCAGATTTGTGATACAACACATACGATAGATAATGTAGAGATGGTCCGTTGCATGCGTTCAACATGAAGAGGCAATGCCAGTGCCACGTGGCTACAACGCTTCTTGACTGCGAACCGCCACTACAACGACCCTTCAATAAACAAATCAACGTGTCGTCTGCTGAACGTGAAGGCTGTGAGACACTACAACACTCCTCGCTTATCGTCAATTGCACGACCTTGTGCCCTCGGCGTGCGGCTTCGTGGCGAGGGAGGGACCGCGTCGTCCAAGTGGGTGGAATTTTCCGTCTTGTACTACATACTGGAGTCGCCTTTAAACTCGTTTTCTCGCTTTCAGAGCCCCTGCGAAGCGCACTATGGTCTGACACAGGATACATGAATGGAATATCTTTGTCGCGCACTTGTACTCTGTGTCACCCTGAGATCCCCCCAGCTAAAGCACGGTTGCTTCCTCCTCGTTCATTGTCACAAGGACCATTTCGAAGCAAGAGCTGCGCTTTAGCCTCTGTCTTTGAGCTTAGCTTGCAGCCTTGTTACCCCTCTCAACAGCCTTCGTTGGAGAAGTTAAATCTCTTGTCGGTGCTTTATCCTTTGACATGACCCTCAAGCATGTCGTCTGCGACGCCGAATGATATAAAACCATCGACCTAGCTCACCTATCCAGTCAGTGCCATCTCCCGGCTCTCATCTGTCTAGCTGAGAAGTATATTTCTCATGTCCAACGACGCCTCAACTAGCCGCGAACTTGGAAACGGTCATGATGGGGAGAAATCTGACATCGTCTTTGTCTCCAGTGTTTGGCAGAGTCATCGGTGCGTAACGCAACACCATTGAGAACTCTCCTTTATTAACTCGCTTGTAGGACTGGGCTCCTCTCCGCGCTGCTACCAAACGACGAGAACCCTGTTGAATCCCCGCCTTCCGACCTGCAGTTCATTCCCGAGCCGAGCCCAACCGGTCTGTCGTACACTTTTGACAGCGTCAGCAAGGATCCTCTTCAATGCACCGTCCAAGAGGCATACAATCTAGCTCTATCTGCCTATGATTACTTTTGCAGCAATCCTTGGCCCATGGATCGTGAAGGGCGTTTCTCTCAACCTGCGCCTTCTCATGAGGCTAGTCTTTCAGCTATCTCCCTTTCAAGTCTCCTTGGGCTGATTCCGGTACTAAAGGCTACCAATAAAATGAGCACAGGCTCGCCGTATCTTCCACTCCAGAAGACCGGGGCCACCTACAGTGCGGGCTCCCAAGGTGTCCCAAATGTCTTTCTGTCTCAAGACGAGGAAGATATCCTGGCCACACTGGCGGGAGACGCGGCTTCCTGCGCTGAAGCAGACGATCCCATCTCGAACGTTTCGACCTCGTCCATGATTTCCGTCAAGCGCATGACCGACTCGGACGGATTCATTCAGCCTGCCAAAAGGGTTAAGATCGAAACTTCTGAGGTTGACACGATCCAGTATCTCGCTCCTTCAGCCCCACTGCAGTTTGTGAATGAACCTGTGGACGATCCGGAGCCACAGAGCGATCGCTCTGGCGGATCTCGACAGCGACGGCGGAAGTCCAACACCCCTGGGGCAATACTTAATCGGGTCAGAAGAAGCAAGAAAGCCGAGATTAAGGAGGAAATCGAGAAGATGCTGCCTCCGGAGTTTTAAGGTGGGAGCAAACTGGAGCGGCTTATCCACTGTGCGTTCATGCTCGCTGTGCCTGCGAATTCCTTTCCATTGACACGTTCCTATGTTAGACCGCGACTACCTGAGGTTCACCATCGGACAGCTCGAGAATGCCAATTGACGTGCGGCTTATGAGATTGCACAGAGAAAGTAATTGCAGTAGTCATGACATGGACATTGTACGTGGAGCCGTAGTATCTACTAGAACGTCTTGAGTGAATCCTCCTGAGCCGACTTTCAGTAACTAGATGCAGAACAAATGAAGTGAACGTACTGGCCCACCAAATTTCTAGGTATTGAGTTATGTCTCCATCCCTTGCCGTGCCGTGCCCTCGGAATTTTCAAACCCATTAGGCGATACTGACGCTGTAGATGAGGATGACAGTGGAGATTCCGGTTGCGTGGGAGAAACATCCGAATCCTCGTAGAAATCCGAGGAAGGAATGAAAGTATTGGCTGGCGGTAAGAACTGGGGAGAGCCGACTGCCTCGACAAGCTCTTTGAATGTCATGCAGGGGGCTTCCGAAGTCACCGAGCACGTTTTCGCCGGACTCGGAGGTGGGGTACGTGCTGACACAGAAGATTTCTGGTCCTCCAACACAGCCAAGAATGCTTTGTATGGCATTATGGTGGGTCGAGCAGGCAGGCGGTGCGATGAGGGCTTGAACGAGGCATGGGATGCAGATGCGGTGGTCTCTTATGCTGAGTGGCTGGTGATGGGGAGGAAGAGATGGAGCGAAATAGCAGTGGGGTGATGTGTGAGGGAAGTGTCGCTGCAGTGGGGAAGTTCGAGTTATAAGGCGACAGCCAACAATAGACGACAGTGATGAAGTGGGAAGCTGTGGCTAGTGGCTAAACATCTGAGTGGGCCAGGACAAAGCGCCTGGTAAGCTGGCCCCACGCCCACACTTTGTGTGCGACGTAGAACTGCTTGACACCAAAGCGGTAACCACAGCCTAGAGCACCATTTTGCGACGGCCAGAAAGGAGTTGGATTTGCCAAGCGGAAGAATGGCGGTATAGAAGGTTCCTAAGAGTGACAGAGGGAGCGGACAGGCAAGCAGGGGAGCTAGCAGATACCGCATTGAGAAAAAGCTACAGTTACCGCGAGAAGACAAACGCAGAACTGAGCCAGACTGCGGGATGCGCAGATGATGCAGACAAGTACAAGCGGGACAAACACGCGTGACGTTCTGGACAAAGCGGCATTTGCTGAGATCGAAACGAGGTCCACACGAGGCGGCAGGGTCGGTCATCGTACCTTTGGCCCGAAGGCCTTTACAAAGAAACTCGTCACACCGCGATGTGAGCAGCGAAGGCACGACAGAAATGCCACTAAGATTAATCCAGTTCCAGCAATGTGTCGATAGGATAGCATGTTCCTCGGCAGCTACTTGATTTTGTGGTCAGGCCTTCTGGTCCCCTTGCTCAGCTGCTCGCTGCTCCGCTTCAATCTGTTTGGCAATTTTCAGGTCCTGCAGAAGGAATCAGACCATTGTACACGCGAAACCGTAAGCAGTGCTCTTACCATGCATGGCGCATATTTGCTGTGTGATCGTATTCGTGGACCGTACTTGTAGAACAGAAATGGTATCGGGGCGAGGACAAGGCTGACCAGGCCGAGAAGGGTAGCAGCCCAGTTGATACCCATCTTCATCGGAGAGATGTCATAATCATTAGCATCTGCTTGTGCGAAAGTCGAGGAGCACACTGACCCCTTCGAACATCTGAGTAGTGAACAAGGGGAGGACTGCCCCCACCGCCGATCGGGCTATCGTGTTGGCAGCAAACGCGGATGCAGCAAACATCAGATACGTGTCTACGAGGTAGCTCTGAGCACGGGGAAGTCAATCGATATCCTCAACTGCGAACAAGATCGCATACGCACCAGAAAGCTCATGAAGATCAAGCACACGCTTGCGCCAATGGCGATCGTGCTTAACGCGGGAACATACCATGGCACACTAGCGTAATTCCCTGTCCAGCCCAACCAAAGGATGCCCACAACCAAACTCGGACCTCCCACCATCGCGCCCCATAGTCTTTCCTCTGCGGGCGGGAAACCACGCCACGTCTTCATCAGCGCGGGATACTGTCTTGTGAAATACAAGTTGAGCAGTGCGCCAATCGCAGATCCAATGCCGACGCCGATGAAGACGAGCCCGTCTTGTGATATGGTAAAGCCACGTGTGCGCACAAAGATGACGGGGAACGCCTCGAACTGAGCGTAGATAACACCGTAGACGATGGACATGTAGACGGTCACGAGCACGAGGATTGGCTCGTGTAAGAGCATGGTGAAGGGCCGGAAGATGGTGCGGTCGAGGAGGGCGCGAAAATTCCAACGAGTTTTTCTCGTGGGCCGCGTACAATGCTTGGTTACCAACTGGATCTGCCTTGCGGAGGCGTTGCGCCTAGAGAGACATTCAGACACTTCATCGTGTGATTTAAGGTAACAAACTCACTTTACGGGCAAGAAGCACCGGTGCGTATGTCTCGGGAAGAAACAGGGCCGCCAAAACAGCCAACGCACCAGCGAATATCATCATAACCCAGAATATCCAGCGCCAGCCCAGGTGGCTTTCCGTGATGCTAAGCGTTCCAACGGGTCAGACACGACATCGTAGCATATACATAGAACTCACAATCCCCCGACAATCGGGCCAACAGCAGGCCCCAGGAAGATTGTCGAAAATAAGAGACTCGTAGCGGGGCCACGTCCAATCGGGTCCCATATATCCACCAAAAATCCGCCACTGTTGTTGAGGGGACCGCATGCGAAAAACCCCGTGAAGAAGCGCGTCACAACGAGCGTCTGGATATTCTTTGCGAGTGACTGGCCCAGGTGGCATATCGTGTACAGTCCCATTGTGAGCACGGTTATGGCCGGCGACCGAACATTTCTGAGCCTGGGCCCCAAAACCACGGCCCAAATACATAGCCCATGACGAAGAGCGTCGTGACGAGATACGACACCTCTAGTTGGGCATGCAGGTCGTGCGCGATGTTCAAGGTCGCTGCCGACGGTCCAGTGGAAGCAAACGTCCTGAAATAATGTACTTAGTGAAAGCAGAGTAACCTCGGATGAACTGAAAGAAGCACTGGCGCATCGAACGTTGAAAGAGACAAGATGACGGTGAGCACCCATTTGTATCCCTTAGACCAGTTCTGCGGGTTCTCCGGATCGTTGGGTCCATCCCAGGTGACTAGATTGGGATCGGGGACCTCTATGGGGGGAGGGACAATCGCAGCAATGAAGCCCTTCTCTAATGCTCCCTCCACATCAGGCGCCTTGCCTGGATCTGCTTGCGGGCCCAGGGAGGTCGACCTTGACTGACGTTCTTCCACGATGGTAGCTGTTGGGGAAGAAAATCCGGAGCGTTCCATGGTGCCACTGATACTACGAGTGGTGCGCAATGCAGAGTAGAGGTGGTGCGGGATGCGAGATTTCGAATTCAAAAATACTTATACGGTTGGTTTTGTACGCCTGCTAGCATGGTATTTAGCGGCGCAGAACGGAGATATAACGGCATTGACTAAGGCGTTGATGTCGGCGCGTTGAGGACCCGCTTTGAAAATCATAGACAAGAAGGCGTAGCCGCAAGAAGTCGAGCTCCGCAGTGTGCAGGGTAACATCCAGACGAAGGGAACAGGCCATTACTAACCAAGAGCTGCAACGCTGAGTCACATTCTAAGCCTTCAGAAATTGCTCCGTGCGCGGCCGGAGATGAGTACTTGAGTCAGCGCAGCTGCAGAGATGCCTTCAGAGTCCAGTCAGAGCACGGTAGTCCTAGAGCAGCATGAGCGCTTGTCCCTGCTACTTAGTAGTGTGAACCAGTGAGCTGTCGTATTGACTAGAGAGAGAAAAGCAGATGGCACGTATTATCCTGGAACTATGTAGAGCTTAGCGAAGGGTGTGAGAGTGAGCGTGGGAGCGTGGGCCCGAGGATATCTGCATCCGGCGTCGGAGCGCGTTCGGTAGAGCGCGTCATGCTTTCACGACTGCATTCAACTCTGTAACCGTCCCCTCCCTTCCCTCATACTCCCATCGCCAACATGACGAAGGTCTATGAAGAGTCCCCGCGCGTCAACGGCGACGCCTTGGCGCCTTACTTCGACAGGAGCGTGTCGGCCGTGCGCCAGACCGCCGAGAGGTTCGCGGTCCTGGTCGTCCGTCGTCGTCCATACCTCTTAACCCCTTTCCATCTAGGCTCGAGGAGGACTATGGAAAGCCTATTCTCAAATTTGCAACAGCTTCGTTCTCTGCGTATCCAGTCTCCTCTGTACGTGACCCGCCGCCATGCCAGTACACGCGCCTGACCGTAGTGTGATCATAACAGACCTTCGTCGGTATCTTCACAAGCCTGAGCTTGCTTCCGGTCTTGACATTCCTGTGCGTATGCCTTGAAAGACTTGATACGTGTTCTGACGCAACATCCATTCCCAAGCTCCGTGACTCTATTCACCCTTGCTTTCGCCCTCACTCTTGCTGTCTCCATCGCGTTCGCATTTTCGACGCTTGTCTTCATCCTCTCCGGTACGCTTTACTCCAGTATCTCTATAACGGCAAACTTACACCAGCCTGCCAGGTGGGGTGCTGCTTTCCATCCTCGCTATCACATTGTTCTTCTCCAGCATCCTCACGGTATTCGCTCTCTGTTCCTATCTCGCTGCCCGCCTGGCCTTCCTCGTGCGGAGCGACGGCCGCCGCGGTGTCGCTTCCTGGGCCGAAGAAACGAAGGAGACATTCATGCGTACCCGCACTCCCAAGCCGGAACCCATCCACGGCTCGGACTCTTCTGAGGACTCTGTAATCGTAATTAAGGGCGAGGATGGCGATAACTCTGCCGGAGGTTCAAGCAATGGCTACGCGCGGCAGACCTATACCTACGCCACGAAACCAGATGATCCCTACACCACGAAACCAGATGTCTGAGAATTCCGAACGCAAAGTTTCCCTTCACGGGACTATAGGGTGTGATTGATGAGTTCTCGCTTGTACTTTTTAGCTGTATCCTCTCAAGTCTTATTGTACTATCCTAGACACGCATACACATTGCGGAAATATTGCAGCGAAATTTCTTGGCTCTTATTTTGAGCCCCACCAGGGCCAACCCTCAACTTGTATCATCATGTGATTGGTACAAGAACTGTTCGGAGGTCAACCGGACCCTGTCCCCACATTCTCCCCAGTATATGAAGCAGTCGTCGTTCTTTCGGCGCATCCCTGCGTCGGCTGATTCACCGGCAATATACCGCCACGTCACATTCCTGCAAATACTCGGACGAAGTCACCGCTATGCACTACATCCGAAGAATAGCCTCATGCTCGGCCTCTGGGGACCAACCGAAGATTCCGGCGGTACTGTATAAAAGGGAGCTTTTGCTGGCAAGGCATGCCTAGCTCGTCCTGCCCGACAGTCTATCATGTTGTCTCTGTTGACTCCACTCGTCACGCTTGCGGTCCTTGTCCAGCTCGTATCTGCCCAAGTCGCTGTCTATGGACAATGTAGGTCGACGTTATCATATACGATGCATACATATGCTCATCGCATCCGGGTGTGTAGGCGGTGGTGAAAACTATTCGGGCTCCACCACTTGCGCGTCCGGCAGTGTCTGTACGTACTCCAACCCGTATTACTCGCAGTGTCTCCCGGTAAGTATACAATGGCTGTAGCATCATGCTACCTTCATTATATAACACGACTTGTGTAGGGCACAGCCACATCCACACCTACCACCACCGTCTCCTCCGGCAGCAGCAGCGGCACGAGTACCAGCACATCGAGTGCAGCTAGCGGGACAACGACGCTGCAGTCCGGCTACTCATTCATCCGCGCAGTTGAGGACCCGAACTTCCACAAGTACTTGCAGAGCCAGACGCTCAACACGGCGAGCACCGCAGTCCTCGGCTCCCCGTCTACCGCTGGGCAGTTCATCATTACCGACGGGCAGCTGATCTACAACGCGAACGGGACGCCGCTGTACGCTGTTGTTGAGGGCCAGGCGAACAGCACAGTCACAAAGCTCGCTATGAGCTGGTCCACGTCACCTGCGTCTGGCGCGAACGAGGGCACGTTTATGTGGAGCGGCGACACGCTCGAGTGGAGCATTCCAACCATTACGAGGCCACAGCTGAATGTAAGTTGGTTGCCGAGGTGGTCATGACGCTGGCTAATCTGGCTGTCAGGCGTGGTTGGTGTGCGCGGACGCTGCAGGCAACCTCGACTTGTTCATCAATCTGGGATCGTACGACTATGAGACGCCGTCGGGTGAGTTGGTCTATGCGATGAAGAAGCCTGTAGTGCTGATATGTCCAAATAGGTTGCGCGGATGAGACTATCCATGCGTACACCGGCGCCACAGCGACGCCCTAAAATACGGTTTTTGCACCAGCATGTGTAGGATCGAAGCGAAGCTTGTACTAGTACCGTGCCCAAATTTACGAGTCCAAGATCCACCCACGTGCGTTAGTGAAAACACCACGTGATGCTTCGCGTCGCGCACATTTTGACATCAGGCTAGCAGACTACGCAGCTGGCGAAGTATGAGTATTAAATATTGATGTCCTGTGTCGTAGCTGAGGGTGAGAGCTCTATGGACCAAGTATAGTAATCTAAGTTAGCGTGTGGTGCTTATTGTCCGTCTACTTGTAGGTCCTGCGTTGGTACATACATAGCGTGATCCATTAGACACAGCGGCATCACTCCTCTGCCTTCATGAGAAGTTCCTCCTTGTGAACTGATATTCCCTCCTCTACATCCTCCAGAGCTACGCGTTCATAATTCTTCTTCGTTTGCTGCACGGCGGATGTTTCAACGTGCTTCACCCACGTATAGTCTAACGAGCCTGCGAGGATGACAGCAATCGCGCATATACGCCCGCTTTTTGCATATGTTAGCTCTCTGCCGCCAGTAAAGACATGAAGAGGGAGCACATACGAAGAGAGGAAGTCTCCGAAAAGCCACAGACCAAGAAGGGAAGCGGCGACGCCTCGGATTGCGGAGGAAACCATGTGGGTTATGGGCGACGTGACCTTGATCGATAAAATGCTCGCAATGGACATCAAGAATCCAATCGCGCCCTGGAGTATATGCGTCAATATTAAGCTGATACATTGACACGAGATGGGATACTGACCGTGATGCTCGATCCCCAGACAAACGTTCCAAGGCCGACCGCCCTTCCTGTGACGATATCCCACACCGCTGGGGCCTCTCCGACAAGAACAACACATGGTACGAGCACCACGGCGCTCAGCAGGTTGCTGTACCAGCTCAGGTCGAGCGCGCTCCCGCCGACGATGTCCAGCCCACGCTTCATGACGACCGCGTGCAGCGCGCTCATTAGCGAGCTGGCAATCCCGAAAGTGACGCCAAGCACAGATACGCGCGCGCCATCGAGGAACACGCCAATGATGAAGCCGGCGGTGACGACTGCGCAAGAAACGAGGATACGCACGGACGGCCGCGAGTGGAGGTAGATGTAGGAGGTAAGGACCGTGAGCGGCAGCACGAGTCCGCGGGCAACCTGGTAAAACGAAGCGTCGACGTATTTGAGGGTGTAATTATTCGAGCTGCGCGACAATGAGATATGCACCGAGGGTCAGAACTAGGTTACCTTGCTTACCTGAGCGCGACGACGTTGAGCAAAACGAGTGGGGCCAGACCTTTGAGAAGAGGCCAGTCGAAGCGCATCGGAACACGGACCATGCCGGTGACATGCACGAGGAGGAAGAGGAGGATAGCGATCACGAGCTGGGTGAGGAGAAAAAACAGCGGGGCGGTGGTGACATTCAGGACCCATTTGTTGCTGAGAAGCGCCGGTGAGCGAAACCGCCACGCGAGTGCCAAAAGAATTGCACGTACGCCATGACCATCTAGAGAGGCAACGCTATCAGACGGAGCGGAAAAAGCGCGGGCGATGGGACGTACCGCCAACGCCGCCACTAGGTAGAAGGACACGGTCGCGGCCTAAGGAGGTGCCCGCCGTTGTCAATGGACCGCTCATCATCACGGGAGAAGATGCACGCACAACATGGAGCCTGTTCGGGGGATCCTCCGGTTGAGACATATTGAAAGAGCGGCAGCGGGGGCAGCGGGGAAGGGCCGGGGAGCGAAGGAGGGTCTGGATGAGTGAAGGAAAGACGAAGGAGACGAGTCGTGAACCAGGTCGTCAACGTATAAACTAGGTATAATAAAAGGAATGAAAGGGAGTGGTGCCCCTGAATATAGTGCGATTGCCGGAGTCGCCACTGTCGACTTGCTTGGAAGAGCTTGATTGAATAGCCGGGGCGTTGCTTACATAAGGCGCGCGTGTCGCGTCGCGTGTGCCAGGACGAGTCGGAGGCGCCTCCTCTTCCTCTTCCTCCCCTCCTACCTCCTGCTCCCGCTTGCTCTCATCTTGCGCGTTGCGCTCCAGGCGATTTCATCTCGCGTGGTAGTGTCACCGTCCGCCACTCGATCGTCAGGTCAGACAATCGAGCGCCACCACACGCGAACCGGAACAACGCGCTTTTTTGACACTTCCGAGCACGCTCTGGACCCGCCTGGAAAGATAGATCAAACGCGCCAGGCTTCGCGATGAGCGACACGGAGGCACCTCCGGTGAATCATACCATCGAGAATGATTGTACGTTGCTCTCCTAGGATCGTGGCCTCTTTTCCAACTCCAAACCATGCATAGTCCCCGACGACACCATCCGCATCATGCTCGCGACCGACAACCATATAGGATATCTTGAGCGCGATCCTATTCGTGGACAAGACTCCATCAATACCTTCAAAGAGATCCTCCAACTCGCAGTCAAACACGAGGTCCGTTGATGACTGGCCTGGTGACTTGGACCCAGAGATGACCGACACGAGCCGGGAACAGGTAGATTTCATCCTGCTGTCGGGAGACTTGTTCCATGAAAACCGTCCATCGCGAGATTGCCTCTACCAAGTGATGGGACTGCTGCGCGAGTTCACATTAGGCGACCGACCTATTGCAGTCCAGCTGCTCAGCGACCCGGACGACGGCAAGCCAGCCAGCTACTCGTAAGTTTATCACGGGCTGAGTGACTTCAAATGCTCACCGCAGGTGGAGATTCCCTGCCATCAACTACGAGGACGCGAATCTCAATGTGGCCATCCCAGTCTTCTCCATCCACGGAAACCACGACGATCCACAAGGTGCAGGACCAGTACGTCACATGGCAATTTGCTGCTGACACCACTCGTATCTGAACTCGATGACAGGAAGGTGCCCTCTGCGCCCTCGACATGCTCTCTGTGGCCGGGCTCGTCAACTACATCGGCAAAGTCGAGCTGCCCCTCTCCGATCGCGCGGGCGGCATCGAAGTGCGCCCTGTGCTTCTCAGGAAAGGCAGCACGCACCTCGGGCTTTACGGGATAGGGAATGTGAAGGACGCGCGCATGCATGTAGAGCTGCGTAGCAACCGCGTGAAGATGTACATGCCCAAGGACAAGGACAACTGGTTCAATCTGCTGCTCCTGCACCAGAATCGGTGAGTGCACCACTTATCGAAGATCACACGTTGTGGGGCTCAGGGTCACCTCAGCGTGAAGCATGGTCCGCAAGAGTTTGTGCCCGAGGGTCTGTTCGACGACAGTGTCGATCTCGTTATATGGGGCCACGAACATGACTGCCGCATATTTCCCGAACCCGTCGCGGGCAAGAAGTATTTCATTTCGCAGCCAGGCTCATCTGTGGCTACCTCGCTCGCCGAGGGAGAATCTGTGGAGAAGTCCGCTCCTTGTTTCTTGCGCTCTATGCATCTCTGAGTTCTGCACAGACATGTTGCCTTGCTCGAAATTCAAGGCAAAAACTTTCAGATGTCGCCCTTACCTCTCCGCAGTGTGCGCCCGTTTGTGATGGATGAGCTCATCCTTACAGAGGCTGCGGAGGAGGAAGGCTTCGAAGTCACGGACCAGATGGAAGTGGCTAAGTATCTCAAACACCGAGTTCGTCCAATGTATCATGGCTCTCCTTCATTCTCACTCAGGCGGTCTGGGATTAGGTGAATGAGCTCATAGACAAGGCGCAGACGCAGTGGGACGAACGCAACGCCCAGGCTCATGCTGACGGTGAGCCACAGCTCGAACGTATGCTTCCTCTCATTCGCTTGAAGGTGCGCCTTCTTACCCTTATCTCCACTCCTCAACCTACTCTCGCCGCAGGTGGACACGACCGGCGTCGCCGCAATGTCCAACCCCATCCGCTTCGGGCAGGACTTCATCGGCAAGATCGCGAACCCACGCGACGTGCTCGTCTTCCACCGTGCGAAGGCTACCTCGCGGCGTGTCGCCGCCGACGAGCCGGACCTCTCGCGCATGGACGCAGACGATGACGGGGGGAACGCCGAGAAGATGGAGGCAGGCAATGTCCGCGTGCACTCGCTTGTGCAGGAGTACCTGCGTGCGCAGGAGCTGCAGCTTTTGGGCGAGGCCTCAATGTCGGATGCGATTCAAGTGTTTGTGGAGAAGGATGACATCCATGCTATCAGGACGTGCGTATCTCCGGTTCTATGTGCTTGGAATGTCATTCACGAAGGCTGTTAGGCACGTGGAAGAGACGTTGAAGGCGCTCATGAAGGGCGTGCAGGCCAATGGTGAGGTGCCCGAGGAGGAACTCGACGATGTCGTATGTCATTCTCCTCGGTATATTTGTCGTTTCAAAGAAATCTCTATCTTTACAGCTCGAGAAAGTGAGAGAAGAACGCGACAAGCGATACGCCGAACAGCAGAAGACCGGCAAAACATCGCATTCCAAGGTGGTTTCAGCTATCTATGGCGACGTTTGCCTGCGGTTGACAGCATTGGCCAGGGGAAGGGAAAGGCCCGAGCTGGCGACTCGGACGAAGAGAGCGCTGATTCTATGCAAATGGACGTGGACGGGGGTGGGTCTGACTTCGATGTTGAGGAGGTTCCACCACCGAAGAAGACGGCGGCCAAGGGCAAGAAGGCGCCGGCGAAGGCTCCAGCAAAGGCGAAGGCTCCTGCGAAGAAAGCTACCACTGCGCGGGGAAAGAAGAAAGTGGTGAGCCCTCCTCAACGACAGCATTGGCGTTATCATTCTGAACGCTTCGTGTGCCACTAGGTAGAGAGCGAAGAAGAGGACGAGGAGGATATCATCGAGGATGACGATGAAGAGGAGCCTCAGCCAAAGAAGCGCACAAACCGCGCAGCCACCCTGAGCCAACCGGCCGCGAAAAAGGCAGCGCCAAAGAAGGCGGCGACCTCGAAAGCAACGACCAAACAGGCGCAGCTGAGCTTCGCACCTGCTGGGCGGTCGTCTACGCGCGCTGCGGCGGGGCGCGCGCGGGGGAAGATGACGGAGGCAGTAAGTCGGGTCTCCCACGGCCGACCTTTGTGACGAGAAGCTGACATCGATTAGATTGAGTTGAGCGACTCGGATTGAGGAGACACGAGGCGTATATACGAGGGCTTTCTTGCTGTATTTCTGTCGATGAGAAATTGCTTTGACGGTGTCTGCGGTGGCCGCAAATGGCAGGCGTACATAGAAGGTCAGCGAACATTCATCGGGCTGGGTCTCTTGCCCCTCGCTCTCATGCGATGCCCCAGCTGCTTGCCCTCCCCGATGAGCTCCTCCTCCGCATAGTCAGCTTCATCGCTCCATCAATGAAAATAGTGTTAATCATTCATATTTAAGATCTCCCTCGCCCTCCTCGTCCACCCCCGCCCAGCCCACATCCTCGCCCTCAGCCGCCGCGTGTACGCCTTTGCCGTCCCGCTGCTGTACGGCTACCTCCGCTTCCCCTCCGTGCGTTCCCTCGCCTGCTTCCCCGCCACCCCCCCGCGCCGCCCGCGCACCGTCACCATCACCCTCGCTGGCGGCGAGGTCGGCCGTGGCGCATTCCGCGAGCTCGAGCACTTGTTTATGAAGTGCCTCTTTGGGGTGCGCCGCACGGAGGGGCACGTCAACCCTGCAACATCGGCCCACACGCAGGAGTACCAGCAGCTCATATGGCTCGAACTCGACGAGCTGCGCCTGTGCATGCACTCTACCGCGAGCTCCGTCACGGACGACATCTCGCTGGAGGCCCTCGCTCTCGTCAAGTGAGTATCGTTTCCTCCTCCTTTCATGGGCAGACATGTACGGTTCTCGGGTGTCGTAGCCCACAGCGCTTCGTCTGGACAGGCCCCGACCCTGTGCACCACTTCTCTATCGCAGTACGTGCTCCGCCTGGGCCACTTTCGCTCTGCGATAACCATATACAGATTGTGCCGGTCGCCTGCCTGAACCTGTTCAAGCATATCGGGAGTTGGACCAACCTGGAGCACCTCCGCCTTTCAAACATCCAGTTCCCGCGCTTCGAGTACTGGGACGCGACAGGCCACTCGCTCTACCCCCTCCCCGTCGTGCCGTCGCTGCGCACCGTCTACATCGGCCAGGCGACCATCGTGCCCATCGTCCCGCTCACGCACTTCATCTGCACCCCAGGCATGTCCGCGCTGCGCAAGGTGCGCCTCGTGGACTGCTACACCGAGAGCATATGGGGCCCCCGCGTGCGCCGCAGCGACCTAGAGCGCGCCGCACTCGCGTTATACCCTGCGGATGCAGAGCAGCTTGACATGTGCCAGAAGAGCGAGGAGGAGAGGATCCCTCATTGGGCGAGGGACAGGATTCGCGCCATAGTCCGATGCGAAGCTGTGACAGAGAGGATCATAGGGGGCGACCGCAGCGGAGGCGTGCAGAATCTGGAGTGAGGATTGCAGAGGGTACGTTCGAAATTCTCACATGGGTTTGTCTACTTTCGTTCTCTGTTGGGGCACACGGCAGACACGTTTGTGCGGATCAGGCGGATACCGTGCCTTCTCTTGTTCGAAATCTTGTTTCTTGAGTACTTGTATCCTCTCGCTATTACATATGTTTTACGGTCACGAACAATGATCATGCAGCACCGAGCAAGCAAACGCGAGAAATGTTACAAGGGCGGAAACCCATAGTGGTATTCTAGCAAGGTATAAGCGATGCATGCGCGTAAAACGAGGACCGACTCACGCTACAAGAAGGAATACAACACATACACCACCCAGTTCATCGTCGTGCAGCGCTGCCCGGCGCACTGGCATCTGCGCTCTCCCGCTCTCCGCCCCCTCCGCGCCCGCTTCCTTTCTTCCGCCGCCGCCCAAAACCTCTCGAGGAGCCGCCTCCAACGCCCTCTGCAGCGCCGTCCGCGCCTTCGACACCAGGCCCGATCGGATTCCGAATGATGCCTTGGGACTCACCTTCGGTTTTGCCCTTCTCCTCGCCGCCGCCGTTTCCATCCGCAAAAATACGCTCCCGCGCCGCGTTATAGCGAGCCGAGCGCTCTGCGAACGTTCCAGGCCCTGGGGATGCGGACGGTGAGGGATTACTGGTAGCGGCATTGGGTGTCGGCGTGCGCTTGAGGATGCGGATGGGCGTCTGGAAGGCGGACGGTGGGGGAACGACGGCCTGGGATCGGGAGGGGGCAAGGATGACTGTGGGCATCGGTGCTTTCGTGTTTCTGTGGGGAGCAGATGCGTTAGAATAGGTGATGCGGAAGAAAAGTGCGCCGTACGCGTCTTCCCAGATCTTCTGGGCATCCTGCTCGTCTGGTTCGTCGTCGACATCCCAGTCATCAGGAACAGCCGTGGCCGGTGCGCGGCGGGTGGAGAGTGTGCCAGATTCCTTGCGATACGTTGTTGCGAAGCCATGAAGACAGTGTAGGGTCTGTGTCATACCTGAAGAGGCCGATCCCAAGGGTCTAGCGCACTTGTCAACGACATCGTGCCCTTCTGCGGAAGGTTGTGAATGATTGAAAACGTTTGGCCAAGGACACAGTAAGCGTTGCGGCCGCAGGTGGCCGCCTGCGTGAGCGTCAAGGCTAAGATGGGTTTGTACAGTGTGCGGCACCGGTGGCAGACCTGCACAGCAAAAAGCGCCACGCCCGAGGCGCACGTTCACAACGTCGAGCAGTGATATTATGGTTGAACACGGAAGTATATATGTGAACACAAGAACAGCCCCATCCGTGTATAGCGCTCCCTCTCTGCACTGGCAAGCCTGGCGGGCGACCGACGCGATCGCCACGGCTCCTCTCCCAACACGGCGTGAACCCAGCCCTCGTTGACACGGCTTCTATTGTGATGGCAGCAGTGCAGATTGTGATTCTGAAGGGGCAGGGATAGATGTCGACGCTGCCGACTCTCGCGCAACAAGATGCGCGAGCTCGCGTTCCCGCGTAGGACTGTGTACGACGGTCTCCAGTGTGAAGCGTTTGCGCGCAGATATGGGTGGGCAGTTCCTAATGACGACCGAATCCTCCTGCCGGAGTTCTGGACAACAGTTCAGTCTCAAGACGGCAGTTGTCTACGGAAAGGAAGGGCGGGACATACGGTCTTGTTCGTCGTGTACAAGGAATTTTTTGCTCCTAGCAATGCGCTATCGAGACAGATGATTGGATGGGAGCGCGTCTGGATGAATGCAAATGCGCACCTTGCCAGTTCGCTTGTCGACCACCCAGCGAGACACCGTCACCGTGGCGGTCTTGCGCATGAAGCCCGCCTTGGTGACAGTCCCGACAAAGCTCATAGGAGGCATTTTGGCACTGAGGGATTGGCGAGGAAACTTCAAACAGGTCGACGCTGGGGAAATGTAGCGAAGCTGGCGGTCGCGTCGACGAGTCCGTGACCGAGTCGAGTTGCGACTTGAAGTGACGTAAGCGACCTGAACCCGATCTTCTCCGGCGTGTTGGACATCGTTTGCAGGAGTCTGAGGCTGCGCGGCGCTCTTACGCTCTTCGAGTCACTGCCTTCTCTGGACCAGGAGTGCTCGCTTTCTCATCTGGGCTGCTCTTGGGGATGATTACTGGTGTGTATGACCCACGCTGGGTCCTGCTCACACCCAAAAACTTCAATCACAAAGCGCGAGCCTGTCATCCGGGGCTAGCCGATCAGGCGCATTGAAGCCACTGCTATGCCGTCGCCTGCAACTCAGCGGTGTGGGACGGGCCCACTTGCAGTCAAGGACTCCCGCCGGCGCGTAAAATGAGCGATATGCCCCGCGGGCCATCGATGTCCCGCTCAGCTGGCGGACTGCCCGCTGCGGCTGAGTGATGCAGCAGAGTTGAGCACTTACGTTTCGCTGGGATGGCGGCATCCCCGCGCGGTGCCTCGACGGTCCTTGGGGGCGTGCGTAACGTGAGTGAATGCGCCGCTACATCTAGCACAGCAATGGCCCACTGACTCGTTCGACGTAGGCGGTTCGGCGGCTTTCTGGCACAAATTGAGCATACCGAGAAGTCTCTCTTCTCACCCTTTCACTGGTAACCCTGCCGTCAGTACACTCCATCGGAGTCCACTTACTCCGGTGAATAGGTCAGCCTTATCTTCGCCAGGAGGCTCTACCGGTGTTTCCAGCAGCGGCCGAACGCTCGCCCACATCACCTATAATGCCCGAGAAGTAGAAGTGAAACACGCATGCGCACGGTGAATATGCAGCAACACACTGTCTCCTACTTTCCCCGCGTATTCTAATTCCACGGAACATCTGGCGGAAATGAGCCGAGGACCGATCGGGTTCGGGGCAACAGTCGCGCCTGGCCATAGGTACGCTTCAGCCTAACGTGATTTGACGAAATCATACGTCTCTCTCCTGGCGAGCGTCAGGACGACAATAATTTGCGGCTTCTTCAGCGTTTTATCCGCCCGCTTTCATAGAAACTGCATCGCTTGTACACCGCTAAGTGGCGACCCACATCGGGTGAACTATAGATTTGACTGGCCTCGCGCAACAGCTGCTAGTGGGAGGCTTCAAAGGCGGAGTATCCAAGATACCATGGGTGATCGGCGCGCAATTTACCGCGCGGCTAGACGTTGTTCTGACGGCGACGGGGCACCAGTCCTTGCTCCGTGGCCCATATGGACATCAGCGACCCCCCAGATCTGTTTTCCAGCAATATCACCCGCTGGCTTCCTCCCTCCTCAAGGACCCGGCTCCCCTGGGTACCTATCCAAGCGCTGGAGCCCCGGCTGCTGCAAATAGAACTTTGGAACGAAATCCCTTGGTGTCCACTTTGGGGTTGGCGCGCCCCGAATACCCGCTGCCCCTGCGCATGGGACACATCTTGTCCGCGTGCGGCGGAGTTCCTGGCGGCCGTGGCCCTAGCCGACCCCATATCATTCCCTCTAGATTGGAATTGCCTCATGCCTTGCCTTCGACAGGAGGGATGCCGGTGCTCCCGAGCGAGTGAGGATAAAGGAGCATGTGAGCTGTCCCCGTTCGTAGATTCCCGTCCGCTTCCAAGGCTCATGCCCCACGTTCCGACTGCCTACAGGTCTCGGGCTCTTTTACAGCATTTACAGCGTCTGTTATATTTAGAGGCCTCCTCCCTATCGAGAAATTGGATCAGGACCACCTGGCGTTATTCCACCCTCCCTTTCTCCGGTCGATCGTGCCCCTCCCCCGAAGCACCGCGCTCAAGCTGCCGGTAAGTTGATTTTTGCCGCTGTAATCGCAGTCAACAACTTTCATCGCCATCTCCAGGACCCCCGAGACTTCACACAGCGGGCCGATCCGCCAAAAACGAAAACTACCGCAAATTTCGGGGCCTGCGAGACATCTCCTCCCTTCCTAAGATGTGGTTATTTCACCACACCGAAGAATCGAATGTCGTTATCACCGCCGCTGCGAGACACATCTGCCCCTTCCCCCCATCATCGGTCTACGTGCCAGCAACGATCCTTCACTGACATTTCACGCCCCGGGGTCACTCGCAACGAAGGCACAAACAACAAGAGCCGATGGTTATCGCACTCTTGGGCCATTTCCCGCCAATCGGTGCTCAAGGCGTCTTTAGATGCAAAGCTCGTACGTCTATGCTTGCAGAGCACCGTCCGCGTCTCTGACTTCCCTTGAGCATCTAGCGCCCTTATATCACTTCCAATACCTCGTAGGGGTCTATCATGCCGTATTCACGCGTCAGCCATCGGACGGCACCGCTCGTACCACAATCATCGCAAGGGATTCTCATGCCACAGTCATATTTCGCCGGACGTTCCTCATGCCCGCCGCCGTTGGTGGTCATCCGAATTGATTTTTGCCTCTATAGTACCTGAAACGGTGTACAAGGTTCGTACTTCCACCTCTTATCTTCATTCTATCGCCTCATGCTGTCTTGTAGGTTATTCGCGTCCCTTCGGTACATCCTGAACATTCTGGAAGTGTTCCGACATTTCTCGGGGTCCCGAGACCGTCTGGTGACAGTAGACATCTTGCTGGGCGACCTGAAACGATTTGTACAGCATTCCACTTCACCGCCATTCATGTTCTCCGGTACTCAGGCTTCCAGAACACCCTGGAGGAAGTTACACGAACGCTCGTCGCTGACGCGGCCCTCACGAAAGTCCACTGTCATGAAACCGCAGCAAGGAAGACGATGATTCGTTTCGGTCTCGAAGCTGTGCGTAGATTGCGTGTTTTTCCATAGCAGGGATTGACTCGAGCAAATCTTATCCTTCTAGGACGTCCGCAAGCTGCATACACCGGTCTTACTGCGACGGCCGTTACGCAGCATCCCTCGATGAAACACAACATAGTTGACTCGATCGCGGACCTTGTGGGTCCTTCACCCAATTGCGATACCCCACACCTTCCGGCGCGCAGTCTTCGCGCTCACTTTGCCCCGCCGGCGCCTGCCGCCCCGCCCCCGCTGCACTCCACTGTCCGAGCCCGCCCGGTCCCTCGCGGGAAAAAATTTGAGGACCCCGTCGACTCGCAGCGCAGCTTCCTCGTCTGCGCTCTGCGCCATTTCTCTCGAGAAGCAGTCGGTGCAGGTCGTGACGATGCGCGTGCCCATTTCCATTCAAGCTCCGCGGCAGGCACTTGAAGGTCCGCTTCAGGCAATTCCCGCTCGAGCCGCCGGCTCCGAGGTACCCGAGAGGAGAACAAGAGGAGAACCCACTAGATTTTTACAGGGCTCGCTGTCGGGCTTTTATCAACGGAGATTAGGGGGCGACGACAGCACTGCGACAGCGTGTCTTGTTTCCGCTGTATTTCCGTGATTTAGGGGTGCGCCGCCGACGTAGTAAACACCAAGAGCAGGCGGCGCGCCCTGCCCAGAGAGGATCGCCGACGGCGCCCCTTCGTACAGTTCGCCAGTCACGACTACAATTGCTGAAGCGTGGCAGTAGCGTGGCGGGTCTCGCTAGGCTGCGCTACGCATTTGTTGGCGGGAGAGCAGCCTGTCACGGAACGCTAAGACCGCCGACGCGACCATGCTGGTCGCTTGGCCGCATGGTGAGTTGACCATCTGTTTCGATATTAGGGTCCATCAACCGCCCTAGATTTCACTGCCTTTTAAGCCTATCAGCGATGCAGATCCTGGAGATGCCAGATGCTGCCGCGCCACGGCTTCTGGGACGCTTCTGTCGGCTCCGCGCCGGTTCGCCAAGTGGACTGCGTAGAGCGTGTAGCGGCCAATTGTGTCCGATCGTCACGCTGGCCGGGGCCCGCACGATCGCTTGCGGGCCACGATCGTGCACGCTGTCAGCGACGAGAGAGGGGCGCCCGACGATCGCGGGTTGACACAGCGGCTGCAAAGCAAATCTTGAACGGGTCGCGAGCTGATTTCCACGGAAACAGCCGCCGCGTAACGCAGAGACCTAACTGAGATATGGATGGCGAGCTCGAGACGAGTGCGAAGGGAGCGGCAGAGCGCACGCGAGCATGGCTGGGCCGTTTGGCCGCGCCCTTGAGCGTAGGGTCGTCCTCGGAGACGCAGATGTGGCATTTCCCTCCCTGGTGCCGACGCGCGGGGCTGCTGGGCGTGGTGCCCAGAGGCGGGATCGGACACGCCGAAAAGCACGGATGTGAAAGACAGTCAACAGAGGCACGAGCGCTGATGGCGATCTCGAGGTATGTCGCGGCTGGTCGGGAACAGAGGCGTAGCAGCAGACCCGCAACGCGCCGCTGTGTCGCGCAGCGTGCGCACCCGGCGGCATTGGACGCGGGCGGGCGGGTGCCGCCGCTGCGGGAGGAGTTGGGGCAGGGAGCGTCCGGACGCCGGGGGCTCGGCAGGTTGCGTGCGCCGGCGAGATATTTATCGTTATATGGAAGGCGGCGGGTCGTCGCGAAGTTTTGAAGAAGCGCCACGTGAAGGCGGGGGTGTCCGGGGTCGCTCGCTGCTCCCCGTTCCGGGTCTAGTTCCGCTCCGCCTCCTGCACTCGCACTCAACGCGGGGTCGGGCCTATATAGCCACACGGTCAGTCTTACTGCCTCGTAATATTACTCGCCCTCACTGACAATGGTCCCTCCCGATGACCTACCCTTCGCCTATCCACACCCGTACCCCCAATCCTCCCCCATGTCCTCACGCTCCTCCTCCTTCACCCCCGTCAAGCAGGAGTCCCCGCCCCTCTCGGCAGTCTCGCTTCCTGCCTACCCGCAGTCGTACCATCCTGATTTCAGGCAGGACTACCGCACCGCCTCTCCCTTTCGCTTCGGACAACACCCTCCTCCCACACAGCAGTTCCACTCACCCGCCTTCACCTTCGTGGCCCACTCCGCCTCCTCCGCCTCGCCCATCTACCGCTCGTCCTCTGGACGCCCGCACTTCTCTGTGCCGCATATGATCGACTCGGGTGCCCTGTCTATGCCTGAGGACTATGACGACGGCGATGACCTTGTCGACCTCCCCGGCCCGTCCGGCTCGGGCTCGTCGTCCAAAGGCGACAGAGTCATCAGGAGGCGGAGCAGCAAAGGTGCGCCCATTATCCTCTTCACATCGTTCACTCCGTGCACCCTCCCGCAGGCGCTCACACATTTCCTACGCAGCTTGTGACCAGTGCCGTAAGTCCAAATGCAAGTGCGAGCGGACATCCATGAACGAGCCATGCAAGTCCTGTGTTCTGTTGGGCACTGGTGAGTGCTCTTCCCAATCCCCACGGTCTTCGGTGTCTTCGTCTTCGCTCCTCTGCGAGTAGCTGCCCCGGTCAGCTTCATCTCCGCTATGCGCGCCTCGACGTTAGTCTAGCCACAACGAACCGTGCGATTTCATATGCGCTTTACGGGCGGCGCAATCTGCCGTAGCCAATCTGGGCAAGACACTTGATGGCGCTCCACTCGCCCCGTGTCGCGCAGTCGCTGCGCCTCTCCATTCCTTCATTTTTTAACTTATGACACCCTCCTCCACCTTCCTGTGGTTACGTGGCTGATTCCATGCACAGCATGTACGTTCCTCGGTCCTTCGCGAAAACGCGGCCCGCCAAAAGGATACATCGACGCGATCGAGGCGCGCCTCCATCAAACAGAGGCGCTCGTCGGCATTATGCTTGCCGCAAACGATGCGCGCGCAAAAGGAATTCTCGATGACTTAGCACAAGTGCGTACCTAAAAAATTTCAGCTTCCGTACGTTCTGGCCGGAATTCGCTCATTGGGTTCTTTGATGGTAGGATCCGCTGGCTCGCGAGATCATACAGCGAGTTGACAGCTCGCCGTACGGTGTCAAAGGCCGCAAGGGCAAGGTGCCGGCGAAGCAGGCGGCGAAAACACCCCCCGATGGCGAGTCGTCGACTTCGACACAGTGCGCCGTTTCATTTTTCGTATCGAGATGCGTGTTCACTCGATGCTAGTCCGTCCAATGACTGGCAAGACCGCCTCTCAGCGCGGCTCAGCGACCTCGCCCGCTCCCGTGGTCACACGCTATCGGATTCAGAAACAGCCTCGCCGCCTACTTCGTCACGCCCTGTCCTTTCTTTGAATACCTCTGAGTCAGAACCTGTAACGTATCCAGACGATCGGCGGCAGCGCAGGCGCACGTCGCCTTCGCCATCTGGCTCACTGCGATCCGCGTCCTTGCCGTCCAGTGAACCTGATGTTCTCGATGAACACGATCGGGAGGACGCGGACGATGCGCTCATAGGCGAGGTAGGGCAGCTGAGCTTGAACGAGGAACGCGAAGTCCGCTATCACGGGAAGGCTAGCGGGTTACATCTTCTCGGCATCAAGGACCGCGTAGATGGTAGAAACGAAGGCGGGATATGGTGCGTTGCATCACGATTTAAATTCAGGTCACCAATAACCCTGGTCGTGTAGGCGTTTTCCGAAAGCGCGCGTATGGCCACCTCTGCCGCAGGAGCATCCCTCACGACGGCTAGCTGAGCCCGATCTTGCGTCGCTGCCCATGCCAGAGCCCGCTGTGCAGAAGCAGCTCCTCGCCGCGTACTTCACATACGTGCACCCTGCCCTACCATTAGTGCACAAACAAACCTTCCTAGAGGACTTCAGAAACGGGTGCGTATCCTCCCTTCCTACCACCTTTGCTGACTGACGCCTTCCTTGCGTTTCCAGACACATCGCCACTGGCGCGTCTTCGCAACACCTCGACCCCGACTCTCCCGGTGGGAAGACCTCGCCTCATGGCCGGAGGCGGTCCGCCATCCACCCGATGCTCCTATTTGCGATGTTCTCAGTCGCCGCACGCTATACAGGGCAACCGGACGCCGCCGCCGCCGCGCCACCGTCCGCGTCTGCGATGTGGCCTGCGGGCGACGCGTACCTGGACGCAGCGAAGAGCTTCATCGTCATGCCGGACACCCCGAGCCGCTCTGCCACCGTCGCGACGCTGCTCATCATGGGCTACCGCGAGATCGGCATCGGCGCGATGTCGCAGGCGTGGCTGTACGTCGGGCTCGCCACGCGCATGGCGCAGGATCTCGGCATACATAAGAGCGCGGACCGCTGGATGCACGGCGGGAACACACTGTTCAGCCGCGTTGAACTGCAGGAGCGGAGGCGCATTTGGTACGCATGTGTGGTCATGGATAAGTACGTGAGCGTGTATATTGGGCGGCCGCTGTCAATACACGAGCGCGACTTCGACACTGAGCTGCCGAGCGTGGACGAGGTGTGTGGTCAGTGCGTCATACAAATTGCTCAACTCATTATGTATTCAGCCTGAGGAAACCGAAGATTGGGCACCGCTTGAGCCCATGCATCCGACTGCGCCAATGCCCGGCCGCGTCATCTCGTGTTTCAATGCGTCTGCCGGCCTCTGTGCGTGTACCCTCTTTTCATCGTGTTCTGTTACTCATTGAATCCATGTATTAGCTATCATTCTCAGCAAGATCGTACAGGCTATCTACGCGGTGCGCTCCGGTCCAGGGCGGCATGCGGAGTCGCTGCGTTTGGAGGCTGAGCTCGGAAAGTGGTACCATGAACTGCCAGAGCATCTTCGCTTCGAACCAGCGGGCAGTCCGAAGGCCGGGTGGACGCTTCCCTTCGTGCTCACTCTGCACATGCAGTATTGGTGCATCGTGCTTCTCCTGCACCGTCCTTTGTGAGTACATTACCTCTTTTTTTAGTGTTGCCTTTCTTGCTGACTGGTCACTGGCTTGCTAGCATGCGTTATGCCCTTGAATCCCGCTTGAAGGGGTAAGTTTCCTTAGTTGTCACGTGAGTTTTGGCTCATTGCGTTGCCTGTCAGCCTTAAAGACCAAGATGATGCCGAGCTGCAGACCATCTCACAGCAGAATTACGATCTGTGCGTCAAGGCCGCGAACCACATCACATCGATCGTCGCGACCTACCGGGAACAGCACTGCGTCAAGAGGGTGCCCGTGTTCCTGTCGTATTACGTGTTCACCGCGAGCATCATGCACGTAACTACGCGTGCGTCGGTCCCCTCTACCATCCGCTTCCCTGCTTCTCACGATGTGTTCCATGATATACAGTGAACACATATCCGGACGATCCGCAGGCACGCATGGGCCTGATAACGTGCATGGAAGTGCTGCAGGAAATGTCCGTGATCTGGCCCAGCGCCGGGCGCGCCTGGGAGCTTCTGCATGGGTCGAAGGTCAATCTAGCGAGCGCGACGCGGGTCGGCGCGGTCACCATGCCTGTCACGAGCGAAGAGCGCCTGCACAAACGCTCCGCGGATCACTTCATGCAAGAGGACCGCTCCGCGCATTTCTTCTCCGTGCCGTCCGCCATGCGCACGCAGACACAGGTGCAGGCGCAGGTGCAGCCCCCGCAGGTCGGATTTTCGCCGTCACCCGCGTCCGCGCAGCAGTTCTACTCGGCGTACGACCGGTGGCCCGGCGAGAGCGGCCTAGGCGCGTTCGCGGGTAGCATGTCGACGAGCGTGCTGCCGCAGCAGTACAGCACGGGATTCGCGTCGCTGGAAGGAGGCGTGCAGCCACACCCCGCGTCGGCGGCAGGCCCGCGCGGCGCCCCGGCGTATTGGAACGACATCGGAACGATGAGCCAGCTGGGTTCGCCGTTTAGAGATGTGGCGCCGCAAGAAGCGGGACTGCAGCTACCGCAGCAGCAGTCTGCGCTGTACCATCTGCCGTCCGATCAGTATCAGATGTATGGGGTGTGAGTGGACTGACACGCTCCGTGGTCAGTTTATAGGTTTTGTGCCCGGACTGCAAAATACTTGTTGATACGCAACATTATTACCCTCTCTCTATCCTTTGTCTTCACGTCCTAATTCTGTTTGTTTCACAACGCTTCGCACGATATAGTGTATCATTAACGTACTTAAGCCAAGGAGGCGATCTCGTTGCCACACTGTATACAATACTCCCATCACCGCCCAAGACTAGACAACTACTGTTACATAGACATTAGCAAGACAATGGACTTTGAGACTGGATAGATCGAGCCGACTGCAGAAATCGAACGACTGGCCACAGGATGTCGAGTGGCAGGCTACCGATCCTCGGAGCGGTGCATGGGGTCCCACCGGCGGCACGATCCCGCCACGCGTCATGTTGCTGAGCCAACCCGCGCCGAGACATATTGAACGCGAGCGACCCTAAGCTCGGTAGCCAAATGACATCAGAGGAACTCAGCCTTTCCCATCATGGGCCTTAGCATCAGCTTGGTCCTGAAGCTGACGGCCTGAAGGCCTGACGATATCAGCGCATCTCGTTTCTTGCAGATCGGGTCCCAAATGCCGCATGGATCTCAAGCTGCAGCGTGTCGATCTGAACGTTGAAACAATTCATTCATGGCGCTTCCGATATTGTGCCACACGACCCTATTCCAAGAGCGTGGCCAATCCGCCGATCGACAGATCGCGGAGGCAAGCAAGTAGCGGTGCCCCGCTCTCTTCTGGGCTTGCGTCAATTCATCGGCCATGAGCACGCTCCGGGCTCTTGCAGTGGAATTCTCGGTCCGGATACGATGACATCCGGCTGGGCGCCCGGTTGGTTACCGACATCAGCGGGCTCAGAGCATTCACTCCCACCTCCTCAGGGAGTTTCGAGAGAGAGAAGTGGACCCCGCGTGGTCACTGTCCGCTGTTGACGACACCGGGCCTGCGCAGGCGCGGCAGTCCTTGATACGTGCGATCGTGTCGCATCAAACTCGAACGCCAGGCGTGCTCTCGGCCCTGGGCCCGGTTGGTTTGAACGCAAATGCATGTAGGCACCTGCGAGCATGGCTCGCTTGACGTGCGTCGGGGAGTCGGAGACAGGGATGCGATGTAGTACTCTAGTGAGTGTTGCAAGTTTTATACCGATGTCAATTATTTTACATTTTACTGTTTCTCTGTTTTTGGCGTGAGTTGGAACCCTAACCTCAGTGACGTCATTGGAGAGTGGGACTGGAATAGAAGTGCGCCTCGTCGCTTGCACGCAGCAAGAACCGCTATGACGCAGAATATCTCTATTCTTATATTACTATCGCCTTGCACCTTCGCGCCCTCTCGCCCCATAAAACATCCAGAGAAAGTTGCATTCGCCTCCCAATCACCGCCACGCTGCCACCATGGCGCACAAGCTCTCAGAGCCCTACTCGGGAAAAAACCCCATCCCTAAGGTCACCACAGGCCTGCGCACGCTCATCTCCCCCCAGAAGGCGACAGATGCAAAGGCGAAGCAGATGGAGGACATGGACACGGGCACTGCGGACCAGCAGCGCGACGAGAAACAGACAGAGAGCCGCACCGGCCAGCTCGAGAAAGGTCGCGCCATACGCGTCCGTGATCCGGCGACGGGAAACGACGTTGAGATCAGGAATGCGCAGGAGGACCATGACACGTCTAATCTGGGTGATAACGTGCTGAAGCTCGAGCTACCAGAGCCAGGTACGCGTTAACCTGTTTCTCCCATTCGCGATTAATGAACTTGTCATATAGACTGGAATGAACACCGGGACGTTGTGGTCTCCACTTCGACAGAGTCTATCTACATCCTGGCCGCCAGTTGCTTCGTGTCGTTAATTATCCTCGCATTACCCGTTCACGTCATCCTGCGCGTCCCGCTTGCTCTGTTACCACCGGCCATCGCCACGCCCACCGTCATCAATCGCATCCGGAACACGGCGGTCCAGGATGCTGATGCTCGTGCATGGCACGCGGAGCGCATTCGCGGGCTCCGAGCTGGTGATGACCGCGACAGAGATGGCAAGGTGGGAGGCGAAGAGCGTATGCGAGAGAGTGCGGAGTGGGCAAACGCAGTCCTTCGAGGCGTTTGGCCCATACTCAATCCCTCGCTCTTCGACTCGCTGGTAGACATGATAGAGGACATTATGCAAAGCTCTGTTCCGTCTTTTGTGGTATGTTGCTTATATATCCGTCCTCTCATCGCTGACACATTTTCGTGAATGACTAGCACTCTGTCCGTATCTCTGATCTTGGACTCGGTCGTGAACCTATCAGGATTACGTCTCTGCGCGCAATCCCAGACTCTGAGAACGACGACGCCATGCAAACGCTGGGAGCGGAGGAGCGCGACGAGCTCAGTGGCGACCACGTCAATCTTGAAGTATCGTTTACGTACCGGTCGATGCCGAGCGGCTCGTCCGCTCATAGCAAAGCGCACAATGCACAGTCAGTAGATTGTAACGCCCCATTCTTCTGTTTAATGACTTCTGGCTTCCTTAGCTTGCTGGTGGATTTCTTCCTCGGCCTCAAGGAACTTTATGGATTCGCCGTTCGTGCGTCGTTTTCGCGACAATAGCAGAGCTTGGCTAATTTGGTCATCAGCTGTCTGGACCGAACTCCAGGGCGTCGTGGGCACAGCCCGTGTCCGTATGCAGCTCATCCCCGATCCTCCTTTGTACGCTTCTGCACCCTCCAAATGAAACAAGCAACTGATTGCCGAGTAGCGTCAAGACGACTCTATTGACTCTCCTCGGTCTTCCCCGTATCACAATTTCCGTGGTGGCCATGTCGCGTGCCCTTCCAAACGTTATGAACTTGCCATTCGTGTCGGGTTTCATTTCGAGCGCACTTGACACTGCCGCCGCCGAATATGTTGCTCCTAAGAGCTTGATTCTCGATATGCAGCAACTTATGGGCGGCAGCGATGTCAAGAAAGGCTCGTGACTTGTCTATCCAATCCTCGCAGAAAGCTAACTCGTTTGCAGATACCGAGGCGGTGGGCGTCATAGTGGTTCACGTTCATCGTGCGACGGGTATTAAGAGCATGGATACGTCTGGGACTTCGGGTATGCGGCATAATCTGAGTTATTGTTGTCCGTTTCCTAACTTCTATGCTGCTAGCAGACCCTTACGTTACTCTCACTTACTCCCGCCTCGGGAAACCGCTGTTTTCTACTCGGGTCATCGAGGGCGATTTGAACCCGGTCTTCGAAGAGACTGCAGTTCTTTTGCTCGACATCAACATCGTCAAGCTGCAGGAGAAGCTTAGTATCCAGCTATGGGACTCGGATCGTTCAAGTGCCGTAAGTCCGTCCATCTCCGGGCTCTTTGTTATTGCTCATTTAATTCCAAACAGGACGACATGATGGGTTTTGCAGAGATTGACATCATAGGTACGCCCGGAGGGAAAAAATATGCTGCGAGCCCGATAGCCGAGTTCAATGCTAAATATCTGCCTGTAGATCTCATGCGGCACAAGAATGAAGCGCACCGGCGTATTTCGCACCTCATCTCACCCGACACCTCGAACCGGCCCGGAACGGTCGAATACACCGCGGGCTACTACTCAAAGATGCCGCCGAACGAGTCTCTCAAGACTGCGGGGCATGACCCCGGCATACCCGAGGACCTGCGCGCATCAGAGGAGTTCAAGGAGGCACGCGACACGGCTCTGAGCGACCTCGAGGCGGCGGTGCTCGTGTGCCCGCCGGATCCACATGAGTATGTGAGTGGGCTCGTCGGTGTGCAGGTGCATGAGATTCGGGACCTAGGTGTGGGCAGGGGAGGCAGGCTTGGGGAGAAGGGCGGCCAGGGCATGGGTGGCAAACTCAAGGAAAGTATTGGACTGGGTGGGGAGGAGGGGCAGAAGGGGAGCGATCAAGCAGGTGTGGACGAAGAAGGGGAGGGACTGCCATCGAGCTATTGCACTATGTGCGTTTGACCCTTTCCCACGTACTGAACTCGCGAAGCTAACGGGATATGCTGACCAGTTCTCTCAACGACGAACTGGTGCGTTTGTAGCGGCTCAGAGCATTTGACGATTCTGATGGACTTGCTGTTATAGGTCTACCAGACGCGAGTGAAGCCAATTACAAGCTCTCCCATTTTCAACGCTGGCACCGAGAAGTTTGTCCGCGACTGGCGCACCGCCCACGTCGCAGTGACAGTCAAAGATTCGCGAATGCGCGAGAACGACGCCATTTTGGGTGTCGTCTACCTGAAGGTTGTCCTTCTTTTTATTTAGGCCATGTATGCACGCTCATTCTTTGCTTCCAAGCTCTCCGACTTGTTGGTAAATTCGTCACAGCTGACGCGCACATACCACATCGAGCACGGTGTGGGGAATGGGCGCATCCGCATCTCCGTGCTCTTCCGACCCGTGGCGGCGAAGCTCCCACCCAACTTGCGGGGCTTCGACACTGGCACCATCCACGTGCATGACGTGCGCCTCACTGCAGATGGCCAACAAGATTTGGTCCGAGACTTGGCGAAGTGCGAGGTCAAACTGAAGACAACAACAACACCTATCGAGGAAAGGGTGCCTCGCTCGAAGGCTGAGGCCAACGGCGCCCAAATCACTTGGCGACCTGAGCGCGCGGTAATGCTACCCGTTCGCGATCGGTACGGCGCCGCGCTCGTCCTGGCGTTCAAAACGCACGGGCCAGTGTCCAGCGATCGCGCTATGGCGGTGCTTTGGCTCCGCGACCTCGTTGATCGGGAGCGCAAACACCTGGAGCTGCCCGTGTGGACCGAAAGTGGACACGACTTTTCGCGTCTGCGGCAGAACTACGTGCCTGCGACACCTGAGGGCGACCTCAGCGCTTGGGACTCAGATCGCGAAAAACTGAAGCGCATCGGAAGCGTGCATCTAGACCTCGAATTCCTGCCAGGCGTGTCGGAAGCACACCGCAAGATTCTGACGAACGATGGCGCGAAGGCGGCGACAAAGTGGGAAGAAGCAGACGCAGTGAGGAGCGATGGCGGGAGGAAGGATGTCGGACAGGTCCAAGTGGAGACTCCGCAAAAGGAGGAGGTGCGCGAACAGAACAATTGGGAGGCGGGAGAGGACAGCGGGGGTGTGCACGATCCGACACGACAGGAAAGCATGTCGTCCGTTGCGCCGACGCAGCACTCAACGGCAGCACCTGATGAACGTGACGGAGAGAGCAGCACTTCGCGCAGGCCGAGCTCAGACACACGCCACGACTCGAATATCGCGACGGATGGGCACGAGGAGACGTACCAGCCCAACACAATGGTGTCGCACGACCAAGCTGAGTTGGAGGATGTTCCTTCCGGTAGTGAGGGCGAGGATGAGGGGCACGAGTCTGGGAGCAGTGACGGAGACTCGGAGGGCGACGGGCACAGGAAGGGTCCCATCAAGAAGCTGAAGAAGTGGAAGGCGAACCAGCGCGAGCTCGCGCGCGAGCACCGTGGCGTGATGCAGGCGAAGCCGGCGCGGACGGCCGTGTGGATGAAGGACAATGTGAAGCAAGGCATGCATAGCATGAAGGACCGGTTCTCAATGGACTCGAGACAGCCGGACGTGGAGACGGAGGTGTAAATGGCGATGTGGACTTGTGATGTGGACTTGTCATGCTTTGATCAAACGGACTCTTGTCGAATTATTCATGGCCATCGTTGTACTTGTATCCTCACAGCATCCTCTGACCTAACTATAGCAATTGCACTGCATGATATGTCTTCTGTTTCTCGTTCATTAGACGAGGACCCTGTGCGCTCCGTGACATGGTCACAGAACGGCTCCGGGGTGGTGATCCGTGACCTCAAGCTCGTTCCCAGCCATCTTGCCTCTCTTTCATCACCCATGGACCACGCAGCCATCGCCAGAGACGTGTACGACCTCGCAGCGTCGGACGAGAAGATCGCTCCGCTCGTGAAGGAGGCGCTTCAGGTCATCGACGATGCATTGGACACGTACGGGTGAGTCGCACTTTCGGCCGGGTCCCGAGGGGCCGCGTACGAGGCCAGAAGTTGTCCGTGCCGTCGCTGCCTCGTCGATGTGCTCTCAGCGTCCTGCGCTTCGATGAGGGTAAGAGCACAACACTGATAGTCGACGCAGGACCGATAAGGTTTCTCTGAGCTTCAACGGCGGCAAGGACTGTACGTTGCGTTTCATGCTTTGCCTCTGTCGCTAGCTCGTTCCTCATCCTCTCTTAGGTACTGTCCTTCTGCACCTCTACGCCGGTGCTCTCTCTAAGCGTGCGTCCGGGTCGACAAGGCAGAAAATCCCCGCCCTCTACATCCCGGTTCCCTCCCCGTTCCAGGCGCTCGAGGACTTTATTGAGAAGGCCGCGCGGTTCTACAATCTCGACATCTTCCGATGCGTGCCTTCCATGCCGGACCCTGTCGAGACGGTCTCCACCGAGACGGGCACTGTTGTCGGTGCCTCTCCTTCGACCACAGCCGCAACCAAGACAAAGGGCGGCGACGGCATGCGCACCGCGCTCGATGTCTACCACACGCGCTTCCCAGCCGTGCAGGCGATCCTGCTGGGCACTCGGCGCACCGACCCTCACGGAGGTGCGTGGTTCTCTTGGCGCTGCTTCCCGCGGGTTGCAGTTGGCGCTGATTGTGCCATTAGCGACGTTGTCCTTCCGCACGCCAACAGACCCGGGCTGGCCCCCGTTTGACCGTGTGCACCCGGTGATAAACTGGGACTACCAGGACATCTGGACCTTCCTGCGGCGCCTCAATGTGCCGTATTGCTCGCTGTACGATGACGGGTATGTGGAGAGCCTTGGCCTCCAGAGTAGGAACTAACATACCTGATAGCTACACGTCCCTTGGTTCTACGTACAACACACACCGCAATCCCGCCTTGCGCATCCCTGGATCGTCAAAGTCATCAAAATCGCCATCGAAATCCCCGACACCGCAATCATACGACTCTTTGCCGGCAATGGCGGACTTGCAAATTCTTCTGGACCCGTTCTCTACCTGCCCTTTGGATATCGCCACACGCGAAGGCATAGTACCGATAATGCTGCCTAGTGAAGTGGCTTTGCCTGACGTGCAAGAGCTTCAAGTCATCACGGACGATACCACAACCTGCACGCTCGATACGTGTAGCCTTCCTGACGTCAAAGGTTCGCAGGTGATGGCCTCTTTGCCAAATGAAGTATGTCCGAAGGAGTGCAAAAAGTTGATGAGGACTTACCAACTATCACACAACTTCTGCAGATCGTCGGCGACACGCGGGAAGAGAACGTGCGCCCAAACAAAGCTAATGGCTTCGTGATCCTCGCGCACGATCCAGACACGACGTGTTACCCTGATGGTGGTTCGGATTCGGGGTACGCAGAGATAGACGAGGGTGAGCCACAGTACCTGCCTGCGTATGAACTCCAGGATGGCGTACATGAGCGGCTCGGCAGAGGTGTTGCGCCGCCGGTGCTCAGTGTCTGATCAGTGTTGCGGAGTTTGTTGGGCCTAGACTTTGTTTTGTACTACATATCTGTGTGCCGGAATTACTCTTGTTTCACTGCCTTCACGGGCCTCTTAGACTGGGAAACTCTCCTATCGATAAATTTTGGAATTCCCCTCGCACACGTCTTAAGGACGCGTGACAGTCTGATTACTTGAGATTTCGACACCGCGTTGACTCCACTCTCTACCCATGAAATCACGCATTGAACTGCGTTCCCGCCTGCGGCACCGTGATTTGCGCGATGGTCCACGTCTGGCCCGCGTCAGACGTCGTTGGCGTCGTGAACGTCGTGCCCAAACCACTGGTCGCACTCGCACCAAACGACGGCGTAGCCGAGGAGAGCGTAATGGTCGTGTCCGTGTATGTCTGAGCGGCGGAGGCAGCGGAGCAGCCGGAGCTGAAGCACTCGTTCGCGATACCGAAGATCGAAACACGGCTGATTGTGCGTTGAAGCTTGGTACAGAAGTTCATTTAGACGCGCCTCCGCCACAACAATCGTGATGGTGCTTACAGTGGACACGACTTTCCCGCTGATGCTTGCAGAGGTTGTCCAGGTGCTGTCTGGATTCAGAGAGAAGTCCAGAGTGACCGGCTCCGACCCCGTGAGGGCGGAGTACGACCCGCTGATGAGACCACCAGCACCGACATATTGTGCGGTGAGGCACCTAGATGTAGAGGTTAGCGATATAGTGGCCAATACATCTCATGAACATTATTACTGACCATTGTGAGGCAGAGCCCGAGCAGGCCGAAGGAGAGCTCTGCTGGACGTTGGCGTACAGGAACTCGTCTTTGATGGCTAAAATCATACACATGAGTAACCCGACGCATACTCCGACAGACTAGCAAAGACACTCACACATAAGGCCAGGCCAGAGGTAAAGCTCGCCATCTTGGGTACTGGGAGCGGCTCCCGGAGTGAAGGTCGTGGTTACATGCGTGATGTTGAAGGCTGGGCTGGAAGAGTAGGCCCCGATGGAGAAATCGCTACCAAACGCGTACACATTGAGAGCGCCACGAGCGACCGACGAAAGTGCAGCGAGCACGAAAAAAGAGGAGGAGAGAACGCGCATGCTGGATGGGTCGATACGAAGGATTTGCAATGTCCTGGGCGGCCATGTCTACCCCCGAGGTCACCTTAAATACCACTCCATGACCCTTGACGCTCTCACGAAACGCTGAGGACACCTGTGCCGTCGACGCAGAGCACCAGCTTCGGCGTTGTGAGTACGAGAGCCCATATGGGGGATTACCGCAGGGCCGCCCGCCAGCGGCATCCGAATGCACGAGACAGCAGCGCCGAAGCAGGGCAGCAGCGCCGAAGCAAGGCCGTAAGATAGCTCATTTGAGGCGAGCGCCATCTTCGATGTATGGGTGCTAGGTCGATCTTGCTCCCCCGCGGACGAGCTAAGGAACAGAGAAGGGCGCCCAGTCGCGCCCAGTCAGAGGCACGCGAAGAGGATTGAGCGGTCGGACGCGTCTGCTGGCGTTTAACCGACCTTGGAGCGAGTTATGACCGCACATCTGGCGCCGCAAAGAAACAAGTGCACATAATTGATGAACCCATGATTTTGTGACTGTACGGCATAGTGAGCGGCATGATGTCAACAAAAAGATTTGCTGTAAGTATCGAGTTGGAGGAGAGCCTTCGTCCCTCTTCGGCCATACCGGGCAGGAGATCTTTTCGGGCGTTATCAGCTCGCCAGCAGGTCTAGAGGCTGTAGCGCTGCGGAATGGCACGGAGCTCCGGCGGATAGCTAATCGAGGTGATCAAGGGTATGGAGAAGTCGTCCTCGGTGGTCATGATGGAACGACCAGCTGTGCGAAGCCATGTTTGCATGGAACTCGCGATAACGCTTTTCACGGCTCAAAGGCGGCTTGATGTGGTCTTCCGCTTGCGTCGGCTTCATGCGTTGTTTTTGCACCACCTTTTCTTTGGACAAGCATAGTTTTGCACCAACTTCTGTCAGGGAGACGAATGCAATTCTGAGTGCCGACAAAGATGCACAGGTGACTGAGCATGTGGCGGACTTCCGAGGAGCAAAGCGATACCACGGCGGCCGAATTACCCTAGAACGTAGCGGCACGTTGACGGGACACGCGCTCGTCGACGTTGTGATCAGACGGTGCTGTCGGATGGGATACGGATCGGACAAGGGATGGCAGCGGCCAGGCCGCCGCATCAGTGCTCTCAGTCCTCACGAACTTCAGTTGGACGGCTTCCGGGCCGGCGCGCGAGTGCCTTGAATGGTTGCCTTGAATGGTCGCAGTACTGCGCTGGGGATAACACGGCGTGCTATTCAGTCCAGAAGGCCGCATAGTCCACGTCTATGCATGACTCTCCGCCGTGTACCTCGTGCTGAGTATTCCTTCCACCTCCGCCTTGATTTCTGTTGACAGCGTCATCATCAAACATCATGCTCGCGCTCGAAGATGCTTACGCAGCGCCAGATACCTCGAGTATTGTCTCGCCATCGCGATATTGCCTAACAGTGAAATATACGTTTATGAGCGAGTTATGCACATGATAACACTGCGTACCATTGGCAAAGTACAACCCAGGATGTCCGGAATCCCTCCAGACACCCGACAATTCGCCTTCTTCATCTAGTCCCCACATTGCCTTGAGCTTCTCCGCCACCTCAGGTTCGCATAGCTGGTGAGCAAGGTCTCGCGCGCCACCGAAGCTGGTGCACGGAAAGCATTGGACAGAATCGTTCCAAACATACGTAGACTTGCCCGGTCGCGAAAACGACAAGGTCAGCTTGCAACTCATCGTCATTGTCAAATCGCAAGCCCTTGGAAGTAAAATTATCGATTTGACCGCCGTGCTTCAACTTGATCGAGCCGTTGGCGATGAGTTCGCTGGCGCCGGTATCTAAGCACGCCATGACTACAAGACGAGATCTCCATTAGTACCGAACACACCTATGTAGTATCCTCCTCGTTTAATTTATTGAAGAGCAGATAAGCCACCGCCACCTGGGCCAAATGTTGTCTTGAAGCCCACCTTTGCGAGTCGGTTGTATATGTCCCTGCAAAATATCTACATCGCGGAAAGAGTGCTTAGAGAGCTGCTTACTTATCGACGGTGTTTGCCATGCCGGATGTCACACGCGGATAGATCAAGCGTCCGACCTGGGTCGGAGTTGAGGCCAGCATCAGGTCTGCGACATCTATCGGAAGACCGTGCTCTGAGTACATGGCTGCAGAAAGCGTAGTCCACCCGGTCAGTCCAGAGGACGATGGTCAGAAGAGGGACACTACGGCCTCTGACAATACCTCCAGACGTACCACTTGTCATGATCAGTGCCACTTTCGTAGTCAAGACATAAGTTGCCGATTTCTGGAACCTGCGCTCGGAGTGATGGGGAAGATAAACTCTAGCAGTTGACGCGCATGCTCACATGCTCACGTCCGCGCCATGGCGGTAAAGATCCTGGGCAATGTCATGACCTGCGATGTGCGTGGAGATGAGATAATTTACACAGCTCCAGAGATTCGTACCTGAGTTCTCTGCGCCAACGACGATTGCCCTTTTGCCCTGGAAGGCCCTCCCGGATTTAAACTGTGTCGAGTGGACCATGGTTCCCATGAACGCGTCCTAGAAACATATCATAAAGTCAGAGTCAAATTACCAAAGCTACACTATAGATTCACTCTGTCCTTGATCTCAGGCACAAAAGGAACCCCCCCTCCAGAGTCATGAGCAAATACGACAACCCTCGGCTTTAGACTCGTGGCGCGGCCTGTAGGCTGAGTAACGTTGACCGTCCATGACTTGGTCTCTTTGTCGTAAGTAATAGAGCTGATACTTGTTGACGTCCAGATGTTGAGATCGAGAGCAGTCCCATAAGATTCCAGCCAGTCGGCAAACTTTCGAGGCAGATGGCATATTGAGCTGGTGGGCTCGACAGATATAGATTGGCATACCATCTTTGCCGATGGGAAAGCTGGCCAGGTCGATGGAAATCTGGACCGTAACAAAAGTCAGATGTAAGCATCAAATGTCAAGGAGTATCACTGACGGCATGTATGGCATATGATGGAACCCTTGAATGCGACGTGAGCGGAGACCTGTATCGTCCGTGAGTGACACACTCACAGACAGGATCGTGTAGGCGCAAGGCATCATAGCGATTGCGCCACTGTGCGGTCAAATCAGGTCATTGTCTGAGGTCAAGCTTGAAGGAGGGCAAACGCACACTATCTCCAATTCTGTCGTTCTTCTCGAGGATAGGATTCGAGACTCCAAGCGCTTTGGGCCTTGCCGCCACTTCTAGTCCCGCATGTCCACCGCCAATGATGACCACGGTAGGTTCCGCGTTGAGGAATTCAACTTCGTGTGCGCGGCGTTCAACCCAATCCTGCAGATCCATGTTTCGCAAGAATCCTGTCTGCATGATGATAAGATTACTTACAAGGCATGGAGCTAATTCGACCGAATTAGTACGTACCAGCTCATCGAACCCCTTGAGCTTTTGCAATGCAGTGAAGACAGTAAAAGCTTTCCACTCGCCACTGCCTGTTGGCACCAGGCGCGCTATGCCGATGCCACTGCCGTGTTGAGTTTCCACCGTAAAACCAAGCTGTATCCATGCACAGTCCGGGAACATTCGGACAAGCGAAGGCTTCAGTGCGCCCTTCGCCTGCTCATGTTCTGCTTCCGATTGCTCACGTACCGAGAATTTCTGTGCCCGTGCGCAAAACCGAAGATCGGAATGGATAGCAGAAAGACCATCAAAGGGCCGGAAGTCCCAAGTAAGTGCGAGGATATCTTTCCAAGATGCGGATTGTAGGAAGAGTGTGGTGAGCGACGAGAGATGGTCCGAATCCGCAAGTGCATGCGACAAGCGCTGCAGCCATTCAGATTTAATGGCCTGGGTGAGGAGTGTGCCGTCGTCCTCCGGCGACAGGGTGACGTTCAGAGCCTCCGGTGTCGGAAGGTTGACTGGTAGGTTTCGGGGGGTGCTCATGGCGTTGTAATCGCAAGAAAGCACATGGTGCACACATTCTTATAACCCTGCCATTCAAAGTAAGTATTGATTGACAGATCTGTTGGTTTGATTTCTCACCAACAGTGTTCAACAGTGCGAGACGCAACAGAACAACGTGGCTTGTATGCTGGTTGATATATGCAGGCAGAAGGAGGCGAACGTCACCTCGTCCTCGCGCACGCTGCGGATTGACTATTCCTGGGACAACTTCTGGCGCGGAACTGATGAGAGCAGTGAAGAACAAGTCGGCGCCAAGATATTGGGGCAAGAAGGTGAAAGCGACCGCCAGATGTACGAGTTCAATAACTCTTGAATGAGTCTAGTCCTACTTGAATGACTCTGGTGGCCCCTGCATAACCATAAAATCGAGATGCTCCAACTGGCAGCGAGAACACTGGGTTCGAGCACAAGAATTTTAGCGACGTGGTTTGAGATGTAGCCCGGTACGTTGAAACATTAAGAGTTCTGGGGATAGCCACTGCCAGCGAGCGAAGTCGAACCTCACCCTAACCTTATTTCCGGGTCAGACCTCGGAGGCTCATGTGCCAACTCCAACTCACCGCACTCATCTCAAGAGGGATCGGAGACGTCTCTCGAGAGAGATCAGAGACGTGTCTCGACACACACACACACACACACACAATGTCTTTGTCTACGCGGAAGCTCAGCCCACTTGAGGCCCGCCTTCACCAAGCCGCTCTACATGCCGGAAAAGTGCGCGTGCGGTTCTCTACCTCGTCATGCACCTGCTAATCATCGTTTTCTTCTAGCCTCTCACACAAAAAGAGGTTGATACACTCGCCCCAGATGCTGCGGCGCGTACGGGTGCTATCAACTTCCTCCTTGGAGCCGTGCGTCTCATGCAATGTTCTCTGGCGCCTCTTACCGAATGCCGTGTAGGAGCTCCTCAAAGTCATGAAAGATCCTAAAGGCGGTCTCTCGTACCGTGTTGTAACGAAGAATGAGCTTGACATGTGCGTCTCTCATTCGTCTGAGTATACCTCGCTGTTTGATCGTCGAGCAGCAAAAAGGGCATGAGCGGCGAGGAAAGTATGGTCTTGGGTCACATTCAAGCGGCGGGCAATAATGGTATGATCATAATTGCCCCCTATATCACAGCTGTTAATTTCTGTGCGAAACGACTAGGTATATGGACGAAGCACTTGAAGGCCAAGACAGAGCTGCATCAGACTGTCATCGACCGCTGCCTGAAGTCCCTTACTCAGAAGCAACTCGTCAAGGCTGTTAAGGGCGTTAAAGTGCGCTCAAAATATTAGCCACGTACTGTTTTGGAACTAATGAAGCTTTTGGACGATTTTAGTACCCTACGCGTAAAATATACATGATGGCCCACCTCGAGCCTTCGGTTGAACTGACCGGTGGCCCATGGTACACCGACAACGAACTCGACACCGAGTTCATCAAGCTTCTGTGCAGTGCGTGTCTCCGCTACATCAAAGACAAGGTGCGTTTTCTGTCGTTGCGCCGGCCACTGGGTCGTTAACGCCGGGACTAACAGACATTCCCTAAACACAAAGTCGACGACGACAGCCCTGCGTCATCTCAGCCTCTGTATCCCATCTCTGGGGCACCCTCATACCCTAACTCTCAACAAGTACTCACTTTCTTGAGCAAGAGCAAGATCACGGAGACTCAATTTAACGAAGACCATGTCGACATGCTGTTAAATGTCCTTGTGCTTGATGGTGAAATTGAAAAGGTACGTCATATATTCGGATACCCGTTCACGGGTCTTGAAACTTGTGCGTCAATTTAGCTACCAGCCTTTGGCGCTGCGCTCTGGGACGCCAACGTCGACGACGATGCAGCCGATGCTGGCTCCGAATCCGAGGATGACGGACGCGCTCGCCGCAAAAAGCGTAAACACAAGCGCGACTCGTCTGTCTCGAGCAAAACGAAGAAACGGAAGAAAGAACTCGACAGCGACGCCAACATGTCAAGCTCTGGATCCGGTTCTGACTCCGAGGATGACCGGCCAAAGCACAGAAGCAGAAAGTCGAAGTCTACTAAAGAAAAGGGGAAGGGGAAGAAGAGGAAAAGAGACAGCGGTACTGAAGATGAGGGCGGGAGTGATCGGGAGACCAAGAAGAGGAAGAAGACCCGCAAGGTTGACCGGAGCGATGAAGAGAGCGACGACGAAGACAACAAGAAGTCCAAGCACAAGCCAAAGTCGAAATCTCGCTCAAAGTCCAAGTCCTCGAAACGGAGCCGGGGTTCCTCGCCAGATACGCAATCGGATTTGGACTCATCCTCCTCGACCGCCTCCGACTCCAAGCACTCTTCTTCGAAGTCCAGGTCAAAGAGCAAGTCAAAAGTACGAGCGCGGTCTTCTTCCCCTGCCCCGAACGTCTTGGACGACGTGTTCTCGGGTGGCGCGTATGTGTACCGTGCCGTACGGCAAGAGCGTGTCGCTCTGGGCTGGTCGCAGGCACCATGCGGGCGGTGCCCCGTGTTTGATTTCTGCAAGGACGGAGGGCCGGTTGGGCCGAGGGGATGCGAGTACTATGGAGAGTGGCTGGGTAAAGCTGTCGTCGAACTGTAATTGAGCAAGGTAGTGGTCGATCATATATAATGGTTACATTTGTGCATTCATCAAGACTGCCTTTGTATCCCAAATCCCCAATCCTGACACGCGGATTTCCCTCACCTCCATTTCCCCAGCGCTTCGTTCGCCGTCTCATGCTCCCTCTCAATGCACTCCTTGACCTTGTGACTTCTTGGCACGAACTGGCACTCGAAGCTCATCGGCCATGAGTTGAACCCGTCCGTGAACGCGTCGGGGTCCGGTAGCACGCCATCTTCCGCAGGGAGAATCTCAAACGCCCAGAGTATGCGCGCGACAACGATAAAGAGCGAATTTCCCGCGAGGTGCATCCCAGGGCAAATCCGGCGCCCGAACCCGAAGGGAAGCGTGAACGGCTGAAGGCGAGGATCTGTATTTTCCAGGAAGCGCTCTGGGCTAAATGCATCGGGACTTGAGAAGATATCGGAGTTCTGCATTATCCCGCTGCAATAGGTATAGTAAGCTTCGACGCGCGTACAAGAAGCAACCCCGATAAGATGCTGACTGGAAGTTCGCAAATATAGTCGAGCCCTTGGGGATAAACCTTTCGTGCGTCAGTCAGCGTTCACGTTCCTAATAGATGGCTGGTGCACGTACATCCCATGATACTCGTCGTCTGCTGTCACCGCATGAGGAGTACCACCGAGTGGAGTCACAGGTCTCCAGCGGTGTGTCTCGTCTATGAGCGCGCACACGTAGCGAAGCCGCTCCTTGTCTTCGAACTCTGGCATACGGTCGAACCCGACGATGGAATTAATCTCGGCCTGCGCCTTGCGCATAACGTGAGGAAAGTGAAGCATTGCCACTAGTCAGAGGCTGTGGGTAAGATACACCCTTCGTGGGGGAGAAGATGAAGAAACGAACATATGAACGTGAATATCACGCCGGAGGTCTGTGAACAGGAGGATTCTGTTTCAGCTGCTTCTGAGCACGAACATGTGAGCTTACAGTATCTATGCCCGCTCCGAATGGTGTCGACAAGGCATAGGCAAGCTCGAGTTCACTCAGACCGATCTTGTCCATTGTCGCATACGTGTCGGATCCCAAGCATGGAGGACATGTTCCGTCGGCGACGCGGGCTTTGACGTCATTCAATAAGAATTCCAGGAACTCGATATCCCGCTGACGCTGCCGTTCTGGCTCGCGACGAAACCATTGGAGAGACCGCTGAAAAGTATGAACAGTTGGAAAAGGGTCAGCAGAAGGAAGACACTTACAGGCAGCTTGAGAAGCCATGGCCACGACTCAACTAGGTACTTTCCTGGGATACTGTGACATGACAATTGATGAATGGCGCGAAATGGAAAGCAGAGGCCAACTTACTTCACGCTTCCAGGCAGAGGAAGCCAAGTCGTAAGCACAAAGACTTATGCATCAAGCCCTTGACCTACCTCATGAGATCTAAACGTTGTGCCCGCATGAGTACGTTGTATTTTCAACGTATCATGAAGCATGCAGTCAGAAAACTATGCTCACAGTTCATGGATGCTTGGTTCTCTTGAACAATCCACTCGTCAATGGAGTCAATGCGTTTCCCGTAAGTGACAGAAACGACGACACTGGCAGAAAATCTAGCCGAGCAGTCCGTCAAATATTTGCGTGCATTCGAGCAACGAAATTCTCGCCGTTTGATATGACGCTCATGTTCTGTCGGCACGTGAAGCAGCTGGTACATCAGAATTTTGGACTCCAGAGACTGCACTTCTCGGTATGTGTCAGATTTTTGGGAGTGAAATCCTGCATGGAGGACCTGATCGCGTGTCAGCCTGCACGACAGACAGAAATGAGACAGACCGACCCTTCTCCATCTTCTCCATGCTGGGCCGCCTGGTAACATGAGGCCGCGCATGTTGTCGGAAAGAATTTCTCCGCTTATATGAGGTACGGTCAGCGTGTTCGACTGGAGAAACGATATCAGAGCTTACGCAACAACAAAGCGAGGGCGGCTCTGATAGATCTGGCGGGCATCCAGAAGATCCCAAGCAGCTTGGGCGCTGCCCAGAACTGAGATACAGCGCTCTGGTAAAGTGCATGCTTTGACAACAGCTGCACATGCTGCTTACCTATAACAGGTGTCCGACCGAGGAATAAAGAGGCGACGGAGCCTGAGCAAGGATGTTGTAGCTGAAGTGTTGAACATGGATGCAAGCAGCGCACCGTATTGCTTGTTCCACTCGGTAAACTTCCTCCAAGGCTTCGACGCTGGCAGTTGTGATCGGTTTCCGATCCAAGGGAGACCTTTTGGGCCTGGCGGCATGCGCCCTGTACGCAAAGCAGACTTGAAAAGTAGATAAACTAGCACAGATGCAATCGCTGAGAGCGCCAAGACGTCGAAGACGCGGACGGGATCTGCCCAAGTATTCCAATGGCTCAGTGACGAAGACATGGTGGCCAGTGGTAGGAAGAGCGCACTGCCCACCAGAACAGTTTGTCAGGGGTGCAGAGGTGCTCCATGAGCGCTCTATCGTGCGCTGGGAAAGACAGACAGTGTTGGGCTAGGGATTGCTGGTCTCATGAACTCCGTTACGATAGGCTATCTTGAGCCTGAGGCCCAGAGAAGTCAGAAGCAAGGCCAGCCACGTCACACGCCGGCGGCGGATGAACTGTTCTCGAGAGAAATTTTGAGTCCGAAGGTGCAGACTGTAAGTGACAACAAGTTACATGCGGTCAAAGAGCAGCGCCATCATTGCGGTGGCATATTCGAGCAGTATATGGACTGCTATAGAGCTGGATTACGTGCTAAAGGAATCTCGTCCGCGGCGACGGCCACCCACGGCGCTCAGCCGCCCTTCGACCACACAACCACGACCATCAAACAGCCTGGGACTACAGTACTCTGACCACCTGGATGTGATCAGCCCAATGTCTAGTTCTACTCAGCGTCTTACGTACCCTGGCGGTACTCATGCCTTCTTCATGGATCTTCACTTGTCTTTCCCCCGCTGGTTACGGCTAGTTGCTCTGATCCCGCTCGTCTACGCTTCGTCGAGCGGTGCAACCTCCCACACTGTTTCCACAGGAATTCTTGGTGCTCTTCCTGCTGATTTGGCCCAGAGCGGTGTCATCGGCGTGTCGCCCGAACGCGTGCACACGGCGGTGGAGAGGATACTGGAAAATGAGCCTTATTTTGTGGTGCGTCGCATCTCTGCGTATCGCGTCCTGCTCACTTACGTCCATCAATCAACAGATCTCCGAAGGTTGTGGGCTCTCCCTGCCGTCGCTGAAGCGCTGGGTGTATCAGCCTTCTCTCGACGACGACACCTCTCGAATCACTCTAGCCTTTCATGTCCTTCAACGAATCAATTCCATGCCGGGTTTACAGCTGTCTCAACTCGTATCTGAACTTAGGGAGGCACCGCTGCCGAGCACGGCCTCAGCTCACGCCGAACCATTTAAAGCCAAGCTCAGCATCAGCACTACGAAACTCAACCAGGTCACTCCTAGCTTGTCGAGTCCCATAGGCCTTCTCAGGTCGACTGAGCGCAACTTCGACCATCTCTCTGATTTCACGAGCATCAAGGTTCCTGTCTCGTCGCTGCTGTCTCCTGCCGCTGACCTGATTCCAAATGCTGTTGCGAAACCTGGCTGGCGTTCGCCGCCTTCACCACCGTCCCCTAGAGGTCTTGGGGGTGATCTCGCCTTACCTCCTTGGTCTCGTGGCTTCCCTTTGACCCAACCCGTCCATGCAGCTCCTGTCGAAATGGCCATCGTCGACCTTACCTCAGACACGGACGTGCCCGTGCCATCTGGACACCCTTCTTCGCGACAACACTCAAGCTACACGTCTCGCGATCCTCAATCTCCTCCGGCTCCATACGATTCTCTGCGATCGCAGGCTCCGAGCCCATGCGGTACTCCACGAACATCTCTTCTTTCCACTCCCCAGCAGCCCACACACACGGCCGAGTCGTTGACGATATCTGCACTATGCTCTCCTGAGGATCCGCATCCCAAGCCCCCGTCATATACCTTACTATCCACACCGCCTGATCATCCAGCTCGCACTCTGGAACCTTTATTCCTACTCAGTCCTATTCCTACCCACGTCATCGAGCCGCCCTTCGCGACATGTCCCATCGATCCATCCCACATTCTCACACCTGCTGAAGCACGACTAGATGGCCCACACAAGGTCAATACACTGTCGATCACACCCTCACCCGTGAAAGTCAGCACAGATCCCGGGGATGCCTCACCAGCTCTTGCCTATAGCACGCCTAGGCTCTTTCTGGGACCATCTAGGCTAGGAAACACCTCAATTCCAAGCGACTCTGCGATATTTGAACATCACGAGGCCGTACAAGCTGCGGATCTCGACTCAGGTATGCTCTCCACTGCCTGCAGCCTACCACATGCGATATCTGCCCACGCGATCGTCGCCTCCGCGCCGCCCGTGGCGGTCGTAGAAACGAGCTACCTGTCGTCGCCGCATACTTCCACGTCCAGCGTCGAGATTCCATTGGTGGACACTCTCAAGGGGCGCCTCCGGGCGGCCGGCACTCAACGGGTACGTGACGGGCCATCGCCTATGAGCCTCGATCGCATCATAAATAAACAACCTATCGTCAATGGTACTCTTCCGGTTACGCCTACATCACCTGCAGCTTTCAAGAGGGTGGTCAAGACAGAGCCCAAGAGACTATGTGCTCGAAAAAAGAGAGTAGTTCTCTCTACCTCGCCTTCCTCTAGCTCCAGCGACTCTGCGAGCGACGTCGCTGCAATTGGCGTCGAGAGCGTGTTATCCGGACGTCGACGACGGCCTGTGAGTTTCAGTTGCTCCAGCGATTTCGTCGCCGGCGTGCTCACATCTGATAACTCCCCTTTGTAGCTTGCTAAGAAGAGTCGCCACGCACCGCCCCGGACGACGCTGCGCCCGGCCGTTTTCAGTTCACCAGAAAGGTCGCGGCCGCCTGCGGAGATCTCAATTCATCCCGACTGCAAGAATGCCACAGCTGCGGGCGCGACAGCTGCAGATGCTTTGCAGACATGTGGCCATCCACCGACAAATCAAAGTTCAGGATCCGAAAGCCATACACCTACACTGCAGCAGTCTGCGATTCAAACGCACACTACCGCTATATCTGTAGCTCAAGCTTCCGTCAACCGCCCAACCTCCCATCCTGCTCCGCCTTCGTCGGTCTCCAACCCTTCGCGCCCTGTTCGCCCTGCCGTGGTTGTCTATGCGGTCACGCGACGTGCAGGCCCAGAGCCAGCCCCTGTCAAAGCAGATATCGTGCGCATCTCGTACGGAGAGGATCAGCCCAAGAAGCCTGTATCGTCGTCGAAAACAAAGAAACCTGCTCGTGCGCCTCAGCGTGAGGTCGCAAAGAAGACAGCCAACTTGAGCGCGGTGCGCTCAGCCAAGCCCAGCTCTGCAGGACGAAACGCCCCCGATGGTTCCTCTTCCGGCTCAGCTTCTGGCCCAGTCGCTGCTCCTTCTTCCGGTCCAGCCGCTGCTCCTTCTGCCGGTCCAGCCGCTGCTCCCGCGCCACCAGCATCCAGTCGAGCGAATACCGAACCCACCGAAGCTGAGGATGGAGCGGCGATGTCGTGGAGCTTCGGCGTCAGTCCCGGTGCACTGAATTCTGGGCATGGTACCTCACAACCAGAAGTGCGGGTGGGGATGCGTACGAACATCCGCATGTACCCTGTCTCTTCTACTAGGCAGTAGTTGGCGCTTCATTCTATGTCAGTCATTCTACCTATACATATGCATCGGTTTGTAAACCCGAACATTACGACATCAACTTTGAGACCCTCAACACTGATATCCCTCAGTCAATCTACCGACGTCCCACAGCTAGGCGGCCAGCATACTGTATGTCTATATCGCTTTACATTGGGATAGGAAACAAGGAGCTGATGCGGATGAAGCTTGATAAATTGATCGACGAAGGCCGTGTCCACATGTAAGATAGTTGCACCAACAACTTGAACAAGTGCTGCTCAGTCTGACAATCCATCTTTCAGCCTTACAAGTTCATGCTGGTGGGATATGCAATGTTTGTTGATTTGTATGAATGCGGGTACAATTTTGTGGGACTACGGCTAACGATCGCGGAGCGCAAGATGATAACAACAGCAATAAAAACAAGTTACGGGCGGCGGGAAATGTCGAAGGTGGGTGCCGAAAGGGTGGACATAGTACATCATAGGCATACTGCAGCAACTGCATATCATATAAGTAACCGAGAGCGCATAGAGGTCATCCATCATGATGATGACTCGGCGGCGACAGGCGTCACCTCAATCGCCTGCGGGTTGCCTGTGGCGATCGCGAGCGCATACAGGAGGACTTCCCATGCGAGATCGATCGTGGCCCACAGCGCATCGTCGAAGACGCCAAGCACACACGCGTTGCGCCACAGCCCGTTCACGCGCATGGCATGCTGCAGCAGCGCGTGCGGCGTGTACGTCGCGGCGAGCTTGCTGGCGAACTGCTTGATCGCGGCGCGCTGCCTGTCCTCGTCTGTCCCCGACTTGTCGAATGCTGGTGGCGCGCATGGGAGGAGCGACGCGAGGAGTACGTCTGCGCGCTTGCCGTAGAGGTACGCCGACAGGTGGGGGAAGGTGGGTGGAGAGGGCAGGCAGAGGGGGACAACGGGGACGGTGATGCGGGAGCCGGGTGTGGTAGGTGGCGTCGGGTGGGAGGGAGGTAGGGCGGGCAGATTTGCGCAATGCGTGGCGAACATGACGTTGTGGATAGGGTAGAGGGTGACGCGCCGGCGGGTGGTGTTCGAGAGACGGGAGTAGACAGCCACCATGTGGGTCGGCATCTCAGCGGAAAGGTCATTCACGATGATGCTGAGCTCCTTGGGGAGCTTGTCCTTGGCAGGAGAAGCCTGGACGCCGCCGAGCACCTTCAGCATGCTTGAAGAAGGAGTTGTAAGTCCTGGTTCGGATTGTAAAGGTGGAAGGAAGCATACCTGGGGCCGGCCTCGTAGAGGACACCGTGGATATACTCCAGGGGAACTTCAGCAATTGCTGGTTCCACTGCGGCCAAGACCTCCTTCGAGATCTCCTTTGTCTCCGGATGGGCGAGGTGCCGCGGGAGACGGACGGTGGTGCGGGGGAGCTCGACCGATGCAGCGGGAGTCGCGTCCGCCATCTCGACATCGGGAATAGGGGCGGGTGCCGCAGGAATGTCGAAGCGCAGCTGAGGGGATGCGCTGCCGCGGGCCCTGCGCTTGGAGTCGGAGAGGAGGACGCGAGGGGAGCCGGGAGGACGGGTGCGGGTGCGCTGGCGGCTGTAGATGCTCTTGAACTTGGTCAAGACTGTGGACTTGGCCGGAGGCTTGTTCTCGTCGAGGCGCTTGAGGTGGATGTTGGAGGTTTGGAGAACCATTGTTGCGAGGGGATAGGGGAGCGGGTGGGCCGAGGTGGAAGATGCGGCGGAGAGCGATGGGTAGCAGAGGAGGGCTGCTTGAGGGGGCTGCGGGGCTGTGGGCGGCGGATGTTGGACTTTGACGACGGAAGCGCGGGGTCTTATACGGGGGCGGATAGCGTCGGCGTGGCTTGTTTGCGCGTATGGACCCACACACATACTTGCCACATTCGGCAGGTCTTTATGCGCCTACACGCACCCACATACACCCACTGATGGAAAACACAAGGACCAACAACCGAAAACGTCAGATGGCCGCAGCGCTTAGCCCAGAACAACAAGCATGCCGTCAACACGCAAGCGCGCTGTGGCCTACCCGGCCGTGTCGTCGAGAACAAGCGAAGCCCCACAAGAACAACTGAAGAATGGTCCGGACTCGGTGTGCCAGCGCTGCGCCACAAGAAATCTGCGTAGCGGTGTGATGTCTGTCATCAGATATCATTGAGTCACCAGATCAGGGACTAAGTTACATAGATGTTGTCCTTGTGCGCGGTGCGGAGATGGCAGGATAACTGGCAGGACAATAGTATGGCGGCAGCGGCAATGATAGTTGCTCGTATTGTGCGTGCCATGATGCCAACATTGAAGAGTTCCTTGGAAGATGTCGAAAAGCTGCGGATGGCCCGACCGCGAGTTGGTCGCGCTGACCCGACGATGGTGAAAAGATGGGCACATCAACCCCGCATCCAGAGCCTCTGTTTCCGTTGTCTTCCTATGGTTGACTGTCAAAGCAATAACAGACTACCCACACAGAAAGAGAGCCGCGCGTGCTTCAAACCTTGGTCTTGTACGGCGGGAGCGCTAGTCCCCGCGCGATGGCACCGTGCTTGCGGGATGGCGTCGAGAGGCTGTCGCGAGAAGAACATTCGGGGTCACAAAGACGGCAGCGAGGTCCACGACGTCGCGGTGGGGGTGGAGCTATGGTGCGGGAGCCGTCAGCCCAGCTTCGCACTTGAGTCCTTAGTTGATGTTGGGGATTGCGGAGAGCAGTGTGGTCGGTTCAAACCGCGGTGGCATTGAGTGGCATGGAGATATTTCAACGTCCAGGATGAGTAGGCTTCCAGGGGACTGGGCCTCTAGCATCGGGGCGTAGGAGCCGGGCAGGAGGGCACGGCGCGCATCGCGAACTCCAGTTTGATGGTCGGACGACGAGGACGAGGCGACTGGCGCAGCGAGCAGGATTTGAGCCCAATGCATGAGGATAGTAGAAGCCAGGTAGATGTTGAGGATTTGAGGCAGAGATATCCGTAGAGAGTTCAGGGAAATTTTATAGAAGGACACGAAAGGGAGAGCGGGAGGAGAGAAAGCAAACTCACCGGTGTCGGGTCTTATATAGTGCAGCATTGTCGAAAGAATCTCGTGACAAGAAACAATGAGCCACGAGGAGAGGCGCGAGAAAGCAGAGACATCGATTGCTCTCCCGCTCGGGGTTCATTATGCCGGCCAAAGCGTCACAAACTAACGGGCCGAAGAACAACGTGGCATTCCAGCGAGCAGGGGTTTTCCGCACGCAATATGACTAAACTGGACTTACTGTATAGCTGTAGGCACGAGGAAGCTCACTTGCACAGCTGCGGGGACGGGAAGGCGAGCATGCCAGTGAGCACATGGTCTGAGCTTTGTTCAACCACTAGCAAACAAACGATTGCGCTATTTAACCCTAGGGTGAGACTGTCAAAAGCAAGCAATAGTCTGTATACCGTTCAGACCCTCCCAAAGTGCACTTACCTGCTGTAGACTATCATCGCGTCCTGAACGAAAGACGCCGGCGACTCGGACGCGGCGCGTAAGGACCATGGCACGTGGCAGCCCGCGAGGGACACTTGAAGCTATACTGTAGGTGCTCCCTTCAACAAGCCAACCACACGGGCCCCCAAGTTTGCATGATCCGAGGCAGTTTAGCAGAACAGACCTGAGACATGGCTGTGCAGATGAGGTGCAGTCTCCTTCACCCAACGGTGCTGACGTGGTCTCATCAGTATCTCAGCAGTCCATCCGTAGCTGACCTTGCATGGGAGACAAGGGAAGACACATGAAGACGCCCGTCCCTCCAACAAGTCCGGTCGGTCCTGTGTCGACATATCCTCAAACTCGGAACAGGGCCCTGGCCGCTCGGACTCGGAGAGGCTTCTTCGGCGGTCATGATCGCGGGCCTGGAGATATAGATCATGATCCTCCCTGCCGCTCGGTCTTCCTCGCAACCAGCTACGCAGACCGCAATGCCAATTCCCCTGGATCTTTTCTTCCCTTTCGCTGCCGAAGTTCAAGTTGAAAGACGATTCGCACGGCTCACCAGGCCGCACGCTTTGTCAGAGCCACGGCCTGGCCACTTACTGGAACCTGCGATTGGTTGATAATGCACAGTAAGACTGTTGATTTCTCGATTGCAGGGTTGTGCTGCGCCGCGGATATACTTACGACAGCGCGAGTGTTGTGTCAATTCTCTCCACGGCCGTTAAGCCCCATGGCCAGCCCAGCCCAAGTCCGCCATCGTCGAAGGCGCTCCCTATTACCGCCGGTATCAAGACGTTTTTATGGCATCCCTGGCACCGACTGCTACGCTCTTCCCCATCGCATTCAAGTTCACACACTCAGGGTCCGGTCGAGTACGCGAGTTCGCGTTCAAAGGGCGTGCGCCTCTTTTCACGTCGACCGCCAGCACCTCCGAGCAGCGCAGACATGTCTGCGCGCCAGGCGTCGTCCTCTCCACGTCCTGAGTGCGGCCTTCTACAGTCTATGCCCGATGACGTCATGACATCTCTTTTTCCAGCGTCGGCGCGTCGGCGAAATGGAACTCTTCCAAGAAGCAGCCAAACGCCTTCTTCAAAGCCGTCAGCCGCAAGTTCCATGGGCGCGCGCACAACCATCGCCCAGGACCGTCCAGCGCCGCCACGGGGCGAGCATCTGTCCCGCTTCGCAGCTCGTTCATCGCCCGCCAAGACGCAACACTGCAGGAATGTGGCCTTCTGCTGTCTTCGCACCCAACGCAAGCCGCACGCGACCACTCATACGCGATTTTGGAAGGGAGAAGGGCGCCGGCGGACGCGGAGTCTCGGATGATCGCGGACACGTCGAGATACGTTCATGCGGCAGGCAGAACGGAGAGTTCGGCGAGGGATTGGGAAGGAGACGGGTCGTCATCAGTATTGGACATTTCTCCAGGTGCGCACTGCTTTGCTCCTGCTTTGCTGACATTCTAACTCTTGACGCCTTTGATGCAGGTAAGCTGGACATGGCGCCTGCGCGCGAGGATGCCATCGACGACCCTCCCTCCTTGGAGCCCAGCAGTGCGGCTTCAGCCGAACATGGTACCTCAGAGAACCATGATGGACCTGAAGGCGACGGGCAGCCGACAAGAAGCGCTGATGACGAGTCAGGGTTCTCCTTGGCCACCCGCAAGAAGCGAGACCTTCAGGCCACTGCGGCTCATGATGGACCCTCTCCATCTACTCCATCTCAGGGACGGCGCCCCAGTCCATTAGCTGTGGAAATACCGAACACATCTACACAGCCCGCGCAACAACCGGCGCAACACCCCGTGCAGCCTGTGTCTTCCCCCCGCGCATCCGTCGCGTCCATTCCGCACCTTCCACCCAGTCCCTCTGACGAATATAACCCGCTGCGAGAACAGGTCGAACTGGTCCCTGCTCCTGCACCTCGCAAGCCGCGGCGGCGGCGCACCAGACCTCTTCCTGCCGTACCCGCTGCACAGAAACAGAATGCACGACCGCTGCCGCGGCCACTACCCCGTCTTGATGATGACCGAAGACCGACAATCTCACTTTACCTCCCCGATAGTGAAATGCGTTCGCCAAGCGAACGCGGACCTTTACCTCTTATCGACCCTTCGCTATCGCCATGTACGCCAGAATTGTCGGCCCCATTGACTACCGCGTCCACATCGCCGTGGTCTCAACCGCCTACTCCGGGTACCGCGCTTGTCGATGATGCCCGCATCGCCGCGCCGCCGCTCTCTACCAGCCAAGAACACGACCACGCAGAGGCCAGGCCCATATCCGTTCCCGGACATCCACCCGAGTCCTCCCCCGCTCCATCCGTTGCCGAAGAGAGCTCTTCGCCAACCCAGTTCAGACTGCAGCCGAACCGCCGTGCTCCGGATAACCAGCGCAGGACGAGCATGGGGGCATTCTCGATGAAGCTGACGGGAATGCTCAAAGTGCATCACGCGCTGTCGGTGTCGCGATTGAGGCGTCCCCGCGCGTATACAGAGTCGGATGTGACACCTCGGCCGCTGGAAAAGACAGAGGAAGCTCAGGAGGCTCAAAAGACGCCGACCGATGGGGAGCGCAACAAAGAGATTCTAAAGAAGTTGTCTCGAACATATGGTATCCAGACAGAACATTCTTTCACCGACTAATCATACCCAATTCATTGCATAACTTTGTATCGATCGCATATACCAATGGATACCTTTTGTTTTTGTAACGTAGGGGCCATGAAGAATCCAGCACTGTGGGCTAAGTACTAGGAGGACAGTACGGTCACATGACGTGGTTTGTTGATCACGACGGCGGCGCGTTGCTGAGTTGCTCTCACTCCCGACCATAACACCCCCCATGCGTCCACGCGTCCTGCTGCCCTCGAAGACCTGAAAATTTTGACCAAGTCATAATCCTGAATCCACCATGTCAGAAACTACCCAAATCCTCTTCAATTCGCCAGCTCTCCACTCGCTTAAGCGCGACCAGCTCGTCAAACTCTGCAAGATTCACTCCCTCAAGGCATCCGGCAAAAACACTGAAATAATTGAACGACTCAAGACTCATGCCCATACCTTGCCATCCAGCGACCCCCTTAGCGTCGCCGCGCGCAGCGAGCAGCCGGCCGACGATGATGGGGAGGAGGACATGTCGCTGGAGCAACCCTCACCTCCGCGCTTCGGACACGTCCGGCCCAGCGAACAATGGGAGATTGTCATGGACGATATCGAAGAGGAGAGCTCCTCGCGTGGCGGAACGCTCAACTCCATCAGAACCACATCCGGCCAGAGCGCCAGTGAATTTGGCACAGGGAGCTCGAGAGGTGTGTTGAACTCGTCGTCGTGGCTCTGGACCTTGCTATATGCCCAGCATGCTGATTCTGCTCACGATTGGTAGGCGTGACCTCGTCCATCAAGGCCATCGCGACCTCGCTGGGCCTCAAGCGCGCCCCAACCTCTGGTACCTCTGCCTCCATGAAGTCGAATTCGACGCGATCCACTGCCACGTCTTCCTCTTTGAAGTCCCTTGGTCCACATGACGATCTTGCACATTTCTCCACGCCTTATGACTCAATACCTGAGCCATCCCCATCGAATGCCCCGTTGACCGACCACTTCACCCTCACCGACGACCCGGACACTTCCCTCCCCGGATACGGCACACGCGCTGGCGTGCCCGCGCCTCAGAACGCGCGGCTCAGCACTGGCGCGGGACCAACGACCACCATTCGTCTCGTCTCGATGCCGTACAGTCAGTCGTCTACGTCCGGTGCGACGGGTCCCGCCACCCCGCAACTCAAGCCTTTCAACACTAAATTCGACTTGCTCCTCGGAAGTCCAGGCGGCGATGATCGTGTACCCGTCTGGCCCCCGCCTCTCGGAGGGACTGCGTCCCCGCAACGCCTTTACCCCACGATACCGTCAGCCCTCAGGGCGTTTTCCCAAGTGAATGACGAAGACGAAGATGTTCCTATGCCAGGAGCCATGACCCCACCGCGAATCAATGTGCAAACACCGGCAAGGTCCACATCGTCGAAGAAGTCGCATGCTTCGCGCACCTTCCCGACACCATCCAATGGACCTCAGGATATCTTCTCACCTGCCCCGGCCGCGAATCTGAGGGCAGACATCCCCCGCAGCACACCGTTCATCTTCGGCTCTCCACTCCCACAGAACAACGTATCGAACAAGGCATTCGGCAATGCTGCTTCATCTGTGCTCGAGGAGATGAACCGCCGGCTCTCAGCTGCGGGTGCGCAGAAGGTCGCCTCGGATATTTTCGAGCATAGCGGTGTCCCTGCCCCGGGCTCGAGTGGCATTGCGTCTGACGGTCAGGAGACGGTGCAGAATCGCTTCGCGCGCGTTCACGAGGAAGAATTCAAGAAGATGGATTCCATTGCCAATCATTACGCCGCACGCCGTGGCGCCAACAAGAGGAAGTCAGAGGTTCTGGGCAAAGGAGCGGCGCCGAGCAAGAAGAGGGTCAGCGCGGAGACCAGAGTCATCAGTGCGGGAGCACGCAAGCGGATGGGTGTTCCAGGTGGCTTCGGCGACGATGATGACGACGATGACAACGAGGAGGAAACTAGTACCGAGGAAAATCACAGGATGTCCAAAAGAGTCCGCGTGTCTGAGATTGACGGCGGAGTTGCGGAGGGCAGGCGTGTCTCGATAGCGCCGACGGAGAAGGAGAAGAGACAGAAGGAAAAGGAACGCGATGCAGTCAGGAAGGCCCTCGAGGTGAAGAGAGAGAAGAGGCGGAGCAGCATCAGGCCAAGAGTGAGCGGCGTAGCGCCACCTCCCAGTACGCACTCTCATTTCTCAGGGCAAACCACTGATGGCCAACGTACACAACAGGCAAGAGTAAGGGCATGGGCTCGAGGTTCGGATTCCTGTCGTCGGCAAAGTCCATGGTTCGCACTGTCTGGAACATGGGTGCTGGTGGGACGTCCAAGGCAGTTGGGAGCTCGAACATCCCCGTTCCCAAGGCCGCCCCAGCGACTGCAACAGATTCGAACAAAGAAGCCAAAGTCGCCGCGAAAGCTAAGCCGTCACTGGCCGCGTCTCGTCCATCCAAAGCCACCGTAGAGACTGCGAACCGCGTCCCATCTGGCACTACTACGGGCTCGGCATCAAATCGTCTGTCGGCGAAGCCCTCCATCAGCGCCGCTGCTGCGTCCGCTCGTTCTCGGTCGCCATTGCCAGTATTCGGCTCCACTTCCACCAGGAGCGGCGCGCCTCCCTCTGGCCATTCACGTACGAGCAGTATCACCAGCATCACGAGCGCAAGGGCCGCGCCACCGTCGTCCACCAGCTCACGCCTCAGTACACGGCCGGGATCGATCAGCGGGCCGTCCTCCATTGGCACGAAGGGCACTACTTCTACTCGTGCTTCTTCCGCTGTTTCCTCCATCGGGACGCGCAAGAGCATGGCACCTCCTGCGAATATTCCTGCGAAGGCCTCCATGTCAAGCTTCGGGAAGGTCTCGTCGCGGCTTTTTGCGCCTACGGCTAGCTCGCTCGCCAAGACGCGGGCCTCTGCGGGCGCGTATAACCGCGCCTCTGGCAGCATCGCGTCGAGGGCAGCCAGTCCGAAAGCAAGCGGCTCTGCCCTGGACCAGATCACAAACTCGCCACCGCGTGCGCCCGCCCCGCGCAAAGACACTCCTGGCAAGATATTCAGCAAGCCGCTGAGTGCGGCAGGCAGCCCATCACTCATACCGTCTCCAGTGCGGCCCACATCATTGGCAGGCGCCGCGTCTACATTGGCCGGCGTTGGCAGCCCGCGCGACCCTGTTGCGTCCGCTGCGCCCCCGTCGAAGCCGAAGCTCCTCCCCGCCCGCAAGCCCCGAATCTCGCGCTCGCGCGTCATCGCAAAACTCGGGGCGAAGCGCGCGGCTGCGGCTGGGGCATCTGACAGCGCGGGTGTGAGTACTATTGCTCCCCGCACGCGCTCGAGCGTAGGTGGTGCGCGCCGTTCGTATGGCGGTGTGAAGAGCGGCAAGACGCGGAATAGCGACGTTTTGGTGAGCGCGAAGAAACGCGCGCGGCAAAGCGAGTACATGCGTCGTCGGAGCCGCGCCGCGGGGAGTGCAGCAGGGACTTCGTCGGGCACAAGGTTGTTCAGCGGCGGGGGAGATGGGAGCATGTCGATGGACCTTGACAATGACTGAGCGCGCCCGGCTCTGCGTCCATTTCTTTCGGGTTATTGCTATCTGTTCGTTTGATTGTTTCTTGTTCAATTGCTCGCAGTCACTGGTCTGTACACCCCGTTTACGCCCCGTTTTCATCTGTAGCCCTCTGTACTTGAATAGCGTCTTCAGTTAGAACCCCCTGCTGGTGCAGGCGTCCTCCAACATCATGTACTTATCGTATTTAGTTCCAATCATGAAGGCTGGTCCAGACTTTCCACATTCGTGCGCATGTGAGTCTTGTGAGCATGTGAGTTTTGTGAGCTTGTCATTTGGTACACGAAAATTACATCGTAAGGAAGGGATATATGTAGGGGCGTGCTTGATCTGACAGCGGGAGAGGATGTTAGCGTGGTTTACACAAATGAGCAAGGCAGGTGAAATAAGAAATCAGAAAAGCCGATGTTTTCAAAGTGCCTGCCCCGTAGCCATGCGACCTGCCGGCCAACCCATGTCAAGACGACACGGACCAGCGCGACTCTTGCCGAGGCAAGAGCGGCGGTCAGCGCAACCCGGCAACAAGTAATCAACGAATGGATGAACTTGGTTTCGTCTTGGAGAGGGAAAGAAGTTGATGAACATGATAACTCACCAGATACATAAGTGATGAGCAAGGATGCCTGGACTAAGCCTGTTGGGAAGTTGTAGTTAGTATGCATGGGAATAAACAAGAGAAAGGCAGTAGGAGGGAAGTAAAGCTCCGTTGGTGATGCATGTTTTGAGTATGGTTCACGGTATATCTCACCGACTCAAGAGATGGATAGGTATCTTTCATCGCAGTAAAAGACAGATACCAAAGGACAAGGCTCACCAAGACTTGTCGCAATACCGTGACCGACACGACGGGCGACTGGAAATCCATGGAGGATGTGGACTGCTGTTAACAGTAAAAAATCTTATATACGTCGCAATTTCAGCTCCGCCTGCTCGGAGTTTGGGCGGAGTCTGCTCACCTCTCGCGGCTGCGAACTTTCTTTTGCCTTACCCCGTCATCCGTTTGCTTTCCCTCTATCCTTCGCAAGACTTATGCCTGTGGTTTGAGGTGTGAGTACTGCGTTTGCTTTCTATCGCATATGATGCATTTCGATATCAGTTCTGCTTCCGAAAAGAGCTCAGTTCTTTGTGGACACACTGTACCAAAAACTCTCATTCTGACTTCGCTTCATATCCTTCGTCTTCTGTCTCTGTCAAGCCACTGACTTGTTTGCGATTTCAGAAGTTATGTGCATTCCTCAGTCCTTGGTTTAGCAATAGTCTTGGCACGCAGAGAGTCCATATCCACGTCCTGGTGAGCATCTCGTCGTATCTTTTCTTTCGCCGCATCCCACACTTCCCTATGATTTTTAAACTATATACAAGCATATGTCCGATTTTTGATGACGGACAACACATGTTCGCTGAGGGTCTCAACCCGTTGTTTCGAAGCATACATGTATGAGATCGAGTACTGACGCAGTCTGCTACAGGTGTATCGGGTGAACTCACTAGTCCATGCCGGACTGTGGCCACGGGTATATATTGTCCATAAATATCAATGTCATCGTGTCATCACGCCTTTCAATTTACGCAGCCCTCGGCGTACGTGCTTCGTCACCTTCTGCGTGCCCACAGTCAGATGCTTGCCTCGTGACGACGCGTTGAGAACTCACAGAAACCGTTCGTGAAAATACATTGCGCCCTCTCCTTTCCTCCGACTCCTCGCGCCAATAGCTTCGCCGGCGGTCAGGGTAACCGAAGTGCAACTGTTTCGAAAAGCGGTCGCCGATCATGTACTCCTGCTGCAAGAGGTCTTCCTCCGTCGACATAGGCTGGCAGTCATCAATGGCGTGCAGCCTGTATGACGTGAGTTGACTTGCTTACGGGGAGGACGCTCATGTATCGATCAGCCCCATCTTGGGTGTAATAGGTCGAATGCCGACGAGAGCTTGAGCTCCTCCGCATGCGACGCAACTACGATGTGTGGCTCGTGCGGTGGGGAGGGAAGAAAGGAGGATCCGCCGTCCATCAGAGTCACCGAAGATGCAATTATAGCTGGACGCTCGCTGGACGCGCTGAACGGGTGGACTTGCGCGCTTGCTGCATCGGCCATCACGGAGGATAAGTGTTTCAGAACGCCGTCACAGACCATTGACTGAAGAGGCGGCTATTCGCGTTCCTCAAGTGAACGGGCGTCCAATCGCCCGCGTGCAGCGGTGGTCGCGGTGGGATTTGCAGAGCCGGGCTTCCCAACCAGACCTGCTTAATGGGCGCGTGTCGATGGGAATGTACCAACACATCGAGCAACAGCGCTATTGAGTTCCCATATGGTTGTAGATCCCGGTCGGATGACACACCATCATCATGTTCCCCGGACGTCCGTAGAATCCATCTTTCCGCAAGCAAAGGTGGCCTGATCAGAAGAAGAAGTTGTTGACTTCCTGGCGCCGGTCTGCATCTGGGAAGCGGAGCTCAGCCAGTTCGAACGTGAACGGACCTTTTCGAGTGAGAGCAGACAAACGTCCGCCCCGACCTCTGTCATACAGACTGACAGGATTCCCCAGCGCGAGCCCTGCTTGCGATGGTTGCCAACGCGACTGTGGATCCAGCCCTGGATGATGCCGCGCGCTACAAGCCTCAAGCTCAAGCTCAAGCTCGAGGTTGCAGCACAGACCGACAGACACTCTGTTGCCGTTCTCGGCTTTGCGGCTCCCTCAATCTGCAGCCTGAGAGACATCATCATTAAGCCCAAGGGACACCTCGTCAGTGGCTGATCTCGGGTGGGTCTGCTGCAAGGATGCAGACTGAGGGTGACGGAATCCATTCAGCTAAAGTGATAGTGCCGGCTCGCAGAGTAGTCACCTTACGAGACGCAAGGCACTGTAGTCGACAACAACAGCGGATGGGACCATCTATATCATCAAGATCAGAATTCGCAAGTTCGATAGATACACCCGCAGTAGTGCGGGTTCTAAGGCATCGCTTCTGTGAACAGATCTGTCGGGTATTGAGTGGTCGAAAGATCGAGCATGGAAGGCGACAAAGACAGCTCACCTTGTCTCCCACTGATCAATCCCAGTGACGAGTTCCTGGTTCAATCGGAGATGTCGACGACTTCCACGGCAGGGCGACGCGTCGACGTCCGCTTCGGCAGTGGCGAGGGGGCGGGTGAGGAGACGGACAGAGTGGACAGCGCGTCAGCAATATCAGGTAAAGTGCCGCCCGCAGAGACTAGCCCAGGATGGCTGCCTGATGAGCTGTCATCTGTATATCTCCCAAAGAAATCCACTTCTCCTTCAAGCAGTGCGAGGCGTTGTTGACCCTGAGCATGTGCGCTAGGTTTGATGAGCAGCCGCGAGGCCAATAGGAATGCGGCGTCGTCTTCAGAGGAGCTACGCGCAGGTGACGGAAGTCTGTGCGACGAGGGGTGATTGTCCGCCAGATCCTGTGTCAGGAAGATGTCGAAATTTGGCCGTTGTTTCCCCTTCGATGCCGTATGCGGTCGAAATCGTTTGCGGTTGATGACCGTGTGGGCGGGAGCTGGTGGAACACCATCCTCTTCGGAGTCTTCGCTGATCGCATTCAGGTCGAAAAATTCGCCTGACCCCCCGAGAGATGAAAATGACCTCGCTGAAGCTTTGCCTTCAGTTGCCTTTGAGCTGGAGGGGCCCACGCCCCCAGGTGGGCGACGCATAGCCGGTGTACTTTTTGCACCAGCAAGAAGGGGAGGCGCTTCATCAGGCTCGTCATCAGCGTCGATCAGTTTCGAGGATCCAGCTCGGGGCATGGGCGTTGCGGCCGTTGCAGCGCGGTGCCTTGGAGGCGGCGGCGCGTCGTCTGCCTCATCGTCCTCGCTGATGGCGTTGAGGTCAAAGAACTCCTCTTCGGCGGAGCTTGGACGAGCGCCGTAATGGTACGACCGAGCGGCACTTTGGGCCATCGCGGGTGCTTTTCGAGGACGTCCTCTTCCTCTCTTCGGCGGTGAAGCTGTACAAAAGATCAACCTCCTGGTCCTATGACTACTATGGGCTGACTTGCCTCGCATGGGAACGGAACGCGAAGGAGAAGACTCCACCACCTTCTTACGAGCTCGCTTGACAATGGGACTGGCAGGTGGAGGCGTCGAGAGCTCTGCGTTGCCGTTTTCTGCGCCAAACACCTCGCCGCCTTCATCTTCATCAGCAATATCTTCGGCTATAGGTATCGCCCGCCCTGCATGCCGGCGGTAGCTGCCTTTGACAACATCGCCCCATAGTGTGTATGTCTTGCAAGAGGGGCATTCTCCTCCGCGGGGGACGAGTGTCAGTCCCTCTGATGACAGGAAGTGGTTTGAGAGGCAGGTGAGGTGTGAAACGGCGCTACATTCGCCATTGGTGCAGAGAGCAGCCGATAGAGCATCCTGTATGGGAACAAAGTCAACATCAAATACGCACGAAATTACACAGACCTACCGTCGCGTAAGTCTGCAAGTGCGACGAGCAAACTGAGCAACTGAGAGGCTTGCCAGATGCCAGGAGCGCGTTGTGTTTAGCGAGATGCGCGGATGTGAATGAATCTATCCCCACGTCAGCCGTCGATGTCGCCCAAAAACGAGGAGGCAACTCACCGTCAGTAATGTCGACGGGTCCCACCCGTCCCGAGCCGCGCAATCCAGACTTCCCGTCGACACCTTCGAGCTCGATCTGTGACACGAAGCCACGGGGAAGTGGAGGGATGGCTGTGTCTTTCTCCAAAGCGTCCCAAATTTTGACGGCCTCTTGCGTGAAGAACTTGACTTGCAGCGGCCAAGTGTCATAAGGGCTGCTCGAGAGCATGACACGAGCTACCCTGTTGAGATGAGTAAAGCCCGGCCAACGACAGAGCATGATACTCACTTGATGTTCAGTTTGATGTACTTGCTTCGAGCATCGCTGCTGAACACAGATTTCCCGTCGCCGTCGCGCAAATGGCGAGAGACGTGTGGGTGCTGCCACGCCCATTCAAATTGCAAGGCTGCTAACCTGGAGGGGAAGCCATGCACGAGCATCTGCATAATCCATGGACGGTTTTGTTTTGTTTTCCATGCTCCTTGAGAGATTTCACCATTGTGCTGGCTGCGCGCCGGGATGTTAGTAATTCAACAGGATGAGCGAGCGTGGTGCCGACCGTATGCGACGGGGAGGGCTCGGAGTGCTACCAATGTAGGTCCTGCAGAGTCATAAGCGGCGATAATGTCGGGAAGAGCACCAGATCGTACGCAACAGAACGTGGAGTGCGGATGGACTTGAGCAAGTAGCAGGCGTAGAATGTAGGAAACTGATGCGGCAGAGAGGACCTGACCCTCGTCCTTCGTGAAGACATTCAGCAGTACCGCAAGAAGGCAGAGAATAACTGGATTGATGGGCCGATTGGGTTGCAAGGTGGCTTGTTCACGTTGAGACGCAAGACAACCAGTCGCGAACCAACTCGAACGCCAAGTTCCCAATATAGCTTGTGGCTTTTGTCACGCGGCGCGTCCGAGGAGTCTTGTTCTCTCTTGTCCGACTCGCCTGGAAACGGTTCTCTTCTGTCGACACCGACGTTGCCAACGGGATTCTTGTCGAGACCTGTCTAAGGCTAGTTTCAGTCGATCTCCTTGACTATGTCTTGCGCCCTCAGCAAACAAATGCCATTTGGTTATTGTTGCCATGTCGGTATGTGTCCATTCCGGTGCCTCACGACGCTCGTAGCGGGCATCTCATACTCTCTTGCAAAGAGCGACGACTCTCGATTGCCATGGCGAAGTGGGTCTGCTACAATTATCCTTTTGGTGTACATAAGGCTGGTGCAGTCGCGGACAAGGTAGGCAGATATCATCCGTCTTGCTCTCTGACAGCGGTAAGATATAATGAACGCTTTTCGTGTGGGCTATGCTTACAAGACCTTCGGTACAGCGTCGTCTCCTTTTCCCAATATGCCAGAGCGACAGGACACTGTAGCCAGCTTTGTGTCCACGGCCGACGGTGCCAGCACGATCGGGCAGATCTTGGCTTCAGGGAATTGGACCGTTACTTCAAGCAATGCATTGTCGGGTCAGCGCCGTTTGCAGTCTCGGAGCTCCACGCTTAGCTGGTTACAATCGGGCGCGCTCGTCTCTGCCAGCCCACGGCAAACACCGTCCAGGAGCAACACAATGTACTCCCAGAGCAGCGTGAATGATGACGTCGACGTTCAAACTCCCACTGGTGTGTTTTCTCCGAAAGTTGGTGCGTTTCAGGAAACGCTGACTTCAACCATCCCGCGCAACTAGCTCAGTACCCAGGTGCCTTCCCTCAAGACGATGTGCGAATGCCACCGTGGCAAGAGTTACATTCACGCCTGCGCTTGACTACCACTCTGTTGGAAGAGTGTGCTGCTGTAACGGAAGACGCTTCACGTGTCGCCTGCGGTGACATCGCAACGTTCAACACTCGCTTCAAGAAGGCTCTGGAATGTGCTCGGAGAGAAAGGCTTGGACCATCTCGCACTGTGACTGCCGATGAGGTCTGCGAATCGGCAACTGAGCGTCTCCAGGGTTCGTCTTATGCTGTTGTAGGCCACAATCATATCGCTAACGACGCCTCGTAGCTCTGAGTCTACAGCAACCCCAATTTAGTGCACACGACCAATTATGGGCTATTGAGGACCTGCTCGACGAAGTCGTTGCCGCTAGCAAGCTTCTGGCATTGAACCTTCTAACTGTCGATATCCTCTTGCGGGACTTACAAGACCATGACAGCGGCATTACTGCAGAATCCCTGTCGGTCAGAGAGTCCGTCATCACAGTGATCCTGGTGGAGAACTTGAAAGCTCAGAGCACCTACGGTACGCATCCAGTGCTGACATTGTATACTGCTCTTAACCGACGGACTCCGCCTTGTAGACTTATTGGGCTGCACCCCGCCCTCATGGATCACCGAACTTTTGGCTTTGGAGCAAGTGCCAGCGCAGGTCGGCCGCAGACACTTCACGTCAGCCTTGCAGAAGAATCACGACGCGCTTGAAGTGATGCGCGGGGCGTTAGATCTCTTTGAACAAGCTCTGACTGTTCTCCGGGAGACTGTGGTCGACAGTCTTTGACTGACTTGTAATTTATCACAAGTATACCCCTTATGTTACATGTAAATTTTCCCGAGGCTGCGGGGAATGGCACGCGGGAGTTGCACGAGCTTCCGTTTTGGTCGTTCCCCACGGTGACCACCATGTTGCCGCAAATACAGCATCTTTCTTGCACTCGACAACGTCACAGAAAGTGCTGCTGGTCGCCGCAGACGTCCTTATCTCGTGCAGCCGAGTAGCCTGCAGGCCCATGACGACCCCGAAGAATATCGTTGTCGTCGGTGCGGGTATCATTGGCACTACAACTGCCTTCTACCTCTCTCGCCATCCTTCTGTCACATCCTCATCATCCCCGCCGTCTATCACAATCATAGAAGCTTCTCAGCGTGGCACGGCTCAGGGTGCGTCTGGAAAGGCCGGCGGTCTCGTAGCAAAGTGGGCCTACCCGAAGGAGCTGACCGACGTCAGCTTCAAGGAACACGTTGCGCTCTCCGAGGAGTTTAACGGCTCTCAAAGGTGGGGCTGGCGATGGGTGGACGTGGGCGAGTGGGAGGGTCGTGGGCGGGAAGCTAGCGGAAAGCGCGTTCGGGACGTTGGTCTCACAAAAAGCCTGGAGAAGAAAGCCGGGAGGCCAGCACCACCGCAGGGTATTGCAGACACGAGGCGCGTAAAGGGACTTCCCACCGACCTTTCCTGGGTTAGTGACGAGCTGACCGAGGTGTACACACCACTGGCCCCAGCTGGAGACACCGCGCAGGTCCATCCACGCCTCTTCACGCAGAGCATGCTCGATCTCGCGCTCGAAAATGGGGTACGCTTCGTTCAGGGCAGGGTCACGACGCTCGAGAGCAATACAGGGCATGTAAGCGGCGTGCGGTACGTTGCAATCGAGGGTGGGGAGGAGGTACATCTGCCCGCCGATCGCGTTGTCCTCGCTGCCGGGGCTTGGTCAACCACCCTACTCCCCTCTCTCCCCGTATCCGGCACACGTGCACACAGCGTCGTGATTCGCGCGCCGCTTGCGCTGCCTGCCGAGGCCGTCTCGCCATACGTTCTGTTCACGTCGATCGAGCTACCGAAGGTGGACGGCGGCAGGCCACGCACCGTCTCCCCAGAAATTTACCCTCGCCCGGACGCCACGATCTACGTGTGCGGGCCAGGCGATACGCGTGCGCCACTCCCGCTGACGGTGGACGATGTGGCCGTCGACGCTGCCGCGTGCGAGGAAATCTGGGATTGGGTAGCGGAGACGGGCGTAATTGAGGAGTGGGCCCTTGGGGACATCGAAACACGCCAGGCCTGTTATTTACCCACTGTCGACATCAAAGGGGGGCCGATTATTGGTGCAGTGCCGAACATCAGCGGTCTGGTGGCGGCAACGGGGCATACATGCTGGGTTTGTTACTCAATTAATTCCCTCGTGCCCGTTTCGCTTATGCACCTCGTGTTTTGCTCCACCAGGGCATCTGCAATGCGCCGGGGACAGCGAAGGCTGTGAGCGAGTTGGTGCTCGAAGGCAGCATCAATTGCGCAGATTTGTCTCGCTTAGATGCGGCAAGATTTATTTGATACCCCGCTGAATCTCGAGACGGATTCCTTCGCCCGCTGCGACATATCTTAAGCTGAGGATTCCAGCAAGGTTAAGTGCACTGTAATTATTTCTATGAAGGGATAACAGTACACAGCGGCAGAAACCCCTTTCGTTGGCCACGGGTTGGATGTGCTTTGGATCATTGAGACCAACCGCTTGGACTCAGGAGCCCCGATTTCTCTCTCGCAGATCGAGATCGGATGTTAGCGATGGAACCCCGCTTGAGCTATATATCTTGTGTGGCCAGAGGACACGATCCTGAGGTCGATGCGGTCCTGCAGAGGTCGGGACTCGGGTCAGTCGGTCACCGGCGGTTAGACGCGGTCACATGCCGGTAGGTAGCCACGTGCTGGGTTCCCACGATGCCTCGCAGAAAGTTGATCCTTCGTCTGCACGGTACCATATCCGCCCATGCTTGTTCACACACCCGCAGGTCAGCTCGGCCATCGTCATGCCTTGAATGCTCTTGGGCGAAGACCGTTCTCACTCGGCCGAGGCTTGGTCGGCTTGTTCTAGTCGCTGTCAAGCAAGGCCGTCCTCGCTGCTACACGGAGATGACACGCGTCGTCGCTCTTATCGACGTATCCTCCTATAGAATGTCCTCGATGCCCCGCAATGGTCTCTCCGAGTCCACGCTGCCCCATCAAGCATCGGTATCGAACGTCACGCCTGCGCAACAGGCTGCGACTCGTGCTAGCCGCATCGATTGCGAATGAATGCGGGCGTCCGCATGTCGGTTTTACGTCCTTACGGCTTGTCTCTTATCGCTGCGTGGTTGCGACATCGCCGCCAGGTGTGTCCAACAAAAAATTTCACGCCTACGGAGTGCTAACCAGGCAAATCAGCGGGCATCGTTTCAGCGGGATGTTGCCCGAGCGAAGTATGTGTGGCGCGCTTGTGTGATTGTCGTGACGGCAGCGACAGCTCTTCGTGCGGATTTCGGTGAGTGGCTGTTCAAGGATTGCGTACGCACCGCTGAGATGCATCATAGCATTAGGGAAACTCGGCCTCCGTGCTGTCAGCCATCTCACGCACGGCGTGGATGAGCTGCCTTCGGCCGCTTCCTCCCGCAGGGCCGCTAGTCCCTCCCACCGCGAGGAGTGTGCTCGCAAGACCAACCCGAAGCCTCCACCCACCATCAGCACACGGCAGCCTTCATGCTACCCTGCAACTTTCATTTCCAGCGGACTGTCTGTGCTTCCTCGCGCGGATGAAGAGGGTCGGCGATCGTAGGGGTGACTCTGGACCGTCGCTGCTACCCGGAGTCTGCCTCTGTGAGATCTAGAGCGGTTTGGACCATGACTTCATCGTCATATACGGTGCTCTCGCGGTGCTGTTCTTGCGCCGCACGCATCCAGCATACCACGCCGGTCATTCTCCATGTCCTCTGCCCTCTTCTCAGCAGTCACCGCTGACTTCGGCTGCTCCGATAGCTTCCACAAACGTTTGTCTCTCACTCACGACACACTATCGCGCAAATCCGCACCCGCGCTCATCTCTAGCGTTGGAAGGGCGGCTGTATGCTGCATGCGGCCTTCTATACTTGCCGACTGACGCTTCTTCTTCACTGGACGGATGACACGACTCGCGGAATGCTTCCAGCGGGCAGGCGGCTTCGACTATGACGGTGGCGTCCGGTGGGAATCATTCGCCCCTCGACGATCTCTGGATATCCGCATCGCGCTCAGGCTGGTGTCTTATGTTTTGCTCTGGGCCCCGTCAAACATCTCGCTTCGCGGCTGCATTGCTGTCGAGTCGTTGTGAACTCAGGTTTCACCTTCAAGCCCGAATACATGCTTGGGTTGTTCTTTGGATGGGCGTTACAACTCTGCCATTCTGGTTTGTTACATCTACCCACGCCTCTGCTATCACAGCACATATCTACTTTAATCAAAGTTTGTGCCTTTAAAATGAACTATGGTATCCGACAAGATGGCTACAAATGACGCAGCGACCTTCTGCGCAGCGCTGAGCCCGGCCATCTCGTATCTTGAGCGCAATTGTACTCTTCACCCGGCAACCTCCAGGTGAAAGGTACGTACAGCATACTCGGGTGCGTGCAATTTTAGCCTCTGACGACGATACTTACTAGGAAGCGCGCGATGGTGACAAACCTCTCCAAGAAGGTGTATCGCTGCGAGAGGTCTTCCGAGTGCTCCCGAGAGTGCTCTCCGTCCTCGAGGGTGCCTTGCGTGGCGGTGGCGACGACGTACGTGAAGTCCACGGCGTACCCATGCGTTAATGTGCCATGGCGTTCATTCGCCCGTGGACTTGCTGGTCTTGTCCGGGCCGCATATCGATGGTTCTCCATTAATTTCGGACCCCCGTCATCGTAATGCCGAAGCGGCATTTTGCGCATCGCGCTCACTGCATCGGTTCCCTCGAGTGAACAACTCGACTGTGGATGTTGTTTCGCCGGGCGGGAATACCGCCGAAGGTAAGTCAAAGCCCGCGCTCTTCTCATGTTCATGAGCGAGCATCCTGACAGTTAGTCAGGATCGTCGGGCGCCATTGACATTTTTCGGTCAGCGGAGATCGGAGGCGGTCTCGAACCCTCTTGTGTTCGCTCCGGAGACCCATGCAAGTATCTGACCGCGACACAAACGGCGCGCTCTCCCGAATCAGAGTTTACCGTCTCGGACATGAACGTCAGCCTTCGATAAGGCTGCGGACATCTTCGACGCTGGGCAAAGGGGCAGGTTTGTCGGTCCGGATGCGACGGCGGAGGACTTCTGAATCGGCAACTAAGATATGGACCTATATGGACATGCTTTGTGAGGTGCGCTCTAGACGCGGCGGCGTTGCATGCACCCATCACACCGAAGCTGACGTATATGTCTCAGTATGTACCGAGTAAGTCATTAAACACTTTGTCGTAGTTGTGTGTGCATATCCAGCTCATGTTTTCGCTCTTCTGGTCCTCGGCAGGTCCGGAGTCCGAGTAAGATGTAGGAAACGTGGTACTCGCGAGGATTTTGGGGTTCTTGACTCTATGGGTAATGAAGCACCCGCTGACATAAAGGAAGGAAAGCCGATGAATAGCGAGGCGTAACGTACGCTGCTCGCTGATGTCGCGTTGGCTAGCGTCCGGTGTGAGTCTGATTCTAAACTTGTTATCTTGGGCGCGTACAGGAACAAAAATGACGTCGGGGCTTCTGAGAGCTCACGTAGGCTGGATAACGGGTCGGACACGGGAAACGCGAACGGCCGAAGCCAGCCTCGAGGCAGTTGTGTGGGCATTTTCGTGAACAAGGTTCTTCTCGCGGAATGAGATTCTCGATCCTTGCAGGAACATCCGGCGGCTACGAAGATCTATCGCGCACCATCGCCAGTGGGTGCCTAGACCCACACCCATCTGTCCTCCTAACACCGAGGTGATGGCATGCAGCTTCCCGCATGCATGAGGTCCGCCGTCCGCGTATCTGCTGGAGCGCCTGCATGCCGCAGTCGCTTGTCTGTTTTCCGACATACGCTGACCAACTTCTCTCTCAGGTGCGGCTGTGGGCCTGGACCCGCGTTTCCGAAGTGCTTCACATTGCCACTGGCCATGCTGTGTTGGCGATGGCGATCTCGTGCGCCTTTGGTTACATGACGGACACGAGGGAAACATGCTGCGCTCCTTTATTCTGGCGCAGCCGCTTGTCCGGCCACATGCCTGATGAAAGAAAAGAGCTGGTATTTATATAAGTCTCGGAGCCTGAGGTTCGTCTCTCCTCGTCGAACCCCCATCCCCTGCATCCGTAGTGTGCCCGCACGCCTGACGACATATCACTGCCTATATCATGACTTACTCTGCGTCCAAAATGATCCTCTCCTACGAGGACAGCTACCGCCTTTTCTCCATCCTCCCCCGCGACGTTCATCGCATCATTGCAGCCGCACCTGCACGCGTCTATCATGCTCCCTTCGGCGCACCAGAGCACGAGTGGACCTACTCCGGCCTGAAGGGCGTAGTTGTCTTCGGATGCGACAATCGGGCACCCGCCCGGAGCGAGCGCCACCCGAGCAGCATCAACTACTGGTTCCAACTCGTCGACTTGCGGAAGGGCAAGGTTGTTTGGAAGCACCAGGTCCTTGAGCTCATCGAATACGAGGCGGAGAAGCCCTTCTTCCATATTTTCGGGGGCAAGGTACGTCGGCGTAGTGCTCTCTAGGCCTCTACGTATCCTGATGTGCTTTCCTCTCTGCTTCACCACAGAGCCGGAAATTCGGGTTCCGGTTCGATGAGGACGATGATGCTGTCGTCTTCCTCCAAGAAGTGACGAAGCGCGTCGTCGACATCCGTATGTTGGGATCTTCTTCGTTGTTGGGCACGCTCTGATCCGAGATCTGCAATCTTCCAGCCGTACAAAAGCCCGCGTCGAAGAAGACCAAGGCGTCGCTGAAGAACCAGCGCGCCCCCATCTCTGCCTCCATCATCTCTTCCCCAGTCCCCGATTCATTCGTGCATGTCGCGCACATGGGCACGGATGAAAAAGGGTATGTCAACTCGAGCTGGAATGTGTCCCCAGAGTGGACCAAACTGTTGCAGAAGCTCGAGGGCTACGGCGTCGACGCTGAGATGGTTGAAGAGAATCTCGAGTTCGTCAAGGGTTTTTTGGCAGGCGCCGAGGCTGTCAGGGGCTCGGGGGTGAGCAGCAGCGCGAGCAGCGACACTAGCGAAGACGCTTGGGAGCATGTAACAGGTGCGTGCTCTCCCCCTGACTCCAGATCGCCTGATCTGACTGGCTGTGCGCTCGCTTAACAGAGAAACCCGTGCCCCAGCAGCCTCAGCAGCGCAGCGCGGTTCCCCGCAAGCCCGTCCCGACTCGCTTCTACAGCTACTGAGGCCGAGCGCCGGAATATCGCCCAATGAACAATAGCTCAGCATCGCGAGTACATCACATGTGTCCGGTTCGGCACTTATGGCTTTATGCCCTTTGACGACTACTACGATAAATCTGCATCACTCTGCTCATCGCTCTTGTGCTAATCCGTTCTCCCTCGTCTGCATTTTGATACCCATGCGCATTCTATACCCTACAACACGTACCGTACTTCAGAGGATTCATGGATTAGACATGGTCTTCTTTCTTGCAGGTTTTGGTGTTACTACATCTCGGCAATTAACTTATGGGACACTGTATACTAGCTAGCAATTGTAACAATACACATGTGAATGTCTCGCATCTCATTTCAAAACGGGGTGACAATAAGGGTTGACTTCCTCGTCCTTACGGTCGCTACGCGTTCGGGTGGAGCCACTGGGGCCGGATCTCATGAACGAGGCATGGGGAAACCACGCTCGTGCTTGACACTGGCAAGTGTAGCTGTATCGCCAAACCCCAATTTTCCAATCACAGCGATCCATGCTTTTCTCGGACGCATATGCTGTGCCAGACGGTGTAGTTGTACCATTCCCCGCTATGTATTTGATCCATGTATCTTCCGAGCTTAGCACACGAGGCGTATCCAAGGAGCATGCTCGCGGCCGCGTGTCAGTTCAGCTGAAGAACAAAGGCAATGCATGCATGCAGGGCTGTCCTGCAAAGGCTTCGCCAAGGAGTCACTGATGTGCAAGGTGGCAGGTATGCACATGGCCACCTGTACGTTGTACTCTCTGTGCGCCGGCATGAGGCGATCGCGAACTGAGGAAATGGCGATGAAAATATCGCTTCCTCCCGTCGGTCCCGGCAAAGTGCGAGACAATTAGAGTGAGCGATAAGGTAGGATGCAGATGTGCAATGATGTCTATGGGGATTATTGTAGAAGCGATGCCGTATGTAGCAGTAGGTGTGTAGCAACCATCGTTTCCTGACGAGCTCAGAATCGTGTGAGGTCGCGGCCAAATATCCCTGGCAACAAACTGGTCAGCACGACATCCCCGTCTCCTCCAAAAGGCGCTCACAGTTCAGGAACCTGGACATCCCGATCATACAACAACGTCAGTCTGCGATCACTACTATCTCGGTTCTCAGTGCAGGCAACATACCAATATGTCGGAATCAATATCCTGAAAGACCCCGGAAATCATGTCAGTTCTTGGTCACAGAAGGCAAAAGCGGCCCAACGGAATCACACACTTGTTCCGCACGCTCAGCGTCATTGTGAAGTAGGCCGAACGCCAAAGAAGCCACGCGACACGCCCGGTCTCTTTCGTTTTCGGCCCGCTTTCGGCCTTGCTCCTGTCGTAGATTGCTTTCCTGTGTATCAGTAAGAAGGAGCGTTCAGCAAGCTGTGCCAAGTAACAATTTAGGCCATGCAAAGCGCACCAGTCACCGATGTAAGCAAGTGTACCAAGATTCTGGAATTCAAAAGGTTCGGGCGACTCCTTCTCTTTCACAATCTTGTTCAATTTCGTTGAGACATACTTTCCCTTTTGATTGGCAACTGTGACCGGAAGGCGTCATATAGCATGTTCGTCAGAGGTGAAAACCAAGCGGACGGGGTAAAGCCTACCTTGCGCCGTTGCCGGCAGCACAGGGCCATCGCTTCTCGCGGCGTCTCCGATAGCGTACACATCCGGGTCAGGTGTTCCGTCAGTGCGCAGCACGTTCAGGTGCTTGTCCGTGATCAAACTAAATAGGGCAACAAATGCCGGACACAGCAAAGTCAAGTCAATGAGATCGCCATGTCATAGCACCGGAAACAGGGACGTGCCTCTGGGTCTTCTCGTCCTTTTGAATGTCGGCGATCGACTGGATGAGGGGATTCGGTGCCAGTCCAGTGGACCAGACGAGAAGTCCGAAAGGAACTGGATACGTGAATGTGGGAGATTAGGGTCAGCAGATATGCGAGGAGTTATATGCGTGCCTTCGCCCTGCTCTCGGACATACATCCTTCCCTGTGTAGCTCGTTAGTAAAGCCCGCGTGCGCAACATATCTAGATAATCGTCGTTGCTTACGGATTCAACCTTGTCGACATGATGACTTGTCAAAATGGAAATGCCGTCGCGTTTAAACTTCTTCTCAGCGTACCTGCGCGAGCATATCAGTGATGTTATATGCAAGTAAGGACGACGATGGATAGCATACTCAGCGAGCCCAGCGTCAAATGACCCGAGGATTGTAGGTGCAACGTCGTAGAGTGTGATCTTTGATAGGCGCGCCAGTGATGGGAAACGTCGCTCCATGTCCGTTTTGATCAGGTCATGCAGTTCAGCGGCAAATTCGACGCCCGTCGGACCGCCGCCTGCAGCAGCCTCAATCAATACAAATATCAAAAGAACCATTGAAAACACTCACCCACGATACAAAAGTTGAGGAGACCACGCTTCTGGATATCTGACACTATGGGTTGATTTGCTTGCTCAAAGCCTGAACCGCCTGCCGTCAACCTAGATGTACTCCATAAAGTTTAGCACCACGAACATTCCAGCACCTTCATGCGGATGGCGCGTGCGTCCTTCACGTCCTTGAGGAAGTGGCCATGCTCCTTGACGCCGGGAATCCCGAAGGCTGCACGCACACGTCAGTGAGATGATGACAGAATTACCCAGGACAGGACCTACTCTGCGAGTATGCGCCGACTGCGATTACCAACTTGTCGTACCTTACGGAAAACGGGGTTCCCGCGCCCGGATGGCTCGTCATTTTGTCATCCGCTTGGGGGGGCGAAGACGACGGGGTCGCTGACATCTGCAATTTTTGCGAAGTGAGCCAATAGCACGCTGCGTTCATAAATTCTGCCAGCTACGTACGCATTCTAAGGTTTTACGTTTGAAGTCAATTCGGTCGCACCATGCTTGATACGAGCGCTGAAGCAAAATGAGAGGGCTTCGGAAGAGAAAAAACTTCAACTACTCACCGCCGCGGGAGAGTACCGGCTCACCTTCGATATGCATTAGAAGTTATTTCCAGTGTTAGGCTAGTTGCTCACCGGCTCCATCGCGCACCTGAACTCCAGGGTGCCGACCGCGCAGCTCGCAAGCAAAGGCGTGAAATTGAAGTAGTCTGTGGGCGAGACGAGCGAGACATCTTATGACACCAGTAATCAGCGCGTCGTGCAGATACGGATGCGACATTCAGTAGGATTGGAAGTGCCCTCGAACAGGTTTACTTGTCGCTCGCGTGACAGAGTTGGGAGTACGAATGGGATACGCACTCCAGCGCTTCTTGTCAATTCTCCTAAGTACTTCATACCCTCCCCAACCCGAGCCCAGAATGACGAGGCGCTGCTTTTGGCGCGATGCGGATGCAGAGAAGCTGCGCGAGCTGAGATGCAGAGGAACGGAAGGGATGGCACCTCTGCGGGCGACGGCCAGATGAGGAGAGCGCAACATGAGGGAGGTTGAATGGGAGAAAGCAAGTCGTTTTGGGGGCAACTACTTAAGAACTCATTCCTTGGACGATGGCTTGAATGATGACCGTTCCGGGACGGCGTCATAGTTCGTTCCGATCCACCCGGTGGTGACGGAAGAACACGGATGAAACCCACCGGCAACATCGTTTTTCAGCTCTTGCTCGACATTTCCTGGAGGCCAGAGACGCTGGAAGGCAGTATGAGCATGCACCAAGGCTTGTCGTAAGAGCGCGAACGAGTCCTGGGTCCAGAGGTGTTCTCGGCATCTCCCGGTCGGCCGATGACTTAGAGTCGCTCCTCCGCTCTTCGTATGTCTGTCCTCAGGCTGGTGACACCGTCCACGCTCCGGTCAGCCTCGCGCATGCCAAGCTCTCTGCCTTCCTGCATCGCCCGCATTGTCCGGTGAACCTGCGGATGAGAGGATGTTGCGCGGAACGGCATCAAGTCCGCGCCGACCCTCGTGTCTGACGCCGCGGCACGGGAGCCCTCTTCGTTCTGAACTCATGCCCCCATCGCTCACAGGGGACTGCCAGCTCTGCAATGCTTCTGTCAGTCTGGAATGTTTGGAATCGTGACGTCGCAAGGACTGGTCCTGCCCCAAATGTTAAGCTCTTTGCGCTGGGCCCATACTTGCTCCGAACGTGTGCGCACGGGATCGGCACCAGGTGTTGGCTTCGGAAATCCGCCGATGTCTTCCGTTGGGACCATGGTCTGGCATATTCCGACGCTCCTCTCTCGTGGACTTAAAAAGGGCTCTTCAGAATTCGGGGGTCTGCATCCCCAATCCGCCTTCTCACACCACCTTCGGCTCTACATACCCATCCGCACCATCCATGTCTTACATTCCCCAAATCTTGAACCACGCGCTGGGCAGTAACCAGCCCAATGCGGAACTCCACCAAAGCACGGCCGGCTCAGACTGGCTTTGGGCGGTGTTCTGCGTCTTTGCTCTGTCTCTCTTGATCTCGTTGCATTACTCCCTCCGAGTACGTTCCAAGGCCATATTTTTCGGTTTTCGTTGATCTCATGATTTTCACAGCGCCCGAAGAACTTCCTTCTCCACCAGCTGGCGATTATCATTTTGACGACTTCGTCGATTGCCTACTTTTCCATGGCGTCGAATCTCGGTCAGACGCCCATCGTCGTGGAGTTCGATCGCGGCCGCAGCGGCCCAGTGACGCGCGAGATCTGGGTACGCATGGCTACCTGTGCATCTCTGTCACCGGCCTGACCTCTCAATGCCTGTCATCCAGTATGTGCGGTACATCCAGTGGTTCATCAACGCGCCTTTGCTCCTTCTCCTCATCTTCATCGGCACCGGGTTTCCGCTTGGAGACACCTTCACGGTCCTCTTCCTCGCGGATACTGCCGTCATCGCTGGGCTCGTCGGCGCCCTCGTCCACTCGACGTACAAGTGGGGCTACTACACCTTCGCCGTTTTCGCCCTCTTCTACGTCTTGTAAGCAGCCCGCACGTCGTCTCATTATACGAGTACTGAGATGTCATTCAGCGGTCACCTGGTATTCAACACCGGGCGCAGCACGTTCCCCACACGCACAGGGCGGACGCGTGGTCCCTTCCTGTTCACCGTCGCCTACCTGGCATTCATATGGTTCATTTACCCCATCGTTTGGGCGCTGTGCGATGGCAGCAACGTCATCTCACCCACTGGTGAGGTGATTTGGTACGGCCTGCTCGACATGCTCTCGGGCCCTGTCTTCCTGGCGTTCTTCCTCTGGTCGCATCGCGAGGTGGACCTGGCCGGCGCCACGCGCTCCGGCGATGTCAAAGCCTAATGTATATTGATGACTTACTATGTTCTGCCACTTACTTCCTTACGCCTTATGGTTCGCTCCGATACCAAAATGTCTCTAGCCACGCCACGCTCTTATTATTGCCCTTTAATACGTCTGATATATCCTGGATTCCCGGCCTTTCTTTCATTATGTCGGTGTTCTATTACTGTACTACTGTACTTGATTATCCGATCTGCTTGCGCTACATGATACAAATTTCACCGGATGCTTTCGAAGTTCGACATTTCCTCGTCGTGTCGTCTCTTGAGCCTTTTGTCCCGGCAGGGCCAGGCTTGGGGATACAGCGCCTGGAGCGTTTTCCTCGACTATACGACGTGGATGTTCGGGTCCGATAGTTGCGTTCTATAGCCCCCGAAACGTTGCCTCTAGCTCCACATGAGACTGAACTCTGAAGTCACCTGCAGCATTCTTCCCATGGCGCGAGGTCCTGCGTCAGCAAGACGTAACACTCGCTCTGTCGAGTCGCCCGCGTTTCTCTTGCTCCTCCGCCACGGTGGCTGTCCAGTGAAGCAAGGCCTCCGCGTCCAGAGTTTTCTGACGCTTAGCCGGGGGTGCTCCAGTTTCCTCCTCACCCACGCGCTTGCGCTTGAGGACGCGGGGTTGTGGCTCCCCGCTAGGCTCAACCCTGCCTCCGACCACATCCAGATCAGCAGTTCCTGAATGTTTGGAGGATAGCTGCGGGTCAACCGGCTGTGGAGAGTCACCACCCGCGTGATTCTGACTCTTTTCTTCCTGGTGGACCTCGTGAACGGACTCCTTTTCTGAGGGGTACACAGATCTAGAGTCCTGTAACCGCTTGAGCTCCGCTTCTTTGCGTGCCCGCCGACGCCGGTGATGTGCCTTCAGTTTGATCTCGAAGTTCCACTCAGCTGTCGACAACAACTCGACCCCGTCCAACGGCTCAGGAAAGGGCACACTCGGAACCGGAGCCTCCCGTACGGGTGGCGGTGACACGGGCGTTATGACGTAGCATGGACACTCCCGCGCTGCTGCCCCATGCTGCTGGTCCGCCAGCGTGCGCATATAGGACATCTGCAGCAGGCCGTTGATGTTTTGCACGGATACGGACGCTTCCTCCACAATACGCAGCTGCCGCGTGACGTCGGAGTACTGCAGTGCGGCGACTTGGGATGAGAGGATCTTGACGTATTGGGTGAGTGTTTCTGTGATGCGCGCGGGGTAGAAGGGCGGTGGCGTTGGAGGTCTCATTGGCGTTGGAGGTCTCGTGACCTCTTTCTGGTTGAGGGAGGAGTTGTGATTGTCGGATTTCTGGGCTATGTCGGCTGGAGACGGCGGCAGCGGGCCTTCTTGGAGGTCCCGTCTCTCCATGAGCATCGCGTGCACCTCGTCCTCCCCGTCGGCGCTTTCCTCCCCGTCGACACTTTCCTCCTCATCGAGGAAGGAATCGTCATCGTCGGCTTCCTGGGCTATGTCGGCTGGTAACGGCGCCAGCAGGCCTTGTAAGGGGTCCTGTCTCTCCACGAGCATTGCGTGCACCTCGGCCTCAGAGCTTGTCGAGCGCGCGTCTTCATCCACTTCTTTATCTTCGTAGGCTTCGTGATAGTCCGTACCATTCCAATCGTATGACGTGGATGGGCCATAATCAGGGGACGGGGCGTTGACAAAGCCGCTCCTCTCCTCGAACGATTCGCCAAGTGCGAGTTCCAGCTCGCTGCTCCCGGACTCCGGCTGCGGCCCGATCTTGTTGGTGAGAAAGCGCATGGACGGCAGGCGGGAAAACGATGGAGTCAAATAGGCCTGCCTTGAGGCTCGCACATGTCTCTTATACCGGAGGTCCTTGTATGCAAAGCGTTGTCCCTGTAAATGGATACATCAACGCAACAAAAACAGAGAATAATGTGTACATAAGGACCTACCTACCTTATAGTCGAGGGCGGGCCTAACAAAAGATTCGGAGAGGCTGTGCACCCTTGTCGTGTGGGCGCTTGTTTTGTTTGATATACGGGGACGACAACAGAGGTTAACAAGACTGTTGCTTAACGTTGTCGCCAAAGGCTAGCACGTAGCCTGGAACTGTTGCAAGGACGGACTCCTCGGTTTGTCCACTATCAGCAGTCTTCGTCGTCACCCCTTGCACGTCGCGAAAGCATCCGAGTGTCCAGTCCTGCCAAATACTGCTCGCGGGGTCTATGGCCAGGTCCAAAGCAGCTCAGTCACAGAATCTCAACACAGGGCAGATCGAGCAGATCGACAAGAAGTATCAGTGGAGGCGGCCGGCAGAAGATAGTGATGCACATACGGAGCGGAAGAGAGATGCCTCAGTGGGCCGTCCGTCAACAGCATCGTAGAAGCGTTGGGTTGAGGGTAAACCGGGACAGAGAGGCTCCGCAAGCGAGACCGTGATAAAGTGTAGGTGCCGGTGCCGACATGGGCGGCAATGCGATGACGACGGATACAGTAACCTCTAATGTTCCTTGCGCAGACGCAGACGGCACGGAGATGAATTCGAAGGCCTCCAAAAAGCATGAGGAGTGGGCGTGCTTTAAGAACGAGACATCCATGTCGCTCGTAAGGTGGGTCTTGGAACAGTTCCTGGAGGTGATGCCATTCAATGAGGCCGATATGAAAGCGGCACACGTACCTGTCACTTGTGCAGAGCACTGCATGAAATACGCGCGGATAAGGCAGGATATAGTTCTTACGGGAAAGCAATGGCAAAACCATGCCAGCGCTGACCGGAAGCAACACTTAACGACATGTATCCATAGTGAAGCCGCAAAGGCAATCCATAAAACATAAAACGCGACTATCGTCCTGCGATGTATATCAACACCATCCAGCCAACGCCACCAACGCGAATAAAACGAGAAGACCGGATGCGGCGGATGACTGCAGCGTCGCAGAGTTCGGGGTATTAGACGAGGGCGCTGGGTTGAGCTCCCCAACAGACGCCGATGCCGCGTTTGACGAAGAATCAGCCTGTTTGCTCGTGGCGGCTGGCGAGATTGGTGTCGTGCTCGTTGTGAATCCGGCGGAGCCAGACGTGATGGGGAAGGAGGACGGTGGGAGGTCTTTACAATAGAAGCAAGTCATAAGCTTTGCAGCAGGAAACTTGACATGATAGATACGCACTACTACAGGTGAACAGGAGCATAGACTCTGCACGGGGGTAATCGGTGCTAGAGCAGGTGCTCCGGAGGCAGGCCTCCCAAGTCGTAGTCACGGCCGAGTTGTGGCACTGGCAATCCGTGTCTGTGACACCACATCCGTTGGGGACTGCAGCCTGTGCTAAGCACAGAGCGTAGCAAGTGGGATCGCTGCCGGCGCCAAATCCTGAGATGATACTGGCGGAAGTGTCGATGGTGAAGGAGTAAGTGGCACCGTAGCCGGAAGTGGTTGTCGGTGGGGAGGGAGTGAGGATGACGGTGCTGGTGGGCTCGACTAATCCAGCTGTCCTAGTCGCTGTCGCCTCGTCCGTAGTGAACTGGGAGAGAGCGTGTCGCACGCAAAGAAGGGGAAGTAGAAGGAACGTAAGCGGTGGATGCCGCATGACAGACACCGGTGGTATGTCGGTATCAGGTATCAGCCCGTGTACGCAGAGCAATAAGAAATGAGATGCCTTTGGCTTGTTGGGGGGGATGAAAAATGTGAGCGAGGCCTGAGCGAGGCTGCGACAATGCCGACTCGGACTCACGGCGGCTACATAACTCCCCGACGGGTTCCTGAGCCAATACATCAACCCATGAGAACCGTTCAGAAATCCAGAAATGCAGCTTAGCAGAGCTTAGCAGTCGACGAGCGAACGAAGTACTACTTACTAAGTAGAGTCCGCATATGTTTCTGAGGTCTTGTCGCGACACGGTCTGGGCAGCCGCTGTGCCTTGCAGGGCAGCGCACCGGAGTTTGCCGAGCTACGCTTGAGCTTGAACTCAGGCTTGACCTTTCTACACGCGTCTCCTCACTCTTGCACTTTCAATCCTTCCTCAGCCATGGCAACCCCATCAGGATCAACGCCAAAGAAGAATCCCTACACTGATGCGCCGCCACTCGACGATGACCGCGAAGAGGACGTCGCCGAGGCGGCCGACGAGGCTGAAGAGTTTCAGCCTGAAGACCCCAGGAAGGCGAAGCTGCAGGAGCTGCGGGCCAGACTGGTCCGTACTGTTCCCAAACTTCGTCTTCTTTTCGCTGACAGGCTTTTTAGAGAGCATCCAAACTCGCGAACCGCGCCTCGGTCATCGAGGAGTCCTCAAAGCAAAAGTCAACGGTGCGGGACCAAGCGCGGCTAGAAAAACAGCGCAAGCTCGCGGAGACCCTGCGCCTCAAGGCGGATGCGGAGGAGCGTGGGGAGGATGTCGAGAGGGCAAAGAACTGGGAGTGGACCATAGAGGAAAACGACGAGTGGGAGAAGAAACTGGCGCGGAAGTCGCGGAGAGCAGATTTCGAGTTTCACGGTGCGTGCTCTTGCTCTTACCTTCGTGTTTCTGTCAAGCTAATATTCAGACTAGACGACTCGCATGCCGCACGGCGGAAGTACAAGAAGGATGTAGACGCGCTGAAGCCTGACCTGGAAGCGTACAACCGACAGAAGGAGATCGCCTTGGGACTTGCCCCGGGCACTCTCAAAGATGGCGCCTCATCGTCGTCGATCACAAATTTCGACCCTACACAAGGCTCGAGTTCGCAGGTGCGTCTGACGTTGCTGCCTTTTACACGTTACTGACCGTGATACTTCTAGATGGTGCCGACGAGTCACCAACAACAGCTGGCGGCTGAAAGCTTGTATCGCGATGCCAACAGCTTGCTGTACGCTGACAGCAAGCCAAGCGAGGATGCGATTGACAGAGTCATTGGCAAGATCAATAAAGAGTGCGCCTTGTCGTCTATGAACGATTACTTTTGCTAAAGTCAGCGTATCATCTCCAGCATCGACAAGAAGCGCAAGTTCTCAAGGAAGCGCGCGAACGAGGACGAGGGCGATATCACGTATATCAACGAGAAGAATCGCGTCTTCAACAAGAAGGTTCGTACCCTACTCTGTCTGTCGTACCGCTCTTATTTTAACCTGCGATATAGATTGCGCGGTATTTCGACAAATATACCACCGAGATTCGTGCCAGCTTCGAACGCGGTACAGCTCTTTGACTTGTCTTCCCTTACATTGACACTACTGCTTGTATGTACATTACTCCATGTGCCTGATCCCTCTGACTAGCACATGGACAACTTCATCATTGCAATGTTTGCATCTATCCAAGTGGCTACTCCGGTAGCTTTAATTTAGGACTTGGCACAGTAGTGACTGCGCAAGGGCTTGCCAGTGAAGCGGCCGTCGCCGCCGCGCCAGTTGGGATCCCATCCGAGCCCGCGCATTCAGCCTCCTGTCAGCCTCCATCTAAAACTATGACTACTTCAGCCAGCAGCGCCAAGCGCCTCCTCGTGTACACCGGGCGCGTCCCAAACGGCTTCAAGGTGTCCACCTTCCTCGAGGAGCTCAAGCTCGCGTACGGTGGGCCCGACTACGAGTGCGTCACACTCTCCCCCAGCGGGGTGCTGCCTGGTGCTGCCCATTTGGTAGTGCCCACTACCTCTCATGGCCATGCTTTAGAACCTACCCCATCGACATCTCCACGAACAAGCAGAAGGAGCCGTGGTTCATCCAGCTCAATCCGAATGGCCGCATCCCGGCGCTCACTGACCGCGGCCGCAATAACTTCACCGTCTTTGAGTCCGCCGCGATCCTGCTCTACCTTGTCAAGTACTTCGACAGTGAGCAGCGCTTTACCTTCGACCAGGAAAAGGAGGCGGACGACTACAGCGAGATGCTGCAGTGGATTTTCTTCGCGGTACGCGGACGCGCGTTTTGAATATCAATCTTCGAGCAGCATTGACGTGTTCAGGACATTTTAAGCACGGAGGAGTGGGTCCGATGCAGGGGCAGGGTATGCGCCGTCTGATCTGACAGTAGTGTCACTGACCGTCCGACTCACGGTGATTTAGCTCGCCACTTCACCTTGGGCACCAAGGAGGACATCCCTTATGCACGCCGACGTACGCGCGCACTGCTTCCTCAAACTACTGCTGCGATCTGATTCGCGCAACAGGCTATGTTGACGAGACCAAGCGCCTCTACAGCGTGCTCGAAATCCGCCTGAAGGACCGTGATTACCTCGCTGGCCGTGGGCGCATCGCGGACTTCAACGTTTTCCCTTGGTGCGACCGCTGCCGCCATCATACTCCTCCGTGCCGCTTAATGTCTCAATACGCAGGGTGCGCCGGCACAGCCCTACAATTGCGCCAACGCTCGATGAGTGGCCGGGCCTAAAGGCGTGGGCTGAGCGCCTCGCCGCGCGCCCGGGCGTGCAGGCTGGCTTGAACGTCCCGCCGGAGGCGAAGAAGTAAATTCGAGGAGGGATGCATGATCGGACAAGTAGACAATACTGTGTACGAGGGTACTTAACAGTATATGTGAGAGATACACATGCGTGCGCACCGCGCTGGACAGCAGTGGAACGAAGTCGTTCATTTTACTCTCAAAGAGAGCGTCACGGTGATGGCCAAGGTCGAGATCTTGCGACCCCGCAAGTGACAGCGTAGCAAATACAGTCGATATTGGGGGAGATATATGGGACGTAGTGGAAGACGCCGGGGAACAGCTACTCAAGATCGTAGGCCGACGAGTAGGACAGGACAGAAAGGGTATGATCGCATGCTATCCGCAGGGGTGAGACGAACTAGAAACCTGGGCAGCAGAATTGTTGCACTGGTTGGCCGCGTCACCTGGAGAATGGAGTCAGCGAGATGTTCAATTGCTAGAGAAGTAGCGAAGAAAGATCAGTATTGCAGAATGAAGTCAGCAGATGGACAGAGTCCATAAGACTGTTGAGCTTGATATTTGTGATTCGTGGATCATCACCGAACAGAAAGCAGTTCGAGGGTCGAATGATGGACGGTGCAAACTCACTGATCTGTTAGTATTCGGTGTCCAAATTGTACGGATTGACGGCGAGAGGCATGTGGGGGCGACGAGCGAAAAAGCGCGGCGGAAAATATAAAGGACTGTTGAAACTCCGATACGGACAAAGCCGACTGCAATCAAGATCGGCATGCGCGCATCCGAGTACGCATCTCGCCCTGTAGTACCTCTTCCAGAAACCTCAGCATAGGTCGATGGCGACTGAAGCTCCGAAGAAGACGACCTCCACAAAGCCGAAGCCTAAGGACAAGAAAGTATCCTCCAAGTCGAGTGGGAACGAGAGGCTGAAGACCGTCGTGCGCCGCCTGCCTCCCAACCTTCCGGAGGATATTTTCTGGCAGAGCGTGCAGCCGTGGGTCACCGAGGACGCCGTACTGTGGAAAGCTTATTATCCTGGTAAGCTGCGCAAAAAGTGAGTGCGAGTCCGTGTTCCGTGACATATCTTTGACGAGACAAGGCTGAACAAGGAGAATATCCATTCACGCGCAAGCATCGCGTTCAAGACAGAGGAGCTATTGGCAACGTTCAGTCATGACTATGATGGGCATACATTCAGAGATAAAGCAGGTGTGTGGCCTGAAGTGGGCTTCCTGGCAAGCGACCACCTACTCATATGCGTACAGGGAACGAGTCACAGGCTGTCGTAGAGTTTGCTCCGTACCAAAAGATCCCCTTGGAGAAGAAGAAGATTGACAGTCGGAATGCTACTATAGACAAGGGTAGGTCACGCTATCTGACTGTATACCTTGCTTGCAACTCAGGTCCTCCCAGATGAAGAGTTCATTGCGTTCTTGCAATCTTTGGAGCAGCCGGCAACCAAGGCATACGATGCAGAGCAGCTTTTGGAAACTCTCAGTGCGCATCTAACCCATCCAATACGTACACAACGCTGACAGCCCGCATGCAGTCGCGTCCACGGAGCGCCAACCGCAGCCGAAGTCGACCCCGCTTCTCGAGGCTCTCAAGGCTGAGAAGTCCGCGCAGAAGGACAAGGAAGCTATCCAACGCAATCACCCTCACTACAAGGATGGCGCTGCCGCCTCTAAGAAGGAGGAAGCGAGGAAGAAGGCGGCGGCGGCGGCAGCCGCCGCCGCAAAAGCCTCAGGCGATGCTCCAGCCACCCTTGGTAAGAGGGCAGCCAAGAAGGCGGCGGCGGCCGCTGCCGCCGCTGCTCAGAAAGGTGCACCACAGAACGCTGCGCCGCAAGGCAAGCTCGCGCATCCGGGACCGCCTGCCAACGTCGCCACTAAGGCCGGCCCGCCGACAGCACCGAAAGGACGTGGTGGACGTCCTCCACAGGTGGCTGCCTCCGAAACTCAGCGGCTGAAGTCACCTATCGTACCCACCGCATCCTCTTCCGCGGTAGCGGCAGCGACGCCCTCCGCTTCTGCATCCACTTCCGACGCGCCGACCGCGCCAACGCCTGCTGCTTCAACAGCACCTGGTGGGCGACGGCCGCGCCCAGTCCTCGGAATTGCCTCTCGTCAGTTTGAGGCAGCGTTGAGCGGGGCGGGTGTTGCGAAGGGGCGTCGCGAGCGACCAGCCGACAACGCGGGCTCCACCCCTGCGTCCGAGGAGAAGCGGGAGCGTGGTGGTGGAGGGAAGGGGAAGGAACGCGAAACAAAGAGAGAGCAAGCAGCCGCCGGCGGTACTTCAACGCCAGCAGCCGGAGGGCAGGCAGCTGTGGCCGTAGGTGTGCTGCCCGCGCCTGCAATTCTGCAGAAGCCGGGTCCTCGCAGCGAGCCCGGGGCGGCGTCCTCTGGTCATGGCGCACCACCTGAAGGGGGACGTAGCGGCAAGCCTAGGGGACGAGGTCGGGGGCGCGGTGTTCATCGTGGTGGTTAGATTGCTGTGAGTACTTCGTCATATTTTTCATACCCTGCATGTCATTGCAACGAGTATTTTAGGCCCCACGACACAGAACATCGTGCTCGTGGTTCCTGCTGGCATGTGTTGCCGTCTATCTGAGGCTTCAAGCCTGCCTTCCTCGCGCGGACGCGTTCCCGTACTCGTACTTACCGTGCTGCATCGCTTTGCAGGCAGATTGTGAGGGTTGCCAAAACCTTCCCCCTGTCCGTATGACAATATTATTGCTGTGACATGCTATGAGCGGCGGAATGTCCCATCCGCCCGTATGTGCGACACTGAGAATGATGGACTGCACCAGGTGCCACATTGAGCAGGCAGTAATCGAGTACATAAGACGTACTGTGCGCCTCCTTTATTCTATTTTCTTGAGCGGACCGGCTAAGCCATGCCTCGCGTGAGTCGCACGCCGAGCTTGCGCTCATCATCATCATCACATTAATCTTCCACAACCGTCATCTTTTCTATCCTTGCCTCCACTCGAAGTTATGCGAGTTCTGAACGACTTGCTATAGCGCAGCTGCCAGTCACTAGCTTCAACCGTTCGTTGTCCCGAATCAACGCGGTACGATGAAGTATCTGGTAGATCCGGCAGCCTGCTCACAACTTCTTTCTAAGATAATGGCGCATCTTCCCCTCGAGCTTGTTCTCCTCGTCATGGAGGAGGCTTTCTATCTACCCAGCGGCCTTCCCGACTGGAAAACATTCGCAGCGTGCGCGGCAGTATGCCGGGCCTGGTTGCCGTTTGCTCAACAGCTGCTCTTCCATCACACACGGGTCGGCTGCAAAGCCTATGCCGTAGCCACGCACATCCAACACATTCTGAACCGTCCGGCTCTCGCGAACTATATTCGTCGCTTGGAGCTCTCCGTTTCCAACCGGAGTTTCCGCCTTCATAGCCCCAAATACCATGCATCTGAAACCCAGTTCGCGTCGCTCGTGGCCAATCTACCGCAATTATACGAGCTCGCCGTACACTTCTTCACACCGTCATTGGACCCTAGGACTGTTGAGCAGCTCTCACAGAGTCCATCGCGCCTCCAGGCCCTTGACATGCTCGAGTCTTTCGTCCCATCTGGTGTCGTCTATCAGCTCCTCCAAGTATGGCCGTCCATCAGGTTTTTGTGTATCAGGACGGAGCTCCTTGATCCCCTAGATATCCCTCGCCCTCCATTCTCGCTTTACGAGCTCAGCTCCACACAAAGTCGACATCTCCCATCGCTGAGATGGTTTATACCCCCGGAGCAGGCGCAGACAACATCGCCCCTACAAATCCTGGAAATTGGGGCCAAATTTTTGGAAGTCGAGAACGAGGAAATCATACTTGCTCATGCACCGCACTTGCGCTCTTTGAGCCTCGTGCAGAAACCAGATGCGGGGTTCCTGGACCGGTTTTCCAGCCTCGAGGAGCTCGTGGTGACTCGCCTACCCCGAAGCGACGCGACGTCGTATCGTTGGCCGCAAACCCTGCAGCACATCGCATTGTGGACGGAGCTAGAGGATTATGTCCGGCCACTTCACCCCTTCGTCCACGCAATCGCTTCGCTCCTCCGGTTGCGTCGCGTCACTGTGCATGGCCTTTTGAACAGGCATCGCGACTACGCATCCTTAGTCGACACTTGTCAACGTAAGAGTGTGGAACTTGTGGAGACTTTGATAATGAACGAGTCAAGACGCGACCTTTCGGTGCGTCTGATGATGTCGCCTCGCACTTGGGAGCGAAGATGCTGATTCACTTTCCATTAATTAGAAGAAGGGGTACTTGGTACCTGTGGATCGTTTTCCGCGCGCTCTGGATGCGCTCAATCGCCGGAAGATGGACATCGATGTCATCCAATCTTTGCATAAATCATAACCATGTCATGAATCCATCGCGGCTGCCGCTCATCAAGTCATGAAGTGATACCGCGGGTCCGTGTCTGCTATCTCCTCAGCCCCGGCATCATCAGACTCAAAGCGCTCCAGTCCGCGCTCCTTCAGTGCCACGAGCTTGGCCTTGTTCGCTTTGTTGAGAAGAGTTAGCCGGGTGCGTAGGGCGAATGTAATCAGGATGGACAGCAGCACACATCTGGTCTCGTCGTTTAATACTCCGCTGCAACGATCAAAGAGAAAGCATGGCGCACCCGGCTGATATCGCATGGGCCTTGCGGAAGTCGTCTTCTGGGTCGAAGTATATCTGAGGCGATGCACTAGGAACATCATGATATGAGCTGAACACGTTGGTTCGTATTCGGTGCTGGCGCAGACGTACATCGAAATCGTGCTGGAGATTCCCACCACGAATGCAGTCCCGACGCCTCGCTTAGACGTCGGCGAAAAGATGGCGGTCGCCCAGCTCCTGCACGCATAGGTTAACTCTTCGCTCGTCAGGAAAGAACACGCAACACTTCACATCACCATGGGGAACATGCTGTAAAGTCCACCTAACACGAAGAACAATGCGAAATACGCCGCGCCGACGCTCTTCTCTACGCAAGTGGCCAGCACGATGTATCCGATGAGCGCAATAGTGCCGCTGAACATGATATGCCAGCCGCGGTCTCGCGTTCGGTCGCTGTGCCATGCTTGGAAAATGACCATGAGCCAGGCGAACAGATAAGGCGCCACGGTGAGGCCTTGAGCATTAATCGCGGTGAAGCCAAGCTCCCTGATCAGCTGGATAACAGGCTTATTAGACACTCTCATTTCCATTGCGTGCTAAGAGCGTACCGTGGGCACGAAGTACGAAACAGTTGTAACTCCGACATTGACTAGATAAAAGCATACTCAGTTGTCGTGCAAGCAAGACATAGTCTGGCCACTTACAGCTCGCATAGATCAGCATACACAACCAAGCATTTACGTCGGAGATGATAGCTTTGAAACCCTGCCACCCGTTCATCCCGCCATGCGATTGCGGCCTGTGGTCTCGATTCAGGCGGGCCTGTGCGATGGCGCGTTCGCGCGGCGTAAGGAACGAGGCGGAGAACGGGAACGACGGCAGAAACGAGAGCATTATGAATGACATGAGTATGACAGGAATCCCTTCCACCTACACGGAGGACCTGTTAGTATGTGGAAAGCCATGAGATAGGTGTCCTCGCCAAGAACAAAAATTGCCAGCTGCGACGGCATTCAGAGGTAAGGCGATGTAAAGATATGGGCGTGCTTACCCAGCTAAGACAGATGTGTGCGCTCTGACAAGCCCGAATGCCAGCAAGCCCTGGGGCATCATGACACTCAGCACACTTCTCATCAAGAGAAACATTTGATTCACCCCAAGCGCGCCTGGAAGTGTAGCCGTTATGCAGAACCTGCCCCATGTCACTCGTTTGCTCATGCGTAAAAGAGTGATGAAGTGCATACGCGTAACGAATGGCCAACTCGTGTCTAGAAGTATGCGTCAACCTACCATGAAGCACATAGGGAGCGAAACCTACCTTTTATACCTGATTCTAAGAGTCAGGCGATAGTACAACAACGATGGCCAGAAAGCACTGACCAGAAGGAGAGATAATATACCATGCCAGCGTAAAACCCTGCTTCTCCGATGCCTAGCAGAACACTTCAAGACCAGGTGAATGAGATTTCATCGTACATTGAAAATCAGGCTTACCGCAAGACGAGGAACGCGGCGTATCCTTTGGCGTACGTCAGGGACAGCGACGACCATCCCCACCAGAACATGGAAAGGAAGAAGCTGACAAACGCTCTCAGTCATACAACACTGAGTATGTGGTATCCAGTGCGCACAAGCGGTTCGCGCCAATTCGCCGCTGTAGGACTGTAGCGACTGAAATAAGTGAACGCACTAGAATTATAGAGCGCTTACTGTTGGCAGGGATCTCCAAGATGCCTTGGTTTTAGATTGGAGATTACCTCTAGGACTCGCCACCGAAGGGGAGAAAGGCTCACAATAACCGACATAGAAGATGCTAAGGCCCAATGTCCACTTGCTGTTCGTCGAGATACCCTAGACGTGGCAAAGCATCAATCGCAGCGCGACAAAAGAGTAGTCTACTACGTACGAAGTTGTCGTTGAATGCTGGAATGACGTGCGCATTTCCGCTGGGAATTATCAGCTTCGACCGTCGGGACGAGCGGGCTGCGACTCACACATTTGTACGGTCTAGGTGGACATGTTAGCGGGAGCATCGGGTGGAAGAAAAGTTCATAGCATACCGAATTGATTGACTGAGATGACGCGACCTAGTGAGCTGCAGCATCGCATTCGGTTATAGCCACGCACAATTGTAGCTGGCAATGATATTTGATGAACAAAATGCTAAAGCCATCAACTGGGTGATCTGAACAAACCTGACGATGATGAGACTCAAGACTCGCAAATCAATCTTCCGCCTCACAGCCGCCTGTGCATCATGATGCTCAGCCCACACGGCTGGCTGATGTAAACCCGAGAACACTCACCTCGTCCTTGTCTGTGTACTGCACCGTTCTCGCATCCTCATGCACGGCTTGCGCATATGCGGGGTTCAGAGGCGAGAAGAAGTACCGCCGTTTTGGGGTGCGCTGGGTCAGGAGCTGCAGCTGGTGATACGTCCCTTCAGTTTCACTGACACCCTGCGCGATTTCTGGGTCAACATCCTCAGCAGAGAGATCCGGGGCCTCTTCGGTTCTATGCCGCTCCTGTACTTTGAGATCCATAGGGCGAGTCGAAGGAGAAGTCAGGCCGTGGAGGCAGTCCATAGATCGTGTTGGGAACGCCGCATTGCATACCCACGAAGAAGAGAGAAGAACGGGTATTCTGACATCCCAGACAAGACCCCAGGCGCCCCGGATGCCAGGTGGGGACATCAGGTGGCCTGGAAGACGCCCGAGGGTCACGTCCGGAGACAAATAGTGTGATATTTGTTGTCTTTGAGGGCTTCGCGATGAAAGTCACTGGGCGCTGTGGCAAAGGTAAATTGATACGAGGCGTCGTGGCGTCGAGTCGGCAGCTTTTCCAAATCTCGGCAATACAGTATTAGCTCTCAAGATCTCAGGCTGCATGATGGTGAAACGACTTCGCCGCGGAGTCGCATCTGCGACGATGGCATAAGATGAGAAATTGTATAGAAAAATGAACACGTAGCTGGTATATATTGTATGTTAGATACAGGATTTCGTCTATTAAGGAGTGTAAGATAGGCCCAAAACGAAGCATTCCGTCATGAACGTCGTGAGGGATGCATATATAGGACTGGTCGGTTAATAGCACGAAGCCACACTCTCACATACCGCACGAAAGAATGAGAAAAAGGGACCCGATAAATCAACTATCTGACCCGTATCAATCCCAGAGAATCAACCAAATCGAATGACATTTGCACTCGAGAGCGCACGGGTATCTAGAGGAACAGGCTAGCAACCGCGGCGGCACCGATGACACCAACGAGGCCAGAGGCGGCGACACGGCCGGCACCGTTGGGGGTAGCGGACTTGCTGGCGGTAGCGGCCGCGGAGGAGCTGTGCGAAGAGCTCTTGGGCACACCGGAGCTCGCGGGGGCAGAGCTGGACGCGGCAGGGGTAGAAGCTGCAGAGGTAGTGACGGCAGCGCTGGTCGCGGGGGTGCCGGCAGAGACCGTTGCGCCATCAACCTCGGACTGGACGGTCGCGTTGAATGTCCCGGTCGCACCAGTGAGCCTATGGGAGCGTTCAGTTGCGGAACAAATGATGCCAAGAAAGGCACATACGTGAACTTGGCCGAGAAGGCCTGAGCGGGGAACTGCGGGTTGGCGGTATCCATCAGGCTATTGGAGGTGAAGCGGATGAAGCTGCAGAGGGATGTAAGACAGGGAACGACTAAACAGGAACAAACACGTACTAGTAGGCGCCGCTGGGACCAACGGAGGCCTGGGGTGTGAAGGGGACGGAGCTGACCTGGCTCACGTCGACGTTGTCGGCAATCTCCTGAAGGAGAGTCTGAAACACGAGATGTCAATAGGTCGTCGATGAGAATGCAGGATAAGGGTACCTGCTGCTGAACGCTGCCAGCAAAGAGGCCGATGGAGCTGGGTCCGAAGGATTGGAGGTTGGGGGCCGTGCCATCATCCTGCCAGGAGACGGTAAACTGCTGGCCAGCCTGCCAGCTGGTAGAAGCCACGGGGGACGTCATCTGAATGGAGCAGGTATGGCGTTAGTTGTTGTCGCGCGGTTGGAAAAGATAGACGCACGAAGACGGTCGCGAGGGCCGAGGGGGCAGCGGCGAGCACAAAAGCGAGGACGGACGTGGAGAGCATTGTCAAAGAAAGAATGGACTGGAAAGCGACTGTGGGTGCGCTGGAGAGCGACGACGGCGACGAGGACGGGGAGGATGGGGGCTAAGGAAAAGATGGGCAGGGAACGGCTTTATAAGGTTCCATCTATATTGTGATACGTGCCTGCCTCGGCTCCGCACAAATCCGCACGCAATTCTGCGTAATGATATTTGTGCGCGCTGCGCGTCCTCGGCTGTGCACGCGCGCCGTCGAGCGGTCTCGGCCACCACTGGTCAAGTCAAACACGCTGGCCTGCAGTGCGCGGCAGCAACAAACGAGCAGTCGAGACAGATCAGTCCAGCGACGCGCCCACATGTCGTCGCAGATTCGTGCAAAAACACACGTTCGCACGGTCTATTTTGGGCGACGCGTATGGACCGCCAAGCGCCGTAACCAACTGAACTCAATCGCAACAACGGACGGCAACCTGCCATGCTTCAACTTTCTCTCCCATACTGACAGACACCCAGCTCTCCTCACCCCCGCCTCGGTCGCTGTGCACCATCCCCCAAAACCTCACGCTCATTCGTCCGTGTCGCGACAACGTTTATGCATTCCAACATCTTTCTTTGGGCCGCCCTCGCCCTCGTCTCGTTACCGACCGGTCTCGCGGAATTTTATGTCAGTCCATCGCCGCCAACATCTGGAATCTATATTGACCCGCTCTTATTATAGGTCATCAACCCCACGACGAGCACAGTGTGCCATGGAGGGCAGCCGTGCACCATCCAATGGCTCGATGACGGCGTGCAACCGCTCCTATCAAGCGTCGGTGCCTGCACCGTCGCGCTGTATACTGGAAACCTTGTGCGTCTAACCTCTACGTAAAGCACCTCTTGCCACATGACTTACCCGCGAACCCGTAGCAACTCGTTCAACAGATTGAGCCGGTGGATGTCTCTGCCGTCCATTCACTCTCTTTCACGGTATTTCGTTAATACGTGTTACCCTTCCGGTAGCTGACCAGACATGTAGCCCAATCCCCAGGCCGGGCCTAACTCCAATGCCTAGTGCGTTTGGCTGCGATAGCTATTCTCTGTTGAGTCGTAACTGACCGCGGCACATAGCTTCGTTGGTTTCACCTCCACCGTTCTCGTGAACGGGTCCTCACCATACCAGGGATTCTCCCCCAACTTTTCGTACGCCCGCGGCTCCCATCCAATCCTGCTTGACCTGACCTGACCGCCTAGCATCGACGAAATGAGCGGCTCGTTCGCGTCTCCAGTGGCGTCTCTTACTGCCACCATTTCCATTCCCGCTTCTGTCAAGTCACACTCGACGGCGCCCGTCTCGACGGTGCTAGTCTCCGGATCGAGGACTATCCCCGCACCGTCCAGCTCGTCTTCACCTGCATCGTCATCGCCACCGGCCGCGTCTTCATCCTTCACCCGGATACCAAGCTCCTCCGGCTCTCCACCGACCTCTTCAAGCGTTCCCTCAACTCCATCACTCACACCAAGCACCTCGCCTTCACCAAATTCGGCTAGCGTGACGTCGCCATCGCGACTCGCAATATATGCGGCACCAGCTGCCGCACTCTTATATTTGACATCTCTTCTTCTGAACCTTTGACTTCCGCACATGCTGCATCTGGACAATGCAATTCCGCTGGCTGTCAGTCAGTGCATGGCGCCGGCGTTATCTTTATTCATTTCTTCCCATGCTAGACGCTTGCTGTTGACCTCCATACTGACATTTCGATGGTGGCCTCCATTTCGTGATTGTAGAAGGTGCTGCGATACCTATTTCCCCCGTCCCGATCTCGTAGCGATACCTCACTTTGTGTAACCTTACCACGCTGATGATACCCCTTTATGATCGCCGACATGGCTTATGCTCTTCCACTTGTTCGAGCGATGACTTTCAGCACCAAGGGTGACCGTATGAGTCTTCGTTACCGACCTTCTGCGGAAGACAGTCGACTGTATACGTACTATGTAAGTACCATCGGCGACGACAAGCCCTAGCTTCAAGTTGTGGCCACTGGCCGAGTCCGAGTAGGCGGCGTACGCGTGTGTCACGCCGCGCGTCACACTGGCTTGTCCTCCGAGTCCTCGTTCCACTCAGCAGTCTGTGGACCCGATGCCTACAGCCCCAAATCTCGACGACATCAACCAGGTAAGATCCTTATATTCATTAATTACCGCGTTGAAGTGACCCTGCAACCCCAGAGTGTCATCTACATACCCTACGAGTCTGGTGTGTGCGCCCACTCTCCTGCCACAGAGCCACCTCTGATCACATATATTTAAAGAACAAGACAGCGAGAAGGACAGCCAAGATTACAATCCTTATGAGGAGCGAGATCTGCCCGGTGGCTACGATGTGCGCATGGACGCGTATCGCGTTGCGTGGAAGCGGTGTTTGGACCGTGTTCAGGTGCGCCCGTGCAAATCTGTCTTTCCATTCACGCACTGCTGATGGCAGCCAGATCAGAGCGTTATAGGTGCTCTGAATGCCCCTATAATTGAAGAGATCGTGAAGGAGGTTGATCAGGCGTACGAGGATGTGCTGCCGGGTCTCCCGTTTCCGGAGCTGCCCGTCATTGCTATCTCAGGTGCGTTCGCTCATTCATTGCCCGAAAATATTATACTGGGAGGTATTATGCTCATGGTGTAGTAAAGGGGCATCGTCGGGGTCCGCATTTCTCGATAACATCTCACGGCGCCTCGACCACAACTCGGAAGAAGACGACTCCCGACCGGAAACTTACGTTGTGCACCTACATCCTCCAGACTGTCTCACACTCATGCTGACTATGAAAAACCTTGTGACCGGTTTCGTCGACCGCCCACCCGACGGACACGAAGGTGAGCTACCTGTCTATCCGCCGATGCTCGAACACGACTGAGGTTGCTTGCCTGGGCGTAAGTAAAGAGAAAAGCCACAGCCTCACTCGCTAACTATGATATCTCATTGCTGGAAGCCTGGTATCGGGCCTTTCAAGACACGCGCGGTACGTCTGTATTCGTTGCACGAACCGACGGTGCTAAGATTGCGTGACTGACGCGGGTAGGCAGAACAATTACCAAGGCTTGTCGTATTCATGCATGACTTTGAGCAGTTCGAGAGCGCCATCGTAGAGGATGTCTTCGCAATATGCAAGTGGGTAGCTCTGCTTTGTCTCACGTCGACGAAACAATGACTAATCAGTACCTCAGCGAGCGTATTCCGGACCTGCCCCTCGTCTTCATTGTCTCCCTATCGTCTCCGCCCTCCCCTTCGTATTTACACATCACTTATCCCCGCGCCATTCTCGCGCTGCTTCGCGTGGACACTTACAGCATCCCGTCAGGCATCGAGGTGCTTGAGAAGATCATCACTGAGGTATGACAACATCTCTGCGTGCTATCCTGTCCCTTGGTTGAACAAAGGGCCAGACGTTCTTCGACATCGGGTTCGACCCCGATGTGATGATAGGCCCCGCGACTCTTGATTTTCTCGCCGACTTCTTCTGCCGACATACATCTTCCGTCGACGCTGTCCTGACAGTCCTCCAGGTTTGCATTTCGACGCTTCTCCTCACGACCGTTCCTGAATCGATTGCTCTCAGCTGGCGCACCTCAAGCATTTCGACGAGCCGTTAGCCATTCTGCTTTACAATGAGCTTCTTGGGACCAAGTCCTCTGCAGAAGCGGTGTCCAAGCTCTCTTCGCCAGGATCATTCTCCTTCCTCGATAGCTTGCTCTCGTGGTCTGTCGACCCGCAGTTGTCGGACCAAGAAGACGACTGGCCGAGCACTGAGGTTGCCGGTCTCCTCAACACAGTGCGCAGGGCTCGCGTTGTGTTTCGCTCGCGCTCGCGCGGTGTCAAGATCGCGTTAGGGATCTTGTGCGCTGTCCAGAACGCGTTGGTTGGCCTGGAGGTACGCAACGCAGAAACGCCGAGAACACCGTTGGCGTTGATGAGCGCTGCGCTCGGCGGTGAGCTGGGCAGGGAGGCGAAGCATCTAGAAAAGACGATAGCGTAAGTCATAAATTCTGCTCGACATCAATACAGTAGCTCATGAGGTGCGTTGTTAGCAAGCTCTCGGAGGAAAAAGTCAAAACTCTCGTTGAGGCTCTGGATGCTCATTTGTCCGGCATTGCGCAGCATGTTGACGACCATGACGCCGCATACTCCGCTGCTGTTGAGGGCTTGGACGCGGGGGGCGAGGCTTGGTCTGCTGCGGCTTTAGGCACTTGGCTCATGAATTTCCTCGAGTACGTGTCAATCCACCTGCTTAATCCATTTTTGACCGCCGCTTGCAGCGACTACCTCGTCAACCTGGAAGATGCACACCTCTGGGACATTTGGTACATGGGGTCGACGCCCTTCCCACCCGAGGTCTGCTCTCTCTTCTACCCCTGCTCTGCGCTCGCTAACCTGCCCTTCCAGTTGTTAAATCCGTCGCTGCGCACGACCGTCATCTCCGGCGCCTTCGATCCATACAGCTATATATCTGCCTCCGCAGATGACGACGAAACCCAACTGCCCTCAAACACTCCCCGGCGACGCGCTCTGTGGGAGCTCCCAGACACTAGCATCCTGTTCAGACGCTACCTCGAGGCCGGGCGTCTCATCAACGTATATGACTGGTACGAGTCGTTCGCGATGGTTATCGACAGCCAGCGGAGGCATATGGAGAAGCGTGCGTCCGCGTCTGTGTCAGCGGACGAGGCAAGCGAAGGTGATGAGGGTGAAGGAGAGGAGAGGTGGAAGATGCACGTGCAGGCAAGGTTTGTGCGGGCACTACATGAAGTGGACTTCATTGGGTTTGTGCGGCATACGGGGAGGAAGGCAGACCATGTCATGCGGACAGTTTTTGATACCGCACTCTGACCTCATACATCCTCTGATTGTCAGGCGACAATACAGCGACGACAGGAAAATCGACATCAAGTCATGACGGCCGTATGGATAGGTATAGGTATATATAGAGGCAGTCGCTATTAGTGATACAAGAAGACATGTAAGATCGCAACTGTGATGACTACAGTGTGTAGCTCGTCGTTATATTAGACATGGAGAACACTATCACCTACGCCTCCTCGAAAAGAGCGCGCAAGCACCGCATGATCACCCTGGCCCCTTCTGCTCCAGGCTGGTTGCCCTCGATTGCAGCTCCGAGAACTTTCTGGGCATGCTCGACGTCCTGCGGCTCTCTTGACTCGTACAAAATGGCCCGTACATCACAAGCCCACTTGACAGGGGACAAAAGCCATTTGAAAAACGTGTGAACGTTATAGTCCTGGGGTTTATCGTTGCCCTCGTATCGAAATACTTCTGGCCAAGATAGGGCCGGGCTCCAGGTCACATCGTACTTCCCGGAATCGTCGGGGGTACTACACTTGACCGAACTCTGCAGGCTGTCCCTGGCGTGAATGCCCCGCGCCTCGAGAATGGCCGTTTTAGCCAATATATCCTTGAGAATCCCCTGGACGTCGCGGATGCCTCTTTTAGCAGCCTCCCTGTCGTCTTCGCACTCAAAGGGCAGGGTTTCCGCCGATAAACTTTCCCACAGAGAGAGGAGGTGTCGAACGGTCATGGGCATCGACAGGGCTGGATGAGGCCTGACTAACCATAGGAATCGTTCGACATCCGCAGTCTGGATGAGGCTTCCCTTTTCGATTAACTCCAACGTCGGCCAAGGAAAATGTTCCAAACGAAGTCGAAACGGAAGCGAAGGCCCTGATTGTTCAACTCCAGGTTGAAAAATCTTCCAAGTGGATTTCAAATTCGGCGCCCCACTCATCGCTGTCAAGCGGCTCGTATTGATGCGATGCCTTTCCCAGGCGCGCTGTATTAGCAGGTGCTCGAAAGAGTCCTTCAGTTTGCCTTTGAGTTCCGAGTGCATGAATTTGACGGTGTGCAAGTTGAGTAGAGGGGGGGAATCCGAGTGCGACAGGAAAGTTTCAAGAGCCATCGCGCCGCGATCCTTCAGTTTGACTGCACTGGAGTCGTAGTCAAGACTCCGACAGGGGCACGCCACAGAGACTTCAAGGCGTGTTAAGCCTGACAGATGCAGGTGCAGGAGAAGCTCCGACGCAGACACATGATCGGGAGCTACTAGGGCATTGGTTCCATTGTGAATGACGAGGGATTTGACGTTTGGAAGATTTAGCTTCTCGGTGGGTCCCACATTCTGCGCCATACCCAGCTCCACGCTGCGCAACTCGAGCGCAGTCGGAGACGCAGCGGTCAGCGATCTGAGGACATTCTTGAACTCCTCGACGTTGCTGTAATGAACGCAATTGAAGGTGACGTAGCGGGTTGTCACGGGGGGCAGAGTCAACAAGGACGCGCCTGGGACACAGCACTGGAAGGTGATGGATGCAAGGCCAAGCGACTGGCTCAAGAATAACGGCGGCAGGCTGACGGCGGGGCAGCGAACCCGATCGCCGAGGTCGGATCCCTCGAAACGCAGATAGGTCAAGCTCTTGAGCCCCTCCGAGTCCGCGGGCACCCCGAGGATCTCTTCGAGTTTGCACAGGAGCTCCTCGGGGAGCTCGAATGACAAGGTCTGCCACCGGTGGCGCTGCGGAAGGAGAAGTTCCTGGAAGACCCTCTTCAAAATTCCCAGGGCAGAATCAATGTGCTTGCTTCGTGTTGAAAGCCGTTTATTAACGCGGACGACCAGCTTGAGCGGGTACTCCTTGGCGAGAACCTCGGATAGCTTGCGTTTCATGGCGGCGAACCGATAGCGGAGGGGCTCGATATGGATGATACCAGTCGTTTGCGTCTCGAGCTTTGAGTCTTCAATGGTATACTGAAGCGCCACGATGTCGGATGGCTTGTGCACCTCAATGGGTAGGGTTCGGTGCTTCCGGGAAAAAAATGGCATTGCGTTCAGCGAGATGGATGAGAGGACGAGAATGAGTGTGGCAGGCAGGAGGGTCGATTGAGAAGTTGTTTGATTGTTGAAGACCGCGACTCTCGCTTTATATCTGGCATTGGCGGATAAGGGCGGCCAAGGGATCACCGGCCACCACCCGGTCTTTGTGGACTACAACAGGTGGAGTACAACAAGTTGATATAGAATACGGAGCCACAGCGCCCGGTGTTGTTCGCAACGTTGAGAACAATAAGGATGGAATTGCCAGACTCACGAGTCACGATGTGGATCACGATCCACTACGTAGACACGGGGGCCGGGGCATCGGGTCAAGTGAGAGCAATTCCACAAGCCCCAGTCAGCCACAATTGAGCCCCAGAGTCCTTGGCAGTTTTGAGAGAAGCGACGCCAGTGAAGTAGGATAGAGGTACCTGAATATTAGAACCTTGGTTGCAGTGGAGAGAGACCTGCAGCACCGAAGCACGGCCCAAGGGTGCGAGAGGTCCAAGCCCACATACTTACGCCGACGAAGGCTTATCATTGTGTCGCGAACATAGCCGGCGCCAGGGCCTAAGCAATTATTGTGCTTGAAGAGGCTTGAAGTTGATCTTTCAAAAGCAAGCCCCGGCGCGAGCTCGACTTCGTCATGCCGTAGTGCCGCGCCACATAATTCAAGAGGAGACACATACCAAACCTTAATGACGATACTGTACAGTCGCGCGCGCCGGTGACCAGTGACCAGCCACACATCGCCGTCGTACAGCAAGCCCTCCAACGTCAAGACAATGGGAAAAGGTGCATATCATCTGTCGGAGGCTTGCTCAAGGTGCTGACCCACGTCTGCAGTTCACGGATCTCTCGCCCGTGCCGGCAAAGTAAAATCGCAGACTCCCAAGGTGGAGAAGCAGGAGAAGAAGAAAACGCCCAAGGGCCGTGCTAAGAAACGCATCCTCTACAATCGCCGGTGCGCATCGACTTGTCTCCATTGATGCATCCATACTAATGATGTTTCGCAGATTCGTCAATGTCACAACACTTCCTGGGGGCAAGCGGAGAATGTGAGTAACGCCACCTTCGCCTTCGTAGCTCGTTTGTGCTCTTCGTCCGATCATTGTCATACTCTCCTCCCTATCCCCCACTTCCGCCATCTGATGATCTCAAGCAAAACAAGCATAGTTCACACTGAATTTCTCATGTTGACACACATGCATCTAATGTCTTTCGCTCCTATCTGACCACTCCCTATTGCTTCTACGCCATGGCTTCAACACCATTGCTGATAACTTAATCCACAGGAACCCCAATCCCGAGAAGTAAAACACGCGTACTTCTCGTGTACCCGCTGTGCGCCATGCGCCTCTCCGCCGACATGCAATGCGCCATGATTAACGGAGAGGGTTGACTGGAGTTGTTGTCGCTGCTGTTTTTCGCCTTTGTATCCACATCTTCCTTTATGCTCAGCATTCGTCCTCTATGAATCCAGTTATGTTGCAGGCGAACCCTTTGATTATCAGTACTGGGACTGAAGAGCGTCAGCGACGCGCACAACATCTCCAAGCTCCATCACATCGTGCACCCTCACAATCGCCACCCCTTTCTTGACTGCATGCGCAACCGCAGCTGCCGTCGCCCACCCCCTCTCCTTCGGCTCTGTGTTGCGTCCGCGGTAGGATCCGTCCGGGTCTGACTCTGAGAGGATGGCACCGAGGAAGGATTTTCGGGATGCACCGATGAGCTGCGGATACCCACGCAGTGGATTCCTGCTGCCTGCTGCGCTGGAGCTCGCTGATAAAGGCAGCGCTTCGGCGGTGATTTTCGATGCATGGCGCAGGACCTGTAGGTTGCTTTCGAGCGTCTTACTGAATCCAACGCCAGGGTCGACCACGACGAGCCACCGACGGACGCCGCCTGCGCCCTTGACAATCAAATCAACCTTCTCGCCTAGCTCCAGTGCGATCCCTTCAAGAACAGCACCGAGTTGTGAGTAGCCGTAGGCCGAGTAGTCCTTGTTCGCTCCGGCATCTCCCCTGGAGTGCATGACCACAACCGGCACTGCTAGCGCCCTAGCGACCTCTCGCATCTGGGCGAAGTAATTCGCAGACGAGGGCGTGAGCGGGTAGTCGGGGCCGGTGAATGCGTAGACGTCGTTGATACAGTTGGCTCCCGCGAGAACAGCAGCGCGCGCAACCTCGGGTCGGAATGTATCCACGCTGATTAAAACACCCCGAGTGGATCCATCTGGCGATGACCGGATGCGCTGAATGACAGGTACCACGCGCGAGATCTCGTCTTCAGGCGATACGTACGCAGCACCGGGTCGCGTGGAATATCCGCCTATGTCAACGATGTCGGCTCCTGCACCAACTGAGCGCTGAGCGTACGCTAGAGCAGTCTCCAGAGTGTTGTGAGTTGCCCCGTCAGAGAATGAGTCCGGCGTTGCGTTCAAGGTGGCCATTATGCGCGTCTTGCGGGGCGGAGAGGCGGCATCCAGCTGGACTTTCCAGTATGCTGTCGTTGGTGGGACGATGGTTGCTTCTTCGGGAGCAGTGTACGGCGCGGCAACGTGTGGATAGCGAGGAAACGGTATGACTTTGTGCATCGGAGGTGACCCTGGAGGTGCAGCCGCGAGGACGTCGGACAGAAGCTGTCTCACAGTCTTTTTGGAGGTGGGGTGAACATTATCAGGGATCATACTAGTTATATCGTCAGTAGCTGCCGGTGAGGTTCAAGGCGAAGCTATACACACTCTGCCAACGGTCTGAGGACGAATGCCCGCTCCGGCATCCGAGGATGTGGGACGACAAGCTGCCCATCCAGATTATCCAATGTGCTTCTCTCGGTCTCAGGGCGTGTATCAATGATGTCGTCGTTGAAAAGAATGACATCGAGGTCAACGGCGCGTGGGCCGTTACGAGTGGTAGGGACACGCCCCACTGCAGTCTCTACCCCTTTGAGGACCCGCAGGAGCGTCACAGGGAGCAAATTCGTTTCGATCTGGGCACATTAAATGTGAGGATCTGCTCGTAAGTACTGTAGAACGTCATGCGTACCATACAGGCGCAATTCACGAAACTTGGCTGCTCAGTAACATACATCGGCGCTGTTTCGTACATGAAACTTGTGTCCACCACCGTGATATAGGGCTCCGAGGGGGATTGAGTATCCTCTCCAGTAATGAACAGCTCAGGTTGCTCTAAGAGTCGAAGAGCATGCTCGACGTTCGCGAAGCGGTCGCCGAGATTTGAGCCCAGAGCGATGGCCACCGTGTGGAATGTTGGAGTCGCGGCATCTGCTCGATTCAATAAAGCTGCTAGACCGAGCGGAGACATAGACGACGTCCGGGACGAAGTGTGCTCCCGGGAAAGGTCATGGGAACGGCTAGGGTAGTCTTCTATCGTCCGGACTATCTCTACCTCCGCTGCCTCAGCAAAGACCAGGGCTTTCGTCTTGGCTGCGCGGACGGTGACGACGTCAGAATTTCGGGCAGCGTGTTTGAGCGTAGTCTGAGCCACCAGAGATGCCAAGGATTCTAAAGAGATGAATGACGAATCTTCAGCGTTCTGGACAAACGCTCAATGTCCGTTAGAACATGGATCGTCGACGCAACACGCACCTGACGAATCGCCTTGGCTAACCCGCGGAAATTGAACTCATCCTCCGACCGCGGAAGCCGGGCCACATCGACGTCGAAGTGAACGACCTGCTTGTCCTCGCGCTCGCAGGGGTTCAACCCTACGATGAGATTGCACGCCAGCTGCTCGATGAAGTAGCAATCATGGGCTAGATATGACCCATCTCGTGAGCGGGTTGAGAGGATGCCTACACCATCGGCGTAGGGAGTTGCCCGAGGCTTGACAAGTTTGATAGACATTTGCTGGATGGCGGCGAACGCGTCGAAACACGTCTTGAATACGTGCCCTAGCAATGACTCCAGGGACAGAAACCGCGGGCACCCCTCCACCTCTAGAGACTTGAGCACGGTGCGAGATAAGGATCCGTAATTGAGCGATTGGGAGATATCGTCGCCGGCCGCTGCACCCTTCAGATCGTGTGGGATGGAGAGTGAGACGCGCACTGGCTGGCGCACTGGCGCAGAGTCCGACGGCCACTGCGCACCGTCTCCTACAGGGACAGTCAGAAGGAGATTCCTGACGCGCACGATGTCCCGGTGTGCGTGCCCGGGATCCTGCTGGCGGAGCCGGCTAGTGAGTTGATTTAACGGCCGTATGTTGTAGTCAGATGCGATAGACTGACCTCGAGAGAGTCGACATGTTCCTCGCCATCACGAAGAGCCGCCGCGGGCGGCGGGACAGCGTGGTGGAAGCGGACGAGAACTGCAGAAGGTGACTGCGAAGAGCGAAGCGCATCACTGACACCAGGCGCCTGTCTGGCTGCCACTAGCCACTAGCGACCTGCAACCTTCCACCATGGACCTTCCTACAGCCCTACAGCGCCTGGCCAATTATCGCCTTCGCAACTCAAGAGCATCGCGGGATATCTTCGAGAGTGGAGTCTTGGTGCTGCGAAAAAACGCTCTAAGCAAGCTAGGGGATGACCGTACGTTCGCACACACTTTGGCGCGTAGAAATGTTCATCGCGCATCTATAGGCTGGGTCTTCCTGGAACAACTAGCGCTGGCTTCTATTGACATAGGGAGGCTTGAAGTTGCAGAGGTCAGTCAGTACCTCATAGAAGAAGGCCATATTCTGAGTGCCGTTGTTGCCCACAGACGTGTTACGGCGAGCTCACGACGAAGTTCCCGGGTTCGCCCAGAGTGGAATGTTTGAAAGGAATCTTGATTGAGGTGAAGGGGACTGATGAAGACGCTTTGGCGTTCTATGAGAAGCTACTGGCGGCCGACGAGTCCAATGGGGTACGCGACATTTTCTGTGTCCCGGTAATCAGTGCATTTGACCTTTTATCCCATGTTAGGCTGCCTGGAAGCGTAAAATCTCAGTTCTCAGGCGGACAGGCAAAGTAGACCAGGCGGTGGAAGAGCTATCTGTCTTCCTTGACACGTTCTACACCGACGTCGAAGGATGGCTTGAGTTAGCCGACATATACGCGTCATGTCACCAGTAAGTCGACGGCAGAGTTTCTGCTCTATATGCATATTCTTATATATCTACTGCAGATACACGTCGTCGCTGCAAACCCTGTCACAAGCATTGCTCCTTGCCCCGCAGAACCCGTTCTATGTCCTGCAAGCTGCAGAGACAGCATACACCGCCGGCGATGTTCCGCTTGCCATCAAACTCTTCCTGGTAGTCGTCGACATGGCGGATGGAGACGATGATGCACTGGTCAAGGACTCGATACCGAGTGGAATCACAGTGCGAGCGTGGAATGGTGTGCAAACGGTCCGTCAGTTTTGCTAGACCCTTTATCATCTCTGACCCGTGGTTTAGTGCGCACAACGACTTCAAAAGGAGCCAAAGCTTTCTTTGTCGTCTGCCTCAAACACATCGTCTCCCCAGAAGTTGTCCGTGCTGGAGCAACTTGCCAAAGACATGTTACGGAAAGCGCGCTCATAATGGCGGAACGTCCTATTTATATCTCGGTGCTTTTGTTATATATCTACTACTCTGTCACGATAGGTTGTAGTGGCTAGCCTGTCGCGTATTGCAGAAGTGAGGGAATGAGTGTGAGACTTCAAGCTTCATTGAAGGGAGTTCGGCGTCCAAAGAAGGCAGGTTTGGGTTCTGCATCTGGGAGGTCTTAACCCCGCGCTGTGGTTTCATGGGCCATACGTGTCTTGTCGCTTGAGCTGCTTCATTATCCACCTCACCATCCCAACGCTGAGGACCCTCTTCGTCACTCCCGCACGAAGACAAGAATGTTTTCAGACGAATTGAAGACGCTCAAACGGCTGGGATTCCGTCATGTAAGTGCCCTTAGGTCCGGCGTAGTGGTTTGACGTCCTTACCCGCACTCAGGTTTTGCTTCAAGTCCTGAATTTTGCGTCTGTCCTTGCATCGGGGCTCATGATCTGGAAAGGGCTTGGACTCTTGACGAATACGGAGTCTCCGATCGTGGTTGTCCTGAGGTGCGCTGGTCTTTCTCTGTTGCGAGCCACTGTAACGAAGTCTCTCCCTCGACAACAACAGCGGTTCTATGGAACCAGCATTCTACCGAGGCGACCTTCTGTTCCTCACGAACCCTCCCAAAACTCGATACATGACTGGCGACATCACCGTCTACAAGATTCCTGGCCAGGGTATACCCATCGTTCATCGAGTTCTGGAAACACATGACGTGGTGAAGAAGTACAACGGGTACGTTTGCGCACGCCTCACATGACGGCTCGCTAGAACTGATTGTTATTTCATTACTCAGAGTTCGGATCGTGAATCCCGAAGATCAGCTCCTGCTCACAAAGGGTGACAACAACCACGCCGATGACATTGAGCTGTACAAAGGTCTTGACTGGTTAGAACGCCAACACATAGTTGGCAAAGTCCGCGGGTATGCAGCATCACCTCGTGTTTTCTCAAAGCAGTCTCTGAAGTTTACTTTGCAGGTTTCTTCCTTACGTGGGATACGTGACCATTGCGATGGTGAGACACCTCCGAGTTTCCTTTTGTCTGTGGTGATGGACTGACTTCATCGCTTCCAAGAATGACTTTCCTCAACTTAAGTATGCTCTTCTAGGCGGACTTGGTCTTCTTGCATTGATTCAACGGGAATGAATACCCATGGACGATTCTTTTGTGTATTACCATAATGCCTTATATATTGAGACCCGTGCAGATCCCTCCTTGTCGCGTGAAGTACCTGAGCTTTTTTCGTTCACTGTCAAATATCTGTTGAGCTCGATGTCACGTCGGCTACCAGGAGTGAGTCCAATATTCGTCTCCACCTTGACGTGTATGCGATATATATACAATTAGCAGTCCATCCTGTCCTCTGGTTACCTGCCATATACTATATATCGACGTGCTAACGGCCAGGATGGCGAAATTTGCGCTGACAACGTCCGTCGTAATGTTCGGTACTGGTGCGCACGTGATCGCGCTCGACGCGTCCAACGTTGACCTCGATCGATATCAAGCTTCAACCGCCACTCTGAACGTCTGCTGCGACAAATCTACCGCTCCTTTCCACTGCATACGCAATCCTGGTCTTATCCCAGGCAGATGGCATGGCGCTCTATCTATGGCAGAACGTGTCTGTCATCGTTGTCTCGGTGCAGGATACATTCTTCAAACCTTTCAACCAATGCAGCCGAAGCATCCACCTCTCAAGAGAAGATTTTGTCAACGGAGGAGCAGGAGTTGAAGGATGCTCTCTTTCGGAAACGAAAGACTGACTGGAAGCGCAGACAAGGTGTACGTCGTATGCACCATAAAGTTGCCATAAAGTCTAAGTATTGACTATCTTTGCAGGGCCAGTCTTTTCTTGATAACGTCGTGATCAACATTCGCGCAGGTTCGTGACATTGTACTCTTGGATGGATGGACTCTCAATTGCTCTAGGCAAAGGCGGCGATGGCTGCGTCGCCTTTCACCGTGAAAAATTCAAGCCTTATGGTCCGCCATCCGGGGCTAAGGGCGGGCGAGGTGGAGACATATACATCATGCCTACCCCGCACCTTACTTCCCTCTCCTCCGTTCCCAGACGTGTCAGAGGAGAGGCGGGCGGGAATGGGCAAGGAACATGGCAAAACGGCCGAAATGGGGCGCCGCTAGTCATCAAAGTACCTCTCGGAACTGTCGTCCGCGAACTGACAGGCGACGACCCGCGACGCGCCAAGAACGAATGGGAGGCGGAGGAAGAGACCCTAGAGGGTTTGGACAAGGACGAGCGCAGGACTAGGTGGAGGGAACGAAGATGGCTGCATTATCCTCAATACGAGGACGACAACGTCCAGAGGTCGGAGTTTAAGGAGGCCGAGTGGGAGTTCTTCAAGGCGGAGCGGGAGATACGCGCGGCGCGGCGCCAGCGCGAGGCGAGCCCCATTACCTTGGATCTCGACAAGCTAGAGGATACAGAGCAGCCTGTGGACGCGCCCCTTGGACAACCCAGGACGCATCAACTGGGTCATCTGGTTGCCTCCGGAGGCATAGGAGGGTACGGCAATTCTCACTTCCTGACGATGACGAACCGCTCCCCAAAATTCGCCACGCGAGGATACGACGGAGAGCGTGTAACGCTCGCCTTGGAGCTCAAAATCCTCGCCGATATCGGGCTAGTGGGCATGCCTAACGCAGGAAAGAGCACCCTCCTGCGGGCTCTTACGGCTGGCCGTGCCAAGAGTGAGGTGGCCAGCTACGCGTTCACCACCCTCAACCCGGTGGTGGGCGTGGTCAGAGTCGCTGAAGATGGCTCATTCGTTGGAGGTGGCGTAGAGGAGATGGTTCACGACGAGACGTGGGTGGAGGAGAAGCGACATCAGGAGCTCATGGAGACCGGTGCGTATGCAGGCGCGCGAACTCGGAACCAATCGAAGCAAAGCGACGAGCCGGACGTCGAGATGTTCCGGTTTACCATCGCTGACAACCCAGGCCTCATCTCACAAGCCTCCGAAAATGTGGGTCTTGGCCATTCATTCTTGCGCTCTATGGAACGGTCGCTTGCACTGGCATACGTCGTCGATTTCGCCGGACCTGCGCCTTGGGACGAGATCCGCGTGCTTCGGGACGAGCTGGAAAAGTACAAGCCCGGCATGAGCAAGCAGGCGCGACTTGTCATCGCGAACAAAGCTGACCTCCTTGGAGTTGAAGGAGATGGAGAAGACGTCGATGCCGCACGTCTAAAGCTACAGCAGCTACAGGAGTTTGTCCGGACGGAGCTGGCCACCAATGGGCGGGCAATTGATGTCATTCCGGCATCAGCGAAGTTCAGCCAGAATTTGCGGATCATCGTCCGGGCCATGCGATCCTATGTCGAGGACGCCCAAACACCCGTCGCTTTGTCTTTGAACACGGTAGGCGTACATAGCATCTGATTGCAATTCCCATGATTTATCCCTCGCTAGTAGGCAACATTGGCATCTCAACCTACCATCCATTAATCAATACACCTATATTCACTTGCTCGAGCTACAGAAGTGATCGAAGAAGAATCGGGACGTTGAGGTAATCACTGCTGGGCGCCTGAATGGGCCTCGAACACGTGTACTGCATCCTGTAGTGGTCTCTTGCCCAAGAGGAACAGAATGAATTGGCCGATTCCCGACCGCCATATCCCACAGGGTCATTCTCCGAAACGTTGGGCATGACACCCAAACCTACACGCACTCGGATTTTGAGCTAGAAACTGTCACGCATGTAGTCCTCCCTGCATCTGACCTACACCGCCACTGCTCAAACCTTCGGTGGGGTCTCCGTTTTTGATGGGCGGCAAGATGAACCCAAGCAGGGACACTTCGATGCTGGAGGCAAAGACTCAGTCAACATCAATGACATCTCGGCCGCCGACTCGTCCGAATTACTTTGCTCTTCGGGCTTTCCTTGGTGCTGAAGCTGCCTCCATGGGGGCTTATGGTATCTGAAGTTCTCACTTCGTCTCTCGCTGTGCATCGTTTGTCAAATGACGACTGCTTCGGTTTCCCAACATCCACATCGCACGTAACTCTCTCACCGATCCACATGGCTTGCTCCGTCATGCACGCTTCATAAACAGTCCTTGGTTTTGTTGACCTAGTAGCTCTCGCTTCGTCACTATGCCCCTGCTAACCTATGAACCGTCCACGCTGCTGATCATTGCGTTTTGTGTGCTCATCACCGAGTTCATCCGGCGGCGATATCTTGTACGATGTCCTGTCCGAATACACTGTCTTTTAGCTTATCACTAACAACTCGCTAGCTGTGGCACATACCTAGTGTCGGATTCACCGCGCCGCTCCTCACTTACCTGACAGCGCTCAAATTTCAGCGCGGTAGCGATCAGCTCATTCAAGAAGGCTACGACAAGGTCAGGCTACGCTATCGTGCTTGTCCGTCACAGCGCTCACCATACCTTTGGTCGCAGTACAAACCTGGCCTGTTCAAAATCCCTCTATGGGATCATTGGCTTGTAATGGCTACGAGCCCTCAGCTCATCGAGGACATCAGAAAGGCCACAGACGACACCCTGTCCAATCATGAAGCTTTTCATTACGTTCGAATGTCCACATTGTTGCCATCAACGATTGCAGACTCACCGCATGTTTAGTTCTTCCAGAGCAAGTACAGCGTCGGCGAGGACGTATTGGACAACAATTATCACACGAGGGTAATCCAGGCGCAGTTGACTCGCCAGATTGCTGTCACGCTTGACGATGTTCGCGAAGAGGTCGAGATGGCGGTTGCCGGTATTATCGCAGTGAAAGACGGCAGTGAGTTGGTGTTGTTTTCCATCGTGATTTGTCAAGGTCACCTCACGCTTTGTAATTAGGCTGGATCAGAGTATCCGGTGTTGAGAAGCTTATAGGAAGAGTCATCGCTCGCACTAGCAACCGTCGCTTCGTAGGAGTGCCTTTGTGTAAGTCACTTCCTGCCGAGCATATCTTCTTTGGACTGCACTGAGGAGCGAATGAAGGTCGCAACAAGGAATATCACAAAATCAATATCGATTTCGCTGCGAGTTTCGTTTACAGTGGGAAGATGATCAACAACTTTCCTAGCTTTATGAAGCCGTAAGTCGAACGCTACCCCTTTTCTTGCCATACATTGACATCACTTTGCAGGCTCGTTGCTTTTTTCTATTCACGCACGAAGACGCACATTCATTCTCAGATGAAGTTTATTCAGCCCCTCGTCGAAGAGCGCCGCCGCAAACAAAAAGAGCTTGGTATCAACTGGCAAGGCAAACCGGTGAGAGATATTGGAAATAGGACAATACGACTGTGCCAAGCCTTACTTACAGGACGACTTGCTCATGTGGCTCATGGACGAGGCTGGCGTGAAAGGTGAGGAGCCCACCCTGTGGGACCTCGCACGCCGCATGTGCATCGTCAACTTTGCGGCAATATCCACGACGACCACGGTACGTGCTAAGACATCCTACTATGGTAAACCCTCGGTGAAACCATGCCAGTCGTGCACGCACGCCCTTTACCATATCGCAGCAAACCGAGAGTACGTGGAGCCGTTGCGCAAGGAGATAGAAGCTGCCGTGGCGGCGGACGGCTGGACCAAAAGCGCGCTGCTGAAGATGCACAAGCTCGACAGCTTCTTACGCGAGTCGCAGCGGATGCGCGGAATCCATGTCTGTACGTGCTGTCATCGATCCACGCGTTCATCTTCTGAGCGCGCTCTGTAGTGACTCTGAAGCGCGTTGCACTGAAGCCCTTCACGTTTTCCGACGGCACCATCATCCCCACGGGAACGCTCGTGGCATGCACTAGCCGGGCTCTGCATCATGACGACGAGATCTACTCTGATGCCGACGAATTCAATGGCTTCCGCTTTTCGTCTCTCAGGGAGAAGGAGGGCCAAAATACGAAGCATCAGATGGTTGCCCTTGACCGAGAGTATCTGGCATTCGGCCTAGGGCGACATGCATGGTGCGTGCGCAACTTGTTATGTACGTAGCGACGGGAGTTTAATCTTGCTTGATTCTGGAGTCCCGGGAGATTCTTTGCGGCTAGTATGCTCCAGCTGGTTGTCGCGCACATCCTGGTCACCTATGATGTTGAATTTCCTGACGGCCAGTCAATTCCTTCGGACACGTTTCTTGCAGAGTCGTGTTTTCCTGGAGAGGTCGACCTGTTGTTCCGCAAGCGCCCAATCTAGAGACGCACGGAAGAGCAGAGGGGCGATGAGCATCAGTGCAGCAGATGGGGGAGAGGCGAACAGTAAGTAGAATGTTCCGTTTGATGTACTCCTCCTGTTTAGCATGCGAGACGGCTGAGGTAGAGTATACGACAGATTGCCGAGACATTAGGGGGCGCTTAAGTTCATCCGGTACCGTGGCAGTGGACACATTCGCCCCAAATGCATATTTGTGATACCTCAATCTGAGCTTGTTTCAGTGTGCGAATGCCTCTGGCGGGCTACGAACGAGGATTAATGCACAGCATGATTGCGGCCGACTAGTCTGGCTCAATTTCGGCGACGTGTGCAGGATCGCGCTACCGTCCAGTGTCTTTGGAGGTCATTTAAGTTGTTCAGCATCAATAATCTAGCAACTGCGAGCTAACCATGGTTCATATATATGTAGTCTTGCAATGAATTGAAGAATCTAGGCATTCCTGTATGAACCAAGAGATGCACGGTCTGCGGCCTGCGCAGCCTTAGTCACTGCGGGTACTATCTGGCCAGGTACCCAGCTACGAGAACACGACGTCGCTGCACTCGTCTCTCACCAGAGATAGAGAACACGTTCTCCCCAACTCTTGGTAGCAGCACCAGCCTGAGTCTGGTGACATCTGAGCCCATCCATGTGCGAGAACTCCCGCCGGCGAGGGATCTTGCGGACCTTCCAAAACCGGCTGCGTACGAAACACGTTCGTCGCGAGGTTCGCTCCTGCCACTCCCTCTCGCCCACGAACGCCGACATCATATTGCCCAAGACCTGGTCGAGGCCTCATGCGCGATTTGATAACGACCGACTCCTTCTGATGTTCGGCTTGTATCTCAGGCTGTTCACCGCGGCCTGCGATCACCTGTTTCGACAAGAGCCTCTCATGCACCTCGTCGATCCATCGACATCACTGCATCAGTGCCATGTGCCGTCTCGCACGCACTGTGCAATGCAGCTCGTCATACGGCGCTTGAGACGGTTGTCCTGCCCATAGGGTTCTGCACGTGCGTCGCCCGTCCACCAATCGAAAGCATCCGTCCTGGTCGTCTGCTCGAAGCCCGCGGCCTGATTATAGACCACGTCGTCACATACGCACGTTTTGCTGGCACACGAGCACTTTTGCTCGCAGGTTCGCCCGACGACGACTCCTCCGTCCGTCGTCTTAAGCCTCCGCATCCAGCCCCCGTCCCTACTTTTCCTCATCGCCCCGCCCGCTCCGCCGCACCCTGATATGTCTATGGATATCGACGCCATCCCCGCCGACGTGCTCGCGTACTCGGCGAGCTGTAACCCCCCGCGCCGCGCGAAGCGCGCACGAACCACCTCGCTCGTGAACAGCGCTGATAAGCCGAAGCCCGCGCTGCCTGTGCTCGCCCCGGCCGTGCGCCCGCGCCCGACGTCCGGCACCGCCGCCGACACCGAGGAGGATGTACCAGAGATCCCTGCGCCCAAGCGCCGTGGGCGCAAGCCGAGCACGCTCTCGCGCGCGGCGCGCGAGTCCCTGCGCCGGGAGAACCACTCGCGCATCGAGAAGGCGCGCAGGACGAAGATCAATGACGCACTCGCCACGCTGCGTGCCCTCGTGCCGAGCGATACGCGGACGCATCCGATCGGGGACAATGAGAGCGACGAAGAAGACGAGGAGGAGTACGAGGATGGGAAGAAGCAGGCGAAACCGAAGAGCAAACAGGAGAAGGAGTTCAAACTGGAGATACTGATTAAGACTGTCACGTATGTCCAGGAGCTGCAGGAACGGGTGCGGATGCTCGAGGAAGGATGCTCGAGGTGCACAGGCAAGGATATCTCAGAGCCGTCGCTCGAACATCCCCGCCAGAAGCGCAGGCTCATCGTCGAGGATGACCGTGCGGACGCCAACGTGGACCCCGTCTTGCTCTCGCAGAGCATGCGCTCGTCCCCGCAGCGTGACAACGATGAGTCGGAGGCGCTCCCTCGCAACCGTCTCCCATCCATCTCTTCCTGGCTGCCCAACGCCCACTTGTCTCCCAGCCTATTGCCCATGGACGCCCACCGAGCGCCGGCCATGCAGCTACTCACCCCACCCACCTCCGCCACGCTGCAGCCTATGTCGAGCCCTCAGCTTCCACCCGCGCTCTCTCTTGACCTAGGCGCGCCCAATGCGCTCGCCAAGTCATTCACGAGCCTTGTCCAACGCCCCAAGCCGGCGTCCCAGTCGCCTCCATGGACGCCTGAGGACGAATCGGCGGCGTCGCTGCTGCTGCACATCAAGGCAGCGTCATTGTCGCCTGTGATCGCAAAGTCATCGAGGCCTGAAGGATCTGCCAGGCGCGGGTCGGAGGTGAAGGGGGACATTCCGCGCGTGCAGACGCCCGGCTCGTTGCTGGGTATGAGCATCTGAGATGCGAGCTCGGGTTAAATTAAGTTATCGAGGCTTCATGTGGGTGCTAGGGGGACGTCCTGGGATTAACAGTGGGCCATACTATTTAGTGTCGAATATTGTGTGTAGAAACGTTGTACATCAGCCTGTCGGCCGATGCACCCGAAGCCAGACCGGGACTTTGACACCGGCCGCGGCGAACCGACGCCCGAGACTCCTGCTCACATCATGCACTCGACCGCGCGCACGCTACCCCGTCTCCTCTCGCTCTCTCGACACCTTTCTCCTCACCGCGCCATGGCCACCACCCCGACGCCCGCCCCTGATGCCGTCGCGCCTTTCCCCAGCGCCATCTTCGACGTCTCGCCCGTCCCGCCCAACCCGCTCGGCGAGGGCAAGTGCATCCGCACCGCCGCAGCGCTCATCATCGGGTGCGCATCACTCTACGTGTGGTATGACGTGAAAAATAAGCCGGCTGATGCGCGGTCGGGGCGATCTGCGTGGTCGTGTGTGTGCGGGCCCGTAGGGACGAGATCCTCAACGGCAAGACGCTGGACAGGAACTCGAATTACTTTGCAAAGTATTGCTTCGAGAATGGTATCGACTTGTACGTGTATCTATCTACGATTCCGGCGCTCGCGACGAACGTTCCTGCAGGAAACGGATCGAGGTCATTGCAGACGAGGAGGATGAGATGTACGTGGTCCTCTCTGTCTCCGGCGCGCGCGGAGGTCTGTGTGGGCGCCCATTCGTTTAATGCTGCGTTACAGCATTGAGGCAAGTCGACGTTTGGTCCAGAAATTTGACTTTGTGGTTACAAGCGGAGGGATCGGTCCTACACACGACGGTAAGTGCTGCTCCGCATGTGCCAGCGTCAATGACCTCACTTCGTCTCGCTCGCAGACATCACCTACGGCTCCCTGGCGAAAGCCTTCCACCAGCCTCTCGTCCACAATGCCGAGGTTCTGCGCCGCATGGCCGAGTTTGGGCGGTCGCGCTCGTGGGTAGCTCAGCAGACGGAGGAGCAGCGCGAGGCACGTGAGCGGATGGCCTTGTTTCCGGAACACGCGGAGGTCCTATTCGTGGGGAAGGACATTTGGGTCGTATGTTCATGTCCGAGTTCACACGTCGGCTTCTGCTGAGTGAGGTTGTGCCATAGCCGGTAGTGCGCCTGGAGGGCAAGCTTTGTGTGTTCCCCGGCATCCCAGGTTTGTTTCAGAAGATGCTGGACGGGCTGAAACCCTTCTTGCCTCTACCTCCGCCATCAGAGAGGCCATTCCGGTTGCAGATTTTTACCACGTACGTACCTGCGCCCTAACATGCATTCTGCCCTCATTCCACGACGCACAGCCTGCCCGAATCATCCATCGCGCCCTTCTTGACGTCAATTCACAAACGCGTGTCAAACAAGGGTGTACGCGTGGGTTCTTACCCGCTCCTTATGAAGGGAGTGTACGTTTCTTTGATTGGTACCGACGAGGCGAAAGTCAAGGAGCTGGGAGAGGAGGTAGCGAAGGAGTTGCAGGGCAAGGTAGTGACGGAGGAAGAGGTTAGGGAAGCTAAGGGTACGTGACATACGTAGAACACTGACCGTGTATCATAGTGTATGATAAGTGCCCGAATGTAGTCTCCCTGAGCAGAGTTAACGCGCGCCGGCCCTAGAGTCGAAACACGGTCAGTCACAGTGTGACACGCGCGTTTAATCGATACGACGCGTCCGATTGTTCTTGCTTCCACACCGCCATGTCCTCCCCGCTCCCCATCCCCTCGTCAGACATGGACGTCCCCATGGACGAAGATGACGTCCCTCACACCCCAGGCGGCAGCCAGGCCGGCCAAGCGCCCGTCAATCCGCTTTTTCTCGCAGGCACCCCGTCGACCCAACACGGCACGCCTAGTCGGCAGTCGCAGACGGGAAGCATAATGAGAGAACGGAATGCGCATCTGTTTTCGAGCGTAACGCCGAGGAGGAACAGGACACCGCTTTTCAATCGTGCGTGACTGCCGGGTGCGAGTGAGGGAGACACGCTAATGGGTGTACGACGGCAGCGGGCTCCTCGAGTCCTGCGCACTTCCCCACATCTTCCCCCTCGAAGAATGCGAATCGATATGTAGGCCGCAGGACCTCCAGTATTGCAGGGTCGAACATCGACTCTGAGCCTCTTGATTTTCCTTCGTAAGTCCTCCTTCGCCGGCTGGGACACGTGGCTCTCGCGACGATGTAGCATCCATGACCATCCACACTCGCGTGCATGTACTTAAAGACGCTCCAGGAGTCCTGCCAAATCATCTACGCCTAAAAATCGACGCGGTGATATCCATTCCTCCCTCAGCCTCACACCGAACCGCCCACGGCCGCCACGCGCCGCGCTCCCCCGCCCCAACTTCAACCTCTCCTCTGATGCTGACCGCCTCTCCCTCCCCGCCTCCTCTGCGGCGCAGCTCTCCGCGCCCGCGATGCCCACGGACGATGAGCCCGACGAGATTCGCGCGATCTGGGGCACAACGGTGAACCTCGCTGACACAATGAAGGCGTTCCGCGATTTCCTCAAGGGCTTCAAGCCAAAGTACCGCCTCGCGCACGATCGCGCGCTCGGCCTCCCGACAAAGGTGCAGGCGTCCCCCGCAGCGGGCGAGCTGCTCTTGTACGAAGGATACCTGCGGCGCATGCGCATCACGGGCGAGCCGAATCTGAACTTGGACAGCGAGAACCTGCGGGCGTTCCCGCCCAGTCGGAAGCTGTATACGCACCTGGTCAAGTACCCGCAGGAGGTGATTCCGGCGATGGACCAGGTTCTGAAGGACGTGATGCTGGAGATCGCGGAGGAAGACCAGGCGGAGGGCCTCGAGGGTATGACGGGTCGCGAGGGCGAGGAAGAGATCACGGAAATTATGGGCAAGGTGTTCAAAGTCAGGCCCTTCGGCCTGCCCTCCGTGAACATGCGCGAGCTCAATCCCGGCGGTATGTCGCCTGACCGTCGTCTGCGGCGCGAGCACTAACGGGATTACGCAGACACGGACAAGCTCGTGTGCATCAAGGGTCTTGTTATCCGCGCTACGCCCGTCATCCCAGACATGAAAGTCGCCTTCTTCCGTTGCCTCACTTGCAATCACACCGTCCAAGTCGAGATCGATCGTGGCAAGATCGACGAGCCCGCTGCATGCCCACGCGAGGTGTGCGCGGCCGTCGGGACGATGTCACTCGTGCACAACCGGTGCGAGTTTGCGGACCGGCAGGTTATCCGCCTACAGGAGACGCCCGACGCGGTGCCCGACGGGCAGACGCCGCACACGGTCTCACTGAGCGTGTACGACGAGCTCGTGGACGTCAGCAAGCCCGGCGACCGTCTCGTCGTCACAGGCATCTTCCGCAGCGTGCCAGTGCGTGTCAACCCGCGCCAGCGCACGATCAAGAGCCTCTTCAAGACGTTCCTCGACGTTGTACACGTGCGCCTCGGGCAGGACTCGCGTCTCGGCTTGGACCCGTCGACACGCCCAGCCGGCGGGGACAAGGTACCCGGCATCGGCGGTGGTGTCGGCGAGGAGGACCTCGAGGAGCAGGAGGAGGGCCGCCTCACGCGGAAGGCGGAGATGGAGAAGAAGATGCTGGAGCTGAGCCAGCGGGACGATGTCTATGATCTGCTTTCGCGCTCGCTCGCGCCCAGCGTGTGGGCCATGGACGACGTGAAGAAGGGAATATTGCTGCAGCTGTTCGGCGGTACGAACAAGAGCATCGCGCGAGGTGGAGGCGGCGGGGGGCCGAGGTACCGCGGGGATATTAATGTACTGCTCGTCGGGGATCCCGGTACAAGTAAGTCGCAGGTCCTGCAGGTGAGTGCCAGATGTCCGTATCTCGATGACAACTAATCTTGACGTGGCATGTTAGTATGTGCACAAGCTTGCGCCGCGTGGCGTATACACCTCCGGCAAGGGATCCTCTGCCGTCGGTCTGACGGCATACGTGACGCGCGATCCTGATTCAAAGCAGCTCGTCTTGGAGAGGTGAATATATGCGCTCTCTTGACTAGTCCAATAATTTGCTGACGGTAACTTCAGTGGTGCGCTCGTTTTGAGCGACGGTGGCGTTTGCTGCATCGACGAGTTCGACAAGATGTCCGATGCCACTCGTAGTGTACTGCACGAAGTCATGGTAATGCTCCTCTTGTCCTTGCTTGACGTTGATCTGACATGATGTGCGTCCATAGGAGCAGCAAACCGTATCGATTGCAAAGGCAGGCATTATCACCACCCTCAATGCGCGGACGTCCATTCTTGCAGCCGCGAATCCTGTCGGCTCCAAGTACGATGTCAACATGCCCATCACACGCAACATCGACCTGCCACCCACGCTCATCTCGCGTTTCGATCTCCTGTACCTGGTGCTGGACCAGGTGGACGAGACCATCGATCGCAAGCTCGCGCAGCACCTCGTCAGCCTGTACCTCGAAGATGCGCCCGAGACTGCCGGACAGGACGTCCTCGTACGCGTGATCCTCCCCTTGCAACTGATAAGCATGCGCTGACATATGCTCGATCCAGCCCCTGGACGAGCTCTCGGCGTACATCACGTACGCCCGCTCACGCGTGAACCCCTCCATCACCGAAGAAGCGGGCGACGAGCTCGTGTCGTGCTACGGCAAGCTGCGCAAGGTAGGCGAGGACCCGCGCGCGTCCGAGAAGCGCATCACCGCGACGACGCGGCAGCTCGAGTCGATGATCCGGCTCTCCGAGGCGCACGCGCGCATGCGCTTCAGCGCGTACGTCGAGCTCGCGGACGTGACGGAGGCGTACCGCCTCATGCGCGACGCGATCCGCACGAGCGCGCTCGACCCGACGACGGGCAAGATCGACATGGGCATGCTCAACACGGGCACGGGCCAGCAGCAGCGCAAGATGCGCGAGGACATGCGCAAGGAGGTGCTCAACATGCTCGGCGCAGGCGCGGGCGGCGCAACGCGCGGCGTGCGCTGGGCGGACGCGATGCAGCAGCTCGGCAGCCAGAGCAGCATCCGCGTCGACGCGGGCGAGTTCAAGGAGGTCATCAACGCGATGGAGGCGGAGGGCCTGGTCAAGGTCGTGGGCGAGCGCGACAGGAGGACGATCAGGAGGGTCGACGTGTCGTAATCTGTATGTTGGCTTCCACACGGGGTATTTGCGCTGTGCCTATCATTTGTATACCAGCTTTGCTTGCGACGAAGTATTTGTTGTGTCTGTACAACATAGAGATCCCGACGGGGCACCGCAAAATCGAAACATCACGAAGCCTATGTCCCTGTCAGATAGGCAGCTATAGGCAGCCGCCTCCACGCCTCGTTCCTCGATCTGTCCCCTCGGTGTCAGGCTCTCACAGGCACAACACCAGGTCGATCACACGGGAGTCAGAGAAGCAGATGAAAGTTTATCCATTGGCGTGAGGCAGTACGTGTGTGTGCGCATCCAGGTAGATGTAAGGTACAAATATCCAGCCCTAATATACGTTAAATACGCAGCGGTTCCGGAGTGGAGTGGCCGCATGTATGAACCAAAGGAGGGAGCAGGTGACATGCGTGTCGTAAGGAGCGGAGGCATAGAGCGGAGATGGAGAGCGAGATAGCATTGAGATACAGACGGAGAGGAGAGCGCGGACGGAAAAAGCAGATGTGTCGCAAGCACGAACTAAAATGGGCATAGAGAGGAAAAGAAGGACAAGGATGGTGTCTAGGTGGGAAAGGAGAGGGAGGTCCAGCAGACGGGCGCGCCCCGAACAGAAGACGGGGTGACACCACAAAGCTGGGGAAGTGCGGAGGATGCGATGAGAGACCTGTCCCTCAGTAGTATTTTGAGTACTCCCACGACTCGGGCGCTGTCCCTGAGTGTCCGCTCATGCTCCCCTGCGGCGTCCACTGCCCGCCGACGTCGCCCCGCCGTGTGGGGATCGACGATGCGAGGTTCCCGCCAATCAGATACTCCGGTCCGCCAGCGGTGTGCGGGCGCGAGTCGGTGCTAATGCCCAACCCAATGAGCCCCTGCGGCTGTTGCGGCTGTTGCGGCTGCTGCTGAGGATCGTACCCCTGTGGCGAGCCATACGCGCCCGCGGCCATATTATAAAACTCGTACGGCGACGGCGGTTGCGTGGTGAACGGCGGCGACGACTGCGCGGAGAACATGCTTTCGTGCATCGCCTGGCCCGCCGGCGGCGGCGGGCCCATGTCGGGATAGTGCGTTATCTGCGGGGAGGGGTCGTACGCAGATGGCGTCGGCAGGGAGGGTGCGGTGGTACTGTGCGGCGTGCTGAGCTCTGGCTCGGCGGTACTGAACCGCCGCGCGTCGACAGGGGAGAACGCGCTCATAGAGTAGTCGACCGAGGCGCGAGAGGACGACTCGCCCAATGCAAGATCGGGCAGGGGGTGCATACCCGGAGGCTCTATCGAGCCGGCGTGCTGCGAGGGCACGGTGATCGGCGCCGAGGCCGACGGTGGCGGCGCGGGCATCTGGCGCTGCTGCTTCGACGCAGATTTGCTCGGCCGCGCGGTCGACGGCTGTCGAGGGCGGCCCCGCACAGGTATCTGCGCCTTGAGGAGGCTCTCCTTCAACGTCTCCCGCAGCGGCTTCTCACCCGGCGCGGCTTCAAACGCGCCGGAAAGGTCCGGGGCAACGCTGCTCTCGCGTTGCTTCACGCGCACCTTCGGCGCTGCACTTGTCGACGCGCGAGGCGGTGCGGGTTCGATGACGACGGTCTCCGGCGCTGTACGCAACAGCGCGACGCCTGTGCCAACATACGGCAGCTGGAAGCCTTCAACAAGCGACGGCGCCTCCACCTCGGATCTCTTGCGCTTGGTGCCGGCGTGCGACGTGGCGTGGTGCTCGCCATGGCGCGCGCTCTCCGCCCTGTCTTTGAGCATCTCGACGACCTTCATTGCCTCGCTTGTCTCGGCACCGCCTGACGCACTCTGCTTGTTGCGCATCGCCGCGGTGCGCGTGTCGCGCATGAGGTCGAGCGCGAGGCCAAGATCCGCCAGCGCGACGCCCGACGACGCGCCCCTCGGGTACACGATCACCGCGCTCGCGACCATGACCGCCGCGTCAAACAGTGTACGTCCGAACGAGTAGAACGCGAACGCTGCGGGGCGTGTCTGCCGCCAGGTGTTGTGCAGCAAGCTTACTGCGTGGATGACGGCGTGCCCCGCGTCGACGATGCTGGACACAACGCGTCGCGGGACTATCTCGGGGGCCGGGTCGGAACAATGCCTAAGGAAAGGAAGGAATGTTTTCAGGATGAGGCGATTGGCGATGATCGCGAGCTCGCAGCGCTGCGCCTGAAGGTACGGTGAAACGGGGGGATTGGAGGACGAGGCGGCCGAAGGAGTTGCCGCGGGCGCATCTAAAATACTATCCAACCGGAAGGCGCGGGGAAGGTCTTCCAACCATGTTTTCACCCCCGCTTCGAATTCTTCGGCGAGTTCTAATGATGGCTCCTGCGAATCGACGTTCAAGGGGTCTTTAAATGAACGTTTCTTCACACTCTTGACGAGCTGCGCTAGCCTAGATGAAGCCCATGGTCAGCGTCACGACGACGGACGTACGAAGTGGGCCCTGTGGGAACGCACCGACACTTCTGCGTGAAGTACGCAAAGCCCACTTCCGAAGGGTCTCCGCCGGCCCGGCGCGGCACGGGGACAGGCAGCGAGGTCGACTGCGGGCCGAATTGCTCTTCGTCGACGTCTACGGGCATCTTCGTCGTGTACGAGTTGTCCTGAATTGTCGGCGCATGACCCACACAGTCCGCCACAAAGCTGCCGACACGGACATCACGAACCCAGTCAGCCACGGCCATCACCTCAAAAAGCAAAGATGGCAGGGAACGTACACGTCATAATAGTAGACGTCCCACCAGACGCGCCGACGGGCTTCCGCTTCGAAAAGGGTGTATCTTCCCGGGAACTCGTCGGGATCAGTGGCAAGGCCCATCAATTGCGCAGCGTTGACCATCTTGCCTACAAGCGGGTATGCGGTATGAGCGATGTGGGGCCGCCCATCATGCAGCAAGAAAAGAAGCTGGAGGATGCAGGCAATAAGATAGTCGAGGTCATAGGAATGGGTCATCTCGAAAGCTGCCAGCGCCTGCAGGGATAGCGTATACAGCCCCGAAGCTGACGTCTTGTGCCAGGCAGACTGCTTGTGCGACCCTAAACGCGCGCCATCATCCAATCGTGCGGTCTTGGAACTGTGCCCCCCTTTCGGTGCCTCGACCTCGTTTGTCGCAGCCTCGTTTTCTTTGCATGCTTGGATGCCAAGGGCATAGGCCGCTGCGACACAAGCAAAGAAGGAAAGCGTGGGGGTGGGCCGTGCAGGAGGAACAAGAGAGCCAGTTGAATCAGATGAAGTGGAGGAGGGAAAGAAAATGGTCTTTGCAATCTCAGACTTGGAGTTGGATGGTGCGGCTGAGCCAGTCCGCAAGTCTTCCTCCTTTGCCCAGCTAAACATGCTATCGGAGCGGTACTTGAAATTCTTAACGTTGAAACATGGATGCATGCGCATGGTCTCGTCGATGGCGGTCACGATCCGTGACCTCAGCGAAGGGGCCGCGGGCAGGAGGGCGATAAGGGTGGGCGAGACAACGGCAGTCGTTGACCCATGCGGGTAGTAGATGCTGAGAGGGGGGAGGGTGGAGAAGAACGGGACTTCGTCCGGCACGGTCGACACGTCTATTGACGGCTCGAGCTTCACCTGGGGCGAGGAGGGCCCAGGCGCAAAGGGTGAGGACGAGCTGTGGTCCGACGGACTTGCGTGGGGCAAGTCTATATGCTCTATCCACAGGGCTGCAACGTCGTCTAAAGATATCGTTACGGATGAGCCAGACATGCCGGTGGCCAGCACTGTGCGGTCGTTGTGGGGAAAGGGGAGGTTGTCTGTGAGAGGACCAGCGGTGGGTACTGGACCGGTGCGCACACCACCCGCGTAGATCTGTGCGACCTGAGACTCGACTACCTGGAGGCGGTTATGCAGCGACTGGACGTCGCTAGAACGGGGGGGCGTAACGGGGGGCGTCAGCCCAATCTAGGATCGGCGGGGGAAGAGACAAACATCTTTTCGGCAGCAGCAGCGGAGTACAGGCACCTATGGACAGTGTCGCGCTTGCGGCAGGAGCCGCAGGGGGCACGGCGATCGCACTTGAGCTTGAGACGCTTGCACTGTGGCTTTAGGTGAGTGGTGGGACAGTCAGGAGAGATCTGAAGACGGACCTCTGCACATACGACGGTGATTCGCGAGCGTATATGTCTGGGAGGGGGAACAATGAGCGGGGAGTGTACACGAGACAGGGAAGGAGGAGGAGAGCGTACGAGCCGCTGGAGAAGCGAGGACCGCCTGTGGACTGTGTGGTGTGCGGTGGGGGAGCGGGGTCGGGGTCGGGCTGGTCTGGGGGGAAGGCAGGATCTTCGAGCGGGGAGGGCGGGTCCATGGAGAAGGGGCGCACGAGGCGAGGGGAAGATGCAGCGAAGGGTCAGGACCGGGACAAGTCAAGAGGACCTGGCGAGAAGGCGGAATTCGAATTGCACCAGAGCGTGGGAGAGCGGCAGTGGGCGCTTCGGCATCGCGGCAGCCGGCTCCCAGCCGTCTGGCCCGCTGCCTCCGCTGCCCCACGTCGTTGCCCGACCGTCGTCGACGTCGTGCTCGCCGACAAGCTGGCAGCCATCTGCTCTGGCCGCTGCTGCCCCGTGGCTGCCCCCAGCATCTCTGCGTCGTCGCCCACGTCGACTCGCCAGCCCGTCATCCGACTTTTTCTCATCGCTTCACTGCCCACGCAATACCTCTCAGTCACCCAACCCTCCTTTTCAATGACAGCCCGCGTCCATGTACGTATCGCGTCGCGAGGCCGCCCGCTGCCCCCGCGACTAATCCCCTCTCCTTGAAGCTTACTTGGCGTGCCGACAAGCCGTGATTGCAACCTACATACACTTCCTAGCATGTCGCCACCCGCCGTTTGAGACCTCCCCGCTGCCGCGATGCCTGTCGTCGCCGCACGCTACGGCGCCCGCCCGCTGCGCTCTTCTCCCCACGCTGCGCAGAACACCTCCGCACTCTATCACTGTGCGCCCCAATCTGGTGCGTCCACGCTAGTTTTGTCCCGTGCACAAGCTTCGTGCTGCCACCGACGTCCCCGTGCTCAGACACCTCGATTCCCATCTCCCGTGCCAGCTCACCTCCTCGGACTCCGAGTGGCGGTCGAGTGGCGGTGAACTATCGCGTGGCGGCCGCCGTGCGTGGGTGCTGACGGCGCTACGCTCATGGCCTGGACCAGGCCCTGCCAGGTCCGCAATCATTCGCTCATCGACGGCATCTCCAAGAATACTACTCTTTGCAGTTCGGTCCCAGTAGGAACCACGGCCTTCCCCAGATTTCCTTTTCCCTAAGCTTATCTCGCTCCCCTCTTCCATTCCCCGTGCTGTTCTGCGATTCCGCTCTATCGCCATCTGGCACTTCTATGGCGCGCTCGTGAACAGGCGGCACCCTTGCCTCTAGCACCATGGCGTCTGTTTTGATTGTCACAATACGCTCAGGCTTCCCCCCGAATTGCATCAGTGATCGAACCTGTCTCCTGCAGGCAATCGTTACTATCGCTCACAGCTGTGCAGTTACATGCAGCGCCCTTCCCGCACTTGACAATCGGTACCGAAACATCGCTCAATACAGGCCATCGTTCGCAAAGCAATCCACCGTCCCGCTTCTGCAGAATGCTCTGTGCGCCCACGCTACGCCACCGCCTCCTGGGCTCCCGCGTAGCCCCTCGCGCCCTCCCCATTCGTCTCCCACAACCCGCGAACTAGCCGCGACGCTCGTCAGCACGAACACGTCCCGGGACCTGCACGCCTCGTCCGCGCCCTCACGCGACCCAGCCGACGCTTGCCCAAACATCTTCGTACATCCAGTGACATCCAGCCTCACTCAGCTCGCTCACTCAGCTCGTTCATCCCGCCTCGTCCGCCCATGCCCGCCCGCACTCCAGATACCTCAGGATTCGTAACCTCCGCAGCGCATCAATATCTCACCTCATTAAAATCTGCATCTGCATTGATCGAATCTCGGGGTCTGCCAGGGGTCCGCGATTGGTGGCGCGGGGCGCTCGTGGACGGAATCAAATTCGATCAACCGGCGCACGTGCCGAGGAAGAGAAGGTCGCTGCGCACAGGGCGTTGTGAACATCTCGACAGCACGGCAAGCGCATGGGCGTACTTCGCATACACATGGGCAGATTGTGTTTGCCATGCGGGTGGCAGAAGGTGGCAGAGGATGTCGCGGGGTGTGCGCGCTGCGAGCCATGGCAGATCAGATCTTCCGTATGTAAGTACTATCCGCGCGCCAAATTATTTGCATTTGACTCGTGCCCGATTCTAAGATCTAGTTCGCGCCGGCACTCACATATGGACCTATGCCTGGTACAGTAAGCACGCACGGCTCCACTGAAACCTACACGATTCCGGCTACATAGCTGAGAGACGAGTCAGACATATTGTAAAACGCGCGACGGGTGTTCGGGTGGTACGTGGAGCGATGAATATTAATGTCCCCTGGGCTCCGGAAGGGGGTACTATATATTAGTGGCGGAACGAAGCTGTCTTGCGGCAACGGATCTGGAGACTAGTGTATATGAGCGAAGTCCTGGATTCCCGAGAACAACTGCAAGACGCCGGCGCTATCCTTTCCACTGATCAGGGCGCCGCGCGTAGGTGTACAGTAAGATAGTCAATTAGAGCTAGTGGATAGATACCGAGCATTAGCGAGTGCGTGGAATAAGTAGAGTACTGTAGCGCGTCTAGTATACTAACTGCAGTCTAACGTATCCTGTGTGCGAGAATAGGAGTAAGAGTAAGGTATGCATACGATGCAATGGGGCTGAGTAGTGTGCATGTGCAAAAGAAATACAAAATCGGATCACTTGCCCTCGATGATCGCCTTGACCAGCGGCGCCGTCACCTTGCGCGTCGCGTCCGCGTTGCACTGCTCGTACACGCGCGTGACGACGCCCTGCGGTACGCCCACCGCGGCAAACTTCTTCCCGGGCCCGTCCTTGCGCTTCACGCGCAGCTCCGTAGCGCCCTCTAGGCCCGCCCACAGACGCGTGGGCAGCGGCGCGTCCTCCGCGGCGCGCACAGCCCACAGCATCTCGCGGCGCCCCCGCCCGCCGCCGCGCTTCCCGAACTTCGCATCCTCACGCCACGTCGTGAGCACGCCAAGCACGCCCAACGCGCGCTCGTCCATCCACGCGCCGCACGCGCCCCAGAACTCGCGCCCCTCGTCCGCGCCTTTGAGCAGCGCCTTCGCGCTCCGCGGCACCGTCGCGAGCCCGACCTTGACGGTGCCCGCGGGCTCGCCGGGAAGAGCGTGCTCGTACTCCTTGTAGTCCCGCCGCAGGAGGTCGCGCGCACCGAGGTGCTCGACGCTCCCCTTCTTCGCCGACAGCACCTCGTTCAGCTCGCGCACCTCCTTGACCTCGCGCACATCTGCCGGCGCGTCGCCGTGCAGCGCCGCGCCCTCGATGCCCAGCGCCGTGCGCGGCCAGAGGAAAGCGGCCATGTCGCGGTCCACGGCTTGCGCCTTCCCGCCGGGCTTCAGCCCGTTCGTGTCCACGAGCACCGCGCTGAAGAGCAGCCGTGCGATCTCCGGCGTGACGCCCTCCTTCCACTCGCGCTCGAACAGGCGTGCCACAAGGGAGGAACACGACCCGGTCGGCACCTCGATGATGCGCGGCTTCGCGTCGAGGTGTTGCCCCTCGTCTGCGTGGTGATCGACGACGGCGACGACATGCCCGGCAAAAGAGGCGGGGAGCACGTTGTGGTCGACGAGCGCGAATTTTTCTGCGGGGGCCGAGGGGAGGTCGTCGGATGTAAGAAGCCGGTCCGGCGGGACTCCGGCGAGCTGGAGCGCGTGGAGGTTTTCCGCGCGGAGACGGAGGTCCGCGCGTGCCGTCTGGACGAGCGGGATGGTGAGTTGTTTGAGGTGGGAGGTGGCATACCAGGCGTAGGCGACCGCGCTCGCAAGGGAGTCAAGATCTATGCGGTCGGATGCCGAGATGTCAGTCGGGGCAAACGTACGAGAAGCGGCAGGCGTACCTCCGGCCTCATTGCCCATGACGATGGTCCACTGGCGGCGGACCTGGCCCTGCTCGACGGCCTTGAAGTAGTTGACCTTCTGGAGGTGGAGGAAGTGGGCGAGGTCTGTGGATGTGGTGGACATGGTGTCCGGGTCGGGGACGGGAGACGGGACGGTGAGGTGGGCGCCGGACGCTGCGAGGTGCTGGTCGGAGGGGGTCTTGCGGACGAAGAGGGAGAGGCGGCGGATGGGGCGCATGGGGGACGTGGACTCGCCTGCGAGGGGGAGGGAGGGGATGTTCGGGGAGCGGAGGAGGAGCTGGAGAGGAGACTTTGTACTGCGGGCGCTGGTGCATTGAAACTCCGCGGAGTGTAGGGCGAGCATGCCTAGGCCTGCCTCAGGCGGCTGCTGTGGTCCTCTGCAGTGGCTTGAGCGCGACTCCCGCTCAGCGCTGGCCCTAGTCCTCGAGGCCGCATCCTCGCCGGGGAAGCACCGCCCTGCCCGCGCCCGCGTCCCTCGCCCGCCAAACCCTCTCCATCCATCCACACGCGCGCCCGACACTCCGTCTCAAACGTTCTTTTCCACCACGACGACCAGCCCCGGGCGCGTACGCGGCCAATTCAATAGCAGCGCCAGATCTCACTCAGATCGACATGCGGCATGTTTTCCTCGTCACCCGTCACACCTCGTGGCATCCCGCAAAGCCGACCCTGCCCGCCAGAAGTTCCACCTGGCTCGAGCTCATCGCCGGCGCCTACTCCACAATGCCCCATATTGCCAGCGCTGCATGCTCTGCACGGGTCGAACAACAGTGTCATCCTCCGCGGCGCGCACTCTGCCTTTGTGGAGTCCATCAGCGCCGTGGGCCGAAAACATCGCACCTGTGTCGTCAATGTGAGCACCATTTGTCACCGGGCAGGGATCTACGGTAAATAAGAGGCACACCATCGCCAGATTGACTCCGGCGACGCCGTAACGAATCTGCCGAGCTCAAGGGGTCTAAGCGCGTCCTTGTCACATCTCGAACGAGCGACATGCAGGACTATTCCCGAGCCCACTGGCATTGGATATGATATCTTCTCGGATCATTTGGTGCGCATACATCCAGCTGCTCGCTTGACAGCTCATACTAATGAATACGTGCGGTATACAGTCGTTGACTGCGCTCCGTCGATCCGCGGGTCATGATCGACATCGTGTAGGCGACCGCGTCGTGGTCGTCTATGCCCCAGAGACTTTCCCATTTACTATGGTCCGTAGCAGACCTTGCGCAGAAGATGCTCCGGAGCCAGCCCTGCACAGCTACGCTGGAACACTGCGGCGTGCTTGTCGAACGCGTTCTGCGCAGATGCTTTCGGGTAGCCGATCAAGCGCAGGTCCGCAAATCCGGATCTCAGGCAGCTCACCTCAGCACACGCGCAGATCCCAGTGACATGCACGCTAGGCTTCACCTCCGACCGACCGCAGAAATGTTTCCGCGCTTGTCGCACATCTATAGAGCACGGAGGACCTATCAAACTCTCTTTCGCGAAACAGTAGTTGAATGGTAGAGTAATAAAATCATACTCATAGGGTACACGCGAACATGATTACAACAAGGGACGCGCTGGCAACCAGCACGTCTCAGAAGGGTACAGCGCGCCCGCTGGCGCTCAGGATACAGTTTGTCTCGATGGTAAGGCTTGTGGCCCAAGCGCGCCATGCATCGACGTCAACTTCGTCTGTCACTTCGACGGTGCCGCCTTAAACGGCACGTCGTCGTCGTGTCCCTTAACAAACTCAGTGGCGGATCTATGCATCTCTTTGGAAAGACGCCGCTCGGGCGGTTTGGACCATGCGGCGAGGGCAGCGAAGGCATACTCTGGGACGGCGTCAGCAATGATTCGCGTGTACTTAAGGGTCTCGCAACGCACCTTTCAACCAGCCGTCGTCGTCAGGATCGGGCGCTGCATCTATTTTTGCCTTCAGACTTATCTCGGCATGTCCTTGTACTGGCGCGTCAGACACGGAACTCGCAGTGGACGGGGCGGGCGATGGCGATTGAGACGACAATGATGAGTGATTCGGGTTCGGACTTGGAAGGGGTAGCTTCACTGTGAGCGCAGCTCTTGAGCGAGGTGGGATGTGGGGAAAGATGGTCGGCAGTTGGCAGCACACTCGCGCTTATAAGTAGTCCCAAAGGGAACAATAAGCAACAGTTGTTGTGCATTTGTCCCCACCTTTCGAGGTTCGCGATCGTTGCTTGTGCCACATGACGAATGAACAATGGCGTCCATTTCCGTGTCAAAGTAGCAGTTAGTATTATACCCCACCCCAAGTGTTTCACCAGTCTAAAGCGAACTTGAACCTCGCACAACACCCATCTACGCGCCCGGTCGTCGACGAAACAGCACCTGGGCCGGCGCGGGCAGCACGCCACCCGACATGAAGATATTCGCCGGCATGCCCTTCCCTTCCTCGAACTTCACATCGTATGTCATCACGACGTGCGAGAGCATCGCCTTGAGCTCGTTCGCCGCAAAGAACCGCCCGGGGCTGTATTAAGCCACACCACGTCAGCGCCCTGGCAAAGAACAACGCAGGGCACGCGAACACACCACGCGTGCTTCCCGTAACCAAAGGTCAGGTATTCTGGGTTCGTCGTAACCATTTGATGCTTTGTCGCTTCCGCGTCTGCCGAACGCATGTCCGCGAAACGGAAGCCGTCAAACACGTCGCCACGCGGGTAGATCATCTCGTCGACGTGCGTCGCAGCAGCCGACGCGCACACCATCGTGCCGGGTGGCACGGTCATGCCGTTCGAGAACGTGAACGGGCGCAGCGCGAGGCGCATCATGCTCGCTGTGGCGGGTGCGATCAGCCACGGCTATGCAAGTGACGCGTGTGGTACCTTCGCCCATGCCGTTGACGCGCTGTGACTCGCGGATGAAGCTGTCGACCCGCCACATGCGGCTCATCGCCGCCTTCGTCCATCCCTCCTCCGCGATGACCGTCTCGACCTCCTCGCGCAGCGGCGCCTGGTACTCTGGGTTTGCTGCAAGATGATACATTACGTGCGTGAACGTCTGTCGGAAGGGCGTCAACGTCGCTCCAGGCAAGTGGGCAAGCGCGCGTACCAATGCTGAGGTGTGGATAGCAGCGAAGTTGACGAGGAGGATGCGCCGTGAGAGATTTCTTGAAGACTTTTCCTCGCCGATGGCTGCGTCCATGAGCCATTGAAGCACGTCCTTCTGTCTTAGGGAGATCAGCCTCCTTTAGGAGATGTGGTCTACGTTTGACGTACGGGCTTGTTCTCCCATTCATCTCCCTCCTCAGCCATCATCCGCTGTCGCTCCTCAATAATCGGTTCCAAGTGCTTCACCTGGCGACTTGTGCATGTTTCGAGTTGGCTGACCAACGGTCCTATGATGCTGGATAAATCGGACGGTAAGAGGCATAGTAGACGCGAGTGTAGATGGTTGGCTTACGGTTTGAGGAAGGAAGGGAAACGGTTTAGAAACATCGCTGTTTCGACAGTGACGATCGTATAGTCGATGTTGATTCGATGATAGTCCTTGTCTCGACCTATTTACGAGCAAAGGTATCGAAAATCAGAACAGCAGATTCGTTCATAAAAGATCAGTGCCTCTTACACTTGGGAGCGCCAACGAATATCCGATTGCTCACCCGACAGACGATATTCTGCAGGGTTGTGTGCATTGGCGCTGCCAGCCATTCTATTCGAATGAGCTCCCGTTCGCCATACTATTTGATAAGATACACTACTGACCTTCTGAAATGGCGGGAATCGCCTCGTCGAATGCCGCCACTAGCTCCTCGCGCATAGCAGAGAACACCTTCCCGAGGTTCCGCGTGAGCTGCGTTTTGATCACCGTAATATGGTAAGGATCATCGAGAGCCTCCATTCCCATCGTGTAATCCGTCTGCATGGTCTGCCAAAAGCAAGAAACATAAGCATAGAGAATGGAACGGAGCGGACGTTCTGGCAGCTTACGGATCTCACAGCCTGATTCGCGGAGAGTATGTCGTCTGGCGCTCTGCGAATGTCTTCCACTAGTTGGGGGCTCGTTGCATAAACCATCCAATAGTCCATCGTCGCCGTCTTGAAAAGACCACCCTTGTACTGCAGGACCCCAGACCACACGGTGAGATCCACGTCAACGTCATACAAATTCAGGGCACTGACCCTCTCGTAGCCCTCCTGAGAAACCTTGCGGCTGTCATGCTTGTATTTCATCGCAGTGATATAGGATAGTAACGGGAACGACCATCCGACGGTAGGTATTGCTGCCAGCTGGATCGACGATCCGACTCATCAGTGTTACCTTTCTTGTCACATAAAAGAAATACGTACAAATCGCTGCTTCGACAAGTACCATCGCACGACGCCGAGAGAGAGAATAAGGAAGCCCGCGAGGCTAGCCAGTGAGAAATTAACACGCTCCAGGTGCGACGCGAAGTTCATGATGGGCAGAAGGGGGCGTTGACAGAGTCAGCTTTCGAAGCCGCACTCGCTCTCTTAAATACGTGGCAAGAAGAATTGCTTCTTCTTCGCCTGCCTGGTGGCAGCATGCCGTTCACCTGTCCGTGGAGGACGAGGGTTGCTCAGGCACTCGGGCTGGATCGCCAAGCTGCCCATGCGCGACGAATGGAAGAAGGGCTACCTGGTGGGTGTGGATGCCGTGTCGGCAGAAAGAGCGAAGGCGGGGCTGTTGCGACCGCGAAGAGAAATTGGGCAGCGACGAGCGAGGTGAGGCGAACATGTGTGCGCATTAGGCGCATCAGCGGGAGTGCGGGCACGTCGGCGGTTGTTGGTGTCATTCATATGAGATAAAAGCTGACCGGGCTAGGTATTGTCAAGGCTTCGTTTGAGGAGGGGCGTGCACAGATCGCGAGGAGGGGGCTGGGGGCTGGAGGCGCCATCGACGTCCAGAGCAAACCACGTCACTACAGCTCGGATGTCCCGGTCCGGCCCGCAACGGTGTAGTCGGCGGCCTCGCAGCTCGCAGGCCTTTCTCTTGCGGCGACACACACTACTGCTCACCCCTGCTCAGTATGTAGGTGCGCGATTTGATCCTTGGAAAATGCAGGGCTGACACTTTTCTCTCGAAAGGGCAAACTTTGAACGTCACTTATAGTCATCGTGACGTTGTGTCGACAACGATGCTTTGTGCTCACTGCGTTCGACGGACCTGTCTGTTGAATATCCTCAAAGATTCGACCTGGATGTAACCCTTGCCACCTCGTTCCTCGACCATCGCGGCATGCTCCTCTCATCCAAGTCCATCGATGACGAGCTCGACCTTGGCACCGCAATTCGTTCCGGATCTCGTACGCCGCATCCAAGCACTGCCTCGAATTGATGCAATAAATTCCCGTCCTGGTACAATCCTGGTACGCCATATTCGTGGCCACATGCGCAGAGTCTGTCCTGACGCATGCCACTCTCAGGCAAGATTGAAACAACCCGATCGGCGTGGATGGATGTTCATGTCGCAGTCCGACTCTGGCGCCGGCGTTCTTCTACCGCCCGCGCGTGTACGTGTGTCCCCTCATAGACGCGGAACGTCTGTCTTTTGTGGGTAAGGTTCGTGCACGACAAGGCAGAGGGACGTCTTTCGGACCAATGTTTGTTGTCTGTACGTGCGCCTATGCCCCCCGCCCTCCCTTCAAGTTCCAATTATGCTTACTACGCCACGCGGTTTCAAAGGCGAGGGTGCTCCGCTCGAACAGTCGCTCACCTCTTACGCATCTATATCTAGACTGTACTCTGAATGCAACCAGTCAGATTGATTTTGACTTTTTGACTCCCGCTGAGCATTTTCATCCTCCATGCTTTGCTGACTATGCTCTTATCCGATGAGTCACGCTAGTCTTGTGCTCCTCTTTAATGTGTCCGCCAAGCGTTCAATCCTGGATCTTTGACAACTACTTGTTCTGGTTAGGAACACCACAACACTAGCCTGCAGAGCAAATTATCCCCCAGGTCTGATCTAGTTCATCGTTGTCATCGTGGCATAGCGCTCGATTTTTCCAGCTTCTACCTGAAAGTTGTCGGTTTTTCAATTGGTACAAGATGTCGTTGAGGTTGAGTTGAAGTTGTCCCAATATATCTACGGCCATATCGCTGACTTGCGCCATGGTCTACCACAGGCACCACTGTGAAGAACAATCAAGGACGACGAGGGTGGGTCACGTATGCGAGGCTGGAAGCACGCGACTGATAGCACTCATAGTACTGTGCCAGGATAACCAAGGCGGACCCTATCTCCGCGTCACCGCGTTGCGTCCCTGATCGCCTTCTTTCCCGATCGTGATCGAGATGCTGCTTCCGACCTTCGCGAGACAACCTATGATTTGGACCACATCGCACTGATGAACATTGCACTCTGTGACCGTAGGGCCGGAGGCACCATATCCTTTGCTCAATATGAATCTCGGTCGCTTTCACGACGGCGAGACCAAGAGAAGACAATGTGGGGCATCCATAATGCTCAAGAATGGCACGAAAACAAATACTGGCCAAAGTCTTTTTACTGAGTGCCATATACTTCCCTTGCTGCTTTGAAGACGAGGTCTTCGCGCACAATATACACGTCTTGCATGCACCGGTGAGAGCATTGGACATGTCAACGAATGCGAAGGATCCCACACTCCTACCTCATGTTGCACTATATTCAGAACGACTTCTTCTGATACCATAGCTACGAAGAGGACCATCGACCGCCTTGTATCCTCTTGTATCATACATACTATTACTCGCTAGCCGGCGATCGCCGGCCGCGGGCCGCCCCTGGGTTACACGGCCGCGATGGTGTACCTCTTGTATATTGCCAAGGCTCTTTGACATGCGCAGCATCTCGACCGAGTCAGTTTGCTTTCCCCCCCACCGTCTCCCTGCCCCTCCTCCCCACTAGGGCTCTGTATGCGGACCACAAAGTCAAGCAGCGGTGGACACTCAGGCTTCGAGCCGCAGACCAACGGCTTTCCTTTCTATGCGGGCAGCCATGACGTCTGGCGACAGAGAGAGCACAAGTAGTACGTTCTGTCTGCTTCTCTCCATTCCCCTTTACTGACCTCTGCAGTCCACATCCTGGCAGCGCATTCTCCCAGTAGTACGTTCTCGCGTCTCCATATGTCATAGCTTGCTTTAAGCAGATGGCTTGCATGGCTTACACAGCCCTTCCCACTGCTACAGTCCGCAGTATTTGTACAGTGTTTCCCATGCGTCATCTGCGGCTCTACGTTCTGGAGCGTGCGTGGACTCTCATCTCCAATTTGATGTGTCGCTCATTTGCTGAAATCGTAGCCGCCCATGCCCACCACTCCTCCGGCCGTTTGCCACGATCCCTCTCCCCGTCATTGAACCACTGGATGATCCACAAAGCCAAAACGATCAAGAAATTAGCGATACCTTTCAATTCGTAGGCGGCGCCCCATTGTCGTCTTCTTATCATGTCGCCCCGCCCGTGTATGTCATCAGAAAATCCCCATATAAGTCAGCGCTGATCCGGACTATCCGCTTACAGCCCATCCTCACATCCCTCCATCCCTTCACTTCCTGCGCGATCGTACAAGGCGGGTGCTGATGACCGGTTTGTGGGCGGATTCTGCCTGCCAGTGCAGGTGTGTTTTTGCTTTCTCCGCTCTCGTTAGTCGATGTCCTGAGCACCCCGCAGCAGTCTCCGCGGCGGCTCCCCCCCGTGGACCGACAGCTATTCCCACCATTACATGTCCCCGCTGCACTCTCCTTCTATCAGTACTCGCAGTGCACCGGTCGCAAGAAGGCTCTTTGCGTGTGTTGTTGTCCATAACGCATCACTGTAAAAACTGAGACCTTGTCTATCAGATTGGAATCAACTACACCGACTGTGAAGAGCCACTTAGACTCAACGGATGTGTTGCCGATGCGCATCGCATGGCGATTTTCCTGACGGGTAGGCAGTTTTATACTGGCATGACGTCGCGCTCATGTATTGGTAGAACGCCTGAATTACAAGCCAGAGGATGTCCTTGTTCTCACGGATGATGACTATAGCCGGTTCCGGCCGACCAAGGCGAATATGGTGAGGTTGCCTTTGATGCCTAAGGGCCGGGGGCTTACTGCGATTTTACAGCTCAGCGCCATGGCATGGCTTGTTCACGGTGCTCGCACAAACGATTCATTGTTTTTCCATTGTACGTTTCGCTCTTCACAATGAATCGACTCCAAATCTCATTTTTGAATAGATGCTGGCCACGGAAACCAAATCCGAGATATTGATGGCGAAGAAGAGGACGGGCAAGATGAGACCATCCAACCTCTCGATTTCCAGACTCATGGCGATATCGTGGATGACGTGTGTATTAGCTAGCTTATTTCACCCTGCCGAAGGAAGCTCATGTGTTTCTGTGTGTGTAGGACATCCATAATATCATGGTCAAGCCCCTGCCACCCGGCTGCCGTCTGACGTCGATCTTTGATGTACGCATTAAATGTATACACGCGCTTAATATGACTAACGGAGGTTTCTTCTACGCAGTGCTGTCATTCCGGGACTGTCATGGGTCTGTGCCTTGAATCATCTGAACCGCCCGATACTGACCATCATTTCATCTTCTTCTCTCTCGTTGTAGACTTACCGTATGTTGTAAGTGTTCCTCGTTTCTCTATTTTCACTGGTAGGACTCACGGGCGTAATCTACAGTACTCGGCGAACGGTAAACTGAAAAAAATTGGTCTCATAGCTTCGACTGCCCGCCTTGTGCCCCAGATGTGGCACGGCGCTCGCCGGGGCAATTTTGCGGGTGCGGGGACCTTGTTCAGTATGATCTGTACCGGAAGACACATTCGTGCGGGCAAGATGGCCAGGCAGACCAAAGCCAGTGCGGCCGATTGCGTAGGTGCTCTAGAGACAACCCTCGTGTTGACTGACAACTCGAGGCAGATCTCCTTTGGTGCATGCACAGACAGCGAGGAGGCGATGGACTTGCAGGATGATGGCGCGATGAGCACTGTGGGTCTGGTTTTCGCACAAAACCTATTCCGGCACTGACAGCCTGCCCACGCATACAGGCCTTCATCGCTTCCCTCAGTATGTTTCCTGCATTCATCTGCAACCTCCTATAACCACTAATTGGGTTCTTGTGTGCCAGCCCTAAACAAGGAGCAAACCTTTGAGGAGCTGCTCGCCGACCTTCGGTGAGCAGTCAGGGTTTTCTGACGATGAGTGTGTTGAACCCGAAGCTCCTGTGTAGAAAACGCCTGGCAAGTTATCGACAGAAACCGCAGCTGTCCGCCTCACATCCCATGGTGAGTCACTGCCCTCTTAGGCTCTAATTACTCGTGCGGAACATATATACTTATTACGCACTGTCCATTTCCTCAGGACGTGAATCTTCAATTCATCGCTTAGGCGCCACATTCCACCTCACGACCTCTTACGACTTGCATTACGCTCACCCTGGATACCTTCAAGCATTGGGACACCTCTTCCTTCGGTCATCATGGACTTTCTTCTCACATTGCTCTCACATATCACATACCTGTTATCAGCTCACATATATTCACTTTTGGCCTGCCTTCGTCGCATACGTAGTGCTTTTTGCTTTGATCTCTTGTTTTGTTTTGTTTTGTTTGCTGTACTGTTGTCGCGTTTGTATGTATACGCTGTGTTGTCGACATAAACCTGTATAATGTAGCTTCAAGTTCAGAATTTCAGAGACGCGTGATCGCGTTCCGGTATATCGCCGAACGATTACGGAAGCGGTGGCTTCCTCCCACTCTTCTTTCATCGACCACTACTAGCCTGCACGACATAGCTACAATCAAAACACAGCGAAGGATGTTTTATCTTCGGTACATGGTACAGATATGCGATTGGTGCGGCCTCAACCCCTCATACGAGATGTTAACGGATTTATCAGAATTTGACATCCGCAGATATTACTTAAATGCGCGGTTATGCCAGGGATCTATCAGCTTCAATGCGTGTAATGCACATTATCCCTGGAGAGGATAGGAAACTTTCACTCCCAGTTCGTCATCTAGATCAAAATTATGCTTTGTGAGTCCTAAGTACTCGTAAATACTCGAGCCCGTTCCGTTGTGTTGTGGCGGTACATAGCTGTCAGGCAGCCCGGTGCCAGTGCATGTCCTGTCAAACGCTGCGGCGATGCCTGGAAGTGCCGGGCCGTACAATGGAGAGGCAATTCAGAACTTCATAGCTTCAACGCAGCACTGCACTGTGTCGCAGGGGCGGCATGCGCATAGGTAAGCAGGAGAGTCATGGCCTCAAATACCTCCATGCCGCCCCCCCTCACTCCCTTCGTTATCACCCTCGAGCATATAGCATGTCCGACCAGGCGCGTTTTGCGGGCGGCTTCAGATCTTCTCTTCCACACGGTCCGAATCCCCACTACAGTGCAGGTGTGGGACCGGCGAAGCACCCGTGCGTCTATCCTAGGATCCGGTCATACCGTTAGCTGACCTACTGCTTTTCCCTTCCAGTGCTCAGAATGTCCCGCCGCTGTGGGCTACCATGTACGCAGCCCTTTCATAGGCGGCACTCGCACGGATTGTTCACCGTACATCTTTTCCTGTGATTTAGTGAAGACGTCAACTGCCCTTCTAGTCCCTATGCGCCCTCAGGAACCGGGCCGTGTGTATTCGCTTGGGTGTCGATCATCAGGTCTATTTGCTGACAGCGTGTTAGTCCTCAGACACCAGGAGGGCTTGCATCACCTTCCCTTGCACGTGAATATCATCCTACCGAAACGATTCCGATATATAGCGCCTATGGTCCCAACTATGCTCTATACGGTCCACCGCCCTCCAACAATTCTTTCGCGCGACCCCCTTCTCCTCCCAATGCCTTCATTGGAGAGCCCTTCGGGCGAGCACCCTACGCCAATGCTACATATCGTCCGGATCAGAGGCCACCCGCGTACGTTCTAGCGTCTCTCGTTCTCATTTCATTGATTTGCTGATCAGAATTGTATTTCTGCAGCGCATCGTATGATGTACACGGCTATCCGGTCCAGCGGCTGCCATACGCGCAACAAAGTCTTTATACGGTTTCCACTGTGACACAGACTCTGCCCCCGCCCTCGCATACAATCGTCCAACAGAGTGCCACATACACATTCCCCGCTCCATTCCCTCCTCCTCCTCCTCCTCCTCCACCTCCACTACCACCGCGCCCGACCCCGACCCAACAGCATTGGCCGCAATCGACGTCCGCCCGCCCGTCTTTGCCTCCGCGACCGCCGACGAGTTGCATCTGCTTTGGCAATCCACTAGAAGTCCGGGGCTCCCCAGTACAGCTTCAGCCATCATATCAATACTCGCAGTGCGATAGGCGTAAGAAAGCTGTATGCGTGAGTCATTGGAGACTTCAACATGAGCTCCCATCATCTAACAGCCGACCTAAGATTGGCATCAACTACGTGGGGCAAGAAGGGGTGCTGAAAGGGGCTGCTTCCGATGCAAGACGCTTTGCTCAATTTCTTTGCGGTGTGTGGTTCCTTGGACGTGCCATTTTGCGTGCTGACTTCCTGCAGACCAATTCAAATATAAGAAACAGGACATCTGGATACTTACGGACGACTGGAACGGTTCACAGGAATCTCCCCCGACATTTTTTAATATCGTAAGATATGATCTTAACGTCGTCTGTATATGACGGCGTCCTGATGATTGCAATTTTTAGATCAAGTCCATGGAATGGCTTGTGAATGATGCTAAGACGCACGACTCTCTGACCTTCTTCTGTACGTAGCCCGTCACAAGTTTCGTGCGCTTGTGCTGACTGCCGTGGATTCCTCTGCGTCGTTTTAGTTGCCGGTCATGGTGATCGGGTGAAGGACAATGACGGCGAGGAGGTAGACGGCTGGGACGAAGCGATCGTTCCCCTTGATTGGAGAACCGCAGGATATATTGTTGACGATGTGAGTGCCCCTTTGCCTCATGTCAGGACTAAGAAATTAAATCATGCGTGTATCGGGCAGTTGATTCATCACATAATGGTCAAACCACTTCCACCGGGCTGCCGTCTCACTGCCGTTTTTGATGTGCGTTCGTACCCTCAGCGGCTTTCCCCTAGGTCACTCATCTTTCTCGATTAGAGTTGTCATTCCGGATCAGCTTTGGGTACGTACCTTCCTATTCTCCCACTTCCTTGAATCGTCTGACCTCGGAGGGTACAGATTTGCCTTACATGGTAAGCGTCACTGCACTGCGTTATTTTCACGTCCGCCCACGAAAGCCCCGTCCTCAGTACAATCCCGATGGCACCCAAATCAATGCGCCCGACCTCGTCGAGGAAGCATACAATGGGTATCTTGGTGATGTGTTCTCCACCCGGCGCAGAGAGGCCAGGGCAGAGGCTTACCGCGCCGACCAGAAATCAAAGCGGACAAAGGCAAGCCCTGCCGATTGTGTGAGTAATCACTACTGTCTCTCGAAGCCACAGTTTTGACGGCAATAATCCCATAGATCTCTTTCTCCGCGTGCGCCGATGACCAGCAGTCCTTTGACGGCGTGAGGAATGGCGAGTATACGGGTTTGATGAGCGCGGTGGGTGTTCTCGTATTCGCTTTGTCTGTTCACCATGCTAAAGTCTGGGTTGTGAATGTCTCAGGCCTTCATCGAGTCTTTTAGTACGCGCATTGTTCTGCCTTGCGTATCAATCTGTTGCTGACGGTGGTCATGATGCTTAGAGGACAACCGACATCTGAGCTTCCAGGGACTTCTGCAATCACTGCGGTCAGTAGTACTCGACACTTCATATTTGAGGTGTACTTACGAGGACTCATGATGCAGAAGACATCTTCGGAAGGAGGGACAGACGCCGCAGCTCTCGAGCTCGCACCCTATGGTATGTCCTCTCGTCTTGGAGAAGGGCTATACATAATGGCAGCTTACGCGTACTCTCCGCTTTTTAGGACATAAGCCTCCGATTCATCGCCTAGTTAGCCGCCTTGTCACCGTGTACTTACTTGTACCTAGTCAGACTGTCACTGCACCATATGTAGTGTCACGATTCTTCATACCCCTAGACAATCCAGATGTGCATTCGATTATTCATACAAAATGGCGTGCGTGGAATCGGTCTGAAGTACAGGGAATATGAATGCTTGCATGCAAAGTGCTTGGCCAGATGATAAGCTGTGTGCGCACAAGGGCTCGCAGGCGATGGGCATCAGAATAACGATAGACTGTCCGTACAATCAGACGAATGTCGAGGAAGATACCGGCTCACAGCGCTAATCCTCGTTCCCGACGACGACCTCCATCTCCTTCCGACCACGACGGCAATATGTCCCCGCCTGCAGCCAGAGAGTCAATGAGCAGCGCCAGGCGCGGCGTCGACATATTAGGCTCCTGCGTACATGCCAATTCTTCTTCGGAACACAGATGGAAGGGAGACCGCGGTCATGTAGCTTGCGAATTTGCTCGAGGTCGTCCGCGACGCTGGTCATCCAGAACCATCGGAACTTATTTTGCAGGGCTTGCTCCTCCTAGGCGCGTTTCGGGATGAAGGCATCTCTGCGAGTGGTGGGGGACGTCCGAGGGCGCGCTATTGGGGCTGTCGAGGCGGTGGGCGAGACGCAGGAGTCTACATCAGAGTCCGAAGAGTCCGATGATGTGAGTCCGGATGACGAGGAAGAGGCGGCTTGAGCCCTGCGGCCGTGCGGGCCCGGCCACGTGGCCGTGCCGCTCGGCGGCTGTCTCGACATCTTCTCTGACCGCCATGGTCGCTGTTCCTCGACAAACATCCCGCTCTCTGTCGTCAAATTCCGGGACTATTTTTGCGGAGATCTCTTTGGGATTTGACCGAACTTGAGGCAAGCGACGAGTCGGCAAGTAGTCAGAGGAGCTATGCCGATATTCTTGTGGGTACTGTAGTAACTCCGCATTCCACGACTTGCTCACTCTCCTCTGCTTCCCATCTTGTGCTAGTCATAAGTGCAAGTAACTTGCCCTGTAGATGGACTCGTTGACATCGCATCCGCCTTGGGCTTAGGATATCGTCAGGCTCCCCTCCTGGCGAACCGAGGAGATTGTTGCCGTCAAAGTCGACCACTCGGGCAACCTGGCTGCTAGACGAGCTCTGAAACATCGATCACTTGAGGAAGCTCCGCCTCGACGTTCGGCGCTCGACGGTGCGCATGGTGCCGTCCCCCTCATGCTTTCCTACGGCCACGGTGTCACTCGCGTGTGAGACTCGGACGTGGCACCTTTCTGACAGGTTTGCGCAGAGCCGGTCGAGTGCAACCGGCCGTGGGGTACGTACTGGGCACGATGCATGATTTCCGGTTTACTGATCCTCCCGCTGCGTCGAAAGGTGAGGCTCGAACCATCTCTGGAGATAAACTCGGCCTCGCGCACCACGCCCAGATGTGCACAACTTGCAGCCTGCATGCGCTTCTGCCGACTCGGGGGATCGTCTGGCCGATCCAAGCATGATCTACGAGGCGTGATCCTCGCCACATTTTGCATACGCCACCCGGCAAACTATAAGAAGAGCCGTCCCTCCAGTCGACTTCTGGCGCCCTCAAAATCCCTGCCATGATGTCGGACGCTCACGCGACATCGGCCTTCACTCGATATCTTCGACACCGGGTGGTGACTTTGGACGTACTTTGGCGGAACAAGGCCCTTGTTGTTGGGACGCTCTTTGCATGCCTCGTCGTGTCGATTACCAAATACGTTCGTAGTCCCTGGCGCCATCTTCCGCCTGGCCCTGGAGGTTTCCCTGTCCTTGGCAACATTCTCCAGTTCAGGGACAAAAGATGGCTCTTTTTCAAATCCAAGGAGGACTACGGTGCGCTCTATTCTGCGCACGTCAGCACATGCTCATTACTCGTCCAGGAAACGTCGTGTATCTCAGCGTCGCTGGCCAGCCGATTGTCGTGCTCAATTCACAAAAGGCAGCATCCGACCTTCTTGACCGACGAGCGAGCATATACTCCGACCGTCCGCGCTTCGTGATGGCGGACATCCTGTCCGGGGGCCTTTTGCTCGTCTTTGTTCGCTTCGGAGACCTGTGAGCGCAGTACACTGCCTGTTCTGGGCCATCGCTGAACGAGATATCCAGCTTGCGCCGCATGCGGCGGGCAGGACAGGAGAGCCTGTCGCGGACGGCAGTCAAGAGCTTCCACCCTCTGCAGACGAAGGAAGCGGTCCTGCTGCTCGCGGGTCTGCTGTCTGACCCCGCGGCCCGCGCCAAGCATTTCCGCCGGTCGTCCGCGTCCATGGTCATGTCGGTAACCTACGACCTGCCCTCTATCGACTCCATCGAAGATCCGAACCTCGCGAAGATCGACGCGCTCATCGACAGGCTGGCGAAGGCGACTGCTCCCGGGGCACGCCTGGTCGAGATGTTCCCCTGGATAGTGCACATTCCTCGACGGTGCGCACGCATTGGAGCACGCAAAGTCGGCTCAAAAGTATTTATTCAAGTTCGCTGTAGGTTCGCGAAATGGAAACGCGATGCAGAATGGCATCACGCACAAGATTCGATGCTGCTGGAGGGCCTCTTGCACAAAGTCCGTGCCGACCTGGTACGCATAGGTCTGTCCTTTCTTTGGGCAAACACCGACGGATGGCCTTCAGGACAGCGGACTCGACCGACCGAGCCTCTGTGCTTCGCTCATCAAAGAAAACTTTGGGCTTTCAGGCAAGGAGCAGGCCTGGTTGGCCGGGATGATGTAGTGAGTTTTTCGCAGAAGCATCGCACGCGAGGCACAGTGTGAACACGCAACCTAGCTCGGCGGGCGCGGAGACGACATCAGGCGTGCTCATGTGGTGGACGCTGGCCATGGCCGCGCATCCGGACGTCCAAGCGCGCGCGCAGCAGGAGCTCGACGCGGTCGTCGGCCGCGGACGCCTGCCGTCCTTCACAGACCTCGCGCACCTGCCGTACATCCGCGCGATCGTCAAGGAGGCGCTGCGCTGGCGGCCGGTCACGCCGTTCTCGATCCCGCACCGGCTGATGGAGGACGACTGGTACGAGGGCATGTTCCTGCCCCGGGGCACGCTTGTGCTGCCGAACCTGTGGCAATGCAACCGCGATCCGGCGGTGTTCGGGCGCGACGCGGCGGTGTTCCGGCCGGAGAGGCACCTGGACGGGGGCGGGGGGGCTGCGGCGGGGCCGTCTGAGACGAGGGAGGACGGGCATGCGGCGTACGGGTTCGGGCGGAGGGTGTGTCTGGGGCGGCATGTGGCCAACGACTCGCTGTTCATCGACATTGCGACGATACTGTGGGCGGCGACGGTGGAGCCGGTGGACGGCGGGGGAAAGAGTCTCCCGGTCGACGTGGAGACGTACGAGGACGATGGGCTGCTGTGGTGCGTGCGTGTGCAGGCGTTTGGGCGTTTGCGCTGAGCGTCTGGTGTTGCAGTCGGCCTGGGCACTTTGAGTGCGTGTTCAGCCCGCGGTTCCCCGAGGTCGCGTCTCTCGTGGCCGCCGAGGTGGAGCTGCTCGACCGCTAAACGGTGTGACGTATAAGGGCATGGCCACCGTAATAAGCGCAGCTAATCCAACGTTCTGTTCTTCACATCGCCGCGAGTTTCTGAATCGAGGTAGGAGAGACCCGACGCACAGCTCAGAGCAATACTTAGCATGACAGGTCCTATTCAATGAGCTACTACGACACTAACCCCAAACGCCTCGACCTGCTCGGCCACTTGTCGTTCGGCGTGCAGTCCATAGCAGTCTCCCAACCATTCTACACTGCCGTCTTTGCCACACTTGGCCTCTCTCTCGTGTATCAGGACAATGCGGAGAAGCCTAGGGCCCTCGGATATAGCTGGGGCGCACGCGAGCCCGTTAACATATACGAGGAGGCCAATGCGGCTGCAGCAGGAGCGGGAACGCACATCGGGTTCAATGCGCCGAGCAGGAAGGCGGTGGACGAGTTCTACCGGGCCGCCCTGGAGCACGGGGGGAAGGACGACGGGGCACCCGGCCTGCGGAAGGACTACCACGACAATTACTACGCTTGCTTCGTGTACGATCCTGATGGGCATCGTCTGGAGGCGGTGTATCAACAACCGTTAGAGGAGTGACAGTCCTGGAGGTACGCATGCCGTGCTATGGCGTGGACCCATCTGACCAGGTTGATGATAGACGCTTCGTTACCTGCCAGTGGGGCGCTTTCTGTACATCGTGGACACCGCCGCCAGTACTTGGCTACAGTAGTACACTGTGTTAGTAGGAGTGCTGCTTGCTATCATCGGGATCGCCACGACCGTCCATCGAGTTACTACAGTGACGGAAGCAATAAGAATAGTGGCCAAGAAGAGAAGCGACGGCTCTCGATCTCGATCGGGGCGATCGAGACTGGCACATACGATCTCAGATCGTCGTCCGCCAACCCCCCTGGGTCCCCTTCCCCCTCCCAGCGCTCCCCACTCGCAACGAAGCAGTCAAATGTCGGCGGGTGACGGCGGACACACAGCAGCCTCAGATTGCCCGGCCCTCCGAAATCACGGCGGCGGCGGGGGAGTCACTTTCATCTCGCCGAAATGACGTGCCGTTTCAAGTCCCGCGCCGTACCGCTATATCTAGCCAGAGTGCGCAGCACCGCCCTCCAAGGCCTCTTCCCCCCCTTTCCTCTCTCTCTCCCCACCAGCTCTCGCCATGCAGTGGATCAACGACTCGACCAACGACTATCGCCTTCCCAGCCCAGACCCCCACCGCTTTCCGCCCTATCTGGGACCACCTGGCGCCTCCCAGCCCCGCCAGAATCCCGTGTACGTCCTTGGCCTTCTCATGCCATCCCCTTCTGTTCATAGCGCTACCTTTTCGCCATTCTTCAGCGCTTTTCCGGAGGCCACCACTTGGTCGGCCCCTTCCTTGCCAAGGTACGCTCTCATTGCATCATGGCCGGCAACTGCTCACCTACTTTTCTTGTCGCTGCCTCATCCAGTCCGCCCGTCAACACATCATACCCTTCCTACCTCCCGTACCGGTTTCAATCGCCTTCGGTATCATCCTATGGAGCGTACGTATGCCATCAACGCCCTATCGCTGTCTCTCACCATTCTGCAGCTACCCTGTACTATCTCCCTCCGGCCCCCCGCCCCCGCCTCCCATCCAGCCGGCTAACTCGTACTCCTCCTTCGACGGCTATCGTAGCGCTGAATCTGCGTACGTATTCATCGCGTCCAGACTCAACACCGCCCTGTGCTGATCCCGACTATTCCTTTGCAGCTCATCACAACAGCTCAACAACAACTCATCATTACATGCGCAGCCGACATACAATTCGGCTACTAGTTTTTATCCACCTGCGGCTCCGCCTGCCAATCCGGCTACTCGTCCTTCCGCGGCTTCATCTCGCCCTTCTCCGTTGGCTGCGCAGGTTAGCGTTTGATCGTTGTCATTCCCGTCCCCGATGAGCTGACTTTGGAGCAGAACGCTGAGTCACCGCCGCGTCCCCCGATACAGCAGCAACAGTTTCCGTCGTCCGCAGCAGCATCCTTTTACCAGTACTCGCAATGTTCTGGCAATAAGAGAGCTCTTTGCGTGCGTTTGGTTCTCCCTTGCTCTTCTGCGTAATTTGACTGTTTCACCCAGATCGGCGTAAATTACTATGCCGACGCGCAGCCGTTGAGAGGATGTGTCAACGATGCAACTCGCATGAGGGAGTTCCTCGTCTGTGGGTAGACTTTTGGCGTTGCCTGCATCATCGCACTAATGCACGTCAGCAGCAAATCTTGGGTACCAATTCCATGAGATTCTCTTACTGTCGGAGGACGATCTCAATCCTAAGAACAAGCCAACGAGAGAAAACATCGTAAGTAACCTTCAGCTTTCTTCGGGTACGCACTGAACACGATCCTTACAGCTGACGGCCATGGCATGGCTCGTCAAAGATGCTGCCATCAACGACTCTCTCTTCTTCCACTGTGAGTAATATCCGCAACGTTTGACTTGAGCTCATATTCTGTTTATCTGTCTCCACAGTCTCAGGGCACGGCAAGCAGACTCGCGACTTGGATGGCGATGAAGAAGATGGCTATGATGAGACGATTTATCCAATGGACCATAAGTTAGCCGGGTCTATCGTAGACGATGTCCGTGTCGACAGTCTTTCCCTTCTCCCTTAAGGCTGATAGGTCTTGGAACAGACTATCCACGACTACTTGGTCAAGCCCCTCCCGCTGGGCTGTCGTCTGACCTCAATCTTTGATGTGCGCAGTCACTTCATCTTTCAGACATCACCACCACTGACAACTACGCTCCGCAGTCATGCCACTCTGGCACCGCAATGGGTACGGAAGCCTGATCAATGGATCTCATTGAACGTCGACTAACTTCCTTGCCTCTTCACACTACAGACCTCCCTTATGTTGTCAGTCCCCTTGTCCTGCCCTGGTTGATTCAATATGCTCACACGACTTGCACAGTACAATGCCAATGGGAAAGTCCAGAAGGTCGGCTTCATCTCATCCAACGCCCGTAGCTTTGGGCACATGTTGCATTGCAAGAGTCTATCTGGCGTCGCGGCTATCGGAGGCATGATGGTCGCCGGCACGAACGTCTTTGCGGGCAACAAAGCGCGGAGGACGAAAGCGAACGGGGCAGATTGCGTGAGTTCTGCCGCCTGAGGCTGAAAGACAGGATGATTGACAATTCGGGTAGATTTCGTTCAGCGCCTGTGCGGACTCCGGCGAGGCGCAGGACGAGTCGAAGAACGGGCAGTACACGGGTGCCATGAGCTTTGTGAGCGTCTCTGTATGCTTGAAGATCCAGGCCATACTGACCTTCCGTGCGTGTTCGCAGGCCTTCAGAGAGTCTCTCCGTATGTACAACCGCTCCTCGCCGCCGCATGATAGTCTTCCTTACATCATTCGATTCTTGTCAGGCGCAAACCCGACGCAGTCATATCTGGAGCTGTTGCAGGACCTTCGGTAAGCCGCTCAGGCTTTGCTTTCTCGGACGAGCGTCGTGTTTATCGATCGTGTGCAGGAGGCGCCTCTCCAAGGACTACAAACAAGTGCCTCAGCTTTCTAGCTCACATTCTATGGTGAGGCCTTGCTGATCCACCCTTGGGCGCTCGATTTCCTCTGACGCGTGCATTCGGTATTCTTGCAGGACATGAAGCTTCGGTTCATCGCGTAGACGTCACATACCCTGGCCCACTCTATCAACACTTCACGACAATGGACTCTCAACAGCCTCCCTTCGTTTCGATTTCTCTTCGATCTATGCTTTTTGTGCGTATCATCTATGTACACCTCGTTCTGTGGCTCGTGTCACCACTTTCGATAACTTATTACGCTGAATATTTAACCGCATCTCTCAGTCTACTGTAAGTCGTACTTATTGTGTCCTCATATGTATTGCCTAGTTTCTGGCGTCGCCCTTTCCCGTGTTTCGTACTACTAAACATCCATACATTGCGACACCTGACTCTCATGAACTGTTATGTATTATTTTGGGTATAGCATTTAAATATGAGCTACCCTGGATTATCTGAAGTTGAATGGTGGGCTATCAGGTATGTAGAAGTATTCGCGCATGGGGTGCGGAGGAAGGAACGGAACAGCGCACGTGGCAATTTCCGACGGCCGCACCGGCAATTGAGCGTGCCGCATTTGTCGCCCACCTCTTCGTCAGATGTCTGGCGCGTAGTCAAAGACCAGTCTGCGCAGAGTAATGGGATCGTGAACTACCTTTACGTCCAAATGGCCACCGATTTCTGGGCAAGTTCCCACTAGTGAGCTATTCTCGCCATCCCCATTGGCTACAACACGCTCGCTAACACACCCAGCAAACGATGGATCCTAGACAGAGCAACGCTCAAGCAGGCCAGGGTGGATGACCTGCAATACGTCGACTACCCAGAGCAACTAGACTTCCTCAATATCTACTTTGCCAGCTGTGCGCGCCTCACCTCCTTGCCGTCTCACGCCTGCTTAACCTCTGCGGCCCAGTGATTTTCAAGCTCGGAAAGCGTCTGCAGCTGCGACAGCGCGTCATCGCCACGGCGACAGTGTTCTTCCGCCGATTCTATGTCAAGAACTCGTACTGCGAGACAGACCCGTTCATCGTCATATCGGCCTGCTGCTACGTCGCGGCGAAGGCGGAGGAGTCTCCTGTGCACATCAAGAACGTCGTCGCCGAGTCTCGCCAGGTCTACAGCCGTGCGTCGCACTGTGCCTTTCGCTACTGCGTCTTCTGACCTGATTCGTTTAGAGGAGGAATACGGCATCAAGCACTTTCCTACGGACAACTCGAAGCTCGCCGAGATGGAATTCTACCTCGTGGACGACCTAGAATGCGATCTCGTGGTCTTCCATCCGTACAGGACGCTCATGTCGCTTTGCGGGCGGGAGGCAGTCGCGACGATTGCCGAGGCTGGCGAACTCGGCATCGGCATCGACGACGGGCCGCGGTACTGGGGCACCGGCGAAGGCAAACTGGAGCTGGAGGAGGGGCCGTTGCAGATGGCTTGGTACGTTGTGGTCGCAGTAGAGTGCAGACGGAGTGCTTATCATCGTCCGCAGGTTCATCATCAACGACACATACCGCTCCGAGCTCTGCCTCCTCTACCCCCCGCACCTCATCGCCATCGCCGCGATCTACCTCACGCTCATCTTGAACGTCACCACGCGCGCCACCCTCCAGAACCAAGCCCAGGCGCAGAGCGCGCCGGCGCCGTCGACGCGCCGCTCCTCGCGCACGAGCAGCGGCACGCAGAAGAAGGCCCCGCAGGACATCGTCGGCTTCATGGCGGGGCTCAACGTGTCCATGTCGCTCGTCGCGACGATCGCGCAGGAGATCATCGGCCTGTACACGCTGTGGGAGCGCTACAAGGAGGACGCCGCGGCGGACTCCGGGCGCAGCGCGTTCGGCCGCAGCGCGTCGTCCGCGAGCGCGGGCACGAAGCGCTCCGCGCCGAGCAGGGACCCGAGCGTGTTTATGGGCAGCGAGGAGCTGAGCGCGGGGGGCACGCCGGCGCAGCCGGACGACGTCGTCACCCCGCAGTACCTCACGCAGCTGCTCGCGCGCATGCGCGAGGCGCGGCTGGCAGATCTCGCGCACCCGGCGTCGGGGCGCCCGGTCGCGGTCAACAAGATGCTGGAGAGGACGCAGGCGGCGGGGTGATCGTGATTCTGTGGGTTGGCCGGCGTCTGCACTTTCGCTCGACGACGCGGCGTGTATTCTTTGTTCCAGAAGCTTGTTGCATCAAAGTAAAGACCATTCCTCCGATCGTTATCCATGGCGGGACCTCCAGCGTGCGTGCGACTGTGGCAACTGCTTTGTCCCAGATATTGCGATTCTAGGATGGCGCTCTGACTCGCGTGGTAGGAGCTGGGCGCTTGCGTCACGGGCGTAGAGCACGACGGCCGCAAGGCCGCCTTCTCTCTCGTAAACACCGAGCGAGTAGAAAAGGTATAAGTATCAGTGCGACCGTGCAATGCAGGGTGTCGACAGCACCCGCCTCGTCTCGCACAACGTTTCCGTTTTCTTACCGTCCATTTTCTCTCCAGCTCCAGCTATCTTTCTCTTTCGTACACATTAGACCAGCATCCCGTCGTCTGAATTGCTTCCCGGCACCCTCTCGCTATCTGCCTCGAAGTCGTAAATCAGGTATGCCCTCGACCAACTTCTGGACTCTCTTTGACGGGTATACTATTTATTACCAGAGAATCTCGTGCAATGCCCGACGACGGCTCTGGCGACAACCGGACTGACGACTCAGACGACTTTGAATCTACCGACTTTGACGCCACTGACTCTGAAACCGCCGGCTCTGATTACACCGGCTCTGAATCCACCTACTCTGATTCCACTGGCTTTGGTCCCCCCGACCTCGTCGACTTCAATCATGAATCTAGCACTGAAGAAAAAGCCTGGGACGCACTCCTCCGACACGCCATGAGAGGGGCTTCGCATTTGGCGAAGGAAGACAAAGGTGACTATCACAAAGTTCGACGTGCTCCACATGCTGAACGCGCGCGGCGCGCAGCAAACCCGACCATCGACGGCCGACGGCGCCTCGTGCTGTGCCAATGGCCCCGCAAGGAGGACGGGAAGGCCATGCCACGTGGGGTAGCGCCTGGCAAGGTGGCAGGCAATGGCCTCCCTCTGTGGGGCGCGACGCTCCTGGACTTCTACATGGTGAATCCTTCCCCGAATATCCCTGGCTACATGGCCATAGCCACTGGGAGCCAGCTCGCCGCGTTCTGCCGCCAGGTAGGGGAGCTCGAGGCGGCCGAGGACGAGCTCAGGCGAGCAGACAGAGAGCCGAAGCCGATGGTACTCGAGCCTCACGACGTCGGGAAATTGGTGGAGGTGGTGGAGAGCGAAGTGCACATCGGTATGTGGACACGAGAGGCGGAGAGCAAGGTGAGCGATTTGAGTCAGCAAGAGGCGAAAAAGGTCAGTTATATGCGCATACTTGTTTCTAAACGTGTCCTTACATTTTTACTTGCTCCAGGCGAAGATGTTCGATCACGAGTCCTACCCCAGCCCCTGGCCCCTGGCTCCCTTCGCATGCGAGAGCACACCTTTGCTTCAGAAACGCCTTCCTTTCCACTTGCTCCCTAAGAAGCTCGTTGTCCATGACCCCGACGACACGCTCTTTGTGGATATACAGAAGGGGGATAGCACGGATGACCACGGCTTCGAATTTCGGGACAAGCACAAAAACAAACGACGCAAACGCACTGAGTGTCCTGATCGCAATCGCCCAGGACCTGACAAAACACGCATTTACACCTTGAAGCTCTCACCCCAGGGCCTTGCCACCGCACGTGCCGATCGCGCCACGGCAGAGAAGGAGGCCGATGATCCTGATACTGCTCAGAAGACTATCATGATCTGGAGAGACGGAAAGCCCGAGGGCGATGCTGCAGGCAAGCATGGCGCGTCCAGCGACGTGCGAGCCCCCATCGTCGTTAAGATTCCACCGCCCCCAAGGGTGGAGAGCGTGCCCGAGGCCCACCTGTATCTCAGCAGGGAGAAGGGCCTAGGCGTGGGCAACCACTCCCATGTCCATATTGCGGAGTGGGAACTGCCGAGGGCGCTGCTGGTGGCGCCAAGGATCTGCGAGGATTGCGTTGCGGAGGACGGCGAGGAGCAAGTGAAGCAGGAGGAGGCCAAGATCGCAGCTGCCGCTCGCGGGCCCCAGAGTCAGAGTCGCTCTGAGGGCATGTCCACGGTCATCGAGAAGATGGGCCACATCAAGGTCACCGAGTTGCACTATCCCGGGGTCGAGGTCGAGGAGCAGGAAGAGCAAACGGGGAAGGGAAAGGGGAAGGGCCGGGCCAAGGCATCGACGAGCGAACGCGACGCTGGCACGGAACCCGCGCTCAACCCAAAGGTCGTCGAATATGACCGGGAGGTGCACGAGATCACTACTCGCGTGAAGTGGTACTACGAGGACACCGATCCAGGCTGCAAGCACCGCGAGCTATCCCAGCGCTCCGTCCCGCCGACAGCGACAGTGCGCGTCGCGGCGAAGCTGTCGTTCTACGGCGACCCGCAGCTGCGCCTAGAAGCAATCAACTACCAGCGCTTTCCGAAGCATCTGTTCGAGTACTGGAGCGGGTACAACATACTGCCGCCCGAGCGCGATCCTGTCCCGGTTCGACCGGTCGTGCCTCAGTTCTACGGGTACTATCGCCCGGACTTGGACCATAGCAACAACGCTAGGACGGAGTATTTGAGCCCCATCATGTTGGTGGAGGACGTCGGGAAGCCGATCGATCCAACGACGCTCAATCGGGATGATAGGTACGTCTCTGAGCTCGTATGCGGCGTTGCGTTAATAACCATGGATCAGACAGGAATGCGCGTCGCTCCTGTTCAGGCTGCACAAAGCCGGTTTCCTGCACAACTCCGTTTTCGAGCGCAACATCTGCATGCAGTTGGGCGACATACAAGACTTTCCGCTCGCCAAACGCGCCTCGGACAGGCGCTTCAGGCTCATTGATTTTGGGCGTGCGTCGTGGACCGACTCTGATGATAGAGAATACTGGGACGACTGGTTGCGCCTGGAGGCAGTTGAAGTTAATCGCCTGTTCAAGACTGGGATGGAATCCCTACGTTTGATTCATGGTCAACAGTAGCTGCGTAGTAGTTGATACGCCTCGGACACTGCAGCTGCGTGTTTGCTAGATATTTTACCCCATTACATGATGTGTGCCTTGCTATAGATCGGAGATTTGCAAGAATTGCTTAGTCAGAGGTAGGTCGGGCATAAGGCCGAGCTGAGGACTTGTCGGGACAATATTCAAAATATCAATGGCGCCCTCATAAGACGGGCTGCAATCACAGCTCTCTCTGAGTTCCACCCTCTTCCCACCCTCTCCCCCGCATATTTGTCTGCTCCGTTCCGCGCCAGCGGTAGAGCGTCAAGTTGTCCTCTGTGTATGGAGGAAAAGCTTCAACCGAGTACTTCTCGCGACACCACAAACGCCAACGTGACCAGTCTCGCAATGCAGGCGGAGTCGCCTGCTCCCGTGCCCCCCGTTCCCTGGTTCACCGAAGGCTTCTACTTCACGAGGAATCCGAGTGTCCTGAAATCCCGCGCAATCTATTTCAAGATTCTCGGTCTATTCTGTCTCCTACTCACCGTCAGCATATTCACCATCATCGCCATCTACTGGGCCGCGCTGTGGCATTCGCCCGACAAAGTACACAATTTGAGAGGGTGGATATTGGTATGTCGCTCTCTCACTCGTCGCGCCACACGTGCAAATGTCTTGCCCAGGACTTCGACGGGGGCGAGCTTGGCGCATATGTCTCCCAGTCGGTGCTTGCAACGAACGGGCCCAAAATGTCCATGACATGGGTACAAGTCCCCATCAGTCATTTCCCCAATGGCCAGCCCGACGTCATTGAAGCCATCGCCGAAGACAGGGCCTGGACCATCATTGCGAGTACGTCACCACGCATTTATTCAACGCGCATGTTCAGATGTTGGGTCTGCAGTCAATCCTGGAGCAACGAGCGCTCTGAATGCTGCTGTTACCTCTGCAAACTCGTCATATAATGGCTCGTTGGCTATCACCGCATACACCGCGGAGGCGCGAAGCGAGAATGCCTAGTAAGTTTTTCGGCCTCATTATATGTACGCGTCCTTACGACAACAATAACAGCAGGTCCTACATTCGCCCGAAAGTATGTCACGTCACTCTACTAATCCCTATTGTTCGTTCCCGGTTGACGGCGTCTTCTTAGGTGACGGGAATATTGGCCAATACCACACAACAATTTAACATTCACTTCGTGAACGAACTGGTGAACACCGGCACCAACCTGACTGCCCTAGCTGCGGCCGCACCTCGCCTCTTCACGCAGCCCACCAACTATATCATTGATAATGTGCGACCCTTCGATATCCCGACGGCGTCCGCGGTCGACTTCGTCGGCTTGATCTACCTGCTCATCCTGGCCTTTGTCTTCACGGTCCGCATCCTTCTCCCTCTTTAGAATTAGCAGTCTTAAACTCTATCATAGATGGCCAATTGGGCGGGTCTCGTCAGCGTCACCCAATTCAACGATCGGCTCACTTTCCGCTCCCTCATGCTCACGCGAATCTTCAAGCCTATCATCGGATACTTCTTCATAACGGTGCGCAATTTATTCATATTGTCCACCGGCTCTCGTGGGACTCACTTGCGTTGTCTGCGTTTTAGCTGTTCTATGGCCTCCTCAGTGTGGCATTCCAAGTACCCTTCGATAGGAAGTGCGCCCGACTTATTTGCGACGAACTAGTCCACCACCTAACATTTTCTTGAAACGTAGGTTTGGTCACTCAGGCTTCTTGGTGTATTGGATGCTGTCGTGGTTTGCTATGGCTGGCTTGTGGGTTTCTATTACTCTTACTGTATCAGTGCTTGAATCAATCCTCGTGACAGGGGACTGGCGCTCGAGTCCATGATCACCATCCTGACACCGACCTTTGTACCATTTTTCCTACTCCTCTGGCTCATTGGTACGTCACCGACACCACGCTCGCTTATGGACACGTCTCACATTTTGGTTCTAGCGAACGTTTCCGTCTGCTATTGGCCCCCACAACTTCTGCCCGGCATCTTCCACTACGCATACGCGATGCCGTTCTACAACGTCCAGCAGGGTGTGCGCACGATCCTCTTCAATACGAAGAATCAACGTCAGTGGCCCGTTTACTCCTCTGATACACTATTTTGGCTCATAGGATGTGTATGCAGTGGGCTTGAACTTTGGCGTGCAATTGGCGTGGATCTCCGTGTCGTTGGTAACCCTGACTACTTTCCAGTGGTATGCGCGTCAGAAGTCCGTTCGTGCCTATGAGCAGGCGTTGGCGGTCCCGGTCAGCGACGAGAAGAAGCAGTCGACATAGGTACGAAAGTCTAGGAGTGTGCGATTGAAATACCTGTCGACGCTTTCGACTCATGGATATAAAATAGATGGGCATCCACTATCATTGTTGATTCTCTCTGGATCGCTACTTTGTCTGATTAGACAACAATGTTACCCAGATATGTTACAAGTTGAAGGTATGGGGCATCTACCAAACAGGTACCTTACAGGCGGCGGTCTATTCTGTCGTTTACCTAGGCCTGCCGCGGCACTTCATCAAGACTCTAGTCATCGTCATGGTGGAACAGCCGCAACAGCTGCGCCACCTCCTCCTCCTCCCTGCAGCGCGACATCGAGTCCGATTTGGACGTACGCCCGAAATCGATTAGCCTGAACCGCCTATCTTTCTCTTGTTTGAACAACGGCGGGTCGCGCAGGTCGCCGAGCTGCATCATGATGTTCCGCTCGAACACCGAGCCGTGCGCGTAACCGGTCGCATGGAGGCGGTACAACAGCGCCGCGCACTCATCCCTGCGCACAGATAGTCAGCAACAATACATCGTCATCGAGGTGCAGACAAAATTTACCGGTCGTCAGCATTGAGGCTCCTCGGGTCAATAGGCCTCCCACAATTCTCCAGCAGCATGATCGGGCTTAAATACCCCTTCAGCTTCCTTTTCTCCTTCACATCCGCGTCGGGCGCTCCTCCCGATGCCTCCTCTTCTGAACTGCTGCTCTCCCCATCCCCGTCTTCCGGGACGTAGTATCCGAAGAACTGGGGCACCACCGCGCCTACAGGCGTCGGGTTGTGCAGCGGCGGGAGCACGTTGTATCCGCTCCAATGCTCGAACATGTGGCGGGGGAACGCCTGGTAGTTACGCGCCTCGCGCGCGAGGTGCGCGTCGCCCTCCAATGAAAGCTTCGCTGCAACGCTCACCGTCGCGCTCGGCAGCGCGGTGTCTGTCATGCGGTGCGCACACGTCGGCTTTCCAACGTGCTGCCACGGTGTCTGCGGGGACACCCTGCGCACGGGCCCGGTGTACGTCGCGGTGAGCGACGTCGAAGCGCTGGACAGAGCGTGCGTGCTCGGGGCGGACTGAGGGTTGGCGAGGCGCGCGGCCTCGCGGCGCTCGATCTCGGCGGGTGTGTACTGCTCGGGGTAGCGGTGCACGGCGGACGCGGTGCCTTCGACCTGGCTCGCGTGCACAAGGGTGACGTCAGCAGACGGGTTCTCGTGCTCTGTGAAAGTGATTTTTCCCGTCTGCTTCGCGAGTTCGCTGTCCGCCTCTTCTTGTTCGAGCAGGAGCTTGCGAGCATCGAGCATGAGGCACTGATCGCAGAGCACCGGCGGGGCGAGGACGTCCTTCGGGAGCTCGAACTCCGCGTTGTAGATCACGGAGTGGTTGCCTTGCCCGAGCGCGTCCTTTTGGCGTAGATACAGATGCCCCTCGGCGACTTCCTCGAGGATCGGCGCGGGTGGGCGGGTCACAAACATCGCCGGGGGCACTTCGCCTGTCTCGTTGTCGGGGGTACCTGTCTGGAGAAATTCTCCTTGTTTGGAGGCTTTCTCGCGTGCGAGAGCGCGGTCGCTTTCAACCTTGGCCCTGCCTTCCGTCGAAAGCAGGAGCTTGTAGGTGCGCGTGGTGCCAGGGTGGCTACCGCGCCGGCTGCCTACAGACAGGACGTCGTCGGGATCGTGGACAATGAGCTTTTTGGGGAGCAGATGGAAAGGGATGATTTCCTGGAGAGTCGGAGCGGGAGTAAACGGGCTGGGAGGCTGCATAGATCCGAAGATACTCGTCCTGGGGGGCTACACACCGATATTAGCGGCGAAGAGGACATTCCCAAATGCAAACGTACTTCAGCCCGCTCTTCCTCTTCGTTCGCCTCCTTCGTCTCCTCGGCATCTCTAAACCCTCTCCGCCGTTCGATATCCTCGATCCGCTTGCAGATAGGGTACGGATGCAACTGGACAGGCTCGGCCTCAGCATCTGCCCACGCAATCTCCTCGTCGGCAGCCGTAAGCTCGCCGACATGGCGCGCCCATGCCGCGAGCCTGCTACCCGAGCTGATCGTCGCGAGGCCGGGGACATTCGGAATGCGGCGCACGTAGAAGAAGTCCATAAGTGTGGCGCCCCAGAGCGGCCACCCGTTGCCTGCCATCTTGCCGTCAGGGGAGCCTTTGAGGACGGGTCCGTCGGGCGCGCGAGGCCACTGCCGCACGACGATACGGCGGCGTCCATCGACGAGCAGACCGTCTGTGGAGAGGATGCATTGTGAGGCGTCAGTGTGGCGTAAGCCTTAGATGCGTGGACAGCTTACCAGAGGACTCCTTGAGGCGTCCGGGACTCCCGGCGGCCGCCCTCAGGACTTCGTCCCAGAGGGCCTCGGAGAAAAGTGTTGTTGCGGGAGAGTCGCTGATGGGAAACTCGATGGTCATATTGTCGGGCAAGGACATCTTGATCGCGGGGGGGAGGGCGACTGAAGTGTACTGGGGAGCTTGTGCAGCGAGCAGGAGGTTATATACGGCTGAGCCCACAGTGTGGTTGGTTGTCAAAGTCAAGCTGCAAGTTGGCCCGCGAAAGAAGGTCAATGAGCCCTCTGCCACACTGCCAGGCTATTGTTTGCCGAGCCTTGCGCCTGAAGCAACGCGTGGCCTTGACTCACCTGGGAGGTCTTTTTTTCATGCAGCTGGCCAGAGTCCGGACTTGGAAGTTGCACTGAGAGTCGCGCACGCCCAGATCAGGGCATCGCAGTGCATTTGGGGCGAGCGCGTGTGCTCGTCGTGCAGAACTATTCCAAAGCCGTAAAGTCGCGCCGCGGTGTCTCTCGGCATTTGCCGTGCACTCTGCCTCCGTCTCGTCGTCTAGAACTTCCAACTCTGAAAGAAAAAATACACGAATGCATCGTAACGAACGTATTTCAAAACTCCCAAGACCGGCGGGTTGGAGGTCTCGCACATGGATGAACTCAAAATGACACTGGGGCCGATGTTGCTAGAGCACGTGGTTCAATATTCTCTGGCGACGACAGACGAGTGAAGCGACGTTAATGAAACTTCTACTATAGCAGCTGGTTGGAAGAACTTTCGGCATGCATTGATTCTTTCAATCTCATTGCCAATACTTGTAAAACTACACAGAAACCATGGTGAGCTCGAAATTGTGTCATGCACAAAAGCCAAACAAACTTGCAGTGCACATGTAAGCGCGAGATAGACCTTGATCCATGGTTAGGGTATTGAGGCCAATTGTCTTCGCGTTGAAACTTGAAATCACCAAGGCCTTCAACGTGCATAACAACAATTCAAGCTGCTCACACAATACTGAGACATACCATTCATTCTAGAAACGCACATTCCGTCATCGCATCCAAGGAAACCGAGAAAATATAAGGGCTCACCGCCTTGCCCCGGTAGAGCCGTTCGCAACGCTTGACATTCCCGTCTGCAACCCACAGCGTGGTTTCCTGCCGCATCAAAGGCGCCCGCAACGACCAAGCCAGCGGGCCCCTATGTCCAGGAAAGCAGAAGGTCAGGGCCCTCCGGACATACAGGCCCGCACCCAAGTGGGGTGAAGCAGCTCTTGGATCAAAGCGCAAGGGCATGCGCGGCGGTGCGGGCGTGCAATGCGCTGGATAGAAGGCCAGAAGGTCGGTCAGAGATGTATTTAAAGTGACGCTCGAGAACACAGTGCGTACCGCGCATCACTTGTCGCATATCCACAGCCCCCGACCCCGTTCACCACTAGCGAAACCTCAGCACAACTCGTCGCCATGAATGCCTTCCAATTGAACAACTTCTCCGACAGATTCCAGTTGTCCCCGTCTGACAGCCAAGCCTTGGCCGCGTTGGCAGCGAGCGCCGACATGAGCATGGTCGAGCATCCGGCACAGACGAGTGGCTTCCAGGGCTCCGTTGGCGACCAGGCTATCGACTGCCACCAGGCCATCGACTTTATCCCATCAACGACAGCAGTCACTGGATACGACGCCTATGACACCACTCCTGTAAGTGGTATTTCCAGAGAGAGGCGAGTGCGATGCTCACCGCGCCTGCCGTCTCAGTTCGCCACTTTCCCCGAGGTCTCGTCAATAGAGCAGGCGCACTATCCACCCGCACACTTCTACAGGGCTCTCGAGCCCATCCCCTCCTCCCCAGTCACCTACGACGCTATACCCACATATCAGCCCATATACCCGAACCAGGACTATGTGCACTACTCACCTGCCGAGCTTCCGCCGCCACCGCCGCCTCTGGTGAGGAACACCAGACCCCAACCTTTGCACCTACATGGCGAGCAACATGATAGCCAGAGGAAGCAGCGTGTGGCAGGTCACAGTCCGTACTTCAGGCGGCCTTTGACTCCTTCGACCCCTTCGACCGCGGCAGGGCCCTGGACTCCCGAGTCACCCGCATTCCCCGTGTCTGCGGCATCCGGCGCGAGTGCACACGTCCGCGTCGTGACACCTAGCGTGGAGCCAACGGATGGCGCCTATGGAGGCTTGCAGCCCACGAACTACATGGGCGCTACTATTGCGGAGATGCTGGTCGCGCGCTACTGCGCCGAGGATGCCTGGCGCAGCCAGTGGGCAAGTTCAAGCGAGGGAAGCAGCAACATGTGCGACGTGATGCCAGGAATCAGCGGAGACATGATGCCGGATACAGCAGGATACATCGACTTCAGAACTCCCGAGATCGCTTCTGGGATGGCCCTGTCGCCGAACACACATAAATTCGAGAACGAAGACCAGGAGAAGGGTTCTCTCGATCTACCAGTCCTGGAAGCTTTACGCGAGTCGGTCACAGGGCCGAGCAACCGCGTGTCGACCAAGCGATCCAAAGCCAAGGGGCAATCAGTAGGAGGAAGGGTGCAGAAGGAGGGGAGCAGCAATACAGCGGAACAACCGGTCATATGCGGATTCAAGGCATGCGGCAGAGAATTGAAGGGTCATGCCTCTTTGAAAAGGCACACGGAAACGGTACACGGTGACAAGAATCCTATCTGCAGCGGGTGCAAGCATAAGTTTAGCCGTCGGGACGCGTTGAAGAGACACCAACGCAAATGCACAAGCCTCGGTCAAGTCGATGATGCTCCCCTTCCCGGGCAGAAAGTGGCGAGTGAGCAGAGTCAGAGTGGGCGGTGAAGGAGGGGGGCAGGACGGGGCGAACGACGAAGAGGACATTCATACCGGCTTTTCTACTTCCACCCACTTGTATTTTTATTGCAACTTTTATTACTTTGTGCTCGTGTATATCCCGGTCCTGGTCCTTCCCGGTTTAGGTTGCATGACTGGCCTTCTTCCTGTATGGGCAACTCTCCGTCGCGTGTCCATGCGAGGCAATGTACAACGCGTCGCTTCCGCTGGCGTAGCTTCTTCGGGTGCACGCCTGGCGCGTCTCCGTGGAAGCGATGGGAAGGACAAGGTTGCGGTGGGCAAATTATACAAGGTCGCGGTGGGTACAAGGTCGCGACGGTTCGGCGACGGTGACGCATTCGAGACCAGCGCCTAAACGGGAACTAGAAATTTCAGCGGCCACTGACTGCCCGCTCATGCTTTGTACCGCCCATGCATTTACAACAACACCTGCACAAGGGGCACAACCAGTATTCACGAATGCGTCGATGGCACGGCGAATCGATACCACGTTTCGCCCTATCTCGCCGCCGTGTAGTATCCTCTATCTTTTCCTAGTCTCCGTTGCCGACGCCCCTCCGTACACTCTCGAAAAGATAAGAGGTACATAGATTATGATCCAACACCTCTAGACTTCGCGCTTGCGGAACAACAGGTCGACCTCTCCAGGAATACACGACTCTGCAAGAAACGTGTCCGAAGGAATTGACTGGCCGTCAGGAAATTCAACATCATAGGTGACCAGGATGTGCGCCACAACCTGCTGGAGCATACTAGCCGCAAAGAATCTCCCGGGACTCCAGAATCAAGCAGAATTAACCTCCCGTACCTACATACATGACAAGTTGCGCACGCACCATGCATGTCGCCCGAGGCCGAATGCCAGATACTCTTGGTCGATGGCGACCATCTGATGCTTCGTGCTTTGGCCCTCCTTCTCCCTGAGAGACGAAAAGCGGAAGCCATTGAATTTGTCAGCGTCAGGGTAGATCTCGTTGTCATGATGCAGAGCACGGCTAGTGCATGCCACGAGCGTTCCCGCGGGGATGGTGGTGCCGTCGGAAAATGTGAAGGGCTTCAGTGCAGAGCGCATCAAAGTCACTACAGAGGGTACTCAGACGACTGTGTGCATCGATGACAGTTGGTGAACGCACAAACGTGGACTCCGCGCATCCGCTGTGACTCGCGTAAGAAGCTGTCGAGCTTGTGCATCTTCTGCAGCGCACTCTTGGTCCAGCCGTCTGCCGCCACGGCAGCTTCTATCTCCTTGCGCAACGGCTCAACGTACTCTCGGTTGGCGGCGATATAGTAAAGGGCATGCGTGCACGACTGGCATGGCACAGGGTCACCTATTGTTGTCACACAGTCAGATGTTTTAGTGCTTACCGCGGCCGTCGTGGAAATCGCCGCAAAGTTGACGAGGCATATGCGGCGCGCGAGGTCCCACAGGGTGGGCTCATCACCTTTCACGCTGACCTCGTCCATTATCCACATGAGCAAGTCGTTCTGCAAGTAAAGGCTCGGTGGCACAGTCGGAGTGTCGTATGTACATTATCTCTCACCGGTTTGCCTTGCCAATTGTCACCAATCTCTTTCTGTTTGCGGCGGCGCTCTTCGACGAGGGGCTGAATAAACTTCATCTGAGAATAGATGTGCGTTTTCGTGTGCGAACACATAAAAGCAACGAGCCTGCAAAGTGGTCAATGTATGGCATGGCAAGGGGCAGCGTTGGACTTACGGCTTCATAAAGCTAGGAAAGTTGTTGATCATCTTCCCGTCTTCACCGAAATCTGTTGCAAAATTGAGATTGGCTTGGTGATAATGCTCGTTGCGGCCTTCAAGTAGCTTATTAGTGCCCTCGACAGAATATATGCTCGGCAGGACTTACACAAGGGCTCTCCTACGAAGCGACGGCTACTAGTGCGTGCGATGATCCCTCTGATGACCTCTTGAACATGGGACACTCTAATCCAGTCTAATGACGGAGGGAGAGGTGACGTGACGTTTACACACCAAGATGGAAGTAAAGTCTAACTCACCGCCGCCGCCGTTGACTGAGATAGCATCAGCAACCGCCATCACGACCTCTTCGTGAACATCGTCAAGCGTGGCAGCAATCTGGCGAGTCAACTGCGTCTGGATCACCCTTATGTGGTGGTTATTTTCCAATATGTCCTCGCCGATGTTGTACTTGGTTTGGAATAACTAAACATGCGGTGAGTCTGCAGTCGTTGCATGGCAAAAATGTGAACACTCGGACGTAGTAAAAAGCTTCGTGACTGGACAGGACATCGTCGGCGGCCTTCCGAATGTCCTCGATGAGCTGAGGGCTCGTAGCCACTACGATCCAATGATTCCACAGAGGGATTTTGAAGAGGCCAGGTTTGTACTGCAACCAAAGGCATGATGAACGCTGTGACGGGCAAACAATGGCCTCACCTTGTCGTAACCTTCTTGGATGAGCTGGTCGCTACGGTGCTGAAAATCCAGCGCTGTCAGGTAAGTAAGGAGCGGCGCGGTGAATCCAACACTAGATATGTGCCACAGCTGGCGAGGTGTAGTGATAAGCAGGGAGACAGTGTAGTCGGACAAGGACATCGTACAAGATATCGCCGCCGGATGAATTCGGCGATGAACGCAAGAAACGCGATGGCAAGCACAGTTGACGGCGCAGACGGTTCGAAGCCCTGTAGCATATTGACAAGACGAGGGGGGAAGCTCATAGGTCACCAGGAGACAAGAGCGTTTATAACAGCAGTAACACATGCGAATCAGCGAGAGAATTGCCTGCGATGCGAAGAAGTGCGCATCGATAGACGAGGCGGGAGCTTGAGATTCCATACCTTCTTCAAAAGAGGCAGCTTTAGCACCAAGGATAGCGCCACTCGGAAGAGGGATTTGAAGGGTAGTTGAGTCGGCCGCCGAGATGTCATGAGTGTTGACCGTGAGCCCTCCGAAGGGCGCCTCGAGCTGGGCTTGCGACTTGGCGTTAGAAAAGGGCAGCAGGTTCCGAGCCTCCATGGCCTCGTGTTCAATCGCCGAGGAGTCGACTGCCAGTGGATGGCGAACTTGGCGGACGTCGTGAGCGCGTCCCAATCGCAGGACGCGTTGCAAAACCGCACGCGCACTGCGTCCGCCTTCGCTACCCGACGATTGCATGCGACGGGGACTCTGGTCGGTCGCTGATGCGCAGGCCATTTGCCCGCGAGTCAAGAAGAGACCGGACGCGTACAGTTGAAGCCTTTTCGGACTCGGCCGGGCCCGGCCGTCGTGGTCGTGATCTCCGCTGAGTGTTGAGGAAGTCGAAATCTTTGTTATGACAATTTTACTTACTCGACGCAGCAGAGTCGTAATAGCTGACTGGAAGCCGAAGTAGCGCACACTGCTCCAGCTCCAGAAAGCTACTCTGGCTCGGCGGCCAATTCAGCCTCTGCAGCACATCCTTCGCCGCCGTCACCGGTTCCCACCGCCCACTCCTCGCCAGCACGTCCGCCGTCTCGCTGTAATTCCGTGCCTGCAAGTACAGCACATCCGGGTTCGGATCGTGCGTGCGCACGAAGCTCGTCCAGTAGTCCATCACGAGCTGCGTGAACGTCACGTCCTGCGCGTCGCGGTACGCCGCGCCGAACTGCCCTATCGACCCAAACACGTACCACAGCTCGCCCGAGTGGCACCGGAGGTACGGGAGGCTCAGGTCGCCGGCGGGGTGTGCGGCGGTGGGAGGAGCGTCACATACGGGCGCGTTCGGGTCGTAGTTGACCTGCTGCCACGAGCGGTCGAACTGGTAGTAGAACGCGGTGGGTAACACGCCGTGCCGCACGGCGCTGTGCACCGTCGCCTGGTCGAGGCAGCGGAACTGCGCGTCAGTAGCAATGCGTACGGTGAGGTTGAACATGTCAAGCGAGGCGTTGCCCGTCGACGGAGTGGGGAAGAGGGTTGACTGGTCGACGAGGGCGGCGAGGTCGGGCTCGGAAGGTAGCGCGGCGGCGATTGCAGCAGTGCGATTCGTCCCCGGGGGAGGGAACGCGAGCAGCACAGCGCTGTCGTCCGCCATTGTGCCCCACAGGACGGGAACATGCGCGGCCTTGCCGGGAGACGTCACGTTGAGCTCCGACGCGGTTATGTAGGTGCCATCGACGATCACGTATAAGGCCGCCGACGCAACGTTCACCAGCGACGCTGCAGGCGCAGCCTTCAGACACGCAACCTCTGCAGCGAGATCTGTGCTGGTGCAGTTTGTAGCATCAAGCACCGCCTGTCCGGCTAATGTGAACTCCTGTGCGGGCGTCATATAGTTCGAGTATGTCGACCCAGCATCGTACCCAACCGGACTCGAGGCTGGGATCGCGGCAGCGAAAAGCCCGCGTGCCTTCGGACTGCTCAAAAGCGCGCGCACCGACGATCCGCCTGCGCTTTGACCGTAGATAGTCACGCGAGAAGGGTCCCCACCGAACGCTGCGCAAATGCCAATGTAAGCCACTGCGTAGCGTGTGAACAGTCAGAATCTCAACCCACTCTGAATGTTCTCCTTCACCCACTGCAGCGCGGTGATTTGATCCGCGATGCCGTAGTTGCCCGTGATGCTGGTGCCAGGGATTGCCAAGAAGCCGAGACTGGAGAGGCGGTAGTTAATCGTAACGAGCACGATGTCTCCACGGGAAGCCAGGTTTCCTCCGTCGAACGTTTTATCCGCTGCGGTGCCAATAGCATAGGCACCTGCAGCACCGGACCTCAGCAAACGCTCACTATCACAGGTAGTATGGTGTTATAGCACTTACCACCATGAATCCACACCAACACCGGCCTGAGTCTGTGCGGCGCTTCCCCCGCCGGCGCCGGGAGATGCGGCGTAAACACGTTTAGAAACAGGCAGTCTTCGCTGTACGTCCCGCTGGCAAAGACAAGCTGCACGCACTGCGCGCCGTAGCTCGTCGCGTCCAAGTGCAAGCCACGCGCCTGCGCGACCGAGGAGTACGCGAAGCGCGCCGGCGGGTCCGCGTACGGGATGCCCAGGAACCGGAAGCTCTTGTGGTCGCGGAAGCCTGTGTATGTCGCTCCGCTTTGCGATCCATGCACGCTCAGCATGTTGCTCGCCTCCGGGACGCTCGTGCTGTTTGTCGTTCCTGCCGCTGACTGTGTGCACAGCGCTGGCAGAGCCTGGTCACCAGACGTGCTGCGCAGCACGCCTAGCGACCCGAAATTCACCCGCGCGGTCCCGTCGGCCAGCCAGAAGGCCTGTGTGAGAGGGAAGTCGCCACGGTAGGCGGCGTATTGCAGCTGCGGGACAAGGTCCGTGGAGTACAATTCGGCAGAGGCGGCGGCGAGTAGCGTCTCGTTGAGTTCTGCGCATGCACTGAGCGCGGCGGAGTGGGAGAGCGGGGATTCGAGGAGGAGGAAGCTGGGGTGGTTGGCATCGTCCGTGTAGTCCAGATTGTTTTGGAAGAGTAGGGTGATCGAGGAATTGACATCCGCGAGGGCTGGAGGCGGCGCACCACGCGCAACTTGAAGGGCAAGGCAGCAGATGGCGACGAGCAATCTCAACCCCGTCATTGTGCGACAGGACATTGATTGAGAGTTCCAGTCAATATCAACCCCACACAGTAGTACTATATACCGGTGATGAGTGGGGCTCGCGGAGCTCGAATTGTTCAAATACCAGCCTGAGGGCCGCTTAGTTGTCTTACAAACTGTGGGTAAGGTCAGCCATGAAGACTAGCTTTACTAAACTTCGAGACCACTTAGACTTGGGAGAAAGACGCAATCTTGTGATGAACTGTTCGGATGCGTGAAGCTGTATAAGTAACCTCGGGTCCTCGTCAGTGGTCACCGTGTTCGAGAAGTGAGTCGCCGGTACACACGTGATCTAGCTAGGCGCGTCCGTTCGCGAAGTCCGGGGGTGGGCGAACTCTGTCCATCAGCGCTACTTACTTTTGCATCTAGACACATACCCTAGTAAAATGAGGAGGTGGTCAACTCTCTCGGCCTTACAGCAAGTGAAATATGTTCCATACATGACTCGAGTCTTTACATCCCACAGCCTCAATACATAGTTCACAAAGTATGAGAATAAAGCAATAGTGCTGTGCATTCCTACGCGCCATCCGCTAGGAGATGCAACGAAGACCGCCGAGGAGGTCGGTGACTACCACCGGTCTAGGTCAAATCGGCCATGAATTCGAGTATTGATCTCGAGGAATCGCGGCTCGTTGTCCGGCGTGATATGCCCATGTCTAATGAGGAAATCTAGAAGGACTAGCACCGAGGCATTACGCGAGTTAATCCGCATAAACGGCAGTGATCACGCACCGACTGCACAATTTGGCTTGAACTCCCCAGCGTGCATGCGGGAGATCACTTCCTCCATCGGCATGAGCTGTGACCGACATTGTTATTACTCCGCCAGGCCATCCAGAGCATCCGATACTAGCGCACCTTGAATACCTCGACTTCCGTATCTCCCGGAAGCAGCCCGCCGTCGATCCCTCCCGGCTGCAGGCGCAGATCGTACACGTACTCGACCTCGGGCTGCAGCCACCCGCCATCCGCTTGATAAAAGTACGAAACGCTCCCTTCTGCCTTGGCGCGGGCGCTCGTCAGCGCGGGTGGTATAGATGCCTCCTCTTCCGCTTCCTTGACGAGCGCGTCGAACGGAGTGTACGAGCTGGGGATGCCGCCGGCCACGGAATTGTCGAGAAATCCCGGCCAGCTATTCCCGGTGCCCGAAGGCACAATTAATATAGATGCAGACACGATAGGAGGATTGTACACACGTCTGCTTGGTTGCGGAGCGCCGCGGCACCCATATGCGCATCGCTCCGTCGTCGTCCTGCTCGTACACCGTCATGTGCACGCCGTACGTGACCACGCCAAAGAGCGCGCACGCTGCGCGCTCCATCGAAAAGGCGTAATTCGTCGGCTCAATTTTCGGGACCGCGCCGTCCGCACCCTCCGCAGTGTCCGCGCTCAGGACGTCGAAGGGCGACGCGAAGATGTCGTAGAGCTCGTTCCGCCACTTTGTCGGGCCGATGACATCCGGGAAGAGGCGCACGGTCCGCCAGAACGCGAGGAGCGAGTGCATGGCGCGCGAGCGGGCGGCGGGGGTGGTGATGTGCGCAGCGAAGGAGATGTAGCCGCGCGGGTGCTCGTGCGACGGGCGGTGAGTGACGAAAATCGGGGAGGGCTGGAGGGCGTCGACGACGGCGGGGCGGACGAGGCCGATGGGCGGCTGTGTGGTGGGGGAGAGGAGGAAGGGAACGAGTGGGGGCGCTCGGTGTGGTTGGGACTGAAGGGTGTGGGGAGTGGGGGCCGGAAGTTGTCGCAGCGGTCGACGACGGCGATGAAAGACGGGGGGCTGTCTGGGCGTGCAGGAGGGGCCGGAGGACGGGCCATGCCGGTGGGTGGAACACGTCGTGGTGCTTATATCGCGCACTCGCCGACTCGGATCCGCTCCGAGTCGGGAGTCTGAGTCTGACCGCGGCGCGACCGCGTCCTCACGCGCACGTGCCAGCTGACCCAAGCATTTCACACGCATCCCGGGTATAAAACATGCAGGCGTCGCGTGTGCGTTGCCTCGATTCTTCCACGATCAAACCGCCGATGATGACACCCGCAGTGCAGTACGATGAGCCAGGACCCTCTGCTTGCAGACGCGGTCCGGCGCTGACATCGTCCGTTCGGCACACCCTCCTTGTTACATTATAGGGACGGACTACGGAGCTCTGATGGCGTCTTTCGTGGAGGATGGTACGATACATCTGCAATGTAGTATACGGCTGGACTGCAATCACCAGTGCAGACGATGCGTCGGGCACTGGTATCCGCTCGGGTTGTGGAATAGATACTCCTGGTGGTAATCCTCTGCTTTGTACCACGGACCCGCCTTGTCGATGGTCGTCACGATCTTGCCGCGGGGGGCAAAGTGCTTGGCCTGCACCTCCTCGGTGACGCGACGCGCGACGGTCTCCTGCTCAGGTGTGTTGTAGAAGATCGCGGAGCGGTACTCTGCGCAGAGCGTTAGGTCACGAATATGAAGCAAAGAGGACTTGCACGCACGCGTGCCGTGGTCAGCGCCCTGGGCGTTGACGGTCGTAGGGTCGTGCGTGCGGTAAAAGTATTCTGTGGAAACCCGTTATAAGCTCGACAGCACCAACGGGTAGAAGCCAGCACGCACCAACGAGCTCGGCGTATGTGATCTTGGCCGGGTCGAACTCGATTTTCAGCGCCTCTGCGTGCCCAGTCGCGCCCGAGCACACCAGCCTGTAGTCGGGATCCTTCACATCATCCCTTCCACCCGTGTATCCAACCTCGGTCCTGAGGATGCCGGTGTCGTTCTTGATCGGCCACTGCTTCAAGAAGATGTGCTCGACACCCAGAAGCAGCCGGCCGCGAATGTAGCGATTTCTGTGGGCATGTCGCCGAAGGATATGCCGCTGGGAGGGTTCTGCGAGTGGTAGGGGGCGACGCTGGGGAAGATGGAGCGCAGACGGGTGAGAATGGTTGACATGGACGGGGAGATCAAGGGAATTTATGGTTCCGCGGTGAGCACGTACTGCGTCAGCACGTCACGTGGAGGCGAGCTCGCTGAAGAATGCGGTGAGCGGGCGCCGGGCAGCGCAGGGGTTGGCCAGCGGTGTTCCCATCGGGACTGGATCCCAGCTGCGGTCAGCGGTGCGCGGCGCGGGCAGAGGAGAAGATGCGAGTCGGAGGATCTAATCTGTGTTAGGTAACGGGGATCGTGGGGACAAGGCAAGCGCCTATGACCGCCAAACAATTCCTCGGTTTCACTGCCGCCTCGCTCTCATCCTCCCCCGCGCCTCGACGACGACGCCCCCGCCCATGTCGCCCTCCGTGGCGTCTTCAGAGAGTCTCAGCTCACCGTCCCCCACACCCCCGCCCGATCCCATCCCCACAGCCTCCACCCTCGTGCCCAGTCCCACACACAAAGAGCACCCCCCAGATGCAGACGTCGACATGGCTCTCGACCTCGACGACCCCGCCCACGACCGCATAATCCCAGACACCAGCTCAGAGCTTAGCGCCCTCACAGAGGAGGAGCAGGATGTAGGCGCTGCCGCCGCCCTGCCGGACGACGATGACGACCACGCGTCCGCACGCGAGGACGATCCGATCGAGAACGCCCCCGCGCCCCCGCAGCCCAGTGCGCCAACGGACACCGTGCGCGTCCACAAAAAGCGGCGCTCGCTCGTCCCGGAGCAGATGTGGGACTGGGCGTACAGGAGCGGTAAGAAGGAGGGCAAGGGGAAGCTCGTCGAGGAAGAGGAGGAGGAGGAGGAGGAGGAACAAGCCGGTCCCCCGAGGGCCATGGAGGAGGAAGAGGACGACGACACCGACGACGAGGACGGCCCGCGCCACCGCCATCGAGACCGGAAGCGCGCGCCGCGTGTTGAGGTTCCCCCGGAGGACGACGGCGTGGATGAGGACGGCGAGGACGAGGTCCCAGAAGAGGTTACTCCCCAGCGTCGGCGCGTCTCGAATCCCACCATTCATCCGCCAGAGGAGCCCGACGCCGACGAAGAAGAGTTCTTGAGCAATGAAAGTGCCGACGACCGCGACGAAGACGACGATGTCGAAGTCGAATCGGAGGCGGACGACATGGACGTCGACGCGGACGAGCTGCCCGTCACCACTCTGCCCAAGCCGACCACCGCCGAGGCCTCTACTGCGAAAGAGGCGTCGCCAGACGTCACGGAAGACGAAGCCGACCCCGCTGAAGCCGATGCTCCAGAGTCAGAAAACGAGACCGCGTCAGAAGATGAAGCAGACGAAGCTCCCCTCCCTGCCCCACCACCGGCGAAAAAACTCTCTGTATCTGGGCTGCTCGCGCCGCCCGCCGCCAATGGTGACACCGCTCCGGTGGAAGTGGATGTCACCGCCCCCTCACCCTCCTTGGCTGCCCCGGTCGCTGCTGCAGCCGCAGCATCATCCATCATGGCAGGCTCAGCAGTCGCCAACGCGCCCTCACCAACGTCATCAGCGTCCGGTTCCCCCAGCTCGTCGCGTTCGGCGTCCCCAGCACCTGACGACGATGAAGAGGAGGCCAAGGCCGCAGAAGCTGCACCCGAAGACGCAGAGGCTGCAGAGCCCACACCTGAGGATGAAGAGCCTGTTGGGGACCAAGACGAGGAGGGCGAGCCCGACGACGTCGAGGCGGACGTCGAGGCGGAGGCCGATCTCCAGCCGGCGCACCGTGCAGAAGCGCTTGACGTCCTTGCGACCATCGAACTCAAATTTGCATTGCTGCGGGAGCGAGTGTATGTCGAGAAGATGGAATCTCTGGCTTGGGAGGAAGCCGTTGTTGGCGATGGTACGCTTCTAAACGCCTCACGCGAGTATGCTGCGTGGATCTCACGTATGATTTGCCAGGTACACATCCGGAGCTCCTGCACCTCCACACAGAGCTGTCAAAAAGACGAGACAAACGTTTAGAGCTCGCAGCCCGCAGACGGAGTTACGAAGTGGCGAACACTCTCAAGCGCAGACGAGCGAGCGAGGATGCTGTGTGGAGCTGGTGGACGGTGAGTCCATTGAGGCATCTGTGCGAATCGTATCTGAGCGTCGTCCATAGCATGCACGAGACGAGCTGCAGACCGATATGCTTGCCGAGACAAACAGGAAGCGTAGAAAGTTAGAGCGTGAGCGTCGGGCATATGAAAGGCCGCAGCCTGGTAAGTTTCCTACAAGCTGGCTGAATTCCGCTCATTTTTCCAATGCACGTACAGCTCGCCGAATGCCAGAGATTCCACGTGAAGTGCCTGTCGCGCCCACACTTTACGAGATCGTCCAGAACCAACAATCTGCTTCCTCCTCCCGTCGTCCGAAGGATCTTGAAGCTCGCGTCCATCCCGACCTCCTTGGCTTGTCGCCGAGCGACGTCCACAACGATTTGGAATTCCTGTTCGCCAATCGCAGAGTCTACGAGGCGCCGCGTGCCCCGGTGGGCTATGACAATTTGTTCGCTGGGATGAACGTGTTCGACGCACCGCGTTATCCGGGGCGCAGGCCATTAGGCATTGATCGCGACATGATGATGCCCGGAATGGGTTATTTGGGACCTAGCCGGGAGCTGTCGCCTACAGGGATGGCCAACGGAAGCTCGGGAAAGGTCAATGGGTGGATGGCGGGCTCGAAGAGCGAATGGGGCAGGGAGGCGCGGACCCTGGAGGAAGAGTACATGAGAGAAAGAGAGCGCGAGGAGCGGGAGTTGGAGAGGCAACGAGACAGGGAGTTGGAAATGGAGCGGGACCGGGCGCGCGAGCGGCATGAACGGGACAGGGACCGCGGCTTGGAGCTGCAGTATATCCAGCAACAGCAACCCCAAGTCTACGCTAGCCGCGCGCCGCATCCGTATCCGCAGGTAGGGCCCGGCCAACCCTCGCACCACCACGTCGTCGGCCCACACCACCACCACCACCACCACCACGTCCACCATCACCACCACCCCCCAAATCAGGGACTTAACGGCGGGCCTCCCATGTCCCCTCTCCACGCGCCTTTCAGCAGACACAACTCTCCCCCTCCACGAATGCTGCCCAGCCGCGACGGCCCGCCCACGACGGAGATCATCAACCTCTCCTCCGCTCCGCCGTCGCGACACCCCGCCGGCCTGGGGCCGTCCCCACACTGGCGTCCGGAAGACCGGGACCGCGAGATCCCCCTCTCGCCGCGGTACGCGCGCGAGCGCGGACGCCCCGCGTCGGGCCCGCCGCCCGTGGGCCCCCACGAACGCATCATGACCCCATTCATGATGGCGACGCAGGGCCCGCATGCTGGCGCTGGCCCGCGACACGCTGCGAGCGCAGGCCCGTCGCGCCGCGGATCGTTCAGCGACGCGCCCGCGCTGCCCCCACAGGGCGGCAGTGTGCCGGGCCCCAGCGGCTCACCTTCGCGCGCGCGCGCGGGCATCTCGCCGCCGCAGGGCATGACATCGCCGCCGCGCGCAGGCAGGCTGCCGCCCGCGAGTCCGAACGCGCCGCGCTCCCGACGCTCGTCGCCGCGCATGGGCGGGAACATCGCGCTGCCGCCGTTTCCGCCGGGCCCCGTGGCGCAGCCCGAGTACGCGCAGAAGGCGAGTGCGAGTCCGGGCGCGAAGATTCCGCTGCCGCCACCGCGCGCAATGATGCTCGTGGATGGGAGCGGGCACGCGGCGCCGCCGAATGGCGACGTTAGGGAGCGAGAGCGGGAGCGGGAGAGGGAGCGGGACATGATGATGGTCAATGGACCGGCGGGCCCTGGGAGGTCGCCGACAATCCCGCTGCCCCCGCCGCCTGTGCATCGACTGCCCCCGCCATCGCACATTGCGCACGATGGTCTGCCGCCACCCCCACCCGTGTCGGTCGGTGCAGGCGAGAGCTGATCGACGGTCTTTTCATCGCTGGCGCGGAAGAGCTCGGCGCTGCTTGTCTGAACATTGGATGTATGTATAGGTTATCTTCTACTGGAACACTGCACGGCTGTCTCTAATCTTCATCTTGTCCTTTGCATCTTCACTTTATTATGTTGTGTAGTGCACATCTTATAATCTATCGACACTCGTGGGTAATTGCGGAGCGCTGAGAGCTGGTCTGGTCATGGGTCGCTTGGGTGCCATTTCCATGCCATGGCGTGCGAGCGTGTTATCGCCATATCTTTCATCACCACGCGTTAAGCTGACCTGCATTCTGACGCTCACCATTGAGCATAGCAGACCGCAGCAACGCCTCGATGCCGGAGCAAAAGAGCGCCTTGAACATCGTGCTGGTGCGTAGTCGAGTGTACGCAGTGCGCACCTACTGATGTGCGATCTGTGCAGGGGGCGATGACCTTCGGTGCGCCGGGGAAGGAGGGCGCACGCATTCACGACTTGAAGGATGTCGAGTCTGTCCTGGACGTGTTCCAGAGCCACGGACACAATGAGGTGCGGCCATTTAACTTTTACATTCCTGCCTACATATGGGGAAGCAAACTTAACAACAACGCGGCAGATCGACAGCGCTCGGACTTATGCGGGCGGTACGAGCGAGGCTTACCTCGGTCAAATTGACTGGAAAGCTCGCGGATTAAAGATCGATACGAAGCTGGCTCCGCGGAATGCGGTATGCGATATGTCGTTCTGTCGTTCTGTCGTTCTGTCGGTTTGTGCTGAGCGGGTGTCATTCACAAGATTGCCCCGATTGACCCGACGGTAGAGGTTATAGCTCATACCCCCGAGGTGAGTGTCTTGCGATTGCGGCCTGTACAAAACAACAATGGGCCGCGGTTTCTCCCAGGGTTTGCGTGAAAATCTTCAGCGGTCGCTCAAAGCTCTGAACGCAGAGTAAGTCAGCGGCGCCTGTGGCGGCAAGAATGGGTGTATGATATATCTAATGCATTCTCGCAGGCAGCTGGAAATGTGGTATCTCCATGCCCCAGATCGGAGCACGCCGTACGAGGTGACGCTCAAGGCTGTCAACGATCTCTACAAGGAGGGCTATTTCAAGCGATTCGGCGTCAGCAATTACATGGCGTGGGAGGTTGCGGAGATGGTTTATATCTGCCGGGCGAATGGGTACATACAGCCGACCGCATATCAAGGCATCTACAACGCCATCCATCGGTGAGAAATTCGCTCTGAAATTCTGGTTACTACTGACCGACGCGACCATTAGCTCCGTCGAGCCAGAGCTGTTCCCGTGCTTGCGCAAGTTTGGCATCAGTTTCTATGAGTTCAATGCGCGTGAGTATGCCTCACTATACGCTTTATGTGAAGAATCTGAAACATAATTTGGCAGTTGGCGGTGGGTTCTTCACTGGCCGTTACACATCCGTAGAGGACCAGGTGGAGCAGGGAAGTCGCTTCGATCCAAATAGAAATCAAGGGCAGAACTATCGTAAGCGGTGCGCACCCTTCAGCGAGCCCTTTTGCGCAAGAACTGACCTTCATGAATTAGGTACTGGAAAGAGCCCTATTTTAAGGCACTTGACGCCGTGCGCATCGCTGCAGAGGCGCATGGACTGACAACTGCTGAAGTCGCCCTACGGTGGATTTCGCACCACAGTTTGATGAAGCGCGAGTACGGCGACTCGGTACTGATCGGCGCGTCGAGTGTGAAGCACATCGAACAGAATTTGGTGGACTTGGAGAAGGGGCCGCTGCGTGAGTGTTTGTCTGCTGTATGAGTTTATTGGTTTCTGATTTTGCGAATGCAGCGGAAGCCGTGCTGAAGGTTCTGGATGAAGCGTGGTTGTCTGTGCAGCCCTATGCGTCTACCTATTTCCGCGCTATTACCTTGAAGTAGCGCCTCGTTATATGCATTTGGTTATGCGAGGTTCGAGCGATAGTATCAGTAGGTATCAGTCGAGCCGTATGCAGCGAAATATTGGCGCTAGGTTTGTGCACATGCGCTCCTCTGCGACGAAGATAAGCAAGGGCCCGTCCATAGGCTAGTCGCTTTTTGGTGTACTCTATTCTGTAAACTCGAGCTTCGTAAAATCACATGACTTGCTATTTGCCAATAGGGGAGCTCAGAGTAGACCGTTTTCGTTTCCGTTTCGTTTTCAAACGCCTTTCGTTTTCGATTCGGCGCCCCGGCGTGATATTACATAATGTCACTCAATCTACGCCGCTGCGCGACACCGCCGCCATTGCTTTCGAGCTCTTCCACCAGCCATGGCCCGTGCTACCTACCACGATGAGATTATCGACGCATACATCACATATATGGCTATCCAGATGGCACTCATGCCTCCATCTTCAGCCACAGCTATGATGGAGCAGCTCCAACGCGATAGCTCAATCCTTCACACCATCCTATCCTCCCGCTACATCAACCCCCGTCCTCCCGTCGTTAAAGCCGCAATCTCCAGCTTGCATGGGAGTATGCACAGGATCCTGCCCATCACCACCGCTTTATCAACATGCTCCGTGTCTCTCCCCACGTCTTCGACACTATCCTTGGCCTCATCGAGGGTCATCCCGTATTCCAGAACAACTCGAACACCCCGCAGGAGGATATCCGAACGCAATTAGCGGTGACCCTGTACCGTATGGGTCGCTATGGCAATGGCGCATCTCTCGAGGATATCAGCCGTGCAGCGGGCTGTTCAGAGGGCGCTGTGGAGCTATACACGGAGAGATGTCAGGAGGCGCTGATGTCCTTGCATGGGATGTTTGTACGGCCGCTAACAGAGGAGGAGAAAGAGGTCGAGAAAAGGTGGATTGATGAGCAGCTTGGTTTCACGGGATCCACCTGGAGGGAGGGATGGGTGATGTACGACGGGACAATTGTTGTCCTGTACAGTCGCCCGGCCTCGACGGTGACGCGTACTACACAAGGAAGTGCAACTATGGGTTCAACGTCCAGGTATGCTGGATATCTTCTAATAGCTCCTGACTGACATATCTGTACACAGATTGGCAATACACCGTCGAATCTACGAATCGTTGACTATTCGCTTGGCATGACCGGTTCTGCTCATGATGCATCTGCATTTGAGCATACTGCAGCTGTCAAGCATACCGACTGGTTCTTCAGAGGTGACGAGTTTGCATGGGGTGACTCTGCGTACCCTGTCAGCTCGCGGACCATCCCAGTTCACAAGAAACCAGCGTCGTTAGACCGCTCAAATGCCTTATTCGACAAACACGTAGCTCGCCTACGCGTTCGCTCTGAACACACCATGGGTGCACTCAAGGGCCGATGGCAATCCCTTCGTGGCTTACGGCTCAATATCCGTTACAATCGGGACCATATACGAGCGTGTCGGTGGATTTCATGTTGCATCATCTTGCACAACGCAGTGCTCGACATCGAAGGATGGGCGAGTGGGACAAGCTTTGCGACTTGGCACTCACGTGCTCAGGAAGAGGACGATAGGGGGGAGCCAGATGATCCTATAGATGATGATATCACAGAGGATGATGATTGCGAGGCTAGGAGACGTGGCCTTGTGGCAGAAATAGTAGCCGCTCAACGAGCAGGACTTGTATAAATGAACAAGATTAAATCTGAGATTGTAAAGAGTAAGAGAGATATAATCAGAAAGAAGAAAGGACTGTGTAGCATTAAATGAGAGGCTGCAGTTAGAAAGGACAAAAGCAAAATGATCAGACTAAGCCTCGCTCCAACTCGTCTGGAACCACAGATGATCCTCGTCCAAGATCTCTGTCCAACTGGCTCTCATCCCAGGGAGGACTATTTTCTCTCTGGCTTGTCATCTCGCTCTCGGGCTCATCATCCGGAGGTGTCGATGCGCGCGGCAGAGATGAAGGCGTCGATGCAGCGGTTGACATAGAGCCGTGCGTGAGATGGAACGAGCGGGCGTAGCGGCGGCGACAACCAGAGGAGGATTCTGAAGGCGCGATATATTTTCACGGAGATCTTGAAGCTGCAGCTGAAGGTCATCGTCAAGTGCTTCCGACTTGCGGCGATACTCATCGTTCGTCCACAAGCCAATCTGCAGCTCACGAAAGAGGCGGTCGTGGCGATCGCGAGCGTCTTGGCGAAGACTATTCATGTCATCGCGCAGCCTGTCGACAGCTTTGCGGATGTTCTCTTCCTTTGACACCGCAAAGCTACGCCTGCCACATGAATTAGTCCACGTGCATTACCAACAACTAGTATTACTTACTCGATGGACTCCTTCAGTATGTCTTGAATGCCGGTGCGTGACGTGGGCTTGAAGCGACCCTTCAGCTCTCCAGCTTCTCTTCCGACAGGTGTGCGGGAGTCTTCTTCGCACTTGCTTGCGACGAGGGCGGCACGCGGTTCTCTTTGGGAGTGTGTGGCGTCTGCGGTGGCGATCCCGGGCCGGGTGCGGTCGCAGAGAGTCTTGCGCGAGAGGCGCCGGGCCATCGTGAACGCGTAGGACGGGGTCTATGTCCTCTTCGCGCGGTTGCCGCACAGGTGGCGCGTCGTCGGGAGGCTGATAGTGCACTGTGCGGTGACCGTCCGGACCAACCCCAGTCGTGATGATGATCGGGTTTTCATTTGGGCGGGTGGCAAGGATCGCGTGAATTCGGGGGAAGACAGCGAACTCGGCCTCGATCTCCTCTGCACAGGATGTGTTAGCCTCCAGCGTGCTCATCGGAGATCACAAAATGAACTTACGCCAGATATTCTTGTGGCGTGCATCGGTATCCTCGGATGGGCCATCTGGCCCTATGTAGCAGACCAAATACTCATCTGGACCATCGTCGGCATCACCTGTGTCGACGATGGCCTCATTCCCAGTGAGGACACCTCCACCCGTGCACTTAATGCGCCGAACCTTGGAGTGATAGGTGATGCGTAGCCTACACAAGCCTGTGAGCACGTATGAGGCATCCAATAAGGGTATGGACATACTGATTTATTTTCCCGAGCACCTTTGCTCCCAGACTGACGAAATCCGAGTCCGGAGCATCCTTCCAGAGGATGCGAGCAAGCCGCTGACCCGCTGCGACCTACTTTCTCCGCTTTCTTCTGGAAAGATGTCAGTAACAAAGCCCAGATGATGCGTGGGCCACCTGCATACCTCACCACGCTTGTTACCAAACATAACCTTGCGATTTTGCGGCTGTTCGAGCTCCGTGATGAGCTGCAGGAGCAGCTCATTTGGCTTCTTATTTGTGCCCCAGCTGATGTTCTCCTCACGGGATTTCTTGCCCGGAGCTGTCTCAGGCTGGTCGGAGTCCGAGCGGCCGCGTTTCCGGGGCATTAAGAGAGTAGGAGAGTGTAGATTAAGGAGGTATCGCGAGGGAATGAGTGTGTGAGACACGAAGACGCCGCACAACGCGAGCGTCACCTAAAGTCACACGATTGTCACACATCGGGTCACTTATGCCGCGGGCCGAATCGAAAACGAAAGGCGTTTGAAACGAAACGGAAACGAAAACGGTCTACTCTGAGCTCCCTAATACTGAGGCGAGGATTCTCTGCCGCGCTGCGCTCAACTTGTTTGCGGCCTCCGACCTCGCGTTCCCAAGAAGCGAAATATCGCAAGTTTCGGATAACAGTAGAGAACCATTTACTGTCCACACGGCACAGTCTCACATCCAGTGTGCCCAAGATTGTTTGCCCGCAGCAATCCCATTAAATAAAGCGCCCTGGGCAGTTGTTTTCGACACCGGATCCATGGTGGTGAGCAAAATCCCTGCCTACCACATGCTGCTGCTTTAGCTTCCCCAGAAAATATCAGTCCTCCAACATGCCCCTTCTACCCACCTCCCCGCGCGCCCCGGCGACCCCACGCCGACGCACCGCAACCTCGACCCCTTATTACATCCCTTCGCACGAGCCCGTGAACGCACACGCGCGCTGAATGCGGCAAAGATGGAGCGCATGTTTGCGAAGCCTTTTCTTGCGAGCCTTGAGGGGCATGTCGACGCCGTTGAGGTGCTTGCTCGCCGCCCGGAGTCGGTCACAGATGTCGCGAGCGGATCCTGGGATGGAGGTACGTATTGTTAGCCATTTTGCAGCCCGAATATCCCTGAGGCTTCCCTGTTGCACAGAGATTATTGTGCACAATCTAGCGCGAAGGACGCATGTGGCGAAGATTCCGGGTGCGCACAAGGGGAAGCTATCGGGGTTGTGCTGGGCGGACGAGGAGCGGATACTGAGCTGTGGGGTGGATCGTAACATCAAGATGTGGGATGTCCGTTCAAGTTCACAGATGGGAACATCAGATGTGGGGCCGTCGGAGGTGCGTTCTCCCCGTTTCGAACGTGCCATTCTCTGACGCTTCGCAGGTCAAGCCTCTTGCGGTTTTTCCAGGGAAATTCTCCTTCAAGTGAGTGACTGATCGCATTATGCAGATGTGACTGACAGCTTGCGCTCCGAACAGCTCAATAGATCATCACCGCACAGACCCGTTGTTTGCAACAGCGTCAAGCATCGTCCAAGTGTGGGATGAAACAAAAAGTGCACCTGTCTTGGATATCACATTCTCCACCGCTGCCGAGACCGTGACTCGTATCCAGTTCAACCCGTCAGAGTCCTCAGTACTCGCGAGCATAGGTTCTGATCGAACCTTCACGCTATATGATGTAAGGACTGGCAAAGCAGAGAGACGTATTGTCATGCAAGTACGTACCAACTCTACTCTCTGCATCTCATAATACTGACGAACAGCATTCAGATGCGCAGCAACGATCTCTCGTGGTCACCCACGTTTCCCACAACCATTCTCCTCGCCTCCGAAGACCATAACCTATACACCTTCGACATCCGGCGGCTCAACAACCCCACACAAATATACAAAGCTCACGTCGCCGCCGTGACGACGTGCGATTGGAGTCCAACAGGCACTGAGCTCGTGAGCGGAGGTTGGGATCGAACGGTGCGGATATGGAAAGAGGGGCAGGGCACGCACCCAGAGGTGTACCACACAAAGCGCATGCAGCGTGTGCTGTCGAGCGCGTTCACGGCAGACGCGCGGTACGTGCTATCTGGCTCGGACGACGGCAACGTGCGCGTGTGGAAGGCAAATGCGTCGGAGAAGCTTGGTATCGTGACAGCGCGCGAGCGAGCTGCGATTGAGTACCGGGACACCCTGAAAGACAAGTGGCAAGCGGACAGAGAGGTGGGCAAGGTGCAGCGGTAGGTCGTTTATTTGTTTCTCCGATGTCATTCCCTCATATTGCTCGTGTGCATTAGGAGTCGACATATACCGAAACCAGTGTACAAGGCCGGTAGTCTCAAGCGCACGATGCTGGAGGCCCAGCGCGTCAAGGAGGAGAGGAGGCGGAAGCACACGCGGGCTGGAGAGAGCAAACCAAAAGCAGAAAGGAAGAAGGTGGTCATCGCAGAGCAGACATAGTATTTGTTCTCCGTAGCTCTGCTATCTCGAGTGTCCAAGTCTACTTGAAGGTGAGCGACTCCGAGTCGGAGGCAGTGGCACCCTGACCCCGGGGACCGTGCCCTTCTCGGCCAATGCCGATAAATCGAGGGCAGCACAGCGCGGCCAGCATTGTTGGCTCTTCCGGTTTCCCTACCACCAACCGCCACCACCACCCATCACCCTGCTTACCTTTCAATCCTTCAGCGAGCATGTCTGACTCCGATGGTGACTTCTCAGACGAGTTGCTCGAGCTCGCCGGCGCGACCGAGAAGAAGCGCAAGAGAAAACAGGGCTTGTCCAAGAACGCAGACAACAAGAGGCGCAAAGCATCGTGCGTTTGTAGCTGCTCGACATGGGCACGGCCAGTTCTGAACGATTTTGTTAGTCTCTCTGAATCTGATGCCAACGAGCCTGAGAGCGAAGAGGAGGATGGCGCCACCAATCCGTATCCTCTGGATGGCAAATACACCGACGAGCTCGACCGACAGCGGTAGCCAGCACCCATGTCTACTTTGGCCCGAATTGCTGACGAGGATCGTCCATAAGACTACTGGAAATGCCGGAGATTGAGCGCGAGGATGTGCTTGCACAGCGTCTGGAAGAGATGCAGCGGATACAGGACAAGCGCAACCTCGATCAGATGCTGAAGGCTCAGAAGGGTGGCGACGACAGTGTTTCGAAAGCGGCGAAGCGTGCGTGGCTATCTCTACGCGTACGACGTTATAGGTGACTTGGGACGCATCCAGGGCAGCACGCTGTACGTGGAGCCACGAAGGAGAAGTCGCGTAAGCTAGATGAGCTGAAGGCACGGAGGAAGGCCAAGGACGATAGCAAACGCGTGAGCCTACAAGCACTATGTTCCCTCCAGTTGCTGACGGCCGTTTACAGACCCGCAACTCCCCTAAGCGCGACCGGTCTTCATCGCCCATGGAGATGGAGACTGACGACGAAGATGACGAAGACGGCCAGATCAGCAAACTTGAACAGGAGCAGGAGCGTGATTTGAAGTTCTTCAGTCAGGCGCGTCCGGATACCGAGCCCTTGAGTATCGACGACCTCAGCAAGATTCGGTTGACCCGAGACCAGCTAGCAAAACATCATCTTGCGCCTTGGTTCGAAGATTACATCACAGGTATGCTAACGCTTTCATGTGACATATGTCCACTTATACAACTCTACAGGGGCTTTCGTACGCTACTTAATTGGTCAGGAAGACGGGAGACCAATCTACCGCGTTTGCGAAGTCACGAGTTTGTCATTCTTTGCTCGTCTGGGAATTCTTCTGACACTAAGGTCTCCTCAGAATTGAACACAGATGGCGGCAAGGTGTACAAAATCAACGATAGCCTCGCCGATGCGACCATCACCGTCCAACACGGCAAGTCCATCGCGGCCTTTCCGATGGACAAAGTGTCGAACTCTATCTTTACCGAGGTCAGTTCAGACGACTGTATTACCCATCTAGCATCTATTCAGGTGGCCCCTAGCGCGAGTTCGACCGCTTCGTGAAGGTGTGTGAGCAGCAGAAGGTCAAGCTACCCAATAAACGCCAGATCGAGAAAAAACAAGCGCAACTCTTGAAGCTACCTACCCAGCCTATGACCGAGGTCTGTTCCTGACCAGCAACGCACTGATGCCCGCTGAGCCGCGCACCACTCCAGAATGATATCAATACCATGCTCGCGCGCAAGGCGAAACTCCAACCCGCAAAGCAGTCTGCCACGCACATCGCCATGGAAAAGTCGCGCCTCAACCAAGAGCGTGCTCTCGCTGTACGGCGTAATGACCTTGTCGAGGTCGCCGTGCTCGACGGCAAGCTCGCAGAGTTGCACGCGGAGCACCCCGAGCTAGCTACGCCCGCGCTGGTCGCCGAGGAGGAGGACCTAAGCTCCAGGCTCGCAAAGGTCAACGAACGCAACCGCAAAGCGAACCTTGAGGCGGTGCGCAAGGCGGAGCTCCAGGAAATGGAGCGCAAGCGGCGTGAGCGGAGGCTCGCCGCGCAAGGTGGCACACCGGTCATCGACCCGAGTGCACGCCTGAAAATCACACCGCGGCTCTTCGCATCGAGGTCGGTCATCTTGCGTCGCCTGCCATCCGTGGTTCTAAACGGCTCGCGACTGCTCGTACGCACTTTTATTTTGGTCGTGTAGGTCCGGCACGCCGAACACGCACACGAATGGCACGCCTGCGCTAGGCGCGACGCCGGACCATCGCTCGATATCGCCTCTCCCGCCGACGGCGCTGGCGAGTGCAGACGCGAGCCCGCAGAAGACGCCGGCGCCCGCGAAGCGTGACTTCGCTTCCCAGGTTCTGGACACTCTCGAGTTCAATCTAGGCGATTTCTAGACATCATCGTCAAACATCTTCAAGTTCTGCCGTGTCTCCAAGTTTATTTCGCTGTCGGGCCCTTCGTCGCTGTGTTGTAATAATGCTTTCTTTCACCCACGGATCGGATAGTCGTGACCTCGCAATGTATATACATCTCTGCATATTTTCTCCCCTTCACTAACTACTAATACCCCATGTAAAGCGACGCCGGACTCATTTATCCAGTCGTCAGCATGCGAGTATTGCCTGCGACCGTCTCCTTTCTCTCACGCGGGGGCTTGGCGCGTCCGCCGACACGCTTCGCCCACCCGACTATTTCTTGAGCCTTCTCACTTGTTCCCACTGTGTTCGTCGGTCAGTGGACGCGTCGGTATGGATACCGTGACAACCGCCTACGTCTTGCCAGTTCTCGATTGTCCCTGTGACCCGTATCGTTGCGCCTGGGCTGGTAAGTCCAGGCACGTCAGGGCCTGACGAGCGCACGATCTGTCGCATTTATTGGAGGGTGACGCGGGCGAAGGTTGGCTTGACGGTCGGCGGACATTTGACCCATGTATCATGTAGCTTTGGCAGTGACTGACACTGACCGTTACGTTCAGATTGATGACGAACGTTCTTACGGCTTCAGAGGATATACCACACACACGGTGGACACGTAGCCTTCCCCTTGTAAGTACTCACCTGGAAGCACAACCATGTTGCGTTGATGGCAAGTACGCACGGAGGACGTCGACCCGATGAGCGAGGTAAGTATCCTAGCCTACGTACATCATGGAGTTAAGAACTTCCAGTGACCCCTCGGTGATGTGAATCGCAGCATTCAGAAGGTGGAGGTGAAACCTCCGCTCCGCCCGGGTTGGGCGCGGACGGGTGAATTAAGTCCTTGAGCACTAGTACTGCTGGCATCGAGTTGGCAATATATGAGATCCTGCTCTCCGGAGCTGTGACACACAGCCGCGCACTGGCAGGCCGACTGTGCCCGGAACAATCAATCAGAGCCTTGTGCTGGTGACGAGCGTCACTCGGAGTCTCCGCGTCAATCGCATGGCCTCCGGCTGGACGAGCATACCCCGGCTGTCCCTAAGATTCAATATTGCTGTAATAACTCAGGAGTCCGGGCGGTTCGATCAGTTACGGATGACGATCCGTACGGGGCGAAGAGTATTCGTATATAAAGGGCGGTCGCTACGATGAGTTGCCCCGTAGTTCGGCTCTGATGTCGTCGCGATGTGTTCAAGGCGGTGGCAACAGTGTCATGCCAGTCACTTCGACCGCCTGCACCCATCTCTTGCCAACTGCCAGCAGCTGCCAGTGTCGGTCTCTTGAAGGTTGCACTCAGAAGGTTATCACGGCGCTTCTGCGGCCATCGAGTCTGATATTGGGCCGGTCTGCTTCGAGACGCCCGGTTGCAGTTGCTCTGATTGCACAGGCACATATACAGGCCGATGGATCTCGTGTATCTCGTTGTCTAGCAGATCGAGCGCCCGCTCTTGCCCACAGATGCCCTTTGCCGCCTGAGCTTTGCCGGTCCGTCCCTCTCTTCCCGCCACCACCAGCGGCCTCGGCTTCCGCTCCTCTTCTTGCAGCCAGTCTGCATTTCCATTCTTTTTTCCCTTCCTTCGCCCTTCGCTTTCTTTCTTCGCGACTCTGCTGGCAGGTCCCAGCCTGGAGATGCAATTTGTTTCAGCGCAAGGCCGCATCTGATTCGCTTTCCTGCGGTTCATGGGCTCCGTTTGTCTTTCCCTTGTACCCATCCTTCGATGCATCGGCCTCTCTCAAACTGAGGAGAAGATCCTCCTCGTTCCCCCGGCCTTGGAGGTCGTTTTCTCCCTTGGTCTTATGGTTGCTGGTCGGGGCGTAGGACGGTAAGTCTCATCGTCTTTCAATCAGGGAAGGCCAAATCCTCACTGACCTGCCTGTAGGAGTCGTTTCATCCTAGCAGCCGATGGTCCTTTTTATTTCCTTCTAGTTCTTCTCGAATACCTCAGCCATGTAGTCCCTTTGTTTCAAACCAGTCTTGGTGCTTTCAAGGGCCTTGATATCTTCATCGGCGCGTCTACCTCTCAATGTCCTCCCCACTAACACGCTCATACCTCTCTAGGCGCCCTGTCATGGCTCCCTATCTTCTTCTTCAGCTCCTACCTATACCTCTACATGCGCAAGGAGATCAATCCCAACCTCCCAGGCCGCTTCACAGTGATCGCCGCGGCTTTCGGCTTGGCTGTTATACCCTGTATCGTCGCCGCCAACGAAGTCGGCTCCTTCGTCGGAATCCAATACTGTTCGCAAACGTGTTCTTGTCATCCCACACTGCCTACTTACATTCCCTCGCCGTGCAGTTCTCGTCGCCCCCGCAACAGGCGGGCCCGTCCAAATGGCCATCAGCCAAGGCGAAAGCGGTCCCCAGTTCGCCCGCTCCTTCTTCAGCAGCATCGCGCTTGCGCTCTTCGTCTTGTACGAGGCCACCAGTTTCTTCGCTTTCTTCATGCGTCTCGTGAGCGCGTTTGCCAAACAAAACCGCATCGAGTCCACTGCAGACGACACACACACTGTCCTGTTCAAAGGGACCGGGTGGATCTCTGTGGGGATAAAGCTCTGCGCGATTGAGAGCGTGATTGGCTTCGCGTCCGCCTCGTTTGGCGTGGTCTTCACGCGGCGTGTACTCAGGTTGTTGGGGCGGGCATGCATTATCATCGGTGTCGTCAAGGGGTGCGTCGCACACTGATATCAGTAGCCTCCTTGTGCTCATAACCTTTGCAGCCCCGACAGGAAGGAGAGTTTCGACCTGCTCAACGGAGAGAAGGGCTATGGCTCAAGGGCTCTCTCTACGCGTCGCATCAACATCTCCGGGCCCAACCTCGTCAGCAGCTCGATGGCGCAACGCATGTCGCGCATGTTGTCCATCCACACAGACGTGCCCATTGCCACCTTCGGCGCAACCGCTCGGAACATGCTTGCCTCGCCGGAAAGCAAGACGATATCGCCCACGGAGACACTCCGCTCAACGGTCCCCACTGTTGACCAGCGCATGAGCAGATACCAGCCCTTCGAGCTGCCCGAAACGAGGCCACCCATGCCGAGCCTCCAACCTGGAACACAGCATCCATACGCGGCCCAGGAGCAGGATAGGACGCAGGGACGCCTCGTCACCGTCGCGCGCACGCATGGCCGCGCTCCCACGCTCATTCTGCGCCTCTCGTCGTCGGGATTCCCTTCTCCGTCCACGATGGCCGCGTCGGTCACTGGCCACTCACCAACGTCACCGTCCTCCGCCTACTCCGTCCGTGATACCCGCACATTGCCCTTGACCGCCCCCTCTTCGCCCACCGAGCCACTTCCCGCGTTGCCCTCGCGGCGTGCCCGCCCGTTGTCTGCGAGCAGCCTCACGTCCGACTCGCGCGTGCGCGAGCTGTCTGCACGCTTCACAGGGCTCCCGCCGCGCGTCACGGGCAAGGCCCGCGGGTCGATCCTGGGCATGCCTATGCCGCAGGACGATCAGGATCCAAGAGGTTCGGCCCTACGGCGCGACGACAGCGGACGGATCGGCGCAGAGCTGCTCCGCGGGTACAGCGAGCGGAGCGACACGTCGACAACGCGGGGAACACGCTCGCTCTCGCGAGGCGGGTCGTCGAAGAGGAAGCCGCCGCCCGCGATCAGGGCGTCGATGCTGCCGGACGCGCTCGCCACGGGCGACAGCCGGCTTGGAATGGGCGCTGGCGCAGGCGCCGACCCGTCCTCCGTTGTCTACTCCCCCACAAATAGGCCGACGTCCGGTCAATGGGTTGCGGACGCGAGGAGGGCCTCGAAGCCCGTCGCGCCGGTCATCGACGCGCAGGGCTTCCGGCGCGGGCGCCGCTCGCAGCGCTCAGGCCCCTCCAGCGCTGGCGTGTTCAATATCGACTGGATTGCGAACACGCCGCTCCCCGAGGAGGCGATCGCTGTTGCGCTCGGGCAAGGGCAAGGGCGCATCAAGAGTGTTGGGCACGCGCCACGCCGGCGCACGCCGACGCCGAGCTTGCATTCCGCGTCCACGCGCGCGAGCGTCGCGCCAGAGGAGGTTGTCGAGTTCCCCGCAAACGCAGCGCAGCGGGTATCGGCCGAAGCGGTTGAGGCCCGGTTGATGCTGACGAGGCAGGACTCGGAGGTGTTGAGTTTCGAGGAGGCGGAGATGATGAGGCGGAGGGCTGGATTGGCGCCTCCGGTATGAGGCGCCGCCGTTGTATTATACCCGGTGTACCCAGTGAGCTTCGGGTCGCGAGAGTGCTCTGCGTTTTGGGATTCGTGGTATTTATTTATATGTACACTCTCGGCCCCACGAATTTCGCTGTTCGCACACTCGCCGTGCTGGTTTGACTTCAGGACAGTAGCGGACGAGCGACCATGGTCAAACTCAAGCTTGTCGCTCGCGTCGAGCATTCCACCTGACCTGACAGATGCAGCGTAACATATAGTATGGAGGTACACACACGTCCAACATAGAAATAAACACGACAGAAGAGAGGCAATTAGTTCTCGGGTATCCTGAATACGGTGATTTCCTGCGACGCCAACCCATGAAACGCTATCCAGCAGACGTAAACGGAGCACGACGAACCTGTTGCTTGAAATAACGCCGGTTCTCCTCATCCACAAGCACAAGGTTGAGGTAGTAGCGGACGCTGAACTTCTTGTTCACGTCCCTGAACGTTGGTGTCAAGTCGAATCCGCCAAGGAATAACCTGATAGGAATGGTCTCCCCTGCAGGACATTCAACAAAGACGTTTTCCAAAGTTAACTAGCACGAACCTCGCACAGGCGCGCCGTCCATGATCTCGAACTTTGTGATTGGGTCGCTCTCGTTGTATTGGTTCGGTGGGGTGCCCGTTGTCTCCCGCCGTATGATTGATAGTTCCATGTGTTTGATCTTGATGCGGACCAGCAGGAAGTATATCTTCCCGACGATCACATCCTTTAAGTGGTATCTGCGGGGAACGCTTAGCAGAGCGTGGGGTGGGGAAGAGAGGACACGCACTTGGACTTATTGTACTCGAACTCGATATGCAAGCAGTCCTCAATCCCGACCTCCATTTTGATCGAATTGTTACTGTCTGGTGGCATGCGGAACGAGTGCACCCAGATATCCCGTTCCTTGTGTACATCCGCCATTCTCCGCGATATTGTCACTCGGATGAAGTACCTGCCCATCATTGACAGTGGTTGAGACCAGGAATCGAGCAAGAGTACGAGCAGACACACCGCAGCTTAACATTGATGCCCTGGTAGCTCTCGTATTGCTTCTCCACGTTCTTGAACAAGAAGTCGAACGTTTGTGCTGCCCGCATTTCTCCTGGTGCAGCCAGCTCTTGGGAGAGAGAAAGGAATTCATGGTGGTGGCCCCGGTCGTAGAACAGTTCTGCAAGAAGGTTGCTCAGCGTACGCGTCTCACGACACAGTTTGGGCTGCAAACGCACCGATGTTTCCGACGAACTCCACCTTGATACCATCATGAGCGAGCTTCTTACCGTCCCGGACTCGAATGGTGATCTATGGGACAGTGAGTAAGCCGACGTCCGTCCATGCATGCCTGGCATACGCACCTGGCCGCCGACGGACTCGCCGTCAAAGTACACGGGACTTGTTATAGGACGCTCCTTTTCGCCCTTGATATCCACCTGCTTGCGCAGCTCATCCCCCTCCAGTTTGACGTCAATGTCCACCGCCGACGTGAAGAAGTACGCAGCCATGTTGGTGCGCAGTAGCTTCTGTTATGCAAGAACCTGTTGTGCACCTGGGGTAGGATAACACGGAGACGTTGAACAGACTCTTCGGTATGCGAGTTGGCTCGTCCAAGCGCCAAAGAAGACGAGGCTGTGGAGGTTGGAAGGAGAGGAGGACGTCCGAGTCTGCACTTGTCAGACTCCAGAGTCGGCGCGCCCGGCGTCCGGTGACCGTAGGCGCGCGCCGTCAATGCATCTGGGTTAGGCACGCCGACCTCGGACGAGCAGACACAAATATTCGTCGAATTATCCAACGGTGGTACAGGTATTGTCTACAGAGTCCAGGTTATACTGATATGCGCGGCGGCGAGTGGTCTACCGGTCAACCATCTGGGACAAGATTCCTCGCAGAACCTTCGGGATATCGGCTGTGTTGTCCACTCTGAACGCACGACCAGGGAACTGCTTCGGTACCCTGCACAAAACAGACTGTAAATATTATGTAAAGGCAACAAATAAAAAGAACAGACCAAGAAGCCTCTGCGCCTTCGCCAATGCAGATGAGAGCTGTCTTGACTTTCGGGTGTCGATTTATCGCACCCCGAAGCTCCTCGGCAGTGATACCATATCGCGCAAAATTAGCGTCTGTGATGGCTACAACGAAATGCTCATCTGGAGAAGAGAACTTGAGGATAATGAGAAAACAATGGCACGGAGTTACCACTCACCGCCGTCAAATCTTGCGATATCGGTTGCAGCCTTTTCCAAAGCCTCAACTAGCACGATGTCAGCTTGAACGTCGAGGTCATAAACAGCGATGTCGCACCTGTGTGATCCCCAGAGAAGGCGTATTGCGGGATGATATTCATCTTCTCCACCACTTGCCATCTCTCTGAGACTTTGGAGAACGACTCGCCGACTTTCAGCAAGGGAATCTCAGAGGCATCGCCGGACTGCATATGACGATGTAAAATCAAACGATAGCACAGGAGGTAAAAGGGAGAGAGCCTACATGACCATAGATCTGTGGGAGTGTGAGGGCAATGTTTTGTGGAAACATTTCGTGTAACTCACATCCCAGACGTACTTGTCCTTCCGGGTCAGGCGATTGAAGCTCTCCATCAACATCACCGCTACACGAACATCAATACTGAGACCCCAATGGGCATGAAATTCATTGTCACCTGTCTCCAGACTCCTCTGCAGTCGTCCATCGTATTGAAAGCGATACCTGTGAGTACTTAGTGTCAGGCTGCAAGCGTCACACACAAACAGACAACCTACATCGATCCGCTGACATCAAACAAAAACCGTATCCGTTTGGGCCTGCACGCTGTCAGTAGACGCCTCACAATCAGGCCACGAAAACGCACTTGATCTGTGGTCGACCCAACTCTGGCTTCGCCATCCCGCGGCGCTTGTACACGGTCGCCTCCCCAGTCAAGCCCTCTGTCAGCCGACTATCGTCAAGCTCCCCATCCGTTTGGCGTTTTACCCAAACGCGCTCTTCCTCCTTCGCAGAGAGATCTGACCACCATACATAAGTCTCTTTTGCATATGATAAATCGAAAGCGACGCACGCTCCAGCAGGTCGTGCAGCTGCGCGATATGTGCCTGCACAGCCGTCAGCAGAGTCCCGTAGCCCTTTGCGTCGAGGGCGGTCATATCCAGCTCCTCGAGGCGGCGGGCAAGCTCTTGCTTGGCCATCTCTCGGGCCTGTTCTTTGACTTCTTCGGAGACATCTTTCTGGTCGCCGGGGAGCTAGTCATTGTTGAATCAGTCAGCCCTATGTAGGAAGAGAGTCGCGCGCGTATGCCTGTCACCTGTTGAAAATCCTTATTCTTGAAAATGCGCATGTATCCGCCCTTGCCCCCAGCACCAGCTGAACCCTGGCCTCCTGACTGTAGCTGTGATCAATCCTACAGCGATATCGCATCACGCGCCACGTACACCTCCAGATCGGTCGTTCCCTCCGCCTTGAATGTCGAGGTCCTCGCCTGTACCGTCTTTCAATTTCCGCTCGCCAGCATCCTTCGGCTCGAACTTCAGCTCCAGGACCCGCTTCTGAGCCGCTTCTCTGGCCGCATCCATGCCAACATGCTTTACATCCAGCCTATTCCATCAACTTTCGGTCAATTGCACAGATGGACGTCACTGCGAGCATACCCGTGGTGGTTGAGAATCTCTGCAAGCTTGTCGATTGTCTCTGGCCGGAAGACGTCGAAGTCGAAGATATTTCGAAGCGTATTGTCAAGGCTATCCGTAGGGTAGGCTTTCATATGACGAACGATGGCAATGAGCTCTATGATGTTAAACCATGCAGCGTCAGAAATCAGTAAATGACAAGATTTTCAAAGGCGTACCTCGTAGGGAATATGGGTACATCAGCGAGCCGTCGTCGTATCCTTTACGCATGTCCTGGAAAGCGCCTACCAAGCGCCGTATGATGTTTTCGTCGAGCTCCGGAGCAAGCTGTGAAAGCAGTCTCCGCTCCGACTCGAGATCTGGGTTCGACACCGAATGACTGCGCATTGCATGTGAATGACATCTGAAAAATTATTGGAAAGTTACCACTTACCAGCTGAAATTGTCTCCAAGGACTTGGAGGAAATGGTTGCCCAAGAAAGCTGAATAACGCCTGTAAGCCAACCCGGTACAAACTAAATCCACATGAACATACTCACGGTATCCTGGTCTATTAGCTAGCAGTATTAAGCGAAAATTAGGATGTATGGGTATGTCCCCCTCCCTCTCCTTGACGCGTCGCAAGCTACGCCCGTCAGATAGCGTCAGCTCGCCTTGGCCGGCAAGACTCCTAAAGATAGCGACAACGTGCTCTGGCGCTTTGTCCGCCTCGTCGATGATGATTACACGTCCATACGCGATGGCGCGAAGGAGAGGGGAGTCAGTGTATCTAAGGATGCCGTTCTCCAGGGTCGTTTGGAACATGAGCTGATTGACGGTGGTATCACGGTGTAGTTGTATGTATTCTCTTGGGCGTCTGATGAGCTGCATTTGTGATTAGCGAAGTGGTTCATCAGGCAGAAGGCGGGCGGTGCAGCGTACTTGGCACAACCTGGAAGAGAAGGGATGCTAAGCAATTTGGTATGGCATCAGACATATGTGTTACTACGTACCTATCCACTAATTTGTTCTTGCCCACTCCCTGCAGACAAGCACTGGGATCAACTTGGCTCCGAGGACAAAAGGGACCGTTAACGAACTTGGTTTCCGAGCAAGACAAGATGCTCTCCAAGGATCTCCAAATCCACAGCCAGGTCGCGCAATGATGCTGACTGCACGCTGTTGTCGTAGAAGTGGTCCATATGTGGGACATACGACGCCACGCCTTCTGGATCCTGGGCAGCGTCGAAACACGGGATGCTGGTGCTTTCCGCTGCCCGTTGAGGGCTGGTTGGGGCAGGAAAAATGAGACTGCCGTCCCTTACAATGGGCGACGGATGGTACTGTACCCTCGTTGGAGTTTATACGAGCAGAGAAAGAGAAAAAAACACGCACCGCAGCCATCACTTTCCTGATCTCACATTCATCCAGCAGTGTATCCAGATTCATCTTCTCCGTCGTAGGCAAAAACTCCGCAAGCAGCGAGCGACAGATCAAAGAATGCAGATCGTTGTCCCACGAAAATTGCGCGACTCGTCTCGCGATGCGTATCAGCGACCGCGTGCCGAGCTTGCGGTTCTTCAAAATATTGTCGGTGGACATACTCTGGCGATATTTCTCTGCAAGTGCCAGTAGGGTGTCAATGATCGGCGGCGGACAGCCGGTCTGCAGGAGGATGGACCGCTCTTCTGCGTGGTCCATGGGCTGAGCGGGAATTGGGAGGAACATGTTGGCGTGCTCGTCGGAGAGCCAATCACGCAGCGCGGTGGACTTCGACGCGGTGCTGATGATGCGAAATGCAGGGTGCGCAGTCGAAAGCTCTGAGTGTTGTGCCTGTTCAATGAAAAACCTTAAGGAAGATATCTGACAGTGAAGTCGATCTACTCACCTCAGTGTCAGACAAAGAGGCAACGACGCGTTTTTCCTCCCAAAGCTCAGTCTCCCGGTCCTGCACGAGCCGCGCCAGCGACCCCGCCGTCAACCCCAACACATCCAGCCCCGACAAATGCACTAATCTCCCCGCCCACACGCCCTCCAGCAGCGGACTCGGCACCCAGCTCGTCGCACCTCCGTCCTCGATCCTGCGTCGCATCAAAAGCTCCCGCCCGCCAAGCTCCTTGTACAGGTGCAGAACCTCGCTCTCATAACCAAGCACATGGCCAAACACGCGCGCCAAGAGCGAAGTGGAACAGGAGGCGGTAGATGGCGTTGCTGGTGGGACGTAAGAGATGTCCCAGCCGAGTGCATGTGCTTGCAAAAAGCAAGTGAGCAAACCAAGGAAGCGGTCGGTGGGGAAGAAGTCCAAGTTTCCGGTGAAAGGGAATGGAAGGAAGTCCCTGGGCCCGGCTGGCACGTCCAGTGTGGACACACCGCCAGGTCCTTTAAAAACTACACGAGCAGAGTTCTCCGTCAAGCGCGTGATTTCGCGAGCATGATATCCCAGAAGACCTATGTCCTTCCCGTCAGCGCTCTGCGCAGAGCCCAGCGTACCGAGCCCAGCCTCCTCCGTTCTGTTGTTCATCATCGCCCACGCCTGGAAGGGCGCATCTATCAGTGCGGGATGTAGTGTCAGTAGCAGTCTCGCCAGCTGCCCCGCCGTGAGCTCCTGCGGCGCCGGGAACCGCGCTAAAATACCCTCGAGCTTCTTCAGCGCTGTCTGCGGAAACGCCGGCAGCGCGGATTTCTCGACCGCGTCGAGTGCATGGCGCGCCTCGCTTGCGTACTGCGTCGCAAGGATGATGTCGCGGAGCTTCCGCAGCAGCGTCGCGGATGGGGTTGAGAGGTCATGCGCGGGGGAGGGGTAGGTGAGTGCAAGCAGCGCGCCGACGGGGTCGACGAAGCGCGCCTGGAAGCGACTGCGAAAAGGCGGGTCTAGTGGATAGCCCGAGTATGGCGGGACAGGCGCGGCGATGGCGATGACGCGGAAGTCCTTGTGCGCGGGAACAAAGATATTGCCGGCGTCATCATGGTGCGCGGCGGAGGCCCCGAGGAGCGCGTGTCGGTGTGGGTGCAGAATGTGTGTGCCATCGTCGAGGTTCCTGGCAATCCTCAGCGACGTTCGCGGCCGCATGTGAGGAAAGTGCTCACATTTCGCGATTCTCGAGTAGATTATTGAGCACCTACTAGACGTCAATAGGGCTTCGAACGCTCTTGATAGTAGATGATACGCACAGGCATAATACCTCTCTCCGCCTTCTCTATGCCCTCAATGATGAGGATGCGCCCATGCTTCACAGCACGGACGGCGGCACTGTCGACGTACACGAGATTCCCGCCCGCCCGAATTTCCCTGCCTTGCTTGAGCTCCGTCTCGCCCACATCACGGTGCAGCGCAATATACTCGTACTCCGCGTTGATCAAGCTGCGGCACAACGCGTCAGCCATGCCTTCTTGAACGCGTCCAGCCACAATACGCACCTGCAAAATGTCATAGCAAGCCTCCGCGCGTAAGGCCCTGGCTGCGAGAGCAGGAACACGTCCTGGCCGAGGAGGTATTTCTGCAGCATGAAGTGTAGATTGTCCAAGTTCATGCTGTCGCCTGTGTCCAGCGGAACGTCCGCGAAGTGGGGCAGCCGCGAGGGCGTTTGGGACGCGGGTACATTGTAAGTGATGCCGCCGAGGGTGAGCGACCCGATGGAGGGCGGGGGCGGCGTGAGTTCCTGGAGGATGCGGTTCAGGCGGCGGTCGGAAGCCATGACACCTTATATGAGCCCGCCGGGGTATGCTGTCGGGGACCGTCAGGCGTATGGCAACAGCGGGGGCGTGTCGTCCTCAGTTTTTGGCAACACTGCGACACAGACCAGGTGTCCAGTAAATGAATGGTCGGTTTACAGTGGGTTGGAAGGAGGTTGGTAGACATGGTCGGTTGACGGTCGGGCCGTAGCCGATGCGCGGGATATCACAGGCGTTGCGCGTAGGCGCCCTGCATCGAATGCCACGAAGTAGCCACGAAGTGTACAAATGAATAATGCTTCATAACCCGATACTAGCTAGGCACCTATAGAGTGTAGAGATGTAAGTCGTACGTCGCAAATCACAACAGTTCTACGTATATACTCGGCGGCATCTGGAATGTGAATAGTCGCATACATAAAGCCATCTTGCATCACTCCTTGTTCTCTAGCAGCGCCACGATACCGTACGCTGCTGCTGCTGCTGCCCCGCCTACCATCAGCGTGCTCAACGCGCCCCACACATACCCCTTTACGCCGGTCCCAGCGCCAGTTATGCGCGCCTTGACAGCGCCGAAGACGAGCAGAACGAGGCCGGTGAAGATGGAGGAGTAAATGAGGGCGATATGGGCAGTGGCGATGAAGAAGTAGGGAATAAGCGGGATTATGCCACCAAGGAGGTAGCCCATGCCGATTGTGAGCGCGGACAGGTATAGGCGCTTTGTTGGCACTTCCTCTGTGGTTCAATATCAGCCAGCGAGTCTTCGTGAGGACGATTGCGACGCACCGAGACACTCGCCAAACTTCAATAGAAATGCGGTGATTCCCACATCGTCACTCCACCGCAGGCCCGTCTCCTCGTCCTCGCTCGAGCTGCCCACCTGCGACATCCTATCGTGGTTCATCTCCACCTCTCGCAGGCTGTTCGCAACCAGTCGCGACACCTTCTCATCGACGCCGACTCGACCCAGCACCGCATGGACCTCGCGCTCCATCTCGCCATCGCACGAGCGCAGTACCCGCGCATTTGTCGTGCGTTGCAGGTAGCGATAATGGTCGCGCTCGGCCTGCGACGCGAGGAATCCACCGATGCCCATTGAGATCGCGCCGGCAATAAGTTCCGCGATGCCGCCTAGGATGACCAGCTTCGACTCTCCCAGGGACGAGAGGCCCGCGGTGAGAGCGAAGGGTACCGTGAGACCGTCAGAGAGCCCGATGACACTGTGGGCAAAATTAGAACGCTGGTAGTCTATCGAAAGAAGCACAAAGATAAAGGCAGTTGCGAAACCAGGCATGGTACGGCGGCGGCCTCTATGGGGCCGATGCCGCACATGCGACCAACGGATCCGCTGCAATGGAAGCGCCAAAATCACAACAATTGCCAGCGCATTGCGCCATGCCACGAGGGCCGTCGCAGGCCATAGCCCATTACTCGCATGCAGAAGGCTGGGGAGAAAAGGCAAACGGAGGAGTAGGCTTACATATCTCGCACCACGTCCGGGTCAATGAGCGTCCGCTCGTCGTCTCCCTTCAACTCCTTGCAACACACCCCCTCCCTATTGTTTGTGTGTCGTGAACACTTTGCTGGCAGCGGCGCGGCGGTGGCGCACGCGCTGGAGTCGATGGCCCACACGGGTGGCTTGTTGTTCGCGGCGTCTGAGCCAGAGCGGTGGCGGTTGGGCAGACGCACAGACGGCGCGTTGTTGTTTTCTGTTGCCATGTTCGTGTTCTGGGATCTGGCGAGCAGAATGGTAGAGAGAGAAAGGGTGGAAGGTGGGACGGAAGGAAGGACGGAGTAAAAGATGAGGATAGTCGCTGGCTCCGTGGGCTCACGTCAGCATTTCGCAGGAAGGCGTTCATATGTTCCGAGTGAGCGGCAGGCCGAGGACCAGTCTTGGGCATGCCTTGTCTTGCCTCGACACTTGGAGGATCTGCAGGAGATGAGGGGAGGGAGTAGCAGATGGCGAAGAGACAGATGGGCGCTCGGATCCAGTGGTGGGTCTGGGTGCTCCTAGCCGCTCAAAGATCTAGACGTGAGTTCCGAGCATGCACACAAACTGCTTGTGTCGAGCCGCAGGATGCACGCAAAGAAGGGACGGGCCTGGTTGCAAACATGTGGTATTCAGCTGCCAAAAAGAAGGATGCGAGCCTGTGGCCCGCGGCCGGAAGGTCAGCGTGTCTGCCAGTGCCATCGCCCCTACGTCTCTACGACGGGCCATCCACCCACAACATCATCCAACGTACTACCACGACGCCTTGTGCACACCCGGCAGCTCCCCAGCCAGTGCCTTCTGCCTAAATTGGAACTGTTCACCAAAGCCATGTCAGTTGCCATTCGCCCCGAGCCAGCATACCGACTACTCACCCTACACAGCCCGAACTCGCTGATGATACCCCGACCCCTGCCCGACTCGGTGCATCGGTTTTTCACGGTGGTGGGGCGAGTGTAGCGGCCAAACGTGTTGAGTTGTAGCTGTGCTTGGTAGCGGACCTGTGCGGGGAGCGCCTGGTTGCGCGCGACGTAGAGGTATGCGCGACGTGATATTTCGTTGGCTGCAACGCCTCGGCGCGCTTTGAGATCGCGTAGGACGCGGATGTTTGGCATCGTGGTCGTGGTCGAGGTCGACGAGTGGTCGACGTCAAGGATGCGTTGAGGCAAATACGCATCAACACGTGCGGAAACGGCGGGTTCCGGAGCGCGCATCCCTCCTTCGCCAAAACAACGGAGCACTCGCCTCAAAACACAGGGACATGGACTTCGCGGTGCGTTGGTTTTGCTGTCGTCGCGGCTGCGAAGGTTGAGCAACGTTCAGCAGTAGAATGGCATTGTCCCAAGCACTCCTTGTGCCCGCACGCAAACGCAACTTAACATCGCTCTTCGGCCTCATCTTCTTCGCATCCATCATCACCGTTTCCGCGTCCGAACTGCTCCCATGCCCCGCGCATGTGCATAAAGGACGTTTCGCCGACGGCAAAGAGACGGGGGCCAAGCGAGACACCGTGACGGTGGTGGAGAAGCGTCCGAGGAGATGGATAGAGGAGAAACGCCCCAACTCATAGCTGTGTCAACCAATGAATTGCATGGACACTCGTCAACCTGCTGGTGTCCTCGAGGACCTTGCTCGCCCAACCCAGGCAGCAGCATGGACAGACGCAGCGCAGCGCCATCAGCAGAAGGCTGCCTACGACTCCGAGTCGGCCCGCGCAGGCAAGCGCGCGTGAGGCCTTGTGACGAAGCCCTACGTACTGTACTCAGAACAAGCAGCTTCTTTCATGAATACGGCCTCGTAGGGGGTGGGCTGCTGTACGTTGAACGTTGTGGATGAGCTCTCTGGCCATAAAAGCGGCAGAGACATAAGCACCCGTGTGAAAAGCAATCCTCCGTCGCGCGGAACTCCACAGCCGCACACAGCACCGGTTTCTACCTGCCACCTGTGCCGCCACGGCCTTATAAGCTGCCAGTCCTGGTGTAGCGCGACCGCCACCATGGACGACTTCCCCATCGTCTACATCATCGAGAATGCTCAACAGTTCTGGTCCGGTGCGTCCCAAAAATAAAGCCTCTCGGCATGCCGCATCGATTGCTCACTCCCGTTCCTCGCGCTCACCTACCGCAGAGCTGGAAGACATTCTCCACATACCCCCTAATGCTTCCCTGAGCAGTCTCGACGCCACGGTCAAGCGCTTTGTCACATTTGCCGCGTCCTATCATGGTCAGTCGCACACATGTGTGCACCATCGCCACGCTTACACGCGTCCCACCGCGCACGCGCAGAGACCTTTTTGCAAAGCCCACTGCAGATAGAGCACGCATGTGACCTCGTCCTCGACTCCGAGCTCTTCGCTTTCCACTCCGAACGCATGTGCGAAATTCTGGGGGACGAGGCGCTTACAGTCCGTCCAGGCACATCTACCCCCCATGTCGCGTGCTGACTGTTGCGTTTCAGACGACCGATCCTCACACCCTGCTCATCCTGTACAATGTGCTGCTGCTTCACGGTCGCCGTAATCACCCCTTCCTCCGCTCGTCCAAACGATGGCAGCCCCTCATTCCCCTATTGATGGACCATGTCCTAGTCGCCATGGATCCCGACGTTGAGGACACCTATGCCGGCTCTTCCTCTGGGCCCAGTACAGGCTGGAAAGGCGTCCCCATCCCTATTGAGGCTAAGCTGCGGTCGCTGGCGGTGCGCTTACTCTATGAGGTCTGCCGGGCATCCAAAATGTCCATCGCCGATCTGAGTACGCCCCATCACCTACCTCGTGCCAACGCTGTGCTAACGACGTTGCTCTCAGAGGTCTTCACTGACAAGTTCATAGATCAACTATTCGAGCTCGTCGAGCATACTCGGAATATGCATGATGAGTCCTTCAATTACTCTGTTATCAAATTGCTGGTGAGCCACTCAATACCCCGCTAAATGCACGCTCACGGTATATACAGGTGGCGCTGAACGAGCAATTTATGGTCGCATCCCTCAAATCAGGCCACCACCAATCTTCGGGCCATCCGCACGGACACCATGGACACCATGGGCCACACGGTCAGCACACAGATCCGGAAGAACACAATCGCGTGTTGTCTGTTTTGAAGAGACGCGCAGGGTCAAGCCAGACCTTCGGCGAGAACATGATCTTTATGTTGAACCGTGCAGGTGTGTTCGAGCCTTATGCCAGACATTCGCAATTAGCTTAACTTTGCCTAGGTCGAAGTCCGGAGGATCTCGTAATGCAGTTGCTCGTTCTCAAGATCCTCTACATCTTGTTCACGACGAAAGATATGTGCGAGTACTTCTACACAAACGATCTATGTGTGCTAGTGGATGTGTTCTTGCGCGAGATTGTCGATTTGGACGAGGAGTCGGAATCGGTCTGTGCCTCCTTTTTTCATATCCATTCCCCACTGACTCAGACTGCCCACTCAGCTTCGGCACACCTATCTGCGCGTGCTGCATCCCTTGCTCACGAAGACCCAGCTTCGAAATTACCCATATAAGCGGCCCCAGATTCTCCGTGCATTAGAACAGCTAGTCGAGCATGCCGCGATCCGCGACCTTGATGCCACAACTCAACGCCTCGTCGAGCGTTGCCTCGGCGGCGAATGGTGCGTGCACCTGCGCGACAAGGCGAAACCGTCTTCCGGCGTTACTGCAGAGGGCCGAATCGAGCGCGCCGCAAGTCCAAATATTGCGCACGAGAACATTCCCACGACGTTAACTAGCGCTGCGGGGGTCATGGTCAACCGTGCGGTACTCAACCGGCAGCGTTCGCTCAAGGGCTCTCGCAGCGCAGAGAACCTGCGCGGCGGCACCGGGCCGCAGAAGCCGCCCGCGCGCGGCATCGAGCAGCTCCGCCACCCGACGAACGAGAGCACATCCAGCCTCCCTGGGGTGGCCGTCGCGACGGCAAACACCTCGCGCGTGGCGACCATCAAACGCCAGGAACGCGACCGCGCGAGCTCGCACCCGCCCAATGTCAACACCAGTGCTAGCCAGAACCTCCCACCGCATGCCCATCCTGCCCTGTCACCCGTGCGCGCAAACTCGCTGGGCACATCGATGGACGGCCTGGTCACTGGCCACGGCCACACAGCTGCATTCGCCAGCGTCCCATTCGTTGCGCCCGAAACACCCGTCCTGCCACCCGCGTCTCCGCCTGCCGCCCCTGCGCCACTCTCTCCGGCCTCCGTCATGTCCTTCGACTCGCGGCTGTCAGCCTCTTCGTCCGTGCCCGACAGCCCTCGGCTCGGCCCCGGCGGGGTGACCCGGAAGAAGGTGCCGCCGCCGGTGCCCGCGCGCTCACGCCGCTCGCCGCCGGCACCGCCGCAAAAGAGGCGCAAGCCGCCCGCGGTGCCAGTGCACGTTGGGAGGACGAACAGTGGCGCGAGCATCACAGCCATCGCGTCGTCGGCCTCCGCGCCGACAATAGGCTCAATGGGTCAGGTTGCGAAAATCTGAGTCTCGTCCTCTTTCTTCAGGCTTTCGATTGTTTATCCGTTGACAGTCTAGCTGTATCCATACTTTTGTACTTCTCTGGCGATTCTCATCATTTAGTCCTATAGGCTCGTCATCGGAGGTTTTTTTCATATTATTTCCCCTTCTCTCAGTATGCCAATGACCGTCTTTCATCTTTTGCTCAAGCTTCGGTTTTGCTTACACACAAGTCACACTCAGCACATAGCTTTCGACCGGTAGATGTCGTTGTACATAATACACTCTTGTATTCATGCCTCGAGGTTCGTACCATTCTAATCTCGATCAATGGGGGCTTTGCCTTAACAGGATAGTACAAGGACTCTTATCATCGTGAAAGGGAGGACAAAGAGTGTGGGTGCCATCCACAAACCTCGCAGCCGCGTAACCGCGTCGCGAAGGATCAAGGAAGAGGTCGCCTGCTTTATAAAGTGCAGCACAAATATTGCCAACCGCACTTTCTCTCTCCTTGCCCAATTTTGCTTCATCCAGGACTTCAGATATGCGCGTCAAAAAACAGAAACTACAGTCGATCCTCTGGCCCGGCCCACCGCCCCCAGTTGAAGAGTGCACGGCCCTTGACGCGCCGGAGCGCAGGTGTAATTTGCCTCCGAACGAAGGCCGGCCGTGGTGTCCCCGGCACGACGAGGCATGTCTGCCACATCATGTGTATGTTGACTTTTCTTCCTTGCTAAAAAAGTGACACAGGAACGCGTCAAATTGTATGCAAATTATAAGGCGTATCACACGAAGCTGGACACCTTCCCGGAGGACTCAGTATGCCAGGATGTCGCGACAATTCGCGAATGCAACTCGCCGGATACGATTAAAGCGTGGATTAAGGCACTGACGACCAAGTGCAATCTCGTCACCAGGTGCGTTACTCAATTGACGCGTGCATTGAGTGACTGACCCAACATTTGCTTCGATGCTCAGATGTATCGATGCCCGGGCGTACTTCACAGAGCGTTTCTTTGGGTGGGTTGTCCTCCAAATGGTCCACTGCATATTTGCTGATTATTCCGCGCCATAGGAGCGACATGGTGGGTTCTTCTCACTCATCAATGACCGCCCCTCACTGGAGATGCTAAGTAAGCGTTGTAACCAGGACTTTGGTCATAAAACATATTGGGAACGTTTGAAGATGCAGCGCGCTGAAATCCAAGGTCTCCTGGTGGAGGCAGAAGAAAAGGGCTATGACCTATTCCTCCGCAAGCAGAATACGTTCTGGGTGCTGGAGCAGCAAGAAACCGGAGCCACCGACGATCGCTGCGGAGGTCGTCCGGAGTCCGACGACGAGAAGTCAGCGAGTCCTTCCACAAGTCCACACATCGGCGTGAGCGCGCCCACTCGTTCCCTAAGCCCAGTCGAACCTGTCGAGGTTGAAGACCCTCTCGACGTTGCGATTCGCGTCAAATGTTTTCAATGCAGGGAGATCATCCGCGTGCGCCTGGCATCATATGCCACCGTACCACAGTCCAAATTCTACCAAGAGCGCTTCAACTTCATCTTTGCATGCGTTCGCCGAGCGATCTACACCGATGCGTCGCTGACGCTCCTCGCGTCGAACTACAAGAGCGTCAAGGCACTACTGAAGGACCCATCCTTGGAACTCCCCATCATCGAGAAGCTACGACACGCGGTTTGGAATTTCCCAGTCGACCTCATGCGTGCAGCAGTGGATGATGCTATTCGCCCTTCCTGTGTCGGGAACCAGGAGCACGTTGTGCTATTGGGCGGCAAGGTCTTCAAGGAGGCGAGTGGCGTTAAATGGCCCTTGCATGCGTGGGGACATCTCGTAGCCGTGTGTCATTGTTACGGGTGCATACGCAACAGTTGTACTACGGTCAGTTGTCAGATCCCTTTATTTCTTACCACCCTGACATTTTGCGCCAGCTCGAGGAGATAGTGGAATTTACGAAGTACGTAGAGCTCACCGAAGCGTCGCTCAAGCAGACCCGAAGTCGCTACCAGTGGCCCGATGTGCCGGGCATGCGCTGGCTCGTGCTCTGCGGCTTCATACCGAACGACCTCCGAGACATTGTCCCGCGCAGCGTGATCACCAAGATCAATTGTTCATACCTAGGCAAACACGCTCACTGGAAGGAGACGCGCACGAACCAAGTGCTGTGCGCAGGGCTTCCGCTCGGCGACCCCAAGACTCAGGCATTCGTCGATGCGTGCCTACGACATCCAGACTTCCTCGTCCTCGCGCGGCGCGGCAAGGATGGTCCCATCGTCCGCTCGCACCCGTTCATCGTCGCGTCATTCACGCGCTGGGCGGACACGCGCGCGGCTCTGAAACGCGCACAGTGGGATGGGCCGGAGACCGTGTTTTGGAGCGACAGCGTCCTGGAAGAGGCGATGCCGCGGCTCGGCCCAAACCGACACATTGAGGACTGCTTCCAAATCGCGATCGTCGACAACGGCGAGGGCCAGCTGAAGGACTTAGTGGACAAGCTGGTCAGTATCTGGATGCAGCTGTGGGACGTGAAGAGCGAGTTCGGCCTCGCCAACACGATCGTGAAGTCGTACATAGATGTCGGGGAGCTGGAGATCAGGAAGGGGTACAGGGACGGCGATGAGATTGGCCCGTGGCTACCGCACGTCGAGCGCGACTTGTTGAAGTCGTTCCAGCGCCTGTGGGACACCACCCCGCAATGGGTGCTGCTGAAAGACTCGTCGCAGAGCGGAAGAAGACGCAAACCTGAAGCAAGCTAGGAGTTGAGTTGACTCGGTCAGGGCGCCACAATCTTCGAGGAGGGACAGCCTGAATAGTAAGTAAGGACATGAACCGTTGTAAATGTAGCGTAGATCATCAACGCTCCCAAAGTCACTGCAACGACATTTTGAATGGCAGATACATATCTGCGGGGTTGCCCACTCGTTGCCGGACGCCGCGGAGAAGATCACGACGGCGTCATATATCTTTGGCTCTGCCGCCTTGACAAATGACAGTGATTCTATCATTTGGCGACGATGGGCTCTTCGCAGGTGGCTTCGCGATGGTCAAAAACGGAGGATGTGATGTCTTGGGGTCGCAGCACGGTCGGCCGATCGGCAATGGCTGCCAGTAAGGAATGTAGAGCATTAGTCTCCAGCTAGAACGACTGTCTTCCGCGCAAGGTCGGCAACGGAGACTATTGACCAGCTTGGCACAGAGTTCTGTAGAGCATGCCATCTATGATACCTGATTTCATCAGGATTGCTATCACGCTTCTATGAATGCACGCCTGGAGCTCCAAATTCTCATGATGCATGGACGTACACTGTACAGAGGAGTGTTGGCAAGTCAAGCAACGCGCGTGCGTGAAACCGATGGCCCATGGATACGCCAGGCTGGCCGCAACTCAAGCAGTGACAGTGCGGCGTAGCCTATTTTCGGGCTGCACCGTTGCCTTTATGCATAGTGTCGTTATCAAGGTTCCTGAGATGGGGTATATGACCCATCATGACAATGCATGCATTGGCCCGGCCAGACGTTTGTAGCAGGAGAGGCGCATCACGGATGTGATGGAGGTTCAGACCGTCGGGTTTGCCCCCGCCGCTGTCGAGTTGTGGGACGCCGGCTGTGGGGAGGACGATGAGGACACATCAGACGGGCCGCGAGCAAGGCCTAGAAAGTGGCCAGAGCATGTCGTGAGGGCCAAGTGGCATGGCAACGCGCTAACGGAGGCCGACGGTCGCGCGCGCCGTGTCACAAAAACCTATTGCGATCAATCAGGCGGCTACACAGCTCTGTCCCTCGCCTTTTCTTTCGTTCCATTCCCTTCCCTCACTTCACCCAAGGCCGGTCCTTTCCCTGCCAGCACACCCCATAGACATACGCAGGACGTCGACCCCTCCTTAGACAACACTAATGGCATCCCGCACCGACGGCCTCGACTTCTCCGACCGTGGTCCCGCACTCGACGCCTACCCAGACGTCAATGGCGTCCAACCCAGCCATCTTCAGCGCAACAAGACCGAGCGCCGCCGCCTCCAGGGTCTCCAGCGCTCGAACACCTCGAGCTCGAAGGCCCCGGTCGTGTTCAAGCCCACCACCATGCGGGAGAAGTGGAACAAGTGGATGATCAACGAGGGCGGCCGGAGGATCTTCTTCTTCGTCTGGATCTTCCTCCATCTCATCGTCTATGCATTCGGCTTCCTCCACTACGGGCTCAAGGACAACTTGACGGGAGCTCGCGCCCTCTTCGGGATCACTTTCAGTGCGTTGTAGTCGACAACCCTACGTTCTACTCTGACTGTCTTTGCAGCGATCGCACGCACGGCTGCCCTTGTCCTCCATGTCGACGTTATCTTCATCCTGCTGCCCGTGTGCCGCAACTTCATCTCCATGTTGCGTCGCACTCCGCTTAACTCGGTCATCCCCTTCGACAAGAACATCACGTTCCACAAGGCCACCGCTTGGTCCATCGTCTTTGGCTCCGCCGTGCACATCATTGCCCACATGTTTAACTTTGCTAAGCTTGCCTTCGCCGACACCAGCGCGACGACAGGCGGCCAGCGCTTCGTCGCCTTCCTGAGTGCGAATTTCGCCACTGGCCCCGGCGTGACAGGCTGGATCATGACCGTTGCTCTTGGTATCATGGTGTGGTACGCCATCGAGAAACGCCGCCGCGCGAACTTCGAGGCCTTCTGGTACACCCACCACTTGTTCATCGTCTTCTTCATCAACTGGCAGCTCCACGGCATGTTCTGCATGATCAAGCCCGACCGTCCCCCATACTGCTCGTGGAACACCATTGGAGTATTTTGGGTGCGTGCGATAGTGATTCGGTCAAGCTGTGCGCGTCGCTGACTTCGTATACCTGCACAGCGTTACTGGCTCGTCGGTGGTATTATCTGGATCTCCGAGCGTGTCCTCCGCGAAGTCCGGTCGCGGCACCGCACGTACATCTCCAAGGTTATCCAACACCCTTCCAAGGTCATGGAGATTCAGATCAAGAAGGAGAAGACAACCACGCGAGCTGGCCAGTACATCTTCCTCTCGTGCCCCGAGGTGTCCTACTTCCAGTGGCATCCCTTCACCCTGACGAGTGCCCCCGAGGAGGACTACATCTCCGTGCACATCCGTGTCGTCGGCGACTTCACCGGCGCACTCGCCAAGGCGCTCGGTTGCGACTTTGAGTCCAGGGGCGAGAAGGGTGAGAAGGGCGATGCCGGCGGCAAGGTCGTCCCGCCTCCGATCAACCGTGTCTTGCCCCGTGTCATGGTCGACGGGCCATTCGGTAGTGCGTCGGAGGATTTCTTGAATTATGAGACCATCCTCCTTGTTGGCGCTGGTATCGGTGTCACTCCTTTTGCCTCGTGGGTGTCCGAGATCTTGATGCCACCACGCCACCTGCTGACCATCTTCGAATAGTATCCTGAAGTCTATCTGGTATCGCATGAACAACTTCAACAGCTCCAAGCCCACGCGCCTGTCCAAGGTCTACTTCACCTGGGTTATTCGCGACTTCGGCACTGCCGAGTGGTTCCACTCCCTCCTGCACGCGATCGAGGAGCAGGACACGCAGAACCGCATCGAGATCAACATCTACCTCACCGCGAAGATCAAGGAGGACGACATGAACAACATCATTGTGCAGGATGTTGGCGCGGAGAAGGATGCAATAACGTCGCTCCGCGCCCCTACGCATTTCGGCCGCCCGAACTGGGACCGTGTGTTCAGCTCGATCGCGGAGAAGCACCCTGAGACCGACGTTGGTGTGGTATGTTCCAGGGTCATATATTCCTTGGCGACGGTTGCTGACGTCTGCTCCCAATCTTCTCAGTTCTTCTGCGGACCGGCCGTCCTCTCTCGCACTCTGCACCAGATGAGCAACAAGTACTCCACGCCGAACAGCACGCGGTTCTTCTTCGGCAAGGGTACGTCTCTCCTATTAGCCCTGCGTTATGCCCTTGCTAACATCACCTATCAGAGAACTTCTAAGCGCCTCGTTCTCATTGGCTGTGGCGTGTTTGCAATTGGGTTGGCCTCTGATGTCGGGATTCCTGCTGTATGTTGGTTGTTGCACGGGTCGATGCTGCCCCTTTGCGCGTGTATTCTATTCATATATTCAATTCCCACCCGGGTCCTTGACGGACCTGCGAGATGGACAGTGCTGCTACCATCCATGTGGGAGTTGTGGAAAGGTGCTAGGAAGTCATCAGATGTCAACATCGCTGGTGCATGTACTGTAGCTTACGGTTGAGTCTAATCAGTACATAGATGCGTCACGTGGTTCAAGCTGAACTCCTTTGATTTTGATCAGAGCTCCGTCGCCGTTGACTGCCACACCATCGGCCATCCTTTGATCCCACCTTTCAGCGCCAGCATGTCAGAACCCTCTGATGCCCCCCAAACCAACGACACAGTCACTCCCGACTCGGAGACAGACCCCGTTCCGCATCTGTCGTACAAGGACCTTTGGTTTGAAGACGGGAGCATCATCTTGCAGTCGCCTACCGCTTCCTTTCGAGTGCACAGAAGCATCCTGTCTTTCCACTCGCAGGTTTTTCGGGACATGTTCGTGGTATCGACGCCGGTCGAAGATGCCATGATGGATGGCGTGCCCGTCGTGCATGTTCAAGACGAGGCGGAGGCCTTGTTTCAATTGTTGAAGGCATTGTATTTCCCTAGGTGGGTCGCACACAGAACACATGTATTGATCATGAAATGAGAATATATTTCAGACATATTCGGAAAGGAACTGCCATGAAGATGTCGTTGGTTGTTTTGCTCATCGAGATGGCGACGAAGTACATGGTCGACTTCCTCCGAGACAAGCTTGTCACGCATCTGCGCCTCCTGTTCCCGTCGACTTTGGAGGATTATCTTAGAACCTGGGCCCAGCCTCCATTATTGAGTATGCACAAAACAGATGGGCTCTACGCAGTGGAGGTTGCCATCAAATTTGGGATTCCCGAAATCTTGCCAACGGCCTTCTACGAATGTGCCAGGCTCGAAAACACACTAGAAGACCTCCTGTATGGCGCACGAGATGAAGATGATGCTCTCGTCCAACTCTCTCCTGCGAATCTGAAGACGCTCCTCCTCGGCCAGCACCGACTTCATGGAGTCAAGCGCCGATCAAGTCGCAAGTTTTTACGGGAATACTTGGCAGGGGAAGCAGGCACGCATTGTCACCAAGAATTCGGGAAGCTCTTTGTACGCCTCCTCACCGATGAAGATTCGAACGGAGTTTCTTTCGAGGACGATGTCGACTTGATCGTGCCAAAGGATTGCAATGTTCACTACAACCTAATATCAACGCTCGGTATCTGTGACACATGCGCAGATGAGTTCTGGCAGGCGGACAAAGCGTCCTGGAGGACTGTTTGGGAGGAGATTCCGAAGTGCTTCGGATTGGAATGGCCCGCTGGTCCCGGGCAAGCCGTGCCAGTGAGCAATTGAACGCAGTGGGAATAGGCGGGTGTTTGACCATGAACATCCTCTCCGCATACGCTTATTTATTTCCGTAGAGCTCTCAGCGTGGCTTTGGACGCTCGCTTCGGGATAGTATCTGCACAAAGTTTTGGCCTCTTTTTATAACGACTGTAACGGCCGCCTTGACGCGTTATGTCACGCGTTGCGTCACTTCCGATGCCGCCTACTATGAGAGAGAAGGCTTCATGAATGTCACGGGTCAGAACGAATCATAGCGCACGTGAGCACCGTCACTTCTTCCGTACTACTACCAAAGGCAGCAGGCCCAGATAGCATAGCTTAGCTGACGCGACACAACAGCTATCGGAATGGCCAGTGTTGAAGTTGCCTCACTTGGACCTTGATACTGCTCGTCAGAAGTTCTGCATGCTGAAGAAAACGGAGACGCTTGCCGTCGCAGAGAATCACAATCAGCATGTGTGATGGTCCAACTCGCGCATTCTGGCGGAGCATCTGCGCCATGATCGATTTCATGTCTCCTTGTGACTTGCTAGAACAGGGACAAGCCTGAGCCGTCTCTTCCACCTGACATTGTAGCAGGCTCTGTGGCATGTCATACTGTCCGGTTTTGTGATTCATCACAAGACATCTGTCTATCGTCGTCTCCGGACCAAGCACCTCCAACGCCGTACGATGCACTGCTAGCTTCGCTTCTCTCTGCATGTGCGACACGCAGTACACCGAATGCGATGTTTCTGGTTGACGACTGCTTTGTCCGACCCCCGCTGTTGGCGCGCGAAGTGCCAAATCCCATTCATCAGTATAGAGGATCATGTCCGCGAGACCCCATTGCCAATTCATTTCCTACAGGTGAGGGCATCCTTAGCCTCTGGGTGACATCTTCTTTCATTGCGAGTGGTGGAATTGGTCTCAACGGCGAGGAAGGTCGTAACTCGGTATGTACACTCGGCCCCATGTACAACGGACCATTGAGAGTGCCGTGCGCATGCGACGTATCTATTCCAAATCCGTTGGCGGCTGATAGCCCCAGGCGAGCTAAGGATGTACGGCAAGCCGATTAGACAGGTAAGTTGACTCTTGACTAATATGCGATCTAGGAAGCGACGATCCGACCTCTGCTGCAAGTTGCGCCTGGCGCTATTAACTCACTGATGAACAGGTACCTTGCCGTCAGTCGAAAGCAGTTCATCTCCTTGCTTGCAGATAGGTATCTCATCTCCACCTAGACTTAACCGCTTCAATGGCGCATACCGGGCTACACCGGCCAACAAACGATATGCTCCTCGAGGCTCGAGACGCGATGGTCACGACACCCGAAAATAACGCATCGCCCATGGATTCCGAGGAGGTATGTCACCGCGCGCTGTGCGCTGAGGCCTGAAGTCCTACTGATCAGATACTGATTAGAGAAAGTCCGATTGAGAGTTCACCGTTCACCGGCACCCGTTCGCGTATACGTAGCTAGTCTGCGGCTCCGGGCCAAGACTCCTCGGAGAACAGGTTTAATCGACTTGAGACGAGGGCGCAGCGGGAGTGCCATTGAATATTCTCGAAGAACTGATTACAGGTACCTCGGCCAGGAGCCCGCTTTCCGATCAGGATCTTCTTCGTTGCTTGCGGATGGTCCGCCAAAGGCCTGCGCTCCGTGGACTTAAGGCAGATAGCCCATTGGTGTAAGGGGTGCATCGTTCCCTGGAGGTTCTGATATATGATACGCGCCAGGATGCAGATGTATTTGCACGGCGCGTGACTGTACACAGTGATAGCCACATATCTCCAAGTGTATAGTTGAGTAAAACAGCCAAGGGACGATGACAACCGAGCGTAAGTAAAGACTGTACACAGTGATAGCCACATATCTCCAAGTGTATAGTTGAGTAAAACAGCCAAGGGACGATGACAACCGAGCGTAAGTAAAGCTGAAATCATGGAAGGACATCGTCAAGGGGCCATAGGATTCACCTCACAGCACCCGGGCGTCGCGGGGTCTTCTGACGCTGGCAATCATAAGCGAGGGCACTGCAGGCCGATATTGTCGCCAGAAAGGACCTCGAGGACCAGCGGCCGTACCAGGTCGTGCAATTGGAAAGTTGGTTCCGCGACGCAGGGTTAGCCAGCTGAATACCAACATCGCCAGAGCTGCACAGAAAGGTCGCCAGGCCAGCAACACATTAGACACAGGCGACGATGTTGGTACAACGTCCACGGTCATCTCGGAGGTCCACGCAGTGGGTGTGCACGTCGGCCTTGCTGGGAATCCAAGGCTAGAAGGGGACAAAGGCAAGCAGCAGAAAAGGTGGTCGAGGTGGACAACCTGGGCAATGAACGGCTCGTGAGAGACAAATCGTACGACCACAAAACCTGACATACCATCGCACCACCCCCACATGCACGCCCTCGTCGGCGGAGCACCCTGTCCCCTCCAACCGTCTCACGAAAAGGGATCCCCTCTCCCTTCCCGCCGAATTGGTCACCGCGCGCGCACTCTAGCCTCGATGGCGCGCACGGGCAGTGTCGATCGCGCAGCGCGCAACAGGGTCGCGCAGGGGCACGCGCGATGGGCACCTATATATCGCCCGCGCCGACTTTGCATGGGCGCATGGTTGCCTAGGACGTATGCGCTGGCGGCCGTTCGCGGCGCGAAGGGGCCCTCGAAGTTTTCGCTTGGCTGCACGGGGAAGGCGGTAGCCAAGGGCGGCGCGGTGCGCAGAAGCATAATAGACAGCGCGGCAGCCATCTCCGACGTCGACCTCAAAAACGAAGAAGATAAGTGGAGGAAAGGCGTACGTGCGCGCGCGACGGCTCACAGAAGCCCGCGAAAGAAGGCGCTTCGGTCCGCATAGAGTTGGGTGGGCAGGGCGCGCGATCGGGGGGTATTATCGGTGCAGCGCGATCGTGGTGACGACATGCTACACGTTTCGAAGGCCTTGCGTACAGCGTAGACACGCCCCTTCCTTCCCGAACGCACGCGTCACGTTAATGCGGCTTCCAAGTAGAAAGAGCAGACCTCTTACCGCCGCGCTGCCACCGGCTACCGAGTCGCGGTCTCAGTAAATGACATGGGGGGACGTAGACACGGTGAACCGCGCGGAAAGAAACAAAAAAGGGAGCCCCGAGGGATAAATGAAAAGCGAGAGAGGTCCAACAGCGCGGAAGTGCGAAGTTTGGGACAAAATATGAAACCTTCGGATAAGAGCACTGCGCCAACCGCGGTGGCGTCTTTGGTCGCCTTTCAGGTGTCAATTTGACTGTTGAGAATTGACGGGGACACTGGGCGAGAATATTCAACGGAAGTGCGTCGCAGACGGAGAGAAGCGCACTTACATGAACGGATGGGTGAGTGTTCGAGTCAGGCGTGTGTGCGCCGTCCCGAAGGTCCGGGATCCCGCATGATGTTACGCGGATAATGCGCCGGAGATGAGGAGCGTGAGGACGGATGACGTGGTGGATGATTTCAGCAAAAGCCGGCCTCCGACGCAGAGGGTGATGGGTCGCAGCCTCGAGCCTGCTCAGCCGTCGAACGCAAATGCAAAGAAGAAGGCCAATGCGGGCCACGAGGCCGCTAGATCCACGGGCGAACGAGATCTACGTGTTCTGGCTCGTGGGCGTGTGCCAAGGATTTGCTCGGGCCCCGGATCGTCGACAAGCCTGCATAAAACGGGTTACGAGGTGTGGTCGACGAAATTGATTTACACGTCAGGCGTTCGTACTTGTTGAGTTCTCCGTGGAGTGAGCCCGATGAGGGTGCTGTGGAGGTCCAAGCACTGTCAATGAACGATCGCGACGCGCACCAAAGAGAACGCGTAACGAGGGTGTTTGCAACGGCGGGCCGCGGGAAGGCGCTCTCGCTGGATGGAGAAGGTCGGTCGCCTGAACGGTGCCCGAAAGGTTTAAGCTTTAGACAGGCAGCAACATGGATCTGGGTGCAAGCTGTGCGACGTGGGACGAGCGGGCGGCGGCCACGCGGGGACCGGACGAGAAGCGGCGGCGAAGACTGGCAGCGAGAGGCCGCGAGAGACGGGCAATGGGATGGGCAAGCTGGGCGAGGCGGGCGCGCAGAGGAGGGATGCATCGTCGATGAGCGCTCGATGAGCTAAGACGACTATCTCCGCGGTGGCCGCCGTCTGCGGGGAGCACTTTGGTCATCTACGGCGAGGCACACCAGGTTGGCCGCGCGTGCACGGGCCATCCTCATATGTCGCGGTCCACACCAAACCCCACGGCGCGGCAGCTGCAGGTGAGCAGCTCGCGCGCATTGACATAATTCGGTAGACGCTGCGCGGGGTCGTCCACGCGCGACGGACGGCGGACGGGGACGCTCCTGCGCGGATCGGCGGCAGTGTGCGGTGCGCGTGCAGTCGCAGCGTATAAAGGCCCTGCCCCTCCTCCCCAATGGCCCCTCAATTGCCTCCATAGCCCCCGAGGCCACCGCGGACAACCCCCAGCCAATCCCCACACAACAAACACACCGCCCCCTTCCCCTCTCTCCTCCCGTAATGTCCTCGAACATCGCCGTCCGTCTCTTGACCGCACCCTCCGGTCAGTCGCACTCATCTCGCCCCGCCCCGCCCGCTCACTCCCACACCAGACGACGACCGCGCGCGCATCCTCGCCATCCTCGAGGCCGCATTCCACGCCGGCACGTCCCACCCTCGATCCCCGTCTCCCATGGCTCACTTGTCGCCACAGACAACCTCATTCTCTGCTTGACCGGCGCGTCACGCACCGCCGAGCGTTTTCTCTACCAGCGCATCATTGACGTCTGTCTCCGAGACGGCGAGGTCTGGGTTGCCGGCTTCGGAGGCCGTATCGATGCCGTCGCCCTCTGGATTCGACCAGGCAGGGACTACCTCATCGGGTTCGCTATCTGCATAGCCACCCCGCCCTTCTCCACTCATGACCACCGCAGCGCGGACGACGAGTACCGAAGAACGCTGCCAGATGAGATGCAGGACTGGTATCTCCAACACGTAAGTCGCTTCCTTCCTTCTGCCCTGAGCCCCCTCCCATTCACACCTTGCAGATGCGTCCCAAATACCAAGAACTGTACGCCGCGACCTATGCAAAGGGCAGCCAGACACGGGTCCAAGCCTGGCACCTCAAGTTGATGGCCGTTCACCCGCAGCGCCAACGGCAGCGCCTCGGAAAATCGCTCATGAGTGCCCTCCTCGATAAAGTAAGTGATGACCTGCTGCTCGCCGTCCCCCGCACCGTGCTGACGGGCATCCTCCGCCAGGCGGATCGCAGTTCTCTGACCTTAACGACGGACGTGCAGACCTCTTCTGCGGTGCGCCTTCTCATCTTTGCCGCGCCACGCTCCACTGATCCCGCCCTGGCGCGCAGCTGCACTTCTTCCAAGCACTAGGTTTCAAGTACACCGGTGTGAAGAACTTCATCAGCCGGAGGGCAGGATTCCCGCTGTGGTCCATGCTGCGGCAGCCCTCCTCGTCTTCTACGCCTGCCAGCCGATAATCATTCGATACCACCTAGCACCTTGTGTAATATCCATGCCGTCTCTGCAACCTTTCCTGCTTTGTTTCCCCAGCTGATGGTCGGATTTGGCACCGCCCCAGGATGCCACTGTGCCTCGTTTCGTGTGCAGATATCGACCAGATCGGCTCCAGCCTGACAGACAATCTGACATGCCGCAGACACTTTCTGGAGTCAGTCCAGGCCACCCAATGCCTGTCATGCCCTCAGCTGATGCTGGGCGTTTGCCTCACGCCGCGGCCGCGTTGTCGACTAGGTGGAAAGGCTGCGTATATCGCCATGGTCAGTTCACAGTCAATACTATCAGGGCGACGCCGGTGCTGACTGTGCCGCATGTGAATGGTGTCGCGCTCGCGTGCATACCAGCTAGGCTCAGCGCGATGAGTAACGCTCCACCTCGGACGCCCATACAGATCACAAACAAGAAACCCCATCTATGTCTTGGATCTCCCAGATCTTGATATCGGTCTTCTCCTCGGACTTCCGGGCGGCTTCATTACCAGGTACACTCTAGAGCACGGAGCCGAGTCCCCCGAATGAATTGTCCGACCAAAATAACTGGGTTTGTGCCACATATCCGTACTCTGGGCGGCAGCATTCGCCTGCTGCAAGGCAGTGGCAAACTCAATGTTAGCCGGCGGCGCACCGGCGAGGCACTCGCGCGCAAGGATTTGTTCACGGCGAGCGCATCTACTTCGGTCTTCTCGAACGTCGCACCCTTCCTCACACCGCTTTCCTCCCGCGCGCAGTACTTGCAGCAGTCACTTGACGTTACCAGCCAGCGGAGCCGCACCGTGGCAGGCTGCAGACGGCCTTCCTTCATGTCCGCAATTCCTTCGTGCTCATTGGTGAGCTATATGTCCTTTCCGGTGTGAGTGCTGCCGCTAATTATGTCGATCTCATCCCAGCACAACTTCCCCATCGCGCGATCTTGTCGCCACAAGCATCCATGAAACTCTATGCCACCCCCGTCGTTCCCACCCATTCAGTCTCCGCGCAACGAGCGGCCGCGACGGGCCCACGAGCAGCGCCCGCGAACCTGCCCCAGCGCGTCTTGCTATTACGCTTTGCCCTTGCTTTCTGCCAGCGCTCGCTCGCCTGTACGCAACCCGGCTGGACAGGCGTCATGCACGATAGTGATGTCGGTAAGCCGCAAACCGCCCATCCGAACAAACTCGCCCACTGACGCCTCCCTCATGTCCGCGGACGCCCCTCTCGCATACCCGCAGCCCCTGCGTCGCATCTAGAATCTGTATCAGACTGCAGCGCGTGCCAGGGTCCCCGGGCCGACGCGCCCTGAGCATAGTCGCTAGCCGCTATGTCCTCGGACGCGCTGCGCAGGGGAGGGAGCCCGTCGCTGATGAGGCGGCTGCGGCGCGCGTAACTCATCTCAGACTCCAGAGGGCGGCTGCGTGTCGGAACATTATGCCATTGAGGATCCTCCACCGGCCGGCGCCGCTGATGATATCGATGACCGATGCCCTCACCGTTTAGCGACCGTGCGCCGCGGGACGCTCGTCTTATACGTCCGACGTCGTGCTGTGCACCATACGTTACCTTCGTTGTGGGGACTTGCTTGCAGTCGATGTCGCGCTGAAGACAAAGATAAGTCCTTCCATGCAACTCTCGGCGTCAAACTCCAAGCCGCGAGGCAGGCATCGAGCATACTAGGACGCCGCCGTGCCCGCGCCACTGTCGTCAGTGTCGATTGTGACTGCGCCCGTTTCAAGCCGTCGTCAATATCTGCGAACGAGTACGGCAACGACGTCAAGTCCATAGCTGGAACTAAGAAGAGGGACGCCGCATGAAGTGCGTACTTGTCTCGTCTAGCGTCTATCGGTCCTCATGTGTGTCCGCGTCTCATGTGGATCACTTGCCGCCGCTGCCTTGTCACAGAACCTTACGGCGGCGGAACTCCCAAGTCGTGGGTGTCAGTGGCCGGTTGACCCAGCATGTCATACTTACTTATACACGGCGATCATGAAACGCTGTCTCTTACCTTTGCCCGAACACTCAACGGGAGTTGCAGCTTCCTCCTCCGAGCCAGAAGTCGCGAAGCCTGCACCCCAAGATTCTGCGATCCCACCCCACGGCGACAACGTCCTTTGCTATGAAACTTCTCTGCACTGACAGGGACGTGCCGCTCAGTGCTTCGCGCCTACCTTGGTTATCCGAGTCATCGCATCGCCCTCTGCCCTACTCGATGCAGCCCCACGCTCGCACGCGACGCGCGACACGCCCCAGTATATGTAGGCCCCGTGCGCAAGTCGCCTCGTGCCCCTACAGCCACGCCGACTTGTCGTTCGCGCCTCACCGCGTGCAAGCGGCGACCTGGGCGTCGGCCAGCGTCGCGGATGGTGCGCGTGTCGCAGAAGAGGACTTCCTCGAACATACATGCGTGAGCCTAGGCGCATCTCGCAGCGGAGCAGACTGAAGAGGCTAGGCCGGAAGCAGTGGGCGTGTCTTGCTTCGAGCGCTGGGGCTTCCAGGAAGAACAAGGTGTGTGAGTATTCGAGGGTGGCCGGCGCTCACCGATAAAGGCGTATGCGCAAGTTCTCGGGCGGTGCAGCAGACTTTGGACTTCTCACCGCGAGGTTCCGGGGTATATGCAGCTCATTTTATGGAGGTTCACTCACAGCGCATATTCAAATGACAGATATGAGCCGCCGTCGACGGACTACTTGCTCCGTGTATGTATGGCTTGGTCCTCAAACGTGTACCCAAAGTTTCCTCGCGATAGGAATGGCCCCAGGATGGCCTGCGCGGCTTGCACTAAACGCGTTTGTGGTCCCCTCGGCAATCTAAGATACGTCCCCTTCGCGGCAGGGCCAAGAGGGGCAAAGGCACATTGGCCACATACATCACGCATTCCATCACCGCCGCTTCCCCTCGTTTCCAATTAAATTGATACTTATGGAGCAGGGACGCAGAGCCGCTTCACGTTCTGTTTGTCATACTATGACAACGAGGAACAGGTATTGTGGGAAGCAGGGGCAAGGGTCCAGGTTTCGCGGGTAAGGCTGAGACGGGAAGGTATGCACGCTTATTGCGCATGCTTGATACCTGGTGACACGTGTTGTGTCGAGCCCCTACTGTTTAAAGTACTGTACTATACCAGAAGAAAAGGACTGAGATCATGAGCGGTTCTGAACCTGGTTGCTTTAGTGCCGGCGTGGCGGGCCTTTGCCCTCTTGCCACCACAACGTTCAATTGTTGCCCATGCCCTCGGAGGTCCGACATCAAAACCGTGTGCGCAAAATCATAGGGGTCAAGCAGCAGACTGTCGGCAATATAGCACAGGCCTAAGTGGGGACGGACGGTTAGCGGCTGCTGGCAGAAGGGCGGAGGGCACATAGTACCTTACGTCATCCGTCCTCTGCGGCGACTCAGAGGCAAGATGGAGATGGCGGTTCCCTTGAGCCTCGGGCGTTGAACGCTGGCAACCAACACGTCGATTATCCCGCTGGCCAGCCGGCCGCCCGCGGTGACGACGCACAGCATGCGCGGTTTCGGGGTTGACACCTTTGAGAGATGCAGGACGTGAGATTGCTTGAGCCAACTACCTGACTCCGGAAGAGCATGGACGTACGTTTCACCTGTCGTAACAATGGAGCCGTCTACCGATGTTCAGCCGCCAAAGTGGCCATGCGACGAAGCGACCTCATCAATTTCTATCGCGTATGGTTGACTGGGCAGCGTGGAAGACGAGAGCGTTGCGATGGTATCCGCCAGATTGTTGCTCATCATATGTGCATAGACTGCCCCGCAGTATGGATGTGTTACGCATCTGCCTATAAAACCTGTGCATAATATGCAAAACATCCGAGTCAACATAAAACTCCATAAAATAAAGAAAATTATTACTAATAAACCCCATAATAGTTTATGATAACCTGTAGGACCGGTGGAAGACGCACCGAAGCACCATCAATTGAATGCAGTCCGCAGCCGGCGTAAAAGAGGGATCATTGGCAAGTTCAGGAAGAGAAGGCAGAGTTGCCAGAGACTCATGGGCAAGCCAGTCGGACAAAACGGAAGGACTATTTTGGCCGCTCCAACGCAATTTGGCTTGATGTGATCCGGGCAATTCCAGCTTTCAATCTCAGACCTGTCACCAAGTAGAGCCTAGCGGTAGAAGTAGAGCCTAACAGTAGAAGTAGCGTCGTAGCGATTAGCCCTACTGAGCGCGCCACCGCCATGGACGTCTATCCTATCAGGGTTGCGGGGATGGTGCGACGTGTGGCTGCTACACAAACGTAGAGGAGGCAGGAACTGCGCCATTGGCGAGCGTGGGGGATACTTGACGGCTGTGTCGCCGTCATTCGGTTCGATACCAGGACGAGTGTGCGAGGGAGAGCACAGAGGGATATATGGCGAGGCAGGACAGCAGCACCACGAGGCAGAACGAAGGAAGGAACAGATACGAGACAAGAGCGTCGGAGCTGCACGGCTAGATCCGCGCTCAAGTGACTTGTATCCGAAGGTTCGAACGCCATAGCATTGAGCAATTTACCTCTCTGTTCCATGTACACCTGACCGACACGCCCCACCTCACAGCCTCGTCACGCACCACTCCATCCTCATCAGCACCTCCCCGCCCTTCAGGCGCAGCCCCACCCCTTCGAACTCCCGATTCACCGCGTGCACGCGGACCGTCCCCTCGCCGAACACGTCCTCCCACAGCGCGCGCCAGTCCGCGGGCGCGAAGCAGAACAGGCGCGGGTGCGAGACGCCGCCCTCGAACTCGACGACGCCCGACTCGGCGCGGCCTGTCGACCACCCGAAGATCGCGGCGCCGGGCGCAGGCGCAAGGAGACTGCCGAGGAGGCGCGCGAGCGCGCGCTGCTGCGCCTCCGGGAAGAGGTGGAAGAGCGCGGAGGCGTGGATGGCGGTGGTGCGGCCGTGCAGGGGCGTGAGGTTAGTCAGGGAGGCGAGTACAGGAGGGTGAGAGGGAGGCGAGGTGGGGGGAGGCGCGGGTGCGAGGTGCAAGGGGTCGAATAGGTCGCCAGGGATGAAGTGGACGGGGAACGTGGATGGCGTGGAGCGGAATAGCTCGTGCCCCATGTCCCAAAATTCTGCCGTCGGTTCGTTGGGTGAGTACATCGGACGCAAAGACGGGGTACGCTGCGCACCAGGTATAATATCAGTAGCAAGCACGCGATCCGCCGGCCACCCGTCGACGACTGCCTTCCGCACATCCGCGCCGACTATGAATCCAGGTCTATCAGGACACGCGACGGGAGGAGATGGGTGGCATAGGAGACGAACAGCAGCATCCCGCGTCCAGCAGAATCACGTCCTTGTTCTGCTTTCCGATCGCGAGGACGTCGTCGTACCCGGGCATGCGGGATATGGTCAACCTAGCGCACAGTCAGCACACACAGACACAGACACACCGAACGCCATGAGCGTACCGAGCGAACGTAAACGAGCGGATCGTACTGTACGGGAAGACCTACATGCACGCAGATCTGCATTTGCTCTTCTGCGTGGAGATATCGGCACGCACCTCGTATGCCTTCTTCTGAACTGCCAAAATGTGCTCCCGCAGCTCCACGTCATCCTGGATCCCCGCGGTAAGTTTGAAGAAGTCCAGTTCCTCAGGCTGGAGCACCAGTAAGCTCGGGTCTAGGTCCAGCAGCTTCGACATTGCCCGCTGGGACGGCAGTTGTGGGATAGCAAGTGTAGATATGTCGGATGCTGGGAGAGCTCAGGGAGAATGCAATCGCGGAAACGTGGTGAGTGATGGTGGTGATAAGGCCATTTGCACTGACAGGATGAATGGATGAGTGGACGCGCCGTTCGGGAGCGAGGACGCGAGGACGCCGACGGCGGTCGCGCGCGCGCCAGCAGCGAGCGCAGCCTGATGAAGCCTGAAGCCTGTTCGGCTGAGAGATTTCGGTGTCAATTCAACTGACCACCCAGCATGCTATGCAGTGGAGATGTCGAAATAAAGCATCACTGCGTACTATACGCTCGAGAAATCAGATAAGTCAGGACCTGCTTACGAAGGTCGGCAAGCTACTTAGTAAGCGTTTTCGCAAGCCCCGGTCGGCGGGAATGGCGTGAGTGGCGAGTGGTCTTCCAAGTGCTGTGGTAGTGGCCAAGACAAAGCACGAGAACTTCCGATCGGCCATTGTCGCGTAAGATATGAAAAAGCAGGTCTGGAGCGCTTGGCGAGGATCCATGTACTGACAGTTGCGATGAGATGTCGATCAGAGCGTCCAGGGGCAGCTGCACTGAGCCAGGGTGCACCAGGGCCTACCACTCCCAGGGCTCACTCATCGGAGACGGCCACAGATGAGGCATACTTACGAGGGCATACGAGGACCTGAATGGTGGAAGGGGACTCCGACACGGACAAAGTGTGGTAAGAGCCGCCAGTCAACCGCCGGCTGAATTTGGCTGGTTGGATGCTTTTCTCGTTCGCGCGACCTCAATGAGCAACTCATCCATCCTGGCTTGACAAGCGTCTTTGATGCTACGCCTCAACTTTCAAATTCCAGGCTTCACTCGCTGTCAAGCTTCCGCCTCCACCGGCTCACCAGACTGGGCTTGGAGAGGCTTGTGAGTGAGAACCGTCGAAGTGCTCGCGAAGCACTTGGTTTGCAATCCGAGACTTTCCGAGTCGCGGTGCTCATCAAGCACGCGCCACTACCGGGCGAGCGTGCGGGATCCGCAGACGTACGCGTGTGTATCCTGACGCCTCAACGGCGCGGGCTGTCGACGGGAAACGTCTCGAATTGAGTGAACGTACGGATGGACAGGTCGAGCGCTGCGGGAGCAGCGTGCGGATGTCCAAATATTTAATGTCGATCCTGCTGCTCTTCTCGAGGATGTTCCATCAGCGCTGGGGGGAGTGCGGGGCGAATAGCCGGGGATTTTTGGGTTCTCCGTGGGCAGCCGTGGGCACGTTGCGTGTACCATCAGTCGTTCTGATAAGTGTTCGCTGCTCGATGCTCGAGTCTGTCCACGGCTGGGCGAGCGGGAAGAGAAATGGATCCTCGGGAAGAGGACGCGAGTGGCAAGGGCGGGCTGGGGACGTGAGCTTGAAGGGAGAAAGCCAGATGCTGAACGCGGTGGAGCCGCGGGGGAGATGACGTATATGGAATAGCACTTGCGCCTAGTTGGGACGAAGCGACGGCAAATGAGCGCGGGCATGTAATACCACCGTAATCCTCTTCTCCTTTCCCTTTATTTCTCCCCCTCCTCTTCTCCAGTCCTGCCGCCCCTTCCTCCCTCCCCCGCAGTCGCTCTCTTGGCCACAGTCCACCCTTGCTTTCCTCTCTTGCATCCGACCTACCCACGTCCATCCATATCTTGGCCTCCCGTCCTGCTCTTCTGACGACCTCTCGTGCGGTGAGCATCTGTTTTTGCCCGTGTCTCCGTTTCAGCAACTGCCCGCCATCCACCTACGTTGTATGCGCGCGCCGTTTCGCGCCGTTCCTGCGCCGTTCCCGAAACTTATCCCCCTGCGCTTATTCGTGTTCCTGACGATGTTGTCGCAGTTCAACCTCCCGACGCGCCTTTTTCCGTCCTCAGACTGGCGCGCATCCTCCGTGCGGCTTGCAGTCTTGTCTTGGCTGTGAGTCTTATCAGCTCTCGAGCGCATACATTTATCTCATCCTCTGTCTCTTGACAGTACTCGCAACCTGCATTCCGATCCTCCCAACCTGGCTCCGTCCATCTCTCACCGATATACCCCTTCTAATCTTAATATTCCTTCTCAATCATGCTTCTTCGCCTCTTCCCAAATGCCCACGTCCCCACCGTCCTCCTAAATGTCTCTCTCCCGGCCCTCCCTGACGCTCTCCCGACTCCCGCGAATTGGGACGGCCAACTCCATTGCATTGCCTCGGACGAACTTCTCGAGCTGCCCCGTTCCCTGTATGCGCTTGACCAGTCAGCCTGGCTCACCGAGATCATCCAGGAGGTCACCTTCGACATGGTCACACTCACCATCGGTGTGACATTCTCCGACGGCCGCGTGGAGGAGTGGCCGCTCATGGACAGCCAGTGCATGGACGTTTTGGAAGGCTTGGTAGAGGATCTCCAGCCATCGGAGGCCCCGAAGGAGAAGGAGCGGCTGGTCGCCTCGCCGCCTGTACCTATCCCAGGCCCATCTCCCTCGTCGAAGAAGTCTGTGAAGCATAAGAAACAACGTTCATGGGCCAATGCACTCGCGTAAGTCACACAAATGTGGAAGACACGTAAACAATCTAACACGCATATACGCAGGTCCCTTAGTTCATTAATTTCCCTGAACGCCCAGACACAGGCTTCTCCGCCCCCACCAGCGCCGCCGGCCCCGCTCCCACCCGTCGAAGAGTCCTACCCTGCGACGCCCGAGACGCTCGTTGAGAGTGCGACCGACAGCCTCTTCGCGTCGCGCGCGCTTCGCAATCGTGCACGCTCAGGCCTCGTCGACGCCTACCGCCGCTTCGTCGTTAGCGAACTGAAACTGCGGCTCCCGCAAGCCGGCTACAGCGTTTGGGTTGCGGAGGGCCAGCTACGGAACACCGTCGAGTATATGTCGTTCATGGTCGACCAGGCTGGCGGTGTTCCGCCAGACCCGCAACAGTACGGGCCTTTGTGCCAGGAACGCGGAGCATTCTCTTCGCCGCGGACGATATGCGGGCCATCTCCCTACTTCGACGAGGAGGAAGCGGACTGGCGTTCGCTGACCGATACGATCAGCACGGACACGGACGGCTCCTCGCTACACACACCCGTGAGCACGCCCGCGGGTACACAGGTATTCCGCGGGGAGGTCAGCAGCGCTCCGCTCGTCGTGGGCGGGTACTCGCTCACGGACCTCGAGACGTATGCTCGCTTTGCGCGGCAAGCACTCGATCTGCAGCAATCGCTCGCGCGCCTCCAGGCTTCCGTGCGCAACGTCGCGCACGAGGAGCGGCAGTTCCTCACTGTCCTCGAGATCCGCTCCAAGCGCCGCGCGTGGCTGAATCGTCGCTACCGCGGCGGCGCCCATATGGTCGACCTGGGCTTCGCATCACCCACGCGCAGTTCGCCACTCGCGCGCTGTACACCCATCAACGCAGGCGCGCTCTGCGCGTCGGCGTCTTCTCCCGACGCGGGTGTTTCGGCATACTATCTCTCCGTGCAGAGCGCGGACTACGATACCGCCCGTCTGTTCCCCGTCACCGAGGAGAGCGACGAGGAGGATCTCGAGTCGGGCTTGTTCTTCTCCGCGAATCCCGACAACGACGATGACGACGTTGACCGCGGCCACGAGGAGGACGAGGAACGGGCGGCTCTGCCGCTGGAGCGCCCGAAAATCCGCGTACGGACGCACAGTATGCACCGCCTGCAGGCGTTGGACCTCGACCCCGCGCTCGCACCCGAGCCGCCTGTGCTTATCGTTCCTCCGCCGCCCGCCGCCGCGTCCGCGCGCGCGGCGCTCCCGGCTTTCCTCGCGCCGCTGCCGAAGCCCGCGGCAGGGCGCGGGCCGCTGTTCGACCATGGGGTCAACCTCGCTGGCAGCGTCGGGGAGACGGAGTTCACACTCGCGATGGACGTACCGTATGCGCCGCGCGAATTTGAGGGGAAGGGCGTGTACGAGCACGACGATTGGCTCCCGGGCGTCGTGGTGGGGTGATCCGCGGCGCGTTGGGGCACCTGCATCTCCTCGCTGCGCGGTTCTCCGCGTATTTCTTTCTTGCACCCTCCATCCGCGAATCGGCTTAGGTCGGTTTGTCCGTCACGTTGTTCCGACGCATTGCTTCATCGCCATCATGATCCTCTGCTGCAATCATCTCCATCTCCGTTTGCTTTTTCTCATTCGCCTTTTCTCTTGCAATTCACGCACACTCGCACTCATCACCATTCTCCTCCACGTCACAAGTGATTATTCTGGACATTCACTCATCGCATGCCCGCAAGTAAGTATCTGAACCGTACTCATTCCTCATCCTTCACGCTGTCGATATCCACCACATTCTTGCCCTATTTCATCGCATACTTATACCGCACACGTCTTGGCCCACGTCCTAATTGCTTCCACGCGCTCTGATCGCTTCCCGTTACCCGCGTTCTCTCCTGTACATGTATGTTTTTCTTGGCCCGATGCTTTCTTTCGTCGACCTGGGGGCGGGCTGCTCGTTTCAGACCGACGGATATCAATGGAAATCCGTACATGTTGTGCAGAACAACGTTGGTAGACATACGGGGTTCGGGGAACGTTGTGTTGTGAGAAGACTTTGTCCTGCAAACGTGCGAGGTCGATGGACTCGGGGAGCTCGGGCAGCCGAGGGCGGACCCAGAAGCCTGGCGCTCTCGTGCACTCGCGACGGCGCGGTCGCTGCTCGGCACAGAACAAATCGGGACCACCTTGCGCTGCATCCTGGCCCTGTCTCCTGTGTCGCTAGGAACGAGTCGCCGTATCGTCGCCGCAAGCAGGCGGCTCAGTTCGAGTCGGGGACTCAATGAAATACTCGGCCCCTGACAGCGCACAGGGAACACAGATAAGTGCAGGCTCGACTTGCTCGCCGTATGTCCTTGAGTGAGTGATGGCTCGTACTCATCATCCATTAGTAGGCCGTCGGACAACCGTCAGAGCGTAGTAGTGTTCCCGCCAAAGAGCGTGCGAAAGTGCTGTGGCGCGGGCGGTGTCACAGCCTTGCGTCCACCAAAAGCTTGACACTGGTCGCTATCTTGATACTCTTGATACATCAATTTAACTCTTCTCGCAGGCTGCCACTGCGATGTTCCCGGCACGCAAGTCACTACTAGTAGGCATGTTATTGATCTCCTCAAATGCACAGGTGTCCAACGTCCATGCGATCCTTCCACTGTGGCACCGGCCTCCAGTGGATGAGGTCCCTACTCCATGTTGAGGAAGGCTTCTAGCGTAAATTGTTGTGTCAATGTCAACTATCGGTGCGTGCGGATTCAGCGCTGTACTTACCATCCGTCCGTCATATACCGGGAGGTTCGTCATTGTCATCGCAAGAATGGTGTCCCGGGCGGCACGATGTACTGATTCATTTTCGTCTTGCAGGAATTGACGGTCTTGATGCTCATATACCCTGACACGCCACTGGCTGTGCTCCTGCTCGTAGCGCATTCGAAACTCGTATCAGAGGCAGCGTCATCCCTGGACTCGATTTCTTCCAAGTCAACGTGGCTCATATTTGACGTGTAGATTTCGACACTTTTGGAGGTATCGGGTGCGTCATGCTTTCCTGGACCGATCTGAAACATAGGTTCAGTTTACGGGCTATTATCTGTTGGTTATTCAACGACTTTCTGGCGTGTGACCGATATTAACCAGCGTCCTAGTCGTCGCCCCCAATTGAAACATGCGGCCGGTGCCTGCGCGATTCTGGGGCAATCAGAATAGGCACATAGTTCAGCGGGCGCACGCACTTGTGGGTGCCTCTGAAGAGCCTGCAAGGTTCGGAAAATAGTCTACGCGCCGCTGCTCTGATTTTCGGATGCCTTGATTCGCTGGATGTAGCGCAAAGCCAGCACAGAACCCGAGATTGTTCGTCGCCATTGAACGCGCGATTTGGAGGGTCTGTGGAGCTTGTGCCGACTATCAGGATAAGTCAACTTCTCGTAAGTTGCAAATGGTGCTCACTCGATCACATGGGCGAACTTGATGTTCGCGCGATAATGCTCGAATAACGCGATGACCTGCCGTGGTTCAAGCAGGGTGAGCGATCCCAACTTCCGTCGTTCAAGACGACTGAAATTGGTTATGCGACCTAGGATAACGACCCGGGACTGGGTGCATGGGAAAAGATAGATGAGGCATATCTGGGGATACCGTTCGAGGACGATGAGCCCTGTCCGGAGATACGGTCCAAGGACGGCGAGCCATGTCCGGGGATGCTGTTCAAGGACGCAGAACAGCGCAGGACGTTTGTCCGTGAGCGAACACGACCATGGAGAGAGTATCATCGCGACTGACGATGCAGAGCCAGAGCTACTCACCGACTACTTATGCCTGGTGGTTTTATGTATTCCCTGCAAAGACAGAGCCCAAACACTTGCCTCTACCCTACTTCAGATGTACTATGCATGTGGTCTCATGCAGTAACTACTTGACATCATGGCAAAGCTTACATGACACCTCGGCCACATAAAGACTGGTACAGGTGAGTCCACACTGAGTCTTCGATGCATATGCATGGGATCGTGTGGGGTAGCTACTTCGGCGCGCCCGGTGCCGCGTGTTCCTGTGATTTCCCTATACATAGTTGCCACGTCTCTCCGCCTCATGTCATGGCGATACATATCATCGTACATACGACCGTCCTGTGATTGCGTATACATAATCAGAACTATGCGGGAAATACGGCATTCAAGCTAAGGAAACGCCTCCTCGTAATGGTCAGAAACACCTTCCGAGGGGCCCGACGGCGCACGTGCATCGTCAATCTTCATACCTTCGAGCCCAAGGGAAATCTTCGCCTTGTAACGATTAAGCCAATCGTTGCCCAGCAGGATCTCCACCGGCGACGAAAGATCCACGACCCAGCACAGCACATCGAACGCCCACCTCCCAGCATTGAACGGGACGCTCACGCGTCCGTACACCCTATACGGTCGTCCCGTGCCAACCTCCCTAATCTCCACTCTGTCGATGATACGCAGTGGCGTCATCTGCTGGAGCAGGCCCGCGAGGCGCACAAAGCGCACGTCGACGATGGACGTCGTCGAGTGCGCAGAATGCGCAGCGCGCGCGTTGAACACGTTCTCGCGACGCATGGCGATGGGGAAACCGAGGCTGACGAGCCGGAGACGCACGTCGGTCATAGGGTCCTCCTCCATGTGCACGAGGCCGACGGTGTGGGCCTCGATGAGCTCCCTGCTGCTCGTCTCCTCGGGGCGCGGGGGGTACGGCAGGCGGTTGAGCAGGATGGTAGCGTCGACGCCGTTGTACATGCGCTGCAGGCCTGTGTTGGGGCTTTGCGTGCCTGCGTACTGAGACGCCGCGGAGGCACGTGTCCAGTCCGCGCGGGAGGTAGCTGTCGGGTCGAGGGGATCGGCGGGCGAGGACTCGCGGCGATGGCCGCGATCGGACGGCCATTGGCCGGGGGGCGTAGTGTAGGAGCGGCCACCATAGGCTTCCTGGGGAGTAGGGTCCACTAGGCCCACCTGGGGTGCCCTGCCGGAGAGGGTGTGCTCCATGCGACCGGGCGCGTAGCTGTGCACGCGCTCAGTCTGGAATGGGGCTTCCGTGTATGCAGGCTGCTCGTAGGCGGACGTGCGAAGCCCGGGCTGTTCGTAGGTGGTCGTGCGAGGAGGTGTATCTTCTGGGTGCAGCGAAGACCCTCTGGACCACCCGCCTGATCCGTGCCCCGACGTCACGGTCGTGGGTCCATAATCCCTCCTGCGAGAATTTCGGCTGCTAGACATGCTGGAAGTCTCGTTAGGAGACTTTCAATGCGAGAGTGTTGTCATCGCATCTCACAATCTGCCTCAGAATACTTGCTCTAACACTTGGCTCTTTGGTTTTCTTCGTTGGTCGGAAATGATCTACGAGGATGTGGTGTAAATCAGTGACATAGAACGACCAGGATGGGTCAAACTCACCGATGACAAGCCGGTGGAAGAGCTGTAGTATGTGCTGGGAGAAGGAAAGTCGTGTATCGAACATGCACCCTCAGCATGGTCACCCAGTCGCATGGTCCATCGATCGTCGATCTTACGCGACCATAGTAGGCGAGATCCGACATAACCCCCCCTCTCTCAGGTTAGAGAACCATAGCACGATGAAAAGAAGCCAGGTATTGGGGCGAGTTTCCATTGATCCTGGTGCGTTAACCATGCGGCCGGGATTGACGACTCTATGGAACATACACATGAAGACGCCGAGAAACATAGTGCATCAGGAGCTGTCTGCTTGAAGATGGGCCAAATCCCGAGTCAGAATATCACTGGATGCACATGCACAAGTCCGTCAGTGCCTGATAGATCTTAGCGTAAAAGTACACTGACGTGCAAAGGTCGTGCAATAGCCACGGGATGGAGCGCAAGAGGCGCCTTGGCATCCTCTAGCGTCATTCCACCCAGGCCGAACGATACCTTCGCCCTGTACTGGTTCAGCCAGTCGTTCCCAAGCAAGATCTCCACCGGCCCGGCGATATCGACCACCCAGCAATCCTGCTTGAACGACCACTTCCCAGCATCGAAGGGCACGGCGAGGAGCCCGTAGACCCGATAGAGCTTGTTCGAGCCGACTTCTCGCATCTCGACCTCGTCGTAGGGCCGCAGTGTGAAAAGGGAGTGCAGCAGGCCGGAGGCGCGGGCGAAGCGGAGGTCCACGATCGACTCGGTAGAGTGGGAGGAGAATGCCGCGCGGGCATTGAGGTAGGTGTCGGGGCGGAGGATGATGGGGAAGCCCACACTGACTGCGGCGAGGCGAGAGTCCGTGGGCCAGTAGCCTTCGTCCTCCATGTGTAACACGCCGACGGTATGTGTCTCTTTTATTTTCTTCTTATTCCCAGGAAACTGTGCTGCCAAGGAACCGGGCAGGCGACGGAAAAGCTCTTCGACGAGGACGCCATTGTAGGTGGGTAGGAGCGGGGGCTTTGGCGATTTGCTGCAGGGTCTTGCAAACGGTCTGGAAGAATCGGGGTCGTCCGCCGAGGCGTCGTCGGTCGTGTCGGATAGTCCGGACCAGGTCGTCCTCGTCGTAGGTGCGGCAGCGCCAGTTAGTACTTGAAGACTCGTGCCCGGCAGGTGCGCGATGGTACGCGTTGCTAAATGACCTCCGAGTCAGGTCCCTGGGAGGAAGATGGGGAAGAGATTCCCGAACTTACGTCCTCAAGAATCGCGTATCGTTGAAGGCTTGCAAGTGCCGGCGACTCGAGTCGTGCTTACAGCCGGGAGATGCCGAGCTATATGGACATTGCCACTGAGTACTGTACTGAATGCCGACTGGGATTCATCACACGCGAAACTACTTTCCGCAGCAGGCAAGACAGAGGGCGTCGTACAAATGAAATTAGGGATATAGATCACATTAAGGCCGGCGCCCCGAGGTCTACAACTTGGCCGGAGCTTGCCTCGCCTTCAGCTTCTGGTCTAACTTGGCCTTACGGTGACAGATAGTGAGCTCGAGCGCATTCCCTCCGAGAAAGACACACGAACCTTCACTTTATCCATGTAGACATCGGTGATGACCCAGTGCTCGCGCTTCATCGCCTTCCCGTGGATCGCCAGCGCGAGATCCTTCGTCATGATTCCGTCGGCATCTATCACCTCGATACACGCGCTCTCCAGCTCCTCCGCAAACACGCGCAGCGTATCGTTCCCGTCGAGCTTCGCGCGGTGGATGAGTCCGCGCGTCCACGCGAAGATCGACGCGACGGGGTTCGTCGACGTCTCGTTGCCCTTCTGCCACTCGCGGTAGTGCCGCGTGACCGTACCGTGCGCTGCCTCGCTCTCGATAACGCCCCCATCGGGCGTGATCAGCTCGCTCGTCATCATGCCCAGGCTGCCGAAGCCCTGCGCCAGGATGTCGGACTGCACGTCGCCGTCGTAGTTCTTCGTCGCCCAGACGAAGCCGCCGGAAGACTTGATCGCCTGCGCAACCATGTCATCGATGAGCCGGTGCTCGTAGTAGATGCCGGCCTTCTCAAACGCGTCTTTGTATTGCCTGAAGAGATACACTGAACAGATAGCATGATAGGACCACGGTAGAAACACCTACGACTCGTAAACATCCTGGAAGATATCCTTGAATCGGCCATCGTACTTCTTCAAGATTGTGTTCTTTGTCGACATGAACTAAACATGTGGTCAAGTCAAGTACCAGGATGATGCGTCTAAGGGATAATGTATTACCAGAGGCATCTTCTTCGACAGCGCCATCTTGAATGAGGAGTGCGCGAAACCGGTGATAGACTGCAGAGTTGGAGGGTCAGAAAGCGATCTTAGAGCCAAAGACACACACACGGGCGCACCTCGTCAGTGTTGTACATCGCGAGAGCGACACCCTTGCCCTTGAAGTCGTAGACCTCAAGCGTCGTCGGCGCGGCACCATCTTCCGGGGTGTACACGAGCTGCAGCTTCCCTGGTCCGGGCGCCACAAAGTCTGTCGATCGATACTGGTCGCCGAACGCGTGGCGTCCGATGACGATGGGCTTCACCCACCCCGGCACGGGCTTTGGAACGCGCTGGAGGATGATGGGCTCGCGAAACACGGTGCCACCGAGAATATTTCGGATCTAGTAGATGCATCAATGTGTCAGACGCGGTGAAGATGTGCCACGAGTATATGCGGACGCACGGTGCCGTTGGGACTGCGCCACATCTGCTTGAGGTTGAACTCCTTGACACGGGCCTCGTCCGGGGTGATGGTCGCGCATTTAATGCCGACGCTATGTTGGAGAATGGCATTGGCCGAGTCGACCGTTACTTGGTCATTAGTCTGTTAGATACAACGGTGATAAGCCTTTTGTATAATGCAAGGTGACGGAGGGAGGACGTACGGCATCACGGTGCTCCAGACCCAAGTCAAAATACTTGATATCTAGTTGCAGGTACGGTAGGATGAGCTGCAGACGATCAACACGGACGTTAGATAGCAACTTGATAATTTCAAAAACAACGCACCTCCTCCCGAATCTTCTTCCAGATGATCCGCGTCATCTCATCGCCATCGAGCTCGACGACCGGGTTCTTCACCACGATCTTGTCCTCTGGGAGCGGAAACGACATGATGGATTACAACGAGCGCCACGGGCGGTTGAAGCGAACAGCGGACAAAGGCAAAGATAGAGTAGGATGCGTCGGAGCGCCGGGTGGGATGTCAGTTGTCCCGTCCCGCCGGATTTTGGTTGTAGCTACTCACGCATCGATGCAGAAGTGCTCGCAAATCCTCTAGCCGCGGTGTGCGCGTATAGGCCGACACGGTGCGGTTGCACCACAGCGTGAAACCGGGCCTGAGAAGGGCGGATTACCGTCCGTGCAAGCATGTGAAGGATATATCACGGGCTATGGCGATGATGGTTCAAAGTGGGCAGAGAGCTGGCGCAGCCAGCTATGTCGTTGTCGAGGGTAAGGTGCGTTGGGCGCCCAGACGGCCAGCAGTTCGAAGCGAGGTGCCGAGTCCCGACGACGGCGACAGCGTGCACGACGGCGCGGGGCGGGGCGCCCTCTGTCCGCCTGACCGCTGCGGGCACCATATACGGCCCAGTTCCTCCCATGACCTCCGCAGATCATCCGCACGCTGTGTAGCCAGGAAGGTCGACGTCGAGAGGCATCGCTTCGACTCAAGGCGCACGTTCATGACGGTCTCGGTCTCGAACACACACGCGACACGACTATCTATGAAAATGCAGTATTGTACAATACACTTCTAAAGACGGCAGTTCATCTACGAGGATTAACTTCGGATAGGTGCGCCCAGCGTCCATCTCCATGTAAAATGGTTATACGTTGGATAGGCTGCCGATGATCTTCGCGACGAGGTTCTTCATAACTTCTGCCTTCTGTTTGCCCACCGCGAGGACCTCTTCGTGGGAGACAGTCGGTGTCGACGGGCGCGCGATGGACAGGCCGGCAATCTGAATTCCAAGAGCGTCAGTATGTCATACAAATCTTGGTCCACAATCCCAGCGCACCTCAGCGTCCACTTCTTCGCGGACGCTCCTATAGCTGTCTGGTATCACCACTAGGTTCGTGACCAAGCTGAGAACGAGCACGTTCAGGCCCTCGTCTCTTGCCGCCACGACCTCCGGTATCGTGCTCATTCCAACGACGTCGCCGCCGACACTGCGCAGGAAGCGCCCTTCCGCGGGTGTTTCGTACGTCGGTCCGCTCACCCAGGTGTACGTGCCTTCCGCGAGTGCGTCCTTTTCCAGTCCAAGCGCGTGCGCTGCGCGGAAGGCAGCAAGGCGCAGCGGCCGTGAATATGCAGAGGAGAGCGGGACGAAGCGTGCGTGGTCGGGAGATGTCGGTGGACCGAGAAGCGGGTTGAGTCCCGTAAGGAGGGGTAGGGCGATGTGGTCATGGATAACCACGACTAGGGCAGTGCAGTCAGACTTTGCTCTAGGTGGTGATGAGACGCCTTACTGGTTCCTACTGGGATCGTGGGTCTGAGCGATCCGGCCGCATTCGTGACTGAGCATCAGATGAGTATGCAGTCGATGTGATTCGAGAGCGTGGTGCGCACTGATCATGTCTTTCACGCCAAGGTGTGCCATCAACCGGATGGGATACACCACTGTGGACATTAAATGGCCTTCGTATGGGTGAAGCTAGCTAGACACAGATAAGTCAGAGCCCTGACATAAGGTAGGCAATACGCACCCGTCCTAGCATGGCTACGACCGGAACGCCTTCGATCAACCCAAACGCAAGCACGCTCTTATGACCAGGAACTATGTATGCGATGTGATGAGCTACTCAGTGCACAAGCTAGGACATAGATGGCGCACCCGTGCTAGTTCCGAAGCCCTTGAGTGCGCTGTATTGCACCTCCACGACCTCACGCATGCTGGCGGCCAGCGTGCTCAACCCAGAGCCGCACACGATGCCGACGCGAGGAGTGCGCAAGGCATGCGGGAGCAGCTGCGAGAGCACATCGAGGTTGGAGGCAAAGAGGTCTGCAGTGGCGGGAGCGTCGATGGTCATGGCTGTTGAGAGCAAATATTGCGGCGAAGGGAATCCGAAGGCGGCCTGTGCCTAGCTGTCACAGCATCCACATCCTCATGTCCTTTGGACCGTGCAAGTATGTCCTCTTCGTTGTTGTACCCACAATGTTCACTGACCCCGGTGCAGCGCTGTCCGCCCAACGCGCCTCAAGTTCATTGACTGCGTCTACACCCGACGACACCGGGGCTGCAGCTGATGTCTCGCCTCCAGTGTATAAGCTCCCTCTAGCCAGCCCACCCTCCCTCTATTCCTCCACCGACTCTCTCCCTGGCGTAAAGTTTGATCATGGGGCTCGCGCTCAACACCGCTACCCACCTCTTCCCCCATCTCCGCCACCTTCCACTCACCTTCGATCGTATGCCGCCGGCTACCGCGGTCCTCCTGCGCTCCTGCAGGAGGGTGAGCGGCCGCTGTTGCTCATCAAGGTCACCGGTTTCCGCCTGCTCAACACTGCTGTCATCATCGCGTTCGGCCTTGCGAAGGCAGTGCTCTCGTACCGCGGCGAAAGTGCCGTCCCAACGACGCTGGACTGGGTGCTTGGAGTATTATGCGCTGCTGTGTGAGTCATCCATTTCTCAGTTGACCGGCGCAAGGCGTATGTTTAAACCCGACTTTTCCTCAGGCTGTATTGGATAGGTTTGTTAGAGACGGTCGACCCGCCTGTCCTCCGATGGTTGCTGCATGACGATTATGCCTTCGTCTTCGTCCTTGCGACACGCTTCCTACTCCTGAGTCAGTTCTGATCTCCATCCATTCTTCTCTCTCTCATAACCCGATGCCGTTTTCAAGGTAGTCTTGTCTGCGCCGGCATCTCACTCCCTATCATCTTTGTCGTGCGAGCGACGTACTCAGTAGTATTCTTCTTGATGGTCATCACGGCTTTGGCATTTGGTCAGTCCGTTGCCAAGTTATCGGAGAATAAAGCCAGTTGGCCGCACATCGTTTGGTTCTACACTATGCCGTTCGTCACCGTGCTTGGGGGATACCTTGCGTATAGAGGCGTTCGTCGAGTTACGCAGCGGCGTAGACTTCCAAACGCCATCAGATCTCGTAGGCGTTTCCGTCCCTCATTATCGCGAGAAAGCGTTGACGTCGTGTTCTGTCAGTGTGGGCACTACCGACCGCACGAAGACCGTCTGCGGAGAACTTCCTGGATAATCTCGCATTGGCAACTGGTTACATCTCATCAATGGGGGCGATTGTCGGGTATTTTGTGCTTGTGATGGATTATAACCACGCGTTTTTCTGAACCAGCGAATGTCACCGCACCCGACGAGTCCGAGACTTCGTGGCAAGGCAATGGCGACGACATCGCGGCCGCAATCCACGCCATGCCATGTAAGATGCCATCTCATGTTGAGTTTGAGTACTCATGTATACAATTCATCAGAGTTTTGGCACCTCAAGTGTGGGTGTCCTGACCTTTGACCCCATAGGTCGACCCCGGGGGGTCAATGCACTCGGCAGGTCAGATCGGCAACACACAACTTTTCCTATCTTTCCGCAGTATATCCACAATGCTTACCCGTCTCATTGATGATGTCAAGTTGCAAGCGCAGTCTCGCATCGGCTCGCGATTGGGAATTCTCGGTTGAGTCTGACTTACATCACGTGTCAGCTGAGGACTCAAGACCGGCGTCAGGCCTGCTCCCTCGAGTTGCATTGTATCAACACCTTCATACTGACTGACTGATATACCATTGTCATAGTTGAGTCAACGCACTCCATCGACTTCGACGCGTCGATGACGAAGGCCGCGCCTCGCTCGATCCTTGACCCCATAGGTCGACCCCTGGTGGGTCATTGGCTCGAGTTGGTAAAATCAGTGTCATCACGCTTCGCTGAAATTCTCGCATTTCAAAGCACCTGTGATTAGCTTGCTATTTCTCAAAAAATAAAACGTCTGAAAGCGACGTCCAAAATGCACAGCAAAGCACCTCTCCGACTTTGGCATCACGTGCGCGCCCATACCAATGCATGCCAGACGCGACAACACACCGGGTTCCTCGTCAATGACAGTCATACATGCCCCTTGTACATGTATTAATCACCCAAAAAGGTTGCGCACCTGACTTGCTCTCGCACCTCGAGTCGCACTTCAAGCTTTGACCATAGGTCGACCCCAAGGTGGTCAATGTGGTCACTTGTCTCCTTCGCACAAGCAGTTGATACCATCTGTCATTATCTTCTCTGACGTGCATGCTGAAGCTCGAATACGGGGAGATATCCCATGTGCCATGTGCGCGATGATTCAACGAGAGTTTTGCTGGGCATTACTTATTAGCTCCGGTGAGTGCGGATCAAGTTGACGACGCGACACCGCCGATTGAGAGAACATCGTGACAGGATAACGCCCCACGGTGTACAACTGCCTCACGCTGGATGCCGTTCGTAATCTGGGCTTGGAGTCTCTCAACTCCTCGGTGGGTACGTGCTTCGGCGACTACCCTTACACTGTGGTATTGCCGCTGACGTGCCCTGGTCATCGATTCGTAGTGCCACAGGGCTCACGAGAAGCCGTGGTTAATATGATGCCATTGTGGTGGCATAAGACGGAGTCTACGCTTCCTGATGGTCTTAAAAGCGTGCAAGGATGAGCCCTCAGTCCAACATACACCGGACGGCATGGCTCCACCTGTAGCATTCATCATCGGCGCTGGCTCCAACGTTGGCCAAGCAGTGGGCGAGACGCTCAAGGGTCTCGGCTACAAAGTTGCCCTCGGATCGCGTTCCGGAAAGACGACGCCCGGAGATGGTTTCCTCGCAGTGAAGATCGACATCACGGATCCGAAGACCGTGGCTGCTGCGTTCAACACAGTGACCGCTGAACTTGGCATTCCTTCAGTCGTAATTTTTAATCGTGAGTGCTCAAAGTTCTCGGCAGCACTGAAGCTAACCCGCAGTTTCTTCGCTGTGCAGCCAACTCCTACGAGCATCTTCCGAAGGAGAAGGACCCGCTGTCACTTCCTTACGCGTCCTTCCAGAGACATGTCACGTTCGGGACCGCTGTCTTCGACGCAGCACAGCACGCTCTCGCCGGCTTCCGCAAGCTCGGCCCCAGCAGCGCGGGCGCCCCGCGGACATTCATCACGACGGGGAACGTCTCGCCTTTCTGGAAGCCAAGCGCTACGTTTGTCACGATCCAGGTGCAGAAGGTCGTGTCTCTGTATCTGTCAGAACTCTTTGCCGGATCTTACAAGAAAGAAGGTTTCCAGTGAGCTTTTTATACAGGGCGTGGTGAGCAGGTGCTGATGGGGATCAAGGTTCTACTTTGCCCTGCAAGTGAATGAGAAAGGCGGCCCGCCGGTTGACGGGGATTTTAGTGGGGATGCCCATGCTGCCGCATATAAACGCATCCTGGAAAGCGCGTCACAGGGCGAATATGATGTTTGGTGGGTCCTCGAATTGATGGGATTCTATCTTGTTGTTAATCTGTTTCTGCACGTACAGGTTCTTGAAGGACGGATCGCCTTACACGGGCCCAAAGCCTGGTCAGCCGACAGATGGTGAACTTCGTCTTGTCACAAACAACATAGCATAGACATCTATACGCACTCGCACATTTCATGGTCCCAATCCAGGCCTAGCCAGTGGCTGCTGATTTGTTGGGCTTGTAAACATGTATAGCCACTGCGAGTCTTCGACTCTCGGCCGTGAGGAATCAGGATACTAAAATGAAAGTCTGGCGATTCCACTTTTCAGCAAGACACGATCACGTGAGAATCAACGTTGTGAGCGACCTCAAGTACTTCACTACTCGCAACTCGCTATCGCATACGCTCGTGAAGCAAACTTATGTGTCTTGTATACGGACGACTATGAACAAGCTACGTATTGCGCCGGATTCGTCCAGGCGACCGACTCCGGTGAGGACATTGTCATCTTTGCAGCCCAGCTCGTCAACGCTGATCTCTTCAGCAAGCAAAGCCCACACAGCAGCTCTCTGCGCCCACCACATCAGTATCACGACGACCGATTGCAACCCAGCCCGTGTCATCATCCGCGCTCCCCCGATCACAGGCGGAGCAGTACTGGGCTGCTCGTGCACTGACTGCGGAAACACTGTTGGTGGCGCGGAAGGACTATGAACGTGAGCTGAAAAGCATCGCGTACGCTGGAGATACCAAGAAAGCGGTGAGTGAGGCTGCTATTAGGATGGGGATGGAAGATGGCTAGTCTACTCGGCCTTTGTGATTCTGGTCTAACGATCTGTAGGGCGAGATCGCGGCGTTGCAGGCAACCCATGATGCACGGCAAAGGAGAATGGAGCATCTTGTGGTGAGAAAACCCATCATATGGATTATGTCTTTGCTGACTCGGCATGCTCAGATGTTCTGCGTCTTCTGCATCACGAGCCTCATAGGCCTCGTCCTCTACCTTCTCATAAGCCAACGCCATTCTAAGCCCCCGCAATCCAGATGGGGCGTGGCATCCCACTTCACAATACCGATCCTATCGCCGTTTACGTCTGTAGTAAGTGACCATGCCCTTTGTACCCATGCTTCACGCGAAGTCAACATACATCCTTCTCTAGGTAGAGCACGAAGCATCGGTTTTAGGCGCGAGAATCATCATTCCGTCTATCATTATTCTGGCAGGACTGGCATATATTCTGTGCAGACGTTATTGGCCCCAGTGGCGCGTTTCGTAGACAACACAGAGCGTTCATGGAAGTAGCGTATGTACACGACACATCGTCGATGATAAGCGGTGCTAGAGGAAGAATCCAGGACATGAGACGAGACCAGACGAGGTGCTCACGCCCTCACTATAGCCCAAACGTCACCGCCATGGTCTCCCATGTTGCCTTCTGCGCATCATTTATATGAAGTACCAGCGTTGCCCGACAACCCGCACATAACGCCAGTAGGTCCGGCTTCGCCAACAAATCTTTCACCTTCTCGAAGTCCTCCACCGGCTGAGCCATCAAGTCTGCCGTCTGCAGGAGTAAGCCCATTACCACCTCCCAGTACTCCACGCGCCAGCACGGCTTCCACTGCCCGCCGACCATGACCTGATTCTGGCAACGCGTGTTCCAGCCGGCGGGGCGCCGTGTAGTCCGCGCTGCGTGTGTGGCACGAAGGGCGGCCGTCCCGTACATCAGCCGCTCGACGTCTGCGATGTCGAGCGGCGCGAGGTGGTGCCCCGTGAACGGAGGACCGAGCTGCCACACACGTCGGGTGAGGTCGTAGAAGAGTGCAGCGAAGAGTGATGTGTCAGTGCACTGACTCTCGCGAAGGAGCGATATCACGGCGGCTGGGTGCACAATGAGGTCCTCCGGGATGGCAGGGATCGGATTCTGATTTTGCGGCGGGTATGGGTATCCTGGTTCCAATGGGACAGCGTTGTTGTTGTTGTTGTTGTTGTTGTTGTTGTTGTTGTTGGCAGCTGAGGCGCGGTTGGCAGCAAGGTTGGCGAGGAATAGCTTCCATTTCACAAGGTGCGCGTCAAGCGTCGTCGGCCACTCTTGGCGGAGACGCTCTATGATATCTCTGTTCAGGCTGTGCAGGTTGTATTCTGCGCTCATACGCAGAAGCCCTGCGACCACGGGAAAGTTCTCGATAGAAATCTGCGGAAAGTCGATGCGCCTGTGATCCCCAAGATCAGTACATATCCTCCACCGCACCAAACGCTTTCACGCGCAAGGAATGACTCACATGCCACTGTAAATCCATCCGAGCAGCGCCTCAACATCGTCTTTGTCGTCGTCCCATACCGCGAGCATGCATCCGCGAAGCGTCTCTGGGTTGCGCTCCGGGGCCAGCAAATCGCCCAGCGCAGGCGACGCCTTGCTCACGATCGAGCGGTGGACGCAGAAGAGCGTGTTTCCAGACCGTATGAGCACGTTCCCATCGTCGTAGTAGAGTGTCGGGTGGTCGACGAGGAACTCTGCGTCGCCTGCCTCGTGTCGTGGGCGTTTGCGAGCTGGCACCCCGTCTTCCGTCTTGACTCTGATGGATGAGGATGAGTTCGCCATGAGGAACCTATGCGCGCGAGGGTAAGTAACTGGACTGGAGGTTGTGGCAGTCGAGATTGTACAAGCGATAGTGTACAGCATTGCTGCGCAGTGCGGGGAAGAACGATCACGGGATTTTCGTCACCGTTTTGACAAACGCGATGAAATGCAACTCGTTTATTACAGTGGAAGTCCATGACAAGCCTGAGATGGTCTGCAGCACCTACAAAGCCTAGTGTCCGTGATAACGAGCAAGAAGTCCTAACTACGATGCGAGGTGCGTGAGAAATCAAAGCATACAATGTAGGTATCTATCGGGAGGGGTAAAGTAGCAATTGTCTATGTCCATGTTACAGCTGATTACACAGGGAACAGTGGAAGTGTATAGTGTTATTGAAAACGGGTGCTGGATAGGCAGGTGGTCAGCGTCAGCTCTACGACAAACGCAAGGGAATACTCACGAAGAGCGATCAAAGCCAAGAAGAGAGCAATCACGGCTGTGTAGATAGGAACGTATTTTATGATCTGGCCCAGCACAGGTTAGCTACATTCGAAAGACGAGAAACGGAGACTAACGATGGCACGGCGCTGCTTCCGCAGCTTGATGTTGAAGATCGGAGCATGGATTTGCTTCGATGGCCGCAACCAGACTGGGGGGATTGTCAGCCTAAAGACACATGCAGAATATTACCCAAAACTTACAAAGAAGGGTCGAATGCAAGCGGTCGAAGTACGGGATCAGGACCGCAGGCGTCAGCATGAAAAGCAGCACATGGCCGATGATGAAGTCGGAGCTCCACAGCGACAACTCGATGATCTTGACGATGTACTCGCGGGCGGGCTGCGAAAGCGCATGCGAGCCTAGTCCGCGACCGTACCACTTGCCCGTCCACCAAGCGCGATTTGTCTCGTCGTGCTTGAACTCACGCGATAAGAACACCGCTATCATCACCTTGTGAATCGCACGCTGGATCGCGACAATTGTGATGAGGCCGAGTACCGCGTGCGACGTGTTCCACAGCTCCAGGAACCACTACACAGGCACACATCATCCGTGAGCAGAAGAGTAAGTATGGAGAAGGCGTCACGTACGAAGAATTCAAAGAACCCAATCATTCCTATTGTTCCTCCTACGTGGGCGATGGAAGCCATGACGGATCCGAACCGCGCACAGCAGGAATCCAGCATGGGCCCGAGGAACAAGGAAACGAGGAACAGGACCAGCAGAATCCCGGCGTTCAGGACAATCGGACCAATGGACACCACAGCGATCCGAATCAACGGACTCGGCGGGGTCTTGCCGTCCACTGGGAATGACTTGACGAACATGTACGCGATGACGAAGACGACGGCCATGATGATGGGGAAGATGACCTCTGAGATGATGACGGCGCGCCAGCCTGCACGAGGGACGTCGCCAGACAGCTTCTCCGACGGGCGGCCCAGTTTCTTCTTCTTGTAGCCTGTAATCATCGTGCGCGAGAGACGGCAGTACCCGATCCACGAATTGTTGTGCGAACGAGAATTGCCGCGCGACATCCAACGCAAAAATTCCCTGCAAACAAGATTAGAACCAACCCACTCAGCAGTCGGGTCTCACACTCACCGGTAGTCGACGATGAAGTCCGCGAACGAGAACTGATGGGGATTAAAGAGGAACGGCGCGATGCAGAGCGCAAGGATGGATATCCAGAAATAGATCAGGTACGGCGTCCACAGGGTCAGCGTCACGTAGAGCAGCGCCAGGAGCGTCCTCATCCCGAGGTATATGCTAGGACCAGCAAAGCGGGAGAAGAGGATGCTGAAGGATATCCGAGAGGTCGCGAAACCACGGCCAGTGGCGATGTACCGGGCACCACCAAAGGTCAAGTCGTTCAGGATCGAATGAGTGTAGATCTGCGTCGAGAAAACCTCGAACACCGGCGAAAAGGATAGGAACTGCCGACTGAGACGGAAGATCGCTTTGCCAGTGCCACGCTCAATTAGTTCTGTGTTGCAATGATATTAGCTCGAGCGGACGAAACAATTGCAGATAAATAACGAACCTTGTAAGAACAGCGGCAAGAATGCGATCATGAACACCAAGAAGATACTAATGATGCACCGATGAATCCAGTCGTACACAGGGCTAAGGTTGTAGCAGCCCTGTTGCCCATTGAGCGGTTGTCCGGTACTGGAGTACTTGCAGACCGTCAGCTGCGAGTTCAGCGTGCCCAGGAACACCACTGAAGAGGGTCCGATTAGAATGAGCTACATGTTTTTGAGAATTTCGAACTTACACGTGACCACGAAGATCTGGACCGAGAGGATGATGAGGATGTTGTTGATGTGGAACCCAGGATGGCCGTAGTAGAACGTCAAGAAGCGGTCGATAGGTAATTGTGTGCCGAGGTAGTAGTACTCGCGACTCAGCATCTGCTCACCCATACCCGTGCCAATCTTCGTCTGGAAGTTCAGGATGGTGCCGAACCCAAGATCACGACCTTTGCCGCACTGGTAGTACTCGGTGTGTTTGATGCGTCCGCCACGTCCAAGTGCGTTCATACCGGCGTAAATATCCTCGTTCAGGTGCAGGCCCTTCTGAGCCTTCGAGATACCGCCGCGCGTGTTCATGAACGTCGCGTTCAAGAAATCGGGATGGCCGTAGTGCAGCTTGCCACCGATCCATGCAAGCGAGCGCGCCGCCAGAGTACCAAACGTCTGCTCCTTGCCGGCAGCGATGTCGCCCAAGACCCCAATATTCTCGGAAAAGATGTACTCGCGTGCACCGACGATGGCGACGGGCGCCTTCTTGAACTCCTTGTGGCCCCATTGCGCGTACGGGCTCTGACTGGACACCGAGTACTCCTCGAACTCCCCAAGGACGTTGCGAATCTTCAGACATTCCTCGAGATAATTGTCCTGATTGGCATCGATGAGCTGGAGGTATTCGCCGCGGTAAAAAATGATTGCGTGGTTCTGGTTGTCCGATTTGCCGTCGCCCAAAATGGGATTGCCTGGCAGCTCGATGCGGAATTTCGGCCTGCGGCGACCAGTCTGGTGGTTGAACTCGGAGTGCCCATCGATGAGCGCAGAGAATAAACGAGGTTCGCCGCCGTCTTTCCGTGCCTCTTCCTCGAGATACGCAATCTGCAGTTCCGGGTACGCGCGCAACAAAAACTCGGCATTCTCGTGCTCCTCCTTGTTGAACTTGGAATAGCGCTGCATTGATACGACGAACTTGAACTTCCTACGCGCCATCCGCTCAAGCTCGCGCTCGAGTTTGTCCGTGTTGCCACCGAACATCTGGACGACCTCGGGGTTCTCTACACGGTAGAGGAGCTTGATCGCCTTCGCGTAATTCATCATACCAGACACTGTGCGATAGAGCGTCTGGAAGCGCAACGAAGCCCAGATACGGGTACGCAGAGTGAACTCTGGAGCCGCGCTCTTGAAACCGATGGTGTAGAATGGCAGATCATCCAGCCTCTTCTCGTCCCCGTTGAATGGGTTCGTCCCCTCATACATCTCGGCTTCCTGAGCGAGGATCTTGGTATCTTTGACGAAATTCTCCCATTCGAGGCCATGGAGCTGCTTCAGGTATTCCAAAAGCGTTACGCGACTATGAATATCGGCTTCCTTGATGATCTCACGGAGGGAAAGTAGGATCTACGGATCATGTTGTCAGCGATCAAATGAGGACGAAACGCTGCATTGCACGGACCTTCTCATTGTAGTGAGGCGTCAACACGGTAAACGTTGGCATGGCGTCCACGGGCAGCGCCTCAGGAATAGCCGTCGTAAGAGACTGCGCAAAGAAGGAGATCCGGCGCTCGGCTTCACTGCCGGGTGGGAAGAAATCGCCCTTGTAGCCCTTGTCACTCTGCGCAACGAAGAAAGGCGGAGCGCGAAGACTGCGGCGCCCATCGGGCGTGTCCACCTGATGGTAGAGCAGTTTCTGGACGTGCTCGATGGACAGCAAGTGCTCGCGGTACATGGAAATGATGATTGCGTTCCAGATTTGGGACACCAAAACCTATAATGCGTCGCGTTCACAGACGATATAATACTTGCACATGATGTCACACACCTTGGGCTTGTACTTCACCTCCATGTCCGCGGTAGCGAGGATCTTCGAGTATATCCTCTTCGGCAGCCGGGCATAGATATCCCTCCATGGAGTCCAGATCGACAGGCCGAGTGCGAAGGACCGTGCGATACTGTAGACAGTGTTCCAGATGATGTACCAGAGGAAAGTGTCGAGGAAGAACAGGACTAGATCCATCATGTACATGATTGTGAGCGTGAACACGGCCTGGTTCCGGCAGAGATGGCTGCCGAAAAGCTTCTCGTTACAGTTCTGGATCTTCATGTGCGCCATAGCGCGAATGGGATCCTTGATAGACAGCGTCAGGAAGAAGTAGGACTCCGTGAATTTACACCCAAAGACGAGTAACCACAGCAGCACCGACGCGAAACGGGCTTGCGAGTGCATTTCAGGATAGCTGGCCGTGAATGTCTGATTGGCAAGGTACTTCCGCGACTTGCTCGCGACGCGATCTCCGAACATTCGACCAGACGGCATGGTACCGAACAGGATCGTCGCGACCACAGAAATGAAGAACTGAACGATGCCGAGAATCAACGGCAACTGGCCACCAGGATTGTCACCGGTCTCCACGATGGCAACATAGACTGTTGGTCCGGCGGTGAGACCCAGTGTGACGAATAAGAAAAGGAGCCGACGCGTCAGGTGTGAGGTGTTGTTCCAGGTCGTGGGGATGTACGAGAATTCCGCGAGAGTAGCACAGATCATGATGGCTGTCGCGACTGCCCCGCCAAGCGCAGTGGCGGACCATGTGAGCGCATGTGAGTTCCGTCCCGTGGGCTGGTACACCGTCGTAGAGTTGGCCGCCGTGTAGAACCAGTAGAGCGATATATGGATGACCCAAATCCGATTGAAGTTCACCAACAGGTGACCGAAGGACCGCTTCTCGAAGTAGGTTTTGAAGAACGCACGGTTCCAATCGATGCGGTCAAAGCGCATAAACCGCTGCGCTGGAGGTATGTCCACGAGACGCGTCTGACATGCAATTTTCTTTAGCACCTCGTCCGACATCGACGAATAAGGACAAAGGTACCTTGTCGCTCAGCACAATCCGCGCAATGCCCTCTGGGTACCAGAACAGCTGGTTGATATCGTCGTAGCCGATGATCTTATGATGGTCCCGCTCACGACGCACGAACTTGCCGTCTATAGCCTCGTAACCTTGATCGCGGATAAACCTGTAGAGCGGCTTGATGACGGCGCGGAGATAGAGGCCCTCAGGGACAGGCTCCACTCTATTCTGGCAATCTGGCGACCGATAGTAGTCGTCTGCACACTTGAAGATGAAGCAGAGACATTCCGGGACGAATCGGACCTGGGCGGCCTCCCCCCAGCAGAGCAAGTAGAGAGCGATTTGCCGCATTCGATCGTACTGACTCATGTTGTTCATCGCTTGGCGCCACCGATCCAGAGCGCTGTTAAGCGACTTCTCGTGCGTGCTCCTGCCGCCGCGCTTCGACTTGAGCCGCTGGAGACCGGGGTTCTGTGTATGTCCGACGGCGTCGTCGAGGTCGAGCTGCGCGGCGAAGTACCATTTCCGATAGTTGGCATGCTGGCCGCCGATGTAGTCTGCATGCAACGTCAACAGCGCCTGATTGGGCGACATGCGAGACGCGCGACTGTCAAGCAGCTGCATTGTGAAGTCAAACTAGATGGCGCTGGTTGTCAGCCAAGGCGCCGAGGCGGGAGCTTTCAGAACAGACCATGTTCCTCATGGAATCCCGCTGGAACCCAAACTTCTGCTGAAGGTCGAGGAATATGTCTTCAATCTCTTCCTTGGATATGGGTATTTGTCGATCCGAGCCCCAGGCAGGGTAGGGTTCCCGCACACCGTACTGTGCCGCACCAAAGTCGCCCAGCGTCGGCGCGGAAGAGTCTGACAGGCCATTCCGACCGCCGAGGGACTCTGCGGAAGGAGCATAGGGTTGTCGATAGACATCGTGATCGGAGTCTGTGTCCGGATGGCCTGGAAAAGAACTGAGAAAGGCCTAGCAAAGAGCAACAGGATTTCGAACATACCATACGGATCGGGCGTGTCGTAATAGCCGTTCTCATTCAACCCGTTCGCACTGCTTTCCGAGCCATAGGTATCCCTGCGGTACACTTCTGCTTGGTCTAGATCGTGCTCGTTCTCGTAGCGTTGGTAGAAGGGGTCGTTGACGTCGGCTGGTGGAGAGGGCGACGAGTAGCCCTCTTGACTGTGGGACGGGCGACGGGAAGCCATAGACTGCGGCACTGGGACGACGTCGAGCGCAGGGCTGTCTAGTCGCGAGCGAGGCCGTCGTCGGGGGATGTCGTGGTCGTCGCGAGTCGTGGAACGAGGGAAAGAGGCGGCGTGGCTGGCCGTGCGTCACACGCCGTTGGGCGTCTCGATGGCGCTGCGCGGCAACCGCCGGCCCCAGCCACCTCGGCACGCGGTCCTCGCTCTTCTTTCATTTCTTACTAGACACGCGGCCAGTACTCGGTCCAGCCTAGTAGTTCTATGCAGTGCCCTCTGCTTGAATATCTTCAAGCACATTGTGAGTCGCCAGTCGACTTTGTGCACTTTGCCCGACTCGCGTACCTGAAGTTGGCACGACGTCATATATACCATCATTTTCATCGATCATCCGCGACGCCCAAAAGTTTTCCTGTGGACTCAGAGCGCTGGCCGGCGACGGCTGTCATGGCGCATGACAATGACATGCTGCGCGGAGCGGTGCTCTCCAAGACGGCGTCCGACTCGGCCAAGCAATCCACAGCCTCGCATCCTCACGGTGCAGCGCTCTTCACTCAGCTGGTCAAACTCAGTCGGCCGCTATCCTAGCGGCAAGTGGATTCGCCGAGCGCTGCGTGCCCATTCAGATATTCATCAGCCACAGCATGTGGTGGCAGCGCCGCTCATTACTCAGGCTGCCAGTTGCTCGTCGCCCTTTCAAGCGTACTCATTCAGTCCCTCCCAGGTCCCCCAGTCTCCTTACCAGCGCATCGTTTTGCACCGCCTTGGCGGCGTTCCTGCGCACAGGGACCTGGCAAGAAGACCCAACACTTCTACTTGCGGCAGGTGGGCTCCTGGGCCTGGCCGATTCCTATGTGCAGCCGCTGCATGAACACCTGTGACCTCGTAGCCTCTCTGGATCAAATCGAAAGCTTGCTTGACGCGCAAGGTGTGGCGATGTCCTGGCTGCTGGGTCACCCGTCTCCGAGCCGTCGTCGCGGACTAGCCCGACGCTTGACACGCAAGATTCTATTTCAGTGCACACAGACTCCAGTACCCGCCCTTGATGGGTCTTGCGCCGTCCCTGCAGATTGTCTCTTGCTCACGGGGTCCAATCGCTGGCAATACTCTCAACGCTGCAATAAGGGTCATCGCGAGATGCAAGCCGTGAATCGGCTCACATTTTCCGCATCCAGCTCCTACCTTGTTCGAAGAGGCCCCGACCTATTGCCTCGCCGCCTATTAGACTATCATCAACGCCGATATTAAAGAAAGTCACAGCGCTCTTGAGACTGATCCATTAGCTCACGTCGGCCGTATTGAAGATGATGCAGAAGGCCACCAGTCCTCAGGCCTGGGCTCCAACAGGCGGCATCTGGGCGACATCATCCCGGAAATTATTACAAGTCCTTCAATCGCGTCTCCATAACCTGGATCCGAAAACTCAATCAAAATTACTTCGAAGCGCGCCCGCTTCCCGACCTCCATTCCCCCGGATCTTTTTGCGGAGGCACGTTCCTTCGCCTGACAGACTCTCTACCACTTATCGCCCGACTCACGGATCACGTTAGCCCCTGGTGACCGTCTAACCACATACAAGACACGTATGCAACCTGGTCCTCCGGCTCGGATCCTGGTTAGCCCCGTCATATCGCGCGGCAAGCGGCGCGTTTATACTTTAGCGGGCTAGCTTACGTCGTGCGTTCGCCCCGGGCCTTTGAAACGGTTTCATCACGCGGTGCAAGTTCCCTGGGCTACGCACGATCACTGTGCATTCCTTGGTGCCATGCAGTAGCGTCCCTGGAACGCGGTTTTCTCTTCTTCTCAATCGGTTGAAACGCATGCACTGCATGTATCGTTTTTGTTTCACGCCTGACATATGAGGCGTGGATTGCTCGGGATATTGGTCCGATGCGCCGCCAGAGCATGGCGTCTCCCACTCGGGCGCACTGCGCGCGCGCATGATAGTCTCTCGGTTTCGGGCTTTCGCAGAGGAGTCACCGTCTACGTATTGCCGGTTCCTCATCCGCATTGGTCTTGAACGCCGTGCGCTCTCCTACACTGGCCCCGCATCGTTATGCAATGCGCCCAAAGCCAGAAGGAAACTTAGACCGTGGACGAGGACGCCACGTATCGGGTTTCGGCACAGCACCGTTCCTCTTCTGGTTCACCTTGACGTACACCCTCCTTCGTATTCACAGCGCAGTAACGCATCACCACCCATATTCCCTGGGCATCAGAACGTGCCGCCTCGTTCACCCGGTCCATGGAACGGCCGTCCATCGCGCGCGCGGGGCTCCCCGTTCAGCGGTCGCAGATCGCTCTCGCTTGCCTCGTAAGCAAATCAATCTTTCACAATGTATCTCGCTAGCCAGATCGTCCGATCGATAGTTATGGCGGCGAATGACCTCGCTTCCAAAAGCTTATAGGTGCCCCGACGTAAGGTCCCGCACTGCCGCGTCAGACGTTCCTAACAGATACAGTGGAGTCATCTCTTACAGCACCAGAGCGCATGCCTTCTCTTCCTCTCGTACATCTGCCAGTGCCCGCGCATCATCAGCGGCGCAACACTCCTGCACGGAAGGTCTGACACATTCCCACCTCTCTGGGATAGGCGCTGCCTGGTTCCTGCTCTCGAACGCTTTCCCTCGCTGCCACGCTTAGCACGCGTTATCGCGCTTCCGGGCGAGCCTGTGCACGCGACTGGAACTCGCACGATGGAAACGCGGCGCGCACGGCGGCGGCGTCTATCAGTGACCAGGAGGTCCCCCACCGGCTGCCATCCGTACTCCGACAGTCAGATCCGAAATTCTCAGGTTCATGAAATCGAAACGATGTCACAGATTTATAACTGACACATGTTGCAGCATGTTGCCCTGTCGACCGCGGGCACCATCTGAGTGCAAAGGACCCTAGGGGCGCGCGATGCGAAAGCTAATGTGTAGCCGACCGCGATGCGCGCGACTGCAACGCTTAGTGCAACACTTCCGAGTCGCACCCGCCACAAGATGGCAGGCGCCGCCAAGGACTTGGAAAAAGGCCGCCGTCCAACCCGCGAGGCTCGCGCCGGGTTCCGTCGGTAAGATGTCCCTTGCGCGGCTGTATCGATCCGGATCAGTCACCGTGCGCGCAGCTCCTGCAGGGCGCGATCAGTGCGCAAACACCGAATATATGATATCGAGGGATCGAGGGCGGATGCATCTGCGAGGGCGGGCACCGTCTGCGCGGCCGCGATGCGCTAGACGGGCCGCGCGGACCCACACGCGCCCACATGGGGTAAGAGGGCAGACCGCGCACTGGCTATGCGCTGAGGGCGGGGTCGACGACGGCGAGCGCTACGGCGACTCCGGGATCCTACAAGTCCCGGGCGTGCACTCCCTAGGCTTTCTGAGCCCTCCGGTGCGTGATCGGCTACGCGCAAGCTGAGAATCAAAATGCCAAAACGCTTGTCAAGGGTCGTCACAGTGCCAGCAATTATGGACGATTCATTGTGCATGTAAGGTACGTATGTAGAGAAACACAGTAACGCTATCAAGTGGGAGCCGGATACAGTCGATTCAGAATGGTGATACGTATTTGCATTGCACAGTACAAGGGCGACGCGCGTGCCGGGACGCGGGACGCGACGACGCAGGTGGGCCTGGGAGAGAGCATCAGCAAAACAAGATGTCCGTCAAGTGGGGGACCGCGGGGGGTGGGAACGGGGACGCCGCGCGCCAGATTCGAGCCCGGAAACAACCAGCCTCCCGGGCCCCATGACCCCGTCCCTCGCAGGGTGCAGCAGCAGCATGTTGCGCCTCAGATACGGCCCCTAATCATCGTAGCTTCGGTACCCGTCGCCGTCGTCATCGTCCCGACGTTTACCCTTGCCCCGCCCGGAGCTCGCCATGGGCTCGTCCACCTTCTTCCGGCGTTTGCGCTCCGACTCGCGCAGGTTCAGTCGCACGCCAAAGTAGGACAGATGCTGCGATAGTGTGTCAGAGCGGTGTCTAGCGCTGGGCAGGCGGCAAGACGAGCGCTGGCAAGGCCGCTTCGTAACGTACCTTGGTCAAATCAGTCGAAGCTCGCAGACCTGGGAATTCCTTGGTGGAATACACGCGGAACGCGCCCCCGTAGCACTCGGCCCAGACCGGTGTGTCCACATCCCCGCCGGACACCTTGGAGAACAGGTCGAAACACCGGTAGCGCAGGATGAAGTTGCCTTCCATTTTGACTGCTAGGTCCTGCACGCAGCACGTACGTCAGTTGTGAAGGGAGCGAACAAGTGCATGGGTGAATTATATCACAAGAAGAACACACGAACAGAGAAAACGAACATCAACACTTTGTTCCCCTTGTAGTCGAGGTTTGCCGCCTGGACGAAAGTCGTGCCCGCAAGAGATTCTGTACATTTTGAGCCCTCCGAGATCGGGAAGTTATTGTTGAAGTAGTGCACGACCTCCTCTGGATTTGGGGAGCCCGGAGCGCCATCCGCGCCGTATTGTTGTGGGGGCATTTGCATGGGAGGCAGCATCGCCATAGCGCCTTGCTGGGGTGGTGGTGGGCCGGAGTAGGGTGGCTGTGGGGCGGGATAGGTGTAGGGGTACGGCTGTGTGCCGGGGGAGTACGGTGTAGGTGACATTGTGGAGGTGGACGCGTGGCTGGGAGAGGCGGTGCTTTCCGGACGCCTCCTCTGCTCCGGGGCCTGCTGCATCTCGCCGGGTTCAGTTGACGGGACCGGGAAGAGATCAACATGGCAGATGAGGCCCATGTTATTGATCTCACTGGGCGGGAAGAACGCGGGAGTGAGTGGGGAAGGCAGGGGGGCAGCGGACTGCAACGCACTCGTAGTTCTCGATCTCCACGTCTCCACGCGAGCCCTCATGCACAACATACAGCCTGAGCTGAACGACGGGAGGGGGGTCTAGGGGTCTCCGGTCCTTGCGTGCATACCTGAGGGAGGAGACGCGTCAGAGGCGGTAAGCGCACGAGGAGTGTGGAACGCACTTGCGGCCGAGATCTGCCTTCTGCAACTCGACGAGCTCTGCCCTGACCTTCTTTCCAGAGAACTGGCCTGTGGCAAAAGTGATGGGAGTACCGATGGGATGGGGGTTGGGCCGGGGGGTTGTGTGGGATTCGCGAGGATCGTGTTCCCTGGGAGGGTGCGTGGGCGTGGGCTGTGCAGGCTGGGGGTAGTCCTGTGGAGGATAGGGCTGGTGCTGCTGCGAGCCGTATGGAGCGCCATACATTGGAGGCGGAGACGAGCGCGGTGCGGAGATGATGGCAGAAGGGAGGGAGACGGGATGGACGCTTGGACTTAAAATGTTTTGACGATGATTGCGATGGCCCCAGCGGGAGACCCGGTTCAAGGCTGCCAGCGCGCCATTCAAGCTCCGCTACTTCCGACACCCGGGATCGGTAACGCCGCCGGGCTCCATCCTAGACACCGGACGGACAACACCGCCCCGCCCGGCCCAGTCTAACGACAGGGTCTGCTCTGTCGTCATGTCGGGCCACTGTCCAGGCCACCCAGCACAACGGCCGTCGCCCCGTCCCTGCGCCCGTCTTCGCCGTCCACCAACGTTCGTTCCCCGTCGTCGCCCACGCGGCCGTCCAAGTCAACGCATACATATAGGAGCGCCGCCCTCGACCACCGCCCGCCATGCTGCAGCAATGGGGTCCCTGTGCAGCGTCTTCCTCTTGTTCTCCTCCGCCATGGCCGCCACTACTGCCCCCGTCCGCATGGCCTCGTGGAACCTCCGCTTTGACTCCATGCCCGACAACATCACCGTCCAGCAGACACTCGCCTCGCTCCCAGACCCCCAGCTGCAACCCGTCTTCCTCGGCCTCAGCGGGGAACAGCCGTGGAGCACGCGTCGCATCAAGGTTGCTGAAAGATTGCTCGGCGAGAAAATAGCACTCGCAGGTGAGCGACACAGTTGCCTCTTAACGCGGTCACCTCCTGCGCACGTTTCCGCCTCGTTTTGCCCACGCCGCGAGCGAGAGCCCTTCGCAGTCATGGAATTCTGTTCTGGGAGGTCACATCAATAGGGGAGCTCAGAGTAGACCGTTTTCGTTTCCGTTTCGTTTTCAAACGCCTTTCGTTTTCGATTCGGCCCGCGGCATAAGTGACCCGATGTGTGACAATCGTGTGACTTTAGGTGACGCTCGCGTTGTGCGGCGTCTTCGTGTCTCACACACTCATTCCCTCGCGATACCTCCTTAATCTACACTCTCCTACTCTCTTAATGCCCCGGAAACGCGGCCGCTCGGACTCCGACCAGCCTGAGACAGCTCCGGGCAAGAAATCCCGTGAGGAGAACATCAGCTGGGGCACAAATAAGAAGCCAAATGAGCTGCTCCTGCAGCTCATCACGGAGCTCGAACAGCCGCAAAATCGCAAGGTTATGTTTGGTAACAAGCGTGGTGAGGTATGCAGGTGGCCCACGCATCATCTGGGCTTTGTTACTGACATCTTTCCAGAAGAAAAGCGGAGAAAGTAAGGTCGCAGCGGGTCAGCGGCTTGCTCGCATCCTCTGGAAGGATGCTCCGGACTCGGATTTCGTCAGTCTGGGAGCAAAGGTGCTCGGGAAAATAAATCAGTATGTCCATACCCTTATTGGATGCCTCATACGTGCTCACAGGCTTGTGTAGGCTACGCATCACCTATCACTCCAAGGTTCGGCGCATTAAGTGCACGGGTGGAGGTGTCCTCACTGGGAATGAGGCCATCGTCGACACAGGTGATGCCGACGATGGTCCAGATGAGTATTTGGTCTGCTACATAGGGCCAGATGGCCCATCCGAGGATACCGATGCACGCCACAAGAATATCTGGCGTAAGTTCATTTTGTGATCTCCGATGAGCACGCTGGAGGCTAACACATCCTGTGCAGAGGAGATCGAGGCCGAGTTCGCTGTCTTCCCCCGAATTCACGCGATCCTTGCCACCCGCCCAAATGAAAACCCGATCATCATCACGACTGGGGTTGGTCCGGACGGTCACCGCACAGTGCACTATCAGCCTCCCGACGACGCGCCACCTGTGCGGCAACCGCGCGAAGAGGACATAGACCCCGTCCTACGCGTTCACGATGGCCCGGCGCCTCTCGCGCAAGACTCTTCTGCGACCGCACCCGGCCCGGGATCGCCACCGCAGACGCCACACACTCCCAAAGAGAACCGCGTGCCGCCCTCGTCGCAAGCAAGTGCGAAGAAGACTCCCGCACACCTGTCGGAAGAGAAGCTGGAGAGCTTGAAGGGTCGCTTCAAGCCCACGTCACGCACCGGCATTCAAGACATACTGAAGGAGTCCATCGAGTAAGTAATACTAGTTGTTGGTAATGCACGTGGACTAATTCATGTGGCAGGCGTAGCTTTGCGGTGTCAAAGGAAGAGAACATCCGCAAAGCTGTCGACAGGCTGCGCGATGACATGAATAGTCTTCGCCAAGACGCTCGCGATCGCCACGACCGCCTCTTTCGTGAGCTGCAGATTGGCTTGTGGACGAACGATGAGTATCGCCGCAAGTCGGAAGCACTTGACGATGACCTTCAGCTGCAGCTTCAAGATCTCCGTGAAAATATATCGCGCCTTCAGAATCCTCCTCTGGTTGTCGCCGCCGCTACGCCCGCTCGTTCCATCTCACGCACGGGCTCTATGTCAACCGCTGCATCGACGCCTTCATCTCTGCCGCGCGCATCGACACCTCCGGATGATGAGCCCGAGAGCGAGATGACAAGCCAGAGAGAAAATAGTCCTCCCTGGGATGAGAGCCAGTTGGACAGAGATCTTGGACGAGGATCATCTGTGGTTCCAGACGAGTTGGAGCGAGGCTTAGTCTGATCATTTTGCTTTTGTCCTTTCTAACTGCAGCCTCTCATTTAATGCTACACAGTCCTTTCTTCTTTCTGATTATATCTCTCTTACTCTTTACAATCTCAGATTTAATCTTGTTCATTTATACAAGTCCTGCTCGTTGAGCGGCTACTATTTCTGCCACAAGGCCACGTCTCCTAGCCTCGCAATCATCATCCTCTGTGATATCATCATCTATAGGATCATCTGGCTCCCCCCTATCGTCCTCTTCCTGAGCACGTGAGTGCCAAGTCGCAAAGCTTGTCCCACTCGCCCATCCTTCGATGTCGAGCACTGCGTTGTGCAAGATGATGCAACATGAAATCCACCGACACGCTCGTATATGGTCCCGATTGTAACGGATATTGAGCCGTAAGCCACGAAGGGATTGCCATCGGCCCTTGAGTGCACCCATGGTGTGTTCAGAGCGAACGCGTAGGCGAGCTACGTGTTTGTCGAATAAGGCATTTGAGCGGTCTAACGACGCTGGTTTCTTGTGAACTGGGATGGTCCGCGAGCTGACAGGGTACGCAGAGTCACCCCATGCAAACTCGTCACCTCTGAAGAACCAGTCGGTATGCTTGACAGCTGCAGTATGCTCAAATGCAGATGCATCATGAGCAGAACCGGTCATGCCAAGCGAATAGTCAACGATTCGTAGATTCGACGGTGTATTGCCAATCTGTGTACAGATATGTCAGTCAGGAGCTATTAGAAGATATCCAGCATACCTGGACGTTGAACCCATAGTTGCACTTCCTTGTGTAGTACGCGTCACCGTCGAGGCCGGGGCGACTGTACAGGACAACAATTGTCCCGTCGTACATCACCCATCCCTCCCTCCAGGTGGATCCCGTGAAACCAAGCTGCTCATCAATCCACCTTTTCTCGACCTCTTTCTCCTCCTCTGTTAGCGGCCGTACAAACATCCCATGCAAGGACATCAGCGCCTCCTGACATCTCTCCGTGTATAGCTCCACAGCGCCCTCTGAACAGCCCGCTGCACGGCTGATATCCTCGAGAGATGCGCCATTGCCATAGCGACCCATACGGTACAGGGTCACCGCTAATTGCGTTCGGATATCCTCCTGCGGGGTGTTCGAGTTGTTCTGGAATACGGGATGACCCTCGATGAGGCCAAGGATAGTGTCGAAGACGTGGGGAGAGACACGGAGCATGTTGATAAAGCGGTGGTGATGGGCAGGATCCTGTGCATACTCCCATGCAAGCTGGAGATTGCCGGCTTTAACGACGGGAGGACGGGGGTTGATGTAGCGGGAGGATAGGATGGTGTGAAGGATTGAGCTATCGCGTTGGAGCTGCTCCATCATAGCTGTGGCTGAAGATGGAGGCATGAGTGCCATCTGGATAGCCATATATGTGATGTATGCGTCGATAATCTCATCGTGGTAGGTAGCACGGGCCATGGCTGGTGGAAGAGCTCGAAAGCAATGGCGGCGGTGTCGCGCAGCGGCGTAGATTGAGTGACATTATGTAATATCACGCCGGGGCGCCGAATCGAAAACGAAAGGCGTTTGAAAACGAAACGGAAACGAAAACGGTCTACTCTGAGCTCCCCTAATGACTCATCTCTATGCGCAGGTTTTCAGGAGGCGCTCGTCAGGCAGGTCAACGACCTTTCACAGCTGTTGGGCACAGGCTTCGGTTGGGTGCGTGCCATTTTCCCTCATGGTTCGAGTCATGGGCTCTCACACGCATACACCCAGGTCGGCGTGGGCCGGGATGATGGAGTCGCTGCGGGAGAATTCAGCCCCGTTTTCTACGACAAGTGCGTACATTTCCCGTTCCTCTCTCTTCGCATCCTCGCACATTCTTCTCTGCACGACACTGCTCTGACACGCCGCGCCTTTAGATCAGTCTTCGAGTTGTTATCAAACGACACATTCTGGCTATCGTGCGTCCACCGTGCCCTGTTTTACTCGCCCACAGCCTCATCCGCAGCGCACCGCCAGGGACACGCCCTTCGTTGCTGGGTCTAAGTTCCCCGGGGCGGGCAGTGTGCGCATTGCAACCGCGACGCACCTGCGCATCCGCGCGACGGGCAAGACATTCGCATACATCAACACACACCTTGACGATCAATCCGATGACCAGCGCCAACTCGGCGCGTCCCTCATCCTCTGGCGCGCGCACTTCGAGGCCGCGCAGAACGGCGGCGCAAGCACGGTGTTGATTACCGGCGACTTCAATAGGTGCGTCGCTTCGACCCATCTTGTGCATGCAGCCGGGTTTCGCGGTGCATCCTGATAATACATTACTCACTCCCCATATGCATTCCGCCTTCCATTGGTGTCAACGCGCCCACAGCCCCGCGAATGGAACAGATGCGGGCGCCTACCAAATCATTACGGGCTCTATTCCGCCCGTTGCGATCAACGCGACATTCAAGGCGCGCTTCCCCGTGCCCTCGGGAGTGCTGCCGGACTTCAAAGCGCTCGACCTCCGCACGCAGGTCCCACGCGCGAACGTGTCGGGTAACTGGGCAACATTCACGGGCTTCGCAGCCCCGGACGACACGAGCGACTTCACGCGCATCGACTTTGTGTTTGGGGGAAGCAATGGCGGGTGGTAAGTGTCCTGCCTTTTCGATCGGACCAAGGTGCGGTGATGATGGTGGTGGTGTTGTGTGGCTCCGCGGATCGATGAGGGGTGTGGGTGTGGTGTGGGCTGACGCTGATGGAGGGATGCGCGCAGGACTGGCCACGCTATCAAGGTCGAATCGACGCTTACCGACGACGGTGTCATCGCGAGCGACCACCGACCTGTCTTCGGTGATATCTCGCTCTGAGATACGACAGGTCACCCGACCACCGTCCTCCCACGAACTACAAGGGCCGTCCCAAAGTGGTATGCTTTCGCGGTCTCAGACTTGTCCAGCTGATACCGTACTTGTGCATCTTTGTTTTCAAAATTATGATGAGCCAGTCGCACAACGCACGCTGTGCGCTGGTGCTGGGAATGCTTGTGCTGGTTGGGGTGCAGTGTCGTATCGCCGTGATCGCCAGACCTTCCATGCTGGCTGCTAGCCACTGTGCCGAGAACAACACGCGGGGCGCCGCCGTGTGAGGGCTTCGCGAAAAGCGCGCGATATAAAGCTTACTTGGAGAACCCCGTCGTAGACAATAGACCTGTCCGGAACACAAAAGCTTATGGACAAGCGCAGACTGAGGGGCAAGCGACGTCGAACAAGGCTTCTGGTACCTTATGGAGCGGGGCTACAAAACAACCTTCGTCAGAAGAAGGACACAACGCCCGTGGCCGAGGGAATACCGTTAGTCGAACCCTGAGCAGTGAGTACAAGTACAAGATCGCTTAGCAGGATAACGGCATCACGCCGTGCCATATGCTTGTCTGCATTCCCCGCGGGTAAGTGCTTGTGGGGAGAATAAGGCCAGCATCGCAAGAGATTCGTCCTAAGGGACACATTCACACCGGCTGTGTCACGGCAGCACCGGGTTCTCTTTACAATGCCAGCGCTGGTGGCGGAGCATATAACGTTATCCTGGACAGGGTCTACTCAGTAGTTCTAGCTCTCCAGGAGCTTCAAGAATGGAAGTTTGACGAGGAACCTTCTCGGTGTCGCACCACAGGTAGGGAACAAATCGCGGCTTTAGAAGTTGAAGTTCTGGTCCTAAATACAGCACCCCTCTCGTGGTACGTTACGGTCGAGGACGCCCAAAACGGCACTGACCAGAACCATATTTTACAATACCTTCTAGTCAGGTCTCCAGCTTGAAGCGCGTCGAGCTCCGCAATGGGCACGTACCTTCTCCAGTCGCAGGCTGCAATATTACAGGGTGGTCGATGACAGCTAAGTGAGAGCAGGTACCTCAGCCAGCATTTGCGCGGGTCCATGAGATCGCTAGTTTCCGTCCCCGCCAATCTAAGACCAGGACAGAGGACTCTCTGCATGAGGGCGAGTACGTCAACATATGGATGAGGTGGACTGAACTCACAGCACGCCGTGTCTTCCCCGCATCCTTCCGCCGAAGGAAGTATTTCATCAACGCCGTGCCAATTTAAGTCCTCACCATAGGCCCCGATCGCAAGTGCGTGCCTATGGTGGCAGGCTCGCTAGAAGGGTACTTAAATGGCAAGTCGCACCTGCGGGGGTTAACTGTCCTTTCCAGGTGAACAACATCGCCAAAGCTTCAAAGGCTAACACAGAGATGGTGGACTGCGAAGGTCTTTTTGCAAGTACTGTAGCCAGCCTTGACCGATGCGTAGTAGTAAGAGACTAAGTACCTTTAACGTGGATGATCGACAACTTGGCGTAATGAAACGGTGCCTACCGCTGAAAGGTCTCAACTCTTGTGCAGAGTAACGAGCTCAAAATCCTCAGTGCGTTGAGAATCGAGAGTGGGTTTGGCCAGGTGTGAGCAAAGCGCGCCTCAGGCTGACTTGGCTCGGAGGGGGCCGGAGCTGGCCCGGCGCCCTGTCCGGCCCGGGATCGACCACGTGACAACGCGGTTTTCAACCTTTCTTCAAATCTTGAACTTCCTCGACCGCGTACGTGTGCTGCACTTAGCCTCATACCGGTCAACGAAAGCAAAGTGGTGCGTGAAGAATATTTTCACTTTTTCATGACCGCAAATAACAGCACCGTGAAGTTTTGCATGCAGTGCGAGCGATGTCATGCAGTTTTAGTGGTTTCGGGTAATAACTATAACTACTTCGCGATTCGTGCTTCACTGATACGTGGAGATGTGGCCTCATTCCATCAAGTACGCAACCAAGGGACGAGAAGGTACTGCAGGCTCCCTCGAATGAATGACTCACGCTCATTGACACAGAAACACACGTTACACAGTCATCCACTATGTTTAAATTAAGGTTGTTGAATGGGAACTGCGGGGTAAACAGCTCATCTACATGTCGCCGCCCTTTCCCTTCGGACGCTCACCTTCACGTCAAGCATGTCAGGCTTCAAGAACTTCGCAGTGTGCGGCACAGGCAACATAGGCTCTTTCATCGCTGACCACCTCCTCGAGCTCAAGGAAGCGGGGAATATCGAAAATCTGACTATTCTTACGCGGGTGGTGCGTTCCCGTCCGTCAGCGGGCATCCCGATCTCATGCGTCGCCCCAGTCCTCCCACAGAAGTATGCTTCCACGTGCGCTGCAGTCATCGGCGTTGACTACTCCGACCGCACCGAGTTGAAACTCGCTCTGGGCGGCGCCGACGTCGTCATCTCGACAATCACAGTTTCGTGCTACAGGTGCAGGCGACCATCGCGGAGGCCGCGAAGGATGCAGGCGTGCACCTCTTCGTACCGTCCGAGTTCGGGCCCCCGCCGCAGGAGGGCGAGGCGAGCGTCCTCGCCGCCAAGGCACACCTCCATGCTAAGTTCGCAGAAGTCGGCCTGCCGTGCCTCTTTGTGTACACGGGCATATTCTCGGGTCTTTCATGGTTTCCTGGGTAGGTTCATCACGGTATCGGTCCGACATGTGTGTGAGGGACCAGCCTGACGAGTAAAACGCATGCAGGGCGGGGGCTTGGATATTGCGAGCGGCAAACTGGCTATCGGTGGAGACGGCAATCAAAACATATCATGGACCGCGCGGGCGGACGTTGCGCGTTTCCTGGGGTACGCGCTCACGCAGCTGCCTGTGCAGCGGCTGCGTAATCAGGAACTTCGCCTCGAGGGTGATCTCAAGGTGCGCTTCATCCGAAGCATTTTTCCGCCTCGGTCTGGACTCTGCATCCTCGTCTGACGTTATTCTATTCAGTCGTTTAACCAAATCTTCTCGGAATATATCAGGGAAAGACCGGGAAGAAGCTGGAGGTCACACACCTCTCCATCGATGAGCTCAATGCGCGTATCCAGGCTAATCCAAAGGACATCGCGGCGATGTTGCTCAAGTCGTTCGCACTAGGCGGGGGGCTCGTAGGCACACCCGAAAATGACCTGTACCTTCAATGGAATCCCACCCCCGTCCTCACGTCTACATCGGTGTTGTGAGTTGTGGTGGGAGGCTCGGTGGAAGACCAGGACCCAAAGCAACATCTCGATGGCAACAGGGTAATTGTACATATGACTGTGGAGTACGTGAGATACAATAGGGTCGTAAAGCTCAGGCACTTAAACTCAAAATGACAACAGCTAGTAGGGCTGACCCCAACAGAAGCCAACCGGACACATGCATATGCATATGCACCGTTCCTGATGCGTTGTCCGGCTCGACTAGTGTTGGACTTGCTGTGGGAGAGGACGACAAGGGGAAAGCTTGAATAGAGAAGAGTTATTGTTTTGTTCGTCTGTGACAAATCAACCGTTGTGTACGTACATGAGGTCGCGGAGGTCGCTGATCCCGTGGGGATCAAGGACGCGGGCACAGGTGACACTGCGCCGACGGACGCCCCACTTGCCGGTCTTACGAGAAGATAGACCGCCGACGCGATGAATCAGAAATGGAACGATCGGGTAACGGCAAAGAAGCTCACGGGCAGAACGTCAACGTGTAATCGGCGTTCAAGGCCGAATCACACGTCCACAGGGCGGTATTGCTGCTCTCATCAAACGCATAGGCGTATGAATTCGGGCATAAGCCCTCTGCCAAATGCATGAATAGGGCCCAAAATTTAGGAAGCAGCACAACTTCACTCACTGAAGTACCCATAATACTGTACGCCAGATGATGGACACGTTGCAGCCGTATCATGCGTACCCGAGCAACAATTTGCCGAGTCAGCTGTGTAAGATGTCGGAGGACAAAGAAGGGACCCAAGAAAGGGCGCGCGGAGAAATAGTCAGTCCACGTGACAACACCTCTTTGTCCTCTAAAGAGGGATGGTAGAGCAAAGAGGATGATGAACTCAACTGGGGTCATTGTCCAGGTTGGCGGCGCATGCGCTCTTGCAGCCAACCGGAAAGTTGGTGAGGTCGAAGGGTCCTATGAGTGGGGCAGGGCCTATTGAGGGCAATATTTGAGGATGATTATGATTGAAATGATTGAAAAAGTACAGGGGGGTCCAAGATCCACAGGACAGTCAGCCACAGGGCAGTTCGCGGTGTTGGTGATCGCCATGGGGAGGTTATACCCGTCGACGAGGGATACTGACATGGTGCCATAGTACTGTGTGGTGAGCGTTCGCTGCCCTACAGAGCTCTAATATGCAGAGGCCGCACCATCGTAGAAGTCGAGGTTTCCATCGCCTTCGAGTGTCCATTCGGCCACCGTTGCAGGAGGAACGCCCTATCAAGAAAATGACTCGTTACTCGACGACAGTAAACCTGGGAGCACTAACCGTGCCTGTGCTCGGATCGCATAATAGCCCGCCATTACATCCTCCTGTGAGACATGAGTAGGGCCCTGGCGCGAGGGTGAAGTTACAGTCTCGCCGGCCCTGCTTGTGCACACGCTTTGATTTCTGGAGCCTCAGAGCTCGAAATCTGGGCTCACCCATATACGCCCTGCTTTCCAGTTGTCTGGGACGCCAAATGATACCGAAGTCAGAGGAGGCGCTTCCCACCTTGAGGTAAGAGACATTTAAAAGGATGCTTGAAGCGTCATGATGTAGATCGGACGGACCCAGTTGGAAACGGCGGGACGTTTGGGCCCGCGGTGAGGTCTGTGAACATCTACACGAAAGTCACCGCTTATTGTAATGCATGTAGACTGGGCATTTAGAGCGTGCTTACAGCTGGCCTAGTAGGATTCGCCATCAGAAATCGGTTGCAGGATGAGAATGAGGTGAGCACATGCCAAATGGTGAACGGACAGGCGTTGACCACGGTGAATAGTCGGGCTGCCGCCCCCATACACTGGCTAAGCAAGAAAAAGCCAGCGCATACAACTCGCATCGTAAAGACTTGGAGACGCATGAAGCCAGCGAGAGCAGGCAGGACGAGAGTGCGTCAGAGAGGCAGGCGCGGTGTACATGTGGAGTTGACTTAAGGCCATGCCGGATACACGTGCGGGTGCGCCGTGCATTCGCTATTTTTGAAAAGCGATGTCTTACGGGACTGGGCTTGTGGACAAACAGCGCTGGACAAAAAGCGCTGGTAGAATCGGAGGACTCGGATGAGGCAACCCACAAAGCCAGTGCCAGTGGAAGCAAGCCGCCAGGGTCCGGCATATAAGCGCGCCGGCACATCCACCTCAAACTTCCTAGAATCTATTCGCAGGATGTCTGATTTGCGCAATACACTCGTCATATCATCCGTCAGCCCGATGTGAACGCAGAGACGGGGCTCGGGTTCCACCCCGGGTACAAGTTGTTATCGGGGTCTCCCACAACACCTTCCCCCAGAGCAAATGCCCTCAAACAAAGCGCAGGCACATCGTATAAATTCGCCTCGATGCGAGCGTCTTATACAGCGAGTGGGACGCGCATGGCCGAATAACCTACACGATTCCAAATTTCTAAAACACCGCTGGTGTTCCCGCAGTAAGTATCTCAACGCCGGTCTCCGTAATCCTGATGTCTATGTCAGCAAACACAAAGAACTAAAGCAGGCGGCTGCTCACAAAAGGGTCTCCTCAAATTGGGCGCTCCGCTTGCCGTCTATTGTGGTCGCGGTCCAGTTGTCCGGCCAGTGGACCTCCGCAAAGTTGCTCCCAAGATTGATCATCTGGCGAGAGAATAGTCAATATATACATCTATAGACGACAGGAAGGGCATGCAGGCGTACCGGTTCGATCGTAAAACACTGGAGCAGATAGTGCGGCTCTGAGTTCCCATGAAATTCCGATAGCATATTGAAGATAGACGCACCATGCCGGCCTTCATCGCGCCCACCGCCTTGTTCTTTGCGTAATGCGGAATGTTTGGCGCGCAGTGGAACAAGTCATTGACGCCGTGACCGACAAAGTTGCGTACCACCGAGCACCCATTCTCGTGCGCGATGGGTTCGCTAATTTCTTTTAACATCGGTATCCCGAGGCGGCAGGTGGGGGACTCACATAGCCTTGCCGATGTCGCGAATGAGGGCGCCGGGTTTGCACATGTTGATCGCCGCGTCAAGGCAGCTTCGCGTCGTCCGAAGAAGTTTCTTGGATTCCTCGTTGACAGTGCCCACAGCGTAGGTCGCATTGACGTCCCCAAAGTATCCTTTGACGTGGCACGGTGTTCAGCGTTGGTCTCCCTCAGAAGGTGGTCTGAGAAGAAACGAACCATCGTGGTAGAGCGTGACGTCTGCAAACATAACACGCGGATGAGTTGCAGTGTACCGCAAGATGCTGAGGCCACGTACCTATGTTTATTATGTCGCCGTCCCGCAGCTTCCGCTGGTCCGGGATCCCATGACAGATCACCTCGTTGATGGACCTGCACGCGCCAAACCAAATTATTTCAAACACGATGCGGGTACACAGATAAAACATACGTGCACACAGACTTGGGAAAGTGGCGGTAGTTCAAAGGGGCCGGGTACGAGTCGCGGTCAATGGATGCTTGGTGGACGACAGCGTCGATCTCGTCCGTCGTAATTCCCGGACGCACGAGCGCTGCGGCGATGTCGAGCACCTCTCTTGCCAGCTAGCGCACGGAAGAAACAAGCAGAGCATTAGAATGCGTTTGACAGTCGCGGGCGCCGAGGAAGAGGCAGAGAGGGAGCAGGCGGTCATGGTCAGAGTCGGCAGCGGTGGGCGGTCTGCGCTCGACTTCAGGTATAGACCTCGCTGACAGCAGGGAAGACACGCACTCTGCACACGGTCCGCATCTTCTCAATCTCCTCCGGGTGCAAGACGCGCGGAGATTCGTTCAGGCGTCGGTTCTCGGATCGCGGGATGCCTGAGATGCCGAACAGAGTGAGTGCGAGAAGACGAGAAGGAAGAAGGAAGGACTAGCTCACCGGTTTTGGCGTAGTCGGGTGGGGGTATGTGCTCTGGCACGGGTCGCGTGCTGGAAAGCGGGTAGACGGGTCGGAGGTCGCCAGAGTAGCGGAAGTTGGGAAACGGATTGTATGCATTGTCTGCGGGTAGAGATGCACCATGAGAAGGGAAGAGGTCGCACGAACAATTTTGCGGTCACACACTTCCACCCTTTAACGGAGCTTGATCATGGATCGCTTTGTGACTTTTCTGGGAGTACAGTCATGTCGTGCGTGATGTCTGTCGAAGATTTCGCTTACCCCTGGAACAGCAAAAGGCACGGTCGGTAGTGAGCGCCCGGCAACGACATGGCATGCACACATAACACTCACACGAGACTTTGAAGCATTCCTGAGTGCAGAAGTAGGAGTCTTTGATTCCAAGCCTGCATTGCACGGTACATGGTGAGATCAGAGGCTGAAAAGAGAGAGGTATGCTCACTTGTGACAAGTAGGGCACTCGAGTTTGGAAGGTGGGCTACCGTTGAGACATTTAGCACTCTGGCAAAGAATTTCTGCGGTCATTCTGGATCGATTGACGGTATCAGATCGAACTGTTGGTGTGGGATGGTCAGATCAGCCTGTATTCAGGAAGTCTTTGCGAGTGGACGTGCGCAGGTGAATCCAAAAGACTGGGCAAGTCGCCTTGCGGCCCTGTGTATCGCCCTTGGAGATGTATGTGGAAGAGCCGGTCGGACAAGTGAGCACGCGCGGGTGCTGTGTATGTAAGGCAGTCACGTTCTGACGTCTTTGACCTACCCGAGGGCCGACTTCCGCAGCTTCCTCAGCCCTCTGAACAGAAACACGCGCGCGAAATATAATCTCCTCCATCGCTGATTTTGCGACGATTACCTCTCGTCTCTTTTCCCCCTACTTTGACTGCCACATCCCCCGCGATGCTGCTCTACTTCACCTCGCGGGTCATCAGGTAACGGTTTCCGGCATGCTGAGACGAGCAAGCGTTGACTTGAATTGCCTCGCCCGCAGCTCTCTTGTAGCTTTTTTGTATCCCGGGTACGCGTCCTTCAAGACCCTCTCTCAACGACCCGCATCCGAGGAAGATCTCGAGCGATGGCTAATGTACTGGTCCGTGCTCGGCGCCGTCGTCGGCGTGGAGTACGTTGCTGAATGGCTCGTCTCATGGTGCGTGCCCCTCTCTGTCCAAGCCTGCTGCTATCGGATCTCCAGACAAACCTGACACGCCCTACTCACGTGCAACGCACTACAGGATCCCGTTCTACTACCCTATCAAGACAATTTTCTTCCTCTACCTCGCCCTCCCCCAGACGCGCGGCTCCTCCTACCTCTACATCACGCACCTGCAACCTTTCCTCCATTCACACGAGTCCCAGATTGACGCGACCCTCGCCTCTCTGCGTACGCGGATCTTCGCCTTCCTCCAGGAGCGCGCGCGCGCGCTCTGGGAGCACGTCGCGGCGAGCGTCAACCAGCCCGCGCCGTCTTCCACCACCGTCCCGTCCGCGGGCGGTGCAGCGCCGCCTACGCTCAGCGACCCCGTCTCGGGACCCACGCAGATGCTAGGAACTTTCTGGCGCACGTACGGCCCTGCCATCGTCGCCTCAGGCGCGGCGCTCCTGCGGCAGGGCGCCGCGTCCTCTGCGGAGTCGTCGAACAACGCAATGGGCTCGCCGCGCGCGGGTCCTTCGCGCGTCGCATCCACCTCCTCGCATCTCGGGGGGCAGAACGCTGCCGAGCGCAAGCGCCAACTCGAGGCGGAGCTCGCGTCACTTGCAGACACGCAGGGGTACGACGTTGGCGACGTGCCTGGCGTGCCAATGCCGTCCGGCGCTCCGTCCGTCCGCCCGCGCACGTCCTCGTCCGAATCGGATCTGCGCGAGCGCAATGGTGGGAACAACGGGAGGTTTGAGGAGATCGAGGTGCCGAGCGAGGATGACGAGCCGGCACGGCGGCCGCCGGCCGCGCAGAGGCGCTCGAGTGGGTGGTTCAGCGGGTGGGGCGCTGGTGCGCCTGCTGGTCAGGGTTACGAGCGCGTGAAGAATGATTGAGTGGAAGGAGGGTCGGAGGTACAATATGTATAGTCGGCCTACGTGAGTATAGTCGTAGTGCTGTAAGGAATTTCTCATTCTTCTGTAGATTGTTCGAACTGTATTCTATTTGCTTTCACATCGATGTATCTATGATTTGCTGATGACTTGCATTCTGACATATACGCGAGACTAAGGCCCTAGGCACATGTATTGTCACCCTATAATATGACTACCAGCTCTGCCCCAATTTGAAGGAGATTAATAGCCCATAAACACGACCTTAGAATTCACACCGGCCACGCCGAGCCACGAACCGTCTTTATCCACGACGTCCCGGCTTCAGGAAACTAAAGGATAATGATCAGCAAAAACAGAGAACATCGCCCGTCCTCAGATGTGCTCACCTCCCAAGTCATGACACCAGCATCTGCGATCGCGACTCATGAGTACAACATCTAAGTAGCTCAGGGCAGTCCAAGACTTACTCCAGCCCTGTGATTTCGCGGTGGACACACACCCTGCCAATGTGGACGTTGACATGAACCCGTTGCTCGCCGTGCCGGCTGTGGCGGGCTTGCCGATGACGATCTTGCTCAGCGGAACGCCCGCTGCGTTGATCTCGAACACGGAGGAGCTTGGGAAGCTGCCACCGGACTTCGTGAGCAAGTTCGTGCATGTTGTGTATTGGGATGTGCCTTGGTTGTAGAACTACGGGCAAGGAGAATCAGCCACAGCTCAGTATTGGAATTGAGAAAGCATCAGGTTAGTAGTACCTGTACGTTGTACTGCCGCAGGACACGTCAATCGTGCATAGAACACTTTGCAAGGCAGGTTGCACGCACCCAGTCGATCAGACTGCCGACCGCTTTGTCAACAGCGAGGTATCCGTTGTCGGGCCACCGGTTATTCTGGAACCATGGTGCGACAGCTGACACCAAATGTTAGTTTATCTCGCATTGAAAAGGATGCTATGTCACAGCAACGTACGGGCGTGAGTGATGATGTATGTGCCCTGAGGGAGCTGTGCACGGAGCTGCTTCGTGAACGAGTTCAGCCACGCCACCGCGCCTTGGCCGCTGGTCTCAAACGCGCCGAAGTCCTGCAAGTACCGAGATTGAGATCATGAGATCATAGGGCAATAAGGCATATATACAAACCTCGTAGTCGACATCGATACCGTCGAGGTTGTACTGCTTCACCCACGCGGCCATCGTGTTCGCGGTCTTGACAGGATCTGCGCCTGAGGTCGTGGGGACGTCGGTCGAGCCGAATGCGGAGACGAGGAGCTTGATGCCGGCGGCGGTGTAGGCGGACTTGATGCTCGCCCGATCGGCCGCAGATATCAAAGTCCATTCCAGAGCCTGATCAGCAGGACCAGAGAGCAGGAGGAAGGACAATATGCTTTGCGAGGGGGCATCAACTACACGGCAAAGGAACCGTACAGGACACTCACAAAACATTAAAGCCCTGTAGTCCGCGAGGTTAGATGTTTGCCAAGAGCTGCAGGTGAGCGGGAGCTCACCGTGATAGAAGAAGTAGCTGGAGGACCATTCTCCCCTGAGACCCACTCGTCGCTATAAGCGACCCAGTGGGGTGCAGCAGGCGTAGCCGCCGCCGCCCGGACCTCGAGGGTCTCGTTCACCGGGATCGACGCGACGTTCACCGGGATCGACGCGACGTTCACCGTCATGAACGACATGACAGAGAACGCGGCCAATATGCGAGCGAAAGGGGCCTGGAGCGAAACCATGGTAATCGTCTGGAGAAAAACTTCGATTGAAGCTGGAGCTGCCTGCACCAGAGATAGAGCGCACATTTTATACCGTCTTAGTCTCCTGCGATCCTAGAGCATTGCCCGGGAGAGCCGTCCAGACAAGCAAGGATCACATGCATATCCGCCGAACCGACACGTAGCTGCTGTCTTGGCGAGCTCAAGATATGATGAGACCCGATACGTCCTGGGAACATGAGATGCAGCACTCCATCGCAGCCTCGAAGCCAGCTAACGAGAAAATCAGCCCGCGAGGTTCGATGCCAAGGCAGGCTCCGCGCAACACACAACGACTTCTGGCAGATTAGTTGCGATAACTTTGTGTCAGTGCGGCAGAACTCGACAGGAATGCAAACTTGCTTGCCTTCGCCTCAGTCTGCGAGCATGCGTGCGGCACTTGGATCAGCGTGGGCATCATGCGCTGGCAGGTCGGTACGCCGAGGTCACCGTCAGCCGGAAGCAGAGCACGTCGCTGTCTCAAGAATCGTATGGGTGCGACGTTGACACTGGGAAAACGCGTAGTTGGACAGTCGAGAAGTCGCTGAGCCGCTATCTAGCGCTCGTGTATAGTGAGATGATTGGAGGTTTACGAGAAGGACTGCAAGACAAGGAGGATCGCCAGTCAGCTGCATATCCATATTGCCACAAAAGTTCTCAAAGACGCACCGCCTGAATATCCGCAGTGCAACTGCGAGCGAGGATCTAGCCAGATATTTGCTTCTATCACCGGTATGTCGCCGGTTGGCAGAATCTGCGCTACATCAAGGAAGCAACTCAAAAGCAGATGAAGCCCTGGAACGAAGTGCATCGTGAAGTGACCTCGTGCTACGATATGGAGGAAGCCTGCGAAAAAGACGAGCAGATAGCACGGAGAAGCACTCAGGATGCAGGCGGTCGTGTGATGAAGGCTCACCGCACCTAGCGGGACGTAGCCATCTCCAAATCCATGCAGACGCGCAGTGGATAAATGCAAGTCGCCATGGAAAGGACTGGAGACCGGAGCATTATTTCGATTGATGCTGCGTGATGGAGAGCGGGAATGGAGGTATATACGTAGATATGCGCGGCGATATGGGCGTTCCCGGCCGGAAGCCAACTTGAAGGATGATATCGCTGTTGATAGTAATCGAGGATTTCTATATAGCCTCGCTGCAGGCGACGGTTGGACTGCAAGGCCTAGGGGCGGTCGGATCATTCGGCGCCGTGGAAGTGCAGAAATACTTACATAAAACCTTGGAATATTCGCACGTATTTGAATAGGTACTTTCCTCTGCATACGCGTCCATCCAATCATTCCACATCTGGGCCACGCCATAGCTTTCGCCAGCACTGAACATACGTTCACGCTAAATGAGTTGAGATATAGGACTAATCACACAAATGGCAGAGAAGTGTGTAGTCTCCGTGGCTGACGTTACCCACAGAATACGGTCCTTCTGTTCTTTGCTTTTCACGAATTAAATCTGGACATATTGCCATCATACATCACATCAGCCTGAGGAGCCCAGAGGACAGACTTTGACAAATGTTTGTTAAAGGAAGTCCTGAAGGCTTTCAATTAAGCCGTCATTCGGGTCAGACCTTACCGTAAAGTAATGTGAACGTGTTTTACGACGACCTTGCGGGTATGGACAGCGCCGCGGCTCGGGCGGCGACGCCTCAGTTGCAGTCCGTGTCCGTTAGAGCCTGCGAGGCCAGTGCGGGCTTCCATGCTTCCATTGCACGCGAGGACGCAGTGATGTCCAGAGTTTGTCCCGCTGATCTACGTGACCCGCCTGGGTCCCTCTGATAGCAGGGCAGGCAGTGTTAGAGCAATACGAGGCGCCTTGAGCTGCACGCGTGATGACGCCGCAGATTCGCCTCCCCTGCTGCGCGTGCGCGTTGTGTGAACATCGGTGTATATAGATAGATGACGACCGCACCCTCTGCTGTCGGACGCGGTGATCTTCTTGAATTGACAGGCTATAACGTTCGAGCTAAGCTTCGTGTTGGAAGGCAAACTGCGGGAAAGGGACTCGGTGGGTTGCGCGCCTCCGCAACGGGACCGCACTAGGGATCCGTGAACGACGATCTGAGCGATACATTGCCTTTGATGACAAGGCGAGCGGCATACGTGGACGTTGTCGGCGTCGGGAGGTAGCGAGACGGCGGCGGGGAGGTGCGCCGTGCGGTGCCAAGGGGAAACGAGGTTGCGGTGACAGATGGCAGCGTGCCGGTGACCGAAAAAGGCGAGAGAGGCAAAGCTATTGAAGCTGGAGGCCTCCACTCCCATTCCTTTCTCGGCCTACCATGCCCTCAATATAACCTCGCTCGCCATCGCTGCGCCCTCTTGTCACTCCCCCCGTCCACAGGACACCCGTCGCCATCGCAGACATGCCGGCCAGTGCTCGCGCTCCCAGCGACGCCGTCGTGCTGCGCAACAAAGAACAGGAGTGGAAGCGCTCACGGGGCGCTATCGCTTGCGCCGAGTGCCGTCGGTGCGTCACCTACCCCCGACTTCGCCTCTAGCCAGCATCCCGTCCTCATCTTGCCATCAGCCTCAAGCTCAAGTGCGACAAGAGTGTACCATGCACTTCCTGTCGCCGAAGGGGCTGCGCCTCCATTTGCCCAAACGGTACGTCCTGCATCGGATTTCTGCCTTGTTGTTTCCGTGGGGGAGGATGATAAAGAGTGGTGGTATCCTAACCCCCGGTCGAAGCCGTTCCAATTTCTATCGCCGGGAACGCCGTGTGCCTCGTCTCGCACATCTGAGTTTCATACCACCATGTACTCATTGCTTTCATCCGAGCAGGCAGTCTCGTCACTGGCCAGGGGACACGGTAAGCTATCGCATCTGCACAGGCTTGTGCATGCCTACTCACAGCTCCGCCAGCTTCGTGCTCGCGGACACAGACCGTCTGCACAATAAAATCACCGACATGAGCGACCGCATTCGGCAGCTCGAGGACGCGCTCGCGCTCTCGCACGGCCACGTCTCGCGCGACGCACACCCACTTCTCCAACGCGACCTCCTGAAAGTCAAGTCCATCATCGACCTGCACGCTGCGGTAGACCAAGAGGGTGGCGATAGCAGTCGGAGCAGCGAACCGCCGGGAGAAGGGGACGAGAGTCAGTCGCTGGATGTATTCGGGACGCTCGCCATTCGCGACGATGGGGCAAGCACATTCTATGGACGCTCTGCTGGACAAGAGGTCCGTGCCCCGCTTTTTGACGATGAGCGCATATACTCACTGCTGCGCATATATCCACCATCTTGCAATTCCAGAGCATCCTCCTCGTAAGTCACGGTGTTCCTTCAATCTCGTCATATGCGTTATCACATAGTACAGGGCGAACGCGATGCAGTCGAAGACTCTCCCTCCCCGCCCGACCCTTCGCGCCCGTCAACCGCCGGCACGCCTACAGGCCTCCCATATGCAATCATTGAAATCGCGCGCGCATTCCCCGATGCGTCCGTACGCCTTCCGCTTGACGCACTGGAGGCGTACCTCCCACACTGGGAGCGTGCTGCGCAACTCTGCGCGCTCTACCTCAACCAGGCGCCTTGGTTCTTCGGTGCGGTGCGTGCGCGGCAGCTGCACGAGGAGATCCTGCCAATGTTCTACCCCGAGGCTGCCACGCCGCCTCAGTCGACCTCCCAGCCTCAGTCGACACCGCAGCTGACGTCAACGCCGCACGACCTCGGTCTGCTGTTTGTGATCTTGTGCTTCGGCGCAGCGACGGACGAGTCACTCCCGCCCGCGCCGACGAACACGGAGGCGGACATGTACTACCTGCTCACGAAAGCCGCACTCGCCCTCGACCCAGTCATGGACCGTGCACCGACAGTGAGCACCGTGCAGGCTCTCAGCCTCATGGCCATCTACCAGGGCCTCGTCGCGAACGAACATAGTATAGAGAGCACTTGGGCGCTCATGGGCCTCGCGACTAAGCTCGCACAGAGTGTGAGTCTCTCTTTACTTGCGGTGGCTGTTCGGGAAGGAATGCGTACTTATGTTTGTTTGGGATCGCTGTAGATTGGCCTTCGTGAGTACGGCAACCTATTCACTGGTGTGCGTCTGACTCGTGCGCACAGACCGGGATTGTGCGCGCTGGAAGCTCTCCCCCGCGGAGGTGCAGAAGCGGCGCTCCTTATTCTGGGAGTTGTTCATCACGGACTGCTGGCAAGTGCGTGTCTCTTTTGTCAACCCGTTGCTACACCCTTCCCCAATTGAAAACACTGCTCTTGTGTCCACAGAGCCTCGCCACAGGTCGTATCGCGACTTTTTCTATCCCTGTGACCGACTGCGAGCTTCCTCAAGACACAGATGGGACGCTCGCAGCAGACGGCACACCGCAGGAGTCATGTAAGTCCGCAAGCCATGCAAATATACACCCGATGTTGATCACGTGCATCGATAACAGTTCCGTTCTGGAAAGCGCGTTTTGGTCGGGAGTGCGTTGCGGACGTCGTTGCCGGGATTTTGACCGCTCGCCCTCCGAAGTATTCGATCATAATCGAGCTCGACCGCAAGATCCGCGATATGGAAGTGCCAAAGTACGCCGTTGATGCCCCACCCGAGGGTGCGCCGTTCGGTATCGCGATGCAACATTACATGCCGATTAATTACCGCCATCTCAGTAAGCCGTTTTTACCTCATACCTTGTTGTCCAGTCTGAGCTTGATATCAACAGCGCTATTATATATCCACCGGACCTTCCTCGCCCAGGGCCTATGCGACCACCCGTACGACCCGCTGCGCTCGCAGTACGCGCCATCTATTCTCGCGGGGTATCGCAGCGCTTGCCAGATCCTCTCAAATTTACGCGATGGTTTCGCTCAATTCCCCACGCCCATTGCACGCTTCTGGGTACTCTGGACGCATGCTTTCTCAGCGGCCGTCATGCTCGCATTGATCCCCGTGCGCGCTCCGCAGTCGAAGATGGCTCATACCGCGCTGTTGGAGCTCCAGATGGCCAACGATCTCTTTGAGCGCGCGGTGCCTTACGGTGGGCGCGCGGTCAAGATGCAGGTGCGGAGACCCAAAGCTTGCCTATAATCTATGCTGATGTGATGTGACTGATGCCTCGCAGCCCATCGTCCGCCGCCATCTCGACAAAGCGCTACAGAGCTTCCAGGTCGCACGATCCGAGGGCATCCCCCGCGGGCCCGAGAGCATCTTCCCGAGGCCATCGCGTGACGAGTTCTCTGTGTTCTCCGGTGTCACATCCACCATGTCCGCGCCAGCGCGGCCGCAGCCGGCGCGCTTGCAGATACGCGGCGCGGGTGGAGAGGTGCACTCAGGGCTGCCGAGTGCGGCGCCGGCAGACACGGACACGGACACGGACATGGCGGTTGACCAGCGGCAGCGCAGGGCGGAGTGGGGCCATGCGCATGCGACGCTCGTCGACCAACTCGTCACCTTCGAGGGGTCGCTGGATGCACAGATCAATCGTGGTGGGTGGGAGGTGGGCGGTGGCGGGCAGGCTCCGCAGTTGGCGCAGTCGCAGTCGGAGGGGAGCTTGCAGTATCCCAGATCAGAGTCATCGCACTCTCAGTCACCGCCTAGCATGACGGCATCATCGTCGGAGCATTCGCCGGCGGCGCAGCATCCTGGATACGTTTCTCAACCGCCTCGTCAGCATGAGTACCAGCGCACGTATCCGTATGCCGAGCAACAGCAGCAGGAGTTCTCAACACATCTGCATCATTCTCGTGGTGAACAGCTTCCATCCCACCCGCATCCTGAACAACAACCATCTTATCTAGCTTCACACCCTCAAGAGCATTCCCATCCAACCCATCCAACGCTTTCGCACCGATCTTCCTCCCACAATATGTCAACATCAACACATCCCGCATTTACTCACCCGCAACCCCCGCAAAATCCATACGATCACAGGCAAGCCTACCTGCCACCTCCGCAGCCGCACTATTACGCGCCACCTCATACCTACCATGCGCCGACCCCCGATTCCTACCAGCATCACCAACAACCCGCCCTACCATTGCCTCCACAGCAGACGCCGCAGCTACACTACAGCGAGGGTAGCTCTCCGGCCTCCTCGACGCTGGCATCGACGTCCTCGGAGCTAGAGTACCCCGCCACCCCCGACCCGCAAGCACAGCAGAAGCTGTGGAACGTCCCGCATACAGAGGCAGATGTTCTCGCACGACCTCGGTCGCCACGTCCGCGCGCGCTGGACCGCGTTTTGAGACAGAGTGGCGACCTCAGTCTCACGGAAGCATGGTCCGCGTTCATGTCGCAAATGGATGTGTCTATGCCGCCGAGGAGGTAGCTACCTGAGGTATCTTGTCATAACCTGCTTTGCCGTGTCCTTATTGTTGTTGTTATCATCTTGCTCTGATATTTGTCTGGTTAAATTTTGTCTTGCGCTCTTGTGTCGTATTTTGTCATAACAGTAGGAATCGGGTGTATTTTGCTTCACTGTAAAATAAGATGCCTCAACGTGCTTTCAATCTAGGGGCAACTAATGTACAGGAATAAATACATAGGGGGTTCAGTTCCATTACTGTAACTTCTGTGAATTGAGAGGCGCAGTGACACTAGTAGATCGGCACCGCTACAGCTTTCTGGCTGCTGACGGCGAACGGAGCACCGTGATGCACGGCGATGAGCTTCCACCCGCCCCTTTCAAGCAGCTCTCGTATTTGCGTCACAGTCCTCTCCTGGGCATTGAACAGACCCAGCATCTGACAAAGAAGTTTCGTAGCTGCAAAATGAGGGAGATGGGGGAAGTGCGCACCTGGAGATCAGTGTAGTACGAAATCAAGCTGGCATGGCCCATGTTGGGAAGGAGAGGCGCAGGTGGGGTAGGCAAGAGTGCCCCGGGGATCTCCTTTGCAGCCTCCTCTTCGCAAGCGTATGACATTATCTGGTCGATGACGATGAGCTGGGTTTCGGGCTTCGCGACCTCCCGAAGGTGGCGCAGGATTTGGACGCAGTAGTCGTCGGGCCAGTCGTGAAGGATCATGCGGATGAAGTAAACGTCGGCTTCCTTCACAGGCTGGGGGTCGAAGAAGTTGTGCACTGTTATAAGTTCAGGATGTCGGCCAGCAGGACGCTATTGAAAAAAAGAGACCATACCCTGCAGCTCAACGAGCTTCGACTGTAGTGCTTCCGGAAGGTTCTCGTCCCAGAACTGAGATTGTTTTTAGCGAATTTTCGACACTAGATAATGTTGGAGGTATACCTTGGCCGCATTTTCGACGACAGGTGCACGGTCCTGGACGATGTAATGAAGGTGCTTGTGTTTCTTCGCAAGCGTAAGAGACTGTGACCCGACGCCTCCGCCGACATCGACAACCAAAGACCCTTGCTTGAGACCCTCCCAGTCGAAGCCTATCACAACGATTAGCGCTGCCTTATGGTGAGACTGCGCCAGATGAGTAGAGACCTTCCAGGATCGCGTTGGGCGGCGTCATGTTCTTGACGCCGTCCATCGCACTGCCGAACCTCGCCAACCGGAACTCGTTTCCTGGCTTCTCAAAGAACTGCCACATATCGTCATCGGTATTGAAAGCCTTCTTGAAAGAAGCCTTTTCCGTGGTTTCACTGAAGGCAGTTTCCGGATCCAGCATGGTTTCGGTGAGGTAAGACGACGACTTGAAGGCTTCATCGAGACTACATCACGTCAATGTCTGAAGAGGAGGTAATCTGAAGGACCTTACACGTGTCCTAGGGTTGCGGTAAATCCTAGAGTTCCCTCGAACCTGGTTACAGGACTACATTTGCGTTGTCCTTAGCACGAGACACAAAGGAATGAAGTTGTGACTTGCCTGCCAACGATAGAATCCACAGGCTTCCCACAGTCAAGAAGGGAGGAGAGTCTGTTCTGCGCAAACACATCCGGAGACACCTCGACGAAGACGTGGTTTGTGGCGAGTACACGCAAGACGCGGGCTGCGTCGCCGAAAACAGTTGGTAAGGTGAAGAAGCATGCGTGCGGAGCCACGCACCGAGCTTCTTGGGGTCTACATTTGCAGGCTTCGCGATATCTTTGACATGTAGCCCCTACGGACAAGTTGAGATGATGTCCGGCAAGAATCTTTATGGTACCGACCTGCGTGCCCGCATCCCGCAGAATCTCGGCCACATGAGCATCCACTGCGGTTCTGATAGCAGTCGAAACGTGGAACTGTAGCAATGGCGACATTCATCAATAGACTTTCAATGGTAGACCAGACGAGCCCGTGCCTGCATTGTATAACTTAAAACCGTCAGCGCCGGCGGACGGACCAGAGTTGTAATTTGCGCCGCCGCGGCGGTAATCAGAGCTCCCGCCGCCACGACTTCGGGTAAGTTGCGCGCAGCCTCGGTATCTGGGCTGAAAGGTGTGGCGGGAGATGGGAACTCAAGGGCATGGGCTTTGACGGCGTCGTCAATCTGTTCGATTGACGTCTGGATGATGCTCGAGAGAGCTTTCAGTTCCTCTATCCTGAAGTCAGTAGAGGTCAGAGGCGGCGTGCGTTATTCGGCCGAGACGGCGTACGTGCCTAATCAGGGAGTCAGACACACATGGCAAAGTCAGTGAACAGGGAGTCTAAGTACTCACTCATAACTAGCTGCCAGGAGAGCCGAAAGGTGGTTGGGTGAAAATGTGATTCATTCGCGCTTATATACTTAGCGTACGACCCCCTGCGAAGACCTTGATAGCAATCTATTCCCTAAGACATGATTGGCATATCCGACTCGGCTCGACCGCTGCAGACGTGAACATGATAGTCAGCCGACGATGTACGTTAGGTCAAGGTACGATGAAAGAGCCGCGCGCTCGCTCACAGCCCCACTACGTAATGGCGATGGAGTCAGGTCATCGGATAGGTTTGCCTGGATGATAAAAACCAACAAGAATGCGTTAAGCACGTAGTGCGGACGAGCTGACGCGTTCATCGCGAAAGGCAGGAGAGCTCGTGGATCAATGCAAGCGATTTCGGCTAACGCCGAAGCCTCATGCGCGCCGCGGACACCTGAACGCCGACTGGTGCTGATAGCACCTAGTCGCCGGCTGGTACAAAACGTACTGTTCGCCAAAGAGGTCCAGGAAGGTCCACGTTCCTGGCGAAGTTTGGGTCAGGATCTGAGCCGATGCCGTTGGCAGCAGCGGTTGTCTTCAATCTGCTCCCGGAGCGAATGAGACACGAGTTACGTTGTGTAGATCTGCTTCGACTTTAGAATTCAGTGCGTGGCGCAGTTGGAAGATCCCATCATGTCAGGCTAGCTCACCACGACCTTTCCATGAGTCCTTACTTCGAATAAAGGGAGACACCGATCCGGTCGTAATCTGATGCACATCATCGGCTAGAACGCACAGTAGAAGACGAACGGGATAACATCATTAACCAAAAGATACAGCATGCGTGTTAGACGGGCACGGCAATAGTCTTCTGCGTGCTGAATCCGAAGTGAGCTGCCCCATGGTTCACGGCGGTGATTTTCCATCCTCCTTGCGCGAGGAGCTCCTTGGCTTGCGTCAGCGTCCTTTCTTGGGCATTAAAGAGGCCGAGCATCTATTATGCGTATTCGTCATTTACATCCTAGCGAAGCATCGACAAAATCGCACCTGATGGTCCGTGCAATACGAGATAAGGCTCGCGTGTCCCAGATTGGGAAGAAGAGGCGCCGGGGGAGGAGGATGGACCGCGCCGGGGATGTCTTTCACAGTATCTTCGTCGCAGGCATAAGACATGATTTGGTCGACGACGACAAGACGTGTGTCCACCGTTGCCGCTGCCCGCAGGTGACGCAGGATCTTAACGCAATAGTCATCGGACCAGTCGTGGAGAATCATGCGAATCAAGAATACAGCTGCGGTCGTGACCGGTTGCGGGTCGAAGAAGCTGTGGGCTGCTCGAGTAAGGCTATGTCCAAGAAATGCGGAGGATGATTTACCTTGGAGTTGAACTTGCTTGGACTCGATTGCGCCTGGAAGCTGTTGATTCCAGTACTACAATCAAACAATACACGGTCACTGTGAGGACCAGCAGGCTTGTACAGACGCATGAAGACCTGCCTTGAGACCATTCTTGACGACAGCCTCTCGATCTTGGACAATGAAGTTGAGATGTGGGTGGTTTTTCGCGAGTGTCAGGGAATGTGCGCCGATGCCTCCGCCGACATCAACGACCAAGGACCCCTCATTTAATCCACTCCAGTCGAAGCCTGCATGTCGCTTTAGTCAGGCCGTTGGATTTGACAAGATGATATTGACAGACCTTCCAGGATAGCATTCAGAGGTGACATATTCTTGAAACCGTCCATAGCGCTTCCAAACCTGACTAGTCGATGCGCGTTCCCTGGACTCTCATACAATTGCCACATGTCTACATCCGTGTTGAATGCCTTGCTGAAGGCCGTCTGGTCTGGCCGTCCGGAAGCACCATTTACTGGGTCCAAAAGAGTCTCAGTGAGATAAGCAGATGCCTTGAAGGCTTCGTCTGTGCTAAGAAAAACGTGAGGCAGTAACATAGGAGCTTCAAAGTCAACTTACACGTGTCCTATGGTCGCTGTGACTCCCAAGGTACCCGTGAACCTCGTCTCGGGGCTAGAGAGACATCCTTCGATTATTCAAAAAAATAGAAGTGGATAGATAGAATGATACCTCTTGATCATTGACTCCACGGACTTTCCGGAATCTAAAATGGACGAAAGCCTATTCTGTGCGAACACGTCTGGGGATACCTCGCGGAAGACATGGGTTGTTGCGAGAAGGCGAAGGACACGAGCTAATATAGATCAGCTCAAGATGACTTTTACTTCCATTGCCCAGACCACGAACCAAGCTTCTTGAAGTCGGCGCCAGAATATTTCGCAATCGCTTCAGCGTGCAAGCCCTGTCGGCCTTATCAGAGATTGAATCTAGGATAAAGTAGGTTTCAAAGCTCACCTCTGGCCCTGCATCCCGAAGAATCTCTGCGACGTAGGCCTCCACCGCAGTTCCGATTGCTGTGGAGACGTGGAACTTCACCCGGACAGTCAGCGGAGTCGTCAGTCGATAATTGAAAATGACTCGCCTGCATGGCGTAGTTCAACACCGTCATGGCCGGAGGGCGGACAATGCTAGTCAACTGACCCGCTGCTGCGGTGATCAGAACTCCAGCAGCCACCACGTCCGGCAGCGCATATGCCGCTTCGGTCTCTGCGCTCACTGGAGCATCCAATAACGGCAGAGACAGCGATTGGGTCGAGGTCGCTTCTTCTATGCGCTGTATAGACGTTTGTATAATTTCCGACAGCGCTTTAAGCTGCTCTATCCTGCACTCGATGAGTTAGCTTTTTCTCGATGCAATCGACTCGACGTGGCGCCTACGTGCCTGAGCAAGCGGTCAGGATGCAATCGAACATACGAGCAAAACGATACACTTACTCATGACTGGAGTAGGATTGGTAGAAGTGGTATGATGAGGGGAGTTAGCAGCAGTGTGGCCGGCCAACTTCATTAAGTAAACTTGGCGTAGAGGCGTACAATATTCGGAACACTGAACTGAGACCGAAGGTGGATAATGGCATCTTTGATGGCGATCGCAGGCAGTCGCCAACTGACATGTGTCTGCAGGCTTCCATGGGGTCACACTGACAGATCATAGGTGGCAGATATGTGTAGCACTTCATCTGGCCATGGCCAGCCGTTCACCACGACAGAGATTCTTGGGTTCAAAAAAACGGTAGAAGAGCGGGTGTTAGTACTTTGAGACAGGTATTCACCTCATGCGCCCGGGCTGGAGAGCAAAAAATCGGGCTTCAGAGTAGAGAGTATGCAGAGCGCGGTGTCCTCGGCGTTGCTGTGCTGCTCCGTGGTTATCGACAGCATCAACATAAAGGAAGATACCAACGGCTCGCAGCGAGCTTTGAACACCGAAAATGTATGCAAGGAATAATCGTGAATCTACGCGGCAGCAAATGGGTGATCGCCGCTCTATAGGCGCTGTAGACGGCAGAAGATTCTGCGGGGTGTTGTTTGGCGAGCCACCCAGTCCAGGACCATCAACAAGCATGTCCTACAAAGATGTACACGGTCGCCTAGCATCGCCGAGTTTACCTAGGCGCAGAGCTGGCGGTTCGGACGATTCATAGAATACAGTCACCGCTGCTCTATGTGACTAGGGCAGCAGTCCAGTCCCATAGTAGAACGTCGACGTCGAAAAACTCTTTGCATTTACTCAACGAGAGTGCACCTAGCTTCCGTGAGTTCAGCACGTCAGCCTGCTTCAATATACGATGTGGACAAGACTCGCTTATGAATGATTAATGACACATCATCTTCGCCGGAGCAGCCGAAGAGCGAACTCCTCCTCGTCCTCGATATCCGACCCCGTTCCGTTTGATGCCGGTGCCGGCTTTGCGGTCCTTGTCCGCTTTGGGGGCGGCGCGACTGGCTCGTCATCCGACGCGGACGGGAGGTCAAAGTCCGGTGATACATATCCATCGTCTTCGTCCAGCGGTGCAATGATTGGTCCGGCAACGTCGTCATCCACCTAGAAAATAAATGAATAAGCTGGAGCAGGATGAACGAGAGCAGACGCACTTCGTTCTCGCGATCCTTCCGTTTCCGCTTCTTTTCCCTCTTCTTGTCCTTCGCCTCTTCTTTATCCCGAAGATCCGCCGCCTGCAAACGCCCCTTCTCATCCTCCACAAACCGTCTTCCCGCCTCCAGTACGACTGTCTTCTCAGAGCCGAACACCTCATCTACATCGCGCATCTCGTACATCTCGTGTGCGTTCCCATCATCGTCAAACACGAGGCGCTGCGGCGCGCCCTTGAACTTGAGCATAGCACGTTTGCTCTTTCCCATCTTCTCCTTGCGCTTGGAAAGATTCTCAGATGTGGGAAGAGCGGGTTCGTCACCGGGAAGTGCGTGATTGGCGCGTGCGAGGGTCAGGAAGTCGTCGTCGGAGCCGTCGGGGTCGGAATCGACTAGCTTGGTGTAGTGTTCGGACAGGATGTTTTGGTTTTTACGCTCGAACATGCGGTCGTACTTTGTGCGTACACGGTTGACCTATGGAGTAGTCTTATTGAGACCGACAGTAATTCAAGATGCTGGAGCACATACCTTGTCCGGCTGCGCCGACGTCTTATTTCTTTCACCATCCGCGCTTGACTCTTCTGACGAACTCCCAGCCCCTTCCTCCTCGTCTTCACCACTTTCCTCCTCATCAGTCTCCGCTACAGCCCTGCGCTGCTCGTTGGCAACTTCAGCGTCGAGCTCGGCGACCGCCCTTGACGCATTCTTTCGACCCTTAGCTTGCTCCCGACTTAGGAATTTTATCTTCGGGGCACCTGGCAGCCCAAGAGACACAGCGTACGCCTCCACGGGGAGCTCGGCAAGCTTGAATATCGACTTGTCTTTTTGTAGGTGGATTGATCGCAGGTATGACACAAAAGCCTTAGGTGAACGTCAATATCTGCGCGCGGCGTATGCGATACTTCACGCACCCTTTGAGCCAGGTATTTGATATCCGGATCTTGGAAAGCGAGATTCTGCAACTGGTTTTGGATGCTGTGCGTCTTGCTGTTCTTGATCTTGATGGAAGCAACTTTGACACCGCGCTTCTCCAACGCAGCTTTCATCCCTTCCTCTTCGCTGGGTAGGAGGAATAGAAGACCCTTCCCGTTGCTTTCGTACCGCGCTGTTCTCCCCACCCGATGAACGTAGGTCTCCGCGTCCTCCGGCGCATCAACTTGCAAGACCCAGTTCACAGAGGGGAAGTCCAAACCCCGCGCAGCAATATCCGTCGCAAAGAGCACGGCGTGTTGCATTTTCGTGAACCGGTTAAACGTCTGCAGGCGCGTCATCTGCTTCTGCTTGCCGTATAGATGGAGCAGTGGCACGCCCGGATGCATGCGCTTGAAAGTTTCGAACCCAAAGCGCACTTGTTTCGAACTCGACATAAACACGATCGTCTTGCTCTGCAGGTGTGATTTAATGAAGCTCCACAGGACGTCGAGCTTCTTGTCGAGTTCGCACACAACATAATGCTGCTCGAGGCCCTTGGGGATGGCCAGGTGATGTGCCGCGGATGGGTCGTTGGAGGAGGGATCTGTGGGCTCGGCCGCGACGTCGGAGCTGACGGAGATGGGGTCGTGCAGGGAAAGACGAGCCAGATCAGAAACAGACTGAGTCTGCGTGGCAGAGAACAGCAGCGTCTGCCGTGTTTTGGGAAGATGGGACAACAGGGCAGTAAGGGTACGAGAGAAGCCCATGTCGAGAATGCGATCTGCTTCGTCGAGGACTGAAAGGACGGTCAGAGTTGCCTCAGATCGAAGGACATTGCACACACACCTAGCACCTGCAGATTGTCACTGTCAAATCCGTATGTCTGATCCATGTGCTGCAGTAGACGTCCCGGTGTTGCAACCAAGATGTTCATCCTGGAAAGTCGTTCCCGTTCGTCCTTCAAGTTCTTTCCTCCTATCACTAAGCCAGCGGAGAAACTGTGATAACCGCCTATTGACCTCAGCACTTCGAAAATCTGGACGGCCTATCCACAGCGTATGAGCTTCTTCTCCTGCAAGATATCAAATCATAACATACGAGCTCACGAGTAGGAGAGATGATGAGGGCGCCCAGGCCATCTTGTGGACCCCATTTTCTTCGGTACAAGATCTCGAGGACAGGAATGAGGAAGGCAAGCGTTTTACCGCTACCTGTTCGAGCGGCACCAAGAACGTCCTTGCCTTTGAGAGAGACAGGAAGGCTTTGGGCCTGGATTTCAGTCATGTCAACGAAGAAAGCTTTCTTGAGACCTGCCACCGTAAGCTCGTCGGGCGGCGCGAAGACCAAACGTAGGGCGCACCTCTCTTCGTCATGTCTGACAGCGGCAGGTCGGAAAATAACTTTAGATCTGGAGGTGAAATCTTACGATACAAAACGGTAAGCGTATGACTGGAATACCCTAGAAAAACGCACATATTCCTGGGCATCCCGTTCTAGAGCTTCAACCTGCTGTTTCTCTGTGAGCCTCTTGACTTTGGACGAATGGACCGAGTGCGCGTGTTTCCTTTTAGACTTCTGTCGAGGTTGAGAGGGACCAGCTTGGAGAGACATTGTGAGAGTTGCGAGGACGGAAAGGGTGATCAAGCTCAGTGAGTTCACTGTTACTCGGAGTAGAACCGTAAAATGAGTCGGCCCGGGGAAGAGCGCCTACATAATGAGCGCTTATGCTGCTGCACCGCGACTCCTGTCCTCTCCTGTCAGCTCTCGCAGACTCCGCGCCAAGTGTCTTGCAGCTCGCAGATGCAATAGCCAAATACTTACTTATCTTTTCAAGCTGGCGCAGCGCGGCTACCAACTCCAGCCCCTGCACCCCGGTGCCAACGTCGCGACCCTTGTTATGCCTTCAACGCTCGACGACCAGGATGCGCTGGATCGTGGAGACTTCGGCCAGGAGGAATCCAGACAGCTGATTTTCGATACAGATGGCACACATATGCAGGATGTGAGATCTGCAGGTGAGTCCTTCATGATCTTCACGGGAGGCATCAGGCGGCCCATGTAATCCTCGACCATCATGCAGTCGTCCACTTTCCCCCCTCCACTCTGCATTCCTGAAAGATGCATCAGTGTGGCATTTGGAAAGCTACTGACGTTCACACAGATCAACGACGAAGCTTTCTACGTCTCGGCGCCTCTTTCTTTCTCTTTGGACTAATCAATAATGGTAAGTTGTACTCAATTTTTCTCAGAAGTTGTATGTTGAACGCCTCCATTAAATTTATAAGTACTCTACGTTATAATCCTATCCGCCGCACTTGACCTTGTCCCGCCATCCACGCCGAAAGGCATAATCGCGTTTTGCAACATCACTCCCTCACTCATTGTCAAGGCTGGCTGGCCGTACATACTCAAGGGCAGGATACGCTACGTGAAGCGTCTTGTAGGTTGCTGCTTTCTGAGTGTCGCAGGCATGATTGTGAGTGCAGGTTTCCTGTCTCTTCGCACATAGATGTATTACTGAAGGCGCGACAGGTTGTGGCAGGTTTTGACAGCCTACTTATGAGGCTGCTAGGGATATGTCTCTCGTCTTTCTCTTCAGGTACGTAAACCTTTGCTCGTCGTGTTTCGCAATGTGCTCAGAACTGCATGATCCTCAGGGCTAGGAGAATTGACCTTCCTTCAGCTCTCCACGACGTACCACCCACCGTCCGTCGCCGGCCACAGTGTTGGATACTTTGCATCCGGCACAGGCGCTGCGGGCCTCGTCGGCGCGTTTCTATGGTGGGAGATCCGCGGTCTGGGCGTCCGCCTGGGCGTTGGTATCTCCGCAGTGAGCATCGCCCGCCATCTCTGATCGTCATCATCAGAACTCACCTTCGTATAGATACTGCCCTTCGTCAGCCCTCTGACCTATGTCTTCCTCCTGCCCCGTCCGGAATTTTTTTCTTCGGGGGGACTGCCCGACGGTGACGCGCCATTGACGGCTTCGTACACCCCACTGCCGGTGTCTGAAGTTGAGGAAACGGGCCCTGAGGCATCGGACGTGCCTCAGAAGGCCCGCGTTACTCTTTCGATATCGGAAAAGTGGAAGCTCGCGAAGCCGCTGCTAATGCGATACATGTTTCCTCTATGTGTGTACTCGTTTGGAATCATCCATTCTCACAGCTGATGAATAACTTCCTAGTATGTGTTTATCTGGTAACGACCCAATTACTTACCTAAGTGAGAGAATGGTGATACTGACGAACGACCTTAGTTTGAGTACACTATCAATCAGGTACGCAGCTGATCATATCTGGACACCACCTCCTCGATGACTCAATCATGTCTTTACAGGGTATCGCACCAACCCTCTTATACCCCGTCCCATCCTCCGACAACTACCCACTTCTTAGCCACGTTATCCACTCCATTCGAGACTACTATCCGCTGTGGCAGGTGTGCTATCTCTTCCGCGCTTCCCTTCGCATTCTCGCTCAATAGGCTCGTAGCTTGTCTACCAAAGCACGGTTTTCCTATCGCGTTCCTCTATCTCGCTCGGTCTCCCGCCACTCCCCGCACGTCTTATCTACTTGCCTGCCGTCATACAAGGTTGCATCCTCGCGACGCTCGCCTATGAAGCAGCCGTCGGAATCTTCTCCGATTCCTCAGAGGGCCTCAGTATCGTGCTTGTGTTCACGCTCATCAGCATTGAAGGCGTCTGTGGCGGGCTCGCTTAGTGAGTCGAACCACTCGCTCTCATTCGTCGAGTCACTAATTCGCGTTGGCTATGGGCAGCGTGAATGTCTTTTATCGCGTCAACCAGGAGCAACTGAACCCAAGCGTTGACTCCGAGCGCGCGAAGCAGGAGAAGGAGTTCAAGATTGGGTCGATCGGCCTTTCTGATGGGCTAGGCATCCTTATGGCCTCTTTGCTGGCGGTGCCGACGGAGGTGGAGCTATGTAGGGCGCAAGTCAGCAGAGGGAAGATGCTGTGCAAGGGCCTATGACTGGACGGTGGGCTGGAATCCGTCTTTCCTAATAGAGCGACGTCCTGGGTTAAATGTGGCACCTCAAAACTTGTCTATAATAACTCCCTTGCAGGGACTCCCTCTAGAGAGCGTAGTACTCGACCGACAAATCAAAGTCCGAAGCGAGATCGGAGAGTAGCGAGTGCGCCCGATTTCTTCCCAGCCACCGTTTCCTGCGGACGAAGGGGTGACAGGCGTTTCTTGAAGGTGTCAACTGGTGAGGGTTCGTCCCTGTCATCGTCGTCCATCGGCTCCCCTCTCCGTCCTAGGGTCTTCTTCAGCAGCCTGCTCGACCTTGAGGCTGTGATTTTGTTGGCCAACGCCCCGTGATTTAGCTCCTGCACCCTCCCCACCAGCGCGTGCAGCTCATCCAGGATGCGCTTGAAGTCCTCGCTGCGCTGCTCAAGCTTCCCGATCTCCTCCCGGAGGCGCTCAAATACGGCATCGCTTTCGCGCCGCATCACAGTGGCGGACGGGACAGTTTCCGTGGGAATGAGCATGTCCAGCCAGGCGTCTTTGGTGTAGCGGTTCCACTCCTCCACGTGCATGTGCCGCGTCACTTCTCCGATGCTGATGCGCTCCCGGAAGACGATAAACATCTGGAGGTATGTTGCGAGCTGGGGTACGTCCGCGCTGTGGGCTGCAACGTCGCAGGCCATGATGATACGCGATAACGTCTGCGGCGAAAGATGTCAGCCACCCCGGACACCTGCGCAGGCGCGGAGACATACCTTCAGCTCGAAGTACATGTGATCCCTGATCTTGGCAAAGAGGTAGTGCCGGAACTCATAGTACTCCTTGTGCTCGGCGCTTCCGAACTGCTTCCACTCGGCGATGCGGAACTTGAGGTAGTGCAACTCGCGTTCCCATTCGACGAGCCGGGCTTTCAAGACGCGACCGCCCGCGGCGTGGAGCTCGCAGGATGACGCTGAAGGGCGGCTAGAATATCTCAACATGTCACTGCGATGGTGGATGGAGTGCAGTCGATGAGTGGACTTTCGCAGCCGGAAGAGATATTTAGTCATAGTTCGGTTTGAGACTGAAGTGACATGGTTATACGATCAAATCTATGCTCAAGCCGAATTTTCCATATAGCAGACCAGTTTTCAAGTACTGCAAGCACCATCGCCATTTTGCCAGCGATGAGGCATCTGGCTGGGGGCCCGTCGACGGTCGTCTCTCCTTGTCTCTCGTGGCCTGAGCTCGCTGGGTTTGTTATTTTGTTATTTTCCCACGCCGCCGGGCCACTGGTCGCCACGATGTTACACTTGTACTTACGCCCACACCCTGGTCTCGAACTCCGCCCGCCTTCTAGGGAAGTGGCACTGGCGTATCGTTCGCCCTGCCGTTGGGCTTTCCATTGGTAATTACCATGCCTGGCCGCCCAGTGGATTACCAGGCTTGGGGCCCGTGTACGGTGAGCCGTCCTCCATAAACCTGGAAGTATCTGTGAATGTTATCACATAGAAGGCGTCGATGAATTTACCAGACATCCCACTCTCCCTGGGAATTTTGTTCTATGATGCGTTGATAGGCCGCCGCATGCGCTCTGCCACTGAACTTCTCATCCGGCGTGTCTCCAGCTGAGTTCACCTGGTGCGCAAAGTAGAACCTTTCCCGCACTTGTTAGCGACTTCTCACGCAGCAAATGCAAGACAAGGCAACCCACTGGAAGCCCTCTTTTCTATACGACTCAGCAAACAACTCCATGAGGTACGCCGCGACCATCTTCTGCGACTGGATCGTGATTAACGACGGGCTCGGTTTCCAGAACGGCGCGATGTTGCCTGTTACGATGAAGGTCCGAGGTGAGCCGGGGGTGCCGGGGCCGAGCTTGCGGAAGCCTGCAAGGGCATGCTGGGCAGAGTCAAATACCGCTGTGCCGATCGCAATGTGCCTTTCGAATGCCGAGCGAGAGAGTGAGAGAGGATCACCTGGCCTCGGAATGGGTTGGAATGTGCAGGCTGTATATCATCCGCGGAGGTCAGTGTACGTTGAATCCATTTGGCCGCATTATGCTGCACTTACGGTTGAATATAACGACGTGCGGAGGACCCAGCTCCTTGGTCACTTTGTCGAACGCCTCGGCGACGTCGTCCGGTTTGGTGGCGTCCATCCGGACGTAGAGGAAGTCGCCCGTGAAACCCGGTGGGTACCGAGAGCCGAGGGCGATTTTGTAGCCGAGTCCTTTCAGCGTTGATGCCACCGAGCGGCCGACGTTCCAGCCGGCACCGATGATGAAGGCGACTGGGGGTGGCATTGTGTCCTCGCCCGAGAACGCAGGTAGAACGGAGGAGTGAGAGCGGGGTATGGCAAACCTGACGGTATGTTGATCGATTGAGCTCTTAAGAAGTCGGATCTACTCACACATCACGGACACCTTCCGTCGTCAGCCATGCTGATGGTATTTTCAGCGGCGAGCTCACTCGAATGTCTTCTGTACCCACAGGCACTCTGAAAGTCAGTAAAGGCAGTAGATGGGCATAGGCTACGAGACGAGACCGCAGCATTACTGCAGATGCTTGGGCGGCAACCAAGCGTGAAATACTGGCGTAGTGGCTGGGGTTTACTCATTGCCAGTGTGCTGCTGCATCACTTGATTTTCGTCTCGTGATGAACTTCTTCCGCACTCACCGGTGATTTATAGTAATACACCTGAAGACTGCCAAGCGACACAGCAGTGCATAGGCCGCTACAGCAGTGAGAGTATTTGCATTTTCATATGTGTCATGGCTTATTTTTATTTCGATCTGTTGTAGAAGTGATGATCCGCCGTAAGAAAGTGAGGCAAGCATCTATGACAAAGACTCGACTGTGGGAGAGATGGATAGCGCTTCATGGCAGCCCCGGCTTGTCGCCGGTGTAAGGTGAGCCATCCGCAACAAACCTGTCATGTTATTAATGTTAGTCCGCAAGAGATCAAGAAGCAATGCCCGCGGACTGACCAAACGTCCCATTCGCCTTGCGAACTATTTTCCAGAATTCGCTTGTATGCAATAGCATGAGCTTCGCCACTGAGCTCGCTCTCAGGAGGGCCTCCCTGCGCTGTAACTTGCAAAGCAAAGTAAAATCTTACAACGTCGTCAGCGTCACAGTATATCGACTCATCAATCTTGTGGAAAACCCACTGCACGCCTTTGGTCTTATAAGATCCCGCAAACAGCTCGGTAAGATACGCAGCAATGACTTTCTGCAACTGTATCGTGAGGTACTTGGCCTTCGGGACCCAAAACGGCGCGATGTTTCCCGTTACGATGAAGCTCCGAGGAGATCTCGCGCCGCCGGGATCCAGCTTGCGGAAGCCTGCGAGCGCGTGACGGGCAGCGTCAAAGACAGCTGTACCAAGGGCAAGGTGCTTCTCGAAAGCTTCTCGAGGGAGGGAGAGGGGGTCGTCTTCCGTAGGTATATGCTCGAAAGAAACGGCTAGCGCAAACCATCTAGCGCATGCCGCCTCGGGATCATCGACGAACACCACTCACGGTTGAACACTACCACAGCTGGGGGACCAAGGTGACGGGTCACTTCATCGAAAGCGGCCGCCACCGTGGCAGGTTCGAGGACATCAATCTTGACGGAGAGGAAGCCGTCTCCGAAGTTCGCGCCTGTCCGAGACCCGAGCGCCACTTGGTATCCTTCATCCTTGAGTGTCGAGCCAACTGCTTGGCCAATAACGTTGCCAGCGCCGATGACAAATGCCACGGGCAATGTACCCATGCCGTCGAGTCCACGCTGGGCAGAAGAAATGAGGACTTTCGGCGCGTGAAGCTGTCAGTTGAACCGACTTGTTATAAGCTGACTGTAGACGCCGCCCGCGACAGAATGGCAGTGGCATCATATCCAATCTTCTCGTGCTTAAAAATCATCGGCGTTACACTGCGGAGATGATGTAAGTAATTCAGGTCCATCTCGTGGTGAAGTTCGCCTGGACGCACCCAGAGATGCTGAGAGAAAGAGTCGACAATCAACCTATGTACTGATCACAGGCGCAGATCATCGACGCGCATACGAAATTTCTAGGAAACATGATGACAGCTGACCCGAACACATTCTATGACTACAACGAGTCTACAACGTTACATTTACCACCAACTGTAAATCGTTTATTCCTGCTTTACGCGAGTGACGGAGCTAACCCTGACAGCCGCCTGGAATATGTTCGCGGCCGCGACAGTCATAGGCTGATCGACTATCATCGGCCGCGTTTGTTCAGTCTGCTTCCAGGAGACTACGACAGTCAGCGATGGCAAGGTTCGCGACCAACTCATCGCTGGCATCCATCAAGCAGCGTCGTATACCCCGCATTCCAGTATTGCAGCCTTCCCGCTCATTTATAGCAGTGTGAACGGCTCCGTGATCTCTGTCTTCGGGAGGCAGGAAGGAGATTCCTGCATGAAAATCGCCCCGTGCTCATCAGAGATATCGCCTACAGTCCCGCACAAGGAGCGATGTTTGCCCCAATAGCGCTTTCGTGAGTTTCAATACCCTTCATTTCGGGACCCAGCCCCTTATTTTTATTGCTTCCAGAGTCCCAGTACTATCTCGACGATGGCCCCCTCCACAGGGCACCATGGGTTGGCAGTCGGCGCCATGGCCTCGTTACTCGCAATCCTCTTCGCCATCCTGCTTTTCCTCCGCCGCCGTCGGCGGCGCCGGTTTGAAAATCGGTTCAGAGAAACGATAATCCCCGACTCTGACTCCGAAATGGCGGAGTTCGCAGTAGGCAACACTTTTCAAATGGAGGACAATGCGGAATACCATCCAGAGTTATCAATGCCCAGTACTACTGTGATCAGCCTCGAACCTCGGAACGTCGGCGGGCAGCCATTCTGCCAGTGGAGGTGTCGAGGGAGCACAGCTGATCGTCGTGCAGGCCCCCCTGTGTCGGAGAAATCCTTGGCCCGGATGCGGGCCATGAATGCCGCTGGTCCGCACGATGCTTCCGTGTCAGACGCGCAGGGTTAGATAGTGGTTAGATGCGGAGCAATTGCGGATGGAGATCATGGACAACTTGCGGCAGGAAATCCATCAGGAACAGTGGGCTGCGCCACCAGGGTACGTCGACGGAAGGCAGCATGAACCGTCGCAGCCTTAGCATTCCGTCCGTCTACTCATTTTCATTTTGCATCATTATCTTGGACTGCACATGATCAAATATTATTTTCACGATATCGTAATATATACTATGTCACAAGAACTGCATCGAGTGACCGAGGAGACAAATCTTACCAACTTGCAAACGACGAAGAAGGCGACGGGGGGAAGTGAGCTGTTCTCTTCGACGAAACTTGAGTACAATGACCCTAGCGGGGAAAGCTGCGGGAGGTAGATATGGGCTTCTTTGGGTCGTCCTCGCGAATTATGTAGTAGCTGAAGAACATCACTTTGAACACGAGCGCGAGTGCCGCGTGCAAAGCGGCAACGATGACGATGAGCAAGCGGACAGCCTTCTGGTCAGCCTGAGGAAATGTGAGCAGTTTGATGGATCAAGGATCAAGTAGATGGACGAACCGAGGCGAGTACTGGATACACATTCCGCACAAGGAAATACCCTGACAGTCCGAACGCCACGCCAGTCAGAATCCAACGCACAAGTCGGATGGGGATGATACACAGAATCTGCATAGCCAGCATGAGATCATATGATGGGGTCATGACACATGTGTACGCACCGACACCGGAATCCACACAAACATCGCATAGCCCCACACCCCGACCGCCTCAACCAATCCCCACCCCTCTCCACCAGTCCCAATGATGCCCCCGTAGCGCAGCACGCCCCAGAGGATTACGGGAACACCGATACCATATGTATACACGAGGCCCATGGCGACGCTGAGCAGCGCGAAGTCGTACGAGACGGGGTCATCGGAGAGGTACGATACAATGGAGTGCGCGAGTGAGGAAGTGATGAATAGCGCAAATATGAGGGTGGTGAGGGTCCAGAAAGGACCATAGAGATCCGGGGCTGGGTTCAGATGTGCGCTCGTGTACGTCGGCGACAATGGGTTGAGAGTATTGATGCAGCGGAACAGTACCTGGGGAGAGTTAACACGGGCATGTCAAGGGTAACATGTGGACACACTGTTTTCGTGTCGACGTCGAAAAATGTCTGGTAGTAGTCGAGGGACCAGAATGATGTGGAACGCTGCGCGTCCGCGATGTAGCCTATGATGTAAGGGCATGATGAGTCGGCAGATACTCTGGCCCATTGATTCGGTATTGACCTCGGTTGGCCCTGCCAACGCCATGTTGCTCATTGGTTGCGGGAGCTTCGAAGGCTGAAGTCTACGGTCAGCCGCGTCCTAGTAAACTGCTGGATGTACGGACTTTTGAATTCGAGGTCCGGTTGCTCTTCAAGCCGCTGCTGGCGATATCAGCCCGTCACAACATTGTAAAGGATGGGGTATCACGCACGTCGTCGGCCTCGATGGAAACGTAGCCTGCCATGCGCCGGCCAACGTCGTTGATGATTGCGAGAGCCTAGAGGCTACGTGCTCGAAATCGGAAGGGGACCGGGTAGCCGGGCCGCCAGTGCCTTGCCACGCGAGCACCGCAGGATTCGTTCGTCAGACGACTGTCAGACCTTCCCCGCTTTCAGACCTTCTCCGCTTGATGATCATGTTATACGTCTGGATATCTTTGTCTTCGAATGCTTCCTTGTTGGCTTGATCTCATTGCCCACCTTGCGCGAGAAGACAGTCGCTCAAGTAGGCTCAATCTAGGACTGACTTCACGGTGCTCCATCACAGAATCGACGTCTGACAGAAACGTATTGCCATATTGCGACCGACCTGCGGGCAATGATTGTCATAGCCACTGCGATGCGTTAATAGATGCCTGGTACTTGCACTGCTGCACGACCAGCTCTTTCCCTACCCTACTCTCAACGGGACGTCGAGAACCATGTCGAACGTTGACCCTCCTATCTCTGCTCCAATTCTCGCCACCTCTGCTAGTCTTGCCAGTCCCACGCTTACTAGTAACCCTGCCCCTGGAGAAGCCCGACCTACCTCTCCTGCGACCCTCCCCTTTGCCGTACGAACGCCATACATGAGTGCTTGGCACGCACTCGTAGCGGAAGACCTCTCACCGGATACCCATGAGACTGCAACCTCTTACCAGGATAATGTCTTTTCTATTGGCATCTCGCGTCGTCTTACTAGTTTCTGACCACACTCTGTCCCCAGCAAGCAAGATTTGGATGGGACGGCATGGCGGCTGTTGACGGATTGTTCTACGTTTGGTCAACGTATTTTATGGTCAGCAATTGGGACCGCAATGCAGCTGTGGAGCAGACACGGGTCAACCCCACGCGCACCATCCTCACCGGTCCCATCGAGCTCACTGTCACGTTTATCAGCCCGATAGAAGTGCGTCTTTATCACCTCCCATACCATCTAGACCCGATCTGATTTTCGCAGCCCGGAAACTGGGTGCGGCAATCGATTCCTTTCACATATGTCGCCGTAGACGTCCGTTCGCTCGACGGCGCCGCTCATTCAGTGCAGCTATACTCTGCAATAGGAGGAGGTGCGGTTCTATTATTAGTGACTTTTATGTGATGCTATGTGACGCTAGCACAGGAGGATAGAAGGTAACGCGGGTGACTGGGGCCAGAAAATTACATAGCAGACGACTAAGACCGCATACAGCGCCTATCATTCCTCGACTTTATTGAATCCCATCCCGTACGTGGCGGATAGCAGGGCTTGGTGGGGTTTAGTTCACTATGCAATCAAGCAGGTGCATACCCTGTCATTTTACCGGTGCCGTCTTCCACTCACGTGGAGCTCCAGGACACCTCAGTTACATACATGACTGGCCTAGGCCCTGATGTGCAGAATGTATTCTCAAGCAAACGAGAGCTCGACAACTCGCAGGACACCCGATTCCGTCCGATACAAAACTTCTCGCGTTTTGCCTTTGTCCAAGACCTGGGTACTGTTATCAAGGCTCAAAATCCAGTCGTTTGGGCGCTGGGTGTAAATCGCGATCCTGCGATTATGTACACGGATATGTCTGGCCAGGAGCAGCCCCGCAGCCTATACTTCAATATCAACTCGACTCTTGGAAGTAGTACCGATGCTCTCGTACGTGTGGTATAGCGGCTCACTCATGACATGCATGACAACTGACGGGCAGTCTATGTCGATTCATCAGTGAGTCTCAATATGCATGCAAACGTTTCATGTCTGACCGGGCGTGCAGGTTATCGAAGCGCATTCAGAGTATTTGGGCGGGCTCTTCGAGGATCCGAATCACTCCTACGGCGTTCACAACAACAACTTGACGATGAATTTAACCTCTAACTGTCAGTCATGAAGCAAAATTCGATCTATAGTTCGGGGTTGACGCTTATTTGACAGCCGCCTGGAATTTGTTCACTGCTGCAATAGTCGATCCCAAAGTTCGCGACGGACTCATCGCCGGCATCCATAGCGCCGCGTCGTATAGCCCGAACTCCAGCTTTGCCGCCTTCCCGGTCATCTATAACAGTAAGAATGGCTCCGTTATTTCCGGCTCAGGGAAGGTGGGCACTTGGTACTCGTGAAGATTCGCTTCGTATTTCTCACGTAGTAAAACTTGACAGCGCCGCACAAGGCGCGATGTATGCCCCATTGGCACTATCGTAAGTTTGGTTGCCTACGTTCACGACTTCCGGGTCTGATTGCCCATAGAATCCTTGTCTTTGCTATCTCGACCGATCGACCGTCGAAAACAGCGACCACCACGGCAACATCCGCGTCGACCCGGCGCCGTGTATTTCCAACCGGTGCAATCGTTGGCATTGTCCTGGGCGTCGTTGCCGCGGGGACATTCGCATCCGTCTTGTGTCTTCGACGCCGCCGCCAGCATGGAGCTCGACACACGCAAACTGCTGCCACGGAAATGGCCTCGATTAAACCTTTTCATCTACAAGACACCGCGCAGTACCGTCCTCAGGAGCCTCGCAGGCACATGAGCTCTGAGTTCGAGACCGAGCCTGCTACCAACAGTACCGGGCTTCCTCCCGACGAGGAACAGTTATTCATCGTTCGTCGTCTCTCGAATAAAGCATCGGCACGCCTGAGGGCTATGAACACTGCTCCCACCCGACGCAGGGGTCCATCCCAGGACGACACGTCCGACCACGGCGACCAGTCGGATATCTCAGCAAGGCAAGCCGTTGATGCGGAGCGGTTTCGGATGGAGATCATGACACTCCGCCAGGAAATGTACCCCAAAGTCTGGTAACGCAGCTGGCTGCACCCCCAGGATATGTCGACGACAGGGAGTCTTGATCTGCCGGTTCCCAAAGCCCTCTTTTTGTTTCTTGCCGCTGCACGTGTCCACCCATTATTTTACAACGGTGCCCGCAATCACGACAATGACTGTGGCACACATGCGTTTACTCATGCCACGGTCAAAATTGGATTATTTCTTGGAATTGCCTATGACGACATTTGTCCCGATTGGGCAGAGCCTACTAGTTCTGACACGCACGCTCGCCGGTATTGGTCGGGGTGCCGTGAGGGTGGGTGCGCGGCACGAAAGTCTGCGCGTCCCCGCGCAGGGGAGAGCTCCCAGGGTCCGTGCGCGGCGACGCCAGCCCGCTCTTGGGCGTGGCCAGCCCGCGCTTTGTCGGCTGCAAGAGGAACCAGTTGTCTATCTTTGCCGAGATGGCCTGGCGAGGCACGCGCGTCAGCGACAACTCCCTGCGAATGTATGTGGAAACTCGACTGACTTGAATATACGACGCTGCGCGTTCGCCAGCCCACACGGGCTGCGCGGCCTTGACCCTGAGTGCCGCGAGGAAGGCCTCCACCTGGAGACGGTTCGTCTCCTCGCAGAGAGTATCGTCGCAGCTCATAATGAGCGCGTGCACTGCACGCGGATGGTACTCGCCGTGCCCAACCTTCGCGTCGAGCAAGATCCCGAGCGCGTCGTGCACGTCGTCGGCGGAGGCGATTCCGCGTACGAAGAGGAACCCGATCATCTGCACGATGGTCAGGCCGCGGTCGGCGACGATGGCAAAGTCCTTGGAGGCCACGACGAGGGTCCACGCGCCTTTCTGACGACATATCTCCTGGTCAGTTGGACAAGGCGGGCGAGGGGAGAAGCGCACTCACAGGCTCCCAATGGTAATGCACGTGCCTGACCGCCGCTGCGCGCAGCGCATCCTTGAACGGCGCGACGAAGCGTCCGTTGAAGCACTGTGCAAGCCGTGTGGAGAGGGTCCGGGCGAGGTCCGCGGTCGTCGCCGCCCGTTCCGTGCCCATCACGCCGCGCGCAATCAGCGCCTCCGCCAGTTCCGTCAGCGCAGGCGTGTCGGGGGTGCGGAGCCGCGTGAGGATGTCTTCGGCAGCGGCATCGACCACGGCGGCCCGCTCTTGCAGCTTCATCTTGTCGTTGAGTTCTCGTACGCGCGCGAAGAACTCGTCGCTCGGAAAGGAGTAGCCGCCGTTGGCCTGCGTGGAGCGCGCGGGGGTCGACGCGCCGGGCGACGCGCTGGTGGACGTGGCGGGCGAGAGAGAAAACGACGAGATCGAGCTGCTGCCACCCGCCGTGCGCACGTCCGGCAACTCCGGGATGACTACGGTGTCACGCTCGGTGATGCCCCAGCTGAGGGGAAGGTAGTTGTTGTTTGGGATGGTGCTCCAGGCGGCCGAGAGCACCTGGCTTGATGGGGGGAGGACTCCGGGGCGCCCACCCGCGCTGGTGAGAACATGGTGGAACGTTTGTTCGGAAGTGGCATTGTTGGGTCCCAAGACCTGTTGGGCGAACAACTCCTCCGACGTGGTGGAAGGCATAGTGGGCATATTGGATTGCATAGTTAAGCGGCTTATAGGAGATCGAGGGTTGGTGGGGTGTTGACTTAGGAAGAGCTCTACCGGGAGCGATGGGGTGAGAATGTGTTTGGTAGAGAAACTGGATCGCGCTCCGCGTTATAAGGACGGCAGCCATCCAGGACACACAGTGCTCACGTGGCCGTTGTTGTGGTTGGGTCAAAGTCAAGCTCAGCACTCGGCGAGCTAGCCATTGTCTCGAGAAGCTGTCACCCTTCTTCGTGGTTTGTGGTCTTGCGGTCCATAGCTTTTCAAGGAAAGGGTGGTCGGGGTGGCCGTGCCGTCAAAGCGAAACCGCAGATTATCAGTACTGCATTTGCTCAAGTTAAGAGTACACAATAGAACCTGCGCAGAACAATAAGATCAAAGCAGCAGGATATTAGTTCACATACCGATAAATACAAGTAACTACACGAATGAGCCACAAAAGGTGTGTGACTGCGGCCGTCAGCCTTGAAATGCAATCCCAGACTTCGACGTCTCTGCCATGCCACCTCCCGCAAAACCAGTACCTGCGGACAATATGAGCGTCGTCTCACCACGCCCGCAGCAAGGAACGGAGCTCACCTTCTCGCTTCAGCTCAATAACCTCCTTCTCCGACACTGTCGCATCGCAGACGACACATTGCTTCGCAGGCCGTACCAACGTATCCGTGCACGTCTTACATGTTACGTGAGAACATGGCTTCATCACTGTTCACGGAAAAGCAACTCAATATGGCCTGGCGGAGAGCATGACCGAGATGACGCACAAAAGATGCGGACGCTGTTCGACAGTGACTTCTTGCATGAAGGGCACATGGGCTCACGCTCCTCCTCTCTGGAAGACTTGGATGGCTCGACATTCGCTGGTGTTGATGACGCAGACGCCGTCGGCGACGGACCCTGTAGCGTAAATTGGACAGGTATCAAGCCCTTCAAGCTGCCTCACCTTGAATATTGATCGACCACAGCTAAGAAGCCACGTACGATATTGGATGGGCCGGATTGCCACCGCGACACGTCGTCTGAAGCTTCACATCCTTGAGCGACGACGGGGGCCCGCTCGATGTGTATGTGGGCGTCAGCGAGGGCAGCCAGAAGTCGGGCAGTTTGCTCTTGAGTGCCTCGGCTTGCTCGCGCTCAATCTGCCGGAGCGCCGCCTCCTCTGCCTCCTGCGCCATCTTCTCCGCGGTGGACGCGTCGAACGCGAACTTGCGCTTCGTGCCGCGGACTCCGGCGTCGGCTCCGGATGTCGTGATAGAGGACACGGCGGCGAGGCCGAGCTGACCCTTCTCGAACTCGACGAGCACGCGGGCCCGCGCGGCCTCCTTTGCGCGCGACTTTTCCTCCTCGGCTTCCTTCCTCAGCGCCTCGAGCCTGTCCTTCTGGCGCTTTATGTCCTTCTTCTGGGTTACTTGCCCCATCCTCATTCTCAGTCGTCTGCCGAACAAGAGATACACGTCGCATCATGAACTCACAGAGGTCTGTGTACACGCATTCCTTGCAGAACAGATGGCCATCCTGGCAGGCCAAAGGGTCGCGCGCGCGCTGCAAGCAAAGGGCGCAAGCGTCGAAGCGACGCATGGATTCATTGCCTAGGCGTTGCTGTGCAGTTTAGATTGACAAGGGGTGCTGACAGGGAGCGCGAGACTCACTCTTTTGGTTCCGTAGTCGAGTTTCTTGTACTCGGCATATGAGAATATGGAGGAGGCAGTATTGTTCTTGCTGTGCTTCGTCATTGCGATATCCTGGGTATCAGCCGCGGATATGGGCTTATGAGCAGCGACTCGGTGGGAACGGCGGCGACAAGGCGGGTCGGTGGCAAAGAACGAGGTCGAGGACAGGCTGCTGGAGGCTGCTGGAGGCTGCTGGTCGGCCTTTTCGGGACTGCCCACGTGGCGTGCTCGCTGGCGCCTCCGCGTCGCCTCCGTTGATGCTCAGCCTCGTTGGAACCGCACCGGCAGGAAAGGGTACATAAAATTTCCTTACCACCCCAGAAGTCCCCAGCGTGTCGTCCTGTCCGCGGGCGTATAAATACAGGCGGCTGCACGCACGGGCACTGAGCCTCACAGAAAGCCGACGCGTCTGACAGCGACACCGTTCCCCCTGCTCTGTCTTGCCTTGTAATCTTGCTCTCATCCGCAGCTCATATAGATTCGAGACGCGCCCGCGCCGACGACGAAGCCGACGGACAGCGCAGCCCGCGCCACACAGCCTCCGAGGTTTCGACCGGGCGCTCCACCTCTCACCTTACCACACTCCCACCTCACCTCTCCCTCCATCCGACCCCCTCCTCTCCTCCTCCTCCACCCGTCTCCTTTGTGCCTCATCCGGTGAGCACGCATTCGTCGCACACGTCTCATCACGATCGAGGACTTATCGCGCGGCAGACCCGTCCCTAAATCCGTGATCACTTCCACGATGCAGATCTCCACATCCGTCTTTACGCTGCACATCCTCACCTTCCTCTTCCTCCTGCTCGCGGCAGTCCACACTACCTTGGCTGTTCCCGTAGATGCTGCGGACGCCCCGGTCCCTGCACCAGCGTCGGTCGACGCCGTCGTGCCCGGCGCGTGGTCGCCGCTATCCCTGCTGTCCTGGCTCACAGCCTCTGTGCCCGACACCGACGACCTCCCGTCCGTTACGCGCAGGCATTCGCACCGCCGTCGCCACGCGCACCCATAATTCTTTCCCCTTCTCACCACTTCCTCATTGGACTTCTTGTGCCCCCGAACGCTACCGTATCTCCCTTTACGACATAGTTTGATGATTTGAAATGCTCGGACTCGTATGACATTGACTTGGACACGACTCGGACGAATCCTCACGAACTCGATTTGTTCATAGACTATTGACCATGGCGCGATAGTACCTTTCTACCTACCTACCTACCTACCTACCTACCTACCTACCTTCTTACCTACCTACCTGTATCTATCTCTACGTGTCTCGTATAGGTTGCTGCAAAGGCTCTTCCTTCATCCACTGAATGGTTATCGCTATCTGTATTGGTATATATAGAAGTAATCCGCTCCTTTAGTAAGTTACCCTGCGTTCGTGACAGTGATCACACGCCTGTTTCAATGCTCCGTCACTCAGTTCATGCCCAAGACATCATCGAGCTGCGTCTTCGGGATCGCCGCTGGAAATGCGCGCCGGCGCAGCCTCATCTGTGTAGCCTGCTCATACGCGTATGCGTACTGGATGAGCTGCGCCTCGCTGTACGCCGTGCCCACGAAGCTGATGCCAAAGGGAAGACCAGGTCCCTGGGCAATTGTGGGATTCGCGGCATCCGCGGGACGATCCTCAGGCTGGAACCCGAGGGGCACTAAGGACGGCATATGCATCAGCGTCCGAAGGTGTTGGTGAGGATTCATCCGCTGGAGGCCAAGGCATATGTACGTACCCGTTATGATAGGATATCCTGCTATGGCCGCTGGACCGGCGGCGAACCCTGACAAGTGGTCAATATAGGTGAGCTCTTTCTGCAATCAGGACGTATCGCACCGTTTGCGGGGAGAAGAATTGCGCTGAGCTTGTACGTCTGCAAGGTCGCATCAATGCCGCGCGCACCCCCAAGCTCCGCGTTCGCGGCGATCGCGGCGGAGTATTCAGCATTGTCCGGATCCCTTTCTTGCGCTGCTATAAATCTGTCGTGGGCCGCCGTCAGCGGAGTTTCCAATTATCGCAGGAGGTCATCAAGAACCTCCACTGCGAGTCATAATACGGGGTTATGAGCTCCTTGTCGGCATTGTCGATGTTGAACTGGATCAGATCTGCAAGATCCTTCACACCCGTGGGCACCTCTGTCAGGCCGGAGATGTACTCCTTCAGGCCCATCTGACAAGCAGAGGTCAAAAATGGATAAACAGCTTGCTCTGCACGCCAAGAAGATAAAGGCACATACCTTCATCTCTGTTTCCATGACTAAATGCTCTGATGGGCGTATCGCCCACAGCTCCTTCGTATTCTCAAATTCCGCCGGATCCACCACTTCCGCGCCAATGCCCTTGATGGTCTCCAACGCCTCTTCGAACGCCCGCATGATGTTCTCATCCTCCGGCATAAACCGCCGTGGGATGCCAAGGCGCACGCCCTTCAGACCGTCGCGTTTGAGGAACTGCAGATAGTCTGGGACGGGCTCAGGCTGCGTAAGCGTGGCCGGGTCGAGCGGGTCACGCCCCGCGATGGCAGTCAGGATGACAGCCGCGTCCGCCACACAGCGCGCCATGGGCCCCACGCTGTCCTGCGTCTTCGAAATTGGGATGACTAGCAGCCTACTTATTAGCGCTCCGCCGCCCCGCAGACTTGACATTCAGAGCTCACCGCCCGCCCGCGACGTCAGGCCCACAGTCGGCTTGATGCCGACGATATTATTCCGCCCGCTCGGGCTCGTGATCGAGCCGTCCGTCTCAGTGCCGAGCGCGGCAGCCGCGAGCCCGACCGCCATCGCGACGCCGCTGCCCGAGCTCGAGCCACTGGGGTCAGCGTGCGCGAGGTATGCAGACGTCGTCTGCCCGCCGCGCGCGGAGAAGCCAGACGGCACTGTCCCGCGGAAGTTCGCCCACTCGGAGAGGTTTGTTTTGCCGAGGATGAGTGCGCCCGCGCGCTGCAGCCGCGCTGCGGCCGTCGCTGCGCGCGGGGCCACGGCGTGCAGGAGCGCGTATGAGCCCGCAGTGGTGTGCATGCCTGGACATGGGGTATATGTGGGCAATGAGGGCCTGAATGGGTAGAGGTGAGATGAGTGCCTACCATCGCTGGCATCAGTCGCAATATTGTCTTTGAGGAGAATGGGAATTCCATGGAGCGGTCCACGGGAGCCTGTCTTCCTGCGCTCGGCATCCAGGACGGCTGCCTGGGCGAGCACGGTTGGGCTCGTCTCAATGACAGCGCGAAGGGCAGGTCCTTTGAGGTTGACCTCATCGATGCGCGCCAGATAAGTCTAGGCATTGTGGGCGGGGCGGTCTGAATTTCCCGGTAGACCGCAGAAGTAAGATAACTTACTCGGACAAGGTCGACACTTGTGAACTTGTGCTTCTCCAAGCCCTCTTGCAGCTCAGCTATCGACGCTTCGTACAGATCCGGCAGGACTTCATGAAGGTGAATGTCGCTCTTGTCTGCTGTTGCCACCACAAACGTCTAGGGTAGTCAGTAATGGAGAACGAGATGAAGAACACCGTTGATCACGAACTTTGGCCGCTGCAATATTTCTTGCCAGGGAATCCTCAGCACTGATATTGACGATGTGAGCTCGGATCTCTGCTGATTACCGTCAAAGAGCGTCAGCAGCGCTAGTGCTTGCCTTGGAAGGCTTTCAGCGAGCTTTATGGGCCACTCGTTGTTGAGTTGAACGCTCGCTGACCCTCCGCTATGATCCTTGATAGTGCCTTGCACCGCGGAGTCAGCAGACTCAGAGACCAGCAATCCCTTGACAACATTAACGGATATTTAGCCTGGGTCGCAGCGCCCCGGCGTCAGTCGTTACACACCTCAAGTGGACCGACCGGGGGCGCTGGGAAAATCTCCATTGCGGGCAGTATGGTAGTGGCGGTTGGGACGGCGATTGAGGTCTTGGAACCATTCCTGTAGGTTATTGGCTCGACTGGCAATTGGACCCGTGTGTTTCTCACGAATATGTGCAAGAAGCTTGATGAAGAGAGCAAGGATGAGAGCTATCAGGTCCGGGGCGGCAAGACAGCCGGTGGGGACAAGGTCAAGGTCAAGCTACAGAGACTACTGTCCCAGGCTCGAGCGAGCCGCTTGTTGAGTTCGCATCGCGTGAAATATGCATACATAAAACTAAATGTGCGGGTCGGCCCCTGTCACCGACGTCGACGTCGAGATGGCTGGCGGTGGCAGCCACCGGCCCCGCGGGCCGACTTCAAGTCGACGGCGCGGCGCGTCCTAGTCACTGCATTGAAGTTGTGCGCCTTCCACGGCGACCGAGTCGATGCGATGGTCTGCGCCGACAATCTCAACTTCGATGTTCTCGAGATTATATTCTCTCATCTCTCCGTGCCCGACCTTGCGTCTGTCTCCCAGGTCAGCCGGTCGTTCCTCGCCGGCGCTAACCCACGCCTGTATCGCTCGCTCGGGTTTTACCTCAGCCATGCAAAGCGTTATCCACGGGTGCGTCGTGGACCCATCTTTCTATCTAACAGGGCATGACTTTTGGCGCAGGTGATGTCGCCGTTTGCTACGCTCAAGACACACGCTCGCCTCGCTACGCACGTACGCAATGTTGGTGAGTGGCTTCGCGCTCTGTGTAAAGCCTCACCATGAGATCGATTGCACACAGACATCTGTGTCATCCCTATCCTCCGCTCCGGCGTACGACAATTTCCTGAGCCCAATTTCATGCGCGATTGCGCCAACGCCATCACTCTGTCCACCAATCTCATCTCTTTCACCTGCTTGATCGCGACCGCACTCCCGGCCTTCCTCATTGCGCTGCAAGAGCCGCACGAGCGCCTGCGCACGATGCGCATCAGCGCGCATCTGACGACAGAGCAAACCGCCAAACTTGTGCAGCTGCGCGGGCTTCGCAACCTCACCCTTGAAAATGCGAGCTGGGCCGTGCTCGACGCGTTGCCCAAGTGGGCAGAGGCCATGAAAGACACGCTGGCCCACCTCACAATCTCTGTACGTTGACTATGACGAGCACCCGAATGAGCTGACGAAGATGCACCTGTAGTCAAGCCCAGACTTGAACGATGCAGTGTTGAAGCAAACGATCGCCCATCTGCCCAAATTACGGAGCCTGCACATCGTCCAATGTCAACACGTCAGTCACTTCGACGTACTTTCCGCGACTGAGCAGACACCGGCCCTGGAAAGTTTGGCGTTGACCGTCACCGTAAGTCATAGCTCCACGCCGCCCCCTGTTGACTCTGCTCAGTTTATTTTGCCTCGTTCT